>JBBGZY010000019.1:2363159-3768818 GCA_037952925.1 Lithobates clamitans | reverse complement strand
ACTGATATTAGCCCCATGAGAGGGGGCATGAGAGAGAGAGAGAGATAGCCCCATGAGAGGGGGCATGAGAGAGAGAGAGAGATAGCCCCATGAGAGGGGGCATGAGAGAGAGAGAGAGAGAGAGATAGCCCCATGAGAGGGGGCATGAGAGAGAGAGAGAAAGAGAGAGAGATAGCCCCATGAGAGGGGGCATGAGAGAGAGAGAGAGAGAGAGAGAGAGAGAGAGAGAGAGAGATAGCCCCATGAGAGGGGGCATGAGAGAGAGAGAGATAGCCCCATGAGAGGGGGCATGAGAGAGAGAGAGATAGCCCATGAGAGGGGGCTTGAGAGAGAGAGGATAGCCCCATGAGAGGGGGCATGAGAGAGAGAGAGAGAGATAGCCCCATGAGAGGGGGCATGAGAGAGAGAGATAGCCCATGAGAGGGGGCATGAGAGAGAGAGAGAGAGAGATAGCCCCATGAGAGGGGCATGAGAGAGAGAGAGAGATAGCCCCATGAGAGGGGGCATGAGAGAGAGAGAGATAGCCCCATGAGAGGGGGCATGAGAGAGAGAGAGATAGCCCCATGAGAGGGGGGCATATGAGAGAGAGAGATAGCCCCATGAGAGGGGGCATGAAGAGGAGAGAGAGAGAGATAGCCCCATGAGAGGGGGCATGAGAGAGAGAGAGATAGCCCCATGAGAGGGGGCATGAGGAGAGAGAGAGATAGCCCCATGAGAGGGGGCATGAGAGAGAGAGCCCCATGAGAGGGGCATGAGAGAGAGAGCCCCATGAGAGGGGGCATGAGAGAGATAGCCCCATGAGAGGGGGCATGAGGAGAGAGAGATAGCCCCATGAGAGGGGGCATGAGAGAGAGATAGCCCCATGGGAGGGGGGCATGAGAGAAAGAGAGATAGCCCATGAGAGGGGGCATGAGAGAGAGAGATAGCCCCATGAGAGGGGGCATGAGAGAGAGAGAGAGAGATAGCCCCATGAAGAGGGGGCATGAGAGAGAAAGATAGCCCTATGAGAGGGGGCATGAGAGAGAGAGAGATAGCCCCATGAGAGGGGGCATGAGAGAGAGAGATAGCCCCATGAGAGGGGGCATGAGAGAGAGAGAGAGAGAGAGAGAGAGAGAGGAGAGAGAGAGAGAGAGAGAGAGAGAGAGAGATAGCCCCATGAGAGGGGGCATGAGAGAGAGAGATAGCCCATGAGAGGGGGCATGGAAGGAGAGAGAGAGAGATAGCCCCATGAGAGGGGGCATGAGAGAGAGAGAGATAGCCCCATGAGAGGGGGCATGAGAGAGAGAGAGAGATAGCCCCATGAGAGGGGCATGAGAGAGAGAGAGAGAGAGAGAGAATGAGAGAGAAAGAGAGAGAGCCCCATGAGAGGGGGCATGAGAGAGAATGAGAGAGAGAGAGAGATAGCCCCATGAGAGGGGGCATGAGAGAGAGAGAGAGATAGCCCCATGAGAGGGGGCATGAGAGAGAGAGAGAGATAGCCCCATGAGAGGGGGCATGAGAGAGAGAGAGAGAGAGAGATAGCCCAGAGAGGGGCATGAGAGAGAGAGAAAGAGAGAGAGATAGCCCCATGAGGAGGGGGCATGAGAGAGAGAGAGAGAGAGAGAGAGAGAGAGAGAGAGATAGCCCCATGAGAGGGGGCATGAGAGAGAGAGATAGCCCCATGAGGGGGGCATGAGAGAGAGAGAGATAGCCCCATGAGAGGGGGCTGAGAGAGAGAGATAGCCCCATGAGAGGGGGCATGAGAGAGAGAGAGAGAGATAGCCCCATGAGAGGGGGCATGAGGAGAGAGATAGCCCCATGAGAGGGGGCATGAGAGGAGAGAGAGAGAGATAGCCCATGAGAGGGGGCATGAGAGAGAGAGAGAGATAGCCCCATGAGAGGGGGCATGAGAGAGAGAGAGATAGCCCCATGAGAGGGGGCATGAGAGAGAGAGAGATAGCCCCATGAGAGGGGGCATATGAGAGAGAGAGATAGCCCCATGAGAGGGGGCATGAGAGAGAGAGAGAGAGATAGCCCCATGAGAGGGGGCATGAGAGAGAGAGAGATAGCCCCATGAGAGGGGGCATGAGAGAGAGAGAGATAGCCCCATGAGAGGGGGCATGAGAGAGAGAGCCCCATGAGAGGGGGCATGAGAGAGAGAGCCCCATGAGAGGGGGCATGAGAGAGATAGCCCCATGAGAGGGGCATGAGAGAGATACCCCATGAGAGGGGCATGAGAGAGATAGCCCCATGAGAGGGGCATGAGAGAGATAGCCCCATGAGAGGAGGCATGAGAGAGATAGCCCCATGAGAGAGATAGCCCCATGAGAGAGATAGCCCCATGAGAGAGATAGCCCCATGAGAGGGGGCATGAGAGAGATAGCCCCATGAGAGGGGGCATGAGAGAGATAGCCCCATGAGAGGGGGCATGAGAGAGATAGCCCATGAGAGGGGATAGCCCCATGAGAGAGGCATGAGAGAGATAGCCCCATGAGAGAGGCTTGAGAGAGATAGCCCCATGAGAGAGGCTTGATGGAGGTATATGATGGAGATATGATAGAGCCATGGTAGAGGCATGATAAAGATATAATAGGGCCATGGTAGAACCATGGTAAAGCCATGGTAGAGATATGATAGCGCTATGATAAGGCCATGATAGGGCCATGGTAGAGGCATGATAGGGATATGATAGAGCTATGAAAAGGCCATGATAGGGCCATAATAGGGCCATAATAGGGCCATGATAGGGCCATGATAGGGCCATGATAGGGATATGATATGGATATGATAGAGGCATGATAGAGCACCTGCTTACTGAGCTGTCTGTGTGATTACTGTAATGCTGATGATAAGACGGTGAGATGCTGCTACTTTACACTTCATTTGGGGGGGAGCAGTAAAGATGTGCTGCATTTTTACTGTCCCCCAAACAAATCAACTTTAACCTCTTCCCGTCCAGCGATTTACCAGTACGTCTCTGGATTGGAAGGGTGATATCTCGGTCATCACTGCAGCAATGATATCATTTTTTAGCCCCAGCAATTCTGCACAAACTAAAAGTAATCCTAGCGGCTAAGAAGCCGCTGGATTATTTTTCCAGGCAGCGGAAGGGGGTCCCCCAACCACCACCTTTAAGATGGGACCAGTAGCATCCAGTTCCTGAGACACAGTGAGAGGGGTGGATGTCGTTCCTCCCACTGTGTGACGTTACAAACCAGCAGTGGCGAGAATTGTATCACTTCCGGTTTTGTTATCATGTAAACAATCCATTACCGGCCTGAACAAGCATCTGATCAGACTGATCTTGGTTTGATCAGGTGCTTTGGAGGCCAGAGGGCAGATAAGAGGGTCTAAAAGACCCCAGATCTCTCCATAAAGAGGACCTGTCATGGCCTATACTATCAAAGAAAGAACAAAGAAAAAAAAATGTACAAGATACAATGTAAGATTTTTTTATTTAAAAAAATAAATAAAATACAATTTAAACTGCCCCCACTCCTTTGTGCAATTGCAAACACACACATATATGTAAATGGCAACAAACCTGCATTTTGTTTTGAGCCGAGGTCAGGGGTGGGGTCAAGGGTGTGGTTGAAAGAGGCCCCATCGGGTAGGCTGTGCGAAGACCCCACGATTTCTAACAGCGGCCCTGGTGACTCGGCTCGGGTGCCCCCATAGCAAGCTGCCTGCTGTGTGGGAACTCAACAGGAGGGAGGGGCCAGGAGCACCGATGAGGGACCCGAGAAGAGGAGGATCCGGGCTGCTCTGTGCAAAACCAACTGCATAGAGGAGGTAAGTAAGCATGTCCTCCAGCCAATGCATGTCCTCCGACACCTGCTGATTAGCGAGGAGAGACACAGAACAGAGCTCTGCCTATGTAAACAAGGCAGAGCACTGTCCTGTCAGTGGGGGATGTGCTGGATTTCGGTTCCCTGCAAAGCAGGGACCGATTGTATGAATGAGTGCTAAGGCTGCTTTCACACTGATGTGCTACAGTTTACCTGCACCGTGGGTTCAACGCAGTGCGCCTGTGGCTTTCCTGTGGGTTAGCTGCACTTTGCCATAGAATTCTATTATATCCTGCAGGTGTGATGCACTTTCTGAAAGCACACTAAACCCGCAGGTAATAACAGAAGTCTATGGCCCAGTACGGGTAATAACAGAAGTCTATGGCTCAGTACGGGTAATAACAGAAGTCTATGGCTCAGTACGGGTAATAACAGAAGTCTATGGGTCAGTACAGGTAATAACAGAAGTCTATGGCTCAGTACGGGTAATAACAGAAGTCTATGACTCAGTACGGGTAATAACAGAAGTCTATGGGTCAGTACAGGTAATAACAGAAGTCTATGGGTCAGTACAGGTAATAACAGAAGTCTATGGGTCAGTACAGGTAATAACAGAAGTCTATGGGTCAGTACAGGTAATAACAGAAGTCTATGGGTCAGTACAGGTAATAACAGAAGTCTATGGATCAGTACAGGTAATAACAGAAGTCTATGGGTCAGTACAGGTACATTGCACCGCACCTGCAGATCAGTGTGAAAGCAGCCCAGTGTAGCGAGTGCAGAGTGCAGATATCCCCATTGCTGTTTGATTTTTTTTTATTAAAAACTGACCTCAATCTTCACTTCTTCCTCAGGATTCCTGCAGGTATCGTTGGCGGTTGCTGTCCCCCAGGCGGGTATGGCTGGCGGCTGCTGCTGGCTGTCCCCCTGGATGAATACAGATGGTCGGTTTTGCTGGTACTTCTGGTGGGTATTGTGGATACTGCTGGTGGGTTTTGCTGGTACTACTGGTGGGTACTGTTAGCAGTTACTGCTAGTGGGTATTGCTGCTGGGTACTCCTGGTGGGTATCGCTGGCGGCTGGTGTCCCAGGCAGAGTACATTTGGTATCACTCCGCCTGTGACAGGAGCCGGCACTATACAGGACTCATTGGCTCTGCTCTCTACTGCAGCCGCATGCTTACTCTAGCGACGGCTCCATTCACACGATTCTCGGGGATGGCGGGTCGGAGAACCCGTGATCTGGGCTTGCTGACCGGCCACCCCAGAGCAGGAGGTGGCGGGTCACATCAGAAGGCGGCGTGGGCCAGCAGTTGGGCATATAATATTAGCAGTGATCACTGTATTGGTGTCACTGGTTCCCACAATGTGTCAGTCAGTGTCAGATTGACCGCCGCAATATTGCAGTTCCGCTAGAAGTCGCTGATTGCTGCCATTACTAGTATGAATAAACAAATATAAAATCCAGTATATATCGCATAGTTTGTAGATGTGATAATGTTTCTATAAACCAATCAATTTACACTTAGGCCCCTTTCACACTGGGGCGGTTTGCAGGCGCTATTGCGCTAAAAAAAGCGCCTGCAAACCGACCCAGAAAACAGGCGCTGCTGTCTCTCCAGTGTGAAAGCCCCGAGGGAGCGGTGCGCTAGCAGGCCGGGAAAAAAAGTCCTGCTAGCTGCATCTTCGGAGCGGTGGAGGAGCGTTGTATACACCGCTCCTTCACCGCTTTTTCCCATTGAAATCAATGGGACAGCGTGGCTATTCCGCCGGCAAAGCGCCTCTGCCTCTTGGCCACTAGCGGGGGGGTAAAATCGCCCCACTAGCGGCCGAATACCCATGGTAAAGCGCCGCTAACAATAGCGGCGCTTTGCCGCCGACGCCCCCGTGTGAAAAAGCCTTATTGGGATATTTTTACCAAAAACATTTCGCTTAAATTGATGAAGATAATCGATTTTTAAAAAAAACAAAAACAATTATTGTAAATGTAAAGGGGGGTTGTGACCAATCCACACTATTTTGGCACCAACATGCCTCCATCCCAATATATGCGAAGAGATAGGGGGAAGAGAAGCGGGACTTTGTATGAGGCATGTGGGTGAGTGTGTTGGGCTAAATGGTAAATGTTATGGTATGGATAATAAGATCAGTGTAAGTTGCATAAATGGGAATATAACATAATCATGGTGTAAAAGTTTTAATGGCATAGAGATTTGGGCCAAATACAGTCAAAGGAGAACACATTTAAGACCATAGTAAAAACCGTATTGACGACAATGTACAGACAGGTAAAGTTCATAAATGGATTATACAGTAGCAACAACACATATACATAGTATAATAAATAAGTGCATCAATAGATCTAAACTCAACGCGTTTCTTGGCTTGAAACCAATCGTCAGGAGTCCGATGCCATGTAACTGTATCAAAAACAATGAAGTACCTATTAATGTATGAACAAATATTTGTAAGGAAGATACACTAGAAGTGTGATTTTCCATGTATTCACAAGTTGTGCATTGATAAATGATCATGATGTGTTGCAGTACGATGTAGGTCTGGGTCCATAGAGTCTCACCCGGGGTTGAGGCAGAGAGCGCACCCCAATAAACCCAATAAATTATTGTAAATGTTTTATAACGGGAAGTAAAAAGATATAATTTTGTTTTTCAAAACTGTAGTTTTTTTCCTGTTTATGGCGCAAAAAATGTAAAAAAGCAGCGAGGTGATGAAATCCCACCAATAAAAAGCGCTATTTGTGGGATAAAATGATAGAAATGAGATTTGTGTACGGCGTCACATGACCGCGCCATTGTCAGGGAAAGTCACATGTGCGCTTCAAGAGGCGATTCTGCCGCCACTCATTATGACACCAAAGGGGGAACTTTGTCCCCGGAGGAGCCCAGAGCGCCCCCTGATGGGGGATCTATCAGACATTTTAGGGGGGGTTTAGCTGGGGCCCCCCTGATTCCATTCTGTATGATCAGAGGAGAGCAATACCCCCCCCTGGGTAAACCTTTGGGACAGTCAGAGATTACATACATGATACAAGAGTCAGAGATTACATACATGACACAAGGGACGATCATAGATTATAAATATGACACACTGGACAGTCAGATTACATACATAACACAAGGGACAGTCACAGATTACATGCATGACACACGAGATGGTCACAGATTACATACATGACACACGGGACGGTCAGAGATTACATACATGACACACGGGATACATGAGGAGGAGATGACACCCCATTGGCAGGGCCGCTGTTAGAAATCACGGGGCCCCCTACAACTTACCTGACAGGCCCCCCCCCCCCCCCCACCCGGAAATGAAAAGAAAACTAGCCGTGTATACGGGACATTTGGCCACATTGACATTTGAGGTCACCTGAATGTGTGACAAAGTGCGCAGATAACGGGCAATCTGCAGCGCATTTCAGAAATGTACTTCACATGCGCAAAGAACTTGAGGTGCCCAATAATTGTTAATGGCGCCCCAAATGCGATGATCAGACGTGTGTTCTGTCTTGTGGAAAAGCTGCTTGCCTTAAAAGTTTCTAAAGCCTCTATGATGTGTTTGTCACATATATGGCGGCCAATTCAAGTGAACGGGTTCCCCTATGTGCGAAATACAAGGAAAATGTGATGAGGAATGTTTGTTGTGTGAAGTATACAGGGACCTGAGGGATGGTATATAGAAATGTGATGAGGAATGTTTGTTGTGTGAAGTATACAGGGACCTGAGGGATGGGATATAGAAATGTGATGAGGAATGTTTGTTGTGTGAAGTATACAGGGATCTGAGGGATGGGATATAGAAATGTGATGAGGAATGTTTGTTGTGTGAAGTATACAGGGACCTGAGGGATGGGATATAGAAATGTGATGAGGAATGTTTGTTCTGTGAAGTATACAGGGATCTGAGGGATGGTATATAGAAATGTGATGAGGAATGTTTGTTGTGTGAAGTATACAGGGACCTTAGGGATGGGATATAGAAATGTGATGAGGAATGTTTGTTCTGTGAAGTATACAGGGATCTGAGGGATGGTATATAGAAATGTGATGAGGAATGTTTGTTGTGTGAAGTATACAGGGACCTTAGGGATGGGATATAGAAATGTGATGAGGAATGTTTATGTGAAGTATACAGGGATCTTAGGGATGGGATATAGAAATGTGATGAGGAATGTTTGTTCTGTGAAGTATACAGGGACCTGAGGGATGGGATATAGAAATGTGATGAGGAATGTTTATGTGAAGTATACAGGGACCTGAGGGATGGTATATAGAAATGTGATGAGGAATGTTTGTTCTGTGAAGTATACAGGGACCTGAGGGATGGTATATAGAAATGTGACGAGGAATGTTTGTTGTGTGAAGTATACAGGGATCTGAGGGATGGTATATAGAAATGTGACGAGGAATGTTTGTTGTGTGAAGTATACAGGGATCTGAGGGATGGGATATAGAAATGTGATGAGGAATGTTTGTTGTGTGAAGTATACAGGGATCTGAGGGATGGTATATAGAAATGTGATGAGGAATGTTTGTTATGTGAAGTATACAGGGATCTTAGGGATGGTATATAGAAATGTGATGAGGAATGTTTGTTCTGTGAAGTATACAGGGACCTGAGGGATGGGATATAGAAATGTGATGAGGAATGTTTGTTGTGTGAAGTATACAGGGACCTGAGGGATGGGATATAGAAATGTGATGAGGAATGTTTGTTCTGTGAAGTATACAGGGATCTTAGGGATGGTATATAGAAATGTGATGAGGAATGTTTGTTATGTGAAGTATACAGGGACCTTAAGGATGGTATATAGAAATGTGATGAGGAATGTTTGTTCTGTGAAGTATACAGGGATCTTAGGGATGGTATATAGAAATGTGATGAGGAATGTTTGTTGTGTGAAGTATACAGGGACCTGAGGGATGGTATATAGAAATGTGATGAGGAATGTTTGTTCTGTGAAGTATACAGTGACCTGAGGGATGGTATATAGAAATGTGATGAGGAATGTTTGTTGTGTGAAGTATACAGGGACCTGAGGGATGGTATATAGAAATGTGATGAGGAATGTTTGTTGTGTGAAGTATACAGGGACCTGAGGGATGGGATATAGAAATGTGAAGAGGAATGTTTGTTATGTGAAGTATACAGGGATCTTAGGGATGTGATATAGAAATGTGACGAGGAATGTTTGTTGTGTGAAGTATACAGGGACCTGAGGGATGGTATATAGAAATGTGATGAGGAATGTTTGTTATGTGAAGTATACAGGGATCTGAGGGATGGTATATAGAAATGTGATGAGGAATGTTTGTTCTGTGAAGTATACAGGGATCTTAGGGATGGTATATAGAAATGTGATGAGGAATGTTTGTTATGTGAAGTATACAGGGACCTGAGGGATGGTATATAGAAATGTGATGAGGAATGTTTGTTATGTGAAGTATACAGGGACCTAAGGGATGGTATATAGAAATGTGATGAGGAATGTTTGTTATGTGAAGTATACAGGGACCTGAGGGATGGTATATAGAAATGTGATGAGGAATGTTTGTTCTGTGAAGTATACAGGGACCTGAGGGATGGTATATAGAAATGTGATGAGGAATGTTTGTTATGTGAAGTATACAGGGATCTTAGGGATGGGATATAGAAATGTGACGAGGAATGTTTGTTGTGTGAAGTATACAGGGATCTGAGGGATGGTATATAGAAATGTGACGAGGAATGTTTGTTGTGTGAAGTATACAGGGATCTGAGGGATGGTATATAGAAATGTGATGAGGAATGTTTGTTCTGTGAAGTATACAGGGACCTGAGGGATGGTATATAGAAATGTGACGAGGAATGTTTGTTGTGTGAAGTATACAGGGATCTTAGGGATGGGATATAGAAATGTGACGAGGAATGTTTGTTGTGTGAAGTATACAGGGATCTGAGGGATGGTATATAGAAATGTGACGAGGAATGTTTGTTGTGTGAAGTATACAGGGATCTGAGGGATGGTATATAGAAATGTGACGAGGAATGTTTGTTATGTGAAGTATACAGGGATCTGAGGGATGGTATATAGAAATGTGACGAGGAATGTTTGTTATGTGAAGTATACAGGGACCTTAGGGATGGGATATAGAAATGTGATGAGGAATGTTTGTTATGTGAAGTATACAGGGACCTGAGGGATGGGATATAGAAATGTGATGAGGAATGTTTGTTATGTGAAGTATACAGGGATCTGAGGGATGGGATATAGAAATGTGATGAGGAATGTTTGTTGTGTGAAGTATACAGGGACCTGAGGGATGGTATATAGAAATGTGATGAGGAATGTTTGTTATGTGAAGTATACAGGGATCTGAGGGATGGGATATAGAAATGTGATGAGGAATGTTTGTTGTGTGAAGTATACAGGGACCTGAGGGATGGGATATAGAAATGTGATGAGGAATGTTTGTTGTGTGAAGTATACAGGGACCTGAGGGATGGTATATAGAAATGTGATGAGGAATGTTTGTTATGTGAAGTATACAGGGATCTGAGGGACGGGATATAGAAATGTGATGAGGAATGTTTGTTGTGTGAAGTATACAGGGATCTGAGGGATGGGATATAGAAATGTGATGAGGAATGTTTGTTGTGTGAAGTATACAGGGATCTGAGGGATGGGATATAGAAATGTGATGAGGAATGTTTGTTGTGTGAAGTATACAGGGACCTGAGGGATGGTATATAGAAATGTGATGAGGAATGTTTGTTATGTGAAGTATACAGGGATCTGAGGGACGGGATATAGAAATGTGATGAGGAATGTTTGTTCTGTGAAGTATACAGGGATCTTAGGGATGGTCCGGACTACAGCCGGGTCACGACGTGTCTGTGTGATCTGCTTCCTCTGCTCAGGCTCTAAAGGAACTACAAGTCCCAGCAATCTCTGTCCACATGAGGAACTACAACTCCCAGCATGCACTGTGTAAGTGATGGGGGTTCCGCTCCCAGCCTGGAATAAGATGCTGTGGGACTACATATCCCAGCATGATTTTCTCTATGGAGATATTACAGGTCCAATGATCTCTACATACCCCAGTCTGCTCCCCGGCCCCTCACCCTCCTCAGTGGGAATTGCACCTCCCCAGTCCCGATCAGCCCTCCCCCATCCTGGGGGGAGGGGACCCACCACCTGTGGTGGGAGAGGATGGTGGGGTGCAATTACCCCTGAGGAGGGGGAGAGTAGCAGGCTGGGGTATGTAGAGATTGCTAGGACTTGTAGTACATCTATAGAAATCATGCTGGGATATGTAGTTCTGTAACATCCTATTCTAGGCTGGGAGCTGAACCCCCATTACTTAAACAGTACATGCTGGGAGTTGTAGTTCCTCATGATGTGGACAGAGATTGCTGGGAGTTGTAGTTCTTCTGAGGTTGAGCAGAGGAGGCAGGTTCCCCGGACACACAGACACGCTGTGACCCGGCTGTAGTCCGGACACTGGCTCTTCCCTCTGGAGCTCTGTAGTGGAGATGTTTCCTCCTCGCCGCTCTCCTGTCTCCTCAGTCCTCACACTGACGCGCTCCCTTCCCCCGCTCTGCTATTTATCTGATCAAGCCGTGACGTCACAAGTGTAACGGCTCCAGCCTCTAGCTCCTAATTGGCTATTCATCCTCTGGTCACGCCCGTCCCATGCGCTGATCACGCCTACTCCCACCTGAGCCGTTAGGTCGCTCTGCGCAGCAGTCACGTGTTGCACGTAACGGTCAGAACGAGTCCACGTGACTTAGCAGGAGGAGACGCGTGAAATCCTCCCTGCAGCTACTGCGCATGTGCGGCTCAGAGACGCCAGAAGGTAAACAAGCCGAGGTGATGATTTCCATGGAAACCATTAGCCCCGTAAATGCCAGACACTGGAGTCTCCGCCCCCTGCAGGTTCCCAGCCTATCTCCTGCAGGCTGCTGCTGGGGGGGGGGGTGTAGCCTGGAAGAGGGAGGAGTTCCTGGGAGGTGCATTACTTTCCAGGCCTGAAACTCCCCCTCGTCAGTGTTGTGTTTGGTCAGGGTGAGTAGGAAGCTTTCTTCAGCTCCTCCTCCCTGAGTCCTGACCTCTGACCCCCCTCCCTCCAGATCATACTGTCACTGAACTCCAGGCTTTGGATGGAGTAGTACTTCTGCTGGAGGGGGGAGGGGAACAAAGTCACAAAACTTTAGGATTTTGGAGAGAGGTGAATATGAAGCCAGCCTAGAAGTGCAGAGAGTTGTCACTGCAGTGCTGAGCAAGAAGCCAGTGAAGACATCTCTATGTCTCTCCATGTGCCAGGAATCTCTGCCCAGCCATTTCTATATCCCATCCCTCAGATCCCTGTATACTTCACACAACAAACATTCCTCATCACATTTCTATATACATCCCTCAGGTCCCTGTATACTTCACACAACAAACATTCCTCATCACATTTCTATATCCCATCCCTCAGATCCCTGTATACTTCACATAACAAACATTCCTCATCACATTTCTATATCCCATCCCTCAGATCCCTGTATACTTCACAGAACAAACATTCCTCATCACATTTCTATATCCCATCCCTAAGATCCCTGTATACTTCACATAACAAACATTCCTCATCACATTTCTATATCCCATCCCTCATCCCTGTATACTTCACATAACAAACATTCCTCATCACATTTCTATATCCAATCCCTCAGATCCCTGTATACTTCACAGAACAAACATTCCTCATCACATTTCTATATCCCATCCCTAAGGTCCCTGTATAGTTCACATAACAAACATTTCTCATCACATTTCTATATCCCATCCTTAAGATCCCTGTATACTTCACACAACAAACATTCCTCATCACATTTCTTTTTTTTTAAAATTGTTTATTTAAGTGGAGAACACGGCCCACATGGGCCCACAGGTACATAGATATATATTCGTCAGATAGCACACATGGTACAATATCGTGATACACATTCTTGCATAACTCTTTATGACAGAGCAACATCTAACCTGTTATTCCAGAACCAAACATTAGTGCCTGTAAGACTGTAGTGTGTTAGACTGCGGGATCTTAGTGACCATGTGTCAACTTTCAGCAATGACTCCCATTGTGCCGGTTCTCTATTTTCTTTATTTATTGAAAATTAGAAGAAGTTAGAGGTTGTTGAAGACTGAATGACAGGAAAGAAAGGAAGGGAAGGAAAGTGCAGGAGGGAGAAGGGGGTTATAATAGGAAGTCTGGGGGGGGTAAGGGGATGTGTCTCGCGAACATGGAGGGCCAAAACAGACCCTGCTCATAGGATAATGGTGACTCAGCATGTAAACCCGTATATTCACCGGGCTTCATCTGCTCCTCTCAAAGATTGACCCGCTGCCGAGTATATGAACATTGACCATAATTGCCATGTCTTAGAGAATGCTTCCTCCCTATGTTGTGCCGTGTGGATAAGGTCTTCCATTTTCCTTATGTCTTCCACCTTTCCTAGCCACATGTCAATGGTCGGTGGTGTGGTGGATTTCCAGCATAGAGGTATGCAGGCTTTGGCTGCATCTAATAGATGTCGTATGACTGATCGTTTGTACGCCTTGTCTGGAATATCAGTGGCATGCAGTAAAAAGAGTGCTGGGTCTTTTGTAATTGTCCTATCGGTGAACAGTTGTACCGTCTCGTGTACTACCTTCCAAAAACGTGAGAGTTTGGGGCATGACCAAAGTATGTGTAACAAGGTTCCCTTGTCTCTTTGACATCTCCAACACTCTTCAGATGTAGTAGGAAATATTTTATGTAGTTGTGCTGGGGTTTTGTACCATCTAGAGAGTATTTTATAATTTGTTTCCTGGGTTTTAGCACAAATGGACGACTTGTGTGTGAAGCGGAGTATGCATTGTCTCTGCATGAGGTTGAAACTGCATCCTAGTTCCTCTTCCCATTTGGTCAAACCCGGGGGTATATAGTCCGAGGGAGGTGTATTCAGAAGACTGTACATCAGTGAAAGTGTATGTGGTAAAATGCCTGTGTTAGTACAGATTTCTTCTAGGGTCGTGAGTCCTTGGTCTACGTCTGCGGGGGGCGGGATGGAATGAAGGAAGTGTCCTAGTTGAAGTGTCCGCATGAAATCTAAACGGAACATCCCTAGCGGGTTAGAGAGCTCCGCATATGTTTTCCATCGTCCTCCCGAGCTAAAATGGGAGGCCATATGTATGCCCGTTTCCGCCAACGTCTGAAAAATTCTATCCTGTAAGCCAGGTGTGAATAGAGGGTGTCCTATAATTGGATAAAGGGGCAAGTTTCGGGATGAAATGTTTGGTTTAGAGATTAGTTTAGCACAGATTCGAGCTGTGTTGCCTATCAGAGGATGTCGTTTAAGTTCCCTTGGTAGGCTTCGGTAACACCATGGAGTACCACCCAGCGGGACTGTGGTGTGGGATTGCTCTAATTGGGTCCATAATTTGGTCTCTCTATGTCTACGCCAATCTATGAGTCTTCCCAGGTGAACCGTTTGGTGGTAAACGCGTATGTCGGGAAGAGCCAACCCCCCATAAGACTTGGGAAGGACAAGTAATTTGGTAGACGGGGTCTTTTCTTAGCCCAGACAAATTCAGTAAATATTGTTTGTATTTGCTTAAAGAATCCGGGGGGGATACGTATTGGAATGGCCTGCATTAGGTATAGTATCTTTGGTAATATAGACATTTTCAGGATGTTACAACGTCCCAACCAGGAATAAAGGCCCGATTGCCATGAATTTAGCAGTGTTTTCATCTTTGTAAGTAGTGGCGGGAAATTAATTTCATAAAGTTTCGACATTGTTTGGGGGATATATGTGCCCAGATATTTTAGGGCTTTGTCTGTCCATTTCAGTCTAAAACTGGCTTTAAGGGATGTGAGTAGCGATGAAGGAATTCCTATACTCATAGCTTCTGATTTGGCCAAATTAATTATCAGGAAGGCCAGGGACCCGTATACGGAAAATTATTTTAACAAATTTGGGAGGGAGATAGCTGGGTTTGTTAATGAAAACATCAAGTCGTCTGCATATGCTGATATCTTATATTGAGTATTGTCTATGGTAAGTCCGGTAATGTCCGGGTTCAGTCTGATGTGGCAAAGAAATGGTTCCAGTGATAATGCAAAAAGAAGGGGGGAGAGCGGGCAACCTTGCCGTGTGCCATTCGAAATTTGGAAAGCGTCTGACATTACGCCGTTCACCCTTACTCTAGCAGTCGGTGTGGTGTATATTGCTGAGATCCAATTTAGCATAGAGTTCCCTAGACCAATGTGTCTTAGCGTTGTAAGCATAAATGACCAGTTTACCCGGTCAAATGCTTTTTCAGCATCTGTATTAAGCAAGACCATCGGCGTAGCTGTCATTGTGGCTTTATAGAGCAAGTTCAGGACCTTAGTAGTATTGTCCCTCGCCTCTCTGGTAGGGACGAAGCCCACCTGATCTAGGTGGATCAAACTGGTTATGTGTTGTTGTAGTCTAGTGGCCAGGATTTTTGTGAATAGCTTAAGGTCCGTGTTCAGTAGGGATATAGGACGGTAGCTACCGCACTGGGTCGGGTCTTTGTCTTCTTTATGGATTACTGTTATTTGGGCTTGTAACGTGTTCTTGTGTAGCTGTTTCCCTTTACCTAAATCATTGAATAGTTTGGCCAGGTGTTGTCCTAATGATGGGAGTAGTGTTTTGTAATATTGGATTGTAAGTCCGTCTGGTCCGGGAGCTTTCCCTTGCTTGGTATTTTTTATTGCCATTTGTATATCTGTCAATGTTATGGGTTCGTCTAGTAGGTCTCGCGTCTCAGTCGATAGAGATGGCATTTTGGAGTCTGCTATATATTCTGCTATTTTTCCTGGGGAGGGTTGTGTCTTGTTTAAATTGTATAGGTTTTCGTAGTACGACCTAAACTCTTGTGTGATTTGTAGGGGTAAGGCAGCTCTTTGTCCCGTTGAAGAGTTAATGTGTGGGATATATGATGCCATGTTCTGCGATTTTAAAGATTGGGCCAGTAGTTTGCCACACTTGTTGCCGGATTCGTAAATCTTTTTTCGGGAAATATGGAGAGCTGCCTTAGCCTTAAACTGGAGTAGGTCTGTTATTTGCATCCGTATTATATCTAATTCGCTACCCAGGGGTCTAGACGGAGTTGTTTTGTGGGCAGATTCTAGTTTATGTAGTTTGTCAAATAGTGATGCTAGTTGTGCTGACTTCTGTTTTTTAAGCCTTGCCCCATGCTTGATAAGCACTCCGCGGATCACCACTTTGTGTGCTTCCCATACTAGACCACCATCTCCGTCTTCTGATGTGTTGGTGTGAAAGTAGTGTGAGATTTCTTTTGTGATATCTGCAACTATGTCTGGGTCTTGTAGAAGGCTTTCATTTAGTCTCCAGGGTTTTCTTTGACCTTTGAAAAAGTCGGTGAGGTCGTATTGCATGGTAACCGGAGCGTGGTCGGACCATGTGATAGATCCAATGGCTGTGTTTTTGACCGCCTGGAGTTGGTTGTGTGGTACTAAGAAGAAATCAATACGCGAATACACCTGATGTGGACGTGAGAAAAAAGTGTAATCTCGTTCCCCAGGGTGAAAAAGGCGCCAGGTATCTATCAGCTGTGCCGCATGTAGGGCTGAAAACATCTCCCTGCGTATGCCGCGTGTGATGGAGGATGTGCCTGACGAGGTATCTTCTTCCGGGATCAAGGGGATGTTAAGATCTCCACCTACGATCAATTGGCCCTCAGAGAAATTCTGTAATATTTTTAAGTGTCGTTTCATGAATGTGTCTTGGTGTTCATTTGGGGCGTAAAAATCTGCGATGGTCACTTTGGCGCCGCCTATCAGGCCTTTTAGAAAAAGGAACCTACCCGCCGGGTCCGTCTTTTTGTCTACTAGCGACCACGGTACTGTTGCAGATATCTGAATAGATACTCCTCTGGATTTAGCGGCTACGTGGGTGGAGTGATATACTGTCGGGTAGTACCTATTTTTTAATATTGGGAACTTGTTTTCTCTGAAATGTGTCTCTTGTATTAGTACTATGTCAGCTTTCATATGTCTCCTGTCGTTTAGTAACATTCTCCTCTTTTCCGGGACGTTAAGTTCCTTTGCATTAAGGGTGACAATATTAAGTACCCCCATGTTCGCGAGTTAGGATTACATGTATGGGGAGAGAGAAGGGATAGGGGAAAAGTGCAGGGAAGGAAGAGATAGTTGACTAGAAGAGAGGAAAATTCAGAAAAAGATAAAGACCACTCTATAGTTGCAAGGGGTGTCGTGTAAAAAAAAAAAAAAAAAATCTCCCAGTTCACCCAATCCAACGAGTGGTTGACTTCTATTTAGCTGAAGTTTTACTTCAACGCTCACCAGTATTACCTGGGTGAAGGCGTTTTCCTAATTGGTGAAGTGTCTAGCAAGGACCTCGGAGGGAGGGCTATGTCCTCCCCGTGCCCCGGGATCTACATTGCAAGTGGTACTCTGAGCGATACGTACTTTATCTCTAGTAAAGGACCTAAATCTGAATATGTGATGATATGTATGAGCATACGTTCTGGGTAACATGAGCCTCACTGTATCCATAATAAACAAGAAATAAACATTCTAAAATTGACCAAGATCTCTGTGAGCGGGTGGTCGAGGTCATTCTGCTCGTGGTTAGGCCTGGTCGGCCGGACGGTCGCGGGATCCTCTGCAGCCAATTCGGGACCTGGATTGGTTCTGCCCCCATGAAGTTGAAGAGAGCCGGTAGGTCTGCTGGAGTGCGTAGCGTGAAGTGGGCCCAGTCGGTGCGGAAGGTCACTGCCAGCGGGTATCCCCATCTGTACGTGCAGCCATGTCTTCTTGCCAGCTCTAAGATGGGCTTCAGCTTGGCTCGGCGCTGTAACGTGTCCCTCAATAGGTCAGGCAGAATCTGAATATGGGCCCCATCGAATTCGATCTCTCCCTGGTCCCATGCTTTCCTAAGAAGGGTCTCCTTCTGCGCAAAGCGGTGTATGCGGCATAGGACATCTCGTGGCCTGGCCGGGTCTGTGGGTTTAGGGCCCAGGGTGCGGTGTATCCTGTCGATTTCCAGGTGGGGCGGCGGGTCGTCCAGGAGGCTCTGAAAAATCGCTGTCGCCGCCAAATCTTCCGGACCCGTGGCCTCTGGTATCCCCCGTAGCCGCAGGTTGTTGCGGCGGCTACGGTCCTCTAATTCTTCCAGGTGAAGCTGCATGTCTTGCGCTTCAAGGAGATGGGCCTGCTGTGAGTGTTCCATTGCCTGCATCCTCTCTTCCAGGGCGGATATCCTAGTTTCGCCAGAGGTGACCCGGTTCTCCACTGTTTGTAAGTCATCCCTTACTTCTTGGATGTCTTTTCTGCGTGCCTCCTCTATCCTAAGGATCATGGTCTCAAAGTCAGCTCTCGTGGGGAGGGCCTCCAAGTCTGCTCTTGTGGGGAGAGCCCTGAGCATGCTGCGGAGGTCATCTTCCAGGATGTTCTGACTGACCGGGTGTCTCCCCATCTCCGTGCAAAGTAAGGCTGGTGTGCCCGTGAGAAGTAAGGGTGTCGGGGCTTGTGTAGGGGAAGCCATTTGGGGTTCCGTGCAGGGTGGAGGTATATTGGATCCACGTGTCGCGCGGCAGCTATGGCGCCGGGAGATAGGTCCGCCTGACCTCTGAAAAAGTGTGAGATGCCCGGTTGTGTGGTCCGGTGATGGTCCCTCCTCCCCCGCTCTCCACACACTGACACCCACATCTCCACTCACCTACCACCGAGGGTGGAGCTCCAATTGCCCGCCCTCCCCCACACACAGGGCCGATCCAGGAAATATTCGATTGCCTCTCAGGGGATCAGGAAGGAATTTTTTCCCCAGCTGGAGCACATTGGATCATGCTTTGCTGGGGTTTTTCGCCTTCCTCTGGATCAACTGCCTCACAACCCAATACACCCACTTTTCTACCACCAAGAGGGGACACTACCACCCGGGCATGGGCTGAGTGTGGCCAGTGGAACTTCCCCCCAAGTTTCATCTGCCCTCACTCCCCCATGCCCAGCATACTGGTAATACCCCCTGCCCCCACCTACACCCACCCATCTACCACCAAGAGGGGACGCTACCACCCTGGGTAGGGGGGTTAGTGTGGCCAGTGGAACTTCCCCCCAAGTTTCATCTGCCCTCATTTCCCCATGCCCAGCATACTGGTAATACCCCCTGCCCCCACCTACACCCACCCATCTACCACCAAGAGGGGACGCTACCACCCTGGGTAGGGGGTTAGTGTGGCCAGTAGAACTTCCCCCCAAGTTTCATCTGCCTTCACTCCCCCATGCCCAGCATACTGGTAATACCCCCTGCCCCCACCTATATGCAATCATCTATCACCAAGGGTGACAATGCCTCAGGCTCTGCTACACCCACTCATCTACCACCAACACAGGGCTGATCCTGGAAAAATTTGATTGCCTCTTGGGGGATCAGGAAGGAATTTTTTCCCCAGCTGGAGCACATTGGATCATGCTTTGCTGGGGTTTTTCGCCTTCCTCTGGATCACTGCCTCCCAACCCAATACTCCCATTCTTCTACCACCAAGAGGCGACGCTACCACCCTGGGTAGGGGGTGAGTGTGGCCAGTGGAACTTTACCCCAAGTTTCACCTACCCTCACTCCCCCACGCCCAGCATACTGGTAATACCCCCTGCCCCCACCTACACCCACTCATCTACCACCAAGAGGGGACGCTACCACCCTGGGTAGGGGGTGACTGTGGCCAGTGGAACTTCCCCCCAGGTTTCACCTACCCTCACTCCCCCACGTCCAGCATACTGGTAATACCCCCTGCCCCCACCTACACCCACTCATCTACCACCAAGAGGGGATGCTACCACCCTGGGTAGGGGGTGAGTGTGGCCAGTGGAACTTCCCCCCAGGTTTCACCTACCCTCACTCCCCCACGTCCAGCATACTGGTAATACCCTCTGCCCCCACCTACACCCACTCATCTACCACCAAGAGGGGATGCTACCACCCTGGGTAGGGGGTGAGTGTGGCCAGTGGAACTTCCCCCCAAGTTTCACCTACCCTCACTCCCCCACACCCAGCATACTGGTAATACCCCCTGCCCCCACCTACACCCACTCATCTACCACCAAGGGTGACAATGCCTCAGGCTCTGCTACACCCACTCATCCTTTTTTTTTTTTTACTAAACTTGACATATCCATTAAAACAACCTTCATAACATATTTATATTGATCACATCTTTATCCACTTCCCAACCCCCTCCCTCCACCCCTCCTCCCTCCTCCAAATACCTTATATTAAATATGCTCCCAATTCGTCCAAACCAAGAGAAAAAAAAAATTAAGAGGCTTCAATGAGCCATGTCCATATCACTCTTAACACCCAAAAAAATATATATATATGAGGCTTCTATAAGCCATACTCCACCCCTTACCTATCTTTAGTGAATATACACCTCATCTTCCTTTAACCATATGTACTCCTTCTTGCCCACACCCCCTCATCTACCACCAAGAGGGGACGCTACCACCCTGGGTATGGGGTGAGTGTGGCCAGTGGAACTTCCCCCCCAAGTTTCTGCCCTCACTCCCCCATGCCCAGCGTACCCCCTGCTCCCACCTACATACACTCATCTACCACCAATGGTGGCAATGCCTCTAAGGTTCCACAGAAAATGGGGTGCCTTGCCGTGGCTCTGTGGCTTACACATGCATTTGTAAATGTGTGCAACTAAACCCCTGTCTTTGACACATACTGCTCAACAGGACAGTTTGGTTGGTCACAGGCTGGTCGGTAAGTTGAGTGTGGAAATGTCTTATTTTTATGTGTTTGCCTTTGCAATGCTCCTTTCTGCAGTGACCAGTTACAGGTGGGGGCGGGCAGTAACCACTTTTTTGTACCAGCTTAGGCTCAGCTACACCCACTGATCTACCACCAAGAGTGGCAATGCCTTTTACTGTAAAGTGTTTTCTACATTTGTAATATAGTCGCATCTATGGGATTTTTTTTATTGGATATTGTAATAAAATTTGACTACTATTACTTAACAATACTGGTGTGGTACTGTTACATTTCTATATAAATGTGTTCTTTAGGGTGTTTGCTTTATGTAAACAGATGGGGATGGGGATTCCATTTGTTTTTTCTGATCCGCCCACTGCCTGATTGAAAAAAAAAAATACACTTCTATGGCCAACCTTAAGGACTTTAGCAGCCCATAGATTATGCAACTTTCTTTTACACAATGGGTGAATGGAAAGAAAATTGCTTGATTTCCCCCATCAACACAGATGGGGGAATCCCTCCCATAGCGCTATTGTGTTTTGCCAGCGGGGTGCTTTCCCTGCTGGCAGAACAGAATGATCATTGCCAGCTGTGATTGCCTGAATAAAAATCCCACAGACTGGTTGTACTGAAGTCAATCGATTTCAGTACAACCAGCCTGCCCATGGACAGATTGAATCTCAGGCCTGTCCCTGCTGAACCAGCCGAGGTTCAATCCTTCTGTGGCCGGCTATAGATTGTAAGATCCGAGAGGGCTGATATGAATGTGCAATATAAATGTGTAAATTGTCGGCATTATAGAAACACTTGTGATAAATAAAGTACATTTATGCGTCAATAAAATCCCGTAAATTGAAAAGTTGTAGCTGGTGACTGGGTCTCTTTATAGGATATTTAGTGAAAGCAATAAAGAGTAACAATCTTATGTAGGGACAAACCTGCAACTAAACATATATATAGAGTTAGGGCCTCACTTTACAGAGGAGCCTTGGCGGGGCGCTGCGGCTTCCACATAGATTTGCAAATGAGTGCCAGAAAAGCCTCTGTTTTTACCCTGAATTGTTAGACAGGACAATTTGTTTCTTTTGCTGGCTGGTAAGTGTGCTGGGAATTTTTTTTTGCCTGTATTGTGCAATCTCCTTCCATGTGCAACCATAAAAAGACAGAGAGGGCGTCCAGACCTAGTGCTTTATCCTAAAACCATCCCTTTATTAATATAAAAAGTGGTAAGTATTATACTCACAAAATAACAAATGTATCAAGCACATCACATAGTACACCGTCATCCAATCCACATTGCATCACGTGGTAGGAGAAGGTGAAGATCCAATACGATAATGCATTTCGAGGACTAGCTTCTTCAGGGCTCTGAGGAAGAGGCTAGTCCTCGAAACATGTTAGCCTATTGGCTCTTCACCTTCTCTTACCACATGATCTGATGCAATGTGGATTAGATGACAGTGTACTATGTGATGTGCTTGATACATTT
This sequence comes from Lithobates clamitans, assembly GCA_037952925.1. NCBI lineage: Eukaryota > Metazoa > Chordata > Amphibia > Anura > Ranidae > Lithobates > Lithobates clamitans. Next base: position 3,746,754 of record JBBGZY010000019.1, on the reverse strand, counting down.
GTCATCTTGTGAGTATAATACTTACCACTTTTTATATTAATAAAGTGATGGTTTAACCACTTAAAGAGGAGGGCCCATCAAAAAAAAATAAATAAATAAAAGTCAGCAGCTACAAATACTGCAGCTGCTGACTTTTAATTGGACACTTACCTGTCCCTGGGTCCAGCGATGCGGGGGATGAAAGCCCTGCTCGTCTCCCCCTCCGTTCGGCGGCGCCGGCATTGCAACTGTGGGCGCCGGGCTGTGGCTTCACAGCCTGGCACCCACTGCGCATGCGCGAGCGGCGCCGAGCGCCGTGATTGGCCGCTCAGTCACCTGGGACCTGTAATGGGTCCCAGATGATTGACAGGAGGGAGGGAGCAGAGCTGAGCCCTTCCTGTGCCGAGACGGAAGTGATGTCACCAGCCCAGGCACTGAAAGAGGCAGATTACGAGGGACCCCCTAGCAACAGGCATTTAGAGGTAAGTAAAAAAAATAAATAAATAAATATCGAAATTTTTTTTTAATTTTTTTTTTAGGATTTTTCATTTTTTTTTTTTTTTGGGTGGACCACCACTTTAAGGACCAGCCTCGTTTTGGATTTTAGGTGTTTACATGTTTAAAACAGGTTTTTTTGCTAGAAAATTATAAGTTATAAAAACCATTATATATGGTTTTTCTTCTAACACCCTAGAGAATAAAATGGCGGTCGTTGCAATACTTTTTTTTGCACCGTATTTGCGCAGCGGTCTTAAAAGCGCACTTTTTTTGGAAAAAATTCACTTTTTTGAATTAAAAATAAGACAACAGTAAAGTTAGCCCAATTTTTTTTATATTGTGAAATATAATGTTACGCCAAGTAAATTGATACCCAACATTTCACGCTTGAAAATTGCGCCCGCTCGTGGAATGGCGTCAAACTTTTACCCTCAAAAATCTCCATAGGCGACGTTTAAAAAATTCTACAGGTTGCATATTTTGCGGTACAGAGGAGGTCTAGGGCTAGAGTTATTGCTCTCGCTCTACCGGTCGCTGCGATACCTCACATGTGTGGTTTGATCACCATTTTCATATGCGGGCGCTACTCGCGTATGCGTTCGCTTCTGCGCGCGAGCTCGTCGGGACGGGGGGGGGGGTTTAAAAAAATGTTTTTTTTAATTATTTATTTTACAATATTTTATTTATTTTTACGCTGTTTTAAAAAAAAAATGGTGTCACTTTTATTCCTATTACAAGGAATGTAAACATCCCTTGTAATAGAAAAAAGCATGGCAGGACCTCTTAAATATGAGATCTGGGGTCAAAAAGACCTCAGATCTCATATTTACACTAGAATGCAAAAAAAAAAAAAAAAGTCATTTAAAAAAATTACATTTGAAAAAATCTGCCTTTAACCACTTGCTGACCGCCTCACGACTATATACGTCAGCAGAATGGCACGGGCAAGCAGAATCACGTGATCTGCCTCCCGCGGGCAGGGGGTCCGATCGGACCCCCCCCGGTGCCCGAGGCGGTCGGCTTCTGTCTGGGAGCGATGAGAGGTGAGGGGGAGACCATCCATTCGTGGCCCCCCCCTTCGCGATCGCTCCCAGCCAATGTGAATCTTCCTCTGCTGCTGTATGCTAAACAGCAGCAAAGGAAATGATGTCATCTCTCCTTGGCTCAGTATTTTCCGTTCCGGCGCCGAGGAGAGAAGACTTCACTGTGAGTGCACAACACATACACACACAGTAGAACATGCCAGGCACACAATACACCCCCGATCCCCCCCCGATCGCCCCCCCCCCCCCCCCCGGCAATCATTTTTCTGATCGCTGTATTAGTGTCACTGGTGACGCTAGTTAGGGAGGTAAATATTTAGGTTCGCCGTCAGCATTTTATAGCGTCAGGGACCCCCATATACTACCTAATAAAGGTTTTAACCCCTTGATTGCCCCCTAGTTAACCCTTTCAGGGCACCCACCGTTTATTACCGAATAAAGGTTTAGCCCCCTGATCGCCCGGCGGTGATATGCGTCGCCTCAGGCAGCGTCAGATTAGCGCCAGTACCGCTAACACCCACGCACGCAGCATACGCCTCCCTTAGTGGTATAGTATCTGTACGGATCAATATCTGATCCGATCAGATCTATACTAGCGTCCCCAGCAGTTTAGGGTTCCCAAAAACAGTGTTAGCGGGATCAGCCCAGATACCTGCTAGCACCTGCGTTTTGCCCCTCCGCCCAGCCCAGCCCACTCAAGTGCAGTATCAATCGATCACTGTCACTTACAAAACACTAAACGCATAACTGCAGTGTTCGCAGAGTCAGGCCTGATCCCTGCGATCGCTAACAGTTTTCTTGGTAGCATTTTGGTGAACTGGCAAGCACCAGCCCCAGGCAGCGTCAGGTTAGCGCCAGTAGCGCTCACACCCACGCACGCACCGTACACCTACCTTAGTGGTATAGTATCTGAACGGATCAATATCTGATCCGATCAGATCTATACTAGCGTCCCCAGCAGTTTAGGGTTCCCAAAAACGCAGTGTTAGTGGGATCAGCCCAGATACCTGCTAGCACCTGCATTTTGCCCCTCCGCCCGGCCCGGCCCAGCCCATCCAAGTGCAGTATCGATCGATCGCTCACTGACACTTACAAAACACTAAACGCATAACTGCAGCGTTCGCAGAGTCAGGCCTGATCCCTGCAATCGCTAACATTTTATTTGGTAGCGTTTTGGTGAACTGGCAAGCACCAGCGGCCTAGTACACCCCGGTCGTAGTCAAACCAGCACTGCAGTAACACTTGGTGACGTGGCGAGTCCCATAAGTGCAGTTCAAGCTGGTGAGGTGGCAAGCACAAGTAGTGTCCCGCTGCCACCAAGAAGAAGACAAGCACAGGCCCGTCGTGCCCATAGTGCCCTTCCTGCTGCGTTCGCCAATCCTAATTGGGAACCCACCACTTCTGTAGCGCCCGTACTTCCCCCATTCACATCCCCAACCAAATGCAGTCGGCTGCATGAGAGGCATTTTCTTTATGTCCTCCCGAGTACCCCTACCCAACGAACCCCCCCAAAAAAGATGTTGTGTCTGCAGCAAGCGCGGATATAGGCGTGACACCCGCTATTATTGCCCCTTTCTGTCCTGACAATCCTGGTCTTTGCATTGGTGAATGTTTTGAACACTACCATACACTAGTTGAGTATTAGCGTAGGGTACAGCATTGCACAGACTAGGACACACTTTCACAGGGTCTCCCAAGATGCCATCGCATTTTGAGAGACCCGAACCTGGAACCGGTTACAGTTATAAAAGTTAGTTACAAAAAAAAAAAGTGTAAAAAAATAAAATATATATAAAATAAAAAATAATAGTTGTCGTTTTATTGTTCTCTCTCTCTCTATTCTCTCTATTGTTCTGCTCTTTTTTACTGTATTCTATTCTGCAATGTTTTATTGTTATTATGTTTTATCATGTTTGCTTTTCAGGTATGCAATTTTTTTTTTTTTTTTGCACAAAGTTGTCACTAAATGATATATTGCTCAAACATGCCATGGGAATATGTGAAATTACACCCCAAAATAAATTCTGTTGCTTCTCCTGAGTACGGGGATACCACATGTGTGAGACTTTTTGGGAGCCTAGCCGCGTACCGGACCCCGAAAACCAGGCACCGCTTTCAGGCTTTCTAAGGCTGTAAATTTTTGATTTCACTCTTCACTGCCTATCACAGTTTCAGAGGCCATGGAATGCCCAGGTGGCACAAAACCCCCCCAAATGACCCCATTTTGGAAAGTAGACACCCCAAGCTATTTGCTGAGAGGTATAGTGAGTATTTTGCAGACCTCACTTTTTGTCACAAAGTTTTGAAAATTGAAAAAAGAAAAAAAACATTTTTTTTTTCTTGTCTTTCTTCATTTTCAAAAACAAATGAGAGCTGCAAAATACTCACCATGCCTCTCAGAAAAGAGCTTGGGGTGTCTACTTTCCAAAATGGGGTCATTTGGGGGGGGGGGGGTTGTGCCACCTGGGCATTCCATAGCCTCCGAAACTGTGATAGGCAGTGAAGAGTGAAATCAAAAATTTACACCCTTAAAAATCCTGAAGGCGGTGATTGGTTTTCGGGGCCCCGTACGCGGTTAGGCTCCCAAAAAGTCCCACACATGTGGTATCCCCATACTCAGGAGAAGCAGCTAAATGTATTTTGGGGTGCAATTCCACATATGCCCATGGCCTGTGTGAGCAATATATCATTTAGTGACAACTTTGTGCAAAAAAAAAAAAAAGTGTCACTTTCCCGCAACTTGTGTCAAAATATAAAATATTCCATGGACTCAACATGCCTCTCAGCAAATAGCTTGGGGTGTCTACTTTCCAAAATGGGGTCATTTGGGGGGGGGGGGGGTTGTACTGCCCTGCCCTGCCATTTTAGCACCTCAAGAAATGACATAGGCAGTCATAAACTAAAAGCTGTGTAAATTCCAGAAAATGTACCCTAGTTTGTAGACGCTATAACTTTTGCGCAAACCAATAAATATACGCTTATTGACATTTTTTTTTACCAATGGCATGTGGCCGAATACATTTTGGCCTAAATGTATGACTAAAATTGAGTTTATTGGATTTTTTTATAACAAAAAGTAGAAAATGTCAAAAGAAAAAAAAGGAAGACACATAAAAAGAGACAAGAAAGGCTGCACACCCCGAAATTGGATTAAAGAAAAATTATTTTCCCCATGGGGCTTTAAAACAGCAATGCACATAATGAAAGGAAGTTCTTAATGGATGTATAAAAAGTTTTATCCAATATCATGGTTTGAAGTACAGTATAGAGAATCATCTGGTACAGTAACACACATCTTATTCCCCAGTGCAGTAACAAACACATATTAATACACATAGTTAGGTTACATAATGTTACATAAATAGCAAGCCCCAACGCGTTTCGACCTGTATATGGTCTCTTCAGGGGGACAGTTGGATCTAAAAAAGAATTGCATAAATTAAATTCAAATAGATAAATATATATTATCGTGCATCACTTGGATTAAACCAAAATAGTGAGTCTTTACCGCTAAGTGGTGGAATGGGTGTTCTCTAGTCCAGGATATGTGCTGAGGGCCAATGGAAACACCGGAGGGCTCGGGGGGCCACCCTCACTCTCCCAGGAGAGCCACACTTAGCGCGCCCCCCGGGAGGGGGGGGGGAGGGGAGATGAGGGGGAGGAGCCCACACCTGCAACAGAAACCCAAGAATAGCCATGTATTAGTTAGAGGAAGTTTAATAATTAACTTGGTAATGTACTATGTGGAGACTGGTGTTGGATAGGATTTTTACTATGTAAATATATCGAGATGTTAATTCCATCCCATAAATGTAATCGACAAAATTTAATGATCTAGTGATCCAACAATGCAGTGGTATGGTAGGTCTATTATGATGGATAGGTAAATAAGAAGGATGAAATGGGTGAAAAAGAGGGGGAAAGGTGTGTGTGTAAGGAAAAAAAAACAAAAAAAAAAAAAAAAACACACAACGATGGCCTAAATGGAGAGGAGTGCATTATGTGGTGGAGGATAGTGTGAATGAGGTGGTGCATGATGTGGTAACATGACATGGTGCTTGCTTGGTGCCTACTGTGTGAAAACAAAAATGAAAAGTAAACTAAAAAGTAAAAAAAGTCTAAAATTAGGTGAAAAGCCAATCCAAATGTGAAAATGTGTATGTAGGGTGGTGGAAAGTGCTGTGTGGAATAAAGGTGAAACAACAAGAAGTTTACCTTATCAGTTGTATAAATCGTGTAGGCTGGAGGTAATGCTGGACTTGTTGAAAAGTTCAATGTGATAAGCTTGGTGGCGATCATGCAAAAATAGGGGCTCTAGTGTAGAAAGAACCTGGCAGCAGTAGCATTCATCTGGGCCTGCAGGAGATCATGATCTGATTGTCAGGCCTCCAGTCTCCCTTTATATCCAAATTCAGGCAAATGGGATAATCATGTGCAGGTGCAAACCCCCCACCCACACGAAAAAAAAAAAAAAAAAACCCGGAAGGATTGGCGCTGGAACCATTGCTGTTTTAAAGCCCCATGGGGAAAATAATTTTTCTTTAATCCAATTTCGGGGTGTGCAGCCTTTCTTGTCTCTTTTTATATGTGTCTTCCTTTTTTCATATTTCAATTTTGGGTGGTTAAGCACCCCTCCCCACCTTGACACATTAGAGATAAGACATGGGCTGTGTGTTTCCTTCTCTTCACGTATCCTGCGCATTGTTAATCAATTGTTCCCACTCGGTCAATTTTTAACAACCCCATGCATGAGGGGGAATCTAACTTAGACCCCTACACTGCATGATATTCAATTGCCTTATATGGCAATTGCTGACAAACTCTATTTATATTCTACCTATCTCATACTGACATTCGATGCAGGAACGCGGGGTCCTGGAACCAACACACAGCCCATGTAAAAAATAAAAATGTAAAAAATGTAAAAATAAACAAAAAACATACCAGACCACCAACATTTGCTGTGTGCTATGTTGGTGATCCCATAAAGTCAATCATTCATGTCCTACTGACACCATCCCTAGTATTTTGTTTTTGTTTTGAAGGCCGTTTTTTGGACTGGCGGGTGTTGGTGGTGCCCCCTCTCCCTTTTTGGGATGAGTCTGACCCCTCGCGGCTTCCCGGCAGGAAAAGGGGGGGGCATGCGAATTCCTTTGCGTGCCCCCTTTTTCGCTCATCGCTGCAGTTAAGGTGAGCTCTATCCTGCCGGCGGCGTCCCGTGTTCATCTCCGGACGTTTGGCGGAGTGCGCATGCCTGTAAGGGCCCGGCTTGCGCACAACGTCATGACGTCACGCGTATTGCGGCAGAGATGACGACAGTGGTCGGGGCCTGTTGGCCTTCCGGGACGCCGAGGGAGCCACACAGGGGCCGCTCCATCAGCGGTTCCAGCGCCAATCCTTCCGGGTTTTTTTTTTCTGTTTTTTTTCGTGTGGGTGGGGGGTTTGCACCTGCACATGATTATCCCATTTGCCTGAATTTGGATATAAAGGGAGACTGGAGGCCTGACAATCAGATCATGATCTCCTGCAGGCCAGGATGAATGCTACTGCTGCCAGGTTCTTTCTACACTAGAGCCCCTATCTTTGCATGATCGTCACCAAGCTTATCACATTGAACTTTTCAACAAGTCCAGCATTACCTCCAGCCTACACGATTTATACAACTGATAAGGTAAACTTCTTGTTATTTCACCTTTATTCCACACAGCACTTTCCACCACCCTACATACACATTTTCACATTTGGATTGGCTTTTCACCTAATTTTAGACTTTTTTTACTTTTTAGTTTACTTTTCATTTTTGTTTTCACACAGTAGGCACCAAGCAAGCACCATGTCATGTTACCACATCATGCACCACCTCATTCACACTATCCTCTACCACATAATGCACTCCTCTCCATTTAGGCCATCGTTGTTTTTTTTTTTTTTTGTTTTTTTTTTTCTTACACACACACACCTTTCCCCCTCTTTTTCACCCATTTCATCCTTCTTATTTACCTATCCATCATAATAGACCTACCATACCACTGCATTGTTGGATCACACGATCATTAAATTTTGTCGATTACATTTATGGGATGGAATTAACATCTCAATATATTTACATAGTAAAAATCCTATCCAACGCCAGTCTCCACATAGACAAATTGGAAACACTCAGTACATTACCAAGTTAATTATTAAACTTCCTCTAACTAATACATGGCTATTCTTGGGTTTCTGTTGCAGGTGTGGGCTCCTCCCCCTCATCTCCCCTCCCCCCCCCCTCCCGGGGGGCGCGCTAAGTGTGGCTCCTTGTAAGCCCCCTGGGGCTGGCTCTCCTGGGAGAGTGAGGGTGGCCCCCCGAGCCCTCCGGTGTTTCCATTGGCCCTCAGCACATATCCTGGACTAGAGAACACCCATTCCACCACTTAGCGGTAAAGACTCACTATCTTGGTTCAATCCAAGTGATGCACAATAATATATATTTATCTATTTGAATTTAATTTATGCAATTCTTTTTTAGATCCAACTGTCCCCCTGAAGAGACCATATACAGGTCGAAACGCGTCGGGGCTTGCTATTTATGTAACATTATGTAACCTAACTATGTGTATTAATATGTGTTTGTTACTGCACTGGGGAATAAGATGTGTGTTACTGTACCAGATGATTCTCTATACTGTACTTCAAACCATGATATTGGATAAAACTTTTTATACATCCATTAAGAACTTCCTTTCATTATGTGCATTGCTGTTTTAAAGCCCCATGGGGAAAATAATTTTTCTTTAAGTAGAAAATGTCATTTTTTTTTCAAAATTTTCGGTCTTTTTCCGTTTATAGCGCAAAAAATAAAAACCGCAGAGGTGATCAAATAACATCAAAAGAAAGCTCTATTTGTGGGAAGAAAAGGACGCAAATTTTGTTTGGGTACAGCATTGCATGACCGCGCAATTAGCAGTTAAAGCAACGCAGTGCCAAATTGTAAAAAGTGCTATGGTCAGGAAGAGGGTAAATCCTTCCGGGGCTGAAGTGGTTAAGAGGCGTGGACAGAAGTGACATTTTGACGTCGCTTCCGCCCAGCAGTGTCATGGAGATGAGTGGGCGCCATCTTAGCCTCACTCGTCTCCAGACACAGGACGGAGACGGATGCGATCGCCTCCGCCGCTACCGACGGCTCTGGTAAGCGGCAGAGGGCACCGGATTGCGGCGGGAGGGGGGGCCCCTCTCCGTCCACTGATAAAAGTGATCTTGCGGCGAATCCGCCGCAAGGACCACTTTTATCTGAAAGCCGGCCGCCGCACAAAAACGGGGATACCTGGGTTATGGCAGCTAGCTGCTGCCATAACAACGATATCTGCTGCCAAAGTTTGGACGTACATCGTCGTGCGGAGGTCGGTAAGTGGTTAAGGATAAGGCTACTTTCACACTGGGGCTGCGTTAGCGCTAAAGCGCCGCTTGTTTTAGCGGCGCTTTAGCGCTGTTTAATCAGTGGTTTTGGGCTGCTAGTGGGGCGCTTTTGACCCCGATAGCGGCCGAAGATGGGGTTAAAAGCACCTGTGTTTGCGGCGCGTCCAAATGGCTTTTCAGGTGCTTCGGAATCACTGCCCATTCATTCCAATGGGCAGGGGCAGTTTGGGAGCGCTGTATATAACGCTCCAAAACCTCCCCAAAGATGCTGCTTGCAGGACTTTTTGTAACGTCCCACAAGCCCCAGTGTGTAAGCACTCAGGCTTTCACATTCGGGCGCATGGGAGGCAGTTTACAGGCGATATTTCTAACGCTAAAACGACTGAAAACTGCCTCCTGTGTGAAAGGGGTCTACAGCACTAAGTCTGGGCGCCCTCTCTGTCTTTTTATGGTCTCAGTTGTTCCAGACTCCCCCAGTCCTAAGAGGCAGCAAGACGAAGTACATCTATACAAGCCAGGACGGATATATAGCCAACTTACATTGTGTGGGTTCACTCCCAAGCGCAGGAGGTTTTTGTGTGGATTTGCTTTTTGCTCCTTCCATGTGCACCTTACTGCGAAGGCAAGTTATACCCTGTCAGCAATGGTGTTACGTTCGCACCTATATTTTCTACTGTTTGGTCTAACCCCTCCTGGACCAAGTATGGTTTTATTGGTGTTACGTTTCCCCACTTCCGCCTGGTTTGCTTTAGTTCCCTTTTTCACCATTATTTCCTCGAATGGAGATCACTGCAAGCAGTAATCCCTACTCTGGGTAATTTTGTAGTGTCAGATAAGCACAACCTTCACAGCCTTCAGTCCCCGAGTGGATACGCAGACACAGTAATAAATACTACTAGATATGTAGATTGAAAGACCAATCCCTGCCGCTTTGGTTTTCACAAGCCGCTAGACATCGAAAAATAGGAGTTGTTGCTGTTTAATAAGTTAAAAAGTATACAACTTTTATTTTTTGTTTTAATTAGTTTTTATTGAAGAATAGTATGTATAATGCACAATGTACAACACAGAGAAGATTTAAACAAGTTGGCGAGTGAACCTCGTAGTAACAGAACAGTCAGTTAACCATATATGCAGGAATAAACATCTATATACATATTCAAATACCATCTATGACATATATCGAGGCTCAATGCGCTCAGTTCTTACCAAATTGTCAAAATCGGCGACATATCCACAAAACACAGGGCATAGGCTCCAGTATCTTCCCTGTAAAAGCCCTTTACTTAGGCATAGAACCTTGAGAAGACAGAATGTAAGTAATGCCGCGTACACACGAGCGGACTTTACGGCGGACTTTGCCCGGCGGACTGGATTTCGTCGGACAATTCGATGTGTGTGGGCTCCAGCGGACTTTGTTTTCTCAAAAGTTGGACGGAATTAGATTTGAAACTTGTTTAAAATTTATCCGTTGAAATCGAGTCCAGTCGAAAAGTCCGCCGTCTGTATGCTAGTTCGACGGACAAAAAGCCACGCTAGGGCAGCTATTGGCTACTGGCTATGAACTTCCTTGTTTTAGTCCGGTCGTACGTCATCACGTACGAATTCGACGGACTTTGGTGGATTGTGTGTAGGCAAGTCCGTTCGTTCACAAAGTCCGTCGGAAAGTACGTCGAAAAGTCCGCCGGGCACAGTCCGCCGTAAAGTCCGCTCGTGTGTACGCGGCATAAAAGAGAAGAGTGAAAGTAGAGAACAAGAGACAAGATGGGGAGGGAGGGGGAGTGTGTCCGCCTCGGTCCAATCCCTCTTATGCAATATAATTAGCCAACATCACATTACCTAGATTGAAACATAATTTCAGCGTAAGCAGATGTGTATTTGAAGGCAAACCAGCAGGACCATATTTTCTTTGCTAGGTAAGATTTATTTCTAAGGGAGAGAGTCAAGTCTTCCATATAGTATATATGGTCTACTTTCACTAGCCATTGGCGTAGCGTAGGTATGGTCGGTTGCTTCCAATATTGGGAGATAAGTGCCTTTGCAGCGTTAAGGAGGTGTGGTGTTATAGATTTCTTATACGTTCCCACTGGTTTGCCTGTACAATGTAGTAATACAATCCACGGATCATTGGGAATCTCATAACCTTGGATCTCCTTGGCCCAGTGTAGAATAGCTAGCCAATATGGGCGTATAAGTGGGCAAAACCACCAGATGTGAGCATGTGTTGCTTGTTCACCGCATCCCCTCCAGCACAGAGGTGATGCTTGTGGAAAGGTCTTGTGCAGCACCACAGGGGTGTGTAGTGCCATCTCGTCAATGTCTATCTATCTATCTATCTATCTATCTATCTATCTATCTATCTATCTATCTACAGTAGCTCACAAAAGTGAGTACACCCCTCGCATTTTTGTAAATATTTTATTCTATCTTTTCATGTGACGGCACTGAAGAAATGACACTTTGCTACAATGTAAAGTGTAAATTTGCTGTCCCCTCAAAATAACCCAACACACAGCCATTAATGTCTAAACCGCTGGCAACAAAAGTCAGTACACCCCTAAGTGAAAATGTCCAAATTGGGCCCAAAGTGTTAATACTTTGTGTGGCCACCATTATTTTCCAGCACTGCCTTAACCCTCTTGGGCATGGAGTTCACCAGAGCTTCACAGGTTGCCACTGGAGTCCTCTTCCACTCCTCCATGACGACATCACGGAGCTGGTGGATGTTAGAGACCTTGCGCTCCTCCACCTTCCGTTTGAGGATGTCCCACAGATGCTCAGTAGGGTTTAGGTCTGGAGACATGTTTGGCCAGTCCATCACCTTTACCCTCAGCTTGTGTAGCAAGGCAGTGGTCGTCTTAAAGGTGTGTTTGGGGTCGTTATGTTTGGAACACTGCCCTGCGGCCCAGTCTCCGAAGGGAGGGGATCATGCTCTGCTTCAGTATGTCACAGTACATGTTGGCATTCATGGTTCCCTCAGTGAACTGTAGCTCCCCAGTGCCGGCAGCACTCATGCAGCCCCAGACCATGACACTCCCACCACCATGCTTTACTGTAGGCAGTGGCGGCCTGTCTTTAGAAGAGGCTTCCTTCTGGGATGACAGCCATGCAGACCAATTTGATGCAGAGTGCGGCGTATGGTCTGAGCACTGACAGGCTGACCCCCCACCCCTTCAACCTCTGCAGCAATGCTGGCAGCACTCATACGTCTATTTCCCAAAGACAACCTCTGGATATGACGCTGAGCACGTGACCTCAACTGCTTTGGTGGACTATAGCGAGGCCTGTTCTGAGTGGAACCTGTCCTGTTAAACTGCTGTATGGTCTTGGCCACCGTGCTGCAGCTGTTTCAGGGTCTTGGCAATCTTCTTATAGCCTAGGCCATCTTTATGTAGAGCAACAATTCTTTTTTTCAGATCCTTAGAGAGTTCTTTGCCATGAGGTGCCATGTTGACACACCTGCTCCCCGTTCACACCTGAGACCTTGTAACACTAACGAGTCACATGACATTGGGGAGGGAAAATGGCTAATTGGGCCCAATTTGGACATTTTCACTTAGGGGTGAACTCACTCTTGTTGCCAGCGGTTTAGACATTAATGGCTGTGTGTTGAGTTATTTTGGGGGAATAACAAATTTATACTGTTATACAAGCTGTAGACTCACTACTTTACATTGTAGCAAAGTGTAATTTCTTCACATGAAAAGATAGATATATATATTTTTTTCTTTTATCTTATATCTTAATTAGCCTTAAATGCCCTTTATTCTATTTTTCTATTCTATATAATAAGGTTGTTTAAAAAAATATATATATTGTACACATTGGGGGTTGGTTTAGCTTAAAGGTAGAGCTTACCAGTGAGCGGAGTCCACGCCAGATATGCAGTTTTAAGGGCTTGTAGGCCCACTTTTATTAAAGAAAGAAAATGTCCGATAACAGAAGTGTTTCCCACACAGGGGTTTCAGCTTTCCACAGCAACAATGTAAGTTCAATCAAAAATACCAAGCCACCTGGCTCTCTTTAGCAGCACTGCTGCTCAAACATATGCTTCAGCCCTCTCGGCTCTATAACAGAGTTCCTGTACACCCAGTACCTCAGCACTCTTTTCCAGCCCACAGGCTTAGACCCTCTGTCTGCTCTGACAGACAGACCTGTGCAGACATGCACACTTCTCCCTTGCTTGCCTGGACTCCTCGGGAGGGTGGAGCCCAGAACTATGGTCAGGTGTCTACAAATAGCCCAACACACACCTGACCAGTCAATCTGCTGGTGGATCTCAAAATCTGGAGAAAGCTGCAAAAGCAGTTTTCTCCAGTCCACATTAATGCTCTGAAGCCTTGCCTCAAGCAAATGTGCATACCCCATGTCCACTTTAACCCCATTTTCATAGCGACAGGGACTCTCACTATTTATATATATATATATATATATATATGTACGTACGTGTGTGTGTGTGTGTATGTGTGTATATATGTATATATATATATATATATATATATATATATATATATATATATACCGTATATACTCGAGTATAAGTCGAATTTTTCAGCACATTTTTTTGTGCTGAAAGTGCCCCCCTCGACTTATACTCGAGTCAAGCACTTTTCTGCAGCAAAAAATTTCATTTTCCGAACCGACTTTGGGGCCCCGTATCTCAGGGCCACTTGGTGCTAGAAACCCCGAGATACGGGGCCCCAAATTCGGTTCGAAAATGTCATTCTCTGCTGCAGAAAAGTGCTTGACATTTTCTGAACCGACTTTGGGGCCCCATATCTCAGGGCCACTTGGTACTAGGAACCCCAAATTTGGTGTGCAAACTCAGTGGAACTGGTACCATAACATATCCAAAGCTGGGGTTGCTAGCACCAAGTGGCCCAGAGATACGGGGCCCCAAAACTGGTTCGGAAAATGTCATTCTCTGCTGCAGAAAAGTGCTTGACATTTTCTGAACTGATTTTTGGGCCCCTGTATCTCGGGGCCACTTGGTGCTAGAAACCCCAGCTTTGGAAATTGTATGGTGCTAGTTCCACTGGGTTTGCATACCAAATTTGGGGTTCTTAGCACTAAGTGGCCCTGAGATACAGGGCCCCAAATTCGGTCAACTGTGTCTATTTGCAGCAATGTCATTTCGGGACCCTTTGGGTTCAGAGACCCCAAATTTTGGCTGCAGCTAGGGGGCATCTAGAAACCCTTAAATACAGAGTTTGAAGTTCAGGGGACCTATGGCTGCAAATGGGCACAGTGAGGCATGCAAATGGGCACAGTGATGCTGCAAATGGGCATTGTTGACCCTCTTTTCCACTTACAGTAGCTGTGCATTTCTCACCCTCGTCTTATACTCGGGTCAATAAGTTTTTCCCATTTTTTTTGTGGTAAATTAGGGCCTCGACTTATACTCGGAACGACTTATACTCGAGTATATACGGTATATATATATATATATATATATATATATATATATATATATATATATATATAAAATATGATATTAAATACAAATATCATTCATTTTAGAGGAAATCATTATCGCCCCAAAGCAACCAATCAATTCCAAGCTACTCTACTGTCACTCTGGTAAAGATCTGTACCAATTGGTATGTTATGTTGTAAATGGTCTAATGCATTTGGAGGTTATATACCCATTAAGTTGTATGTTATATTATACAACATGAATAAACAGTGTTTCCCAGTCACATGACTTCCTTTTGTACTGCTGTGTGCTTCATATAAAGTCCCACCATGCGCTCTCAATTTTAACCACTTGACAACTGGGCACTTAAACCCCCTTCGTGACCAGATCAATTTTCAGCTTTCAGCGCTCTCACACTTTGAATGACAATTACTCAGTCATGTAATACTGTACCCAAATGAATTTTGTGTCCTTTTTTTCATACAAATAGAGCTTTCTTTTGGTGGTATTTGATCACCTCCTGGGCTTTTTATTTTTTGCGCTATAAATGAAAAAAGACCGAAAATTTAGAAAAAAAACGCATTTTTCTTCGTTTCTGTGATAAAATTTTGCAAATTATTAATTTTTCTTCATAAATTTTGGCCACAATTTATACTGCTACATATCTTTGGTAAAAATAACCAAAATTAGTGGATATTATTTGGTCTGTGTGAAAGTTATAGAGTCTACAAGTTGTGGTGCAAATCATAAAAAATTGATCACACCTGATGTACTGGTGGCCTATCTCATTTCTTGTGACCCGAACAAGTCAGGACAGTACAAATACCCCCCAAATGACCCCTTTTTTGAAAGTAAACATTCCAAGGTATTCAGTAAGATGCATGGTGAGGTTTTTGATGTTGTCATTTTTTCCCACAATTCTTTGCAAAATGAAGATTTTTTTTTCCTCCCATAAAATTGTCATTGTAATTGGTTATTTCTCTCACATGGCATGTGTATACCACAAATGACGCCCCAAAATAAATTCTGCTACTCCTTCTAAGTATGGTGATACCACATGTGTGGGACTTTTTCACAGCCAAGCCACATAGAGAGGCCCAACATGCAGGGAGCACCATCAAGTGTTCTATGAGCATAAATGACACATCTAACTTGTTAACTACCTATTACACTTTTGAAGGCCCTGGAGCACCAGGACAATGGAAACTCCCACAAAATGACCCCATTTTGGAAAGCTAACACCCCAACGTATAATCTATGAGGCATAATGAGTCTTTTGAACGGTTCATTTTTTTCCAGAAGTTTTTGGAAAATGTGGAAAAAAATGAAAACGCATTTTTTTCTACACAAAGTTGTCCATTTATAAGCTATTTCCAACACATAGCATGTACATAGCAAAAATGACCCCTCAAAATACATTCTGCTACTCCTCCTGAGTATAGCGATACCACATGTGTAAGACTTTTACACAGCCTGGCCACATACAGGGGCACAATACTGAAATAGCACCTTCAAGGGTTTTAGGAGCATAAATTACACATCTCATTTCTCACCCACCTATTACACTTTTGAAGGCCCTGGAGCACCAGGACAATGGAAACGCCCACAAAATGACCCCATTTTGGAAAGCTAACACCCCAACGTATAATCTATGAGGCATAATGAGTCTTTTGAACGGTTCATTTTTTTCCAGAAGTTTTTGGAAAATGTGGAAAAAAATTAAAACGCATTTTTTTCTACACAAAGTTGTCCATTTATAAGCTATTTCCAACACATAGCATGTACATAGCAAAAATGACACCTCAAAATACATTCTGCTACTCCTCCTGTGATACCACATGTGTAAGACTTTTACACAGCCTGGCCACATACAAGGAACACCGTCAGGTGTTCTAGGGACACATAGCATGCACATACCAAGAATTACACCCCAAAATACATTCTGCTGAGCAAAGGGTAAAAAAAAAGATTACCTGTGGTTTTAGTAGCACAGTTGTCCACAGGAGGATAGCACTGGTCCAGGCAGCAGGCAGGGACTTGGTCAGCAAAAGCGAACGCAATTGTCCAGGCAACAGACAGGAACACTGTCCATAGTCAGTACAGGCAGCAGGCAGGGATACTGTCCATATACAGTCCAGGGTCAGTGCAGGCAGAGATTGTCAGCAGTGCCAAAATATTGATCCTGGTAGTAGGCAGGAACATGGTCCATCCATGTGGTGTGGTCAGTTCATGCGACAGGCAGAGGCATGATGGCATAGGTCCTACAGGCAGCAGGCAGAAGTAGGGCCTCGTTCAGGACAGAATGGGGACAGGGGTAGAGGCTTCTCCCACCCAAATCTCTTTGAAGCCTCCGAGTCTCCAGACCCTAATCTAGGAATGAGAAAACAAAAAAAATGTTTTCTTCATCCAGAAAAACAATTCTGGAGCCCCTCACATATGTGAGACCCCTGTGTTATGAATCCCTCTAGTCCAGTAGCAGGGTACAAGATCAGTCCAAGAGGCAGGCAAAAAGGATGGTCAAACAGTCCAGGGTCAGTTCCAGATCAGGCAGAGGTATGAACAGAATCGGTAGGCAGAAGCGTGGTTGAAAAACAAGCCAGGGTCAGTTCCAGATCAGGCAGAGATATAAACAGAATCGGTAGGCAGAAGCGTGGTCGAAAAACAAGCCAGGGTCAGTTACAGAGCAAGCAGAGGCATAAGGGGTGTGAAGGTAAATGGCAGGAAGTGAGGGTTATGTTTACCATACTTCACTAATAATTTAGTGAAGTATGGTAACGGCGGAAACAGTTAACTATACAGAGGCCTGGTTGGGAAGGACATTGGGGACAATAAAAAGTAGTGTCTCTTCTCACTCCTCCTTTGGTGCACACCTGGCATTTTTTCTGCCATTTTTGGCCTGTTGGTCTGGGGGGGATTTTTTCGGGAAAGTGGCTTTCGGACAGTCTACTAATCACATCGGATCGAATGGTTTCTGGTGGGCCGTTCGGGTATATAAGGGCAGTGATGATTTCCTCCTGGTATCCAAGGAAGGATTTGGGGCTTGCAGTGGATTTATGATAAATAACATAGCTGTTATATATGGCCAAATTGAACAAATATATCAAAACTTTTTTATACCACTGGTATGTTCTTCTAGTGGCAAGATAGGGTTCGAGCATCTGGTCGTTGAAGTCGACACCCTTGTTGTATTCAAAGATGCATGTTGGCTTTTGGATTACCCCATTCCTCCTGGTTATCTCCACGACGGTGTTATTGTGGATTGATGAAAGCACATAGACATCCCTTCTGTCCCTCCACTTCACAGACAGAATTTCCTCATTCCTCAAGCTCGCCATTTCCCCTCTTCTTAGCTTTTTGTTCACAAGGCTTTGAGGAAAGCCCTTCCGGTTCTTCCTTATGGTGCCACATGCTGGAGTCTTCTGTCTGTGAAGATTTCGGAACAGGGGCAGACTAGAATAAAAATTGTCCACATATAGATGGTAGCCTTTTTCCAGGAGTGGGTTTATGAGTTCCCAAATGACTTTCCCACTCGATCCGATATATTCTGGGCAATTAGGGGGATGTAGCTGGGTGTCCTTCCCTTCGTATACCATGAAGGCATAGGTATATCCTGTAGCTCGGTCGCATAATTTATACATTTTCACCCCATAGCGGGCCCTTTTGGTGGGAATAAATTGTTTTATGCCCAATCTGCCACTAAATTTGACCAGGGACTCATCCACACATATGTGCTGGTCTGGGGTAAATAACTGGGGGAAGATATCAGAAAAATATTTTAGTAGTGGGCGAATTTTATATAGCTTGTCAAAATGTGGGTCATTTCGGGGAGGGCACTGGGTATTGTCATTGTAGTGTAGGACTCTCATAATCATGAGATACCTGGTTCTGGGCATTACAGAGGAAAAGATGGGCATGTGGTGGATGGGGAGGGTAGACCAATAGGAACGTAATACATTTTTTTTGGTTAGTCCCATACAGAATGTGAGGCCCCAAAAAATTCTAAACTCCTCCACTGTTAGGGCTCTCCATTCGTAGGGACGTGCATAATAGGACATTGGGTTACTTGCTATGTATTGTTGGGCATATAGATTGCACTGGGCCACAATCGATGCAAGCATGTCCTCAGTAAAAATAAGGTTGAAAAAATCTAATGGTGAAAAATTTTCTGTATCCACCTGGACTCCTGGCTGGGCAGTAAAAGGGGGAATGATAGCATCTCCTGAATTGGGTGGCAGCCATAAGGGGTTCTCAAGGGAGTAGGGAAGGCTGGCATGGGACCTAACCCTTTGGGCCTGAGGTGACACTCCACTGGTACGTGGACTTTGTCGAGGTACTGCAGTGCTGGTGGATGGCACTGCGGTGCTGGTGGATGGCACTGCGGTGCTGGTGGATGGCATTGCGGTGATAGTGGATGGCATTGTGGTGATAGTGGATGGCATTGCGGTGCTGGTGGATGGCACTGCATCCTCACCAGTACGTCTTCGTCTGGCGGGCGGACTCTCATCCTCCTCTGAGGCTGTCAGTGTACCACTGCTGAGGACAGGCTCGTAGTCCACGTCAGACTCAGAATCTGAATAGGAATCTGAAGCGGAGAGCTCCCCGTTGCTCTCGTCGGCCGCAAGAATATTATATGCCTCTTCGGCTGAATATACTCTTTGTGACATAGTGATGAAAAATGGCAGATATGTGGCACTGATGACACGTGACACTGGCAGATTGCACTGGTGATAGATGGCACTGATACGTGACACTGATGTGGTAGGTGACACTGGTGACACTGATGTGGCAGGTGACAGACAGGTGGCACTAATGACAGATGGCACTGACAGATTGCACTGATACGTGGCACTGATACGTGGCAGGTGACACTGACAGGTGGCACTGATGTGACAGGTGGCACTGATGTGACAGGTGACACTGATGTGACAGGTGACACTGATGTGGCAGGTGACACCGACAGGTGGCACTGATGTGGCAGGTGACACTGACAGGTGGCACTGATGTGGCAGGTGACACTGACAGGTGGCACTAACGACAGATGCCACTGACAGATGGCACTGATGACAGATGGAAGCACTGTGGCACTGATGTGGCACTGTATGGGCACTGTATGGGCACTGTAGGGTGTTTCACTGAAGGCTCGGCAACTCACAGTAATGACAGATCGCTCTCTCTCCTCACACACGGTCTCTGTGTGAGGAGAGAAAGCCGGCAATGAGAGATGATCTCATATGTTTACATTTGAGATCATCTCTCATTGGAAGCTCGGATCGCGCTGTAAACGGCCGCTGTGATTGGCCATTTACGGCGATCTGTGACTGGCTGTGTCCAAGGGACACGGCCAGAGCAGAATTACCCCGAGACGCCCTCCCGGCAATTGGAGTCCGCGCTGTAGCCGTCTTTCGGCTGTAGCGCGGACGCCTAGTGGTTAATCAATGATAGGGATGGAGGCTGTTACCCCTTTGGTTCCTGCCTCAGTTAAAGTCCCAAAATTCTTTTTCTTTTCTCATTATAAACACGATACAAATGTTATAAATGGGGTTGCAGTTCAGTGAGTAAAATAAGTATTTGATCCCCTACCAACCAACAATAATTCTGCCCTCCACAGACTGACTACAGTAGGTGCTCATGTGGTACACAGATTAGTCCTGTCAATATAATAAGGTGCTCCTAACGAGGACTCGTTATGTGTATAAATGACACCTGTCCACAGAATCTTTCTTCCATTCAAACGCCACCATCACGGCCAGGGCCGGATTTCCCACAAGGCCACCGAGGCCAGGCCTCGGGGCGGCAGTGGTGCAGGGGCGGCGCCGCTCCTACAGCGACTTCTCGGCTTTTGCGGCCGCCCCCCTGCACTAACATCATTGGGAGCTCTGTATGAGCAGGGCGGGGATGAGGATAAACAAGCTGTTATGACTAGAAAGGAGAGCAGGGGCGGAGTCTGTGGGCAGTTGCGGGCGGAGCGTCCCAGGCAGCAAGACTTGTATGGAGTGGAGATGAAGGATAACTATTCCCCTCTAGTTCCGGCGCTCCACAGCCTCTGGCATCCTGTCACAGTGATATAGTGAGAGCGTGGAAAGCCAGCTTGTGCAGGAGTCAGGCTGTGTTCTGTCTCCGCTGTCTTCCTAACCCCTCCCTCACTGCACTGCTCGTCCAATCCAATACTCCGCCTCCCATTTGTGCCCGCCCACACTCCAGCCACATGCATGCAATGCACTGTACTGTGCTGTGAGAGGAGTTCCGTTTTCAAACAATGGCTGCCACAGCCCTGGGGGAGGCCAGCCTGAATGGGAGAGCATAATTGATGAGTGAGACCCCCAGAACAACCCCCCTCTCTGTTCCCACCCCTTTGTTCTATGCACCTTCTTCCCTCCCCCTCTCTTCCTCATGATCATCACCTTTTCTCTCTCTCTCTCTCCCCTAGGCTAGAGCCTAGCCTGCCTGTATACCGTCCTAGCCTGCCTGTATACTGTTCTAACATGTCTATATACCATCCTAGCCTGCCTGTATACCGTTCTAGCCTGCCTGTATACCGTCCTAGCCTGCCTGTATACCATCCTAGCCTGCTTGTATACCGTCCTAGCCTGCTTGTATACCGTCCTAGCCTGCTTGTATACCGTCCTAGCCTGCTTGTATACCGTCCTAGCCTGCCTGTATACCGTCCTAGCCTGCCTGTATACCCTTCTAGCCTGCCTGTATACCGTCCTAGCCTGCCTGTATACCGTCCTAGCCTGCCTGTATATTGTCCTGGCCTGCCTGTATACTGTTCTAGCCTGCCTGTATACCGTCCTGGCCTGCCTGTATACCGTCCTGGCCTGCCTGTATACCGTCCTGGCCTGCCTGTATACCGTCCTGGCCTGGCTGTATACCGTCCTGGCCTGCCTGTATACCGTCCTAGCCTGCCTGTATACCGTCCTAGCCTGCCTGTATACCGTCCTAGCCTGCCTGTATACCGTCCTAGCCTGCCTGTATACCGTCCTAGCCTGCCTGTATACTGTTCTAACCTGTCTATATACCCTCCTAGCCTGTCTGTATACCATCCTAGCCTGCCTGTATACCGTCCTAGCCTGCCTGTATACCGTTTTAGCCTGCCTGTATACCGTTCTAGCCTGCCTGTATATTGTCCTAGCCTGCCTGTATACCATCCTAGCCTGCCTGTATACCGTCCTAGCCTGCCTGTATACCGTCCTAGCCTGCCTGTATACCGTCCTAGCCTGCCTGTATACCGTCCTAGCCTGCCTGTATACCGTCCTAGCCTGCCTGTATACCGTCCTAGCCTGCCTGTATACCGTCCTAGCCTGCCTGTATACCGTCCTAGCCTGCCTGTATACCGTCCTAGCCTGCCTGTATACCGTCCTAGCCTGCCTGTATACTGTCCTAGCCTGCCTGTATACTGTCCTAGCCTGCCTGCATATTGTCCTGGCTTGCCTGTATACTGTTCTAGCCTGCCTGTATATTGTCCTGGCTTGCCTGTATACTGTCCTGGCCTGCCTGTATACCGTCCTAGCCTGCCTGTATACCGTCCTAGCCTGCCTGTATACCGTTCTAGCCTGCCTGTATACCGTCCTAGCCTGCCTGTATACCGTCCTGGCCTGCCTGTATATCGTCCTAGCCTGCCTGTATACTGTTTTAGCCTGCCTGTATACTGTCCTAGCTTGCCTGTATACCGTCCTGGCCTGCCTGTATATCGTCCTAGCCTGCCTGTATACTGTTCTAGCCTGCCTGTATACCGTCCTAGCTTGCCTGTATATCATCCTAGTCTGCCTGTATACTGTTCTAGCCTGCCTGTATACCGTCCTAGCCTGCCTGTATACCGTCCTAGCCTGCCTGTATACCGTCCTAGCCTGCCTGTATACTGTCCTAGCCTGCCTGTATACTGTTCTAGCCTGCCTGTATACCGTCCTAGCCTGCCTGTATACCGTTCTAGCCTGCCTGTATACCGTTCTAGCCTGCCTGTATACCGTCCTAGCCTGCCTGTATACCGTCCTGGCCTGCCTGTATATCGTCCTAGCCTTCCTGTATACTGTTCTAGCCTGCCTGTATACCGTCCTGGCCTGCCTGTATACCGCCCTAGCCTGCCTGTATACCGTCCTAGCCTGCCTGTATACCGTCCTGGCCTGCCTGTATACCGTCCTGGCCTGCCTGTATACCGTCCTGGCCTGCCTGTATATCGTCCTAGCCTTCCTGTATACTGTTCTAGCCTGCCTGTATACCGTCCTAGCCTGCCTGTATACCGCCCTAGCCTGCCTGTATACCGCCCTAGCCTGCCTGTATACCGTCCTAGCCTGCCTGTATACCGTCCTGGCCTGCCTGTATACCGTCCTGGCCTGCCTGTATACCGTCCTGGCCTGCCTGTATACCGTCCTGGCCTGCCTGTATACCGTCCTGGCCTGCCTGTATACTGTTCTAACATGTCTATATACCATCCTAGCCTGCCTGTATACCGTCCTAGCCTGCCTGTATACCGTCCTAGCCTGCCTGTATACCGTCCTAGCCTGCCTGTATACCATCCTAGCCTGCCTGTATACCGTCCTAGCCTGCCTGTATACCGTCCTAGCCTGCCTGTATACCGTCCTAGCCTGCCTGTATATCGTCCTAGCCTGCCTGTATACTGTCCTAGCCTGCCTGTATACTGTCCTAGCCTGCCTGTATACTGTCCTAGCCTGCCTGCATATTGTCCTGGCTTGCCTGTATACTGTTCTAGCCTGCCTGTATATTGTCCTGGCTTGCCTGTATACTGTCCTGGCCTGCCTGTATACCGTCCTAGCCTGCCTGTATACCGTCCTAGCCTGCCTGTATACCGTTCTAGCCTGCCTGTATACCGTCCTAGCCTGCCTGTATACCGTCCTGGCCTGCCTGTATATCGTCCTAGCCTGCCTGTATACTGTTTTAGCCTGCCTGTATACTGTCCTAGCTTGCCTGTATACCGTCCTGGCCTGCCTGTATATCGTCCTAGCCTGCCTGTATACTGTTCTAGCCTGCCTGTATACCGTCCTAGCTTGCCTGTATATCATCCTAGTCTGCCTGTATACTGTTCTAGCCTGCCTGTATACCGTCCTAGCCTGCCTGTATACCGTCCTAGCCTGCCTGTATACCGTCCTAGCCTGCCTGTATACTGTCCTAGCCTGCCTGTATACTGTTCTAGCCTGCCTGTATACCGTCCTAGCCTGCCTGTATACCGTTCTAGCCTGCCTGTATACCGTTCTAGCCTGCCTGTATACCGTTCTAGCCTGCCTGTATACCGTCCTAGCCTGCCTGTATACCGTCCTGGCCTGCCTGTATATCGTCCTAGCCTTCCTGTATACTGTTCTAGCCTGCCTGTATACCGTCCTGGCCTGCCTGTATATCGTCCTAGCCTGCCTGTATACTGTTCTAGCCTGCCTGTATACCGTCCTAGCTTGCCTGTATATCGTCCTAGTCTGCCTGTATACTGTTCTAGCCTGCCTGTATACCGTCCTAGCCTGCCTGTATACCGTCCTAGCCTGCCTGTATATCGTCCTAGCCTGCCTGTATATCGTCCTAGCCTGCCTGCATACCGTTCTAGCCTGCCTGTATACCGTCCTAGCCTGCCTGTATACCGTCCTAGCCTGCCTGTATACCGTCCTAGCCTGCCTGTATACCGTCCTAGCTTGCCAGTATACTGTCCTGGCCTGCCTGTATACTGTTCTAGCCTGCCTGTATACCGTCCTAGCCTGCCTGTATACCGTCCTAGCCTGCCTGTATACCGTCCTAGCCTGCCTGTATACTGTTCTAACCTGTCTATATACCCTCCTAGCCTGTCTGTATACCATCCTAGCCTGCCTGTATATTGTCCTAGCCTGCCTGTATACCATCCTAGCCTGCCTGTATATCATCCTAGCCTGCCTGTATACCGTCCTAGCCTGCCTGTATACTGTTTTAGCCTGCCTGTATACCGTCCTAGCCTGCCTGTATACCGCCCTAGCCTGCCTGTATACCGTCCTAGCCTGCCTGTATACCGTCCTGGCCTGCCTGTATACCGTCCTGGCCTGCCTGTATACCGTCCTGGCCTGCCTGTATACTGTTCTAGCCTGCCTGTATATCGTCCTAGCCTGCCTGTATACCGTCCTGGCCTGCCTGTATACCGTCCTGGCCTGCCTGTATACCGTCCTGGCCTGCCTGTATACCGTCCTAGCCTGCCTGTATATCATCCTAGCCTGCCTGCATACCGTCCTAGCCAGCCTGTATATTGTCCTAGCCTGCCTGTATACCGTTCTAGCCTGCCTGTATACCGTCCTAGCCTGCCTGTATATCGTCCTAGCCTGCCTGTATACTGTTCTAGCCTGCCTGTATACCATCCTAGCCTGCTTGTATATCGTCCTAGCCTGCCTGCATACTGTTCTAGCCTGCCTGTATACCGTCCTAGCCTGCCTGTATACCGTTCTAGCCTGCCTGTATACCGTTCTAGCCTGCCTGCATACCGTCCTAGCCTGCCCGTATACCGTCCTAGCCTGCCTGGATACCGTTCTAGCCTGCCTGTATACCGTTCTAGCCTGCCTGTATATTGTCCTAGCCTGCCTGTATATTGTCCTAGCCTGCCTGTATACTGTTCTAGCCTGCCTGTATATTGTCCTGGCCTGCCTGTATATTGTCCTGGCCTGCCTGTATATTTCCTGGCCTGCCTGTATATTGTCCTGGCCTGCCTGTATACCGTCCTGGCCTGCCTGTATATTGTCCTGGCCTGCCTGTATACCGTCCTAGCCTGCCTGTATATTGTCCTGGCCTGCCTGTATACTGTCCTAGCCTGCCTGTATACCATCCTGGCCTGCCTGTATACCGTCCTGGCCTGCCTGTATACCGTCCTAGCCTGCCTGTATACCGTCCTAGCCTGCCTGTATACCGTCCTAGCCTGCCTGTATACTGTCCTAGCCTGCCTGTATATCGTCCTAGCCTGCCTGTATATCGTCCTAGCCTGCCTGTATACCGTCCTAGCCTGCCTGTATATCGTCCTAGCCTGCCTGTATACCGTCCTAGCCTGCCTGTATACCGTCCTAGCCTGCTTGTATACCGTCCTGGCCTGCCTGTATATCGTCCTAGCCTGCCTGTATATCGTCCTAGCCTGCCTGTATACTTTTCTAGCCTGCCTGTATACTGTCCTGGCCTGCCTGTATACTGTCCTAGCCTGCCTGTATACCGTCCTAGCCTGCCTGTATACCGTCCTAGCCTGCCTGTATACTGTCCTAGCCTGCCTGTATACCGTCCTAGCCTGCCTGTATACCGTCCTGGCCTGCCTGTATACCTGTATATAGAGACGATAGAGGGGTGTATATAGAGACGATAGAGGGGTGTATATAGGGATGATAGGGGGGGAGTATATAGAAATGATAGAGGGGGGAGTATATAGTGGAGATATGTTTTTAATTGATCTATTGTAGCAGTCATCGATAAAGGACGAGAATGATGGTGTGGTGTGTGTGTGTGTGGGGAGGGGGGGGGGGGCGGCATTGAAGGACCCGGCCTTGGGGCGGCAACGGGTGTAAATCCGGGCCTGATCACGGCCAAGACCAAAGAGCTGTCAAAGGACGTCAGGAATAAGATTGTAGACCTGCACAAGGCTGGAATGGGCTACAAGACCATCAGCAAGAAGCTTGGTGACAACTGTTGAAACGATTATTTGCAAATGGAAGAAATACAAAATAACCATCAATTGCTCAGTCTGAAGCTCCATGCAAGGTTTTGCCTCATGGGGTGAGGATGATCATGAGAAAAGTGAGGGATCCGCCGAGAACTACACGGGAGAAGTTTGCATGATTTCAAGGCAGTTGGTACCACAGTCACCAAACAAACCATTGGTAACACAATACGTAGCCGTGGATTGAAATCCCGCAAGGTCCCCCTCCTCAAGAAGGTACATGTAAAGGCCCGTCTGAAGTTTTTCCCATGAACATCTAAATGATTCAGATTAGGATTGGGAGAAAGTGCTGTGGTCAGACAAGACCACAATTGAGCTCTTTGGTATTAACTTGACTCACCGTGTTTGGAGGAAGAAAAATGCTGATTATGACCCTAAGAACACCATCCCTACCAGGGCCGATCCTACCCAGGGTGCTTTGCACCCGGGCGCCTGCAGAGGTGGGGGCGCCATAGTGCCAGAGTACTCTCCTCCCTCCTTCTCTCCTTGTGAGTGTCCATCCAGAACACTAGTGTGAGCGTAGGGCAGCCCGTCCAGCCTGGCAGTGCTGGGGGGGAGGGGCGCTCTTCTTCCTGACATGAGGGTTCTAGTCAGTGGCTGCTGAGTGCTGATGTGCGGGAATGAATTCCTCACACTGGGATCCCGCACTGTCTCCACCAACTCCAGTTGGAATGCCTCCCCTTCCCATCTCTATCTGGGGCTGCAAGGAGAGAGAACCGAGGGGATCACAGTGTTTGGTGTGCTGTGTGTGGGAATGGTATCCCCAGCACACCTTTTACATGTGCTCTGGGCTGCCCCTGCTAGGAGATGTTTTATGGAAAGATAGATTACATAGGATACACAGGCCCTGTCCCTTCCTGCACCTCAGTAGTCCATCTACAGATATGATGTATAATGAGATGTACTAAGAGCTCTTTCAGACTGACAGTGCGGGGGCGTTGGCGGTAATGCGCCGCTACTTTTAGTGGCACTTTACCGTCGCTTTAGAGGTACATTTAACCCCCACTAAAGGGTTCAAAGGCGCAACTGCGGAGGAGCTTTGCAGGCACTGCCCATTGATTTCAATGGGCAAGGGCGCTTTAGGAGCTTTAGGAGCGGTGTATACACTGCTCCTAAAGCGACTCAAAGAAGCTACTTGCAGGAATTTTTTGGACATCGTGCCAGTGCTCTGCTCCAGTGTGAAAGCATTCGGGCTCTCACACTGGGATTGTAGATAAGGCTTTTTCTAGGCGCTATTTTTAACACTGAAGCACCTGAAAAACGCCTCCAGTGTGAAAGGGGTCTAATGGACCATCTCCTGTACTATGTCTGCAGTAAGGATGAGCTCCAGCGTGTTCGCAAGCTGCACGTGCAGAGCCCGCCAGGAAGTCGGCACTGCACAGCGCTAATCACAGGCAGTGAGACATTTCCCAATGTGCGGCTGCAGAGATCGGGAAATGTGTCACTGCCTGCGATTAGCGCTGTGCAGTGCCGACTTCCTGGTGGGCTCTGCAAGTGCAGCTTGCGAACACGCCGAAGCTCATCCTTAGTCTGCAGTCTCGGACCATCTCCTGTATTATGTCTGCAGTCTCTGACCATCTCCTGTATTATGTCTGCAGTCTCTGACCATCTCCTGTATTATGTCTGCAGTCTCTGACCATCTCCTGTACTATGTCTGCAGTCTCTGACCACCTCTTGTATTATGTCTGCAGTCTCTGACCATCTCCTGTACTATTTTTGCAGTCTCTGACCATCTCCTGTACTATGTCTGCAGTCTCTGACCATCTCCTGTACTATGTCTGCAGTCTCTAACCGTCTCCTATACCATGTCTGCAGTCTCTGACCATCTCCTGTACTATGTCTGCAGTCTCTAACCATCTCCTGTACTATGTCTGCAGTCTCTGATCATCACCTGTACTATGTCTGCAGTCTCTGACCATCTCCTGTATCATGTCTGCAGTCTCGGACCATCTCCTATACTATGTCTGCAGTCTCTGACTATCTCCTGTACTATGTCTGCGGTCTCTGACCATCTCCTGTACTATGTCTGCAGTCTCTGACCATCTCCTGTACTAAGCCTTCGGTCTCTAACTGTCTCCTATATCATGTCTGCAGTCTCTGACCATCTCCTGTACTATGTCTGCAGTCTCTAACCATCTCCTGTACTATGTCTGTAGTCTCTGACCATCTCCTGTACCATGTCTGCAGTCTCTGACCATCTTCTGTGCCATATCTGCAGTCTCTGACCATCTCCTGTACTATGTCTGCAGTCTCTGATCATCTCCTGTATTATGTCTGCAGTCTCTGATCATCTCTTGTACTATGTCTGCAGTCTCTGATCATCTCCTGTACTATGTCTGCAGTCTCTGATCATCTCCTGTACTATGTCTGCAGTCTCTGATCATCTCCTGTAGTATGTCTGCAGTCTCTGACCATCTCCTGTAGTATGTCTGCAGTCTCTGATCATCTCCTGTACTATGTCTGCAGTCTCTGATCATCTCCTGTACTATGTCTGGGGGCTCTTTCTAACAGAAGCCCGCTCTGTCTGCATCAGAGAGATTCCCCTCCAGGTCTCATTAGTGTACTCTCTTCCTGTATTTTCTTTATTGTTAAAAGATCATGGGAGGATCCCAGGGTAATAAAGAGTTCTTAGGGGAACATCTCTGTGTTTGAGTCGTTGCCATAGAAACATTTGTAAAGGGGAGGAGTTGGTAAGATGACCACGCCTACGTGGGGGCGCCAGAAATATTTCTGCACCCAGGCGCCTGTGACCCTAGGATCGGCCCTGAGTATCGGTGCCGATACCGAGACTTTGCCCAAGTACTTGTACTCGGGCAAATGCTTCCGATGCTTCACCTGATACCTTTTACATGCCGAGCCTCCCGGAAGTCAGAGGGTGGAGAAGGTGGAACGGAGCTCGAGTCCTGGCACAGTGAGAGCAAGTCCTTGCAGCGGAAGGGAAGCTTATGGGGGCAGGGATGTGGGTCGCAGCCGCATGTGCCGCCCATCAAATCGATAACAGAAGTGACGGCCCGAGTCTCCGTCAGAGACTGTAAACCGCGGCGCTCGATCTTCGCACACCCTGCACTCGGCCTCAGTAAGCCGGCAGTCACAAGGCGGCAGCGGACATCTTGTTACACCCAGCCCATATAGTTCACTAACAGAGCTGCACGATTCTGGCCAAAATGAGAATCACAATTTTTTTTTTGCTTAGAATAAAAAGATCACGTTTCTTGCAACGTAAAGTCTTTCACATTATACAAAAAAAATTGCGCTAACTTTATTTTTATTTCAGGTACTTATATAGCGCCGTCAATTTACGCAGCGCTTTACATATACATTGTACATTCACATCAGTCCCTACCCTCAAGGAGCTTACAATCTAAGGTCCCTAACTCGCATTCATACATATTAGAGACAATTTAGACAGGATCCAATTAACCTACCAGCATGTCTTTGGAGTGTGGGAGGAAACCGGAGTACCCGGAGAAAACCCACGCAGGCACAGGGAGAACATGCAAACTCCAGGCAGGTAGTGTCGTGATTGGGATTCGAACCAGCGACCCTAAATACTGCTAGGCGAAAGTGCTACCTGCTACACCAACTTTACTGGATAGTTTGTTTTTTTAATTCATTAAAGTAATTTTTTCCCAAAAAATTGCATTTGAAAGACCGCTGCGCAAATAAAATGTGATATTGCAACAACCACCATTTTTTTCTCTAGGGTCTCTACTAAAAAATATATATAACGTTCGGGGATTCTAAGTAATTTTCTAGCAAAAAAAAAAAAAAAAAAGATTTTAACTTGAAACCAACAAATGTCAGAAAAAGGTTTAGTGTTTAAGTGATTAAACTTTCTTCTTTTACACACCAAAGTCTATTCCATTGACAAATTGTTACAATGTTTATACTTAAGTTTCACTGATAAAGAATGTTGTGATTCTTGGCAGACTGCCCGTTTTTTTTTTCTTCCTTTCTTTTGATGGCTGTGGCTTCAGAAGAGCAGAGAGAATTCTTTGCATAGACAGAATCGTGAAACACTTTTGTCAAGATCGCAACGGGGAAAAAAATCACGATAACGATTCTTGACGATTAATCGTGCACCTCTACTAACTATATGGGCTGGGTGTAACAAGATGTCCGCTACTGCATTCTGACTAGGCTTATGGCCCGTACACACGTTCCGAATATCGCACGAAAACTGTCGTCCGAGGAATAATCGTACGATATTCGGATCGTGTGTACACTACTTTTGACAGCCTATCGCGACCGTTCATCCGATATCATTCGATCGGGTATGCATGAAAATTTTCCTCGTACGATTCCACATCGTACGATTTTCGTTTAGTCGGTATACTTGTCAGAAAATACAATACAAATACATTACAACACATGACATCACTTCACTGATTTTTTTTTTTTTTTTTCAGTCGTACAAGAATTTTCGTGACTTAACCTATTCTATTTCTTCTTGCGATTATTAAGCGAAAACCGAAAAACGGTCATACGATTTGTCGTACGATATTCGGATCGTGTGTACGGGCCATTACTGGGGTCGAGTGCAGGGTGTATAAAGATGGGCTCTTGTATACTCTACTCTTTATTGATTTAATTTTATTATGCCAGGCTGCCAGCAATTATCAGTGCTGCATTTCAGCGCCACTGCCTGCCAATCAGTTTGACCTATCATTGCCCATAAGTGCCACCTATTAGTGCCCATACGTGCCATCTATCAGTGCTGTAAATTAGTGCCCATCAGTCAGTGCCGCATATCAGTGCCCATCAGTAAGTGCCACATATCAGTGCCCATAAGTGCCACCCATCATTGCCGCATATCAGTGCCCATCAGTCAGTGCCACCTATCAATGCTGCAAATCAGTGCCCTCCAGTCTTCATAATTATAAAAAAAGATATCGTTAGTCTGTATTGTGCTTTGAAAACTGTCACTTGACATTAAAAAAAAGTATCAGTAATCGGTATCGGAGAGTACGTGGAAAAAAAGTATCGGTACTTGTATTTGATCTTAAAAAAGTGGTATCGGTGCAACCCTAGCGGCAGGCGGCAGCGAACATCGCTCCATACGAGGCTGCAAGGTCCGCCTCAAAACCTAACAGGTGGATCTAATCGGACAGATCGTGTGAAAGTGTCTTTAGAGGAACGGATGACTTTTTGAACACATTAACCATTTAAACCCCGGACCATTTGGCTGCCCAAAGACCAGAGCACTTTTTCCGATTCGGCACTGCGTCGCTTTAACTAACAATTGCGCGGTCGTGCGACGTGGCTCCCAAACAAAATTGATGTTTTTTTTTCCCCCCACAAATAGAGCTTTCTTTTGATGGTATTTGATCACCTCTGCGGTTTATATTTTTTGCGCTATAAACAAAAACAGAGCGACAGTTTTGAAAAAAAAAACGCATTACTTTTTGCTATAATAAATATCCCCTAAAAAATATATATCAAAACATTTTTCTTCCTCAGTTTAGGCCGATACGTATTCTTCTACATATTTTTTGTCAAAAAAATCTCAATAAGCGTTTATTGATTGGTTTGCGCAAAAGTTATAGTGTCTACAGAATAGGGGATAGTTTTATAGCATTTTTATTAATATTTTTTTTTTTTTTACTAGTAATGGCGGCGATCAGCGATTTTTATCGTGACTGTGACATTATGGCGGACAGATCGGACACTTTTGGCGCGATTTTGGGACCATTCACATTTATACAGTGATCAGTGCAATTTAAAAAGGCATTGATTACTGTGTAAATGTGACTGGCAGTGAAGAGGTTAACACTAGGTGGTGCTGTAGGGGTTAAGTGTGTCCTAGGGAGTGATTCTAACTGTAGGGGGGAGGGGCTACGTGTGACTCGACACTGATCACCACTCCCGATTACAGGGAGCTGTGATCAGTGACAGTGTCATTAGGCAGAACGGGGAGATGCTTGTTTACATTAGCATTTCCCCGTTCTTCCTCACTGTGAGACGATCGGGGGTATCGAGTCCACGGGACCCGCGATCACGCTCACAAAGCTCACGGCGGGCGAGCGCGCGCCCACAAGCCGCCTCTTGAGGGGCAATGTACAGGTACGCTAATCTGCCTGTACGTGCCCTTCTGCCGCAGTATATCTGTTGAAACTGTTGAAACCTGAGCAGGCATTGCCGGGTTCAGATGATGAGGAGGGACGGAGAGAAGATGATTTTTTTGGTTTATTACGGCGACCTTCCAACAGTAAAATCTTCTTTTCTATTTTCTTTTTCAGATTACTCACAGCCAGAATAATCCCAAGGGTAAGCTATATACACTCACCGGCCACTTTATTAGGTACACCTGTTCAATTGCTTGGTAACACAAATTGCTAATCAGCCAATCACATAGCAGCAACTGAATGTATTTAGGCATCTAGACGTGGTGAAGAAGACTTAGTGAATTTCAAACCCGAGCATCAGAATGGGGAAGAAAGGGGATTTAAGTGACCTTGAACGTGGCATGGTTGTTGGCGCCAGGCAGGCTGGTCTGAGCGTTTCAGAAACCGCCGAACTACTGGGATTTTCACGCACCACCGTCTCTCGGGTTTATAGAGAATGGTCCGAAAAAGAGAAAATATCCAGTGCGCGGCGGTTGTGTGGACAAAAATGCCTGGTTGATGTCAAAGGTCAGAGGAGAATTGACAAACTGATTCAAGGTGATAGGAAGGCAACAGTAACGGAAATAACCACTCGGTACAACCAAGGTAGGCAGAATACCATCTCTGAGCGCACAACACGTCGGGCCTTGAAGCAGATGGGCTACACCAAAAGACCACACCTGGCAGCCAAGAACAGGAAACTGAGTCTGCAGTCCGCACAGGCTGACCAAAACTGGCAGAAAATTGGAAAAACGTGGCCCGGTCTGAGGAGTCTTGATTTTAACCTTTTATTACAGGTTTTTAAAAATAAATTGTATATAAACCACTGTGTGTTTTCTACTTCAGGGGAGAGTTAGATTGATTAAGTGTTGGTCAGTATTTATCACAGGTGAGATAGGGGCGGAGACAGGGGCGGATCCAGTCTAGTCTCAGGAGGGGCACTGTCAGAAAATACGTTTTTTTGCGGGCAATGTATCGGGGCAGTAGCTGGTGTTAGCACTTCCGTCAGCACGGCACCATGGTTGATATGGTGTCAGGCTGATTGAAGCGCATTATTTCTATTATTACATTGTTATATAAAATTAAATCGTTCAACTCACCATAATGCAGAATCAGTGGGAGCTCTGAGTGTGTCACTTGCCATGTCATCTGCCTTCAGATGCGGATTGTCACTTGCCATGTCCCTGCCACAAGTAGCGGATTGTCACTTGCCTGCCCCAGATGCGGATTGTCACTTGCCATGTCGCCTGCCATTAGATGCAGATTGTCACTTGCCACGTCACCTGCCATAAGATGCGGATTGTCACTTGCCATGTCGCCTGCCATTAGATGCAGATTGTCACTTGCCACATCACATGCCACACGTTGCCGATTGTCACTTGCCATGTTGCCTGCCACATGTTGTGGATTGTCACTTGCCACGTCATCTGCCACCAGATGCAGATTGTCACTTGCCTCACGTTGCGGATTGTCACTTGCCACGTCACCTGCCACATGTTGCGGATTGTCACTTGCCACACATTGCGGATTGTCACTTGGTACGTCACCTGCCACACGTTGCTGATTGTAAATTGCCATGTCACCTGCCACACATTGCAAATTGCCACCTGCCTGCTAAGGTGCAGATTGTCACTTGCCAGAGTGAAGACAGGCAGCAGAAAGATGATGTAATCTCTCAGCTGCCTGCAGCTGCACAATGAGGGCAGAACTGCAGTGATGCAGGGCAGGCGGTGAGAGATGTTATCTCTCTGCTCCTCCACTCGCTGGCTCACTGACTGACCAGCCTATCTGCTCACTCGCTGACTGTCCCGCCCGCTCACTCACCCATCGACTCGCCTGTTCGCTGACTGGCCCAACCCGCTCACCTGCCTGTTTACTCACCCACTGACTGGCCTGCCCGCTCACCCGCCGGCTCATTGCTAATTTCTGGGGGGGGGGGGGCAATTGCCCCCCCCCCTGGATCCGCCCCTGAGGTGAGAAGAGTTCTGCTCTGCAATCTTGTAGCTGTCCCTCTCTAATCTGAGAGAAAAAGTGAACCTATACAGGTCCCCGCTCTGCAACCAAAGATAAGGGAATTTTTTCCTGCAAAGCACAAGTTTTGCACAAGACCTCTTTCATGCTAAAAAACTCCTGAAAAGCTCACGAAAACCTATTTTCATTAAAATCATGGAATGCTTTTAGAGCCCTTGCACACTGGGGTGGGGGGCGGCGTCGGCGGTAAACCGCCGCTATTATTAGCGGCGTTTTACCGCCGGTATGCGGCCGCTAGCGGGGCGGTTTTACCCCCCGCTAGCGGCCGAGAAGGGGTTAAATACCACCGCAAAGCGCCTCTGCAGAGGCGCATTGCCAGCGGTATAGCCGCGCCGTCCCATTGATTTCAATGGGCAGGAGCGGTAAAGGAGCGGTATACACTCCGCTCCTTCACCGCTCCGAAGATGCTGCTGGCAGGACTTTTTTTACCGTCCTGCCAGCGCATCGCTCCAGTGTGCAAGCCCTCGGGGCTTTCACACTGGAATGCAAGGAGCGGCACTTTCGGGGCGGTTTGCAGGCGCTATTATTAGCGCAATAGCGCCTGCAAACCGCCCCAGTGTGCAAGGGCTCTTACACTGGGGCAGTGCACTGGCAGGGTGGTGAAAAAACGCCCCTCTCCATTGAAATAAATGGAAAGCGCTTCAAAAGCGCCCGAAAAGCTCTTCAAAAGTGCTCAGTGTTTTACTGGCAGTTTACAAGCGCCTCAGTGTGAAAGGGGCCTAAGAGGTGTGGGCTGTGTGAAACCAACTGCATAAACCATGGCAATAAAATAACAGCCTTGTGAAAATGATTTCTCACATTGACCTCTAATAATTGAGCAATGAAGGTACCAAAAGGTTTGCAAGATTCCTAAATGAGTTATTAAATGTTACCCTGTTTCACTGGCTTCTAATCAATAGAGCAGCCTTTTTCAACCAGGGTGCCCTGAGGTTTCTCCAGGGGGTGCCTTAGCAAAATGCCTAAAAATTGACAAAAAATGATTATACACGCTGGCGGGTGGATGAAGCCTTCCTTATAGTGTCACAAAGCCACAGGTTCTCATTGTGCACCATTACGACCTTCTACCTGATGACCTATGACATCATCAGCTGATAAGGAGGATGTTGCCTATAAAGCATCCTTGTTTGACCCTCACTTGCCCCTCTCCATCAGTTTTGGGGTCTCAGCTGAGTGATGGAAAAAAAAGAAAACTGAGGGAGAAGAGAAACATTGGTATACTAGTCCGTACCAGTTTGCAAAAGTGTATTTGCTTTGGAAGAATAAATGACCTCTAATGTTGGGATGTTGCTGCATTAAGTAAAACTATTAGGCCCCTTTCACACTGAGGCGCTTGTAAACTGCCAGTAAAACACTGAGCACTTTTAAAGAGCTTTTCAGGCACCTTTTGAAGCGCTTTCCATTCACTTCAATGGAGAGGGACGTTTTTTTCACCATCCTGCCAGTGCACTGCCTCCAGTGTGAAAGCATTCATTGATTTTAATGAAAATAGGTTTTCATGAGCTTTTCATGCGCTTTTTTAGCGTGAAAGCGCCCCAGTGTGAAAGGGGTCTTACATTTTAGAATGGGGTGCCTCAAGACTGTCCATAATTTTGGAGGGTGCCTTGACTGAAATAAGGTTGAGAAACGCTGCAATACACAGTGGAACTGGCTACTAAAACTTCAGAGGTTGCTGGATAAATTGCTACAATCGTCTCTGCCTGTACCATTTCTTCACACCGTTGATAGGCTGTGAATAAATAACTGGTGTCCCTAGAACAACCTTCCAGTATAGAGCACTCAATAATATTCTTATATAGGGGCAGCCCTCAAAATTTCCACTCGCCTGCTCACATTTGGCGAGTGGAAATAATGTGAAGGCGAGTGTGAATTGGAGGAGAGGGACGGACGCCTATTCTCTTCCCAGCGATCGGCCAGAAACTGTGGGGAGAGGAGAGAAAGAGGAGAGCCAGTCGGATCACACAGAGTGGGGATCTTCCACAGTGACCCAGCTTGGATCTGTAAATGCCAGCCGCTGTCAAAGTCCCACCTCCTGGACCGGCTCCTATGATAGACAGCACACTGGTCCAATGCTGGGAAATTTAAGCAATGTGACGTCTTTAATAGAAGGCGGGACTTTGACAGCGGCCAGGGTTTCAGATCCAAGCTGTGTCACAGCAGGAGATCCCCGCTCTGTGTGATCCCCATGCACTGATGAGGCTGCACTGATGGGCACTAATAAAGTTGTTCATATTTATTTTTGTAACTTAATTCTGCATAAAACATTTAACTGTCCTTTCATGGGATAATTAACGAGGGCGTGTTTAGGGGCGGAGTAGGGGCTGGGTGGGGCAACTGGTGGCGAGCAATGCTTAAAGGATTAATCCAGAAGGTTTTTTTAATCTTAATGCATTGTATGCATTAAGATAAAAAAAAAACCTTTTCTTTGTAGCAGCTTCCCCAGAACCCCCTAATTTCTTACCTGATCCCCATCTCTCTCCAGCGTTGTCCACAAATGTCTAAGCCATCCAGGCAGGGCCGTCTTTAGCGCAGGGCAAACGGGGCACTTGCCCTGGGCCCAATCTTTGTTGGGGGGCCTGCATTAGCCGTGAATTGGGGCCCCCCGATGACGGCTTTGCAGAGCGCACAGAGGATACGGGAGGATGTATTCTGCACTAGCCAGCTGAGAGGGGGCGGGGCCGGGAGCTCCACTGACGCTCTGACCCCGCCTACGTGCAGCCTGTGTACTCGGAGAAGAGCGTCTGTAGTGAGAGCCAGTGATCGGAGTGGGAGCATCAGTGGAGCTCCCGGCCCCGCCCCCTCTATACTGGCTGGTGAATACAGAGGTCCGGGGGTGGGACCGGGAGCTCCAATGACACTCCCACTCCGATCACTGGCTCTCACTACAGACGCTCTATTCCGAGTACACAGGCTGCACGTGGGCGGGGTCAGAGCGTCAATGGAGCTCCCGGCCCCACCCCTCTCAGCTGGCTAGCGCGGGAATACATCCTCCCGTGTCCTCTGTGCGCTCTGCAAAGCTGTCATCGGGGCCCCAATTCACGGGTGACGCGGGCCCCCCAACAAAGCATCAGTGGAGCTCCCGGCTGTTGTAGTGAGAGCAGAGAGTGGAAGCCCCGCCCACACACCTGAATGTATGTAGTGAGTTTGGCTGGCCAGGTATGTCCTTACACCCATAAAATGCCTGACTGTTTAAACCTTGAGCTGTGTTATTCAACTGTAAAGCTGTGCATTGCTGAAAGTTCTCTGACCATCTCCTGTATAATGTCCGCAGTCTCTGGTAATCTCCTGCAGTATGTCCGCAGTCTCTAATTGTCTCCTGCAGTATGTCCGCAGTCTCTGATTGTCTCCTGCAGTATGTCCGCAGTCTCTGATTGTCTCCTGCAGTATGTTCGCAGTCTCTGGTAATCTCCTGCAGTATGTCCGCAGTCTCTGATTGTCTTCTGCAGTATGTCCGCAGTCTCTGGTAATCTCCTGCAGTATGTCCGCAGTCTCTGGTAATCTCCTGCAGTATGTCCGCAGTCTCTGGTAATCTCCTGCAGTATGTCCGCAGTCTCTGATTGTCTCCTGCAGTATGTCCGCAGTCTCTGATTGTCTCCTGCAGTATATCCGCAGTCTCTGATTGTCTCCTGCAGTATGTCCGCAGTCTCTGATTGTCTCCTGCAGTATGTCCGCAGTCTCTGATTGTCTCCTGCAGTATGTCCGCAGTCTCTGATTGTCTCCTGCAGTATGTCCGCAGCCTCTAATTGTCTCCTGCAGTATGTCCGCAGTCTCTGATTGTCTCCTGCAGTATGTCCGCAGTCTCTGGTAATCTCCTGCAGTATGTCCGCAGTCTCTGATTGTCTTCTGCAGTATGCCCGCAGTCTCTAGTAATCTCCTGCAGTATGTCCGCAGTCTCTGGTAATCTCCTGCAGTATGTCCGCAGTCTCTGGTAATCTCCTGCAGTATGTCCGCAGTCTCTGATTGTCTCCTGCAGTATGTCCGCAGTCTCTGATTGTCTCCTGCAGTATATCCGCAGTCTCTGATTGTCTCCTGCAGTATGTCCGCAGTCTCTGATTGTCTCCTGCAGTATGTCCGCAGTCTCTGATTGTCTCCTGCAGTATGTCCGCAGTCTCTGATTGTCTCCTGCAGTATGTCCGCAGTCTCTGATTGTCTCCTGCAGTAAGTCCGCAGCCTCTAATTGTCTCCTGCAGTATGTCCGCAGTCTCTGATTGTCTCCTGCAGTATGTCCACAGTCTCTGGTAATCTCCTGCAGTATGTCCGCAGTCTCTGATTGTCTCCTGCAGTATGTCCGCAGTCTCTGATTGTCTCCTGCAGTATATCCGCAGTCTCTGATTGTCTCCTGCAGTATGTCCGCAGTCTCTGATTGTCTCCTGCAGTATGTCCGCAGTCTCTGATTGTCTCCTGCAGTATGTCCGCAGTCTCTGATTGTCTCCTGCAGTATGTCCGCAGTCTCTGATTGTCTCCTGCAGTATGTCCGCAGCCTCTAATTGTCTCCTGCAGTATGTCCGCAGTCTCTAATTGTCTCCTGCAGTATGTCCACAGTCTCTGGTAATCTCCTGCAGTATGTCCGCAGTCTCTGATTGTCTCCTGCAGTATATCCGCAGTCTCTGAACCTCTCCTGTAGTATGTCTGCACTCTCTGACACTCTCCTATAGTATGTGTATTAATGCGCCCCTTTACTTGCTCAATTATTTGGGATTGCTCCACTGCTCAGTGAGAGGTAATGATGTGCATTAACCTCTAGCAACCAATCAGCGAACAGTAGTGATCTGCTTTAATCTCTAGCAACCAATCAGTAAGTGGTAATGATGTGCTGTAACCCCTAGCAACCAATTAGTGAGCGCTAATAATGTACATTAACCTCTAGCAACCAATTGGCAAGCAGAAATTATGTGTTGTAAACTCTAGAAACCAGCCAGTGAGCAGTAAGGATAGGCTTTAACCTCTGGCAAACAATTGCAATCGCTGCGTAATCTGCTGCAGTAAACTGATTTTGACTCTACCTGCTATTTTTTGTATGTCTCAGAATGGAGCGGGGGGGGGCAAGAAAATGTTTGCCCAGGGCCCAATCAAAATTAAAGACGGCCCTGAGGTAGACGTTTGGCTGGACTGGCCCTTTAACCACTTCCGGACCGCCGCATGCCGATGTACGTCCAACTTTTGCTGGCAGGTATTGTTGTTATGGTAGCAGCTAACTGCCATAACCCCGGTATCCCCGTTTTCGTGCGGCGGTCGGCTTTCTGATAAAAGTGGTCCCTGCGGCAGGTTCGCCGCAAGATCATTTTTATCGGTGGCGGGAGAGGGGGCCCCCCCTCCTGCCGCGATCCGGTGCCCTCCGCTGCTTACCGGAGCCGTCGGTAGCGGCGGAGGCGATTGCGTCCTTCTCAGTGCTGTGCCTGGAGACGAGTGAGTCTAAGATGGCGCCCAGTCGTCTCCATGACACTGCTGGGCGGAAGCGACGTCAAAACATCA
This sequence comes from Lithobates clamitans, assembly GCA_037952925.1. Taxonomy (NCBI): domain Eukaryota; kingdom Metazoa; phylum Chordata; class Amphibia; order Anura; family Ranidae; genus Lithobates; species Lithobates clamitans. The sequence continues at coordinate 3,707,166 of JBBGZY010000019.1, read as the reverse complement.
CTTCCGCCCACACCTCTTAAAGGCATATTATTTTCAATGTCATTTTTTTAAATTACTTTTTTTTTTTTTTTATTGCATTTTAGTGTAAATATGAGATCTGAGCTCTTTTTTACCCCAGATCTCCTATTTAAGAGGTCCTGTCATGCTTTTTTCTATGTTTACATTCCTTGTAATAGGAATAAAAGTGACATTTTTTTTTTTAAAACAGTGTAAAAATAAATAAAATAATGTAAAATAAATATTTTTTTTTTAAAAACCCCCTGTCCCGACGAGCTCGCGCGCAGAAGCTACGCATACGCTAGTAGCGCCCGCATATGAAAACGGTGGTCAAACCACACATGTGAGGTATCGCCGCGACCGGTAGAGTGAGAGCAATAATTCTAGCCCTAGACCTCCTCTGTAACGCAAAACATGCAACCTGTAGAATTTTTAAACGTCGCCTATGGAGATTTTTGAGGGTAAAAGTTTGACGCCATTCCACGAGCGGGCGCAATTTTGAAGCGTGACATGTTGGGTATCAATCTACTCGGCGTAACATTATATTTCACAATATAAAAAAAAAAAATTGCACTAACTTTACTGTTGTCTTATTTTTTTATTCAAAAAAGTGAATTTTTTCCCCAAAAAGTGCGCATATAAGACCGCTGCGCAAATACGGTGCAAAAAAAAGTATTGCAACGACCGCCATTTTTTTTCTCTAGGGTGTTCGGAAAAAAAAAAACATATATAATGTTTGGGGGTTCTAAGTTTTAAACATGTAAACACCTAAAATCCAAAATGAGGCTGGTCCTTAAAGTGGTTAATAAATCAGTCTGAGGGACGCAGGTCACATGATCACAGTCACTGTATAGCAGGGGTAAGGAACCTGGGGCTCTCCAGCTGCTGCAGAACTCATGCCTCTGGGGATAATTGGAACTGCCAGCCTTGCAATGCCTCATGGGAAATGTAGTTCCACAACAGCTGGAGGTCCCCCCAGGTCGCCACCCCCATGCTGTATAGAGTGTCGCCGCTTCCGTTAAATGTAAATAGTAACAAATCTGTGTCACGTCACAAGTTTTATGTACAAATAAACCGCGTGGGATCGGCCTACCACTGAGATTCTACATCCTACAGCACCCCAACCGCCTACAGGTTCCAGCATGTGGGGTGCCTGGGAATGCTGGGACTTGTAGTCCCCCCTATGTGGGTGGAGGACTGCGGCTGATCCCCTCATAAAAAAAAAAAAAAAGCAAAAAAAATCAATAAAAAATAGTTTTGTAGGTCAAGTCTGTAAAATATGATGTGCAATATGGCTTCTTAGACTGATAGATTACTGATCTGTAGATTTTGTACACATTGTAGAATATGAAATGATATAGAAACGATTTTACCAAAAAGTATCTAAATTGTGTATCTAAATGACCCGATTAATCTTTACAAGTGTAAAGAGATCCTGTCCGCCGGTGTCTCTTTGTTCTAAAATACAGAAGTGATCAGGAACTGATTTATAAAAAAAAATTAAAACAAAATGAATCCCCGCTCTTTCTACTGCAACAACTTTTTAATGACTTGACCTCCGAAAGGTTTTACCCCCCCCCTTCATGACCAGGCCATTTTTTGCTATTCAGCACTGCACTACTTTAACTGGTAATTATGCGGTCATGCATCACCGTACCCAAATGAAATTTGTATCATTTTTTTTTTCACACAAATAGAGCTTTCTTTTGGTGGTATTTATTCACCAATGGGTTTATATTTTTTTTGCTATGTAAATGAAAAAATGTCCAAAAAAAAAAAATGTTTCTTTGTTTCTGTCATAACATTTAGCAAATAAATAATCTTTTTTCATAAATTCAGGTCAAAATGTCATCTGCTACATTCCTTTGGTGAGAATTACCCAAATCAGTGTATTCTATTTAGTCTGTAGAAAATGGATAGAGTCCACAAACTATGATATACCGTATTTATCGGCGTATAACACGCACTTTTTTACCCTTAAAATCAGGGGAAAATCGTGGGTGCGTGTTATACGGCGATCCCCCGCTATTTTGTGATCTATCGGAGCATTCGCCGCGATCGCCACCGACATTCACATAGCGTGTAGTTTTTAATATGGCGCCGCGGAGTTCGGAGGGACTCGGCGGAGCTGAACGAGCGCCGCCGAGAACACAGTGACTGGGCGGAGCCGAGATACACATAGTCGGCGAAAAACAGCAATGCCGGCCGGCACTCAGACAGCTCCCCTCCACAACAGGGCAACGTGGTGACGTCAGCACGTCCCTCCCAGACGCGTTTCGTCACAGGTTGACGTTCTCAATGGGGAACGGGCAGCGCACTGAGCCACCACAATATATGCAGACACCAAGCCTCGCTATGCCCACACCCAAGATGGCGTTCTGTGTTTCTCCTATTCGGTCCCAGAGCGAGGCTTGGTGTCTGCATATATTGTGGTGGCTCAGCGCGCTGCCCGTTCCCCATTGAGAACGTCAACCTGTGACGAAACGCGTCTGGGTGGGACGTGCTGACGTCATCACGTTGCCCTGTTGTGGACGGGAGCTGTCTGAGTGCCGGCCGGCATTGCTGTTTTTTAAATGTAAGTGTTTGCTTTTTAATAAATTGGAGTCGTAACGTTATTATACTATTGGCTGCTTCTCCTCTTTGAACATATACACCTATCTGAGCCTGTGAAGAGCCTGCCAGGACGGGATCGCGGTGACTCCACCAAAGCTTCATTTTGGGCTATTTCCAGTCAATCTTCTGGTGAGCAGGAAACCCTATGGGTCTATCCAAGTTTATACTCTAGGTTACACAGAGGCAGTAAGCCTACCGCTGATTATATCCTCACCAGTTTACCATCTGGTAAGCGGCCTCTTGTGTCTTTGCACCGGGTGTTCTCTCTGCTTTTTGGCTTTTGGTCTGCTGGTCCAACCTTATTTCTGATAAACAGATATATTTGGTGTTTTATATCATATTTCCAAGGACACCATTCATTGCATGCTGCATGTTACTTTTTTCACGTCCCTGTATTTGCTACGCATTCAGGGTGCATTTATGATTTTTATGATTATTTGTGTGAACACCCCCCCCCCTTTTTTGATGTAATATGTTTATGTCAGTATCACGCTATGGTCTTTGTATTTTTATTTAATTAAACCCTATGTGGACCCGTTCTGCTGCATGAGCGTGACGGATTCTGCCCACTTCGGAGTGCTCCTAAAGGCCCGGGCTGGGTTTAAGCCATCTGTCTGACTTGGCTTACGTTCTGGTTTGCAGTTCACCAAACAGTTATCTTCCATTTTTCTTCACCTCATCACATAGAAGGATTTACTGCATTATTCTGGACTTAATTGATTTATTTTCACTGATTATTAATTGGACTCATATTTAGCGCGGTTTACTTGCTTTAAATATTCAGGGGACCCTTTCCAACAAATGTGATGTCTACTTTACAACAAATGTTTAAGAGTTTATACAGGTGTTGTTTCTATACAGTTTTTAAAGCGTACCTTCACACTCCCCACCCACTTTCTTGAATTTCGCTCATCCGCCCTCCTCTCTAAAAATCTAATTTATTTAAAATTAAATATTGTTTTAAATACCTTTTCCTGGAAACATATCCCTGCACTACCAGAATTTTTTTTGCCTCGGCGAGAATGACACCCATTGCATGCAACTTCTTTGGAAACCTAGGTTACATACATCCAAGAATGCCTCAGGGTACCCTACAGTTAGAGTTGCCACCTCATCCCTTTAAACCCGAACACCTTTGAATTACACAGGTTCTGAGGCTAATTAAATGCAGAAAAGGCACCAAGTGAGTTTAATTAACAGCTTAATCAGCCACAGAACCTGTGTAATTAATATGTGTTCGGGTTTAAAGGGATGATGTGGCAACCATACTTACAGTGCAATGTGCTGCATTATCAGAGGGTGGCTGTCACTTTCTGCTTTTGCAGCCAGCCCCTATTGGAACACATGCTCCAACTGCAAGTACCCAGAAGAAACAATTAGCTCCTAATGAGGTCACAGAAGATGGTATTGCGGGACTGAATGTGCAGCGGCAGATCCCTACAGGAAAAAACGCAGGATTGCTGGGCACATGAGTAAGTATTTGTGTATGACCCACAGAAAAAAGGTAATAGGGGGATTGTAGTTCCTCTTTAAGTTCAAAAGCAACTATCTTATGTTATATACAGCTGTGGCTGTTTTGAGCCGTGGTATGCTGTCAATTAACTTCTGGGCCACATCCTGACTGATGGCAGCTCATTCTTGCATAATCAATGCTTGGAGTTTGTCAGAATTTTGGTGTTTTTTTTGTTTACTCGCCTCTTGAGGATTGACCACAGGTTCTCAATGGGATTAGGGTATGGGGAGTTTCCTGGCCATGGACCCAAAATGTTCATGTTTTGTTCCCCAAGCCACTTAGTTATCACTTTTGCCTTATGGCAAGGTGCCCCATTATGCTGGCAAAGGCATTTCCTCACTAAACTGTTGGTTTGGGAGAAGTTGCTCTCTGAGGATGTTTTTGTACCATTCTTTATTCATGACTGTGTTCTTAGGCAAAATTGTGATTGAGCCCACTCCCTTGGCTGAGAAGCAAACCCACACATGAATGGTCTCAGGATGCTTTACTGTTGGCATGACACAGGACTGATGGTAGCACTCACCTTTTCTTCTCCAGACAAGGTTTTTTTCCAGATGCCCCAAACAATCGGAAAGTGGATTCAGCAAAGAAAATGACTTTAGCCCAGTCCTGAGCAGTCCAATCCATGTACCTTGTGCGGAATATCAGTCTGTCCCTGATGTTTTTCCTGGAGAAAAGTGGCTTATTTGCTGCCCTTCTTAACACCAGGCCATCCTCCAAAAGTCTTTGCCTCACTGTGCATGCAGACGCACTCACGCCTGCCTGCTGCTATTCCTGAGCAAGCTCTGCACTGGTGGTTCCTCAATCCCATAGCTGAATCAATTGTAGAAGATGGTCCTGGCGCTTGCTGGACTTTCTTGGGCACCCTGAAGCCTTTCTCATAACAATTGAACCTTTCTCCTTTAAGTTCTTGATGATCCAATAAATGGTTGATTTAGGGGCAATCTTAGTAGCAGCAATATCCTTCCCTATGAATGTCTTTTTGTGCAAAGCAATGATGACTGTACATGTTTCCTTGCAGATAACCATGGTCAACAGAGGAAGAACAATGAGCTTCCAGTCTGTTATTCTAACACAATCAGCATTACAGGGTGATTTCCAGCCTTGTCCTCGTCAACACTGACACCTGTGTTACCAAGACAATCACATCATGCCAGCTGGTCCTTTTGTGGCAGGGTTGAAATGCAGTGGAAATGTTTTTTTGGGGGATTAAGTTCATTTTCATGGCAAAGAGGGACTTTGCAATTAATCTTATCATTCTTCATAACATTATGGAGTATATGCAAATTGCCATCATAAAAACTGAGGCAGCAGACTTTGTGAAAATTTATTTGTGTCATTCTCAAAACTTTTGGCCATGGCTGTATGTTGTTAAATATACTAAGCTCAACCACTTCAGCCCCAGAAGGATTCGCCCCCTTAATGACAAGAGCATTTTTTGCGATACGGCACTGTGTCGTTTTAACTGACAATAGCACAGTCAAGCGACGACGTACCCAAACAAAATTCACGTTCTTTTTTCCCCACGAATAGAGCTTTCTTTTGGTGGTATTTGATAACCTCTGTGGTTTTTATTTTTTGCTCTATAAACAAAACAAAAAACGACAATTTTGAAAAAAAATATTTTTCTCAAGTCGTCTTCCAGGACGGCACCCTGAGAGATGACTGGTCCACCTGACAGGAAACACAATCAATCAAGAGGTTAAAGGCCCCCGCCCCTCCCGATGCTCCTCAGTTTTTGATTGTGTTTCCCCACAGCGAAACCGTTTGTTATTTTTCTGTTGACCTAAAAGCCTGGGGCTGGTGGTCTCCCCCTGGGAGCCGGACCAAATGCCTGGGAAGCCTCTGGGTCCGGCCGGATCGTTCTCATCCTTCCTGGGGGGTTTCCCAATCCGTGTCTCGGGGGGGGGGGAGAGGCAGCAGAACCGTGCTTCTTTCCATGGAAGAGCCCCCCCCCCCGAGTGCTGAAGAACCCTGGGTGCGGTGGTGTACCCAGAACTTCAGGGGCCAAATTTCCTGTTGCCCTTCCTTACCTGTGCGGTGGCCGCGCAGTTGCAGGAGTTGGTGGTTTTCCTTCTACTGGCTACAAGACCACAGGAGGTGAGTCTGGGACCCGTTCTGCGGTCTGGCCAGGGCTGCCGTTCATCCGCCTGTCCACCAGGTCGCGCGGCAAGAAGCTCTACATGGAGAGCTTTTCTTCCAGGGACCTTGCTGAGTGTAGCTCAGCACCATTTTCCTGAAGATCAGGAAATGACATCACTTCCTCCTCTAAGAGGAGGGAGTGGGAAGGGCTGCAGCAGGAAGTGACCTCAGGTCCAGTATCACTTCCTGTCTTCGGCAAGATGGCGGTGGCGAGTTGCAGCCAGCATACAGAGGATATAAAAAGCCACAGGGAACAGGCGCCCATGTCTCCTCTGCGTTCCTATATGCAGCACCTCCAGGCAGAGATTGGAATTAGCATGGAACATGAGAAGGAGAGACCTGCAGGGTCTGCGGCCATGGAAGAGACCACAGGGGGTGAGTCTGACCGGCCTTCGGAGGTTTAGAGGGGGAGGGTACCCCAACGCTTCTCCTCTGACTCTCACAGTGTATGCCTGTGTGTTTTTTTCAGGGGATGACGCTATTGCCCATGAGGTTGCCAGCCATCCTGTGAAATCCTCCACCCGCTCCAAACGATGTGGGAACTGTAATGACAGGCTACCCCCAGAACATCCAAAGCCCTTCTGTTTTAAATGCATACAGAAGTTGACAGGGAAGGAGACATCTCAGATAATGAAGGAATTTCTTACTGTGCAAACTGAGATGCTGTCCACCTTAAAGTCTTTTCAGGCCACCCTTAAGCCTAAGGATTCAGAGGCTCACTCTAGTAAGGATGCCTCTTCCCAGGAGAGCTCCGCCTCCTCTAGGAGGTATCGGGCAGAGGTACTGAAGTATCCACTCCCCCAAGATTCAGAGGAAGAGTGTGATTTAGAAGTTCCTATTTAGGAGTTTTCTGATGAAGGGGTGGTGGACAGCCAAGAGGAGGATGGCAGGGAGGAATCCAGGTCTAGCAGAAATATATTTTCTGCCGACGACATGGAAGATCTTCTGAAAGCTATTTATGCCTCAGAAGAGATTCAGGAGCCTGCTGCACAGGTGTCCGCTCAGGATAGGATATATAGAGGCTTGATTAAATCTCAGGCCAGGGTCCTTCCGGTACATTCCGCCCTTAAAGAAGTCATCTTAAGGGAATGGAAAGAACCAGAAAGAAGGCTTCTGAAATATAAAACCTCCTAGACTAGACGCCTCCTTAGCACAGGTCTCTAAGCAGTCGGATCTTTCCTTTGAAGATACCGGTAACTTAAAGGATCAAATGGATCGCAGGGCTGAAACCATTTTACGCAGAGCCTGGGAAGCTAACGCTGCGGCTATGAGCCCCGCATTGGCCTCAGCTTGCATTGCAAGGAATGCCGACACGTGGGTCTGTAAATTAATGGACCACGTATCCCGAACCTCAAAATCCAAGGAGGTCCTGGATTCTCTGGAGGTCATAGGGAATGCTGTCGCATATTTAGCAGATGCTGCGGTTGAGACAGTGCGTACAACCGCTAAGACAGGTGCCTTACTAAACTCAGCCAGGCGAGCCCTCTGGGTTAAAACCTGGGATGGGGATAGCTCATCCAAGACCCATCTATGTGGTCTCCCTTTTGAAGGGACGCTCCTTTTTGGTGCTGGCCTAGATCAGGCTCTAGTCAGATCTACCGAGAAGGGGAAAAAATTTCCTACCAAACCTAGGAGAGAGAGGAAGCGGTTTTTTCCTGGCCCCCAGGCAAGGAATCACTTCTCCGAGAAAAAGGTCTCCCCTAATAGACGTTGGGGCGCAGGAAAAGACAAACAAAAAACTGGCGTTCTCTTTTCCAGCCAGAAGTCAGTTGACAAGACCCCCAATTGACTTTCCGGTAGGGGGCAGACTTTCCCACTTTGCCTCTCAGTGGGAAAGGATCACCCAAAGCCCCTATGTACTTCGGATCATAAGAGAGGGTTACAGATTGGAGTTTCTCTCCCCTCCACCCCCTAAGTTTCTCTTGACCTACCTTCCCAGGGATCCCTGCAAGGTGGTAGGAATCCTTCAGAATATAAGAGAGCTGGCCAGTCAGGAGGTTATAATACCTGTTCCAGTGGACCAGCAGGGTCAGGGGTTTTATTCCCACATTTTCGTGATACCAAAACCCTCAGGAAGGTATCGTCTTATTATAAATCTAAGGAACCTCAATGATTTTCTTCGTTACAAGAAGTTCCGCATGGAGAGTGTCTATTCCCTCAGGAGACATCTCCTCAAGGAAGTGTTTATGGTAACCTTGGATTTAAAAGACGCCTACCTTCATGTCCCCATTTTTCAGGGCCATCAAAGCTTCCTGAGATTTGCGATCGCCTCTCCAGAGGGAGTGCAACACTGGCAGTTCACAGCCCTCCCCTTTGGACTGGCATCCAGTCCGAGAGTCTTCACAAAGGTCATGGCCGAGGTGGTGGCCTTTTTGCACCTCCAGGGAGTGGCATTGATTCCCTACCTGGACGACATTTTGATTTACAGTCTAAGTCGGGATCAACTACTTCTGGATCTATCCAGAGTAATGCAGACCTTAGAAGACCTGGGATGGATTGTCAGCAGGGAAAAGTCCTCACTGACTCCTGCTCAGACAAAGTTGTATCTAGGGTTCCTGGTGGACTCCTCAGAACAAAAGTTAATTCTACCTCAGGGCAAGGTAGAGGGCCTCATATCATGAGAGTTCTGGGTCTAATGACATCAGCTATCCCAGCAGTTCCTTGGGCACAGCTACACTCCAGGCCCCTCCAGCACTTCCTTCTATCCTCTTGGGACAGAAGAAGAGACTCTCTGGACATAGAGATAGCCATTCCGGTCGAAGTAAAGAACTCCCTTCACTGGTGGCTCCTTCCTCAGAGGCTTCAAGGGGGCCTCCTTTGGAGCCAACTTCAGCCTCTCAGGTTAACTACAGATGCAAGTTCCTGGGGGTGGGGAGCCCACCTAGAGGAACTAATAGCTCAGGGGTCCTGGAATTCAGAACAGAGAAGGGCCTCCTCCAACTTTTGAGAGCTGTTGGCCATAGGAGAAGCACTAAAGGCTTTCGAGGGAAGGATCAGGGGCCAGGAGCTGCAGGTCTTGTCAGACAATGCCACGGCAGTGGCGTTCCTGAATCATCAGGGGGGTACCAGATCTACAGCACTCCTATCCCTATCTGCAGAGATCCTGTCCTGGGCGGAAAGTCGGGTTCCTTCCATCTCCGCAGTCCACATAAAGGGGACATTAAATGTAGAGGCAGACTACCTCAGTCGGCAGCCGATTCTGCAGGGGGAATGGGAGCTGAATCCAGAGGTCTTTTCCCTGGTAAGTCGGCAATTCGGCGTTCCAGAGATAGATCTCTTTGCCCGCAGGATGAGCAGAAGAGATTCTTTTCCCTTGCTCGAGAGAGAGGCTCAGAGGGGACAGGCGCGTTGGCACAGGTCTGGGACTTCCGACTGGCCTATGCCTTTCCCCCTCTGGGACTAATTCCGAGGGTCCTTCAAAAACTGTTCCTCTCGGAAAGCAAATTGATTCTAATAGCCCCTTGGTGGCCCAAGAGAGTCTGGTTTCCAACCCTGCAGGGTTGGTCCATAGCCCCACCGCTCCACCTTCCGGTCCGGGGCGATCTTCTCCTTCAAGGTCCTGTCCGCCACCCAGACCCCAGCTTCTTCAAGCTGACCGCCTGGCTCTTGAAAGGCAGAACCTGCAGGAGAAGGGGCTGTCGGACAGAGTAGTGGATACACTGCTCCTTAGTAGGAAGCCAGTCACAAGGCGTATTTACGCCAAGACCTGGGCGATTTTCTCTCGCTGGTGCCAGGAGAGAGGGACTTCTCAAAGAGAGATCCCTGCTATCTTAGAATTTCTCCAGGATGGAGCAGATCTAGGTTTGGCAACCAAGACCCTTAAGGCGCAGGTTTCAGCCCTGTCCTGTTTCCTTGAGAAACGTTTGGCATTACACCCCCTGATCAAGAGATTTCTCTTGGTCAGGGAGAGGTTGTCCCCTGTTCAAATGTCCAGGTGTCCTCCTTGGGACCTTACACTAGTACTGGAGGGGTTAACAAAGGCCCCATTTGAACCGATAGATCAGATCCCCCTTAGGATCCTGACCTTTAAATTAGTCTTTTTACTAGCATTCACCTCAGCTAGGAGAGTAGGTGACATTCAGGCTTTTTCTATTAAAGAACCATTTTTTTCTTTATTCGAGGACAGGGTTATACTTAGGCAGGACCCCCTGTACCTCCCTAAGGTAGCATCAAAGTTGCATAGGACTCAAGAAGTGGTGCTGCCTTCCTTTTGTAGTAACCCCAAAAGTGAAGGGGAAGTTTCTTTTCATTGTCTGGACATCAGACGCTGTCTATTATCCTACCTAGAAAGGGTTAAGGAATTCAGAAGGTCCAGCCATCTTTTAGTTAATTTTTCTGGCCAAAAGAAGGGCCAACAGGCATCCAAGGCTTCTATAGCTAGATGGATTAAACATACTATTTCGTTAGCCTATGAGCAGTCAGGTAAAGCAGCTCCTAGAAATCTTAGAGCGCATTCCACGCGATCTCTGGCAACCTCCTGGGCGGAAAGGGCCGGAGCTTCGGTGGAGCAGATATGTAGAGCCGCTACATGGTCAAGCCAGGACACGTTCCTGAGGCATTATAGAGTGGAATTACTATCTCCTCAGGACCTGGCATTTGGCAGGAAAGTCCTGCAAGCGGTGGTCCCGCCCTAAAGGTAGGCCTGAGCTACTTGCTCTTCTCTCAGGGTGCCGTCCTGGAAGATGACTTGAGAAAAGAACCAGTTACACTTACCGGTAACGGTGTTTCTGGGAAGTCTTCCAGGACGGCAGGCCTACTTCCCACCCGTTCTATTTAGGAAACATGTAATGTTTAGAGTGTGGTCGTGGTTATGTTTTTCACTCTCGTGCACTGGTGTGGGTCAATACATTGTCACAACTGAGGAGCATCGGGAGGGGCGGGGGCCTTTAACCTCTTGATTGATTGTGTTTCCTGTCAGGTGGACCAGTCATCTCTCAGGGTGCCGTCCTGGAAGACTTCCCAGAAACACTGTTACCGGTAAGTGTAACTGGTTCTTTTTTTTTACTTTCTGCTATAATACATATCCAAAAAAAAAATATAAAAAACAAATTTATTCATCAGCTTAGGCCAATATATATTCAACATATTTTTGGTAAAAAAAATCGCAATATGTGTATATCGACTGTTTTGCACAAACGTTATCGTGTCTACAAACTACGGGATAGATTTAGGGACTTTTATTATTTTTTATTGTTTTTACTGGTAATGCCAGCGATTTGCAATTTTTAGCGGGACTGCGACATTGCGGCGGACAAATCTGACCCCAAATTACTCTTTTTGGGGACCAGTGAAATTAGTACATTGATCAGTGCTATAAAAATGCACTAATCCATGTAAAAATGACACTGGCAGGGAAGGGGTTAACACTAGGGGGCGATCAAGGGGTTAAGTGTGTTCCCTCAGCCTGTTCTAACTGTAGGGGGATGGGCTTACTGAAACATGACAGAGATCACTGTTCCTGATCACCGAGAACAGTAGATCCCTGTCATGTCACTAGACAAAATGGGGAAATTCCTTGTTTACATAGGCAGTTCCGTGTTCTGCTCTCCTCACCACGATCGCAGGCCACCGGTGGAAATCACTGGCAAAGTCCCACGGCGCACGCTATCCTGCTTGAATGGAAGGTTGTACAGGTACGGCAATTTGCGCAGTGGTGCCACTCTGCTGACGTATATCGGTGTGAACCGGTCGGCAAGTGGTTAAAGTATTACTAAAGGCAAAAACTTTTTTTTTGTTTTGGACAGAGTGCAGAGGGATTAGAACGCTTGTCAGCTTTTACTGCTTTTACTTATTGCTCTCTCCCCATTAGGGAGATTCACCCTCTCCATTTTTCCTGTTTACCATTACCATTGAAGTGAAAGTAAAAGAAAATCCCAAATTTTGGGGTGCACCCAGTAAAGTAAAAGAGGGGAATCTTCCAGTGAGGACACTAGTTCTGGTGATCTGGGGGTCCCCAAGGGATTCCCCTAATTTGCAGGGATTTCCTCTCACTTCCTGGGACAGGAAGTGAAGGTAAATCTCTGCAATTGCACACAGATGGCGAAAAAAAAATCTGACAGGGGTTATAACCTTCCCTTCTCTATCCAAAATGAAAAAACAAGTTTTGGCTATAGTTCTAATTTAAGGGCCCATTTAGACTATTGTATTGCTGTAACAAGTGTTGCTGCATGTAACACAGGTTACAAATTTTGCTGCTTTGTGATGCCATTCATTGGTCGCCCAACACACATGTTTTGGAGCATGCTGCAATACACCATAGTGTGTTGTGTTACAGAGTTTGGGATATGTCATATAATTGGAACCTTTTGGGGTGTTATCAGCCCTTTATTTTCAATGGACTACGTTGATGTAATGCATGTTACCATATGACATAAAGAACATGCATTAACAGGAATAATGACAAACCGCTTCAACAGGTACCAGCCATTTTTTTTTTTATAGCACCATGAAATGTAATGCCATAATGTGCTAGTATGCATCGCATCGTTAAACTTACCTAAAAACAAAGCCTTCCAGTGCCGAGCTGTCACCGCTGCAGGCACTCCCATGTTCACCCGGTCTTCCTTCTGGGTTCGCAGGCTCTGCCTGTGTGACTGGCCAGAGCCGCACTGACGTTTGTACCACGCTTTTCGCGTGAGAGTCGCTGTTTACAGCACAGGACCCAGAAGGAACGGCCGCCCAGAGCACATGTGTCGGTGACGTCACCAGCTGCAAATACAGTAAATATCTCCTAAATGGTGCACATTTAAGAGATATTTGCAGTACCTATGGGTAAGCCTTATTATAGGCTTACCTATAGGTAAAAGTCAGCGATGGGAGTTTACTCCTACTTTAACCACTAGGCGTCCGCGCTATAGCCGAAAGACGGCTACAGCGCGGACTTCAATTGCTGGGAGGGCGTCTCTGGACGTCCTCCTGTTTACTTCCGCATTGCGCGCTCCCGCGGGCGCGCATCGCGGAAGTTTTGTGCTGGCCGTGTCCCTCGGACACAGCCAGTCACAGATCACTGTAAACGGCCAATGACAGCGGCCGTTTACAGTGCGATCGGTGGTGCCAATGAGAGAGGATCTCATATGTAAACATATGAGATCCTCTCTCATCGCCGGCTCTACCTCCTCACACAGAGACAGCGTGTGAGGAGGGAGAGCGGAACCACTGCGGCGGTAAGTGTAAAAGAAAAAAAAAAAGGAAAAAAAGGTGTCCCGCTGTTAGCAGTCCCTGCCATCTGCCCTGCCATCTGCCCTGCCATCTGCCCCTGCCATCTGTCCCCAGTGCCATCTGTCCCCACTGCCACGTATAAGTGCCATCTGTCATCAGTACCACATAGTGCCATCTGTCATCAGTGCCATCTGTCATCAGTGCCACCTGTCAGTGTCACGTGCCATCTGTCATCAGTGTCACGTGTCATCAGTGCCACGTATCAGTGCCACCTGTCATCAGTGCCACGTATCAGTGCCATCTGTCATCAGTGTCATCAGTGCCACGTATTAGTGCCATCTGTCATCAGTGCCACATATTAGTGCCATCTGTCATCAGTGCCATGTATTAGTGCCATCTGTCATCAGTGCCACATCAGTGTCAGTGCCACGTATCAGTGCCATCTGTCATCAGTGCCACATCAGTGCCACGTATCAGTGCCATTTGTCATCAGTGCCACGTCAGTGTCACATGTCATTGTCCTGGTGCTCCAGGGCCTTCAAAAGTGTAATAGGTAGTCAACAAATGAGATGTGTAATTTATGCTCCTAGAACACGTGATGGTGCTCCCTGCATGTTGGGTCTCTGTATGTGGCCAGGCTGTGAAAAAGTCCCACACATGTGGTATCGTAATACTCAGGAGGAGTAGCAGAATGTATTTTGGGGCGTCATTTGTGGTATATACATGCCATGTGAGAGAAATAACCTATTACAATGACAATTTTGTGGGGGGAAAAAAAAAAATCTTCATTTTGCAAAGAATTGTGGGAAAAAATGACAACATCAAAAACCTCACCATGCATCTTACTAAATACCTTGGAATGTCTACTTTCAAAAAAGGGGTCATTTGGGGGGTATTTGTACTTTCCTGACGTGTTCGGGTCGCAAGAAATGAGATAGGCCGTCAGTACATCAGGTGTGATCAATTTTTTATGATTTGCACCATAACTTGTAGACTCTCTAACTTTCACGAAGACCAAATAATATCCACTAATTTGGGTTATTTTTACCAAAGATATGTAGCAGTATAAATTGTGGCCAAAATTTATAAAGAAAAATTACTAATTTGCAAAATTTTATCACAGAAAAATGCGTTTTTTTTCAAAATTTGCGGTCTTTTTTCATTTATAGCGCAAAAAATAAAAAACCCAGAGGTGATCAAATACCACCAAAAGAAAGCTCTATTTGTATGAAAAAAAGGACAAAAAAATTCATTTGGGTACAGTATTGCAAGACTGAGTAATTGTCATTCAAAGTGTGAGAGCGCTGAAAGCTGAAAATTGGTCTGGTCACGAGGGGGGTTTAAGTGCCCAGTTGTCAAGTGGTTAAGACAAATGCACTGCTTACTTTGCAAGGGAAGTTCCACTTTGCAAAAGAATTTTCCCCAGAGCTTAGTAAATGAGCTGATGCTCTGCTGACTTCCATCATCCAACCATGTGCAAGCAAAATTTCCTTGCACATAATTCCGAAGAAAATTTCACCGCATTTATTAAGTTCTGGAGAAATTTTAATTGCAAAGTGCAAATTCTTTTGTAAACTGAACAGCTTTTTTGCCTTTACTAAATCAATCCCATGTTCTGGAGTAAAAGTATGCGTTCCTTCAGGTATCTGTACTAAAAAGAAATTGCAATTTACATTCCTGTATGCACCTTCCAGTATTGCACTTCAAGCATTCCATTCTGTATTCACAAAATCAATCGGCATAGAGAATTTTTTAATTTACAAAACACACATAAGTACATTTATGAAAGTGCAGTAACCTCAGGTATACTGTGTGTACATGATATCTCATGATGTGTAGATATGACCAGCTGCAGAAAGATCTCTCTGTCCAATACATATATATATATATATATATATATATATATATATATATATATATATATATATATATACAGTACACCCCTCACATTTTTGTATATATTTTATTATATCCTTTCATGTGACAACACTGAACAAATTACACTTTGCTACAATATAAAGTGCTGAGTGTACAGCTTGTAAATTTGCTGTCCCCTCAAAATAACTCAACACAGCCATTAATGTCTAAACCGTTGTAGGGGGGCGTGGCTTGGCACGCAGCTGAGATGGCAGCTTGCTAGAGGAGCTCCGGAGGACCCGCAGCCTCGAGCCCGTTATCCTGCACATTCCGCCCATGATAATGAGCAAACAGAACAACCGGACACCCCACACCCGATTCCGCCGTTTGGTGGCGGCTTACCAGGGCAGAAACATTTCTGACATCTTTAAAAATCAATCACTGTCCCAGAGCAGCGTGGCTGGAGTCAAGATAGCGCCAACCCACACCGAACAGGACTCCAGTGAAGAGTCCCAGTTAGCGGCAGAGGACAATGGTTGGGGACTTTCACATTCTAACCACCCTCTCACTTATGCTGACATGTCCATCTTTGCAGCGGACATTAAGTCCACTTTCTCAGGAGCAATAACCGATCTCAAATCAAACCTGCTGGTGCTTACTGAGAAAATGGCCTCAGCTGAGGCGGCTGGGAAGCACAGGGAGAATGCGATCAGCAGGCTTGAAAAAGTGACAACCTCACACTCTAACCATTTCATAGAAATGAATAGACATTTAGAGGACCTCGATAATAGAGGGAGACAGAACAATATTAGGGTCAGAGGGATCCCCAAAACAGTAGCTAATGACCAAATCATTCCAGCTTTACAGTGGGTTTTTATATAGCCTATTGGAAAGGCCTGAAGATACCAAAATTGAATTTGTGAGAGCACACAGGGCCCTGAGAGTGCGTGGCCCAGACACCATGCCCCCACGTGACATTATGTGCTGCCTGCAGAGCTTCATATTGAAAGAGGATATCATGCAAAAAGCACGCCGGAAAGATTAAATTGTGTTCAATGGGGAAGTGATAATGCTCTTTCATGACTTGTCTCAAAATACCCTGAAAAATCACAGGGCTCTGCGTCCCCTCCTAGACAAGCTCTGTGAGAAAGACCTGCGTTACACTTGGTGCTTTCCATTTGCACTACTTGTGACCCATAATGGCCGGCAGCATTCTCTACGCTCCCCGGATGACCTCCCGGAATTCTGCAACTCACTCCAATTGTGCCAAGTGGACCTCCCGGACTGGTATCAAGACTTCCTCCCCCCTTGAATAGGAGCCCCCCTCGCCATTTGCTTCCCCCGAGAAACGCCAGTCTAAGAGGATGAAGCAAAGCCGTCAGGGAAGCTTGATCACTGGCACCCCCAATAACAACAGGGCACACTGCTCCAGAGCCCCGGATGATACCTAAAGGCTGACCTACAGCTTTCAACCATATATGCTGATAACTGTGTCTCAAGTTCTACCCTCTTTTGTCCCTTTTTATTTTTTTTGATCGCCTGCTTTCTGATTTTTGTGCTGCTTTCCCTTTTCTTAGACCCTGGGCACCCTCTCCCCAGTTGGGCAGAAGTGTAACTGACTTTTGTGTGATTTTATCCACCTTACATTGGAAGGCCATTCAATATGTGTTTGCGACTCCAGGTCGCTCGCCTTGTGACTTTGCTAGATCAGCCAAACAGTGCGCAGTCTGAGTAGCTCCTACAAGGAAGCTATCCATCATGACCCACTAATAAACACAGGACTCTGGCTTCTTACCCAATGCCACAACATGTACTCAGATGTCAGTTTACTTCCAAGCCATTGGGGAACTTCTGTAATCCAGGCTGCAGCAATGAGAGGTTGGACTGCCAAATGCAAACACATATATATTAAGCAACTAAATGCAGCGGACTTCCAATCCATTTTAACCTGAGGCCGTTATGCACCTATTAATGGATGGATTATGCCTCTAGGTTACCCTAATGGTCACATTTAAATGTTCACCAGTTCAGGATCTATATACAGTATACCTATATATATATTTGTCTTCTGATACGGTGGTAGGCCTAGCAGTTTAGAGGCCCCTACCAGCCTATCGTTTTATCACCTTTGACAACGTTTTTTCTATTTCTGTTCTCTACTATGTTATAATACCATGTTATGTTATCTTGACCGGATTAACACCCCAACTAATGGGTCATGTTCTAGGAAATATGGCCTTATATGAGGGATAGAGTTGGGAAGGATTGCTCCCTCTCCTATTTCCCGCTTATTATATAGGTAATTCTTACGTTTTATGCACCAAAGTGCAGAATCACTCCTCAAGAACCTTATTGTTCGCCACCAAATGAGGCTGCGGACCCCTAACCTCCATTTCTATCGTTAACCACCCTTAAAGTGTAACAGGCATTTATGCTCAGTGCTGTTAACACTAGCCGGTACCTCCCTTTACCCGGCTAAGTTTCTCCTGCTGTGACATCTAGCCACACAGGAGTACACTACATAAGACCTTGTGAATAGTATATTTATTTAAAGGGTGTTAGATTTATAACAAATTTTCCCTCTCCTGTCTCACTCTGTTTCTATATACTTTCATCTATTGGTAGTATTCCTACTTTTACAAGTGTCTGACGATATCATATATACTCATTCTCACAATCTCTCTTACAAGTGTTGTTTACAGGTCACAACTCTCTGAATCTGTCTACAGCTGTTCCATGGTGTACTCCTCGCTGGGACGCAGTCCCACCGTGATCTCTCATAATGTCAGGGTATTGAACATTCCAGAGAAGTGGTCGGCCCTTTTACGGGAATTAAAGAAAGGTAGGCTGCACTTTGCCTTCTTACAAGAGATGCATTTCAAGACCTATAACATACCCAGGCTCACTGGTTCCTATTTTACTGAAGCACACCATGCCACAAATGATTTAGCCAAATCAAAAGGGGTTACAATATTGATTAGCAGGGAAGCCACCTTTGAACTGACTGACAAACTGACAGACCCAGAAGGGAGATATCTCTTGCTTAAAGGGAAACATAATGGTAACCCGATTACATTAGCAAACGTGTACTTCCCCAATACATCCCACTTGACCTTCTGTCAACGCCTAGTGAGGGAACTTGAAAGCTTTAGCTCGGGGGACTTTAATCTCTCCTTGAAACCCTTAACAGACACCTCATCATGTAAAACGTACATAACATACAGGATTCTGAAAAGTCTTAAATCACTACTGAACTCTCTATATCTCATAGACTTGTGGCATCTCCATCCAGAGGACAAGGATTTTACCTTTCACTCCTTCCTGCATGCCAGCTACTCACGGATTGATTATTTATTCATATCCCGCAGAGATTTACATACAATATTGGAATCCAATCCATATATGATCATGCCCGTATCTCACTCACGTTAGATTTTATGCCCCCCCCCCCAGAGCCCCTACTTGGTGACTGAACTCCTCATTGACCGACCCTGTGCTACTGCCAAAAATTACATCACACTTAAAAGAATTCTTTGAGCACAACGTAACACCTGGGATTGATCCTCTGATGGTATGGGAGGCTCACAAATGCTCTGTCAGAGGGGAGCTGATTAAGATGGGAGCCCAACGAAAAAGGGTTAGGGAAAGAGATATCACCAAATTGAAAGATAAAATCCTGAAACTGGAAGCCCAACACAAACAATCTCTGACGACACACACTGTGACTGAATTACTGGAAACTAGGAAAACACTGCAGCAAACATTTGATGCCACCACTAAACGCTTCATATTTTTTAGGAAAAAAATTTATTATGAATACGGAGACAAGACTGGCAAATTCCTAGCCAGGGCCCTTAAAGGCCCCAGACACAAAAACAACATTCTGGGCATACAGAATAAGGAGGGGAAATTAGACGTAACCGATAAGCTGATCGCCCAACACTTCCATGAATATTATTCCAGCCTCTACAACCTACCAACACCACATAAACCAGCAGACGTGAAGGGAAATAGATCACGAATTATACAAGATTACCTAAACTCCTCTAAACTCCTTAAGCTTACAGACGCAGACATTGAAATTCTAGAACAATGTATTGAAACCGCTGAAATCCGACTAGAAATCAAGGACCTAAAGGCAGGGAAAAGCCCTGGCCTAGATGGTTTCTTGTCCATTTACTATAAAACATTCATAGACATTTTGACAAATCTCCTGACAAAGACACTGTATTCCTTCTCAACACCTAGGGACGTTCCTTAGACATTCCTCTCAGCACATATAACAGTCATAACCAAGCCGAATAAAGACCCAGCACACTGCCCTAGCTATTAGGGATGGGCCGAATGGACCCCTGTTCTGTTCGCACCAGAACTTTCGAACACCGCAAAAGTTCGGACCCGAATAACGAACCCCATTAAAGTAAATGGGACCCGAACATCAAAAATCCAAAGTGCCCATTTTGAAGGCTTATATGCAAGTAATTGGGCATACAATGGTTATAGGGGTCCGGGTCCTGCCCCGGGGTACATGTATCAAAAAAAAAAGTTTGTGAAAAACATCATTTTTAAATGAGCAGTGATTTTTTTTATTTTTAAGTGAAAGCATAAATATAGTGCCTGGGTGTCCCCTTAGTCTACCTGTAAAGTAGCAGATCTGTACCATGTCTAGAATCTGCTGCAGCAATGTTTGCATTTATAAAGCCAAAAAAATACAATTTTCCCTGCAATCTGCCTTTATTTTGCTCAGCAGCAGCTGGGGAGCCACTGTGTATGATGAGGTCACAATGGGAAAAGATTAGAGATTTTTTGGATACATTCTGGTGTCACTTTGACTTTGGATAGAAGTAACGGGTGCATAAAATTGGTCTTTGGGTGTCGTGGGCGCCTTCCTACCGTAACCGTAGAGCTACTCTTGATGAAAGTAGGAATTGGCCTTGCTGTAAAAAAAAGTGCAATGATATGCACCTGTCAAACAGGTGCTGAAAAATTGGTCTTTGGGTGTTAATTGTGCCCATGAAACCTATACCAAAAACATTCTTCCAGATGAAATGATTGAACTCCCTCAAAGCTAGGCAGCCTCAAAGTCCTGCAGAGATTCCACATCCCAAAAAGACTTAATCAGTGACATCGGCATCAGGGGCTTCATAGCTGGTAATCCAGGACTGATTCATTTTTATAAAAGTCAAAGGGTCCACGGAGTCTGTGGACAGATGCGTTCTATGATCAGTAACAAAACCTCCTGTAGCACTGAAAGATCATTCTGAAAGCACGCTGGATGCAGGGCAGCCAACAACTCAATAGCAATACTGGGCATGTTCTGGCCAGTGGTCTATTCTCATGACCCAGTAAGTCAAGGGATCGTCAGCTGGAAAGCTCTCCATCTCTGTTTTGGCCCCGAGGTAATCGTCCACCATGTTATGCAGATGCTGCCGATGGGATGTGGAAGCTGACAGCCTTGGGCGGCGGGGACTAAAAAAATTCCGAAATGCCTCACTTAGGCAGACGCCTTCTCTAACGCTCCTCTCTTGACCAACAGAAGACTCAAAACGACGATTTCCACCACACTGGAGTCAAGAAAAATGTTCAATAAAAACTTCTTTAACGTGTCCTCAAGAGATTTTATCTTCTGCACTCTCTGTGGGGACAGGAAAGTTCTGAGACCTTCCCCTTATAATGGTGGTCAAGGAGGGTTGCCAACCAGTAATCATCCTTCTCCTTTATGCCACATATTCTTGGGTCCTTTCTCAGGCTTTGAAGCATGAGGTTGCCCATGCGCCTTAAATTTGCCGAGGCTTGAGAAGCAGACTCCTTGGGGTCACTCAGGATGACAGCATCTGGAACTTCCTTCTCCCAGCCACGTACTACTCCCAAGGGTTCTGGGGTTGGAAAGGCATCGCTTACAGATTGACGCATGTCTTCCTCTTCTCCGAAGCCTATGAAAGTGCCAGAATCCTCCACCTCATCCTCCTCCCCTCTCTCCTCCTGTGTGTTCTGTGACATAGGAATGATGGTGTCTGGATAAAGTGAGCCTTGAGAGGAAAGAAAGTCCTCCTCTTCCTCAACAATCCCCAACAGGGATTGTGTCACTGGTGCATGCACTGTCACTGCTCACCATCCTTGTGGCCTCCTGAAATGGTGACAATACAGTGCATGCATCTTTAATGATCAGCCGTTGGCGTGGGGAAAATAAAGTCAAGGCGGCCTGAGTCTGTTGTCGTGCCGTTCTGGCACAGGTACTCGTTGACGGCCCTCTGCTGCATGTATAGCCGCTGCAGCATTCCCAAAGTTGAGTTCCACCTGGTGGGCATGTCACAAATCAGGCGGTTTACGGGCAGGTGGAATTCCCGCTGAATTTCAGCCAACTGAGCACTGGCTGTGTATGACCGCCTGAAATGGCTACAGACTCTTCTGGCCTGCTTTGGTACATCTTGCAACCCTGGGTACATACTTAGGAAATGCTGCACCACCAAATTGAGGACATGCGCCAGGCATGGCATATGTGTCAACTTTCCCAGTCTAAGGGCAGACACGAGGTTTGAGCCATTATCGGACACCACCATTCCTGGCTCCAGCTGGCGTGGTGTGAACTATCTCTGGGCCTGTCCCTGCAGAGCTGCAAGAATCTCTGCTACGGTGTGGTTCCTGTCCACTAAACACACCAGCTGAAGCACCGCATGGCACCTTTTAGCCTGACTCTGGGAATAGCCCTTTGAACGATTAGGGGGTAACTGATGTTTATAGGACAATTTTGCAGAGGAGGTGGCTGAGGTGGAGGAGGGGGTAGAGCTCACAGGTCTGGCATCACCACCAGCTGTATGGAGACGTGGGGGCACAATAAGTTGCAGCACTGAGCCCTGTCCTGCATCCTTTTGAGTTGCAGCGTTACCCAGTGTGCTGTGAACGAAATATATAGTCCCTGCCCATGCTTGCTGGACCACGTGTCAGCACTAAGGTGGATTTTACGGCTGACTGCCTTGCCCAACGATGCCAGAGCATTCCCTTCTATGTGATGGTAGAGAGATGGAACGGCCTTACGTGAAAAGTAGTAGCGACTGGGAACCTGCCATTGTGGTACAGCACATTGTGCAAATTCACGGAAGGGGGCAGAAACAACCAGGCTGAAAAGCAGAAGTTGGAGAGCCAACAGCTTTGACAAGCTTGCATTCAGATGCTGGGCATGTGGGTGGCAGGGACTGAGGGACTGTATTTTTTTTTTCTGCTGCAGCAGATGGGGCAGAGAAATTTGCCGGCTACAGTCTACACCTGGTGGTGTGCTGCTGGCAGATGTGCTGCTAGGACCTGGGACACCCTGTTCTATACCATCATCCCTGTCAGTGGAGGCTGCTGAAAGGTAATGACTCAGTATTGCAGGGGCAGACTGAAATGGGTAAGGAGGAGAAGGAGGGACAGATTTGTGCCCCTTTTGTGTGACTTTTAGGTGCTTTTGCCAATGAGCTGAGTGGTTGGACATTAAATGCCTTGTTAGGCATGTGGTACCCAAATGATTGGTGTTTTTGCCACGTTTGATGTGCCTGAGACAAAGTTTGCAGATAGCAACAGTGCGAGCTGCTGCAGATGTGCTGAAAAAGGCCCAGACAGCTGAACTTTGGGGAGTGGGCCAGGAGATAACAGCTGCAGAATGTTATGGAATAGGGTGGCTGCTCTCTACTCCTTCTTGAAGTCGGCCTCCTTGGGGTTGTGCCGCCTCACCTTCAGTTTCCTCCTCTGCTCTATCTGGCACCCAAGTCGCATCAGTGACCTCATCATCATCATCATCATGATCATCATCATCTCCATCTCCTCCATCTTCATAATTACCACTGGGGACAACTTGGCTGCGGCTTGGGGAACATGAATGCCAATTTGTCTACCAGTGTTCCTCCCTCTCTCTAGGCTCATGTTCCTGTCATCCTCAACCTCAGAACCAACACTTGAATCCAGTAATGGCTGAGCATCATCAAGGGGCAAGTGGCTGATGCTGTGGTCAAATAACTCAGCTGACTCCTCAATGGCTGATGTTGGGGCTATGGTGGGAATAGATGTGGACAAGGAGACAGGTTTATCCACTCTTGCAACTGCAGGGGACTGCACACTTGTCTCTGCTTGCGTGACAGAGGATGAGGAGGATGAGGAAGGTTTAGTAAGCCAGTCCACCACCTCCTCTGCATGCTGTGGCTGGAAGACTGACAATTGAAGCAAAATAGCACAGTATAGCACACTAACTAACAGCACTGAACAGAGCCCCGTTCTATCTCTCGCCACCACAAAATCACACTGAAAATGGCTGCCATTGAAAGAATACTTTTATACTGTGGGGCAGGAATGAGCCATGATTGGATAAAGTCATGATGACAGTGTCCAATCATGACTCTGACAGTGCTCTGTGCCCTGATTGGCTGAAGCTTTCACTGCAATGCACTGTTCAGTGCCGCAATGCATTGTGGTCAGTTCGGGGGACCGAACAAATGGTCGAGCGACCCGTTTGTTTGGCTGTTCGCCGAACAACGAAAGTTCGGCCCGAACTTATGCTCGGGCCGAACCGTTCGCCCATCCCTACTACCTATAGACCGATCTCCCTGCTTAATTTGGATGTCAAACTATTAGTAAAAATCATAGCCAACAAACTGAGGCCCCTACTGCATACCCATATTGGAACTGGACAGGCGGGATTCATGCCAGGTAGGGAGGCAAAAGATAATGTTACAAAATCACTCAATTTAATCTATGCTGCCCGAATGCGAAAGATAGAGGGCCTTCTCCTGTCCACGGAAGCGGAAAAGGCGTTCGATCGAGTAGCTTGGAATTTCATGCTGGAGACATGCCAATTTATTGGCTTAGACACACACATGATGGCATGGGTGTCGGCACTTTACAAGAACCCATCGACCAAGTTAAGAATGAATGGATCTCTATCGGACACTGTAAACAATTACAAATGGTACAAGACAGGGTTGCCCACTCTCACCAATTGTCTTTATCCTCTCACTTGAACCCTTCATCAGGAGTATGATGATTGCACAGGTTATCTAAGGATTCCAAGTAGCAAATTTGGAATTTAAAATAGCAGCCTATGCTGATGATTTATTGTTTTTCCTGACAAAACCACTCACATCAATCCCTACCCTGCTGAAGGAATTCTCCTTATATGGATATATATCCAACTTAAAAATCAACTATACAAAATCTGAAGCGATGAATATCACTATACCTGATAAAATACTCAAGAACGCGCAAAACAAAAGCCCCTTTAAATGGGAGACTTCGGCCTTCAAATATTTGGGGGTTTGGCTGACCCCTCAACTTTCCCAAATTTTTGAACTTCTTACCCCTTCTTAAAATTATAGGGAAGGACTTGCTATCCTGGCACTGGAAAAACTACTCCTAGTTCGGTAGAGCAACCATATGTAAAACGTCCATTCTACCCAGAATTCTATACCTGTTCAGAACCCTACCCATAAAGTTTCCCCAAAGTTTCTTCAAAACCCTACAATCAATCCAACTTGACTTCATCTGGACACATAAATGTCCGCTGATCAAATTAGACCTCATGACTAGACCTAAAGAAAAAGGGACAATGGGTCTACCTGACTATAGGAAATATTACTATGCATCGCACGTCACCAGAATTATTGATTGGCACTGCCACCAGGACCTTAAGGACTGGGTATCTCTAGAAAATGAACTAAGTCCTATACCCTTAAAATTTTCCCCATGGATGACCTGGACAAGCTACCCATTGACCCTGAAACAACACCCCCTGTTAAACGCCACTCTATCAATCTTTCACCTGCTAACCAAACAATCAGAAATTTCCTCACCAATGAGCCCACTCACCCCACTAAAAAACAACCCCCCAACCATTTACTGCAGTCCTCAGTTTCAGACACACCCCTTTCTCACCAAACACTGCTTCAAGAACGCACTGATTAAGGACTTCCACGCACTCAAAACTGACAACCATATCCCGCGCCTACCGCTTTGGACATACTTTCAGATACGTATCTACGCTAACAACACTCACCGCAGGGGACACTTTACTAGACAACTGACTGACCTAAAAGCAGTGTGCCTGGAGGGAGTTCAAAAAGCTACCTTACTATCCTACACATGGCTACAAAACTCAAATCAACCAACCAAAAACAAATTAAGAGAGAGCTGGTCAAAAGATCTTGATATCACACTGCTTGACAGGCAATGGCAAAGAGTGTGCATATTTGCACACAAATGTTCTTTAACCACCAGAATGCAAAAAACGGCATTCAAATTACTTACACAATGGTATGCCACTCCTGCCAAACTGCATAAATGGTACTCTCAAACTTCAGAACTATGTTGGCGTTGCAAGAATGCTGAAGGTACTCTTCTCCACATTTGGTGGCAGTGTCCCTTGATATCTCCATATTGGACCGAGGTAACAGGAATCATTTGTCACATCACAGAAACTTCACTAAAGCTAGATGCAGCATGCTGTCTGCTCCATGTCACTAATTTCTCATTCCAAAAATACAAGAAATCTAAAGACTTACTGAATGCAGCCAAGTCTCTTATACCACTGTTTTGGAAATATACTAGTATTTCATCCATCAAGGACTGGCTACACAGAATCACAGATATATGTGACATGGAGGAAACAATTGTGCAGTCCAGTGATGCGATTGAGCGATACCACAAGACATGGTCTCCTTGGTTTGCCTAGATATTCTCAGGAATATGAGAAACTAAGATCATCCTGGGCAGACTAATTATCAATTTCATCCCCTTTGGGGGACTCTGGTTAAAACCTGTACCTATATCTGGAACTAAACCTTGGCCTGGACGCTGACCAAGGCTTGACCAAAACCGGGAACATGGGTGCAACACTCATGCCTGCCTAGACTATCTTAGATTTCAAATACTGTATTCAGACACTAGTCAACTATATACAATCTATCAATGAATAACATAGACGAAATTGCTATACTTTCGATAGAATACAATTGCTACTCCTCTCTGCATCCCACCCCTATTTTCCTCTCCGTCATCTCATCTCCTTTAACCTCTCCACCCACAGCTCAACACCCTAACTCTACTCATCTCTCCTCTATCTCTGCTTTCTACTTTCTAGTACTAAAACTTCAGATATTTCTGAAATGAGTTAAACATGAAGGGTTAACTGTAATAAGGTACGAAGAAAATCCTAAGTGGACTCCACATGATATCCAGTTTAATCAAATTCTCGGACACACTGCTTAAGATAATCTGTATTCAACTGATTGTGCTTAATTTATAGTTGTATCCATGTCAACACTGTATATGTGTACAATGTGTTACCATTAATAAACTTTTGAAAGCAAAAAAAAAAATGTCTAAACTGCTGGCAACAAAAGTTAGTACACCACTAAGTGAAAATAACCAAATTGGACCCAATTAGCCATTAGCCATTTTCCCTCCCCCGTGTCATGTGACCCGTCAGTGTTACAAGGTCTCAGGTGTGAATGGGGAGCAGGTGTGTTACATTGATGTTATCGCTCTCACTCTCTCATACTGGTCACTGGAAGTTCAACATGGCACCTCATGGCAAAGAACTCTCTGGATCTGAAAAAAAAAATTGTTGCTCTACATAAAGATGGCCTAGGCTATAAAAAGATTACCAAGACCCTGAAACAGAGCTGCAGCACAGTGGCCAAGACCATACAGCGGTTTAACAGGACAGGTTCCACTCAGAACAGGTCTCGCTATGGTCGACCAAAGGAGTTGAGTGTGCGTGTTCAGTGTCATATCCAGAGTTTGTCTTTGGGAAATAGACATATGAGTGCTGCCAGCATTACTGCAGAGGTTGAAGGGGTTGGGGGGGTCAGCCTGTCAGTGCTCTGACCATACACTGCACACTGCATCAAATTGGTCTGCATGGCTGTCATCCCATAACGAAGCTTCTTCTAAAGATAAAGCTCAAGAAAACCTGCAAATAGTTTGCTGAAGACAAGCAGACTAAGGACATGGATTACTGGAACCATTTCCTGTGGTCTGATGAGACCAAGATAAACGTATTTGGTTCAGATGGTTGAAAGCGTGTGTGGCGGCAACCAGGTGAGGAGTACAAAGACAAGTGTGTCTTGCCTATAGTCAAGCATGGTGGTGAGAGTGTCATGATCTGTGGCTGCATGAGTGCTGCCAGCACTGGGGAGCTACAGTTCATTGAGAGAACCATGAATGCCAACATGTACTATGACATACTGAAGCAGAACATGATCCACTCCCTTCAGAGACTGGGCCGCAGGGTAATATTCCAACATGATAATGACCCCGAACACACCTCCAAGATGACCACTGCCTTGCTAAAGAAGCTGAGGGTAAAGGTAATGGACTGGCCAAGCATGTCTCCAGACCTAAACCCTATTAAGCATCTGTCTCAAACGGAAGGTGGAGGAGTGCAAGGTCTCTAACATCCACCAGCTCTGTGATGTCATCATGGAGGAGTGAAGAGGACTCCAGTGGCAACGGTGAAGCTCCGGTGAACTCCATGCCCAAGAGGGTTAAGGCAGTGTTGAAAAATAATGGTAACCACCCAAAATATTGACACTTTGGGCCCAATTTGGACATTTTCACTTAGGGGTGTGCTCACTTTTGTTGCCAGCTGTTTAGACATTAATGGCTGTGTGTTGAGTTATTTTGAGGGGACAGCAAATTTACACTGTTATACAAGCTTTACACGCACTACTTTACATTGTAGCAAAGTGTCATTTCTTTAGTGTTGTCACATGAAAAGATATAATAAAATATTTACAAAAATGTGAGGGGTGTAATCACTTTTGGGAGATACTGTATATACAGTACATTACTATCAATTTGTACGTACATATGATTTCTTCATACATAAAGCACTAGTCTTTATTATTCACCTACCACCCCTTCGAACATTTAAGCATGATACCAAGTGAAAACAGAGCTTAGGTAACGTAAAAAAAATGTTCCTTATAAATTGACCGTTTTACTTATATTTATAAACCTAATTGCATTCTACAAAAAGAAAACTTTACTTCTTTGCAATGTGCCCTGGTGCACTTTAAAATCGGTAAATAAATGGGAATAACTGAGCACCTGAAACCCATTAAAAGAGCGTGTCCCTCATCCTTTTCATTGTACTGGCTGGTCTGATTATCAGTCATTTGAGCATATTAAACCACAGCTAGCATTCTATAGTTTTTCCTTCCTTCCTTCATTTATTACCTTGTGTGGTTGCTGCCAGCAGAAGTATCATGAAAAAGTCAGTGATTGATAAGTAAAGAAGCAATGTCGTCACAAATTTTTTAGACATTGTTCAGCATAGCACACATCTCTACATGGAATTTTAATCTTTGGCAATATAGCAAAATTAATTTGCACAATCTTTAATGCCTATACACATGAGTTTTTTTTTTTCTGTCCTCCAATGTCCCTAAGCAACAAGAGTGTTTATACGACACTAAAAATGTGTACCATAGCTGGTTCTACTAGTAAATGATTTTATTTTACATTTATGATAATAGAGTTAACAGTTTATATACATATACAACCCAGAATAGCGCTTTATCTTATTCAGGCTTTCAGAATTACTACCTATAAAACATAGATCTAGGTTTGAACATCGTTTGTTAATAATTGTCTTGACTGTTCCGTATGGCATTAACCGAAGATATATTCAAGCTGTCCTTGCTCAGCAATGAAACCTATAAATAGAGAATAGGAAAGGCAGCCAAGCAAACAGTGGCTCGGTAAAGACTAAAGCAGTCTGACACATATTACACTGAGTGAATTTCAACACAAGACAGCAGTTTCACGATAATATATTAAGTACCTGAAGCAGCAAAACTTATATGTATTTATCAGCAATGATAAAATTAGAATTAGTTGAGGTGAATATTTTTCGTTTTCCAGCTGCAAAAAAATTACACATCCTTAGCAGACTCTTCTCTGTTCAAGGTTTTCACAATGCAAAAATATATCTTTCTATTTATGTTGGTTACCAGGATTTAATGGTGAGGTCAGGCACTGATGCGAACGAGAAGGCCTGGCTGGCAGTCTCCTCTCTAATTCATCCCAAAGGTGTTCTATCGGGTTGAGGGCACGACTCTGTGCAGGCCACTCAAGTTCCTCCATCCCAAACTCACACATCCATATCTTTATGGACCTTGCTTTGTGCACTGGTGTGCAGTCATGTTGGAACAGGAAGGGGCCATACCCAAACTGTTCCCACAAGTTGGGAGCATGAAATTGTCCAATATGTCTTGGTATGCTGGCGCCTTAAGAGTTCCCTTCTCTTGAAACTAAAAGGCCAAGGCCAATGCCTGAAAAACAACTCCACACTATAATACCCCCTCCACCCAATAAATTGTTTTTTTGTTTATAAATATATAAAAAAGTAGTGACTTAGCAACTGTAAGCTATAGAGTTGATTTTTTACCACATGAACCACATTTATATGACATAAATGCGGATATGAATTTAAATGGATGATGCTAAGTTAGTGGTATGGGGGGTTTTCTTAAAGTGGAGTTCCACCCACTTTTACAACTCTTCAGCATCCCTCACTAAACTGTGCACTGTAAACGAATTGGATATTTTTTTTTTTTTTCTCAGCACCTACTGTATATCTGCTGTATTCATTTTTCACTTCCTCCTCCCTGGCCGTGGCCCATCGCATCATTTCCTGTTTGCAATGCCTTCTGGGAAAGGGCGGCAACTTCCTCTGACACTGCCGTTGCTAAGGAAACCTGACCTGAAACCTATTACACTCACTGCTTGTGCTGCACTGAGCATGTGCGAGATCTGCAAGGATGAGATGCAGGAAGAAATACAGTCTGGCTTCAGATGCCCACACTTAAGATGGCCACAGCCTGCTGTAAGTTTATAAAATAACAAACTACTGCTATAAAACAGACCTTAGTTTACAGACTAACTTTACTAGAATACATTAAGCTTGTGTATTTTAGGGGTATTTTTAATTAGAAAGTATAATTTTGGCCGGAACACCACTTTAAGCAGACTATTTTCTCCAACTGTAACCCTCTTTGAGAGAGGTGGTTATACTTAAAAAATCTAACATATTGGCATTCAGTCTCTTTCACACCACATTGGAAAGGATGCTTAAAAATTACTGTTAAAATAGCCTTCAGTGAAGCCTTTCTTGATCTTGCTGTTTATTTATTAAGTTCTGTGTATTGACATTTTATTAACTGGTGTCTGTTAGAACCGTAGTGCCCGCCACACTAGCACAGTCACATTATAAATTACTGATCACTGCCATTGAAAGTATAGCATCTATAGCTGCGTAAATTCCAGTATATATACCATAGTTTGTAGACACTATAACTTTCACACAACCCAAATAATATACACTTAACCACTTGCTGACCCAGCCGCCGCAGTTGCACTACAGCAGAATGGCACGGATGGGTGAAACGATGTAACGTCGCTTCGGCCTGCGGCCACTAGGGGGCGTGCGCGTGCACCCCCAACTTGCTCCCCAAGCGGATGCGAGTGCCCGGCGGTCATGATCATCGCCGGGCTTCCGCAATCGCCGATGACACATGGAGAACCGGGATCTGTGTGTGTGAACACACAGTTTCCGGTTCTCTGAGGGGAGAAGTGACAGATCATCTGTTCATACAGAGTATGAACAGCGATCTGTCATCTCCCCTGCACAGTACCCTCCCCCCTTCAGTTAGAACACGTAGTAGGGAACACATTAACCCCTTGATCGCCCCATAGTGTTAACCCCTTCACTGCCAGAGACATTTTTACAGTAATCAATGCATTTTTATAGTATTGATCGCTGTATTAATGCCAATGGTCCCAAAAATGTGTCAAATTGGACCGATGTGTCTGCCATAATGTTGCAGTCATGGTAAAAATCGCAGATTACTAGTTAAAAAACAATTAATAATAAAAATGCCATAAAACTATCCCCTATTTTGTAGACACTATAACTTTTGCGCAAACCAATCAATATATGCTTGTTGCGATTTTTTTACCAAAAATATGTAGAAGAAAACATATCGGCCTAAACTGAGGAAAAAATTGTCGCTTTTTTTGTTTATAGCGCAAAAAATAAAAGCCGCAGAGATGATTAAATACCACAAAAAGAAAGCTTTATTTGTGGGAAAAAAAAGGACGTTAATTTTGTTTGAGTGCAACGTCGCACGACCGCGCAATTGTCAGTTAAAGCAACGCAGTGCCGAATCGCAAAAACTGCTCTGTTTAGGAAGGGGGTAAAATCTTCCGGGGTTGAAGCGGTTAATGTGTTTTCTTTTTTACCAAGGGCATGTAGCAGAATACATTTTGTCCTAAATTTATGAAGAAATTAGAATTTTTTTTTTATTGAATATATTTTATAACCGAAAGTAGAAAATATTAGGGAGCTTCAATATTTTTGATCTTTTTTTTAGATTAAATAATGTAATAAAAAAAAGAAAAAAACCCAGTGGTGATCAAATACCACCAAAAGAAAGCCCTATTTGTGTGAAAACAATGACATATATTTCATTTGCGTACAGTGTTGCATGACGGCGCAATTGCCACATCGTTGAATAGCAAAAGCTGTACGTGCTTTGAAATATTGTATAGTATCTGGACCAACACTTGCCCATTTTTCACTAAATGCATAAAGTTTGTCCTTGGAGATGCTTTTGCTTCTGCTTTAGGTTTAGGTTTTCACAAATTTACCAGGGAGAGGAACATTCTGTTGCTTTTGCTTCTCAAGTTCTTTCCCTGCTGAGCAAAATATTCTGCTGGAGAACATGAGGCACTGGGCATGTGAATGGTGGCATCACTTTAGAGAAGCCACTTGAGACATTGGAATATAATCCAATTGGATGTATGTTGAGAATTTACAGTAGCACTAAAACAGTGAAAGATACTGTTTGGAAGCTTACGATTTGTACTCAAAATACACAGAGGTGGCTACAGTAGAAGCCATGACTTCACCAACTTGGAGGGATGGTTCCCAAGGTGGGGACTACCACAGAAAATTATTACTGATAAAAATCCACAATTTATTTCAAAAGAATTTGAGACTTTCCTTAAAAACAATAGGAACGAAGCACACACCTTAACACCACCATACCATCCACAGGCCAATGGAGGTGTTGAACATTTTAACCAGAAAATGAAAAATTACCTGAAGACACATCTGCATGAGTGACTTCTCTTCAGAAAGCTTTAGCTGTTGTTCTAAAACACTACAAGTCAGCTCTTCATGGTGCCACTGGGGAATCGCCTGCAAAACTGAGGATAGCATGTGATCTACGAGCCCCACTCACAAGTTTAAAAAACACCAAATAAAGTAGCAGAACTCTGAAATCTGCAAGCTAGAGTGGATAGGTACAAGGTCAAATTAAAACTTACACTGATGCAGAAAGAAACACCAAGATAACTACCATCATTTCTAGTGGGTGAAGATAAGAAGCCACCAACCATGTCAAAGATTAGCCCCAGTATATCTAATCCTGTACACACTCAGCCCCCCCATAAACCTGTATATGCACAGCTCCCCCCACACTTGTACACACTCAGCCACCCCCCACGCCTGTGCACACTTAGCCCCCCACATACCTGTAGACGCACAGCTCCCTCCACACCTGTACACACTCAGCCTCCCCCTCACACCTGTACACACTCAGTCCCTAACACACCTGTACACGCACAGCTCCCCCCACACCAGTACACACTCAGCCCCCCACACACATGTACATGCACAGCTCCCACACACCTGTATACACTCTGCCCTCCTCACATCTGTACACACTCAGCCCCCCCCTATACACCACATACAGGAAGTGGTAACAGGTGGCAGTAATGAGCCTGGTGTGAGTTCCAGGACAGAGAGCTGCAGCAGCAGCTGCCAACTCCTCTTCTGTTGTGCACCTCTATAGAAAGGCAGCACAGTCACGCGGCACCCCTCCACCAACTAAAAAAAAATGCGCTGGGGCAGCTGCAGTGGTCTGCTCTAAGTGTAGGGGTATTGGTCACAACCACCATAATTGTCTCAGCTGAGCTAGGTCACAGAGAGAACATTACAAGGCAGAAGAAAATTCCAGAGGGCCCCCCAGGGTCCAACTTGGGTGCCCAACTAAGTCAGCTTGCTCCAGATTTAAAAAAAATATGGGTAAGGTCCAAATATTTGTGTCAGGCCTCATCTAAAACCTTGATTAGGCTGCCCAAATTACCCTCAGACTCCGGCCTCAGATCACAGAAAATCAGTGCACACCAAACCCAAAACCATCAGCCTAGACAGCATCAGAACCACCATCAGACCAACGGTTACTCACTCCCCTTGTTTTAAAGACTGATGCCATCCCTGAAAGTGTACATCCCATGCTGCGGTCAGTGTACCAGCATTTGGTTTAAGAGCAAAAGACCCCAGCTGAAAGAATGAGAAAGTTACGGAAGTTGGACAAGATGAAAAAGGCCTTGTAGTCAGGTGAAGTAATGTGTCTATGGGCTTCAGTCAATTTGAATTGGGATCAACCCAGTCTCCATGTTATTCTTGAGGGTGATCCACAGAAGCCTCTATGGAGAACCCGTGGGAAAGTTCCTGCCAGTGTAGGCAACATTACCGATTCTCCAATAAAGCTTCGGGCTCAAATGATGATAGGAAAAGTGAAGCCAGCTACACCCCTAGCACCAACATAACTTGGCAGGGGAGTACCAGAAGTGTTGTTAAAGGACCGTTTCTAACCAAGTAACTCCCCCATGATGCTTGAATAGAAAGAACAGGCCAAAGTGCAACTTCTACTCTGGCGGAAAATGTTCTCCAAAAACTGGTTTGAAGTGGGATGCGAAAAAAGCACCGCATTCATATGCAAGAGGACAAACCATTCCGAGAAAGGTCTTGTAAATCTCATTAGCAGATCTAGATGACCTCAGAGAACAGATTGTGGATTTGAAGAGGACAGGAGTCATACGGGAAGCCAGAAGTTCCTATGCTTCTCCCACTGTGGTGGTGAGGAAGAAAATTGGATCACCGAGGATTTCATTGACTATCACACCATCAACGAAAGAAACATTTCAAACCAGTACACCACTCTTCAAATAGAAGATGCTATGCAATGTCTATAGGGGGCCAAATGATTCAGCATGTTGTACCTGAGAAGCGGGTACCATCAGATCCATATGCACCTTGATGATCGGGAGAATTATTATCTGCCTGGTGCGGTTCTTTGAGTTTAATCAGAATCCACTAGTTTTAACAGGAGCCCCTGCAACATTACAGAGTTTGATGATGTGAACTGTTGGTGACATGAGCCTTATTAAAGTGTTGGTGTACTGGGATGACATAATTTAGAAGAGCACGAGGAGTGTTTGGAGAAAGTTTTGAAGTGACTTCTATGAAGAATTTCTATGAATTTGTCTCTTGAGAAATGCAAATTCTATCAGCCATGGGTCTCCTTCCTTGGGAATGTTGCCTCTGCTAAGGGAGTGGCTACTGGCCCGAAGAAGTTTGGAAACCATCACCACCTGGCCCAAGCTGTGATGGTTTCTGGGGTTTTGTTACTACAGGAAGTTCGTGGAAAGGTTTGCAAATAGTCCAACCCATTACTGAGCTCTTGAGAGCTGAAGAAGATGAGAAAGAGCAAGAGACTTCAGAAGGAGTTCATAAGACCAATGGGGCAAGAAGATCCAGAGAGTCCATAGAGGGATACCAGTCCAACCAATGTAAACAGGCCTTTCTTCAGTTGAAGTGGAGTTTGACCAATGCCCCAGTTTTGGCCAAACTGACCCTGCCAAACCCTATAGGCTACACATTAATGCCAGGACTGGTGATGTGTTGTATCAAGAACATGACGGATGTCTGAGACCTGTCGCTTACGTGCACTGAAGCCTTACCCCACCTGAGAGAATATATCCTATTCACAAGTTTTTGGCTTTGAAGAGGGCTGTCATTGACAAGTTGAAAGAATATATTAAGAAAAGTAGCGGGATAGTGAGAAACCATCTAGCATCACATGCCAACATTGTACAACAACCAAAGCAAGGAAAAAAATTGATTTTTAAGGCACCAAACAATAAAAAACAAGTTACTAAAATATTCAATATTTTATTCAAGCAGATTATTTAAAAGAGTCCTATTAAAATCATGGACAAACACATCCAAATATTTTACAAAATTAGTAGCCTCAAACCAGTATACCAAAAATTGGATCCAAGGTGGTATTCAGTGAAACACAGAAGAGGTACAAAGAACCAACTTTAAAATGGAAAATCAAAGAAAACCATAGCTATATAATTACCAAGGAAGATAGATCTCCATATTTATACTTCCTATTTCTCTGATGACTAGATGTCCATATAGTTACAAAGATACAAGGGCGCTCTGGGTCCAATTTGTGGCATACGCAGAGGATCCCCGAAACATCTGTCCTCCCCATTTGGGTTATTCCCCTGATGGGGGTGAGATGCTGTCAGGAAATGTTCCATCCGCTGGTAAGACCTGTTATTTGGCATGCAGTACTGAGGTCCACCAGCAGGTGTCTCCTGGCAGTTTGGAACTGTCAGGAGAGCTTTTCCCTGTTAATAATATATCATCTTTGGGCCGCAGTACTGGCGTCCACCAGCGGATGGATCCTGGCAGTGTGGAGCAGACAGTACCTCCTACAATCAGGTGTCACTTGAGGCCAATCATAGGCCTATAAATACCCGGCAAACATTCACATGTTTGCCTTGACTTCTTCATTGCCTCCTGACCTGCTAGTGATCTGATCCTGTGCCCTGAACCTGATCCTGTCTCGGACCCTATCCTGTCCCACCTGTTACCTTGCATCCCTGCCTGCAGTCTGACCCATCCATCCTCTCCCTGTCCTGTGTTCCTCCCTGCCTGCAGTCTGAGCCATCCATCCTCTCCCTGTCCTGTGTTCCTTACCCCATCTGCTGATCTCCCTGTGTATGACCTTGGCCTGGCTTACGTTTATGTCTCTGGAACATCCCCTGTCCATCTGCTGATCTGCTGTGTATGACCCTGGCCTGGCTATTATTTATGAACCTGGTATTTCCCATTTATTACACTTATCTGTCTATTGTTATTTGTGGGTCTCTGTCTGTGGTTGGTTATTGCACTGTATCATATTGGAGTTGGTTGGTTGTATTATATTATTCACTTTCTTTAATAAATTTATATATTTTCACTTATATACGTTTTGGTGTCCTCTGTCGCAGATCACACGGTTCTGGTCACACCTGCTCGTGATAGTAAGTCAAGGCCATCCCTGACCAGAAGTGCACAGGGGAACCATTTTGATTCAGTTGGTTGCAAACATGAATACCGATGAGGTTATTTATCTTTCTCTGCTGGCATCTGAAAGTGGTGATTATTGCCGCCAGACTTTGAAAGGATGGTCTAGTGATCAGTTGTTTGCCACTATACGTTTGGCTCACTCCCTGGTCGATCAGGGTTATATTTTGTTTGGGGAGGTGCAGCCTTTGATCAAACTATGTACTGAGCTGGCCCTGCCCTGTATTCCTGAGGGCCGTGATGATTTCACTCCTCCTTTTGATATAAATCAGGTTGTATCACTAGTTTGGCTTTTTGAAGATGATCCAGACGATTTTTGTGAGCACTATTCAGCCTGTTCCTCACAGGTGATTGCTGAGTGCATTGTGTCTGCTCAGTCTTTTGTTAGACAGGGAGGTTTAAAAGCACAGTTTGTACAACCTATACTTTCAGCATGGTCTGACATGATGCAGGCAGCTCCAGTCAAACAAACCACCTCTGCCACCAAACACCAGCCTACCCAAACGTATGTTTTCCCATCACCCATG
The DNA here is from genome assembly GCA_037952925.1 of Lithobates clamitans. Classification (NCBI taxonomy): domain Eukaryota; kingdom Metazoa; phylum Chordata; class Amphibia; order Anura; family Ranidae; genus Lithobates; species Lithobates clamitans. The sequence continues at coordinate 3,670,115 of JBBGZY010000019.1, read as the reverse complement.
TCAACCGCAGTTGCAGCTCAGTATACGCTGCTGCCAAACAAATACTCATATCCAGTCTCTGCTCCCTGTACCTATCGTGCATTCAACCCACCTGTCTCTTCCCTGCTGCCTGCAAACCCACACGAACTTCCACCAGCCACTGTTACCTCTTCCCTGCCATATCCCAATCCTCCTCTCCAGTCTGCTGCACCCCTCACCTACAGATCTTCAGTAGTTAAGCCCAAGAAGAAACGGAAGTTCTTCCCCACTCACACAATCCTGCCAGTAACCCAACCTGCTCCCAATTTCCAGTCTGATGTTCCAGCTTTGCAGTCTGATGTTCCAGCTTTGCAGTCTGATGTTCCAGCTTTGCAGTCTGATGTTCCAGCCTTCCAGTCTGACGTTCCAGCTTTGCAGTCTGATGTTCCAGCTTTGCAGCCTGATGTTCCAGCTTTCCAGTCTGATGTTCCAGCTTTCCAGTCTGATGTTCCAGCTTTCCAGTCTGATGTTCCAGCTTTCCAGTCTGATGTTCCAGCCTTCCAGTCTGATGTTCCAGCCTTCCAGTCTGACGTTCCAGCTTTCCAGTCTGACGTTCCAGCTTTCCAGTCTGATGTTCCAGCTTTGCAGTCTGATGTTCCAGCTTTGCAGTCTGATGTTCCAGCTTTGCAGTCTGATGTTCCAGCTTTGCAGTCTGATGTTCCAGCCTTCCAGTCTGACGTTCCAGCTTTGCAGTCTGACGTTCCAGCTTTGCAGTCTGACGTTCCAGCTTTCCAGTCTGATGTTCCAGCTTTCCAGTCTGATGTTCCAGCTTTCCAGTCTGATGTTCCAGCTTTCCAGTCTGATGTTCCAGCCTTCCAGTCTGATGTTCCAGCCTTCCAGTCTGATGTTCCAGCCTTCCAGTCTGACGTTCCAGCTTTCCAGTCTGATGTTCCAGCTTTCCAGTCTGATGTTCCAGCTTTGCAGTCTGATGTTCCAGCTTTGCAGTCTGATGTTCCAGCTTTGCAGTCTGATGTTCCAGCTTTGCAGCCTGATGTTCCAGCTTTGCAGCCTGATGTTCCAGCTTTGCAGCCTGATGTTCCAGCTTTGCAGCCTGATGTTCCAGCTTTGCAGTCTGATGTTCCAGCTTTGCAGTCTGATGTTCCAGCTTTGCAGTCTGATGTTCCAGCTTTGCAGTCTGATGTTCCAGCTTTGCAGTCTGATGTTCCAGCTTTGCAGTCTGATGTTCCAGCTTTGCAGCCTGATGTTCCAGCTTTGCAGCCTGATGTTCCAGCTTTGCAGCCTGATGTTCCAGCTTTGCAGTCTGATGTTCCAGCTTTGCAGTCTGATGTTCCAGCTTTGCAGTCTGATGTTCCAGCTTTGCAGTCTGATGTTCCAGCTTTGCAGTCTGATGTTCCAGCTTTGCAGTCTGATGTTCCAGCTTTGCAGTCTGATGTTCCAGCTTTGCAGTCTGATGTTCCAGCTTTGCAGTCTGATGTTCCAGCTTTGCAGTCTGATGTTCCAGCTTTGCAGTCTGATGTTCCAGCCTTCCAGTCTGACGTTCCAGCTTTGCAGTCTGACGTTCCAGCTTTGCAGTCTGATGTTCCAGCTTTCCAGTCTGATGTTCCAGCTTTCCAGTCTGATGTTCCAGCCTTCCAGTCTGATGTTCCAGCCTTCCAGTCTGACGTTCCAGCTTTCCAGTCTGATGTTCCAGCTTTGCAGTCTGATGTTCCAGCTTTGCAGTCTGATGTTCCAGCTTTGCAGTCTGATGTTCCAGCTTTGCAGTCTGATGTTCCAGCTTTGCAGTCTGATGTTCCAGCTTTGCAGTCTGATGTTCCAGCTTTGCAGTCTGACGTTCCAACTCTCCAGCCTGACGTTCCAACTCTCCAGCCTGACGTTCCAACTCTCCAGCCTGACGTTCCAGCTTTGCAGTCTGATGTTCCAGCTTTGCAGTCTGATGTTCCAGCTTTGCAGTCTGATGTTCCAGCTTTGCAGTCTGACGTTCCAACTCTCCAGCCTGACGTTCCAACTCTCCAGCCTGATGTTCCAGCTTTCCAGTCTGATGTTCTCGCTTTCCAGTCTGATGTTCCCGCTTTCCAGTCTGATGTTCCCGCTTTCCAGTCTGATGTTCCCGCTTTCCAGTCTGATGTTCCCGCTTTCCAGTCTGATGTTCCCGCTTTCCAGTCTGATGTTCCCGCTTTCCAGTCTGATGTTCCAGCTTTCCAGTCTGATGTTCCAGCTTTCCAGTCTGATGTTCCAGCTTTCCAGTCTGATGTTCCAGCTTTCCAGTCTGATGTTCCAGCTTTCCAGTCTGATGTTCCAGCTTTCCAGTCTGATGTTCCAGCTTTCCAGTCTGATGTTCCAGCTTTGCAGTCTGATGTTCCAGCTTTGCAGTCTGATGTTCCAGCTTTGCAGTCTGATGTTCCAGCTTTGCAGTCTGATGTTCCAGCTTTGCAGTCTGATGTTCCAGCTTTGCAGTCTGACGTTCCAACTCTCCAGCCTGACGTTCCAACTCTCCAGCCTGATGTTCCAGCTTTCCAGTCTGATGTTCTCGCTTTCCAGTCTGATGTTCCCGCTTTCCAGTCTGATGTTCCCGCTTTCCAGTCTGATGTTCCCGCTTTCCAGTCTGATGTTCCCGCTTTCCAGTCTGATGTTCCCGCTTTCCAGTCTGATGTTCCCGCTTTCCAGTCTGATGTTCCCGCTTTCCAGTCTGATGTTCCAGCTTTCCAGTCTGATGTTCCAGCTTTCCAGTCTGATGTTCCAGCTTTCCAGTCTGATGTTCCAGCTTTCCAGTCTGATGTTCCAGCTTTCCAGTCTGATGTTCCAGCTTTCCAGTCTGATGTTCCAGCTTTCCAGCCTGATGTCCCGGTGTCTGCCCTCCAGCCTGATGTCCCGGTGTCTGCCCTCCAGCCTGATGTCCCGGTGTCTGCCCTCCAGCCTGATGTCCCGGTGTCTGCCCAGCTTGAAGTGCCCGTGCCAGCTGCCCAGCTTGAAGTGCCCGTGCCAGCTGCCCAGCTTGAAGTGCCCGTGCCAGCTGCCCAGCTTGAAGTGCCCGTGCCAGCTGCCCAGCTTGAAGTGCCAGCTGCCCAGCTTGAAGTGCCAGCTGCCCAGCTTGAAGTGCCAGCTGCCCAGCTTGAAGTGCCAGCTGCCCAGCTTGAAGTGCCCATGCCAGCTGCCCAGCTTGAAGTGCCCATGCCAGCTGCCCAGCTTGATGTGCCCATGCCAGCTGCCCAGCTTGATGTGCCCATGCCAGCTGACTAGCTTGATGTGCCCATGCCAGCTGCCCAGCTTGAAGTGCCCATGCCAGCTGCCCAGCTCGATGACCCGGAGTCCGCTGCCCAGCCTGGAGTGTTCCTGTCCGCTGCCCAGCTTGGAGTGTTCCTGTCCGCTGCCCAGCCTGATGTGCCCACTGCCCAGCTGGACACCATGGACTTTCCCCAGCAACGGCTAGTTGGAGCGTCCGGAGGTCGCTCCTTTGAGGGGGGGTACTGTCAGGAAATGTTCCATCCGCTGGTAAGACCTGTTATTTGGCATGCAGTACTGAGGTCCACCAGCAGGTGTCTCCTGGCAGTTTGGAACTGTCAGGAGAGCTTTTCCCTGTTAATAATATATCATCTTTGGGCCGCAGTACTGGCGTCCACCAGCGGATGGATCCTGGCAGTGTGGAGCAGACAGCACCTCCTACAATCAGGTGTCACTTGAGGCCAATCATAGGCCTATAAATACCCGGCAAACATTCACATGTTTGCCTTGACTTCTTCATTGCCTCCTGACCTGCTAGTGATCTGATCCTGTGCCCTGAACCTGATCCTGTCTCGGACCCTATCCTGTCCCACCTGTTACCTTGCATCCCTGCCTGCAGTCTGACCCATCCATCCTCTCCCTGTCCTGTGTTCCTCCCTGCCTGCAGTCTGACCCATCCATCCTCTCCCTGTCCTGTGTTCCTTACCCCATCTGCTGATCTCCCTGTGTATGACCTTGGCCTGGCTTACGTTTATGTCTCTGGAACATCCCCTGTCCATCTGCTGATCTGCTGTGTATGACCCTGGCCTGGCTATTATTTATGAACCTGGTATTTCCCATTTATTACACTTATCTGTCTATTGTTATTTGTGGGTCTCTGTCTGTGGTTGCACTGTATCATATTGGAGTTGGTTGGTTGTATTATATTATTCACTTTCTTTAATAAATTTATATATTTTCACTTATATACGTTTTGGTGTCCTCTGTCGCAGATCACACGGTTCTGGTCACACCTGCTCGTGATAGATGCAAACAGTCTGAAATGGATGGGGAAAGTAAATAATGGGACAGATGTATATTTACAGTATGTTAGTCATATGTTTTTAGTATTTCTTACATAAGCTTTGGTTATTCATGTATATGTTTTTCTCTAATATAGTGGGACAGCCAGTTTTCCTCCTAGTAAAGCCAATCTTGGCAAAACATGCTGAGGCTACTATCTCAAGATGCTGATGAAGAGATCCAAATGGAATCAATTTTGTAAAATATTTGAATGTGTTTGTCCATAAATTTTTTGTTTAAAAAAAGTATTGTATATTTTAGTAACTTGTTTTTTTATTGTTTGGCACATTTAAAACCCCATTTTTTCACACCTTGGAAGCTGAAAGAATTCTTGTACAGGGCAGAATTTGAGGTTAACAATTTGCTCACATATGTTCTTACTACAGCCAAACTGTATGCCATGGGATATCGATGGCTAGTGGCACTATCTGGGTTTTGTTTCAATTTAAAATCCCACCCTGGAGTCGGGAATAGGGATGCTGATGCTTTTTAAGAAAGACGCTGTGACTCGGAGACTCCTAAGCAAGAGTGAACTCAGATTGAATTCAGAAAAAGAAAGAAAAAATTTTGTGTCAAGGAATCAAGTAGAGAGCCAGAGGGGCAACAGGTGCTGAAGCCATTTGAGTCACCACTGCTGGTATACCTAAAGCTCTACTGCAACTTGACCCAGGTGAGAAATGAGGGTCTGCCTACTCTCTCCAAGAAAGACTTGATGAAATACAGAAAGAGAAAGATTCTCTCTACTGTTTGACTTTACAAAGCCTTGGAGAGTGGTCACATAGAGCTTCTATTAGCCACAGATTCTCAGAAGAAGGATCAACTAGTCCACAAAGAGTGGGATTGTGTACACTTACTGAACGGATGTGGTCTATCGAAGGGGCCCCTTGGATGAAGAAGAAAAGAGGGCAGATGTTCCTCCCTGAGAAACATAGGGGGACAGTGCTGAATTGGGACCTGAAAGAAAATTACTGTCCCCAAGACATTTCTGCTGCAGTGGTTAGACACTGCATTATTTTTTATACTTACTATTTTTTACAGTCAGGGGGTGCTGTCCTCCTTCCAATACCAACATATTATTAATTCCACTAATGTAAAATACACACAGACTTCATGAGTGCAGTCAGAGAAATTTGGATTAAAAAGTAGCATGGTGTGCTAAAACAACTTTATATAAGATCTGATGTTTTCAATGCTCATGTACCCGACAAAAGCAGATATAGTTGTAACATTACATTTGTACAGATATGTATGTATGTATGTATGTATGTATGTATATATATATATGTATATATATATATATATATGTATGCTGTATGCTATATATTTGTACAGGTATATCAATATACTGTATGTTGCATATTAGAACTATTTAGTGTATATGCATGTGTGTACACAAACACCCTATGCTGGGGTGAAGATCGCTCTACTAGTGTCCCAAACAGCAGGGAAAATCCAGCATAAAGGAAACCCGATGCATAGCCACTTTGACATTATTATTATTATAATACAGGATTTATATAACGCCAACAGTTTACGCAGCGCTTTACAATATAAAAGGAAGACAATACAGTTACAATAAAATACAAGAGGATTAAGAGGGCCCTGCTCAGAAGAGCTTACAATCTAATAGGGGTAGGTGGTACAAAAGGTTGTAGTTGTGGGGTATGAGTAGATAAGTTGGAGACATGATAGGCTTCCCTGAAGAGATGAGTTTTCAGGGATCGCCTGAAGGTAGCAAGAGTAGGGGATATCCGGACAGGTTGAGGTAGCGAGTTCCAGATGATCGGAGAGGCTCTGGAGAAATCCTGGAGACGAATGAGTAGGAGGTCTTGAGAAGAGCGGAGAAGACGATTTTGGTGATATTTGGAGATAAGATTGGTGATGTAGCTCAGGGCAGAGTTGTGAATGGCTTTGTATGTTGTGGTTAGTATTTTGAGTTTAATTCGCTGGGTGATTGGAAGCCAGTGTAGGGATTGGAGGAGAGGGTTGGCAGACGCTGAGTGATTGGTAAGGTGGATAAGCCTGGCAGCAGCATTCATGATTGACTGCAGACGGGATAGCCTATGGAGAGGAAATGAAAACCACCAATGAGGAGCTTGGTGGTATCATTTGTTAAAGATGTTACGGAGGTGAATTCTACAAACTTTTGACAACGATTGGATTTGAGGCAGAAATGACAAGTCAGAGTCTAGGATTACACCTAGTACCCTGGTGTGAGGGGAGGGACTGATAGTTGCATTGTTGATTTTGATGGAAAAGTCAGGGAGGGGGGCACATTAGATACTTTCAGATGTGTGGTCCATATTCTTATTCTTATAAGTAAAGGATATGCAATTCATCTTCTTCTCACTTTAAGTGACAGATTACAGTAATTTAGATGTTTCTTCAGTGATGCTAGAACCTGAAATTAATGCACCACAGGGAGATGTGTTGGTAAATTAAAGCAAGAACTGTGCATGCTAGCTTCCAATCATTCATAATTAAAAGTGTTTCTTCAATGTTAACAGGGAATTAAGATACAATTCTCACTTTCCAGTAACTTGGGTATTATGGCTTTATTTGCCATCTAAAATGCTTTTTTACAGCATAAGCATGAAGTAATTTTAAAGGCAGTCTATAACATATTTGAATGTTTTTTTTGTCTGATTTATGTAAAGTTTTTTCAATGCAATAAGTCATTCCTATATACTGTATCTCAGTATTCTTAAAGGCAGCCATATATGAATCGAAATTTGATCCATGTGTGGGCTGGCTGGTTGTACATAAGTAAATCTACCCATCTACTTCTGTACAACTAGCCTGTAAGGTTTTACCCAGACGATCAGTGCTGCCGGTGTGTTCTGACAGCAGGGAGAACACAATAACACAGTGGGAGTGATTCATCTACGAGTGTGTGGATGGGGGGGGGGGTTGGGTCTTTTTTTTTTCATTCAACCCACTGATTAAACAAGAAAAAGATTAATGTATGGCCAGCTTAAATATTATACAAGGGCTCTTTTATGTCTTTTGTTGTGTAAAGCTAAGGCTACACAGCTCTTATTTATTCCAGGTGCCTTTTATCTGGTCACATGACTATGGGGTCCTCTTGTTGCCTCTGGTTTTAAGTTCTTAGTGCTTATTACTGCATAGAACAACTCTTGCATATTGAAGCATGTGTCATGTTTTATGCAGCAATACAGTAAGCCCACGCCAGTGTTATGACATGACCTCAGGGGGTCTATGACTCCCTGGTCTCACAGGATGTGGATTTATTTAGGTTTGATAAACAGTTGTGCAAATATTGTGTGCAATAAGACATTTCTAACATCTTTTTATTCCAAAGGTCTTCTGCTTTCAGAAAATATATCTTTTTTTTGGGGGGGGGGGGGGGACTAATCTTCTTGTTGTGTGCACTAAAAATAAAAATAAAATATTATTCAGGCGGAGAAAAGGTTAACGGTTATATTTAGTTATTTGGTTTCATTTTTAAAAAAGGCCTCACTTGTAATTAAAACCAGTGTAGTGGCAGATGGTTTTCTTTAAGTGTCACTCAGCAGTGCTGGAGAGAAATCACACTATAAACGTCTTATTGGCTGCTATGTCAGTCTAGCAACCCAGACACAGGCTGACTCCTGATTGGCTGACAGAGCCAGGCTGTCTTGTGTTAGGCCTGTGGGTTTTAGCCTTGGAGCTCAGTTCATCTAGGACCAGCAAGGAGAGTGGGGCACCCATGCAGCTGTGTGTACCCAAAGGTGTTTAGTGTGTGTGAGCCTGTGCTTAGTTGCCACCAAGCGACTGCCAGAATTTCCAAGACCCACTGATGTTGAGAAGCCTTTTGGCTACTTAATTTACTTAAACTTTCCTGGTTGTTGGCTAAGACAGAGTTGTTGAGTACATATCTTCTTTTCCACGTTAGATCATTCCAATAGGGCCTTCTAAGGACCCCAAAGCCAACAGGATTTCATTAAGTGTAACCCTGGCCAGTGATATAGACAGGACATGTGTTACTTAAGCCTTGCTGTTATCTTTTCATTTGTTTATTTCGGCATTTGTTTCAGCCTGTGTTTGGTGGTTTAATTTTTCCCATATGAGATTGTATTTCCTGTTTGGTTAGCCACTTTCATTTTCAGGGCTATAGCTTTCAATGAAGTTCATTTGAAGCAGTTGTGTTGTTCTTCTTGGGTTCGGATACAGGAGCGGGTCAGAGGGACCCAGTACATTCAGTTGCTCACCTGGGGTACACCAGAGTACTTTATTCTCACAAGATGCGCATTATTATAGGCACCCAGAGGTGTCTGTACCCTTTGTTATTTTTTGGAGTGCCCTGGAGCCCCCTTAAAGAGACCCTGTTTCTCATCCATTCATTTTTATTGAAAATCCTCCTATTAGATGACATGTGCATTTTATATATTTTATCATGTTATTTCCCTGCAAAAACCTCCCTTGTATAGACATCCAAAAGCCCCAAGACTGCTGCTGGGTTTCGCCATTTTGGACATGATGACAGTAGCCGAAGCAGACACAGAGCTGTTGCCCAAGTGACACTCTATAGTATTTTCCTCCTTTAGATACTACATAGAAGATTATGTAGAGAGGTGAAAGGAGGGGTTAAGGAGCTGGGCCAGCATAAACAGTAATTATACACTCCGGAAAGGGATATAATGTGCAAGTAGGGAGGAGGCTGTATTAGGGATTGACTCTTCCTGGAGTAGCTACATTTTCTATCAAATAACAAACAGAAAATGGGACTTGAAGCCGTAGGCCATGGGATTTTTAAGGTGTTCAGTAAAGAAGTTGAAATTTACATCATAGTGATGAAAAAATATATATATTATTTATAAATCTTTAAAAAGGACATGGAACAATTTCATATTAACAAATACAAAAATCCTATTAAGGATGTGATACAGAGATTAATACCACTTTCTCAACATGTTTCGCTGGCTAGAGCTTCCTCAGGAGATACAATGTGGCATCTGATCAACTACAAAAATTCCACAATAAATACTCATATCCAAGATATACATTACATCCATGTCATATTCATTTGCCATACATCAATTAATTGTGCAAATGGTATCATGGGGTATATACAAGTAAGGGACATAGATGTGAAAGCACAAATATTTCAAAAATAACATAAATCTGTGTTGAAAAATATATATATATATATAGTACACCCATGGGAAAAAAAAAAAAGGGAGAACCTTACAATTCAAATTTCAGACTCATCAGTCTTTACTATTTCATTAGCAATGCGGGTAAGGTTCTCTCTTTTTTTCCCATGGGTATACTATATGTATATTTTTTTTTTCAACATAGATTTATGTTATTTTTGAAATATTTGTGCTTTCACATCTATGTCCCTTAATTGTATACACCCCATGATACCATTTGCACAATTAATTGATGTATGTCAAATGAATATGACATGGATGTAATGTATATGTTGGATATGAGTACTTATTGTGGTTTTTTTATTTGTAGTTGATCAGATGCCACATTGTGTCTCCTAAGGAAGCTCTAGCAAGCGAAACATGTCGAGAAAGTGGTATTAATCTCTGTATCACATCCTCAATAGGATTTTTGTATTTGTTAATATGAAATTGTTTCATGTCCTTTTTAAAGATTTATAAATAAAATATATATTTTGTTATCACTATGATGTCAATTTCAACTTGTTTACTAAACACCCCGTGGCCTACGGCCTCAAGTCCCTTTTTCTGTTTGTTATTTGTTATTGGGATGTGGTGTTCTTGTTTGATTCCTCCCCTCCACTTTTGTGGTTTACATTTTATATCAAGTTTAAATGCACATTGCAAGTGAACACAAAATTATTCATGGAAAGGAAATACACTACAAATAAGCATTTAAAGTACTAGAATTTTGTGTTCATATTCTAAGTTGGTGACCGGGACTCCCTAGCCTAGGACTCACTAATATGCAAATATTGCCTTCCAATAAGATGTTGGCACTGGTCATCAAGCCAGCTTCTGATTTATAGGCTATCTAAGGAGAAAGAAAAAAAATGCTCCTTTTCAGTGGGATTGCCTACATACCACAGGGGTTAAATACTCAAGGGGGGTCACTGAAATAAGTTTTACTTACTGAATACTCCGCTCATACCCAGTGCTCTCCTCTACATTCTGGCAGTGGACAGTCCTATGGCACCCTCACATCCAATGCTGGACTATGAACTCTGTATTGATATTGATGATTTTAGAGGGTCTGGGCAGATGAGGCTGTGTGGACTGGTTTTACAGCTGGGGTAGCCTGTGGGAGAAGAGGATCAAATGAGAAAAACTGCTTTTTGCAGCCTCCTACACCAAACCAAGCATTAAACCCTTGCAGTACAGGGGCAGTCCTACTACAAGAGAACATTTTTCCTTTCCCTCAAGTTCAGCTTTAATTAAAAAGTAGGACCTTTTGTTAGGATGGAAGAAAATCATTGCACAACCTTAATCTAATAACTAGAACACAACCCCTGTACTCCATTGTACTTTATTTCTAATTATTCTCAGATCAAGAAGCTTAAGCATTCTCAGAATCATTTGTAAGGTTAAATCCAAGATGTGAAGGGCAATTTAAATAAATATTAAGATACTTAACAGTGCACAATAAATACGAGACTGTTAAAGGAAATTTAACACACAATTCTTTATTCATTTAATAAAATTCCAAGATAATATTACTCAACTTAGACTCTATGGAAAATTTGAGTTTATTTAACCGCTTGCCGACCAGTGCATGACAATATACGTCGGCACAATGGCACGGCTGCACAAATGGGCGGACAAGTACGTCCCCATTAAGATGCGGCATTGTGGGCGCGTGCATGTCCACCGCGTACTCTGTGACCGTGTCCACAGGTCCCGCGGACTTTATGTCCTCCGGTGTTCCGCGATGTAAACAAGGAATTTCCCCGTTCTGCCTAGTGACATGACATGTTCCCTGTCATCGGGAGCAGTGACCGCTGTCATGCCAGTGGTAGCCCCCCCACATTAAGAATCACTCCCTAAGACACACTTAACCCCTAGGGTTTAACCCCTTCCCTGCCAGTGTTATTTATACAGTAAACAGTGCATTTTTAAATGGTCCCAAAATAGTGTCAAAAGTGTCCGATGTGTCCGCCATAATGTCGAGTCACGATAAAAATCGCAGATCGCCGCCATTACTAATAATAAAAATTAATAATAAAAATGCCATAAATCTATCCCCTATTTTGTAGACGCTATAACTTTTGCACAAACCAATCAATATACACTTATTTCGATTTTTTTTTTTTTTTTATCAAAAATATGTAGAAGAATACATATTGGCCTAAACTGTGAAATAAGTTTGGTTTTTTATACATTTTTTGGGGATATTTATTATAGCAAAATGTAAAAAATATTGCTTTTTTTTAAAAATGTTCGCTCTTTTTTTGTTTATAGCGCAAAAAAAAAAGCTACAGAGGTGATAAAATACCACCAAAAGAAAGCTCTATGTGTGGGGAAAAAGTTTGCAATTTTGTTTGGATGCAACGTCGCACGACCGCGCAATTGTCAGTTAAAGCGGCACAGTGCCGCATCGTAAAAAGTGCTCTAGTCAGGAAGGGGGTAAATTCTTCCGGGGGCTGAAGTGGTTAATAAATAATAATTATTAATAAATGTAGCGCCCCCTGGGTCTACTGGGAGCAAGGAGGCCTCCAGAGACAGGGGTCAAACTTACATTCACCCCAGGGCAGAGTCCATGGCTACAATGGGAAGTTAGAACAGAATTTGGGCGCCAATCACTTTATATATTTGCAATGCTTTAATAAGAAACTTGAAAGAAGTAGTAGAGAGGGTTAGGGGAGGTTTCAGATACCATTTGCAGATCACTTACAGACTCCTTGAATCCAAAGGTAAAACAGCTTTCTCTTTATCAGACCTTGACTACCTGGATAGGCGTCTCTCACATACTTAGCAGCCAGTAGAACTTCTGGACAAGCCTCTCTCACAGACTTAGCAGCCAGTAGAACTTCTGGACAAGCCTCTCTCACAGACTTAGCAGCCAGTAGAACTTCTGGACAAGCCTCTCTCACAGACTTAGCAGCCAGTAGAACTTCTGGACAAGCCTCTCTCACAGACTTAGCAGCCAGTAAAACTTCTGGACAAGCCTCTCTCACAGACTTAGCAGCCAGTAGAACTTCTGGACAAGCCTCTCTCACAGACTTAGCAGCCAGTAAAACTTCTGGACAAGCCTCTCTCACAGACTTAGCAGCCAGTAGAACTTCTGGATAAGCCTCTCTCACAGACTTAGCAGCCAGGAGCTAGTTACCACGGTTTAGATTGTAGAATAGGATTTGGCTTCACAGTGTCAGAACTTTTAAGCCAACAAGGCAACACTGTAAGAGTGGTTTAAGGTATGGGTGCGTCCTCCAAATGAGTTACCAGGCCCTCCTGAGATACCAGCCTTCATCATGGCGCTCTCCAGCAGGGGTCCTCCCCTGGATCTCCTCAGCTTGGCTTGGCTTCTTCCACACAGGCAAGACAGCCTAAGGACCACCACAGGATTAGTAGGCCCCAGACAGGCTTCTGGGCCTACTTGCAGAGCTTGCAGCAACACATCCTCAGGCCAGAAGGGCCCCGAGGCAATAGAATAATCGAGAGCACATGGCTCTGCCCAATAAATACCCTCTTCCCAGAATGCACAGTGGCCAGGAACCTCCTACCGGGCTGTTCTGGAAAAAGAATAATCATTAAATACCGTATTTATCGGCGTATAACACGCACCGGCGTATAACACGCACCCCAATTTAGGAGGGAATTTTAAGGAAAAAAAACTTTTAGGAGGGGAGTTGAAGGAAAAAAAACTTACATTTAAATGCCCATCATTGCAGCCTTCTCAGTGCAGCCTTGTTAGTGCAGCCTTGTTAGTGCAGCCATGTCAGTACAGCCATGTCAGTGCAGCCATGTCAGTGCAGCCTTCCCCAGTGCAGCCTTGTTAGTGCAGCCTTGTCAGTGCAGCCTTGTTAGTGCAGCCTTGTCAGTGCAGCCTTCCCCAGTGCAGCCATTCCCAGTGCAGCCATTCCCAGTGCAGCCATTCCCAGTGCAGCCATTCCCAGTGCAGCCATTCCCAGTGCAGCCTTTCCCAGTGCAGCCTTTCCCAGTGCAGCCTTTCCCAGTGCAGCCTTCCCCAGTGCAGCCTTCCCCAGTGCAGCCTTCCCCAGTGCAGCCTTCCCCAGTTCAGCCTTTCCCAGTGCAGCCTTCCCCAGTGCAGCCTTCGCTTCGATCCCCTGTCCTGAGCTTTAAAATCGCCGACCGCGATTTGAAAATGGCGCCGCCGGCGCCGAAATACACCGAGCCGGTCCTCGGCTCTTTCCGGCGGCTCTCGTTCATTTTCGGCTCCACTCGTAGTCCCGAGCGGAGCTATCCGAACCTAGCCGAGTAGGTTCGGATAGCTCCGCTCGGGACTACGAGTGGAGCCGAAAGTAAACGAGAGCCACCGGAAAGAGCCGAGGATCGGCTCGGTGTATTTTGGCGCCGGCGGCGCCATTTTCAAATCGCGGTCTGCGATTTTAAGATTGTGACAGCTCGGGATCGCGTATAACACGCACCTGCGACTTTCCCCTGATTTTAAGGGGAAAAAAGTGCGTGTTATACGCCGTTAAATACGGTAGCTCAACCTAGTTGTAATTCTCATACTGGCCTGTGGTACCAGTGACATCTACTGGCAACAGTGAGAAATGCACAACTCATTTAAATTAAAAGCAGAACCAAATAAACTATACAATCAAATCTAAGCTGTTTACAATGCAGCCACAAATGTAATTTACACTATAGCCCCAATTTTAGGAACGGGGGCTACATAAATAATAATAATTTTGTTTAATAAATTATCAGAATCATATGTAAGGTTAAACCCAAGATGTGAGGGGAATTTAAATAAATATTATTATTATTATTATTATTCAGGATTTATATAGCGCCAACAGTTTGCGCAGTGCTTTACAACATTAGGGCAGACAGTACAAGTACAATACAATTCAATACAGGAGGAATCAGAGGGCCCTGCTCGTTAGAGCTTACAATCTAGGAAATATTAGGATATTTAACAGTGCGCAATAAATATGAGACTGTTAAAGGAATTTAGAACATAATTCCTAATTAATTTAATATAATACAAGATAATATTACTCAACTTAGACTTTATTGAAAATTAGAGTTTGTTTAAAAAATGTTTATATCAGTGTTTCTCCACCTTTTTTCATGTACAGCACCCTTGAACACCCTGTATAATATCGAGGCACCCCATTCTGAAATGTAAAAAAACTAAACTAATAGTTTTGTATAACACAGCGACATTCATACATCGAGGACACCCAACATTAAAGGTGATTTATTCTTCCAAAGCAAATACACCTTTGCACCACACTGGTACTGACTAGTATTCCAATATTTTTCTATCTCATTCAGCTATTACCCCAGTGCTGATGGAGAGGGGCAAACAAGAATGCTGTGCAGGTGCCCAACATCCTCCTTATCAACCAATGATGTCACTGGTTGTTAGGATGCCGGAGGCTAGAAGGTTGGTGCAAATTGAAAACCTGTGGCTTTGTTGAACTAAAAGGCAGGCTTGAGCCACCTGCTGGCTTGTATACAATTTTTGAGCAAATTTTAGGCATTTTGCCAAGGCATCCCTGAAGAAAACTGAAGGCACCCTGGTTGAAAAAGGCTAGTCTAAATGGTACAAACATAGCTAAGGATGGTGTTTCAAAAAAATTATGTAGCTAGATTTCAAATTTTCTTAGATCCCACGTTATTATGTGTGCTTGTTTATGAAAGGATCGATCATCATGAATGACAATTCAGACCTTGAAAGGTGGTTCAGGCTTTGTAGAATTTTATCATGCCATGACAGCCAGCATCTGCTTTCTCAAATAATTTGTCTGCCTGTCACTGTACAAGTGTATTATCTCTCGCAGGGGTCTCCAAACTATGGCCCTCCAGTTGTTCTAGAACTACAATTCCCATCATGCCTATTCTTGTCTGTTAATGTCAGAGTTTTACAATTCATCATGGGACATGTAGTTCCGCAACAACAGGAGGGCCGTAGTTTTGGAGATCCCTGCTATAGTTTTAACGATAAACATCTGTGCCACTTGGAGACCAATCACTCAATGCACATTCCATGGTTGTAAAGCAGAATTCCAGCCCAAAACAACAAGATAAACATGAACAACCCATTAAAATATGAAAAATTGAAATATTAAAACAGGTGTTTGCTGCATTATTTACCTTCAATATGGAGATTTCCCATGCAGTACTTTTTCTGCATGGGAGATATCCTCAATCTGGACCCCCTTGTGACGGGACATTGAAAAAAGATGCAGCACAGTGATGAGCTTATCTCTCCATCACTGCTCTCTCTTCCTATACGCATTCTTCTTGTCAGAAAATGGACTGATTGGCTACTTGTACTTCTTCATTCTCTCACACTACAGCCCTGCTGTACAGAGACTGCAGGAAGCTGATACTAAGAAAAAATTCAGTTACATACACTGTTTGCATTTAAAATACATTTAATAATGTATTAATGATTAATGTACAGAGATGTATACATTTATGTTTCTTGTGTCTTTCTGGAGTTCAGATTCAATTTTAATTTTAGCATACCAAAATTATAAATATAAACTGTTGAACCTATTTTAGTAAAAGTAAGGATAAAAAGTGTAGCGCTATTAAACAAAGATAGTGTTTATCTAAAGGTGTGCAACATAAACAGTGCATGTGAATAATACACTAAATATACAATAAGATAACCCAATGCAAAATAAACATATTATACAATATAGTGCATCTGGACAAAACAAATATAAATCAATATGTGCAAATGAATGCAAGGTAAAACATTAAAGTGCACAGGAGGTGAAATGGGTGGTCACTAAAAAGTGAATGCAGCAGATACAGTCAATAAAACAATCCAAGTCCACCATATCCTAATAGAGTATCCACACAGTGTACCAGACTGTAAAAAGATAGAAAACTGTAAACAGAGTCTATGCCTGGAGGACAAAATGAAGGGCAGTGAGCTGTGGCCAAATCACCCGGGGTGGTGTGCCCATCACCCATGAAGGGGAGTAGGTACTCTTACCGGAGACTGTGGACCCACGTGCCAGTGGCAGCGAGTCATTCACGCTTAAGAACGGAAAATGGGAACTCTGGTCTGGGTCATCTGGCAATGCACATGGCAATCCTGACGATGTACACGGAAATTACGTCCAACCGATGATTAGACATGGGGGTCATAAAGAGAAAAATGCCTCCACATGGTGTAGGTCAAATAGAGTGGATTTATTTTAAAAAGTACCAACATCGTCACGGTGTGTACAGAAAAAATGTGATCATAGATATAACCGCAATGTATGGAGCTGACTAGCAAAGCCAACGCATTTTGTCCAAATGGACTTCAACTGGGGTATTAGCCTGCTCCTCCACATTGTGCATAATATAGACAATACAAAATTAATCAATCAATAAGTGGCCAGAATGGTCTGGCTCCATTTACTCTTATGGTATATTGCACATGGCAGGTGGCGTGTGTTCCACACCTCACTTTGAGTACCAGTGGACGGAGAGAAGTCAGTCACATGACTCCATGCGTGACGTCCAAGCCTCGCTTGGAGTCCAGTTGCAGTAACAGAACTGTATTGCAATTGAAGTTTAATAAAGCACAACTACCCGCTGAGAAGTCAACCTGCCCAGGCCCACTCACAGAATGTTGCAGCAAAGAGTATAACAGTAGCTCTCAGGTTCACCGACAGCATCTGTCTCGAGGGGTGGAATGCGGCTTGACTGGTCTGTGCCCAAACGGGGAGGCTTCCAGGAAGGATGGTGTGTCCCTGCTCTTTTTACCTGTCTGGAACCCCTACTACTGATACTATCCATGACAGATGGGTGACCTGTCCCTACCCACATGCAACATGCGCACCAAGCCTGGGGGCCAGGGTCTTAAACAGACTCTGCCCGACGCAAGATGGCTGCCAGAGTCACATGGGGCGCCAGCATCAAATTGGATAGTTCCTCCAGTGACCCAGGAAACCATAAAAGAACCATGTTCCTCTTGACTCCCTCTCCATCTGCAATGCCGCTGTGGTTGAGTGCCACCTGCAGTGGAGAAAGTAGACTGCACATGCCTACACATGCATGGCCAAAGCAGAGGTTCACTTTAAAGGAATAATGCATTAAATGGAATGCATTCCTTCAGTAAATACTTTTAAGAGTCTAGTCATTGATATAAGAGGAGTATAATGACATTGTGTTTTATACCTGTTTATAATTATATAAATCTGTTTTGCCATATGCATGTGGGCATTGATGTTTTCTTACTAAAATGACCTGTTTTTGATACAGAAAATTGCATTGTGGGTTGAATGCAAACTGTAATTTAATGCATTCAAATGGAGCTCTCAGATTTCATTTTTTCTTTAGCCAAGTGTTCCAGAATGTACTTCCCCTTCTCATAATTTCTCCAGATGTTACACAAATGAAATACTGTTCTTCTTGTGTCTAGGAATGAGCTTGTTCAGCAGTCTGACCTCATGAGTGGGTGGGAACAAAGAACTTTAACACGCTTGACTTGAGCAATGTTTTATTTGGTGAGAAAGACTTTAATCAGAAATGATCTTCTTCCTATTTCCTTATTTGAACGCTTCTGTCTGTTTGTGTAGGTGTGTGTTTTCTTATGCCTGCGATTGAAGACATACTTTTAAACCACTGAGTGTTTATGAGGGCTGTGCTTTATGACTACCATGCATTATGAATGGATATCAACCTCTGGAACTATTAAATTTAAAAAATGACACATTCTTTATGATGCAATCTGTTAAAAGCATTAACAGCACAGTATTCATTTTTCTAAGTCTCCCCTGTAACATAGTTTTATTACCGGTTGATCCTGCCAGTAGATTTGTTTTTTTACCACTTCCTTTAACGGCCCACCTGTCAAGAAAAGGTGGCAGTTACAAGGGATGAAATAAACCATATAGCTCTGCCAGGTCAGTTTGTATTCATTTTGATTTTAAATTGTTGATGCAAAAACGTAACCACTTCACCCCCGGAAGGATTTACCCCCTCCCTGATCAGAGCACTTTTTGCGATTCGGCACTGCAACGCTTTAACTGACAATTGCACATGCGACGTTGCACCCAAACAAAATTGACATCCTTTTTCCCCACAAATAGAGCTTTCTTTTGTGGTATTTGATCACCTCTGCGGTTTTTATTTTTTGCACTATAAACAAAAAAAGAGCGATAATTTTGAAAAAAAAGCAATATTTTTTACTATTTGCTATAATAAATATCCCCCAAAAATCTATAAAAAAACACATTTTTTCCTCGGTTTAGGCCGATATGTATTCTACAAATTTTTGGTAAAAAAAAATCGCAATAAGCATATATTGATTGGTTTGCGCAAAAGTTATAGCGTCTACAAAATAGGGAATAGTTTTATGGCATTTTTATTATTAATTTTTTTTATTAGTAATGGCGGCGATCTGTGATTTTTATTGTGACTGCGACATGGCGGACACATCGGACACTTTTGACACTATATTGGGTCCATTGTCATTTATACAGCGATCAGTGCTATAAAAATACACTAATTACTGTGTAAATGACACTGGCAGGGAAGGGGTTAAACACTAGGGGGCGATCAAGAGGTTAAGTGTGTCCTAGGGAGTGATTCTAACTGTGGGGGGATGGGCTACTACTCACATGACAGCGATCACTGCTCCCGATGACAGAGAGCAATGATCTCTCATCTCACTAGGCAGAATGGGGAAATGCCTTGTTTACAAAGGCACCTCCCTGTTCTTCTGCTCCGTGACACGATTGCGGGCACCCAGCGGACATTGAGTCCGCAGGACCCATGGTCACGGTCACGGAGCATACGGTGGGCGCGCGCCCCCACAATGCCGCTTCATAAAGGGGATGTACCTGGATATGCCCCTGTTGAAGACTAGTTAATCGAAACGCGTCTGACCAGCACTTCCTGCTTCCCGCATTTCCTTTTTATATTTATAGTTTTGTGATCAACTTTTTATACTATATGGTATTTAACCTTCAATAAACCTTGGTTGACCTGCGCCATGTGGAGTTCCCTTTTTCTCCTCTTTCCTCATGTTTGAGCACTGATGACCATCTTTGGACCATCACCATTCTTGGATTGGTTCAGCTGCCGATCACTTTGGAAACTTCGTTCGGAACCATCTCCCAACCTCGAATGGATTGGAGTTTGCGGCCTACAGGATACCATCTAGTTTGGCATTATCTCACCACTGGGGACCCATTACCCTAAAGCCTTTTAGACGCACTGCCGTACGGTATGTGCGTCCACCAGATCCGGTAAGAGTACCCACCCTACTATCTGAATGTCTTCTCATGTTTTTTGGTGTATTTTCTGCTTCGGTTGAAGATAGAAGAGAAAGTTCTCCAACTATTGGACACTTTACATGTGGACATTCGGTCTTTTTGTTCATTGTTATTACATCAGAGCACTTTGGGGTTCATTTTGATGTCATACATTATATATATTTTTTTGTTCACAGTTTTTTTGTATCCATTTCACCTTTGTGATTCAGGTGTTCTGGATGCATATCTTTTATTTATTCACTTAGCTACTATTTAGCGCTACACTTATTTTTCGCAATTTCTGATTGGACTTGGTTTGTTGTGTGTCAGCAGCTTATTGTTCACATATTTTTTGGGTTTAAAGCAGTATTTTCACCTTTTTTTTCTACACGAATGCCCAGCAAAATTTAGGGCAAAGTTGCGTAGGACTCCTATATACACTCCTGTATACAGGGGCGTAACTACCACCATAGCGACCCATGCGGGCGCTATGGGGCCCGCAGCCGAGTGGGGCCCAGTGAGGATAAGAGCACCGCCGGCACAGTCTCCCAGCCAGGGGAAGAGAGAGGAAAGGAAGAGGCGAGCTGTCCGTATCAGCAGAGAGCTGAATTGCCCGATGTAATAGCTTTCATTAGAACTTCCAGTGTTCCCGGGGCTCACGTCACATAGCTCCACCTTTTGGCCCGGTGCCTTTGATAGACAGAACGCCGATCCAATGCGGGACATGTGACGTCATCAAAGGCGTCGGGCCAAGAGGTGGGGCTATGTGACGATGAGCCCTGGGAAGACAGGAAATTCAAATGAAAGCTATTACAGCGGGCAATCCCGCTCTCTGCTGATCCGGCTGGCTTGCCTCTTCCTCTGCATAGGTGGGGCTGTATGGGGCACAGGCAGACCAGGCTGTATTGGGCATAGGTCACACTGTATGGGGCACAGGTCACGCTGTATTGGGCACAGGTCACGCTGTATTGGGCACAGGTCACGCTGTATTGGGCACAGGTCACGCTGTATTGGGCACAGGTCACGCTGCATTGGACACAGGTCACGCTGTATGTGGCACAGGTCACGCTGCATTGACACTAGGGCAGCTGTGGGGGGGGGCTGTTTGCAGGGGGGCCCCATACAACATTTTGCTATGGGGCCCTGCTATTTCTAGTTACGCCCCTGCCTGTATATACACTTCCCTCTTCTCTCTCCAGCACAAACACTTGCTGCTCGCCGTTTCTTCCTCCAGCATTTCACTTGCTGCAGATTGTTCTTCCACCAGCACTTCCCTTGCTGCAGACTGTCACTCCTCCAGACTAACTAGCATTGCATGGGTAGGCCTGACGCTACTTCTGCCAGGCCTGAATGAACTGCCTTTTGCGGGCAGGGACCCCAGGCCCCTGTGGTATAAAATAGTTTAGGTGCTAGTCGTCCTTTGCTCAGCTACCACTCCAAGATAGCTCTCTTTAGGCCCTGCCAGCCAGCCTGGCTGCAAAGACCCCTTTCCACTGCCCTTTTCCACAGTCCTCTCTCCACTGGTTCTGCACCCATCTCTCAAACTGCAATCTCGCAGTTCTCTCAAGCGTGCCTCCCCACTCCTCCCGACTGTGCTCACTCACCAGGCCTCCTGGCTGTGACCAGTAGTCCTTTATTGAAACTTAGAAGTGTTCTCTCCTGCTGTCCTCTACTTGCTCTCTCATGTGGTTCTCTTCCAGGATCTCAACAGTCTTCCTGGATGCACCCGAGCCCAGCCCAAGGTCATCCATACACCCCCCCCCCCCAGACTGGGGAGCTTTGACATCCTCCACACCTCTCTCACTCCATCTCTTTCACCCGACAACATCCCCCCCAGCTAGGCTGAGCCCAGGTATTTAAGGAGGCCTGCCCCCTGCCAATCCAAGTTGGGAATTGGTCAGGGCTCCTTAAGATACCACAGGCAGCTCCAGCTCTCTTCCCCTCCTCTCCTTCTAGAAAATGCCAGAAGGAAGAGGGAGGTAACCGACAAGTGACACCGCTTGTGTTATATAGTTACATAGTTACATAGTAGGTGAGGTTGAAAAAAGACACAAGTCCATCAAGTCCAACCTATGTGTGTGATTATATGTCAGTATTACATAACCTCTGGAGGGTAGGACTCAACATAGACAGTGTTTGTGACTGTCACCAGAATGTATCCCTGCAATTACCATCAGCAGGCCTTCTGAAGTCTTCCCTCTACCATATGCTCTGTTAATTAATAGTCTAAAAGTTTACCTTTCTGTCCTCTGTGACTGCACCGAAATGGCCTCGTTTGGGGTTTTGTGCTAGTTGCTGGTTATGCGGTGATTATTCTGTGTAAAGGTTTCTGCGGGAGTTTATGTTGATCAGTTTTCGGTCTGCACATCCCTTGAGGAAGCATTTCAGCGAAACATGTCGGGTTAATGTGCGGCTTTATCATCTGAAATTTACCTGCTTTTTGCGACCACCGTAACCTCTGTCTTTGTCATTGGTGCCAACTTGCACCATGATAGCCGGGTCAGTTTAGCGCTTCAGGTCTTTGTCACAGATTGCCCTCTCTGTCCTTCTATTAATTGAGTCTCCTACCACCAGAATCTGTCCTTCCTTTCCCTTTGCTCCCCCCCACTCTCACTGGAGGAGTTCTTCCCCTGGCAGCTAGGGAAGTCCCTCAGCTCCAGCAGTGCTGGTCCCTGACTGGTTTCACCAATGTCACTAAATGGAGCGTACTTATTGGGATGTTCTAGCCCAGGATCGGTCTCCCTGGCACTTTCCCCTCTAACCTTCCTAACTGTCACCCATGTACTCTTTTCTAGTGCCTGCACCTCTTTGTCTTCACCTGCCTCTGTGCTGGCCTATGCCGGCACCTGCCGGGTACGTTCCCGGCTCTCCTTTAGTATGGAGGGTCTTCTAAGTGCTGACAGTTGCTTCCCTAGATTCAGAACCTGGGCTTCCAGGAAAACAATGTGCTTACATTTTGCACAGCAGTATTCGTCCTCAATCAGAGTATCAAGGAACGCATACATGCCTCAAGATGTACACCGAGTCGCATCTCCACACCCGCCGGGCATCGTACCTACTAATTTAATGAGGATTGGGGATTATACCATGTCCAAATTAACTAACAACTAACTTCCTGACATTAATACTCAACAATACACAGGTACTCAACAATACAATACACAGGTACTCACAACCCACGTGCACTCACAGCCCACTCGCAGTCCATCTGCACTCGCAGCCCACGTGCACTCGCAGTCCACGTGCACTCGCAGTCCACGTGCACTCGCAGCACTCGTGTACTCGCTGCCCACATGCACTCACAATACACAGGTACACACAATACTCAGGTACTAATGATCCACACACACACACTACTCAGATACAATACTCAGGTACACACAATACTCAGGTACTCCCAATACACAGGTACTCCCAATACTCAGGTACTTACAATACTCCGGTACTCACAATACTCCGGTACTCACAATACTCAGGTACTCACAATACTCAGGTACTCACATACACTGTCAGTCAGGTTTTAAAGTTTGTGTCTCTGTCACTCTGCACAGCCTCCCCTTGTAATCTGACACTAGCAGTCAGTTAGTCAGTAACCTTCAGTACTGCCACTTCACTGATCAGCCTTTCACTCTCCCTCCGGTCTACACTTCACTTACCCGCCGCCTCTCCCTGTCAGCCCTCCACCTCCCGGTCCCACTGGACGTCCTCCTGCCTCCTCTGTCCGCATATGTGGGGTGATGACTGTCCTCAGTACACCCGCTCCGGAACCACGATGTCCCGCTCTGCTGCCGCTGTAGGTCCCCGGGTCATCCGCTGCCACTCTCGGTCATGAGATGTCCGGTTGTGGGGGGGGTCCGTTCTGGTCGTGGGGCGTCCGATCTGGTCGGGGGGGTCCGTCCGCCGCACTGGCGCTCTCAGAGATGGGGGGGTCCGGTCCTCTGCTCTCTGTTCACACACTCACACACTCCCTCTCACTCCACGCTGTGCCAGCACTGACTTCCGTGCCAACAAAAAAACTCTGCAACAGCATCACCTCCAGGCACCCTGCAGGTGTCCTTATGCGAGTCATCAGCTGCTGTCCTGAGCCGCTCCCATCCCAGAATGAAAACAAACAGGCCTAGCAGCCAGCTAGACCTGCCTAAATTTACCTACACTGCCAGAGAAAAACCTCACTCTAGCACCTTGCAGAACTAGAGGGTGCTACACAGACAAAGTAGCTATATACCAACACCCTTCTGGGTACTTTAACGTATATACATAGTATAATACACAGCGCTAATCTGTTTAACTGATGTATTCAAGCAAAATGAAAAAATCAACTATGTAATAAATAAATAACCCAAAGAATATTGTGCATATACTGTATATAGTATATGTATATAAACACTACATAATATAAAGTGTTATTGCAAGAAGAAAGTCTCTTATACTTCAAGATATTCTCCACTGTGCCATAAAAGTGCTACGTAATCAATATATTGGAACATTTGCATTCATCAGCCAGGAAGCTGTGCATGGGATTTACTTGGACATTCCAACATGACAATGATCAAAAACACAATGCCAAGTCGACCTATCATTGGCTACAGCAGAATAAAGTGAAGGTTCTGGAGTGGCCATCTCAGTCTCCTGACCTCAATATCATTGAGCTACTCTGGGGAGATCTCGTACAGTTCAGATAACGTACAGTTTATGCAAGACAGCCCAAGAATTTACAGGAATTGGAGGCTTTTTGCCAAGAGGAATTGGCAGCTTTACCATTTGAAAATATAAAGAGTAGGGATGAGCCGAACACCCCCCCGGTTCGGTTTGCGAACAGGCAAAAAATTTGTTTGAACACGCAAATATCATTAAAGTCTATGGGACCCGAACATGAATAATCAAAAGTGCTCATTTTAAAGGCTTATATGCAAGTTATTGTCATAAAAAGTGTTTGGGGACCTGGGTTCTGCCCCAGGGGACATGTATCAGTGCAAAAAAAAGTTTTAAAAACGGACGTTTTTTCGGGAGCAGTGAAGACCAGAAGAAAGAAGATGAAAGAAGAAGAAATTAATAAAGGACTTTTTAAAAAAACGTCTCTTGTATTTTTTAACCTTTTTGACAATTTTTTTGTGAAATGGTAGGGGTACATTTGTACCCCATTACCAATTCACATGGGGGAGCAGGATCTGGGGGTCCCCTTGATAAAGGGGGCTTCCAGATTTTGATAAGCCCCGGCCCGCAGACCCCCACAACCCTTGCCCAGTGGTTGAGGCCCTTCTCCCCATCAACATGGGGACAAGGTGCTTTGGGGGGCTACCCCAAAGCACCCTCCCAATGTTGAGGGCATGTGGCCTAGTACGGTTCAGGAGGGGGGGCGCTCTCCCGTCCCCCCTCTTTTCCTGCGGCCTGCCAGGTTGCGTGCTCGGATAAGGGTCTGGTATGGATTTTTGGGGGGGCCCCACGCCATTTTTTTAAAAAATTTTGTCACGGGGTTCCCCTTAAAATCCACACCAGACCTGAAGGTTCTGATCCCCACGCCATTTTTATTTAAATTTTGGCACGGGGTTCCCCTTAATATTCATACCAGACCTGAATGGCCTGGTATAGAATTTAGGGGGACCCCCATGCATTTTTTTTTTAATTTTGGTTCGGGGTTCCCCTGTGGGGAAATCCCATGCCATTTTTTTATCAATGAACTCTCATGTGTATTGTCGGACCGACAATTCATTATAGCCGCGAGTACTTTTAAATGACTTTTTTTCCTTTACAAATGTCATTTTGCTGTCAGACTGTTCTAAATACGGGAAACATGTGCCCCAAACACTTTTTATGACAATAACTTGCATATTAACCCTTAAAATTAGCACTTTTGATTTCTCCCATAGACAAATGTAATTTTGCTGTCAGACTATTCTAAACACAGGAAAAAAGAGCCACTTTACAGGCATACTATAGACACCCCCTAGGTACGAAATTTAAAGGAATATTTCGCTTTTATTGTTTCACTTTAAGCTTTATTAAAGTCACTGCTCCCGAAAAAAACAGCCGTTTTTGAAAACTTTTTTTTGCATTGATCCATGTCCCCTGGGGCAGGACCCAGGTCCCCAAACACTTTTTATGACAATACCATGCATATAAGCCTTTAAAATTAGCACTTTTGATTTCTCCCATAGACTTTTAAAGCGTGTTCTGCGGCTTTTGAATTTGCAGCGAACACCCCAAATTGTTCGCTGTTTGGCGAACTGGTGAACAGCCAATGTTCGAGTCGAACTCATGTTCGACCCGAACATAAAGCCCATCCCTAATAAAGAGCCGCATCCACAAATACCACAAAAGACTTCAAGCTGTCATTGATGTTAAAGGGGGTAATACACGGTATTAAGAACTGGGGTATGTAAACTCTTGATCAGGGTCATTTGGGTAGTTTGTGTTGTGATTATGATTTAAAAAGAGTAAACAGTTAAGTGACAATAAATGGCTTCAGCAAAACACTAACCATGAGTGAAAGAAAAGTTTTTGTGTTATCATTCATATTCTCCGAGAAATGGCCAAGAAATCATAAAGTTTGCCAGGGTATGTAAACTTATGTATACAACTGTACTTGCTTGCACTCTCCAAAATCCTCAACAAGCACCCTACACCCTCCAAAATCTCTACCATACACCCTGCCCCCTCCAGAATCCCTCACCATACACCCTGCATCCTCCAGAATCCCCACCATCCACCTTAAATCCTCTAGGATCCCTCACATAGACCCTGCAGCAGCTAGCCAAATTTCCAAGTCTCCTTTAGTTAGAGCTATTCTGTTTACCCACCTCCCTGTCCCACTCATACAGCTTGTCCCTCCCAATCTGGTATACCTGCAGTCCGGCCCAGCAGAGAACACCTGTCATCCCTTCTGAATTGCCTTGAATATAAACATCCTCTCCATGTGTGACATCACCCGATCCCAAAGTAGGCAGGTGAAGACAAACTTTTCCCATTCCAACTAACATTATTGAGAGGGATGTAGCAGTGAAGTGTTGTAGTCCCTCGACCTTCTGTCATGCAGCTGGTGGTTATAAAATGACACTGCAACGGGGCCCCCGGGGGCGTGTCAGCCACATTTGTTTGTTTGATGGGGACAAAACCCTAATAAGGGAGACTGTCCCCAGCAAACAGGAAAAAAATTGTAAACATATCAAATTGTAACTTCTGAGCAGAGCAATCCCACCAAAGGTCTTTAGGAGTTTAAGCCTCGTACACACAATCGGATTTTCTGCAGACAAAACCTCGGACTTTTGTCCGAAGGGTGTTGTCCAGGAACTTGTCTTGCATACAAACGGCAAGGAATTGTCGGCCACCAAACACGAACGTAGTGACGCACTATGTGGTTTTTCAGCTCTTTAGCACCACCACCACCCTTTGGGCTCCTTCTGCTAATTTCATGTTAGTAGAAGTTTGGTGACTGCTTTCACCAACTCTGGGCATTGTTGACCCCCTATATTAAGAAGCAGGACACATGCATGAGGCTTTTATTTTATTTTTTGGTTGAATAATGATTTGATTTGGTATATTTTCTATATTTTTGGATGCATAGAATGCACTTTTTGGTTAAGTTCTATTGGCAGATAGCATGTCTAATTTTATTTGTTTTCTTTTTTTAATACACAATAAAAAAAAAATTGTGGAGAATAATACTTGGCTATGGGGATTATTTACTAAAGGAAAATCCACTTTGCACTGCAAGTGCACTTGAAAGTGCACTGAAAGTGCACTTGGAAGTAAAGTCGCTGTAGATCCGAGGGGGACATGCAAGGAAAATACAAAACAGCATTTTAGCTTGCACATGATTGGATGATAAAATCAGCAGAGCTTCCACTCATTTCAGGTCTACCCCTTAGATTTAGAGCGACTGCACTTCCAAGAGCACTTTAAGTGCACTTTCAAGTGCACTTGCAGTGCAAAGTGGATTTGCCTTTCATAAAGAACCCCCTATGTGTTTTACTTCAAATGACAGTTTGGGAGTAGGCAGTTACATTTTAAAAAATACAATGTAAAATTAACACGGGACACCAACATAGTTGTATCTTTGATCTTAAAAACTACAGGATAATGGTGTTGTACCAAAATAAAAATAACAAGCAGAATAATATTATTCTTGATATCACTGGGAAAAAAAGCCTTTTAAATTTGTTTGCAATAACTCCATCAGTATCACCAACAAAGCAGCATTATTATTATCCCATTAAAGGAGAAGAGAATGTGCGCTGCATTTCGAGATTTCATAATTTGCCGTGTAACGAATGTTAATTCTCCATTACGACCGCTTCTGGCTCGTCCTTGCTTCTGAGCATGCGCGTTTGTACTTTGGACTTTTGTCTGATGGACTTGTTTACACACGCTTGGAAAATCCAACAACAGACATTTGTCCACGAAAAAATTTAAAGCCTGCCATCCAACATTTGTTCCTGGAAAATCCAACAACAACCACACAATTCCCATTGGAAAATCTGATTGTGTGTACAAGGCTTAACTCCGCTTGTTATCATATATGGCATCTTTCAGTATCAGGATAGTTTCTGGAGATCTTTCTGCCTGACATCACTGGATCTTGACTGATTTAAATTACACGTGCCCCTGTCAAAAAAATAGCAGGCTCAAGCACTGCTTAGTAGGCAGCATGTGCCCTAGTTACTATTAATATAGAGTAATATTTCTCAATCAGCGTATTGGGGCACCCTGGGATACCTTCTGGCACATGACCCAGTTTGCCCTGCTTTGGCATCTTGGGCCAGGAGGCAAAGGGTCATTTTTTGCTATGGTGATGGAGGTCAGCTCACCCATACCCTGGCGACACATGGCCCTGATCCAGGGCAGATGGCAAGCAGGGCCACCGCCATCATTCAGTAGAAAACTGAAGTCTCCTCCAGTCCTCCTCCACACCCCATCGTCTGCAATGTAGCTGGAGCAAAAAGGTTGTTGTGATGAGGGGACTGTGTGATTAGGGAGCTCTTTGATGGGGAGATTGTCTGATTTGGGAGCTCTGTGATGAGGGGAAGCTGTGTGAATGGAAGACTGTGTGATTTGGGGGCTCTCTGATGGGAAACTTGGATGTCATGTGGGGGACTCTGGTATGATGGAGAGGCTCTGATGTGATGGCTGACTAATGCATAGGGGGGCCTTTGATGTAAAAGAGTGATTCTGATGTGATGGGGAGGCTCTCTTGTATTGGGAGAGGGGGCTCCTGATGTATGGGGATTCTGATGTGATGGGGCTTCTGACATGAAGGGGTGACTCTGATGTAATGGGGTGCTCTGATGTGATGGGGGGGACCTCTGATGTGAAGGAGAAACCTCTGATGCTAGTTTCATTTCACCAAGGCAGCCTGCATTGTCCCAGGCTCAGGTTACCCATTGATAAGTGCATTTACATTTTTTTACATTTTAGACTGGCATTGCTCAAGATTCTGCATACTTTTAAAGGGTGCCATGTCTGAGATAAGGTTAAGAAAAACTGGTGTAGAGGCAGTGGTGGATACATCACCTCAATACTAGCAAAAATGGCAAACATGTAAAGCCTTTAATATATCTGTTGATATATTAATTAGACTTGTGCACAACGGAAAATTTTGTTTAGTTTCGGTTCGTTGTCATACGTAAAATACATAATTTCGTTCTGTTATATTCGTTATGTTACGTTAATACATTTTCGGATAATTCATTATTTCCGTAGTGTCGATATTCGTTATACTAAATCTCGAATCATGTCGAATTCATTTGTTATATGCGCTATAATTTTGTTCGTATTCGTTGAGATTCGATATTTAGGTATGTATATTGATTCGTGATAATGATTCGTAGTTTGGAAAGTCTTTTATTGAATCTTTTAACACACACAATGACAATATCTCTTCTCCTCTGCTCAAATACAATACAACACCCTTCTCACTCAGTTCTCAGGGATGCACTTTGTCAGTAATCCAGCCTCCAGCACTAAATTAATCAGCTGATTGGACTGTAAGATTTACTTTGAGTTGACCTTTTGTTTCATTAGATCTTCATTAGATGCATCCGAATGTCCGAAACAAAACAAATTGCACAAGCCTAATATTAATTATTTAAATTAATTTAAAGAAAAGTCTGTATGTTCCCCCTGTGCCTGCGTGGGTTTCTTCTGGGTACTCTGGTTTCCTCCCACACTCCAAAGACTTGCTGGTAGGTTATTTGGCTCCTGTCTAAATTGACCCTAGTGTGTGTATGTATGAATGTGAGTTAGGGACCTTATACTATAAGCACATTGAGGGCAAGGACTGATGTGAATGTACAATATACTGTATATGTAAAGCGCTGCGTAATTTGACAGCGCTATATAAGTACCTGTAATAAAGAATAAATAAAATACATTTGGACAATTATTTTCTATCTTATACCACCTTTACATGTTTGAAGAAAAAAACAACCCTGGTAAATTCATAGAAAGAAACATAAGTTTGGTCTTATGCAGGGCTTTTTTTCTTGGAGAATAGGTGCAGGAACTCCCCCCGTCTGAGTCACCCCTTCTCTCTGCCCCCTACCCACCTCTGACCACCGTCCCTTGATACCACCCCCTACTCACCTACCAGTACTGCCCCTTTTAGAGAATGCAGAACCAAGTATAATTTTGTGGTGCTAAATCATTTGTATGGAACAATAGATCCCCTGCAGCCAAGATTAGAATCCCAGCAGTAGATCCCCACACAACAATAGACTCCCCCAGCAACAATGGACTCCACCCCCAACAACAATAGATTCCCTGCAGCAACACTGAACCACCCCCAACAAAATATCACACCTAGTAACAAAATATCCACCCAAGCAACAATAGACACCCCCCCCCCCCAGCAGCAAAAACAGATCTCCCAGCAGCCAGTAAAAATAGACCTCTCCCTCAACAGTAGATCCCTTCCAGCAACATAAGACCCCCTCCAGCAACAATAGATCCCCAATCAGCAACAATAGATTCCCCATCAGCAACAATAAACCCTCACACAAAATCAGATCCACACCAGTGACAATAGATCCCCCAGCAGCCAATAGCAATAGACCCTCCAGCACACCCCACACCCCACGCTATTACATACATTTAGTGCTGGAGGTGCCGGAACTGCGTTCCCCCGCGTTCCCGCTGAAAAAAAGCCCTGGTCTTATGTAATAACTAAAGTATATTGTAATATATTTTTTGTTTTGTTATCGATACACTTCCAACCAAGATTTGTTTGTAATAATGTGCATTTTAGATACAGTATATTTGGGTGATATAGAGAAGCAGTCTAAGA
Organism: Lithobates clamitans; assembly: GCA_037952925.1. Taxonomy (NCBI): domain Eukaryota; kingdom Metazoa; phylum Chordata; class Amphibia; order Anura; family Ranidae; genus Lithobates; species Lithobates clamitans. The sequence continues at coordinate 3,639,225 of JBBGZY010000019.1, read as the reverse complement.
AGGGTTATTTCTTTTATTGGACCTTGTAAACTGTTAGGCCTCATGCACATTGCAGCACAAAGAAGCTTTTTTTTTCTCTACCTGTTAAAGTGATACTAAAGGTTTATTTTTTTTATTTTCTAAATAGGTTCCTTTAAGCTAGTGCAGTGTTGGTTCACTTACCTTTTACTTTGATTTCCCTTCTAAATGCTTTTTTTCTTTGTGTGAATTTCTAACTTTCTGTTCCTCCTCTGTAAGCTTGCCCCCATCATCTGAGCCGTTCTGGCTGGGGGTTAGTATGCATGCTCGCCCCCTCCCTTGGGACTACATGCCTGCGGGGAGATGCTGTGTAAGTTCACAGGCACGGGAGGTAGGGGAGCCGCGGGCGTGTCTAAGACGCTGTAGCTCCGCCTCCCGTGCCTTGTTATTGTATTGAATGACGATCTCAGCAGCACAGCCCCGCCTTAACTCCGCCCCCTTATTTTCTGCAATGAAAGTTGGAATAAATAATTAAATATATTAATTCGTTTTTTTGAATAGTAACTAGTATTTGTTTATACTATGGACGTGCTGGGGAGGCGGGAATGGGCGTGTTAACTGGGTGGCATGTGTTCAACCAAGGCAAAACTAGAAACAAGAACTAGGCTCGTTCTCGTTCTGTCACACAGCGAAAAAGCGGCAGTGCGCATGCGCGATGCAACTAAGCCTCAAGGGAACTGTAGTTTCTTTGGAGCCATGACGCAGTTGAAGCAAACACGCTCAAAAACCCGGAAGTTTAGGATACAGTACACGGAGGAAAGGAGGAAGTGGAGAAAAATCATACTTCTCTAAATGGTAATTAAATCATTTTGGCTCAAACAACATCTATATTCACAATATATATATCACATAGATCACATATTCCCCCCAATTTTTTTACCTTTACAACCCCTTTAACTCCCCTTCATGTTAGTCTAAGGGGGTTATTTACGAAAGGCAAATCCACTTTGCGCCACAAGTGCAAACTACAAGTGCAAAGTGCACTTGAAATTGCACTGAAAGTGCACTTGGAAGTGCAGTTGCTGTAAATCTGAGGGGTAGATCTGAAATGAGCGGAAGCTCTACTGATTTTATTATCCAATCATGTACAAGCTAAAATACTGTTTTTTTATTCCCCTTGCATGTCCCCCTCGGATCTACAGCAACTGCACTTCCAAGTGCACTTTCAGTGCAATTTCAAGTGCACTTTGCACTTGTAGTTTCCACTTGTAGTGCAAAGTGGATTTGCCTTTAGTAAATAACCCCTATGTTTCCATGCACACTATAGGTGTTTTCAGTAGTTTAGTTTTAGGGGAGTTTACATGCAGAAAAAAACATCACTTGTCTATTTTAAACAGGAGCTTTTGAGCATAAAAAAAGGTCAAAAGCTCCTTAATGCAGAATTCTGGCCAAAAGAATGTATTAACACCAGACGCAGGAACACGTGCCAAATGCGTCTTTTTACCGCACTGCTGTTGCTAAACTCCTGCAGGAGAAAAAAAACATCAAGAGCATACAATGTGCATGAGGTCTTAAGGTGTCCTTAGACCTTACATACCCTCCATCCAATACAATGACAGGCTCAATGAATGATTCGGAATTGTTTGAACAATAACTTAAAGTATTTGTAAACTCAAAGTTTTTTTTTTTTTAAATAACAAACAGGTTTATACTTACCTGGCCTGCTCTGTGCAATGAAATTGGAATTGAATCTCCACTTCTCAGGTTCCTTGCCGGTGCTTCTGGCTCCTCCTCTTCTCAGTGTGCCACCATAGGAAACTGCATCCTATGATGGCACACCTGCAGGCTCGATCCTGAGCCACGCTACCTGTGTCCATAATCACAGACACTGCTACTTAAATTCCTCTTAAAAGTCAATGCTCTTCCTGATATGTAAGATCTAAGGCACTGTCGTCTCTGACTGCTTGTCTTATAAGATGTACCGTTCTCCTTGCTGATGGTTCTGACATTAGAAGACAAAACCCCCTGCCTCTACCAAGATGGCCACATCCACACAGAGACACAGTGCAGACATGGCTAGTCAGTAATAGGAAAAGATTAGCTAGAGGGAGACCACAGGCAATACTGGTGAATACTCCTCTACCTGCCTTTTTTGGACACATCTTCCAGAGTTCTGTTACTCTATAAAGCGGAGTTCCGGCCACATTTTTTTTTTTTATTGATCCGAGCATAATGCATTATTACATAAAAAAAACGATTATAAAAGTTTAATAGTGGATATTGCTAAAATATATATTTTATACTCACAAGTTTGTACTTCCTGTTCTGGCCGTTGCCATCATGATTGTGGGCATGTGAAGCCCAATCGATAACTCTTCCAGGATAAGCGACCCAGCATGCACCTCTCAATCTCGCGCATGCACGATTCACCGGCGGCCGTAGAGCCGATTGTTTCTAAAGTTGCCTGTCGGGAAATAACGTGATTTTTGCTCACAGTACTGCCCACAGACTCCTGAGAAATGATGACTCCCAGGAGCACAGGGGAGGAAGGAAGTGACGAGGAGCTCCATGGAACAGGAAGTGGCAGATTAGGAGGAATACATAGCTACAGGGAGTTTCTGGTAAGTATATAAAAAAAAATTCCTCCAAATGTTTCTTTATAGGTTTAAAGGAGTCTGATTATGGAAAAAAAATTTCAGGGTGGAAATCTGCTTTATGAAAAGCATCATTGGCATTGTCTCCCTTTTCCCTTCTCCTGTGACATGAAAAGGGACATTCTGCCAAACACAACAGTATTAGAGAGTAGTATTAAAAGGAACTTTCCCAGAAGAAGATATGGGAGCTACCATTGCAGACTTGATTTTGAATATAATATTTAATAGGGAAGCAATGCCTGGGATGACAGCCCAGAGCCTGCTCTTTCAAAAACAAGCTACAATGGCAGATCTAACATTTCTATCTGGGCAGGTTCCCTTTCAGCCACTGCTGATAAAGATAGGGGTATGTATTGATATAAAGCATTTGTGTGGACATACTATTATGATTGATGTTGACTTTTTTGTCATAGTTAATCACACACATTAGTATGACTGCCTGTACTCAGATCCTTCTTGATCTTTTTCATAATCATTTCCTAGGAAGGCATATGTAGCACAGCCATAACTTCTTTTGACCAATTAGACACCTAAATAGTCACCCCACGGTGATCTTTGTTTCTGACTAAACCAGTATTTTACACCTTAAATTGGGGACTTTAAAGTGTTACTAAACCCAGGACCCTGCATTCTCTATATCTGGTCTCCCACAGTACACTGAACATGGAAATGCAATCATTTTAGTAAATATAAATGGCTAAATACCTATTCTCATCAGCAGTTAGAACTGTCATATGGCTTCTATCAGTGTCCAGCAGAGCATTGGTTAAAGCTTGTAGGAGGTGTTTTCATTCTCCCCTGATTGTCCTATGAGGCTGCAGGACCGCTGACCCTCTGTCTGGACAATGCTGATTGGCCTTGTGCTGATCACATGCACTCTCCCAAGAAAAAAAAACTTCCACACTAAAATGAGCATGTGCAGCTTGCCCCCAAGGCTCTGTTCTATCAGGAGATGGTTTGGGGACTGTGGAAAAAGAGGAGGATCAGAGAAGTCTGGATCAAACAGCCTTTTTTACACAATGCAGAGGATTAGCCCTTAGGTTCCACAGTGAGTATAACAAGCATGCTTTACTGCATATACAGACTATTTTACTGTTGTGGGTCTAGTAACACTTTAAGCTCTGGCACTTCATTAATTATATGAATTATACTCATTTATTGAATAGCTATAAGTCTTACCTTAATTATTGGTAAAACGTGTATAGTATCAAAATATATTTACTGCATCACATTGCACGAAGAAAGAAAACAAATGTTACAAGGCATTAACTATACATCTGGAATACATTTTTTGCAAGTATTTCCCAGTAGGCATTTTACATTACATTTTTGTGAGGTTTGTTTGTTCTGTTGGTGTAAAATTACATTGGCTGAATAGTTTAATTCTAAACAGACTCAGTTCATATGCTGGAACTATGATCTCTTGGGGTCCTCTGTTTTGTTTGTATCCCCGTATATTCTTTGATTATCACAAGTTCACAACTCTACTGAAATCATTCATACCTTGCAACAGTCTCTTTCCTCAAGTATATTCCTAAATATCTGGAGCTGGTCATTATGTATGTCTATCTATATATATATACCGTATTTATCGGAGTATAACACGCACTTTTCCCCCCTGAAAATCAGGGGGAAATCGTGTGTGCGTGATATATGCCGATCTCTGCTACTCGGAGTGGAAGGAGGGGACAAGCGCCGCTGGATGACACAGAGCCGCGATCTCCTGTGTATCCGGTGCTGTCACACACAGTCCCGTCCCCCTGGCCTGGCATTGGACCACTGCTCTGTCCATCATATGAGCCGGGCGTGACTGTGAGTGACTGAGCGCTGGAAACACAGGAGATCGCAGGTCTGTGTCATCCAGCACTGGCGCGGCTGCAATCATCTGCAAAGGCGAGTCTGCAGATGTATACTAAACAGGCTGCAATCATGGGCATGCTAGAGGCTACAGATGGGCATGTTAGAGGCTGCAGATGGGCATCTTAGAGGCTGCAATAATGGGCACATTAGAGGCTGCAGATGGGCATGTTAGAGTCTGCAGATGGGTACTAAACAGGCTGCAATCATGGGCATGTTAGAGGCTGCAGATGGACATCTTAGAGGCTGCAGATGGACATCTTGGAGGCTGCAATAATAGGCACATTAGCGGCTGCAGATGGGCACTAAACAGGCTGCAATAATGGGCACAATAGAGGCTGCAGATGGGCATGTTAGAGGCTGCAGATGGGCACTAAACAGGCTGTAATAATGGGCATATTAGAGGCTGCAGATGGGCATAGATCAGGCTGCATTGATGAGCACTGGTGAGGCTGCAAAGCACCGACCCTTATTTTAAAATTTAGTTTTTTTTTCTGAAACTTCCCTCTTAAAGTTAAGATGCGTGTTATATGCCGGTATGTGTTATACGCCGATAAATACGGTATTTATAATTCGGTAGTTGAAGTCTATACCTTATAGAAAAATCTCAAACTGAAATCCTTGTCTTCTGTAGCTCTAAGGTTAAAACAATGTGCCTGTGAGTTTTTATTGTCCTATAATGATCTACACATTGGCCTTCATTTAGGAAAGGAAAGCAAAGACTCTTATGACCTTAAGCCTGCAGATAACAGAAAAGAAGCATGTCCTTTTAATGAGATGCCTCTGGGGCAGTTGTAGAAGCGAATATTCCTACTGACAAAAGTCGGTCCATGCATGTTCCTCAATTTTTGTGAAGGACACACTAGGCATGTGTGAATCCACATACCTCTGTATATTATGCTTACTGAGGGAGAACACTAAACATTTTTTGAATGTAATAACACTCTCAGTTAATACTACTACCTAGGAAAGGGAGTTCCACATTTTTACTGCTCTAACAGCAAAGAACCCCTCGTACAAATAAGGATAAAACCTTCAGGCTGGGTTCACACTGATGCTGCAGGGGTCCGATGCGTCCCTGTTCTCTGTTTCAGGGACGAACCAGGGACAAATTTTTGCCTGAATTCGGCCCTGAAACTGAGCCAAAGACGCACAGGACCTCTGTGCAAGCTGCTCCACAGCCACCATGGAGATATGTGAACAGGCTCCATAGAGAGCCGGCCACAATTTCCTGTCATGCGAATTGAATGCGGAGAAATCTGCATCCAAATCGGTGTGTCCTCTTCATATGTCCTAGCTCCTTAAATGTTAACATATTACCGTTGCCTCCTTATGTACAACTGATTCACATTCACGTTTATTCCATGCTACGTTTTTTTTTTTCATACAGGAGAACTGCTTGATTAAACATTATATCTAATCTTTCTTTGATAATTATATTATTGCAAACATGCTTCACTGCCTCGGCAAACAGTATACAGAACTAAGAGCTAGCACAAACATGTGATCCTGGAAGACAGAATTCTTGTTGAAGGTTAAAGCTGGAAAACTTCATGAAAAGTAAAGTATCAGTATCTTTAAGTCTAAAGAACACAAAATGACCTTCTGACTGAGCTCTATTCCAGTTTCAGGAAAAAGAAAAAAAAAACACTGTGGAATTCATAGAAGCAGGCGAGCCAGGGGAGGATACATACTCTGTGTAATAATGAAAAACATCTGGAGTCGCTTATTTTTATTGCTTCTAAGGAGGAGAAAAAAAAAGGGAGTGAGCATTTGACTCGCAATATTGATTTCTAACATATTGTTTTTAGTTTCCTAACCCACCCATATGGAATACATTAATTGTAGGCAAAAACAAATCTACTAAATGTGACTGAACATTGACTGTTTCTTCAATAGTGGCACTGAAAATCACAAGCGCTGGAAAAATTTGCAGTACAATGGAATTGTGTATGAAAACACTGGAGGTTTTTACACTAATAAATGGAGAGCAGTTGTACTGAAAAGTTTTTTTTTCAGACAATTTGGACTATTTTTGAAGTATGAACTTAGCACTTTGAGTTTGGGGAGCACTTCATTTAAGGAATATATGTTCCAAAAGAATTTTAGGTATACTTGATCACTTTATATGTTTATGTTCAAACAATATACATGAAAAGGAGGTTTTAAGGTTCTTAAGTGCTGAACTTTTACATTTTTTTAAACCACTATTGTCCAGTTAAAGTGCTACTAAACCCACAGCAATAAAGTCAGTCTGCATATGCAGTAAAGCATGCTTGTTATACTCACTGTGGAACCTAAGGGGTTAATCCTCTGCAATGTGTAAAAAGGCCGTTTGATCCTGTCTTCTCCGATCTTCCCCTTCTTCCACAGTCCCCAATAGGGATGAGCCAAACACCCCCCTGTTCGGTTCGCACCAGAACATGCGAACAGGAAAAAAGTTTGTTCAAACACGCGAACACCGTTAAAGTCTATGGGACACGAACATGAATAATTAAAGTGCTAATTGTAAAGGCTTATATGCAAGGTATTGTCATAAAAAGTGTTTGGGGACCTGGGTCCTGCCCCGGGGGACATGGATCAATGCAAAAAAAAGTTTTAAGACAGCCGTTTTTTCGGGAGCAGTGATTTGAATAATGCTTAAATTGAAACAATAAAAGTGTAATATCCCTTTAAATTTCGTAGCTGGGGGGTGTCTATAGTATGCCTGTAAAGGGGCGCATGTTTCCCGTGTTTAGAACAGTCTGACAGCAAAATGACATTTCAAAGAAAAAAAAGTCATTTAAAACTACTCGCAGCTATTAATGCATTGTCGATCTGACAATACACATAGAAGTTCATTGATAAAAACGGCATGGGAATTCCCCACAGGGGAACCCCGCGCCAAAATTAAAAAAAAAAAAACGGGGTGGGGTCCCCCCAAAAAACCATACCAGACCCTTATCCGAGCACGCAACGTGGCAGGCCGCAGGAAAAGAGCGGGGGACGAGAGAGAGCCCCCCTTCCTGAACTGTACCAGGCCACATGCCCTCAACATTGGGAGGGTGCTTTGGGGTAGTCTTCTAGCTCTTCTGGTTCTTCCTCCGGTGTTCTCGTCCAGCATCTCCTCCGCGGCGTCTTCTTCTCTTCTTCTCCTCGGGCTGCTCCGCATCCATGGCATGGAGGGAGGCTCCCGCTCTTCTCTTCATCTTCTTCTCTTCTTCATCTTCTTCTCCGGGCCGCTCTGCATCCATGGCATGGAGGGAAGCTCCTGCTGTATGACGCTTCTCCTCTTCTGACGGTTCTTAAATAACGGGGGGGCTGGGACACCCGGTGACCCCGCCCCCCTCTGACGCACGGTGACTTGACGGGACTTCTCTGCGATGTCACGGGGAATGCCACAGGGAAGTTCCGTCATGTCCCGTGCGTCAGAGGGGGTGGGGTCACCGGGTGGCTCGCCCCCCCTTATTTAAGAACCGTCAGAAGAGGAGAAGCGTCACACAGTGGGAGCCTCCCTCAATGCCAGCATGGATGCGGAGCGGCCCGGAGAAGAAAATGAAGAAGAGAAGAAGATGAAGAAGAGAAGAAGATGAAGAGAAGAGCGAGAGCCTCCCTCCATGCCATGGATGCGGAGCGGCCTGAGGAGAAGAAGGGAAGAAGACGCCGCGGAGGAGATGCTGGACGAGAAGAAAGAGAAGGCAGATAGAAGAAAGAAGAAGCATTTAAATAAAGGAATTGTCAAAAACTGTCTCTTGTCATTTTTAACATTTTTGACACTTTTTTAGTGAAATGGTAGGCCCTTACCATTTCACACAGGAGGGGGAGGGCCGGGATCTGGGGGTCCCCTTGTTAAAGGGGGCTTCCAGATTCCGATAAGCCCCCCTCCCGCAGACCCCCACAACCACTGGCCAGGGTTGTGGGGATGAGGCCCTTGTCCTCATCAACATGGGGACAAGGTGTTTTGGGGGGCTACCCCAAAGCACCCTCCCAATGTTGAGGGCATGTGGCCTGGTATGGAATTTAGGGGGACCCCCACGTCATTTTTTTTTTTTTAATTTTGGTTCGGGGTTTCGCTGTGGGGAATTCCCGTGCTGTTTTTATCAATGAACTTCTATGTGTATTGTCGGACCGGCAATGCATCCCTAGTCCCCAATCCATTTCCTGGTAGAACAGAGCCTGCACATGCTCAGTTTGGTGTGTATTGCTAGAGAGTTTTTTTTTTTTTTCTTGGGAGAGTGCATGTGATCAGCACAGGGCCAATCAGCACTGTCCAGACAGAGGGTCAGGGGTCCTGCAGCCTCATGGGACAGTCAGAGTAGAATGGAAACTCCTACAAGCTTTAACCAGACACTGATACAAGTCACAGGACTGCTATATACTGCTGATGAAAAAAGGTATTTAGCCGTTTATATTTACTAAAATAATTGCATTTTCATGTTCTGTGTACTGTGGGAGACCAGATATAATAAATGCAGGGTCCTGGGTTTAGAAACACTTTAAGTATTATAGTTTGATGTACAGCTGTTGGGACTAACAATAATTCTCCAAAATCAGAAGCGCAGACTACTTACCTACTTTAATCTTGATATAATAAACATTGCACTTTTACAGCTAAAATAAATATTTGATGAATTTAGATTGGAAAGCTCTCTAGTCGGTTGCCGTAACTTTGCAACACATAGGCATAGAAATTATTGTAAAGCATTGTAACACTATATAGCTAAGATCCTGTTCTCATTTCTATGTTGTACTTGCAAAAGGGAACAGAAAGGTTCAGTAATTCCACTGTAAAGGAGCAATGATTGACCAAATAACTCACTGTGCTAATAGCAACAAGCAGGGCTATTAGCATAGTGCATATAGTTAATTTGGATTTCCTGGACCTAATGGAAGTGAGGGTATAAAAAAGGCAGTTTGAAAAATATAAAATGCATGTTAGGTTGACTGTTGATAATTGTATGTGTCAACTATAATAGGTTGAGGTCAGGACTCTGTGCAGGCCAGTCAAGTTCCTCCACCCCAAACTTGCTCATCCATGTATTTATGGACCTTGCTTTGTGCACTGGTCCAAATCATTTGGTGGAGGGGGATTATGGTGTGGGGTTGTTTATCAGAGGTTGGGCCTGGCCCCACAGTTCCAGTGAAGGGAACTCTTAAGGCATCAGCATACTAAGACATTTTGGACAATTTCATGCTCCCAACGTTGTGGGAACAGTTTTGCGATGGCCCCTTCCTATTCCACCATGACTGCGCACCAGTTCACAAATCAAGGTTCATAAAGACATGGATGAGCGAATTTGGGGTGGAAGACCTTGACTGGCCTGTACAGAGTCCTGACCTCAACCTAATAGAACACCTTTGGGATGAATTAGAGCAGAGACTGTGAGCCAGGCCTTCTTGACCAACATCAGTGCCTGACCTCACAAATGGGCTCCTGAAAGAATGGTCAAACATTCCCATAGACACTCCTAAACCTTGTGGACAGTCTTCCCAGAAGAGTTGAAGCTGTTATAGCTGCAAAGTGTGGGACAACTCAATATTGGACCCTACAGACTAATGCTGGCCATACACTATACAAAAACATTGTCCGAAATTCAGTCATTTAGACAGTTCGTCCATTTTTCTGCCAGTTAATGGGCACAGAATCGATAATCGTTTAGCCGAAAAAACGAAGGACAAGTTTGGAAATTTTCTGACGAACGAACGATAAATTGAAAGGTTAATGTGTTTCCCATCCGAACTGTTTGCACTAGGTATATGTAAAATTGTATACAAGGTATACAAAAAAATTGATTCATTTATGTCCACTGAACAATTTATTGGTCATTACATGATGTCACTATCGTTTGCTCTCATGGCCGAATGTTTGTTTTTCGAAAATGGGTTTGGCCGATTTTTCGTATAGTGTATGGCCAGCATTAGACTGGGATACCATTAAAGTTCATGTGCGTGTACAGGAAAGCGTCACAATACTTTTGACAATATAGTGTATGTCAAAGTTACATAAAGGTGGAATATATAACAGGTCTACTAATGGAATCTGCTTGCAACCAAGGCCAGTGCATATATAAGAATACCCTGGTGGAGCGCAAAGCCTCAAACCTTGAACAAGTGAGAAAAGTAGTAGTCTGATGTTATACCATATTTCCTGTATCTTTGTAGGCTTAACTTTGGATCCCACCATACCACTTATTATTACAAATAAAGGTTGTAATAACTTACTGAATTGAGTCTATTGTATATTGTAAGCTGTTAAACATTGTGGGGGGGTTCACAACGGCATGGGCAGCCATCTTGAAAAATAACTTGTAGGAGTCATTTGTTTTGTTGATTTATCTGTGTGGTTATACAATGGTCAAGGAATGCAAGGCCATTTTACAGCACCAATAGAAATCACATGATGTAAACATTGTTCCCTCATGATATTCCCCTATTTTAAGATGACAATTCCTCCCTGGTTGCCTCTTCCCCCAACACACACACTACTAAGCAAAGTAGTGCTTTCATGTATACCAGTGTAAAATCAGATGCCTTCCATGGATCCCTCAATTACTAGATCTTATAGGAAGCTCTGAAGTTGAAACTGTGAAGTAACTTTCTTTCTCCATTTTTAAAGTGACCTTTATGCCAAGTACCATAATTTACAAAAAGCTGCATACAAGGAGATTTTAACTGTCCTGACCATGCATCAGTTCTCTGCTGTATTCAAGAGACTCTACTGCGTCAAACATATTTCTAGCTGTTGGATGCCTGGTTCCATGCTGTGTGCTGCAGTTCTATCCACTAATTTGTCCTGTAGTGACATAGCAGTCAGTGCAAAGAACCAAAGTGCACAAAGGGGAACCATGAATTTAACTTTCCCAAATGTGTGAGATGTGAACATTTTTCAGAAAGCCGAATCTCTTTAATACAGTAAAGAGTTGCTCCAAGACAGATAAGTATTAATATAATTTTTTCCTTGTAGCTTTTTCTACATATGCTGGAGGCATTTTTTTCTTAAGAATTTTGTTAACACTTGTTCCTCACATGACTTCATGACATAATTCCAAGAAAGACTAAAGCTATTCCTAAGACAAAGGGTGGTTTTACTTTTAATTACATCCTTGATAGAAATATAGTGTATTAGGTTTTCCTTTTTTCCCAGTTTTGTATGTATTTGCTAAGGTAAAAAGAAGATCCTCCTTGTGGTATATTTGACATTATAAAACCTCCTTATGTACAGTATCTCACAAAAGTGAGTACACCCCTCACATTTTTGTAAATATTTTTGTAAATATTTTATTATATCTTTTCATGTGACAACACTGAAGAAATGGCACTTTGCTACAATGTAAAGTAGTGAGTGTACAGCTTGTATAACAGTGTAAATTTGCTGTCCCCTCAAAATAACTCAACACACAGCCATTAATGTCTAAACCGCTGGCAACAAAAGTGATTACACAACTAAGTGAAAATGCCCAAATTGGGTACAATTAGCCATTTTTTCTCATGTGTCATGTGACTCGTTACTGTTACAAGGTCTCAGGTGTGAATGGGGAGCAGGTGTGTTAAATTTGGTGTTATCGCTCTCACTCTCTCATACTGGTCACTGGAAGTTCAATATGGCACCTCATGGCTAAGAACTCTTTGAGGATCTGAAAAAAAGAATTGTTGCTCTACATAAAGATGGCCTAGGCTATAAGAAGATTGCCAAGACCCTAAACTGAGCTGCAGCATGGTGGCCAAGACAATACAGCGGTTTAAAAGGACAGGTTCCACTCAGAACAGGCCTTGCCATGGTCGACCAAGAAAATTGACTGCACATGCTCAGCGTCATATCCAGAGGTTGTCTTTGGGATATATATGTATGAGTGCTGCCATCATTGCTGCAGAGGTTGAAGGGGTGGGGGGGGTCAGCCTGTCAGTGCTCAGAAAATATGCCGCACACTGCATCAAATTGGTCTGCATGGCTGTCATTCCAGAAGGAAGACTCTTCTAAAGATGATGCACAAGAAAGCCTGCAAACAGTTTACTGAAGACAAGCAGACTAAGGACATGGATTACAGGAACCATGTCCTGTAGTCTAATAAAAGTAAGATAAACTTATTTGGTGCAGATGGTGTCAAGCATGTGTGGCGGTAACCAGGTGAGGAGTACAAAGACAAGTGTGTCTTGTCTACAGTCAAGCATGGTGGTGGGAGCAGTGGCGTAGCGTGGGTTGTCAGCACCCAGGGCAAGGCAAGTAATTTGCGCCCCCTAACCTGCGTACTTTTAGCTATCCCTGAGTCCCTTCAAATACAATAGTACTGACCTACCTGATTCCTTTACTGACCGCTACACACTACACTGTCCACTACACTGAGAACTACACTGTCCACTACACTACATTGTCCACTATACTGACCACTATACTATACTGTCCACTATACTACACTGACCACTATACTGTCCACTACACTGACCACTACACTGTTCACTATACTGCACTATACTGACCACCATACTACACTGTCCACTATACTACACTGCACTGACCACTATACTACACTACACTGACCACTATACTACACTATACTGACCACCATACTACACTGTCCACTATACTATACTACACTGACCACTATACTACACTATACTGACCACCATACTACACTGTCCACTATACTACACTACACTGTCCACTATACTACACTGACCACTACGCTACACTATACTGACCACCATACTACACTGTCCACTATACTACATTGACCACTATACTATACTACACTGACCACCATACTACACTGTCCACTATACTACACTACACTGACCACTATACTGACCACCATACTACACTGTCCACTATACTACACTACACTGTCCACTATACTACACTATACTGACCACCATACTACACTGACCACTATACTACACTATACTACACTGTCCACTATACTGACCACTATACTGTCCACTACACTACACTACACTGACCACTATACTACACTGTCCACTATACTACACCACACTGACCACTATACTACACTATACTGACCACCATACTACACTGTCCACTATACTACACTATACTGACCACCATACTACACTGTCCACTATACTACACTATACTGACCACCATACTACACTGTCCACTATACTACACTACACTGACCACTATACTACATTACACTGACCACCATACTACACTATACTGACCACCATACTACACTGTCCACTATACTACATTACACTGTTCACTATACTATACTGTCCACTACACTACACTGACCTCCATACTAAACTACACTATACTGACCACTATACTAACCACTATACTATACTACACTAACCACTATACTGATCACTATACTACACTATACTGACCACCATACTACACTACACTACACTGTCCACTATACTACACTGTCCACTATACTGACCACCATACTACACTACACTGTCCACTATACTATACTGACCACTATACTACACTACACTGACCACCATACTATACTACACTGTCCACTACACTATACTATACTGACCACTATACTACACTACACTGACCACTATGCTACACTACACTGACCACCACACTATACTACACTGTCCACTACACTGTCCACTACACTGTCCACTACACTATACTGACCACTCTACTGTCCACTACACTGACTAACCACCATACTGACCATTATACTACACTGACCTCCATACTATACTACACTGTACTGACCATTATGCTAACCACTATACTATACTACACTAACCACTATACTGTCCACTATACTACACTATACTGTCCTGCCTACAGTCTCTCTTACTCGCCCCCCCCCCCCCGGCCAGTAACAAGACTCTCACTCACCTTCTTATCCTAGCCTGCATCGATCCGGATGAGGAGGAGAAGACAGCGGCAGCTCACATTGTTTCTTCTCTCCCCTGCGCTCTGCCTGCTGCCAAGTTCAGTGTCCAGGGCCCTGTGATTTGGCGTATGGGGGGTCATGTGCGGAGGCGGGACTTCAGGAGCGATCGAGGACAGGCCAGCCTTACGCCTCACATGACCCCCATACGCCCAATCACAGGGCGCCGGACACTTAACATGGCAGCCGGAGCGCGGGGGACACAGGAATTTGAAATTAGGAGGAGGCAGCCAGTGACACGTACTGGCGCCCCCCTAAATGTCGCGCCCGGGGCCATGGCACCCCCTGCACCCCCCATGCTACGCCACTAGGTGGGAGTGTCATGGTCTGGGGCTGCATGAATGCTGCCCGCACTGGGGAGCTACAGTTCATTGAGGGAACCATGAATGCCAACATGTACTGTGACATACTGAAGCCGAGCATGATCCCTACCTTCGGAGACTGGGCCGCTAGGCAGTTTTAACATGATAATGACCCCAAACACACCTCCAAGACGACCACTGCCTTGCTAAAGAAGCTGAGGGTAAAAGTGATGGACTGGCTAAGCATGTCTCCAGACCTAAACCCTCAAACAGAAGGTGGAGGAGCGCAAGGTCTCTAACATCCACCAGCTCCGTGATATCATCATGGAGGAGTGGAAGAGGACTCTAATGGCAACTTGTGAAGCTCTGGTGAACTCCATGCCCAAGAGGGTTAAGGCAGTACTGGAAAATAATGATGGCCACACAAAATATTGACACTTTGGGCCCAATTTGGATTTTTTCTCTTAGAGGTGTACTCACTTTTGTTGCCAGCGGTTTAGACATTAATGGCTATGTGTTGAGTTATTTTGAGGGGGGCAGCAAATTTTCACTGTTATACAAGCTGTACACTCACTACTTTACATTGTAGCAAAGTGTAATTTCTTCAGTGTTGTCACATGAAAAAATATAATAAAATATTTACAAAAATGTGAGGGGTGTACTCACTTTTTGTGAGATATTGTATGTGTCATAAAATGTACCAGTTGACAGGGGTCTGTTAAAAGGATTGACTAGAATTTTAGTTCATTAACAGCTTACATGTTTATGATCTTTAAATGTTTGTGTCACTGTTTTAAATGATGATGTCAATTTTCCATCTTATAGAACTTTGACATGTTTACATTCCATGTGTCATAGCAGTTTGGTATATTTTTAATGAAAAAAAAGGGCTTTAGATAAGTGGAACAACAGACAGAAGAAATAAATGCTTTTCCTTTCCTGCAATGCTTTGCACTATGGGATCGCAGGCAGGAATGCCTGGACAAAATGAAAACTCGATAAACCACTTTGTTGATAAACTATTTTATTCGATAAAATTTGGCATATATTATTGGCTTATAAATATATTTATTCAAAATAAATTAACATCCGTATTCATTTCAGACATAGAAATAACACAACACCAAATATTTAATAAAATACAGCTCAGCCACTAAGACTCAAGCTGAAAAACAAATCTCACTTTAATAATATTTCATAAAACTGTCCCCCTTTACCTTCAAATAGCAAAGGGGACCATACCACATAACATAGCCGTGACAAGGGAAGGGGGGGTGGGAAGTTCCGCTCTTGATCCTCTTCAGGCGACTGGCCCAGGACCCTATAAGCTAGCCTTTATATAGGGACTCCCTGGAATTCCAGAATGTTCCAGGGGGTCAGATGACCCTAATTGACCTATCCTAACCTTAGGGGTTATTATATTATTTATTTAATTTTTTATTCTAGAATTCTCCAGGTCAGCTGACCTGGAGAACCAATCACAGGCTTTCCCACCGATTCCTCACAGCGGAGGAGTCTGGAAACTACTCCTGCCACAATCCCATAAGGAAAAGGGGGCCTTAAGACAGGCAAATCCCCTTTTCCCTCCATGGGATCGCAGGCAGGAATGCCTGGACAAAATGAAAACTCGATAAAACCACTTTGTAGATAAATTATTTTATTGGATAAAATTTGTCCGCGGCATAAATTATTGGCTTATGAACATATTTATTCAAAATAAATTAACATCCGTATTCATTTCAGACATAGAAATAACTCAACACCAAATATTTATTAAAATACAGCTCAGCCACTAAGACTCAAGCTGAAAAACAAATCTGACTTTAATAATATTTCATAAAACTGTCCCCAAATGACAGGTTGGGTTGGCACAACCCCACCTGTCACAAACCCCAGAACGCGGCCCGTTCAATACATGACTGAAAATCTAGGTTTATTATGTCCAAGCCAATATCTGATAAGTGGACCCCATCACATCTATAAAAACCTGAAATACCTCCCTCCAGATCAACATGGCGGTAGGAAAAGCCAAATTGCGGAGCCATAAATTTTTCAATAGTTTTGTTAATCCGTTTCCTGACTTTCTCAAAAGGTTTTAAAACAATAGAAGCCAACCAACGCAGACTCGGAATGATTTCAGAGAAAACGATTACTAACTGAGGGGATGACATTTTAATAAGATGGATCGTATGTTTAGTATTAAAAATCAGGTCCAAAGTACGCATCTGACCTACATCATTCCCTCCTAAATGTAAAATCAAAATTTTTGGTGCTGGCCAAGAAAGGTGCAGTGTACTAAATTCAAACAATAATTCCTCCCACTGCATACACCTTCTACCAAACCAAAAAACTTGGAACTTCTCCGGGTCCAAACCTAAATTTGAAGTATAAGATCGATCATTTGCGTGATGATGCGCCCCGATAACGGAAGAGTGTCCAATAATCCAGACCACTCCAGATACACCTATAACAAATCAAACAAAAGTTTTAGGACGTACATATAATTTAAAAGAATTAGATTTCCACCTTCCCAAACTCTTAGTACGGTCAGAACCAAAACCTAATTTTGCCGCTTCTGTGGCAACACAGATCCTGAAAGAGTGCGATGAAATATGGATTCCTGACAAATTCAATTGTCTGCAACATCTGGACAAAATGCTGTTAAATTGGAACTTAGTGAAAGGAGACCAATTTTCGTGTATAAAAAGAACATCTCCCTTATCTGGACGAATAGCCAGGTAAGACGACATTCTCATAACAGGACAAATTGGAGACCCAGGACAAGATAATAAACGTATCCACATGCCTTTACCTGCTTGATCAGTTTTACTAGCCCGAATAAAAACTTTTAAAGTAGTGTTCTCCAGAATAATATGCTGCAGTCGTAAACCGGAAGGGTTTCTTTTGCTACTAGATACAATTTCAGAAATCCGCAGAGCCGCAAAGAAGGCCAAAGTAAAAATTGCATTAAAAAAAAAAGTTGCTTCAAAGGGAGAAAAACAAACTGAACTAGTAATAACACAAAAAGATGAAAGAATATCTGGTGTAATTGGGCTCCTATCATCTATGGTAGCATGCAATTTCTTATAACCCTTAAGAGCCTGTATCACAGAAAAATAAGATAAACAGGAAGTTAGATTATTTAATTTTTGAAAAAATGAACTACCAGCTAGAGTTTTATAAATATGTGACCAAGAATAATCTATGGACATTAGCGATTCTAAAAAAGATAAAACCATAGGTTCCGAATAGTCCGAAAACTGGACCTGCATAGACTCCAAAAATTGCAACCAAAGTAACCAAGAGGACCGATAACCGGACCAGGAGGCTGGAAAAGATTTCCAAACATTTTCTGACACTAGACGATGTCCCACAAAAGAGATGGGCAAGGAATGCCGATACAATCCGCTGTCGGCAAAAGGGAGAAAAATCGCTCCATCTGCGAACGAGAAAGAGCATCAGCTGTCTCATTCTGCTTACCTGGAATATATTTGGCCTTAACCCATATGTTCAGACAAAGGCATTTATAAACCAGGTAACGCAGAAGGGAAAATACAGGTGGAGACTTGGAATTTGAACAGTTGACTGCAAACAAAACGCCCCTATTATCAGTACTAAAAAGGATGCTTTTGTTTGCAAAATGAGCTCCCCAAATTTCCAAAGCAACAATGATGGGGAATAATTCCAGAAGCACAATATTACTGCAGAGACCCCGGCTTATCCAACTCTGCGGCCAAGAGGAAGCACACCAATAATCACCCCAAATTGCTGCGAAACCAACAGAGTCTGCCGAGTCAGTGGATAAGCAGAAGTCTCTAAAACGAAATCATCTTGCCAAAAAGCCCTCCCATTAAAATGAATCAAAAAATTCAGCCAAACCAGCAAATCTTCTTTTAATTCGGCAGTTAATCGAATATGAGACTGAGGATTCTTAAGACCTGACATAACCAAATATAATCTTCTAGAGAAAAGTCTACCTACTGGTATCATCCGAGTGGCAAAGGCTAAAAGCCCCAATAAAGACTGTAATTCTTTCAATAATATCTTCTTTTTCTTAAGAAAAGACAAAAGAAGATTTTTAATTTTTTCATTTTTTTCAAAAGGCAAACAATACTCCCTGTCTACAGTATCTACGAGCGAACATCCCATTGGCAGACAGCGGTCAAAATAAAATTTGTCATTAAATTGAAAACCCAAAGAATTAAAGCAACTAGGGTAAATTGGAAGAAGCCTAAAAGCAGATTTAATATCTGCTTTTGCCAATAACACCATTTAACAATTAAATTTTTTGTATTGCTTGTTCAAAAGATGCATAAGAACCAGATGATAAATCTTCATCTATTTGGTCATTCAGAGAAGAACCAGCCAGAAAAGCTAAGTGATGTATCAAACGATACGTATCCGGTTCCTTTTTAGGCACTAAACCCAATGGGGATAAACAAAAATTGCTAAAAGGGGGGTGATCAAAAGTACCAGAAATCCTGCCAAGCTCAAGTTCAGATTCCAATTTTCGCGTAACCACCAAAGGTAATTATGAGACGGATTTTACATTTTTTACCTAAGTGCAACCTAAACCTTGAAATTTTGGAATGAAAAACCCATCTTTAAAACCCCTAATGAGAAGATCCGCTGTCTGTCGATTTGGATAACGCTGAAGCCACGGGAGCATATTTGCTAAATTCACCGGGATAATTGCTTTTGAGAAAAAACTCTTTTTGAGGCTGTTGCTAGTTTGCTGCAGACATTTTACGAAAACATTTCGATACAGGATGTAAACCACCGCAAAGAGCAAACTCATGTTTGTATTTACATGTAGTGGGCCATCTGCACTGATTATCATTAAAAGAAAAACATATACCTTTCTTGTAAGGAGTCGATGATGGAGGAAGAACATTACCTGCACTCAACCTGGGAAGATTCGGTTTCTGTGGGAGGAAAAGGTTAAGCCACAAACCTACATCTTTCGAACCCCACTGTAAACCAGGGTAGATAGACATTTTGTGACGGAATGCTTTATCATATGCGAACCAAGCAAAACCCGAAAAACATCTATATGCTTCCTGAATAATATCAATATGTTGATAAAGACCCGTGCTCCTATCGGGAAAACGCTCACAAAGTACGCTACAAAACATACAAAAACCTTGCAACCAATTAGAAAAAGGGTATTTCTGCAACGTTCCTCATCAGATTTATTACTTTTTGGACCTTTGGAAAAAACATCTGCATCGGAAATGACCTTGTCTGACCTAGAAACCTTATCAGAAGCCCATATAACAGCAGTAGGATCAGAAGATAATAAAACATTATCATGTGAACCTGAAGTAACAGAAGATACAGGCACAGTCTGAGGTAAAGAATCAGTGGTAGCTTGAAACTCTGCTACAAAATCAGACAAATAAAAAGAAAAACGACTAATTAAATTGAAAGGAAGAGTCTGACCTCCAGCAGCTCCATCCGCAGTGCCAGATAGAAGATGGCAGATGGCTGCTGAGATGCACAGAGCACTGGAATGGAGGAGCCAGCTGCCCCGGAGTCTTGAAGCTCCGCTGTCCTTGTGCTGCTGGAAGTCGCAGCGATCACGCTCTGATGCTTGGATAATCTCGCCAGACCCAGCGTCGCTTGTTGTCCTGGAGACGCTGACGTCAAAAGGGGACGATCTGGGCTGCTCCGCCCCTTACTAGCCGCGCCTCCCAAGTCAAAACAAAACAATCGCGCTTGTTCTGGAGGGCCGGCTCCGCCCTCTGCAGTGTCACGGACCTAGGCAGAGGCGGGCTGAATTTTCGCCGAATGCGTCACCGCTTCTTCAGACGTCCAGCTATGGCTCCTCCTTCAGCCGCGTCGCTTGGGGCGTGTTCAGAAAACTGAACCTCTCCGCTGGGGTCCACCTCTTCCTCCACAGCGCTGCTGACATCCAAAAGATTTTCCCTCCGATCCATTATGTCTCCGGCGGGCGCTCCTTCAGCTTGATCTTCAGGTAACTCGAGGCAGCGGCGAATCCAATCTTCCCCCGCTCCACTGCCGCCAACTCCAAAAGTTGCCAAACTAGGGTTTTCATGCTGCCGAAGAGAGTCAAACAAGCAGTAGTACAATAGCTCTTCTGCTGTGCATTATAGTGTGAAGTTCCGCTGTTGATCCTCTTCAGGTGACTGGCCCCGGACCCTATAAGCTAGCCCTTTATATAGGGACCCCCTGGAATTCCAGAATGTTCCAGGGGGTCAGATGACCCTAATTGACCTATCCTAACCTTAGGGGTTATTATATTACTTATTTAATTTTTTATTCTAGAATTCTCCAGGTCAGCTGACCTGGAGAACCAATCACAGGCTTTCCCGCCGATTCCTCACAGCAGGGGAGCCTGGAAACTGTTCCTGCCACGATCCCATAAGGAAAAGGGGGGCCTTAAGACAGGCAAATCCCCTTTTCCCTCCATTCTTGCTGACAAATTCTGATCAACATGTTAGTTAATGATTTTCTTAATACAATCTTGTAGGTTTTTGTTTTCACTTAGTCCTGTAAACCAGTGTTCACTTCAAACATCCAATCATGTGCAAGGAAATAAAAAAAAGAAAATTTCCCTGAATATCAAGGGAAAAAGGGCTATCAGGGCAAAGATATATATTATTTCATTGGTGAATTTGATCCCTTTGGCTACAGATGTCTCTAGGAGCTGTCATGGCTATGAAATCCAATATCTCAATTAAAGATGTCAAGTCTCTGGAGAAAAATGTTTGTGCTAACATCATTCGTTATACCGCCTGTCATAGAGCATCAATAATTTCCTTTACAATTTTTGTTGCAATTTAAATGGTCCCTTTTAAATGTGCAAGTCTTGGAAAAATATTGGGACCCAGTTATAAATGTGTGGCTATGCCTTTATCTAGGCCATACTGCGATTTCAAAAAGCACATTTATAAACCGCAGTGGTATGTTTCACAAATGTACTTAGTGCTTTGTTTACTTTGAGACTCTGAAGCAAGCAAAGCTTGTTATTTTTAATAAATGGGGGGAACAAAGTGCCTGGAGGAGTAGAGTTTGGTCACATGACTTGTCAAGGTCATGTGATCAGTGTCTCCTCCTATCACAAAGTGTTCACTGCACCATTATGCAGACAACACAACATAAAATGCAGGCACAGTGTGAAGTAAGCACTGCAGTGTCCAATAGAGAGAAGAAAAGAGCATTGGCTGTTCTCTAAAATAAATGGCCCCTCTAGTGATCAATTGTCAAGCATCCTTCATTCCCTGCTATAAAGGGTGAAACCTGATTGGTTCATATAGGTTACAATATTTAATGCATCATGCTCTTTACAATTAACCACTATACCCAGGTGAACATCATATGACGTCCTGGGTTTTCAGTGGTTACACCGGGATGATGCCTGCACCTGCAAGCTCTCGGTATCAAATTTTAAAGCAGCCGATGCCCTGTAAAGTAGAAGTATAATGCCGCGTACACACGGTAAGATTTTCCAACGGGAAATGTTCAATGGGAGCTTGTTGTCGGAAATTTCGACCGTGTGTAGGCTCCATCAGACATTTTCTGTCGGAATTTCCGACAAACAAAATTTGAGATCTGGATTTCAAATTTTCTGACAGCAAAATCTGTTGTCGGAAATTCCGATCGTGTGTACACAATTCCGACGCACAAAATTTCATGCATGCTCGGAATCAAGCAGAAGAGCAGCACTGGCTATTGAACTTCATTTTTCTTGGCTCGTCGAACATTTTGTACGTCAACGCATTCTTGATGTTCGAAATTTCTGACAAGATTTGTGCGACCGTGTGTATGCAAGACAAGTTTGAGCCAACATCCATCGGAAAAAAAACATGGATTTTGTTGTTGGAATGTGCAATCGTGTGTACGCGGCATTAGAGTGGCTGTACAAGCACTCGATCACTTCCACAGGCAGCGAAAGTGGGGGAGGGGGGCACCCCCGCTCTGATCGGCAGCATTGGCCGCATTACACAGAGAGACAGGAACTGATGTTGTTCCTCCCTCTCTGTGACCCCAGAAACTGGAAGCGACAAGGATTTCACCACTTCCAGTTTCGGTGCTTTGTTTACCTGGCCGTGAATGGCCAGTGAGGCAGCCGATCAGGCAATCTGTGATTGATCAGCTGTATTGGAAGCCAGAGGAGTGATCTGGTGTCTAATAGACCCCAGATCTCTCCATAAAGAGGACCTGTCACAGCCCATGCTATCACAGTGATAGCAATACAGTTTATAAAAAAAAAATTAAAAGGACACTGCAAGAAAAGTTTTAAATAAAATAAATAATAATAATATTAAAAAAAGTAAAGCATCCTTGTCCCCCTGTGCTCATGCGCAAATGCCAATGCATATGTAAGTCCCGCACGCATATGTAAATGGCGATCGCACCACGCATGTGAGGTATTGTCCTGAACGTAATTTTAGATCCAGACTTGTAAAGGTGTTCAAAGCATCACCTATGCAGATTTGTAGGTACTGTTTGGATCCATAGGCGTACCCAATTTTAAAGGGATACATGTTATTTACTCGCTGTAACTTCATCTTTTATATTTTACAAAAAAATGGATATTAGATAGTGTTTATGTGCACTAAAACGAATTGAAATGCATTTTTTTCCACAAAATTTTAAATTATTTTGAAAAACCTTTGCACAAATACCATGTGACATAAAGAAATTGCAATGCCCCACCCCCTTTTTTCTCTAGGGCCTCTGTTATAATGCTTGAGGGCTCTAAGTAATTTTCTAGCAAAAAAATTTAGACTTTTACATATATGTGAAAAGTGTCAGAATTGGCCCGGTGTTGAAGTGATTAATTACATTTTTTATAATAATACCAACATCTTTATTTTTTCCATTCCAATTTTCAGAGCTTACCCATATGTATGTACCACTAATTGTCATAGATGGCTTTTAAGAAGGTTAATAAGTGCATACATTTTCAACAGTGAGATTCTAAACCAGAAAAAAATAGGCATGTAGACATTACTGTGCCATTCCAATACCTCTTATACATCACTGGGACTTTTAGGCTGGGGTTACCATAATTCCTAGTTGAAAATCAGGAACAGGTTCTGATTTGGTGGGTCACTTTCTTATAATTTAAAGACTACAGAATGAAATGTACACTAAATATAACAAAGCCCAGGATTCCCACATCTCCAAAACTAATATTTGCAATCATTTGGAGGTAGAAGGTAGAAAACGATGTGGGAATATATCAGTATGAGGAATGCCCCTTATACATTTTATTCCTTACCAAAATAACAATTTTGTAGGTATGAAAGGGATATAAAGCCCCATCTCATGGTTTCTACAGCAGAGATGGGGCTCTCTTTGTGGCACAATCTTTCAGCACTGATAGTGTCCAATTACCATGGAAAATAAATTCATTCCAAAGATTTAGGGAAACAACGGTGGTAGAGGATGGATAGGCATTGTGGCAGACCGTTGCCCTGCCAGAGTCTAGAAAGAGATTGTGATCCAGAATTCTCAACCAGGCAGGTTGAGGGACTCCAGGGAGCTTGTGTCATGGAGAGGAAACCGGCTTTTCAATTTCTCAGTGTTTTCTAAAGTCTGTTTTGGGACCTAGAGCCTGGAGATTTCTTGTACAAAAGGTTTTTATTGAACATAAAGGGTGTTGTTAGTACAAAAGGAGAAACATATAAATGTACATTATGCGGATACATGAGTACAGAGGACAAAAACAAAAAAAAACAAAAAAAAGAAGTTTATAATAATAAGAAGTGAAAACAGGATTCATAACACATGACCATGTATCAATACATAAAGCACTGAGGAGGCAAAAAGTGTTCCAACTCAATTGTCAGCCTGTACTATATCTCCATCAGGGGTAAACCTGTGGAATCAAAGATATATAAAGGAAAAGTTGCCCAGACTAAAAAAATGAAGAATGGGAGTAAAAAGGAAATGACTTAGTGATTAAGGAGAAGAAGGAAAGGAGATTAATAGAGAAGAAAAAATGGGGAGTGCAGAAAGAAGGGGGGGAAGAGGGGGGGGGAAGAGGTCCGCGGGATGGGGTGCCTTTGATTCCATTACAAGGAGAGTAGTGCCGAGTCGAATCTGGAGGGGTGGGCATAGTTTACCCATGGTTGCCATGTTCGAAGAAATTTATCATGTGTATCTGATAATATTGCTGTCAGCTTTTCATTAACCATGATATCATTAATGCGGTTTTTAACTGCTTCAAAACTTAGGACTGAAGTTTTCCATGATTTTGCAATAGTTAATTTAGTTGCAGTAAGAGCCTGGAGATTTCTAAGTGATCCGAGTGGGATGAAATCTCCAATCCTGGGTCCAGGTTTTCAGAACAGCCAGCACACAAATTGGTCAGGTGTGTGCTGAGCTATTAGTAATGATCTGACCATAATTCTGAGCTTCATGCTGGCAGACAGGAGGTCTGGCCCAGGAATCAGGAGATCTCCAGGAGAGAGAGGTGGGAGTCAGCAATAGGCTGCTAGCTGTGTGCACTGAATTGGAGAGTGACCAATCACTTGGTTTGTGGGAGACAAACCAAAGGCCATAGCAGGTGTACTGCAAGTGCAAGCCAGATGGGCTGAGTGATTGTATGTTTTGAAGCAAGAGTGAAATGCTGAAAACCCCTGCGTGGGAAACTCATGTTTTGTGTTTGCTGAACTTTCTTTTAAATAAAAATGGGCAAGAAAAGCCCTTAAAGCGGAGTTCCACACAAAAATGGAACTTCCGCTTTTCGGAACCCTCCCCCCCTCCGGTGTCACATTTGGCACCTTTCAGGGGGGAGGGGGGTGCAGATACCTGTCTAAGACAGGTATTTGCACCCACTTCCGGCATAGACTCCCATGGGAGTCTACGCCTCTTCCCGTCCCCACCGCGCTGTCTCCTGGGAAACACACAGCTCCCAGGAGAGAGCAGGGACCACTTACGATGGTCGCGCATGCGCAGTAGGGAACCCGGAAGTGAAGCCGCAACGCTTCACTTCCTGATTCCCCCACCTAGGATGGCGGCGGCAGCTGCCGTGAACCGAGCGGGTTCTCGGCGTCCCCCGCCGACATCGCTGGACCCTGGGACAGGTAAGTGGCCATGTATTAATAGTCAGCAGCTGTAGTATTTGTAGCTGCTGGCTTTTAATGTTTTTTTTTTTTTGGCGGTGTGGGTGGACCTCCGCTTTAAAAAGAAAAGTGAGTGGCAGTATCCTTAAAAGCTCTACATTTGATGCTAGTTCTCACAGCATATTTGAAGGGAAAGTCTATATGGAATTTCACAAACTCTGAGGAAGAGTCAGTGTGGCAGCAGGTGTCTGCACATTCCTCACCTGCTGTTACACATGGTAATGACCAAAAATAGCGGGCACGTACTAAAAGAGTATTAATTTTCTGGTCGTGATTAAGTGTCCCAATATAACAATGTGTCCCAACAATAACAAAAAGGGGGATGCAGTTCCGGCACCTCCAGCACTAAATGTATGCAGGGGTAATGGGGTATGCTATAGGCTCCAATGATGCCAGCTGCTGGGGGATATATTGTTAGTCTCTTGTCAGTCTCTTGTTGATGGGTGTATACTGTTGAGGGAGGGAACTATTATTGCTGGGGGGGTCTATTGTTTCTAGGGGGAGGGGGGTCTTATGTTGCTGATGGTCAGTTGCTGGGAGCGATCTACTCTTGAGGAGGGGCCTATTGTTGTTTCCTGCTGGGAGATCTATGGTGGGGTCCATTGTTCCAGGGATGAGTCTATTGTTGCAAGATGATATTTTCTTGCAAGCGGTCTATTGTTGCTGGGAGGATCTATTATTGTTGGGGGTGTCTAGTATTGTGGGGGGATCTATTTTTGCTTGGGGGGGGAGGGGGGGCTTTTGTTGCTGGCTGTGTGGGATCCATTTTACTGCTTTTCTTATGATAATTATCAAATTCCATACAGATTACTTAGCATCACAAAATGATACTTGGTTCTATTTTCCCCAAAAGAGGTGGTACTGGGTTCTATTTTCCCCAAAAGAGGTGGTATTGGGAGGTGGAAACAAGGGACAGTGCTTGGAGGTAGGTAGGGAGTGGGTAAAAGGGTGACAAGGGGAGAGGGGAGTTTTTGCACCTATTCCCTGAGAAAAAATCCCTGACAAAAGTGACAGTGGTAAACAGACCAAAATTATACACAAGCAGGTCTGCATTACCTGGAGTGACTTCTTCTATAGACTGTTTGTTTCCGAAATCCATATCAGTAGTGAGAGAACGGCAGCTGGTTGCTGCTGTAACCCTGTTAGATATTGCACTTTTAGGTAAAGGTAGGGAGGGCTTGGTGGTGGGGCCAAAAAGCCATATCAGCAAGATATTACAGTTTTCACTAGGAGTATCTGAGCTAGATCTGAAAATTGCTGTCAGTAACATCTATGTTTGTTGTCACTAGAAACCACTATGTGTATTGTCTGGTCTGAGTATCTTCCAAATAAAGATCTCCCACAGTTGCAAGTAAAGTCACAATACCGTGCTTTAAAGCACTAATTTATAGCTTTATACAAGTAAAATTAGTTTCTGTGAAGTAAAAGATATGAGTTATAGATAAGAGGAATAGCTTCTAGTAAGACCAATGCCAATGGAATATTTAAGGTTATTGTGGAAAATGCAAGATACTGCCAAGAAAAGATTTTAAAAAGATACAACTATGCCTGCCGAAGATGTAAATGGATTCTATTCTGAGGTTTGGGAAATGTTTATACTTTGTGATTTATACTGAGTGATCTGTTTATAGACTGAGTTCTGGTGTATACAGAAAATGACATATTAGAAACATTTACTCTTTATGTTGCAAGTCTATGTGCCTAGAAAAACAAATCCATATAAAATAAACATTCAATGAGATATTGATTTTACCCTGTAATGAAGGAACACATCGACAGATTGAACATATTCAGCTAAGCCCTAACTAAAAAAAATCTGCAGCTGGCATTCATGTTAATAGGATCTGCATGATTCCATTGACATAAAGCACTCTGGAGAAGTCTGACATAAAACTCTTGCAGCACAAGATGTAAAGTGATTGTAAAGGTATATTTTCATATATATATATATATATATATATATATATATATATATATATATATATATATATATATATTATATATTTTAATAACAAACTGTTGCTTTGTGCAAGGGTTTTGCACAGAGTGGCCTCGATCCCCCTTTTCTGGGGTGCCCCCGTGACATTCCTGGCTCCTCCTCTTCATCCGCTGCTCCTACAGAGAGCCGCTTTCCATGGGGGAACTTGTGTGGGCACACTCCTGAGTCCTGCTATCAACACAGACAGCAGAACTCGGCCCCGCCCCCCGGCTCCCATGTCACTGGTTTTGATTGACAGCAGCGGGAGCCAATGGCTCCCGCTGCTATTAATTTATCCAATGAGGACTGGAGACAGCGGCTGGAGCTGATGTGCTCGTCCCCGTCGTGGAAACGATCAGGCTCAGGTAAGAAAAGGGGGTGAGCTGCATCACAAAAGGTTTTGTTAATGCATTTTATACATTAAAGTGAAAAACTGTGAGGGTTTACAACTCCTTTAAGATGAAAAGACATGAGATTTTACAACCTCTTTAAGAACTGAAGAACTTTACTATATAATGTTATGTAAAAAATCCAATAGATGCTTTCGCTTATTATTATCATCCATAGTGTTGGCATAAGCAGCATTTTAAAGAAAACTTTAAACAGTCTGGAGCAGCCATTATCAAACAGGGTTCCGTGGAATCAGGGGTCGCAAGGGTTGCAATTGTGACTTGGCCCCATGCTCCAGGGGGCCAGTATGGCCCCCTTGCACACCTGGACAGGAGGAGCGGCGGGGGTTGTTGCATATATAGGAACTGATCTCTTCATTTTCCTCCTGCAGCCGCTGAATGCCCTCCTTTTCTTCCCACAGCGGCTGCAGGAAGAAAATGAAGAGATCAGTTCCCTTTATATGCAGACGCCCCCCATTGGTCCTCCAATCCAGCTTCTTTTGCTGTCTCTCTGTGTGCTCTCCTGCTCCCCAAGCTCTTTCCTGGGCCCCCGAGCTCTCTTCTGACCCCCCCTCTTCCCCCAGCTCTGCCGGCTGCAGGGGATGTGTCAGGATGGAGAGCGGGAAAGACACATTTACAGACACTTTCCTTGTCTGAATGAATAGAGTCAGTGATCCGTACCAATCACTGACTGTATCAATTCATAACTGAAGCATAGTAAACTGTGTGTCCTCAATCTTCTTTCTCTGTCTCAAAGGTGGAACAACAGTGATCTGTTTGGACCCCTGATATCTCACAATAGCCCCTCAACGGGGCTCCTAAAAAGATTGTAAAAATTAAAAAAAAAGTAAAAAAGTAAAAAATAATAAAAATATACGATATCATACAATAAAAACTACTGACACCAGTGGCGGAACTACCAGGGTCACAAAGATCGCACTTGCGACTGGACCCTGGCATTCAGGCACAGGGCTTGTAGGGAAAGGCCCGGAGGTTAGGGGGGCCCTTCATGGTTTCTTGCACAGGGGTCCTGAAGGTTCTAGTTACACCACTGCGTGGAACCCTAAGGTTTCTCCAGAACTTGCTAGGGGTTCCTTGAGCATTGAAAAATTCCTGCTGTCAGATAAGTAATCGCTGACACAAATTATCTTTTTGGCTTTCTATAAGGGTGGGATTCTTCCCAATGAGCATTCTCCTCAGTGACCATCACACTAATGTACCATGAACTTTAGATATGGAAATTATTAGCAGGAGTTCATGAGACCAGAAAGTTATTTCAAATGTTCCTCCATGTTATAAAGGTTGAGAAAGGCTGGTCTAGAGCCTATGAATGTTTTTTCACAAGGTCCAAAGGCATATGCCACTTGCGATGATACCAATATATACAGTATATGTGTTCGGTTTCAGAGTGAGGGCTGGCATACACTCTACAATCAATTCGTATCAGATTCATTTAATACTCCTTACTACCGATTTGTATCGGATTCATTTCATACATTTTACAACTGATTCGTATCGGAGTCATTTCTCTCTACTACCAATTCGTATCAGATAGGTTGCATACTTTAAACAGTCCAATTCAAGGCTAGTCGCACTGCTCACTGACGCAGGTAGGAGTCGTTACTTTGCATTTGTATCATGTCCTAAACGTTGTCATTCGTTGTATCCCCCATGCCGTGTGTTCAGTTCCCACCGCGGAGCTTACGAATCGTTCATACGCGGTTCTTCCATTTATTTGCCAAACCAAGTTATTTTCTGTGCGTCATGCATGGCGCCACACCTCTTCTGATACGTTGCATACCTGCTACAGTCCGATGCAAACTCAGTCGTACGACCCACTGTCGTAGGTAGGATTCGTAACATGTTTTGTCATGTCAATTCATGGCTACTTGTTGTGTCACCCATGTCATGTGTTCAGTTCCCGTAGCGGAACTTACAAATCATTTGTACGCACTTCTGTGTTACTATACCAAACGTATTCTTAAGTGCCACGTGCATGGCACCACGCCACACTTCCCCAATATGTTGCACACCCGCTACAGTCCGATGCAAACTCACTCGTATGACTCACTGTCACAGGTTAGATTCATTACCACATTTTTTATGTCATATCAATTCGTTACCATTCGTTGTCTCCCATGTCCTTAGTTAGTTCCCCCTACGAACTTACGAATCATACAAACATTGCCCTCATCCCATTTTGAGTTGCAAACCACTGAGACCCTTGCAACCTCGCAAAACCGTCTCAGCAACCCGACTCTCATTTGAGACCCTTGCAACCTGACACCCGTTGAGATCCTTGCAGCCATGCAAAAATCTTCTCAGCAGCCTGACGCTCATTTGAGACCCTTGCAAACGCAATATCGTCTCAGCAACCTCACACTCGTCGACCCTTGCAACCATGCAATATCATCTCAGCAACCTGACACTCATTGAGACCGATGCAACCACGAAAAATCGTCTCAGCAACCCGACACTCATTTGAGACCCTTGCAAACACGCAATATCATCTCAGCAGCCTGAAACGCATTTGAGACCCTTGCAACCATGTAAAATTGTCTCAAGCAACCTGACACTCATTTAAGACCCTTGCAACCACAATATCATCTCAGCAACCCCACATTCGTCGAGGCCTTTGCAATCATGCAAATCGCCTCAGCAACCTGACACTCAGTGAAACCCTTGTAACCACTCCCAGTTGGCCATTTATCTCCAGTGGCATGCAGGCCACTCATTATTTTCCCTATCTTTCTCCCTTAGGTCAGTTGAGTTCAGGTTTCGATCCTGGACCAGGTTGGACGTTATCGCCCCAAAAAGAAAAAGGAAAAAGAGGGGAAGAACATACAGTTCGCATCTTCACCAGGTTCAGTCGCATGACAGGGGTGGGCCAGTTTATTTCAGGTAAAAGGAGTATACATGTCACACTTATGTCACCTTTACCACAGGTTTCCGGTTGTCCCAGTCTCGACTTGTACCAGGACCTCGCTACCAGGGCGCCAGTCAGGTGTGTAGTTCACGGGTCTTTTCTTAACTGCGTTTCTGTGCCCCACTTCGCTCTATCCACTGCTACATCTCTTCTTAACACTTGCACCCCCTCATTGTCCTGGCATTCGGGATGTTTAGAGATGTTGTCTGCTCAGCCGCTCCCAGCAGGAGGCAAGAGATATAGGCTGGACCTATATCTCCACACAGTCACGGACTTAGGATACAAGTGCGGTGGGCATGCCTTCTACGACTACCACCGGTTGTTCTCGGCCAAGGCAGCTGCCAGGCTCAGCCAGTTCCAGGTCAAGACAGACTGGAGTTTTTCTGACACAGAGCTGTTCTGCCGCCACTTTGCAGGCCTCCGCTCCCCGCTCTGTACTATTTGCCAGCCCGCTACGCACACGGCGAATTGGTGCTCTGATGCAGCCATAAGGCATCCCTTCTACCCTCCTTCCACCTCCGGCACCGGTTAGCGCTGGCCAGCCCCCGATCAATCGCGGCAACAAGACAGACTAGGACAGCCTGCCTTTTTCAGTAGGGGATGCCACCAAATGTAACAATTACAGTCAGGGCGGATGCTTCCATGGCCAGTGCAGGCTCCTCCACATTTGCACAGCATGCCATAAAGCGCACCCGAAGGCTACCTGTCAACCGAAACAGCAGGGAAAGTCCTGACTAGGCCAGATAGATGTCAGTTGGTTGGGGTTCTACCTCTCTACACACCCTGCTAGCTCACTGGTCATATTCCTCAGGCACGGCTTCACCAGCCTCATCACCTTACCCCTCGCCACCCACGAATGCAGGAATTTTCCCTCAAATATGCCTCAGTTGACCTGGCCAGCCAGGCCATCATTGGGATAGGTCCCGGCGCCTGGCTGTCCAAAGCAGACATCTCAGATGCGTTCAAACTCCTCCCTATTGAGCCATCCCTCTCACGGTGGCACAGTATTAAGTGGACAGAGTCTTATTACTTTGCCGCCAAGCTGACCCTTGGGTCCAAGAGCAGCCTGTGGCTGTTTGACGTCTTCACTCAGGCCCTCACATGGATTCTGTCACACCAGGCCCACTGTCAAATGATCATCCACTACCTCAATGACTTCCTGCTCATCGAACAACCAGGCACACCCCGACAGATCTAGACAAGTTGAGAATAGTATTCAGCAACCTCAACATGCCCATAGCCGAGCATAAAGTGGAAGGCCCGACACTCTCTAACTTCCTAGGTGTCATTTTGGATATGCGTGCCATGCAAACTAGCCTGCCTCCTGGCTAACTAGCCCGTATCAGGACAGTTATCCACGACTTCACCCTGTCGCAAAGAGTGCTCCAGAAGGCAGTTGCAATTCTTACTAGGGATGCTCAACTCCTATTTACCTGGATTGCCATTGGCTGTGAGGTCCACCCTATAGTGGTCTCTCACAACAGACAGGACATACTTAGCCACTCGTGATTGGGTGGCTGAGTGAGTGTATGCTAGTCTTACTTACCTGGATGCTTATTGGCTGTGAGGTCCGTTTTACAACTGCCTCTCACAGCTGATTATATCATGACAGCTGAAGCTGATTTTAAACTAATTATGTGCCTATATACACAAGCATGATACCAGACAAAGGACAATATGCCCCAGTAGAAGGACCTCTAGTCCGAAACATGTCGGGTTGCAATTGATTTTTGTTCCTGGTACCACGCTATTCTCTATTGTGATCACTTTTATCCTGGCTGCTGTTATTTGGATTTTTTACCCTGTTTGGTTTTAATAAACCTGCTTTCTCGGATTTAAGCACTATGTGGAGCCTTTTTTCCTTTCCTATGTCCCTATGATGGCTATGTGAAAGGTGTATTCCTCCAATATACAACTGTTGGAGAAGTGCCTGTAACTAGACTTTGAACAGCTGCTGTCCCCAGGCCATTTACCAGTGCTACTAAGGAATCAGTGGAGCCTGCCGCATACGCCTCTACATCCACTTCGATTGACCGATCCTCAAGCCTGTATGACACCTAGCAATACGTCAAATGTGTCCACCAGTTCCGGTAAGCGTATTTGCTCCATTTATTTTCTGCTGTGGATACTGAGTACTGGAACACCACCTCTGTGAACCACGTATCGCCTTTGAGAAACCTCTCATTCATCCAACATTCATACTATTCACCTTCATTGAACATTCATATGACCATAATGTCCACGTTATTGGTCGCTGATATGATCATGGACTCACCATAATATTATATTTGTTCTTTTGCATTTTTGTACATCTAGCTATAAACTATCACGTTGCACAGTTGATAGTCACAATTGGATGGATCACTCATCTCTGAATTTTATGTTTAGCGCTGCATTGCTTTTTTTCTTTTACTGTTCACATTGTCACTACTTTGTTAATGCTGGCTGCTACATGTGACAATTGACCCTTTTTTACAGTAGCGCAACTACACTGTTATTTTATATTATGCTCAACTTCCCCATGAGGATTATTCCTCAAGGAAGGTCCTTTATATCATGGATTTTAGTCTTTATTACACCAGTACAAGATCCAGACGGAGTTCTCAAACTAAAACACAGAGAAATTGGTGCTCAGAATAACCGATGCAAAGTCACAAAATAAAATAAAACAATTCAGATAAATGACTGCATACCAAAGATATATGGGATAAAAGATATATGTATATGGGCATACAAACACAAAGAAAGTCCGTGATTATAGAAGTGTCCAATGAATAGGAGTAATGGATAGTAGGCAGATGTAAAGGGTTAATCCAGCATGATATGGGACTGTCCACAAAGGGCTGCTCTTCTCAGGAGTGAAGTCAGCTCGAAGTCATCAGAAAAAACAAAAAGAGGAGCGCCTCTAAGTTAAAATGTTTATTCAATGGAGGAGAAAAAAAGTAACCACTTACATTGTAGTACACAACGATGCTTTAAACAGATGGATGTATGTCAATGGAGTGTGGTGTAGGGAGAGGGCAGGTTCCCAAGAGTGTCTCAAATCCGTGCTGCAATACGGCAGGGAGCAATACGTTCTCAAACTAGACCAAGCAGCAGTAGCAGACTTAGCTATGTGGGACGAGTTCCTCACCAACTGGAATGGCATTTCAATGTTCATCCCGGCAGTATCAGCTCAGTCACCACAGGTGGTCACCAATGCCGCAGCCTCCACTGGCTTTGTGGCCATTTTCGGCAAACCTTGGCCCCCAGAAATCCTCTTGGTCCCTGGATTCACCCAATCCTCTTTACTCTTCGAGCTGTATCCCATTATGGCAGTTGCCCAGGTCTGGGGCCACACCTGGACTGGACAAACGGTGGTCTTTTTACCACGGACAATCAGGCCACGGCCGACATCATCAATAAAGGCAGATCCAAGTCACTCCCCATCATGTCCTTCCTGCGTAGGCTTGTGCAGCTGTCACTCCATCACCAGTTTAAACATTTTCTGCAAACATGTTCCAGGCAAATGCAATATCGCAGCTGATGCGCTGTCCCATTTCTACTTTACTTTGTTTTCCAGCAGGAGCCTGGAGCCGACCCAACGACTACTCCTGTCCCACCCTGGTCGTTGCTGACAATGGACTAAAGTCGCACCTCACCAACGCATTCCAGCCCATTAACCATTCTCGGGCTCGCAACACACTGAAGGTCTTTTGCACACCTTGAAACACTTACCACAAGTTTTTTGCCTCTTGCAATGGGGCAGCGATAGGTGACGTTAGACATGTCTTAGCCTTCATTTCAAATTGCCACACGCAGCTGGCCCTTTCTTACAAAATTATCAAGCTATACCTAGCATCCACCACTTTTTGTCCTTTACAGGACACCAGTAAACCATCAGTATTTTCAGCCCATGCTGTCAGGTCTCTCCTACAGGGCGTCCAGAAACACCAGCCCGTAGCCAGTGGCAAACGCCTACCTGTCACGAGTGCCATCTTCAGAGGCATGTCTGAAATCCTTACCCATCGTCCGTTTGGGCCTTGTCGTCCAAGCGGCCATCTAGTTGGCCTTCTAACCCGTCCCGGGGTTGACATCAACCTGTTTTCAAACCAACAACGCCTGGTGCCCAGTGGCAGTACTCGACCGACTACTACCGACTACTGTCCCAGCTACCCAGCCAATCTGATAGTAGCCCACTGCTACCCTTTCTGAACGGCCCCCTGAGTGGCAGCCAGTTCGTCAGACATGTCAGGATCCTTCTAGTCAACTTGGGCCTTGACCCAGGCAGTTCATTGGACACTCCTTCTGGATTGGAGCAGCTTCTGCTGCATCCCAGCACAGGGTACCCGACCACGTGATCAAGAAGTTAGGTAGGTGGAAGTCCATTTGCTTTGCAACGTACATCCCAAATCCTCAGCTGGAAATAGCACAGGCCTTCACCAAGCTAGCTCAATAAACCCCAGAACCAATAAAGATTTATTACCCTATCTGAGTCTTTTGCCCCTTTTTCTTGGCATACCGACCAGACCACCAAGGCACACCTCAGATCTATTTATGTTGCATGTATTGTCGCATATTTATGTGATCCATATTGGTCTCGGTCTTAGGGCCACGACCATAAGTAAGAAGGCCAGTGTGGTGGCCTGAATTTATGGGAGGAGCCCGGGGGGTATATAAGCAACCCACTCGCCCATGCTCTTTACCAGTTCCAATGCACGATACCCTCCCTCCCTTCCCTTTTTCAGGGTACTTCTCAACACATCCTTCTCCATAATTACCCATTACTTACCTTGGGTATGCCCCCTTTTCTTGGCATACCCAAGGTAAGACCAGACCACCAAGGCACCCCTCAGGTCTATTTATGTTGTATTTCTTGTCGTGTGTTTGTGATCCATATTGGTCTCGGTCTTAGGGCCACGACCATAAGTATCATTCTCAGGTCAAAACATTGATTTTACTAAATCGTAAAAAAAGTGTTAGAACCTTTCTTGATTTTTTTTATTTTTTTTATTGCTGTTTGTGTCCTAGCCAATGTGTGTGACCACTTTGAACAGGACAGCATTAGTATAAAGGGTGCAAACAATTTGGGGCGGATCTGATGGCCATTTTTTTGTGCATATTGAACGTGGAAAAAGTGCAATTAACTTTATATTCAAGTAAGCTGGGCTTTTATGGATGTCTCTACACTTTCTAAGTGCACCATGAGCAGTATTTCTACATATTTTTTCATTTTTTGCAAGGCTCACACGTGAATTTGTGGAGGTCATTTTTTCTTTTTCATTTTTTCCTATTTGGAACTTATCCTCCACTGGGAGTTTGGCTACATCCCTAAGATGGTTCCAGATACGGTATCTTCAAAATATTTTGAATTGCTCAAAAGTCAGATGCGCAGCATGAATATTTATTGTGCTTCAACCAATTCCTGGGGAGGTGTGCCCAGCAGGTGGCTGGAGAGGCATATAAATAGTCTGAGCTTTAGAACAGCAGGGTCTTCCTGTTGGAGTGTCTCCACATGGCTGGGAGGGGGTGGCTACCAGTGGGGCCTGGTGCTCAAAAATTTTGGGGGGCACAAACAAACTAAAAAAAAAAACCCAATCAATTGCAGCCGCCACTGTGCCCATCAAATGCAGCCACTGTGCCCATTAAATGCAGCCACTGTGCCCATCAAATGCAGCCACTGTGCCCTTTAATTGCCACCACTGAGCAATTAAAGGCAGCCACTGTGCCCATCAATTGCCACCGCTGTACCATCAATTGCAGCCACTGTGCCCATCAATTGCTGCCACTGTGCCCATCAATTACAGCCACTGTGCCCTATCAAACACAGCCACTGTGCCCTATCAAACGCAGCCACTGTGCCCTATCAAATGCAGCCACTGTGCCCTTCAATTGCCGCCACTGAGCAATTAAACGCAGCCACTGTGCCCATCAATTGCCGCCACTGTGCCCATCAATTGCCGCCACTGTGCCCATCAATTGCAGCCACTGTGCCCATCAATTGCAGCCACTGTGCCCATCAATTGCAGCCACTGTGCCCATCAATTGTAGCCACTGTGACCTCAAACGCAGCCACTGTGGCCTATAAAACGCTGCCACTGTGTCATATCAAATGCTCCCACTGTGCCATCAAATGCTGCTACTGTGCCCCATCAAATGCTCCCACTGTGCCATATCAATTGCTGCCAGTGTACCCCCGCCTGCTGTCTGCACTTACCCTGTCTCGGTGGGACAGCTCCTCGATGTCTTCTTCCATCCTCTCTTCCCGTCCTCTGCTATGATTGGACGCCTGATAGGCGTCCAATCATAGCGCCTGTTGTTTCAGCCAATCAGATGACAGGTAACAGATCCAAGCACCTGATTGGCGGAGAGGTGGTTTAATGTTAGGAAAGCGAATATTAATTCGCTTTTCTAACACAGCTGAGTGAACTGCGAGCACCCAGCATGGTGCTTGCAGGTCACCTTTTTTGACACCTATTAGAGCCTATGGCTCCAATCAGGTGCTTCAGAAACACCCCCTGCCGCTATAATTCAGGCGCCCGGTGTCCGAAAAGGGGCCGGGCGCCTGAATAGGGGGTGGCAGCGGTGGCCATGGATAGATTCGTGCAATGCATGAATCTATCCATTGGTGAGAGAGGGGGAGTGCACCCTTATGGATGCACCACCACTGGTGGCTACCTGCCCTGCACCCCCACAGCAGTTCTACTGATTCAAGCTAATGTTCATCAAGGTCCCAGCTGTGGCATAGCTGGGGGGGGGGCTACTTCTAAAATGCCTTCCTGAAGCTAATCAAGGTAATTTCACCTAAGGACCTGGTCTGGATAGCTCACTGAAGAGTGCCCACTAGAAGTTGGAAAGGGTCTGGCTGTCCTGTGGCATTAGGGGCATTAACCTCCCTCTCACTTAAGAGTGTCTGGTGGATACTGGAAGGAGGCATCTGGTGATCCATAACATTTTTAGTACTGAGTTTAGGGTACTAGTCCCTATGTGCTATTTTCCTATGGATGGAAATGCCAATGTTAGCTCTAACTGAGATACAGCAGCTTTTACAAGGAATTACTTGTCGCTGTCTTTCTTTGCTCCTGCATAGAGGCCTTCCAGGGAGGTTTAAGTATCCTCCTGTTATTATTCAGTAGTTCTGGAGTGTTCCATGTCACCCGACACCCTCTCCAAGTCCTTCAGCAATAAAAATTTTGAAAAAAGGCTTACCCCTAGACTTTTTAATGAGCCGGAGTAAATGGATTGTTGCTCTGTGCCTTGCTGCCTTTGCACTAATCTGGGAAAGAACCAATTAATTTCAAGGGTAGCGC
Source organism: Lithobates clamitans (assembly GCA_037952925.1). Classification (NCBI taxonomy): domain Eukaryota; kingdom Metazoa; phylum Chordata; class Amphibia; order Anura; family Ranidae; genus Lithobates; species Lithobates clamitans. The sequence goes on along the minus strand of JBBGZY010000019.1, from coordinate 3,600,913 downwards.
TACATATACATTCATAACTGGATTACTATTTACTTACAAAAAATCATAGACCATGATTTATGAAAACAATCAATTATTATGCTTATCCAAAGAGAGAAACCTTATATACCCAAATACATTGGCTTTTGGCTTGATGTTACAACTAATGCTTTATACATTCTGGATATATGTCTAATGTAGCAATGCTTGAGGAATAATTGATGAAAGACCACAGGTGGGATTAAAAGATAGTTATCCTATTTAAATATTTCTTAATGTTGACTGTTGCAAGAGCAAATATTTTTCCTGCCTAGAGTTGGGCTTAAGTTTAAAACCAACAGGGGAGTTGCATAATGCCAGGGAAATCTGCTTTTATGTGTCATCAAGGAAGAATAGGGTAAAGTACATGCAGTATGTCTCAGTGTAGGTACTCTCAGGTTAGAGCAGGATTATACCTTCAGAAACACTGTCAGGACCTGGATCTGAACCTAGAACCTCTGCTGCGTCTGGCATTAAGCTCTTCTTTTTGAGCCACCTGAGATGCTGGACACATCCCTGCCTAATTACAACCTACTTTCTATCTTGTTTCTGGTGAACCTTGAACTCCATTCTCTTCCTTTGAACTTCTTATTTAAAGCGGAGTTCCGACCAATTTTTTTTTTTAAGTCAGCAGCTACAAATACTGCAGCTGTTGACTTTTAAAATATGGACACTTACCTGTCCAGGGCGCCCATGATGTCAGCACCCGAAGCCGATCTGTCCCTCGGCTCTCGGGTGCTGCCACCGCCATCTTCGGTAAGGGAATCAGGAAGTGAAGCCTTGAGGCTTCACTTCCTGGTTCCCTACTGTTCATGCGCAACTCGTACTGTGCGTTCCTACTGGTCCCTGCTGTCTCCTGGTACCCGGGTGTCACCCAAAAGACAGCAGGGGGGACGGGAAGTGGCGTAGATACCCGCAAGTGGCGCGGGTATCTATGCCCAGAAGTGGGGGCAAAATACCTGTATTAGACAGGTATCTGCCCCCCCCTCCCCCCTGAATGGTGCCAAATGTGACACCGGAGGCGGGGAGGATTCCAAAAAGTGGAAGTTCCATTTTTGGGTGGAACTACGCTTTAAGCCATGCCTTTGCACTACCTGTTTGCCAGATTATTGTGCTCTTCTCCAGACAATATTTGCGCCTTCCTCCTGCTGCCATCCACATCTTCATTACCATTCATTAATTACCCTTGGCTTGCTCTTCAGCTATGCTTCTGCTCAATCCTAATCTGCAACCACTCATTCCTGACCTTTGGATTGTTTACTGACTATGCTTCTGCTTATCCCTACTTGCTATATTTGCTACCGCACCCTAGCTTACTCACCTCCCGGCTGGGCAATACTAAAGAAGTGCAACCTGGCACTAGGATGCAGCAAAACCCATTTCCACCATCAGAAGCTCTAGTGAAGACCAGTCAGTGCTAAGACTCCACGCAACGGGTGCGTGCCCCTGTCACATGCCAGGGGAATCTCATGTATCTTCGTTTCATGTATTTATCTTACAGGTTTTGGTTTGAGCCATTCCACTGCTTTAGCCACTGGCCTCCGAGCCTGACCCCTGATCGTGAAAAACACCTTGGTGGGGCATGGAGTGAGGTTTACAAAAATATTAGCAAATGCCTGTAATTAAGACCCCTCATTGTATTAAAAATTTAAAACGGGTTTTAGTAAGTCCAGTTTGCTGGAGTGAGTGCTAGGGAATTTAGCACTCCTTATACTGCAGAGATCAGAAACTTTTGGTGAAATTAAATGTGCCTCTGATCCAAATAAAAATCTCTGATGTGATATTAATAACCACATGGCAGCACAGAGTGGGACTGATTCGATGTAGCCTTACTATTGTACTTGTTTGAGCCTCTTTTGGTGAAATTAAATGTGCCTCTGATCCAAATAAAAATCTCTGATGTGATATTAATAACCACATGGCAGCACAGAGTGGGACTGATTCGATGTAGCCTTACTATTGTACTTGTTTGAGCCTGACTACGGCAGGAAATAATTAGGGAAGAACAATGGAAAAAAACTAAAATTTGTCATTAGAAAACTCCAGAACCCTAAATTATGTGTCTATTATGGTAAACTAATGAGAATGCTTTGAATCATGTTTATATCGTGTCTAACCTCTCGTCATATTTTTAACTGAAAGAAATAACAAAAGGCTGCAATGAACAGTAAGACCTTTGTCATCCTTTATGGTGTAAGCTGGCAAATACTTTTTCCTCAAAGTTTAGTCACCTTGTGTGGGCCAACAAAATGAGTGAGTCTTACGTCAGGTTTGGGTTTTCATATTTTTTTTTTCTTTTGCACCATGGACGTCATAGTAATTAGGCAGAAGGGTGTATGTAAGAGGGAATATTTTTGTGAATTAAAGATTGGGATAAGAGGTGTTAAGCAGTAAAAAAAAAGGAAGCGATAAGAAAAGATAAACATACAGGGGTAAAAAAAAAAAAGGGAGCCATGGGTAAACTGTGTGTGCTTATTTTATGCATCTGTGGAATTTCGAAAATGCCTGTTTGTGTTTTACATACATTCTGTTTGTTGCAAATGTACAATGTATTAGCTCTACTACACTAGCATTTAAAGTTTAATTTCTGTGACAGTGCGAGACCCTGCCACAATGTGAGTTTTGGTATCAAAGGTAGAAATGACACAGGATTTGCATTAAGGCTTAATGTGAAGATCCACACTATTGTTTCTGAGTGGAGAAAACTGTGTTTTAAGTTTTCTCTGGGTGTTGCAACCCTGGATGGGGGTCAGCAAATTGAAGGTTCCAAAGTGTGTTGGGTGAGATGGAACCTTCAGTTCTGTGTCTGGGTTTTGAGCCATGCCTGCATCCTGTGTGAGTACACAGGTGTGCAGAGTCATTATAAAAGCAAGTCTGAGAATAGCTCTGGGTTGCTTTTTGCATACAGAGCCCTGTCAGGAGAGCTGTGTGTTGTGTGGTGCAGGGAATCCTTGCCCAAGGACTGGGAAAATTGGGACAGCTACAAGAGTCTGGGAGACCATGAGAGGGTCTGGGAGACTGAGGAAGCTGAGGTGGCTAGAAAGTCCAGGGGGCTGGAGGGAATCTGGAAGTCTCTGAAGTGAGCAAGATTGGGGAGGAGGGATAAAGGGAAGGAAAACCCTATTTGGAGGCCAGGAGTGGGCCTGTGCAGTGAGATTCTGCAGCCGGGTCTGAGTGAGCCTGAATAACCTGTGGGCTGAGGTGCCAACATTAGGTGCAGAGGTGCTGCTGACAAGATACCATTTTTTTTTCATTATACTACACTTAAAGGAAATCTTTGAAATCAGAAAACACTTTTATTTTCATTGTAATAATACAAACAATAGGTAGTTTTCAGAAACCAATATGAGCTTACTTGACAAATATCCTTTCATGTTGTGAGTGCTGCCTGTCTGTTGGACATCTCTTTCCACAACATTCTGGATTCCCTTCATGCTTTGCCGCTTCCCCTCTGCTGTTTACTTTCAATTTTCAAGGACTACGCATCCCATGGTACCTTGCTGCCTTCAAATAGTGATTCCTGTACTGACTCTGCCTCCTAAAACGTTATCGCTCTGCATCTCTGTAGTTCAGGCAGGCAGGCTCTGTGAAATTTGTGACACAGCAGTACCTACTCACAGGGCATAGTCAATACGTGTCACAGAATTGAGGGAGTAAATGTGCTGGGATCCTCACAAAGTAAGTTTAGGAACTTCAAGATCATTCAGATTCATAGGAATAGTCTAGAAATAACAAATACAATATAGATATGAATAAATGATTTTACATTTTGACCATAGATGTGCTTTAAATCTTTAATCATTCTGTTTGATATTTTGAAAAAGGAATAAAGTCAAAGTAGAAGTGAAGAAAAGTAATTGTGAGTTTACCAATCATTTTTTGCAAAATGATTCTTCATGTACTCATAACTTACTAATAATAAGACAGGACAGGGGTGAGTCTTTTGCCTACATACTTTGCGTTTAAAAAGTGTCCCTCCTTGCCATCTTGGAAATTTTGGAGGTATGAAACTATGGCTAAGCAACTGTTTACATAATTTTAACAAACAGTAAATAAACTTGAAAAACAGACACTGGCGCATAGTGCATGCACCTACATAGTTCAAAGATGGCTTTTTTTTTAAGTTGGATTACTGCTTTTAACTTGCTGTTTGAATTTCCAACAAATGTTACACTTTAGTGGACATTAGTAAAAAAAGTTTTTCGTTGCTCAGCACAAATGGGTCACTAATTTGTTATTGTTGGGGGCTCACATGTCTCTGTGACCCAGAAAGCTTTGCTTGTTTTAACTTGTGTTCCTGGTAGTGCCAGTCTTGTGAGACAGGCAAGAGGGTAGAGATCAGACTAACCAAATCTATAGATTTTAAAGTAATGACCAACAAGAATGTTTTGCAAAAATAAAGTTGTTATCAAAGAGCGATGAGAAAATGTAATCAAGATGCAACTGGGTGCAATTAGTTAACCAATACAGAAGGTATAACCAATGATATGTGCATATTTGCAGCTTTGGCGCTCATACACAATTCAAGGCAAGAGCTGCCAGGTGGCTTAGCAAATTAATGATTCAGAAAAAAAGATGAAGGTGCATTGAAAGGTCCCTTGTGATTTGTTGGCAACCCATACAAAGTGTATATAACATGCATGGAAAAAGTATTCACACCCCTTGACATTTTCCACATTTTGTAATGTAATAACTTAAAACATAAATGTATTTTATTCAGAATTTTTGTGATAGACCAACACAAAGTAGCACATAATGGTGAAGTGGAAGGAAAATGATAAATGGTTTTCAAAATTTTCTACAAATAAATATCTGTAAAGCGTGGCATGCATTTGTATTCTGTCCCCTTTACTCTGATACCCCTAACTAATATCTAGTGGAACCAATTGCCCTCAGAAGACACCTAATTAGTCAATATAGCCAACCTGTGTGTAATTTATTCTCAGTATAAAAACAGCTGTTCAGTGAAGCCCTCAGAGGTTTGTTAGAAAACCTTTGTGAACAAACAGCATCATGAAGACCAAGGAACACACCAGACAGGTCAAGGATAACGTTGTGGAGAAATTTAAAGCAGTGTTAGGTTATAAAATATATTCCAAGCTTTGAACATCTCACAGGGCACTGTTCAATCCATCATCTGAAAATAGAAAGAGTATGGCACAATTGCAAACCTACCAAGACATTGCCATCCACCTCATTTGACAGGCCGGGCAAGGAGAGCATTAATCAGAGAAGCAGCCAAGGGGCCCATGGTAACTCTGGAGGAACTGCAGAGATCCAAAGCTCAGGTGGGAGAATTTGTCCACAGGACAACTATTAGTCTTGCACTCCACAAATCTGCCCTTTATGGAAGAGTGGAAAGAAGAAAGCCATTGTTGAAAGAAAGCCATAAGAAGTCCCTTTTGCAGTTTGTGAGAAGTCATGTGAGGGACACAACAAACGTGGAAGAAGGTGCTCTCGTCAGATGAGACCAAAATGGAACTTTTTGGCCTAAAAGCAAAACGCTATGTGTGGCAGAAAACTAACAATGCACATCACCCTGAACACACCATCCCCACCGTTAAACATGGTGGTGGCAGCATCATGTTGTGGGGATGCTTTTCTTCAGCAGGGACAGGGAAGCTGGTCAGAGTTGATAGGAAGATGAATGGAGCCACATACAGGGCAATCTTAGAAGAAAACCTGTTAGAATCTGCAAAAGACTTGAAACTGGAGCGGAGGCTTACCTTCCAGCAGGACAATGACCCTAAACATACAACCAGAGCTACAATAGAATGTTTTAGATCAAAGCATATTCATGTGTTAGAATGGCCCAGTCAAAGTCCAGACCTAAATCCAATTGAGAATCTGTGGCAAGACTTGAAAATTACTGTTCACAGATGCTCTCCATCTAATCTGACAGAGATTGAGCTATTTTGCAAAGAAGAATGGGCAAAAATGTCACTCTAGATGTGCAAAGCTTGTAGAGACATCCCCAAAAGACTTGCAGCTGTAATTGCAGCGAAAGGTGGTTCTACAAATTATTGACTCGGGGGGGGCTGAATACAAATACCCGCCACACTTTTCACATATTTATTCGTAAAAAAAAATGAAAATAATTTATAATTTTCCTTCCACTTCACAATTATGTGCCACTTTGTGTTGGTCTATCACATCAAATCCCAATAAGATGCATTTGTTTTTGAATACTTGAATATCTTTTCAAGGCACTGTAAATATGTGGGTATATGTAAAGGGAATATGCCAAAATAAAAATCTGATAAACACATAATTGTTCCAGGTTAATAACCCATCAGTTACTAATGGAAAGATAATTACAAAGTAACATTGTTAGTCAGATTGAAAAACAAGACACAAATCCATTTAATTCAACCAATAGAAAAATAAATAAATAGAAAACCTCTATATACACAATCCTGTAAACACAATTGATCCAGAATAAATAATGATAGCTTCTGAGCTTGAGTGTTCAAGTGCAAATATAAAAGTATATTTAAAATGCAGTTCCCCTAGAAGAACAATCAGAAATCTGCCTACAGAAAAATAAAATTTAATAATAGGCCTGATTATGTAAATTTGTTTCACAGCTGAATGATGAAGATGCATGTATGTTTCCAGATGTTTGTAGAAAGAAAATGGTTAGCAGACACTGTAGAAGTCAGCATGTGAGGTTTCCAGGAGGATCATACCTACACTGTAAAAAATATTGTGCTAGGTCTACTCAAAAAAATTGAGGCAACTATTTGCATCAGCTTTTTAAGTACTGTCAACTAAACTTATTTTTTGTCTCACTCATTAGATTTTTGTTGTTTTAAATAAAGCCAACTCATTTTTTTTTTCAGTTTATAGACCATAGTGTTTTAAGTTAGGAATACATACCTTCACTTGTCAGGAACTATAGTTTTAAGTAAAGCCAAATCAATTTTTCCAATTTATAGACTGTAAAGGCAACTAAATTTTTCTAGTTTTGTAGGCCATAGGTTCAAGTAAAGCCTACTCATTTTTTTCAGTTTCTAGACAATAGGTTTAAGTAAAGCCTACTCAATTTTTTGAGTAGTTTAAGTTAGGAATACATACATTTAACTTATTGATTTATTTCAGGTACGTATATAGCACTGTCAATTTACACAATGCTTTACATATACATTCATATCAGTCCCTGCGCTCAAGGAGCTTACAATCTAAGATCCCTAACTCACATTCATACATACACATACTAGGGCCAATTTAGACAGGAGCCAATTACTCGACCAGCATGTCTTTGGAGTGTGGGAGGAAGCCCGAGTACCCAGAGGATACTCATGCAGGCACAGGGAGAACATGCAAACTCCATGCAGATACAGTAATGTAGTGGTTGGGATTTAAACCAGCAACCCCTTTGCTGCAAGGCGAAAGTGCTAACCACCACACCACTATGATAACCACTAAACCACTAAACCACTAAACCACTCCACCACTCCACCATTTGTCTGGAATCATAGTTATAAGTGATATTAACTTATTTTTTTCTTGTAACTTACTCAATTTTTTTAAGTTGGTAAAACTTATTTTCTTAATATATTTGATATATGTTTGAAGGTTTTTACTCAATGTTAAAACAATCATACGTTTTTAAAAAAAGGAATAGTCTCATCAAACTGGCTTTCAAAACAAATTAACATTTATTATTTATAATAAAGAAGACTGCCGATAACTGACAAATCCTGTTTAAACTGTGATCAGCTGTGATTGGACACAGCTGGTCACATGGTAAAGAGACACTCTGGCTCTTTACCCCAATCTGTGAACAGCTGTCCAATGCACACAGCTATAGCATGGGTGGGAGGTGGTTAAAGTGGCTGTAAACCTCAGACATGAAATATGAACAAAGCATATCCCAAAGCATATCCCTCTATAGTGTGTACTTGTCTCAATTAAGTGCACTAAGTGTAATTCCTCTCTGCTGCTTTGTTCCTCTGCTATCAGTCACTTCTGACAAGTTTTCCTGACGCCAAGAGAAAAAAGGTGACTGGGAGGGATCTCCAGCACACAGTATGTGATTGACAGCCTCAGCTCTGTACCCAAACTAAATTTTTATCATTTTCTTCCCACAAATTGAGCTTTCTTTTGGTGGTATTTGATCACCACTGGGTTTTTTATTTTATTGCTAAACAAACTAGAAAAGACCGAAATTTTTGAAAAAAAAAAATTTCCTTCTTTTCTGTTATAAAATTTTGTTTTCTCCTTCACTGATGGGCACTGATGAGGCTGCACTAATGGGCACCGATGAGGCGGCACTGATGAGTTGGCACTGATGAGGAGGCACTTATATGCAGCACTGATAGGCAGCACTGATGGCCACTGATAGGCAGCACTGATGGGCACTGATGAGGAGGCACTTATATGCAGCGCTAATAGGCGGCACTGATATGCAGCACTGGTGGGCACTGATAGGCTGCAATGATATGCGGCACTGATAGGCAGCACTGATGGGAACCGATAGGCAGCACTAATGGGTGGCACTCATGGGCACTAATAGATGGCACTGATAGGCAGCACTGATGAGGAGGCACTGACAGTCATTACTGATGGGCACTGATTGGCATCTGTGAAGGGTACTGACATGCGTTACTTATGGGCACAAATTGCCATTTTGATGGGCACTGATTGACATTTTGGTGGGCACTAATTGGCATTTTGTGGGCACTGATTGGCATTTAGGTGGGCACCTCTGATGGGGGCTGCGCTGATAATCAATGCCGATCGGCTCTCCCTGTCAGAGCAAACAAAGGAAAGTCCTGGTTACCGCTGTGATCAGCTGTTATTGGTCACAGCTGATCACATGGTTAAGAGCCTACATCATAGGCTCTTTACCACGATCGGAGTGACACACAGCACCACCGATCGCCGCGCTGCGTGCCGCCGGGGGCGTGCATGAGCAGCTTATCCTGCTGGACATCATATGACTCCCAGTCAGGATAATGGTGCCAATAGGGCGGGCGGGAAGTGGTTAAGCAACATTTAAAGCATGTGAACGATAATTTGTTCAATGTTCACTCTTATCTTTCAATGCTATTGCATGGCTTTGTAGTGACTTGGAAAAATTCTTGTCACTGGTGGCACTCTTTTGTCCTGATGGGCCTCAAATGTATGGGAACTGCCTCGTGACGTTTTTCAAAGTTCCAAAAGACGTCAAACTCTTTAAAATTACAGCATCAAAACTCGTGCGGTTGCATGTTTGGCAAACATCTGCTTCTGCAATTTCAGTCAAATGAAAAGATAATTTTTTTAAGTAAACGTAACTCAATTAGAATATGGAAATGCACATACCTTAAAAGTTTTGTCTAGATTACTCAATATTATACATTATTTTTGTAAATGTAAAAGGTGTGTTTTAAGAACTAATGAAAATTAAGTAAGGTACTTAATATAGCAAAGCAAATTAATTAACATTTATTTATTTATTGAAAATGATAACATTTTTATGGTAAAATTACAAGCCAACATAATCCTTTTTATCAGTGTACCACATCCTGTCTAGTGGAGGTCGGATGTGAAAGCTGTATTACACAGCCACCTCTTTTCGGGAAGTGTATACATATAGACATTCATGTTTGTTTTTAAAACATTTACAACCAACTGTTTATTATGTATATCAACAAGGCATAATACTTAAGTGGGAGTATTTATTCAACAAAAGTGACAGGGTAGATTGACCAATAGCAAACAAAAAGGTTTATTCTGTTTTGTGGACAGCTTCTGTTTCTGCTGAAAAAAAGGCTGGTCGTGACGCTATATCCAGGAAATTCAATCTCTTCTGGTGTACAGATCATACCATTCTTATGTACTAAGTAAACATTTCAACATTTATTGCCTTGTATTAAATGCAATGTCTCTGCATCAACAATTACTCTCGGTTTTGCATGTCTCCGGTTATGTAATACATCTGTAATTCGAAACTAATAAGAAATACCGTACATCATCAGTATTATTACTTTAGATCTTTCTACTTGAGGCAGTCGCAAAAACAGTATTATTATAAATTTGATAGCAAATTTGATATTTTTTTAAAATAATTCCATTACATTGATTAATAGATTATTATATGAATTTATAGTATTTTTTGGAACTTTGTCACCTATTTCTTCTAATTTATACACAATTATTTAAAGAAGGCCATTTACATTATTATTATTATTATTATTATTATTATTATTAGATAGGATTTATATAGCGTTGACAGTTTACGCAGCACTTTACAACATAAGGGCAGACAGTACTGTTACGATATAGTTTAATACAGTAGAAATCAGAGAGTGCTTAGAGCTTACAATCTAAAAGGGTTGAGGTCATGTTGCCATTGACCATTGAATAATCAGTTTGTTTGTTTTCAGCAGCGTCACAACATTTGTAAAATGTTATGGGAACTGCTGCAGGGCCCTGTCAAAGTGTTTGTTAACCCCCAAAAAATTTAAAAAAAGATCCTGTTCCCTTAAAGCATGTTATACAGCACAGTGCTTGTGCTGTGTCATTTGGACCCCCCTATCACCTGAAATACCTGGCTATGCCCTCCCCTCAGCAAACAGACCACGATAATAATGGCTGCTGAGCCTCTAACATGGTGGTCTGTTTGCATGATTCCGTCATCCGCAACCTGCTATCAGTGAGGCCCGGAACGAAAAGGAAAAGAAGAAGAGAATAGTGCAGGGCCGGGCATGACAGTGTGTCTAGTGACACTAACAGGGTTAAGCTGGCCAGGCATGGTGGGGTGGAGCCAGTAGGAAACTTTGGAGGTGGGGCCATATAAGAGGAGGGGCGGAGCTGGGACGGAGTCAGTGGAGCAGGAATAGACACGAGGAGGCAGATTTTCCCACCCTCCCTCCCTATTAGGCTTGTTGTTAGTGTGGTTAATGTGTGTGTTTATTTTTCAGATTCGGAGGAAGTGGTCGTCATGACAGCTGTGGTTTGGTTGTGTTTTTTCTGTTGGTCGGTGACGGTAGCGGTAAACAAATGTGGTAAAAAGGGGTGGGGGGGTCATCGATAGTATGGCCCCTCCGGTGTATTCCCGAAATGGAATACCGGTATGGTTACACTGCGGGCAAGGGGTTGTCTCCGAGCGGTACAGCTGGAGGCCTATCAAGTTGAAAATGGTTCCCGCGTGTAAGTTTTGATATGTGGTAAAAGGGTGTAGCTCCGTCATTGACCAACAGATTGCAATTAATAACATGTTGTTTGCACTGAAGTTATATGTTATTTATATATTTAAGGTTATTGGAGTTATTTATTCAGTTTGTTTAATAAATAGGCTGTTATGGCCATTTTATACTCCAATAGATTGGTGTGGTCTCGTTAATTTAAATAAGTGAAAAGGGGTTGGTAAAAAATGGTATAGCAGTAAGAGAAAATAAGTGGGTACATCTGGAATACACTTGTCATGTCTCCTGTGCCCTTCTCCCCCCTTCTCCCCCTCCCCTCTTTGTCTTTCTTTGCTCTACCAGTGCCCCGCCCCCCGCTCCTGCTGCTTTCATTTCACACATTTCACATATTACATGTTGCCATCCTCTCTGTAGCATTATACTAATTGTCCCTGTGCCTGTGTAATGTAAAAACTGCTGGATTGTACCTGTATGAGTGCCGTTCCCGGTGCTCAGCTGATTGTCGGCAGCTTGGAGCTCTGTATCCCTGCTCTCCTCCTCTCTCCCCCTCCTCCCCAGCTGACATCAGTGGGAGGGCTCGGCCCCGCCCACTGCAGCTGTGAGTCGGAGAGACAAAGCAGGAGAGAAATCAGCTGAGCACCGGGAACGGCACTCATACATGTACAATCCTGCAGTTTTTTTTTTACAGAACACAGGCACAGGGACAATTAATATAATGCTGCAGAGAGGATGGCAGCATGTAACAAAAGTGGGTTAACAACCACTTTAAGTTTACTAATTTTTAGGTAATGCCCAATAAGGTTTTATATGAATAAGGAATACCTTTTTTTTTTAATGCAATCCACCTTTTGCCTTGAAGTCACAGTCTACTAACATGTGAGAGGCGTTAACTGCCAAGAATGCCAGTAAACTGTTTACATTGATAATCAGCGCTTCCTATCAGTGCCACCTATCAATGCTCATCAATGCCACCTATTCGTATCCATCAATGCCACCTATCAGTGTCACCTATTAGTGCTGCATTTCAGTGCCGCTTATCAGTGCTCATCAATCCTGCCTATCAGTGCCCATCAATTCTGCCTATCAGTACCTCCTATCAGTGCCTATCAATGCTGCCTATCAGTGCCCAGTGCAGGCTATCAGTGCCCATCAATCCCACCTATCAGTGCTGCCTATCAGTACTCAATGCCCATCAGTGCCGCCTGTCAGTCCCCACCAATGATGTCTATCAGTGCCCATCAGTGACTGCCTATCATTGCTCATCAATTCTGCCTATTAGGGATAGTCTCGATGTTCGAATCGAACATAAAGTTGACTCGAACATCAGCTGTACATGTGTTCATAGAACAAACAAACATGGGGCTCTTGCGGCAAGTTCGCCCACCGCGGAGCTCCCCATAATGCACTGCGAGATCGCAGTGCATTGACAGCTGCAGATTGGCCAAAGCATGCACCTGACCTGCATGCTTTGGCCAATCACAGCGCGATGTACTGTGAGAGCCATGATTGGCCAATCAGGGAAGTGTGAGCTTGTTAGCTTCACACTTGACTTCCCGCGGTAGACACAGGAGGAAAGCGGCTGTGTCTCCAATCTCATCCTGTGCAAGGGAGGACAGATGGAGCAGGGAGAACTGCTGGCTGTATGAGAGATACGCTCTCCTCTCAGACCCTTGGGGACTAGCAACCCCGCTGGGGCCCCCCGACAGTGGCGAAATGCCAGGGTCCGGTCGCAAGCGAGACCCTGGTAGTTCCGCCACTGGTGACAATCATCCATGTTATAGCCAACAAATCATAAGTCTCTGGCTAGTGACAATGTCAATACATCAAGTGTTTCTCCAGCTTTTAAATTTAGAATAACTTTCAAGCAGTATTAAACCTAAAACAAAACAAAAAATAATATACTGCAGCCTATTTAATTATTAGATGTGGTGGCTGCATTAATTTTCTTTTTTTAGGTATTTTCCCCTCTGTTTTCACTTGGTGATCTGGCCAGTAACACACCTCCTTAATTAGAGTGCCCCAACTCTGGATGAAGGCGCACAGGGGTCACAGCAGACAGCATCATCATCAGCTTGGGGGGAGGGGGGGTGGTGTTGGTTTTTGGAATCAGTGGCTATCACCCATGGTATAGCCAACAAATCCTAAGGCATGGGCTATTGACAATGTCAGACTAAATTTAAAGCAGTGTTAATCCTAAAACAAACAAAAAAAAAGTAATATATTGCAGCCTACCAATCATTAGATGTGGCAGCTGAATTCGTTTTCTTTTTTTAGGTATTTTTCCCTCTGTTTTCACTTGGTGATCTGGCCAGTAACACACACCCTGTATTAGATGATAGAGCACAGGGACACAGCAGACAGCAGCATTTTCAGTCTGGGGGGGAGGGTAGTGCTAAATGTACTAGTAGATTTAAAAAAAAAGCTTTTTAAAAATTTTCGGTCTTTTTTAGTTGTAGCGCAAAAAATAAAATTTTCAGATGTGATAAAATACCACCAAAAGAAAGCTCTATTTGTGGAAAAAAATTATAAATATTTTGTTTGGGTACAGTGTTGCATGACCCCGCAATTGTCATTCAAAATGCAACAGCGCTAAAAGCTGAAAATTGGCCTGGGAAGGAAGGGGGTAAAGTGCCCTGTATTGAAGTGGTTAAAGATGCTGCATAGGTGAATTCAGAAGTGACTTTAAGCACTAACTGAAGGGTCTTTTGTAATAAAGGGTTTATAATGAGACCAATAAAACGTGATTTTTCAAGTTTGCCTTATGCCTTTTGACATTCTGTTACTGTATAATATACATACATGAGTAATAGGAATGCTTTCATTGGCTCTGTGACCAGTGGCAAAGTGGTGACACTGATGGGGTTCAGAATGGTAATCTAGCAGCTCTGTTATTTCTCAGAAGGCTATAATATGAGAACATGTGGGTGGCTGTAAATTTCTCTGGGTTTACCAGGGAAACCGTTATCACCAGTGTCACTGCAGTTATTACTGTTCCACTGAGCTATCTATGGCTACTTTTTAGTGCATGTAGCTCCAGGATGGCTGAAAACAAGTGTCTTTTGAACTAATACAGTATGTTTCTTGGATGTCTCAAATATTGTCTACAGCAATCCCACAGACTGTGATAAGCGTATACATATGGTTGATAAATGGCTAATAAGATCTGTAAGTAGCCCATGGTGTCAACATTTCTAAAGGAACATATGGCATCTCAGCAGTTGGCACATATGTTTCTGATAAATATTGCTGGCAAAGTGGACATTTCCCAGCTTGCAGTCATTTAACAGATTCATTATATCAGTTTCTAATGTTATACTGATATATTTTCTCTGAGAAGATGATAAAGTGTTAAATTAATAGTAATAGATGCATTCTATTTGAGTTTAGATGGATATTCAATTATATAAATTAACAAAGTATGTGTAGGCATATTTATAAAGCAGTGAATGTAAATTGACCAAACAATCATTTGTGGTGAATCAATCACTGTCATTTAAAATGCATCCACCAAAAAGATTCAACAGCAGTGAATGTTGTTAAATGTCAGATTCACCGCTTTATAAATATTCCACACGGTGTCATATCATACAGATATAATTAATTTAGAAAACAAGCTGAACGTAATGCTGGCCTAACACATTTGGCTTTAATCAAACTACGTTGCTATAAAAATATTAGGTTTGCATGTCTGTAACAAATTTTACTACATTTTTATTGTAGCATATTTTTGTTTAAGTTTTCCTGGGATTTGCTGCAATTTTAAAGTGTTTTATTAAAAAAACATGGATGCATAAATGCATTTTCTACTTTTTTTAAACTGCATGTAAATGTAAATACCCATTTAAATTGTTTTGCAAAACTGCGACCTACCTACTGTGTGGCTGCTACAATTGCATACCTGCCGACAGTCCCGAATTTGCTGGGACAGTCCTTTTTTTTTTTTTTTTTTTTTTTTTTTGCCTAAAGTCTCGTCTCAGCTTTGTCCTGATTGGTGTCCTGGGAATACAGGCTTGCTAGTGTATTTATGTGTGAGCCAAGCGGAACACACAGCTGTTCATCCTGGTAGTCTACTAACACTGTGTTGCAGTACTTCTCTGCTCCCTTAGCACATGCTGTACAGAAGGGGGAGTGGGCAGGGTGTCTCTCCTGGCCAGACTCAGGCTTCTGAATAGAAGCAGTGCCTGTGTAATGCTATCACATCACATTGTGGGTAGGCTGAAACACACTAGGTCTGCCCTCAGCATACACTCCTGTCACCTGCCAGCATCAGAGAATGGGAAGAAGATGGTGTTACATGTACAAATCATGGGCATGAAGTCAACAGAGTTGTGCTGAGGGACATTGGAGGCAGTAATGTGCTGAGGGGCACATTGGAGGCATAGATGTGCTGGAGTGGCATTGGTGGCACTGGTCTGCTTGGTTTTACACAGGTGTGTTGGGGGGCAGAGGTGTGCTGGGGAGGTAAAGAGGTGTAACAAGGGTAAAGAGGTATGCTGGAGTACATCAGTGGAAGAAGTATACTGAGGAGGTACAAACATGTCCTGGAGGGGGATACAGGTGTGCTGGGGGGTGTACAGACATGTGCCAGAGTTGTACTGGCACGCCATTTGCCAAAACACACTACCCATGCCACATAATTTTTCACCACAAGGTACCCAGGGGAGCCTCAGGTCTTGCACCATCCTAGCAGCACCAGCGCTTGTTACTACTGTTCTGTCTGTCTGTCTGTGTTCGCATCTGTCCATCGGACCTGCAAAGATATAGACTTCGACATACACGTTGAGGTCCATGCAGGTCCATGCAGCCTACTGCCTGCCTTTCATTTAACCACTTCAGCCCCAGAAAATTTGGCTGCTCAATGACCAGGCCATTTTTTACGATATGGCACTGCGTTGCTTTAACTGACAATTGCGCAGTCGTGCGACGTTGTACGCAAACAAAATTGACGTTTTTTTTTACCACAAATAGTGCTTTCTTTTGGTGGTATTTGATCATCTCTGCAGTTCTTATTTTTTGCACTATAAACAATATTATTTTATTTACTGGTAATAGCGGTGATCAGTGAAATTTATCAGGACTGCGACATTATGGCTGACAGGACACTTTTGACACATTTTTGGGACCACTGACAATTATATAGCGATCAGTGCTATAAAAATGCACTGATTACTGTGTAAATGTCACTGGCAAGGAAGGGGTTAACACTAGGGGGCGATCAAGGGTTTAACCGTGTTCTCTTGTGTGTGTTCTAACTGTAAGGGATGGGACTTACTAGGCAAGATGACAGATCATTGTTCCTAGCTAGTAGGAACACTCCTCACAGAACAGGGATTGTGTATTTACACACACACGTTACTGTTCTGCCTCTCGTGCCCGCGCACATCGCGACCGCTGGCCACGCACATCGGCACCCCAAACCTCCGGCGCTGCTATCCCCGCTTAAAGGGCCAACCTACAGCTACGACAGTTCGCGGGAACATGCTGATCTGCCGCAGTATAATTATGGCGGCTGGTCGGCAAGTGGTTAAACAGGCTGCCTGCATGGGGTCTGCGTGGAACACCTATGCACCCCAGATGGGTGAAGTGAGCCATGTGTGCAGATTGGTACACCCGTGTGAATAAGGCCTAATACAGAAGGCAGAGGTATATTATATACATTGGACAGCTTGGTTTTCTAATTTGTATGTATGTAGTATTTCTCCTCTTATTCTTTACTGTGCAGAATAATTGTTAATTTACCAACAAATGAAAGCCCAATTTGTCCTGAAAAAAAACAAGGTACAATTCACTAAGTCGTTGCAACGATATGTTCAGTTTCACTAACAACTGACAAAGTTGCAAAACTGGGTTCAGTCACTAGGGTTTGTTTTATCCTCAGGCAATAAAAAGTTAAGATGTCTTTGTTATACTCAGGTCCTATAAACATTCACAGTTATAAGATATGACTAGCATAATGGATGACTAAATTAAATTATATGCAGTTATTAGATAGTGTGTAATGTATTTACTAGTATGGGAGTGGAGGTGTTAGTGTTAAAACATTGAAATCAGCTTAATGTAAATAATCTTATCATTAAGGCCCCATGCACACAGGGGCACCTAGCTGCAGTGCATCCTTCCTGGCGTGTACAGGTGCAGCCCCATTGTGTGCAGCCTTTTAAAGTTTATGTCAGGCTGAAGCTGGATGGGGCTGAACATTCTATCGAGTGGTACTGGCGTTTAGGGCCCTATGCATTAGTGATGAATGCTCAGAACGCAGGTCTTCTGCCACTAAAACCCAAGGAGAGATGCACAGCAGCTAGATGCTACATTGTGCAAGGGGCTTATAGGTATATGTTTAAATTTTTTTTTGGAATTATGGCCAGGAAGAATCACACCCATATTGTCACAATCCACCCAACTGCCTGATAGACAGCTGGCTCTAGGTCCCAGTGCATGGCTGAGAGCCAAAACCAGTTGCGCCTGCCCCCTCTCCAGCCTAGTGCTCCAGTGAACTCTGGGGGGCAGAGTAGAGAGGGGTGACTGAGAGTCACTGTTCTCTGCTCCAAGAAGATGGAGAACTGAGTGATCAGCGGTCATATGATCGCTCAGTTCTTGGTCTTAGAGATGGCGGGTGACAACTGCAGCACCAGACAGATGCTGCAGCATGGAGGTGAGTATGTATATGAGTATGTATTTTTTCAGAACCCCACACTTCTCCTTTAACCATTTTTAAGCAGTTAGGACAAGTCCTTTCTTGTAGCTAATCTACAATGTTTCTTGTGGCTAATCTAGAAATATAAATTCAAATTTACTCTAATATACTAAATTTACTTTGATATAAAATATGACACAGAAGGCATGTAAAAATTTAAATATATCGCAAAAAGGTAGCCATTGCTATATTAAAGCAAAATTACTGAAAATACTTCCCTTTATAATTGTTAATCAGTCCTGTCTACTATTAAGGCCTAATGAACACGAGCATCAAGTTTGTATGTATTGGGCCACATGTCTTCTGGCAGTGTCTTTTCCCAGAAGTATACATTTATGAAAAATGTGACTGTTTAAATGTGTTCAGCTCCATTCAACTCTTAAATCTCCCCTAAAAGGACTGTGAACCCAGATTTTTCTACATTGAGTAATTAGAGCTAAACATTTCTCATGTAAATGGTTCAGCGCATCTAGTAGACAAATGTTCATTGTTTGTGTATAGATCTGTTGAATGTATGGATGTTAATGCTCAATTTTTGATGGGCTTGTGCATGAGGCCAAATGTGTACATTCAGCAGAATAGAATAAATTATTGATTTTCCGTCAAATATAACCTACATACGGTTTGTAGTAGTGTAACATTGAAAGAAATAAGGTATTATAATTTATTATTTTATTACTCAAATCCGACAAAGTCTATTTAGTGCAGTCCTTGGAAAATGTCATTGTTAAATTTACGGCAAAGCTTTAATTCTCCTGGCTATTAATCTACACATTCAAACTGTAACATCAGTTTGTGGTAAAATGCTGATCACAACAGCTAAACATCAATACTTTCTCATCTCAAGAGATTATTAAAGCAATTACTGTCTGGGCTATGAAAAACTGTCAGTTTGCACAGCAGTCAGCAAAGCTGATATTTTAAAGCCAAAAACAAGCAAAAAAGGACATTTACCTTTAACCCCAATTGAATGTTACAACAGCTATATTATCTTATCACATGATTTGCAAAATTCTACTAATTGAATTTTATGGCTATTCAACTTTTATTTCTGGTGTGGTGCATGGCCATTTAGCAGTCATTTAAGACAAAATCTGCTTTTAATTGATGTTACTGTAAATATTGTTATATTTCAATGTATTGATGTTAGTTTTTTTCTTTATGCATAGGAATTATTAGTTTTTTATTATCAGGATCGTTGTTTAACTTAGTGAAATACAGCTCTCAATACCCCCCTCTTTCCCCATGCCTCCCCCCATCCCGATCAGCCAACAAGTTCTGCCATGTTTTCATTAATCTTAACAGGAATGGCTTATATTTGTGTTGAATTACAACCCACCTTCCAGTAAACTGAATTGCTTCTTTATATTGCGATACGCTTCAACTGCTGTTGTTGCTCTGTACTCTATAATGTTTGTAACAAAATGAAAAATGTTATTAAAAAAAAAGTGGGCCATAAATTAGCTATATATTATTATTACATATTATTCCAATAAACCTGTTTTAATTAAACTCTTGCAGAAACACTTGCATTAATAGAAGCAACCAACAGTCATTGAAACAGGTACCCAAACTATGGAAGACGACATATCAAGCAAACTTCTTATCTATTGCAATGTGTTGTCACAAATTCACACGTTTGTCTATATTTCAGAAAAAAGGGAGGACATACCAGGCTATCTGAAGGCTGTGAGTTAGACAGTTGCCTAAACATGCATAATGGTGAGCAGATGAGGCCTCACAATATGTGTGCCCTGATACTCTCACAATACTCTATAATAGGGCCTGTGTTCCTGTTATTTTAGAATAGTAAGCTCCTTGTCCTAGTACCTGAAAGATCTTC
This sequence comes from Lithobates clamitans, assembly GCA_037952925.1. Lineage (NCBI taxonomy): Eukaryota > Metazoa > Chordata > Amphibia > Anura > Ranidae > Lithobates > Lithobates clamitans. The sequence goes on along the minus strand of JBBGZY010000019.1, from coordinate 3,581,223 downwards.
AATACCTTTAATACCTTATCTGACTCTGACCTATGATCTGATCCGTGCATAACCCAGTTTATGCACCCCTGACTTCACGTTTGACCTGTTACTGACTGATTATCTGCTTTTGCTGTGTCCCTCGTGTTTGACTATACTTTGAAACCTATTCCATAAAAAATGAGAAGGACCAGTGCTTTTAAACTCTTGATTGCTGGCAGGACACACAAGTGAATGATGTTCCTTGGTGAGAATTTAAAGTACGGTAATCTTTTTTGTTGCAGAGCACTTTGTCTCTAACTATGGATGTTTTTGCAACAGTAAATGTCATGTTCCAATGCAAAGTTCTCCTGGTTGAATAAAAGTAATAGTTCAAATCTTTTTATATTTAGTAATCAATTTTCCAAATAACATATTAGTCCACCGAGTAGAAAAGAGCAGAAATAATGTTGTAGACATTTCTTGAAAATGTCTGTATTCCATTTCACTAGAGTATCCAATTTAAAAATGCATGATGTAAAAAGCCATGTATTTGGGTTCAAGTTATTAGTAACTGAAAAGTAACTTAGCACAACCATAAATTGGTTTCAAGGTTTAAAGTATTTTTCTTGTAAAGCGCTTTGAGAAGCTACCTTTAAAGGCACTGTATAAAATTACAGTTTATTATTATTATATTATTATTATAAATTATACTGCTGCATTGTAACTAAATCAGAGATTACTGAGTGATTTAATTTAGGCTGTATTCAAATGGATGTGTAAAGCAGTAATTAGAATTCACATGTTAAAGCTGTCTGGGGAAAGAAAAATACTCTTCTGCCCCCACAATGCAAGGGTTACATCTTTATTTACAACTAGGGGAACCGGTAAAAGCAGTTTTGCTACAAAACAGCATAAACACATGCCACCGTAGTGCTAAAGGATTTGTGAGAACCACAAAGACTTGTAGTAGGTGACCATTCTGATGCCAACTCCCATCAATGCTTCGCTAATGCTGCCATCTTCAAACCGAGAAATCTCGAAATGTAGATATAAACAGAAACAAAAGGGCACAGAAGTCCTAGTGCATTACCATAAAAATTAAATAATATTTATTAAAGAACAATCCAACGAGTGCATACATACAAAAGTCAAAGGCTTCACTCTGAAGAAGAGGGTTCACCCCTCAAACACATCAACTGGCAAGTCAGAGTAATGTCAGAGTTGTATGATATTCATCTCTAAAAGGACTGCCTTGCCACTTGGGTTGTGTGTTCATCGCTGTTTTAGCCTTTGACTTTTTAAAATATGGGCTCGTTGGATTTTTCTTTAATAATGTATGTATTGTAGTGCACTAGGCATTTGAGCCCTTTTGTTACTATTTATGAAAGCAATTTTGCAAACCTGGTCCTCTGTTCCTGCAGCTCTGTCACACTGTTAGACTGGACCCCTATGCTCCACGGTAAGATGCCCCTGATGTCATCAAAACAGATGAAGAGCACAAAGCCCTCTTATAGATATGAGGATGCCGAGGAACAGTCCACTGACAGAGTGTAGGCGAGTGCCATCTGGGGGAGGATCAGGTGAGTAAAACAGTTTTTCTTGTCCCCTAGACCTTAACAAGAATGTAACCTTTGCAGTGTTGGGGCAGCCCCTATGTAAGGAAGGGTTTTTACTTCTAGAGTTAGGCTTTAAATTGTAGGTGCACCTTTTCACAAAAAATGAAAGGGTGAACTAACTCTGTACACCCACCACAACTATCTATAGCCCATGGGACTTTTATCGAGTCAAAACACCAAGGTAAAATATAAGAAAATGTATTGCATGAAAAAATACATATATTATAAAACACATATCATTATACATGTATAACAACAGTGAAAAAACATCATCAAATGGCATTCAAAAACCTTCAAGTTTGAAAAGATCTAACATCAACATATAACAACTGAGCTGATGCTGTCCATCAATCAAGATGGTCTGAGCTTAAATTCTTTATGCGTATCGCAAGATGAAATCTCGCTTCCTTAGGAGAAGCGCACAGGGATATCTGACGATAGAAAGCACATGAGAGGTTAAAAGGTATAAAAAAAAAAAAATACCCCTTTTGCTTGATGTTAGAAACTTACATAAATATGAAATCTGTCCAAAAGCCTTCACATAGATAAAATAATATAATTAACTTATAATTGAAATCCAATGATTGAAACTTCCAAATGTGTAACAGGCCAGGAGGGGGGCATACCAGATGCACATCAGACTCTACCAGGGAGTTGTAGAGAGGAGGGGAAGATGGAAAGGATAGGTGCCCAATATGTGGATCTCCAACAAAAAAAAAGCAAAAATTCCAAACCGTCACATCAAAAATTACCTAGTGAATTTACAAATAAGCCAACTGATTACTGATGCAATTATATATCCCTGAAGTAAGACAAATATGCTGTGCTTAGATTCTAAAACAACAAAAATGTGTCTATTAAAGTGATTAGTGCTGTTGATAATGGAGACTTAGTGCCGCACAAAGTAAAACATACTTATTGAGGGCTGATGTATGCAACTATTAAGCTGTCAGCCCATAGCGAGGGATGTTGGTATCACCAGGGCCATCTTTAAGGCAGGGCAAAAGGGGCAGCTGCCCAGGGCCCTGTCATTGTTGTGGGGCCCCAAGCAGCTGCCTCATACTTGCCAACTATCCCCAGTTTAAATTCCCTTGAAGTTTTAGTCCAGTGCTGTGTCCGGATATCTCAGTGTGAAGTGCTGGTACTAATGCTGCCCAGCTCTGCCCTATTGTGTACAGATGACTCACCTGCAGACACTGTTTACATGTAAATAACTGGCATTCATATGTAAATAGTGGCGGCATTACTAAGTAAATAGCTGCTTCCGGCGGCATTGATATGTAAATAAATGTGGCATTCATATGTATATCATGCTCCCCTGCAGTGAGATGATGTGCTTTAACCTCTAGCAACTAATCAGTAAGCCGTAATGTGTGCTATAACCTCTAGCAACCAGTCAGTAAACAGTAATGATATGCTGGCAACCAATCGCAATTGCTGCCTGATCTGATACAGTAAACTGATTTTAAGTCTAGCTGCTATTTATTGTATGTCTCAGAGCAGGTGGAGAGTGAAATTGCATGGGGGGGCCCAAGAAAATTTTTGCACAGGGTCCAATCAATTTTAAAGACTGCCCTGGGTATCACTGAGTCAAAAAGACCAACTGCACCAAAATAAATTGTGCAAACAATATAGGTGTGCATATGGATAAGAACATTTCCAGGCAAAAAAGCCCAGAAATCAATACAAAACACATGAAGTGCCCTAATACATGACAAATGAAAAAAGACCATACCTAATAGAGATCTGTGATCAAGACTGGAACCGCACATGCACTGTCCGCTGCACCGGGGAAAGACAAAAGCGATTTCATAATTATGTAAGTTTCTTTCAACAAGCCTAAAGGGGAATTAATTTTTTTGTACCTTTTTAACCTCTCATGTGCTTTGTATCTTCAGATATCCCTGTGTGCTTCTTCTGAGAAAGCGAGTTTCCATCTTGCGAAACGTGTAGAGAATTTAAGCACAGACCATCTTGATTGATGGACAGCATCAGCTCAGTTGTTATATGTTGATGTCAGATATTTTCAAACTTGAAGGTTTTTGAATGCCGTTTGATAAGGTTTTTTCACTGTTGGTATGCATGTATAATGATATGTGTTTTATAATATATGTATTTTTTCATGGAGTCAATTTTATTATATTTTACCTTGGTGTTGTGACTCGATAAAAGTCCAATGGGCTATAGATAGTTGTGGTGTATGTACTATTCAGGACTGAGACACAAATGGTACCCATTTAATACCAGCGTCCTTTTGTACAACACTGTACACCCTTCTTACCTCCATGAATGGTTAGAATTTACTGCCCATGCAGCTGATGCAGTGGTCCAAGGTCTTCTTCCTCTTCTATCCATAGGAATGTCGGGATGGATCACAGTGATTATGATTGATCAACAGAATTGCTTTGATTTGACCCAGAAGAAGACCAGTTGATTTACTAAAGACAAATCCACTTTGCACAACAAGTGCACTGCAAGTGCACTTGGTAGTGCAGTCGCTGTAGATCTGAATGGAAGATCTGAAATGAGGGGAAGCTCTGCTGATTTTATAGTCCAATCATGTGCAAGCAAAAATGCTGTTTTTTTTATTTTCCTTGGATGTCCCCCTCAGATCTACAGCGACTGCACTTCCAAGTGCACTTGCAGTGCAATTTCAAGTGTACTTGCACTTCCAAGTCCACTTGCAAAGTGGATTTGCCTTTAGTAAATAACCCCCCGTGTCTTTTAAATCCCTGGCCCCTTGCACTGGCTGCATGGGCAATGAAAGATAATCATTCCTAGAGGTAAATGCAGTAGAGACAGGGAGGTTGTGAAAAGGTTAACCTTAAGGATATAGCCAAAATGATGCACTTTGATGACCTTTTACTCTTCTGGCTGCTACTGCTCAGATACTGCTCCCCCCCCCCCCTTTTCTTCCTTTTTTTTTTTTTTGCTCTCATCCCTTTTTATTCCTCACCTTTTCACTCTCTCTCCTATATTCCCTTTATAGCTTTCTTTTCTTCAGCTTCTGTTACCTTCAGCATGTTTTTTCTTTTTCCAAATATCTCAATTTAATGATGTTGGGGGAGGTTTTTACTTGCTGCAAATATTGCTCACACTCTCCTTTCTCCCCCCCCCTCGCTTCATAACAGCCTGTCTATAACTGTTGCTAACCACTGTTCAGGAGTAATTAAAGCTCTAAGTTTTACACCTACATCAAACCAATTCCTCAAGCCATCAAAATTATAAAGTAGATGCCCAGCTGGCTAACAAATACAGCAGAAAAGCATGGACAGCAATACGAATATTTTCAGAAGTTTTAACCCTCCCCTATTCTGTTAAAATGTGCTTGTTGGAGAGATTTTCCATCACTTATCGTCTTGATAGGAAGTGAGGGTAAAGCCTAATCTCCCCCAACAGCAACACAGATGGCAATAAAAAGCCTAACAGAGGCTGTAACCCTTGGTCACTCTACCCAAAATAAAACAACAGAATGGGTCCTGACTGTAGTTGGGCGATAATTAAAATAGAAAATATATTTGCAACGTTATTAACCACTTCAATACTGGGTATTTTCACTCCTCCTGGCAAGGCCAATTTTCAGCTTTCAGCGCTGTCACATTTTAAATGACAATTGCGCGGTCGTGCAAAACTGTACCCATATGAAATTGTTATTATTTTTCTCACACAAATAGAGCTTTCTTTTGGTGGTATTAAATCACCATTGGGTTTTTATTTTTTGCTAAACAAACAAAAAAAGACCGAACAGTTTGAAAAAAAACCCCTTTTCCTTTGTTTCTGTTATACAATTTTGCAAATAAGTATTTTTTCTTCTTCACTGATGTGCACTGATAAGGCTGCACTGATGTGCGCTGATAAGGTAGCACTGATGGGCACTGATAGGCTGCTTTGATGGCACTGATGAGCCTGCACTTATGGGTACTGATGAGGCTACACTGATTGGCACTGATGAGGCTGCACTGATTGGCAATGATATGGTACACTGAGGGGCACTGATATGGTGCACTAATGGGCACTGATATGTTGCACTGATGGACACTGATATGCTGCACTGATGGACACTGATATGTTGTACTGATGGACACTCATATGCTGCACTGATAATCAGTGTAAATGTCCCCTGTAACTGGAAATCCACTTATCGGCTTTCCTTTCCTGAGACACTCACAGCGCTGAGGGAAGGAAATGCCGATAACCGTCATTTGTTTACATGTGATCGGCTGTAATTGGACACAGCTGATCATGTGGTCATGAGCCTACGCCAACAGCTCTTTACCCTGATCAGTGATACACTGTGTCCGAGGGACACAGCTCACTACTGTGTGCTGCGATGCACGCCCCCGGGGGCACTCATGAGCGGCATGATGCTAAGTACGTCATATGACATACAGTCAGGATGGCAAAGCCACCGCCCGGCTGTCATTCTGCTATAGGCCGGGCGGGAAGGTGTTAAATTTATGCTCTGTGTTGGGCTCCAAAATCTTCCACAAGGGCACAATAATGTGCTGTCCGTAAGCAGAAAGGCTCCTTGTTTATAAAGGCATTGTCATCTGCCACCAATTAAGTCTTACTTGTGTTAGTGAAAATAGAAAAAATAAACCCTTGCGCTGCTATACCCTAAAAAATTCACTTTTCTAAACCCAGTAGCTGCTTACACATTAGATGCAAAAAACACATGGAGGTTGATATACTAAAGGAATATACACTGTGCACTGCAAGAGCAGTTACTCTAGATCTGAAGGGAAGCTCTGAAAATGAGCAGAAGCTCTGCTGATTTCTATTATCCAATCATGTAAAAGCAAAAATGCTGTTTTTTTTTTTTTTTCTTGTATGTGAAAGGGTATTCATTACAAAGTGAAGCTTTACCTCATTTACTAAGCTCTAGTGCAACTGAAGTATATTTGCCTTTATCACTTCACACTGGGGTTGATTTACTAAAGTGATAAAGCTGGGCAATAAGCACAAATAGACTTTGGGGGAGATTTACTTAACCACTTTAATACTGGGCACTTTTGTCCCTTCCTACCCAGGACAATTTTGAGCTTTCAGTGCTGTCGCAGTTTGAATGACAATTGTGCGGTCATGCAACACTGTACCCAAACTAAATTTTTATCATTTACTTCCCACAAATAGAGCTTTCTTTTGGTAGTATTTGATCACCACTGGGGTTTTTATTTTTTGCTAAACAAACGAAAACAGACCAAAATTTAAAAAAAAAAAGTTTTTCTTCATTTCGGTTATAAAATTTTGTTTTCTCCTTCACTGAAGGGCACTGATGAGTTGGCACCGATATGTAGAATTGATGGGCACCTGATAGGCAAAACTGATATGCAGCACTGATGGGCACCAATAGGCGGCACTGATATGTAGCACTGATGGGCACTGATAGGTGGCACTGATGGGCACCGACAAGCGGCTGTGATGGGCACTGACAGGCGGCTGTGATGGACACTGACAGGCGGTACTGATTGGCACCGATAGGCAGTACTGATTGGCACTGACAGGTGGCAGTGATGAGCAGAATTGATGATGAGGTACTGATGAGGTTTTGACAGGTGTTACTGTAGGGCACTGATTGGCAATGTGAGGGGCACTGACTGGCACTGTGGTGGGCACTAATTGGCACTGATTGGCACTTTGTTGGACACTGACAGGCGATCCTGAGGGGGCACTGACTGGCAGCTGATGGGCACCTTTTTGACAGCTGTGGTGACACATCTGATGTGGCTGTGCTGATTATCAGCACAGACACCCCCTGTGACAGGGAGAGCTGCTGATCAGATCTTCCTGTCAGCGCGAACCAAGGAATGCCGTTTACTGGCACTTCCTGGTTTACGCGATGGTCAGCTGTGATTGGTCACAGCTGATCACCTGGTAAGAAGCCTCTGTCAGAGGCTTCTTACCACGATCTGAGATGCGGAGTGTCAGACTGACACGCCGTGATCGCCGTGCTGCGCACCCCCGCAAGTTATTTTGCTGGACGTCATATGACGCCCAGTCAGGATAACAGAACCACTTCCCGGCCGTCAATCTGCTATAGGCAAGACGGGAAGTGGTTAAACTGGAGCACTCAGAATATGGTGCAGCTGTGCATGGTAGCCAGTCAGATTCTATCTTTAGTTTGTTCAGTTAGGTTTGACAAAAAAACCTGGCAGCTGATTGGTTTCTATGCAGAGCTGCACCAGATTTTGCACTCTCCAGTTTTAGCAAATCTTCCACTTTTTTTAGGGGTGTGGGATATTTATTAGTTGAAGCAATAAAAAACATTGTAATGCACTATTTGTGTTGATGCACACATTTTAGAAGTGATACAAAATTTTATATCATTTTTATTTGATTTATGTGGAGTAGCACTGTACTTTTTCCTCATTTAGTTAGTGACCATGGCCTTTTTTAATGACATTGACAGTCCAGAGGCTGGCAGCAGGAGCCACTTGCTGTTAGAATGAATTACATTTTTTTTTCATCCCGTATCCACAGAAAAGTTAGGACTTTTTGAATTTTGGGGATGTTTTCTGAAAACTGACTGTGACTTGAACCTGGGCAGATTTGCTTTAAAGCTAATGTTATTCTTGTACAACTGCTAAAAAAACAATATGCAGCAGTATTCATTCCCAGTAAAAGGATGACATGGCATACTGCTACAGATACAGTAGATTTACAGCAACAACCAAATAACTGTTAGATGACACAAATCTTAATCCCCTCCCCCATTTGTTTAAACACAATGGGGTTTTTATTTACTAAAGGCAAATTCTCTGTGCGCTGCAAATGCACTTGGAAGTGCAGTCACTATAGATCTGAGGGGAAGATCTGAAATGATGGGAAAGCTCTGCTGATTTTATTATCTGATCATGTGCAAGCAAAAATGTTGTTTTTTTATTTTCCTTGCATGTCCCCCTCAAATCTACAGAGACTGCTCTTCCAAGTGCACTTGCTCATGACATCCCCAGCCTGAGGCCTTAATATATGAGAATAAAGGAATGTCCACACACAAATACATTTCCCACAGTTTACTGTAACTTTTCCTTGACCTATCATATTGGCATACTAGCAGAATCTTTGGAGCGGTTAGACATTCTGTAGCAGTCATTTCAGAGCAGAGAGCAAGTAGACATCTTTAATCCATCTTACCTCCTTACACCTGCATTCCTCTCCTTGGGAGCACCACAGAGTTGGGACCACTTCTCTGTGTATACTAAGTCCACAGCATTAGGCTTCCATCACCACATCACATGACCTAGAGCTGACGGTCAGGGGGATCAATGTGCTTCCTTTAGTATACTATTCTTTTCCTAATGTTCTTCCATAGCTCTGCCCAGCCGGGCATGCTCCCAGATGGCAAACTTCCTCCCAGGCTTTACCACTACTCAGATCAGAGAACTATGTCCAGGCCTCCCAGGCCTTACGCATCTCCCTGCAGAACCTGCAGAGAAAGATTGGGGGGTCAGGGCAACTACAGCAATTCCCTTCCTGTTCTGTACCATCGTGTGTGGTCCTGAAAAGGTCCCTTAAGGTCAGCTCTGTACCATGTCACAGGACCTGCAGCTGAGGGTCAGGGAGGATTAAGGTACTTCCTTTAATATACTATTCTTTTCCCAGTGTTCCTTCCAAAGCTCTGTCCAGCTGCACACGCTACCAGATTGCACACACCCTCACCCGCTTCACCACTACTTACATTAGGGGACTCTGTCCAGGCTACCCAGGCCTTACGAACCACGCTGCAGATCCTGGAGAAGAAGATCAGGGGAGACAGGGTGGCTACAGCAATTCCTCCTATGTTCTGTACCACCTTCTTTGTGACTTCAGCCCTGCGAAGGTCCCTCTAGATCAGCTCTGCAAGAGACAACATCTTAGCATGTCTGGCGTATCTCACTCCCATGCCCCGCTTAACTGGACTCCTCCCGCATTTAGAGAGGCACTGACTACACCCATGACATCACTAAGGAGGGACCTTTCTAAAAGTGGAGCTAACACCTAATTACAACTTTCCCTTTTCCAGGCTATATTGGGAACAAAGCCATCTAGTGGCAGGCAAGCTAACTGCACCTGCCAACAGGAAGACAGTGCAGTTGTTGCTGAGAGAGAACATGGGGACATTTTTAAAGTAGATGTGCTGCGTGTGGACTGAATACTATAATTTTTGAAGAGTCCACGGAAGAAGAATACGTTTTATGGATCCTTTGCTGAGTTATTCAAAATAAAAATGGATTTTGAGCCTGGAATCACACATTGACATATACTCCACTATAGAGGATTACATAATTGTTGAATGTTCCTAAATTATTGGATGGTAGATAGAGGAAAGCCTACTTAAAATGACATGTAATTGTTTACAGGCCACTGTGCACTGTACTGTTGAGATGGTATTAGCTTGTAAGATAATAATGTGAACAGCACATGACTCAATGTAACTGGTCATGTCTACTACAGTGCACATTCAACAGAATAGTTTAAATATACTGTGCATTGAAACAAAAGTTAAAATAAAGCAATACAGGCATTGAACATGTGTGTTTTTAGTGTGGTGCTTCGCTTATGTGATGTGTAGATTATGGATAGACCCTTAATAAAATTATAATAAACTCCTAATTGGTGCATTTGAAGTGGATGGAAAATATGTGATCTATGATCTTTTTTGCACTGAACATTCAAACACGTGACTATATATACAAATCTCTATTATAACAGTGTGTGAAGTTTTTTCTTTGCACTTTAGCTTTGCACTGTAGTATCTTTAAAATTATTGAGATGTATGCCACTCCCTTTTGAAAGGATGAAATCATATATTATTGTACGAAAACTTCATTTTATTCAGTTTATGCTTGCACTTTATCACTATATATATATATATATATATATATATATATATATATATATATAAAAATTGATTACATATATATAAATTGATGACATATAGAATGAATAGGATGTAGTGTGTGTGTGTGTGTATGTATATATATATATATATATATATATATGAATTGATGATTTTTTTGAGAGATAAAAAAAAGAGCTTGTAAATGATTCACTATATATAGGAGCAATTAATCACAATTGGACACCAATTGCAAATTTATATATACATAGTAAACTAGTTAAAGTGGTAGCGCATAGGATTTCTTACATTTATTAGGCATGGAACATGATCTTCACTGCTACTCAGCTGGAACACCAACAAAATCTACTGGGCATAGGTTGTGGGTAGTGGAATATCAAGAGTAGATTAGGTTGCTACCATTTGTTTGACTCCAAAAAAGGCAAATCTATTTTTTTTCATAAATATTCATGAGCCTCTTAAATCACAGATGAATCCATTTGTTGAAATGCAGCTGTTTATATTACAGCTTTTCCCATGAGATCAAAAATACACAATGAAGTCACTAGCACTACAATTAATTAGCTATTATTCATTCTATTTTGCAGTGATTACTAGTACTTTAATGATGGGGAAGCATCTGAATCAACACGCTATTCTCCTGATGTACATGCTGATGTAAACAGAAAACCCCACAGATACATCAATATTCCACTTCTAAATAAGGAGCAAAGAGAAGTCCTTGGTTCAATAACAATCAGTCATTCCCAGTGATGCCAAAACATATGCTATACATCACAATGAGCAGACAATTCATCTCACATTTGATATTCTGTGGCCAAATGACAATGCACACTGTTAACTCTCCATTGCTTGGCTAAAACCACCGCTGATATTAGTGATCAGGTTATTCAGGCTGTTCTGCTGCATAGAAGCCCAGTGGATAAGAAAATGAATCAGGTTTTCTTATACCACTAAGGAAGTACCCAGTAGACAAGAGGACCAATCATGGTTGCCATCAATGAAGTACAAAGCAAATCAATGTTTTAGTGGTGAGGACATTAGTACTAGCAAAGAGCAAGGACATACTCAACATACCTGTTATGGGGTAACAATTGACATAATGCAGGATTAGAACTTGCAATTTCTTGTTTGCCAATTTCAGAGTTCATATATGAAAAGTTTGCCAAGAAGAATATTTCCAACCAGTCATGTTTCAGTCCTCATTTTTGCACTCCATGGTTGAGAGTTTAATGGAACATAGATTGCCATTGGTGGCTATAGGCAACCAGAATTTTTTTTTGGCGTGCTTATCACACATAAGCAACTTTATTGTAATTTATACTTCTGTTTAAGTTTTGTGTTTTAATTGGTAAGTTGCTATGCTTAACAGGGATCTTGGGGGTTGATTTACTAAAGGCAAATAGACTGTTGCACTCTACAAGGGCAGATGCTCCGGAGCTTAGTAAATGAGGTAAAGATTCACTTTGCAAAGAATACCCAATCACATGCAAGGAAAAGTTTTAGAAACTGCATTTTTGCTTGCACGTGATTGGTTGATGTAAGTCAGCAGAGCTTCATCTCATTTACTAAGCTCTGGAGCAAATGCACTTGCAGAGTACAACTGCACTTTGCAAAGTGCACAGTTCATTTGCCTTTAGAAAATCAACCCCTTTGTTTGCAGCTTTTGGAAATTTTGCATTTGCTAAGCATCATATCAACTGGATAGTTCTTGTAATGGACAGATATAACTTGTTTATTATTACCTTCCAATTTTCCAAAATTAAATGTGCATCAGTGCTTTTCACATAAGACACAAATCAGTCTCACACATTAGCATGTCATTCTAATTCTCTATCAGATAAGTCCATAAACTAGTGGGTTGCAGTAACAGGTGCATTACTTTAAAGTCGTCAAAAAAAAACCTGCAAGACAAAGTCTTAATGAGCTAGTATGCATAGCATACTAGCTCATTATGACTTACTTACCTTAGATCGAAGCCCCCGCAGCGGTCCTTGTAGCCCGCTCCGGGCGGCGACATCATTCCCGGAGTTACTTCCGGGCAGGGGCGTCGCTAGGGGGTGGCTTTTGGGGCTATAGCCCCGAATCTGGGGCCAATAGCCCCGAGTCTCTGCAGGGGTCCCCAAGGGGAGGGGAGGCTTTCTGGGGACCCTTATGTAAGTGGGGGGCTCTCTGGGGACCCTGATGCAAGGGAGAGGCTCTCTGGAGACCCTAATGTAAGGGGGGCTCTCTGGGAACCCTGTTGTAAGTGGGGGGCCCTCTGGGTACCTTGATGAAAGGGGGAGGCTCTCTAAGGACTCTGATGTAAGGAGGAGGCTCTCTGGGGAACCTGATATAAGGGGGGCTCTCTGGGGACCCTGATGTAAGTGGGGGGCTCTCTGTGGATATATATACACACACACGTATATTACTTTATATACATGTGTATGCTCGCCCAAGCGTATGACTTTCTTTACTACGCTGCTATGGGCTCTAGCCCCAGATCTTTTGTAGACCTAGCAACGCCCCTGCTTCCGGGTATCACGGGCTCCGGCGCTGTGATTGGCCGCATCTGCGATGACGTCACTCCCGCACATGCGTGCGGGAACCGCCAGTAATGGCACACTAACTGAAGCAAGTGCGGCACATGCAGATACAGGGAATATCTCCTAAACCCTGCAGGTTTAGGTGATATCTGGGGTAGCTACAGGTAAGTCTTATTTTAGGCTTACCTGTAGCAAAAAGTGGTTGTAAAGGGTTTACAACCACTTTAATGTTTAGTAAAGCACATTGTATGCATTGGTGTGCTGCAGTGCCATTCACTGTGACACCACAAATCGCCTGCGTTGCAGTGCTTTGCACTTAACAAATTTGGTGTGTATCTGATGTTCAGTCTGTTTTGGTGTGTTGGCAGCTCATTCACAAGAGACAAAATAAGTTCCCAGATTCCATCTCCACACCCCATTGCTGCTATTCAAAACTTTCTCTGTCATCCAATGCCAGTCCTCCTCTGACCTGAATGACGTTGGTCTTTGCAGCAGAGGACTGTTGGCACTTTTTCGCCAGGTCAGTTTCACAATAAAGTTAGTTTTAGGAGCCAGGTTGAGTGTCACCTTTCATGTGAGGTTTAAATATTAGGGTTAGGTTAACCACTGGAGGCTGGTGCTTGAGCCCCACCCCCCCCAATGCTCGCTCGCACTAAAGAAAACCCATCCCCCCGGGCTTGATCGAACAATCGGGACGGCAGCGATCCCTGGCCTTACCTTATGTGGGGAGGTGCAGGGAGGAGGTTGCAGAGGGAAGACTACTTCTCTTCTATGGCTGGAAATGGTTGTTCTCCAATGGGTCATACCAGACCTCCTTAATTTACAGCTATGGAAAAATGTATAATTCGCACACTACCCCTATATAGATTAATGTATGAAGGTAGAGGTCATCCTAAAAAAATTGAAGAAAAAATGGAGAGAGTTGGTAAGCATTACAGACTCTTGTGATACACTTGACTTGTAGTTCCAGACCCAGGATGGTAATATGAATGTTTATTTTAAATCCTATATATAACTCAGGCTACGATATTACATTACACTCTGGTGAAGTTTATTAAACATTTGTTCTTGAATAAAGGATGACTATGCAAGGTTTTTCTTTGAAATGATAACATTTATTGTTGTATTACTTTTACTAAAGTTTCCTTGTTGGAGCTTCCTTTTGCAATCATAATTATTTATTCAAACATTTAACAAATTTAAAGTAGGTGTGATCTCAATTTGACTGCAAAAGTGGAAATACAATTAGCCCCTTTTCACACTGCTGCGGCTTTGAAATCGTGTTACTTCAGTGCGATTTCAAAGCCGCACATCAGTACAATTTGCACTGCTGATTTCATTGCGTCTTTGTGACTTAATTTAACAGAATTTGCAATGAAATCGGTAAAAGTAGTGCAGGAACCTTTTTAATAATTGCTGTAACATGAGTCGCAGCAATATTAATGGTTCTATTGTCAGCAATGGGGTGCGACTTGCCATGCTACTTGGAACTGTCAAAACGCATGACAAGTCGCATCGGTATGAATGGGGGCTGATGGACAAACTTTCTTTTTCACTAATTTTCAGGGACTGTTGGGGGAATGGTAGATTTTTAGATGATCGAACTTATTTAAGACAAAAAAAGTTCAAATGTTCCTGTTCAGGTTACTGTATACTAGGGAAAGGTACCGCGTTTCCCCCCGAAAATAAGACCTACTCCGATAATAAGACTTATAGGGCGTACACACGGTCGGACTTTGTTCGGACATTCCAACAACAAAATCCTAGGATTTTTTCCGACGGATGTTGGCTCAAACTTGTCTTGCATACACACGGTCACACAAAGTTGTCGGAAAATCCGATCGTTCTAAACGCGGTGACGTAAAACACGTACGTCGGGACTATAAACGGGGCAGTGGCCAATAGCTTTCATCTCTTTATTTATTCTGAGCATGCGTGGCACTTTGTCCATCGGATTTGTGTACACACGATCGGAATTTCCAACAACGGATTTTGTTGTCGGAAAATGTTATCTCCTGCTCTCCAACTTTGTGTGTCGGAAAATCCGATGGAAAATGTCCGATGGAGCCCACACATGGTCGGAATTTCCGACAACACGCTCCGATCGGACATTTTCCATCGGAAAATCCGACCGTGTGTACGGGGCATTAGTGTGATTTTCAGGGAGGGCTGCAATATAAGCCCTAGTTTAGGTTGGTTGTGCAATGCTACAGTCCACTTTCCTGCACTAGTATATGTTGGTGCGGTGCCGCTTGGCGCTCAGCTGATCTCCTCTTCTCTCAGCTGTCAGCGGTGAATCTTGGCCCCCCTCCCTGCATTGCTCAGAGCGGGAAAGACAGCTCGGGGTGGGCTCAGCTGATCTCTTCTTCTCCTGGGTGTCAGTGGGGGATCTCAGCCCCACTCCGTCTGCACTAATCGTAGCCATGGAAGACGGCTCAGGTGGACCATTGAATCACCGAGCAGGGCTCAGCTCTCCTCTTCTACCGGGTGTTAGTGGGGGATCTTGCCCCCCTCCCTTTGCAGTGCTCGAAGCGGTGGAAGACGGCTCAGGCAGGGGAAACACGGTAGCAAGATTTACAAGCAAAACACGGTAGCAAGAGTTTCCTTATACAGCTAACTGGTGGGAGCATGGCTGTAAACCATTACTAAGAAAATTTGGAAAGTGCCATTAATGGTGACTCCTGAAAATACTAGTTTTATGGCACTCATGTTGATTCAGGGCCTCCAATGCTTTCTGAGTCCTTGACATGGGACAAGCACATGCATAAGAACTACAGCTTTCATTCTGAAGCACAAAAATAGTATTTTTAGGGTCAACAATAGCAGTCCCTGCATTTACTGTATATTAGTACAGTTTTCATTTAAGCTTTGACCTCTGCTCTTTCTATGTGTAACTAAATAAAGCACAGGTTGTCTCATTGGATGTTATAAATGTTTTATAGGAATCTTGAAACGCTGTGATATCTACCTCATGGACACCTTCCTTCTCCCTATACATGTGACTTGAACTATTCTACAAATCTTTGAATTATGTATGTGTGCCATACAGGGTGCATTGTTTGAATGATTGTAAACATCACTGTAGACTCTGAACCATTCAGAGAAAAGGGAAACAGAATCAGACGGGACATCTGTATACCAGCTGGGCTCTCAACTGAACTCTCATATTACTGTAAATGAGAGGCTATCTCGCAAATAAAACAGATGGAGCAATTGAACATTTCCATCATAACTGTTGACATAAGAAATGAATATTAGCTTTTATGAACTAGAAAACAAAAAGGAAAAATTTAGCAGTACAAAGTCACAGAATGGCACAGTGAGAATCTATTAAAAAACAAACATGCAACAGACTAAAGCACAGCAGTATTTGCAAAGATTCTGACTACATTTACAGTCTACTGCTGTAAATAAATTGTATTTTCTATAGAATTAGTTTATCAATAATCTAAAGTTACTGTTTGGGCATTGTGGTTCTGCTGGTTCTTCATCCACTAGGCTGTCTCTGTGTGGTGACTACATTTTTCATAAATCTATGCAGCACCCTTTGCTCTAGGTCTTGTGGGGGAAGCTTCAGACTGCTGGATGGCCAATCACAGTCTTCCTCTACCTCTTTCCTCTGTGCCTTGCTGCACAGTCCAATTGCAGCCAGGGAGAGAGATTGCAACAAGATGGGTGGTCCTGCAGAAGGCCTGGCAGAACAACAGTCCAGCCCATAAAGGGCCAAGGCACGGACTTGGCTACATGCTCCCCCCACCAGAAAGGTCTTTGGTCCGCAAAAGAGGCAAGATTTGTAAGGAAAAATATTGCAGAATGATAAACTAACATGAGATTCCACAATAGTTTACATTTAGAACTAAACACATTTGACCCGTGGTGTGACATCTCTTTGTAAAAGAAGCAGGCAGGTGGAACTTCCACCAAGGTATGTGTTGAGAGGTAGGTTAGGGTAATTGTCCTCTTTTGATCTAAGTTCTGTAGACATAGGCTCTTCCAAGCTGTGGTCTGGAGAGTCATAAATAATACTTTTATGGGAGTGTATCTACCTTTTGACTATTTGCCTTTTAGGCTCTGATGACCCTTTATCTGGAGGCTCTCCATCAGATACAGGGACCAGGTGAGCTCCTCACTTTCTTCGGCTGAACTGAAGACTCCACTTGACCTTCTTCATTGCTGGTGGAGGCACAAACATAGGGGTGTTAGACCCAAGAGTTATTGAATAGATCTCAGTGGAAGAGGTGGAAGGAATGACTTTGCCCCCTAAGTATAACAGCACACCTACACCAGATGTCTCTATCAGTCCCCTCCATCAGTCATTGGAAGGTCACCACTACAACAAACTTGTTCGTGGAGAACAGTTTCCACCATCTCAAGTCTACATTTAAGCCCAGCGCACCTGGGGGAACAGAAAAGAACTAGAGAGGCTGGAGGCACAGGCTGTGGATGAAGCTGTGACTGGATTAGAGAAGCAGGAGATCTGCTGTACAGTTGTAGTGTGCTGTGAGGGACCTGTGCTGCTTCAGTCTGTTGCTGCATATGCCAACCCAAATCCAGGAGCTGCAACTGCTAATCTGCAGTGGGAGACTGCCTCATTGCAACCCTAGTTGAGTGAGTCCCTTGCTATTGTTACATCCATAGACTGCTATTGCATCCAGGGACTGGGAATGGCAACCTTCTCAGAGCAGGAAAGTGTCACCCACAAGGAGTGTCTGTGTGCCGTTGGTCAGAGTCAAACAGATTATCAGCAGAGAAGGTGACATCACCACCCTGCCTCTTCACCTTATGTAAACAGAGAACATTTTGCTTTTATTAAGAAAAATGCAAAGCATTATCTAAATGGCACCTGTGCCAAGAAAGCCTCCCCTGTGTTCACTATGCAGCACGGCAGGCGCACAGGACCAGAGAATAGTAAGGATCCCTGTAGTAGCAATGGCTAATACAATAATTCTCCTCTTTCAAAGGAGTCGGTATGGAACATACATATTTACAGTGTTCCAAGCTGCACCAATGTAACTAGGCAAAAATATTCATACCTCAAATTCAGCATTAAGCAAAATAAATGTAATTCAGTTAAGGTTTACATCTACTTTAAGAAATTGGGATATAATCATTATAAATTTATCTATTCAAACCCTGCTCATGTTCAGTCAAATTTCAGCAAGACCACATCTATTTTAGCCACTTTTTCATGTCTGAAACAATTCAGTTTATTTTCCTTTTAATTCTTGACATGTTCAAAATACCCTGTTTCCCCGAAAATAAGACCTGGCGTGATTGTCAGTGATGGCTGCAATATAAGCCCTACCCCACAAATAAGCCCTACCCTGTTTCCCCGAAAATAAGCCCTACCCTGAAAATAAGACCTACAAGGTCTTTAACTAGGGCTTATTTGGGGGTTAGGGCTTATATTGCAGCCATCACCGACAATCACGCTAGGTCTTATTTTCGGGGGAAACAGGGTACATGGTTTTTAAATGGTAATCTGAGCTGGAGAGTGCAGATTATGCCCCTGGTGTTGCTGTCGCATTCATTGAGCATAGCCCACTCTTTATGAATATTCTTACAAAACATTGTCATTTATATTCTTGCTTCACGTTTATATTTTGAATAGGGTAGACAAAGAACAAAGAGACTGTGTCTTGCAGTGTCTCGTTTAAATATTATGTTTATCGGTTTTAATCTTTTAATTACACTATTTTCCAGAGCACGTATCTTTGTGCCAGTGTTTTGTGTATGTAGAAATTTACACCAGTTCTGCGGCAGATTATAGATCCGACCAATCTGTGCTCTGGAAATGGCATTTTCATTAGCAAAAATAGGGTCAATTTGGCAAAAGTCCCTTTATCCAACCCTATTTTTGCTAATGAAAATGTCAGGCTTGTAAAACCAGTGCTTTATCTCAGATACTGTTGGCTTTCTCCAAGGAAAAAATGTTGTAAAAGCAGATTGCTAGGCTTGCTCTATTACTGCAATCTTGTGTATATGTAAACCCTCAGTCTCCTTTTATGCCTGTATTAGGACTATTATAATACACTTCTTCAGCAATTTAGAGCTTTTAGCTCATTACCTTCAAGTGTAAAAAATTCAGAAGGGCTTAAAGTCACTCTTCCTGAAAGGGCTTTAAAATCCTGTTGATCATCTGCTTTATGTGGTTAAAACTTTTTAAAGTTTTTAAAATGAAGCTGTATCCCATTTTAGGCTTAAAAAAAAAAATAAAAGTCCTGCATAAGAACAGATGGTGCAAGATGCCTACTATTACCTGTATTAAACAGAAATGGCTCTTATGTGCTCCTCTCTGATTTTGGTTCACTTTTTAAAGGGGAATTACTTTTTCTTACTTCCTCTTGATATCTGCCTCCAGTGGTCCTATGTCCTGTGGCAGCCAGACTGGGATAAAAAGGGCCAAGGACCAAGTGGCTCTACTGCAGAGCATATACACACTTAAAAAATGTACCATTTCCGACTTACAAACAGATTCAACTTAAAGCGGAGTTCCACACTCTTTCACAAATCAAGCTGATTCACAAGCAGGCATTATAAACAGTGACAAACGGAAAGAATTTTTTTTTTTCCTAAGGGTTACCTTGTTATTGATTGTTGAAGTGGCGCTTCCTGTCCTAGCCACCCGCGGGTATCGGCGTCAGATCCGGAGGCGCACTGACTCCTGGGAGCTATGAATCAATCTTTCCAGGAGTCAGTGTGGCTAGCCGCCGCTAATTATCGCGATCTTTCGGAAGTGGAAGTGACGCGATGACACCAGGACGTTGCCATCACAACAGGGTGGGCACTTCAGCCGCCGCCCGCTGTGATGGCAACGTCGGAAGCTTACGGCGCTGCGACGTGGACTCAATGCTCATCCTTTGACTGATTAAACCATTTCCATATATTTGAGTTGCTTATGTATCTGATTGCCTGGGTTTCAGTTTTAAAGCAAAGTTGGAAGCCACTTTAAACTTTTAAAAGGCCTGCTAAACATTAGGCTGTACTGACAATGTCAATTCTGGTATAAGATCATCCAAGTGAACAGAGTGAAGTTTTAAGCTTAAGATGGAACCCCAGCCAAAATCATCTTTAATTTGTAAAAATAGTGTCATGTTTTTATTGCTGTCTGTGTCCATCAAGAAGACTTGCCTCAACTTCCTATACAGGAAACACAGTGTTACTTCTTAACACATAGGATGTCACCAGAACAGGACATCCCATGAAGGAAGTGATAAAAATCTTGCCACTGGGAGCCCAATGAAAAATTCACTGAAAAGGTGTGTCATTGTTATTTGTGTAACCGTTGAATAGTTTTCCTCTCATTTCCTAGACACAGACGGAAGTCTCCTCAACAGTGACACAAACAACAATATGAACCTATCAGGTAATACACCAACGAAGAAAAAAAAAACACTTCATAAGAGCCCAGCACTAAAACTTTTAAACAAACCGAACTGTGACATAAACCCCCCGAAACATATATACTATATTACCAAAAGTATTGGCACACTTGCCTTTACACTTTGCAGCTATAACAGCTTCAACTCTTTTGGGAAGGCTGTCCACAAGGTTTAGGAGTGTGTCTATGGGAATGTTTGGCCATTCTTCCAGAAGTGCATTTGTGAGGTCAGGCACTGATGTAGACAAGAAGGCCTGGCTTGCAGTCTCCACTCTAATTTATCCCAAAGGTGTTCTATCGGGTTGAGGTCGAGGCCAGTCAAGTTCCTCCACCCCAAACTTGCTCATCCATATCCTTATGGAACTTACTTTGTTCACTGGTCCAAATCATTTGGTGGAGGGTGGATTATGGTGTGGGATTGTTTTTCAGGGGTTGGGCATGGCCCCTTAGTTCCAGTGAAGGGAACTCCTAAGGCGTCAGCATACCAAGATATTTTGGACCATTTCATGCTCTTAACCTTGCGATAACAGTTTGGGAATGGCCCCTTCCTGTTCCAACATGACTGTGGGCACTATTCTTTGTTGTTGCAGTCTCCGTTCTAATCATAGGCGTGCTCACAGGGTGTGCCGGGTGTGCCCAGGCACACCCCAATCACCCCGTGCACATTAGTATTATCGCTCTGTGTAGCAGCGGAAACAGGGGAAAGATCTCCCTCTTACCGGCTCTGCCATAAGAGAAGTGTTTATGCTCTTCTCTTTCACTGTGCCGGCAGGGAGATCAATGTGCCTGGGTCATGTATATGTAGACACCCGCACACGCATGTGTGTTTGAGCTTAAGAGTGCACACCCTAATGCAATAGGCTGCGCACACCTATGGTTCTAATTCATCCCAAAAGTGTTCTATCAGGTTGAGTCCTGACCTCAACCCGATAGAACACCTTTGGGATGAATTAGAGCTGAGACTGCAACACTGAAGAATAGTGCCCTTGGGACTTTAAATGAGTGGAGACTGTGAGCCAGGCCTTCTCATACACATCAGTGCCTAACCTCACAAATGTGCTTCTGGAAGAATGGTCAAACGTTCCCACAGACACACTCCTAAACCTTGTGGACAGCCTTCCCAAAAGAGTTGAAGCTGTTATAGCTGCAAAGGGTGGGCCAACTCAATGTTGAACCCTACCTACTAAGACTGGGATGTCATTAAAGATCATGTGGGTGTGTAAAAGCAGGCATCCCAGTACTTTTGGTAATATAGTGTATATATATATATATATATATATATATATATATATATATATATATATATATATATATATATATACTGTATATATATTATATATATTTTCTTCTCTAGAGGAACTATTTTATAACACAGAGTGGGTAAAATGTTTCAACCATATGAACCCGACAAAGGTTCTAACCCTTACCCAACCCATTAAGTTGTAAAATTTGTTTCTATTTTATTTTTTTTATATTTTGAAAGCCTAAAATGGCAATTGAAAATTACAGTTAAACTGTAATCCCATGACCCATTCAGTTGCCTGCTTCTATATGTCCTCACTCTGCTGCTGATTGACAGTTGATAAAGGAAATATACAAGTTGTCAGAGGACTGGAATTTGAAAACATTAGAGCTTGTTTGTTTCATTCTGTTTAAGTATGCCTCAAGTACACTGAAATCACAACTTTGTTTAGAGAGAGCCTTATGTCTTATTTGGTTAGTTTCATTTTTAGGGCAGACATCTCTGTTTAAACATTCAAATAGTTAAAGAATTTTCATGATTTTGTGTAATATTAAAGTCCACAAGACAGAGGCGTAACTAGAACCTTCAGGGCCCCGGTGCAAAAAACATTGATGGGCCCCCCTGCCCCCCTTCCATCCGAGCCCCGGGCTTCCAATTTTGGGGGGGTGTCCATGGACATCCTCCCAAAACCGTGCTTCCCGCATAACTCCTGGGACATGCATCCAGCGCAATCACAGCAGCTTTTTACCATGTGATCAGCTGATCACATGTAAACAGACTTGCCGGTTATCCGCAGCCCTTTCCTCCCACGCTGTGTCTGTGTTAGAAAAGGACTGCCGTTAACTGTCAAGAATGTCAGTAAATTGTTTACATTGATAATCAGTGCCTCAATCATTAGTGCCATTTATCAGTGCCCATCAATGCTGCCTATTAGTGCTCATCAATGCCGCCTAACAGCATCCATCAGTACTCTTCAATTCTGTCCATCAAAGCCCATCAATACTGCCTGAGTTCTGCCTATCAGTGTTCCTTCAGTGCCCATCAGTACCACCTATCAGTGCCCATCAATGCCAGCTATCAGTGCAGCCTATCAGTGCACATTAGTGCCTCCTATCAGTGCCCATCAGTGCCTCCTATCAGTGCCCATAAATGCCTCCTATCAGTGCCCATTAGTGCCTCCTATCAGTGCCCATCAGTGCCTTCTATCAGTGTCCATCAGTGCCTTCTATCATTGACCATTAATGCCTCCTATCAGTGCCTTCTATCAATGCCCATCAGTGCCTTTTATCAGTACCTCCTATCAGTGCCCATTAGTGCCTTCTATCAGTGCCCATTAGTGCCTTCTATCAGTGCCCATCAGTGCCTCCCATCAGTGCTCATCGGTGCCCATAAATGCCTCCTATCAGTGCCCATTAGTGTCTCCTATCAGTGCCCATAAATGCCTCCTATCAGTGGCCATCAGTGCCTTCTATCAGTGCTCATCAGTGCCTTCTATCAGTGCCCATCAGTGCCTTCTATCAGTGCTCATCAGTACCTTCTATCAGTGCCCATCAGTGCCTTCTATTAGTGCTCATCAGTGCCTTCTATCAGTGCCCATCAGTGCCTTCTATCAGTGCTCATCAATGCATTCTATCAGTGCTCATCAGTGCCTTCTATCAGTGCCTTCTATCAGTGCCCATCAGTGCCTTCTATCAGTGCCCATCAGTGCCTTCAATCAGTGCTAATCAATGCTTTCTATCAGTGCCCATCAGTGCCTTCTATCAGTGCCTTCTATCAGTGCCCATCAGTGCCTTCTATCAGTGCCTTCTATCAGTGCTCATCAGTGCCTTCTATCAGTGCTCATCAGTGCCTTCTATCAGTGCCCATCAGTGCCTTTTATCAGTGCTCATCAGTGCCTTCTATCAGTGCCCATCAGTGCCTTCTATCAGTGCTCATCAGTGCCTTCTATCAGTGCTCATCAGTGCCTTCTATCAGTGCCCATCAGTGCCTCCTATAAGTGCCCATCAGTGCCTTCTATCAGTGCTCATCAGTGCCTTCTATCAGTGCCCATCAGTGCCTCCTATCAGTGCTCATCAGTGCATTTTATCAGTGCCCATCAGTGCTTTCTATCAGTGCTCTTCAGTAAATGCTATTAATTTCCATGAGTGCAGTCTGCCTTCTCAGGACAGCACGGCTCTGAGTGGAGATCGGTGTCTGTCATGGAACAGTAGCACAGAGACACTGGCATTAACGTTCTATTTGCCCGTCCGTCCTCTCTGGCAGGGCCGTCTTTAATATTGATTGGACCGAGCAAACATTTTCTTGGGCCCTCTATTCTGAGGCATACAAAAAAATAGCAGGTAGAATCAAAATCAGTTTACTGCAGCAGATCACCCAGTGATTGCAATTGGTGGCCAGAGGTCACAGCCTATCATTACCGCTCACTAACTGGTTGCTAGAGGTTACAACACATAATTTCTGCTTGTTGATTGGTTGAAAGAAGGTCACAGCACATCATTACTGCTAACTGGTTGCTAGAGAGTACAGCAAATCTCTAGTGTTCACTGATTGGTTGCTAGTGGTTACAGCACATCATTACCACTCACTGATTGGTTGTTAGAGATTACAGCAGATCACTATTGTTTACTGATTGGTTGCTACAGGTTATTGCACATCATTACCACTCACTGAGCAATCCCACATTATTGAGCAAGAAAAGCAGCACATTAATACACATACTGCAGGAGACAGCCAGAGACTGTAGACATACTACAGGAGACGTCAGAGACTGCAGACATACTACAGCAGATGGTCAGAGACTGCAGACATACTACAGGAGATGGTCAGAGACTGCAGACATACTACAGGAGAAGGTCAGAGACTGCAGACATACTACAGGAGACAGTCAGAGACTGCAGACATACTGCAGGAGACGGCCAGAGACTGCAAACATGATACAGCAGATGGTCAGAGACTGCAGACATACTACAGGAGATGGTCAGAGACTGCAGACATACTACAGGAGACGGTCAGACTGCAGACATACTACAGGAGACTGCGGACATACTACAGGAGATGGCGGACATACTACGGGAGATGGCGGACTTACAATGGGAGATGGCGGACTTACTACGGGAGACGGCAGACTTACTATGGGAGACGGCGGACTTACTACAGGAGACGGCGGACTTATTACAGGAGACGGCGGACATACTACAGGAGACGGCGGACATACTACAGGAGACGGCGGACTTACTACAGGAGACGGCGGACTTACTGCACGAGACGGCGAACTTACTACAGGAGATGGTGAATATGCTAAAGGAGACGGCGGACATACTATAGGAGACTACAGACATAATACAGTAGACTGCGGACATACTACAGGAGATGGTCAGAGATGGCGGACATACTACAGGAGACAGCGGACATACTACAGGAGATGGTCAGAGACGACGAACATACTACAGGAGGCGGCGGACATACTACAGGAGACAGCGGACATACTACAAGAGTCGGTCAGAGAACTTTCAAAAATGCACAGCTTTACAGTTGTACAACAGCTCAGGGTTTAGGATAGCATTAAGGCAGTCTATAGGGAAAGGAGGTCTGGGGTGGGACTCCCACTCAAATCTTCTTCTCTCCTTCTACAGCTGCTCCTTCCTGAGTACACAGACTGATTGGTTGCTACAGGTTATTGCACATCATTACCACTCACTGAGCAGTCCCAAATAATTGAGCAAGAAAAGCAGCACATTAATACACATACTGCAGGAGACAGTCAGAGACTGCAGACATACTACAGGAGACGTCAGAGACTGCAGACATACTACAGCAGATGGTCAGAGATTGCAGACATACTACAGGAGATGGTCAGAGACTGCAGACATACTACAGGAGAAGGTCAGAGACTACAGACATACTACAGGAGACGGTCAGAGACTGCAGACATACTACAGGGGACGGTCAGAGACTGCAGACATGCTACAGGAGACGGTCAGAGACTGCAGACATGATACAGCAGATGGTCAGAGACTGCAGACATACTACAGGAGATGGTCAGAGACTGCAGACATACTACAGGAGATGGTCAGACTGCAGACATACTACAGGAGACTGTGGACATACTACAGGAGACGGCGGACATACTACAGGAGACGGCAGACTTAGTACAGGAGACGGCGGACTTACTACAGGAGACGGCGGACTTACTACAGGAGACGGCGGACATACTACAGGAGACGGCGGACTTACTACAGGAGATGGTGGACATACTAAAGGAGACAGCGGACATACTACAGGAGACTACAGACATAATACAGTAGACTGCGGACATACTACAGGAGATGGTCAGAGACGGCTGACATACTACAGGAGACAGCGGACATACTACAGGGATGGTCAGAGACAGCGGACATACTACAGGAGACGGCGGACATACTACAGGAGACAGTGGACATACTACAAGAGACAGTCAGAGAACTTACAAAAATGCACAGCTTTCCAGTTGTACAACAGCTCAGGGTTTAGGATAGCTTTCAGGCAGTCTATGGGGGAAGGACATACCTGACCAGCTGGGCTCATCATACACTTTTAGAGGTCTGGGGCGGGACTCCCACTCAAATCTCCTTCTCTCCTTCTACAGATGCTCCTTCTTGAGTACACAGACTGCATGGGGCGGGGTCAGAGCTTCAGTGGAGCTTCTGGCCCCGCCCCTCTCTGCTGGCTGGGGAATACGGGGGGTGGGGCTCTCAGCTCCTACTACGGCCGCTCCCTCCCGAGTACACAGGCTGCATAGGGCACATCAGCGTGTCAGTGGAGCTCCTGGCCCCACCCCCTCTCTGCTGGCTGATACAGCTCTGCTTCCCGTGTCCCCGGTGCGCTCTGCGGTGCCATCATCGGGGCCCCAATTTGCGGACAGTTCGGGGGGAAACAGGGCAGCAAAGACAAGGCCAGGGGCAGATGCCCTATTTGCCCCACGTTAAAGACAGCCCTGCTCTCTGGCACGGGATGAGAGAGGACACACAGCTGATCTCACAGCTCCCCCTTCTCCCCCCTCCTCTCTCCTGTGTGCTCCGTGGGAAATGTGAGCTCTTAAGCTTCACACTTGACTGCCTGCGGAGCACACAGGAGAGGGAGGGGGGAGAAGGGGGAGCTGTGAGATCAGCTGTGTGTCCTCTCTCATCCCGTGCCAGAGAGGATGGATGGGCCAATAGAACGTTAATGCCAGTGCTTCTATCAGTTGTACTGTTTCATGACAGATATGATCTCTGCTCAGAGCCGTGAAGAGCAACCCCGCTGGGTCCGCCAACAGTGGCGGAATCCCGGGCCCCATCGCAAGTGCGACTGTTGTGACCCCGGTAATTCCGTCACTGCCACAAGAACTTTACCCTAGCAGTACCTCCAACTCCTTCCCCCCTCTCAAAAATGCAAGGATTAAATGCTCAGTTTTGCTTAGGGTTGTAGGAATAAGGTGTAGTACCTTATTCCTTGCTCCAATAGGGCCCCTCCAGCAGTGCGACCAGTCCCTTGTAGCCTCCTCTCTAAGGTGCTCCCAACCAGGGTCGCACTTCTGCTTCATACATGGACAATGCAAGGTTAATAGTTCTGTATTGTATGCGATTATGCTGAGGGATCACCCACAATCTGGAGTGCTTAAGGGAGAGGAGGAGAGTGATCTGACAAGCAGTAAGTAAAGCAGCCAGAATCTTCTTCTTTTTGTGTACAGGAGGCAAGGTATTTCTTCTTCGGGCGCAGACATCACTGCCTGCACTACATGGACACTTCCCATTTGCTGTACTACAACAGGGCTCCCTTAGGATGCAGAAGATGAATTTCTGCAGTAACATCAGCAGGGACAGTGTAATTATAGATGGATTTGAGTTTTAAAATAGGTGGCCTAAGGGTTTTAAATGACAAATGCAGCATGTTTTTGACATTGGTTTGAGAGACTTCTGAGATCTTTAAGAATTAATTGCAGGTGCAACTGACCTGCATTTGACCTGCTTTGGCTGCTTTTGCATTTCCATTGACTTGTAATGAGAGAGAAGCAGTTATGAAGCAAAAAGAAGCCCATTGAAAAAAAATGAAATATATCCTTAAAGCGGACCTTCAGTAATTTTTTTCAACGTTCCATCTTTTAAATCTTCTGCCCTTGTTGTTTTAACTTTGGATAGTAAAACATTTTTTTTTCTGCCAGTAAATACCTTATACAGCCCACTTGTTTCTTGTCTGGTCATTAGCCTAGGCTTATGACATCATGCACAGCTCTCTCTCTCACTCTTGTGAGAGTTTGCCAGGAAGGGAGGGGGTGAGTCATAAGAGGGCCAATAAGAGCTGCAGAGTTGGAAGTGTGCCTCTGTTTGTCTGTGAATAGGCAGCAGCTTCAGCTGCCCACAGTTAAAATGGTTGCAGCCAGAATCGGCAGCATATTTGGCAAGTACAGAATCACAGTATATATAAAATAATATGCAAAATGGTTGAAGGGAAGCTTCAGAATGGCAAAGATGTTTTTATTACAAATTATGTGAGCAGACTGCAGTTTCTCTTTAAAGTGATAACATTTCACAACAATCTCACCATGTGACAGCATAAACTGGAATAAAACAAAAGTATATAATGACTACAAGTGAATGAAAAGTCCAAAACGTGCAGGCATCCCCTGAAGACGTGAGTTTGCACTAAACGTGTTGGGACAGAGCTATGAGCTGATGTCACGCCACCCCTTCCAGTCTCGAAACTGGCAACTGTGATTTGTTTTTATATCTTGGCATCTAGATGCATCTTCATGAATTTTTATGTGATTTTTAAGCAATTGTATAATAAAACTACTACACTATATACAGCCCCCTGGTGTTTGACTCTTTGCGGTGAACGCTTCACTCCTATACAGTGGTGGTGTGGGTCATATTATGCCCTCCAGTGGTGTGTGCAGCTACCATCAGGAGACCCCACGACTGTGGATGGAGATGGATGACCATATACCGTGTTTCCCCAAAAATAAGATCGGGTCTTATATTAATTTTGGCTACAAAAAACACACTAGGGCATATTTTCAGTATGTATAATAATCTACATTTATTAAAATACAGTCATGTCATCATGACGATCTTAAAGTGGTTGTAACCCTAAAAAAATATTTATATATATATATATATATATATATATATATATATATATATATATATATATATATATATATATGTGTGTGTGTGTATCCTGATCCTTTAAAGCATGATAGAAAGCACAGTGCTTGTGCTGTGTCATTTATCCCTCTCTATGCTCTAAAAAATCTGGAATAAAACAATAAAATGTTTTTTAAAAAGTTCCTGTGTCTCCTGTCTTCTCTCCCTCTCTCCCCCTGTCAATTCAGGAGTCAGCATTATAACATTCTGTAATCCCAAAAATAAAAAAGGAAACATACTGAACATTATACAATCTTTTTGCAAAATGGATTACATGTTTTTACAACAGCTTTAACTAGGGCTTATTATAGGGGTAGGGCTTATATTGCAGCCATCCCCTAAAATAAGGCTAGGTCTTATTTTTGGGGTAGGGCACATTTTCGGGGAAAAAGGGTAGAAAGGGTCCAGATTGTTTGATACAAATGCGCTACTTGCTGTGTTAACAGCTGTGGATCTGGTGAGTGCGGTATTGTCCTCAGTCACAGGGGGTGTGAAATAATTCGTAAGGTGGAAGTCATGGATTAATTCACTGGACTTTTTTTTGGACTTTCCTTTACATTTTTTAATTCTATACTTTTGTTCGCCTTTTTTTCATGAAATTTTCTCACGGTTTATGTCGTCACATGGTGATATTGTTGCACACTGTGTACAAACAATTGTTTCAAACAGTCTGGACCCTTCCTATATGGTGATATATTATTATTATTATTATTATTATTATTAAAATAGAGGATTTATATATTGTCAACAGTTTGCGCAGCGCTTTACAACATGAAGGCAGACAGTACACTTACAATACAAATCAATACAGGAGGGATCAGAGGGCTCTGCTCGTTAGAGCTTACAATCTAGAAGGGATTGATTTTTAGATCCTGCACTTTGTTTTACAATCTGTTTTTGGGGTTTTGTATACTTACCCGCTACTAGCTGCCTTATATAACTTTAGCGCTGACTAATTTTGTCTGTTTTTAACTCCAGGTAACACTATTTAACTAGTATTAATTGCAGTAACAGGTCCTTTTTTTAAGTTTAAACTCTATGAATAACGTCTCATCATTGTAGGCAGTGTTATATGGTTTGTAATAACCCCTTTGTCATTTTTGCTAGACAGCTTGGCCTACATATAAAATAAAAAGGTCTGAAAAAAAGGAACCTCCAAACACTTACCAGAACACAATATTTTTCACTTTAGTGGGCCTTTACTATTATTATTATTACTACATTTTCCAGTGTTGTGAAGAGGCACACTTTTATTACAGTTTTCGGTACAAAAAGTCATTAGGACAGGTAGGGCTCCTAGCTGTGTTCAGTTTCAAACCAACATCTTTACTCCTGGGATATCTACTGTATCACTGAGGAAAAATTAACCTTTTAAAGATTAATATTGTCCTGTTTCTCAGCTAGTTGTAGTTCAGATTGTTTCTGCAGAAAGGAAACAGCAAGTCAAGGGGCCCAGTACTGGGAGAAACACATGTTGGAAAGATTAAAGGATCGTACTGGAATACTGTATGAACACTATAAATGTTCCAAGTATTTCATTTACATCCCATCACATCTACATTTTTGCTATGCTAATCTCTAGTTAGGAAAAACATTTCCACAGCAAAAGCCCAGAGGAAATAGTAGTGGGAGTTGTGGGAAAGTAGACACGTAGGCCGTAAGACAACCTAAAGAGCATGAATGTATAAAATACTTGTGACATTGTTCAGTTCTATACAGCCATACAATGTGGGAATATTTAGTAATGTTCTCCTTTCTGGATTCAAGTAATATTATTTTATTGTCAATAACAAAACACATATACTACTCAAGACTGCTCAGTTCCCAGAACAGCACGGCAATTATTCTGTCGTCATACTGAGTTTAATCATCAAAAGAAAGCATAATATAAATGATGGATAAATCATTGAGTGTATATTTGTACAAGGAAATGCCTTTAGATGTGTTACATATATGAACTCTTTCAGATTATTGCTCATTCACACCAGATGTATTGTCAAACATGGGGCCTTACTGCTTTTTCCAGCTCCTGCAAAATGTGTTATTTACACAGCAAAGTCAGTAGGGCCTATTCACACAAATGGATTATGTGGAGGTACTTTGGACAAAGCCTTGCATTCTGCATCTGTGTGCATCTTTTGAATCAGGTCAACTTATTATGGTCCTTTAAATCTTCAGTGCAACGCACATTAAAACACAGGGCAGTATTTAAAATGTACAATTATACAGTATCTCACAAAAGTGAGTACACCCCTCACATTTTTGTAAATATTTTATTATATCTTTTCATGTGACAACACTGAGGAAATGACACTTTGCTACAATGTAAAGTAGTGAGTGTACAGCTTGCATAACAATGTAAATTTGCTGTCCCCTCAAAATAACTCAACACACAGCCATTAATGTCTAAAAGTGAGTACACTCCTAAGTGAAAATGTCCAAATTGGGCCCAACTAGCCATTTTCCCTCCCCGGTGTCATGTGACTCGTTAGTGTTACAAGGTCTCAGGTGTGAATGAGGAGCAGGTGTGTTAAATTTGATGTTATCACTCTCTCATACTGATCACTGGAAGTTCAACATGGCACGTCATGGCAAAGAACTCTCTGAGGATCTGAAAAAAGAATTGTTGCTCTACATAAAGATGGCCTAGGCTATAAGAAGATTGCCAAGACCCTGAAACTGAGCTGCAGCACAGTGGCCAAGACCATACAGCGGTTTAACAGGACAGGTTCCACTCAGAACAGGCCTTGCCATGGTTGACCAAAGAAGTTGAGTGCACATGCGCAGCGTCATATCCAGACGTTGTCTTTGGGAAATAGACGTATGAGTGCTGCCAGCATTGCTGTAGAGGTTGAAGGGGTGCGGAGTCAGCCTGTCAGTGCTTAGACCATACGCCGCACACTGCATCAAATTGGTCTGAATGGCTGTTGTCCCAGAAGGAAGCCTCTTCTAAAGATGATACACAAGAAAGCCCGTAAACAGTTTGCTGAAGACAAGCAGGCTAAGGATATGGATTACTGGAACCATGTCCTGTGGTCTGATGAGACCAAGATAAACTTATTTGGTTCAAATGATGGCAAGTGTGTGTGGCCGCAACCAGGTGAGGAGTACAAAGACAAGTGTGTCTTGCCTAAAGTCAAGCATGGTGGAGGGAGTGTCCTGATCTGGGGCTACATGAGTGCTGCCAGCACTAGGGAGCTACAGCTCATTGAGGGAACCATGAATGACAACATGTACTGGGACATGCAGAGCATGATCCCCTTTCTTTGGAGACTGGGCCGCAGGGCAGTATTCCAACATGATAACGACCCCAAACACACCACCAAGACGACCACTGCCTTGCTAAAGAAGCTGAGGGTAAAGATGATGGACTGGCCAAGCATGTCTCCAGACCTAAACTCTATTGAGCATCTGTGGGGCATTCTCAAATGGAAAATAGAGGAGCGCAAGATATCTAAAATCCACCAGCTCCATGATGTCATCATGGAGGAGTGGAAGAGGACTCCATTGGCAACCTGTGAAGCTCTGGTGAACTCCATATCAAAGAGGGTTAAGGCAGTGCTGGAAAATAATTGTAGCCACACTAAATATTGACACTTTGGGCCCAATTTGGACATTTTCACTCAGAGGTGTGCTCACGTTTGTTGCCAGAGGTTTAGACATTAATGGGTGTGTGTAGAGTTATTTTGAGGGGACAGCAAATTTACACTGTTATACAAGCTGTACACGCAATACTTTACATTGTAGCAAAGTGTCATTTCTCGAGTGTTGTCACATGAAAAGATATAATAAAATATTTACAAAAATGTGAGGGGCGTACTCACTTTTATGAGATATTGTATGTATTGTAAAAACATTTTTTTAATTTTTTTTATTTTTGGATAGTATTCAGGAAGGATAATAGCCCCTGTCAAGTTTTTATTACTGACTGTATCCTTGTTAACTAGATTCATCTTTTTTAGTTGTCCTGGTGACATTGTCACTGAGACAGAAAGTGATGGGAAAACCAAAATATTGCAATTGTCATCAGAACAAAAGAAGAGGAAAAGTCTTTAAATAAGGACACTTCTGACAAAAGGCTAAGAGGACTCACTTTGCAATGATGAGAGAGATAAAAACAGCAATAAAATGAATGCATGGCGTTTTTTTATTTTTTTATTTATTTATTGGTTTCACAGAATTGTACAGGTTATTCAGTTATAATGAACAAGGGATATAAAAGATGACATTGGTAGGATACATGAATGTTCAGATACTGTAGTCATATGTAGTCACATGAAACATAGGACAAATATCTGTAGACTTTACAACCCTAGGGAGATAATTGTCAAGATGTACAGGAGTTTGAAAGCGTGTATAAAAATATATACACAATAAAGTTATTGCTGCAAAGAACAGCAGCTATGGCCCCATTTCATGGCAGAAGATGGTAACATTGGCAGGTAGAAGGACATGCTAACAATGGCTGGGTGGGGTGTGCTCAATGAGACATGGTAGCTGCTGCTGATCCAAAACCGTTCATTTTCACACATCAAAGCCAGCCAATGGTACTGATCACAAAGCCCTTCACAGCACTGAATGCATGCCCAGAGGGCACATTCAGGACAGCCCAGCAGCTCAGTTGCATACTAGGCAAGCTCTAGAAAGTGGTGCATCCTTATGACCCAGTAGTCAGGGAGGCAGCTGTATGGAGAGTCTCTGCATTCTCTCTTGCCTCCCAGGTAATGGGCCACCATGTCATGCAGCCCCTGCTAATAGGTGCAGTCAGCAGCCCTGGGCAATAATGACTAAAAACTTTTTAAAGGCATTGCTCAGACAACCATACCCACTACCGCACCTTCTTTCACTGACAAGAGGCTCAGGGAAACCTTGTCCGTGCTTTGCATTTTATGAATGAATACAGTGTATTCTCTGGTTGGATGAGGTAGAGAGTGTGATGTCCACCTTGTCCAATCAAAGGATGGTTTGCATTCATTCAGATCATGCAAAGCATTCTCTGAATGTTGTTCATGCAGAGTGGCTGACCTCCTGTGCTCACAATGCAGTAGGCCAGGCCATCAGCACAGGACCCAGAACCAAGATCCCAGAACCCAGTGGAGATCACTGAAGTAGCCGTGTCTACTTCAGTATTTTGGAGCTTCCAGGGGCATCAGCCAGGTATGGTATATACATAGTTACATTGGTCCAAGTTGAACCAGTCTAATGATGTATAAAAAATCTTTGATGCTGGCTTCACTTAAATAGTGAGCATCATTGGTGGTTCAGTGACCTATGAAAGCTTGCACATAGTTCTCTACTCAAACCTCTCAGTCATTGGGAAATCCAGCCACAACTATAACTAAAAATGGAAGAGGTTTTTTGCCCGTTTTCATGTATGTGTAGTAGGGGGGTGTTCTGTGAGGAGTTTTGGTGGTCCAGGAAGAGTCATCGTGTCATGGTCTGGGATCAAGCTCAGAGGCCAGTGGCTGTAGCAGTAGAGAGGTTCACGCAGTAGTCAGCTGAATGACTACACAAGCTGGTCTCCCTGGATGACTTGGCCTCACCCAATCAGAGTCTAAGCACTAGCCGGTCTTCAGCAGAGCTCCTGATGATTGAGATGGGTTTCGTAGTTGCCAGTTTGCCATCTTCTGGATTGTCCCAGGGGGGTCAGGTAGCGGATGAAGCAGATATGGAACAAGCAGAGGAATAGTCAATGAACAAGCCAAAAGATCAATGATGAGTAGCAGCTAATTGGGATCAGGCGGAAGCGTATTCGATGAACATGCACAATAATCTGCCAAACAGGATGTGCAAAGACATGGCTTAATTAGGAAGTTCATGAGAGAGGCGCAAAGAGTTCAACGTTAAACAAAGACAAGGTATAAAGAAGGAATGTCGCTGAACCACCAACAATTAGAAGAAATTAATACATTTGACATCTACCTGAAACCATCGCCTACAGTTATTTGGAAAAGCATTTCACCAAACATAGGGAGCAATACAAATGTTAAAATGCATTGGATGTCCTGAAACAAGCAGGACAGTTGGTAATTACAAAAAGTATGGTCAATGGAAAACATGTCTTATAAAAAAAACATATTATCAGGAATATCATTTCAAAGCCTATATTGTGAATGTGAAATAGACTTCAGAGTTTTTTCATTTGGATGTTAGGATATGTATCCCCCCTCCTAAATAGTTAATGTACTATAAAAGTGAACCTAAAAGGGCATCATCTAAACATAAAATAATAACTTTTGTAATTGACCACTTAAAACACTATGGAGTATTTGGTGGTCCAGGCAGAGACATCACTTACTGAAACACTTTCGTTATAATTTTGATTGGGTCACTCAGTGATCAAGAGGCATTAGTGAATGACTCTTGGCTGTTTTTTATCTCATGCTGAAGCACCAACAAGTAAAAGAAACAATGACATTTGACATCCACCGGAACCCATCTCATATACAAACTCGGCAGAGCATTCTGCCAAACATATGGATCAGAAGAAAATTTTAAAATAGTAACTATGTCCAGCAACAAGCAAGATGGCTAGTAATTATACAAAGTATGTCAAACACCTAGCTAAGGCGCTGTTTTACTTGCCCTGTTTGACATCATAGAAGTGTTAATATGTTGAATTCCTAAATTAAGTAAATATATGATGAATTGAACTACAATAGATGCTTTTGAGAAATAGTAATTTAATTCATCTAATTCTAAGGTTAGGTAGGAACATTATTTCTGTATTAATTATAATAGGGAGCAATAACATTGATGATAGTACTCAAACATCATGCAATTCTAAAAAGGAATATTAGCTTATATGCTGTTGTTCAATTTGTAATAATTTAAAAAGAGTCTAAATATAAGAAACATCTCAAAACGAAAGGAATCTGTATCACGATCCCCCATTTAATATCACTGTCAGAATACTCTTACAATGGAAAACATGTCTTATAAAAACAAATAATATTAACAAGACCCATACATTAGCATTTCAAAGCCTATACTGAATGGAAAAATGGTAGACAAGTAAAAATAAATATTAGACTTCAGAAGCGTGTTGCCGAAATCTTTCCTTTGGATGGTAGGACATGTATCCATCCTCCTACAAGTTAATGTACTATGACAATGGCCATAAAAGGGCATTATCTGCACATAAGATAAACATCTGTAAATAACCACTTACACTATGGAAAAATTTATTTTCCTCCATGAAGCACTATAATAAAAGGAACTGGGCAAACTTGTAAATAAAGCACTCTTCAGTATGTGTAATGCATCCTTCCATTAACCATAAAAATGCAATCATTTCCTTATGTGGGCTTTTGCAAAAAAGCTAGGCAAAAGCATGGTGTGAAAATCCACTGACCTGTGGCAGATTTCAGTTTACCATATTTAAACTTATTAATTGAAGATTGCTAATTAGAAGCCGTTAGTTAATGCAATTTTTGTTTCATGTCACCTAGGCACTTATAAAATAAAGTCATTTTAAATTGTACTTTTGCCTAAATACCAGGGACAGTCCTGGGCTGTGAAAGACTCAGCACACCATTGGGCACCCTGAGGAGATGGAATTACGATGTATGGTAGGCATGGGCAAGTTTTAACTAATGCTGCGTACACACAAGCGGACTTTCCGGCATACTTGGTCCGGCGATCTTTCCGACGGACTTTGTAGCGTAGGTGCGCCGGACTTACAAACGGACAGATTTGGACACACACGATCACTCCAAAAGTCCGATGGTACAGCACGTACGACAGGACTAGAAAAAGGAAGTTCAAGCCCCACTACGCCACCCTTTGGGCTCCTTCTGCTAATCTCGTGTTTATCTCGTGTTAGTAGAAGTTTGGTTAGAGACGATTCGCGCTTTTCACACTTCAGCTTATTTCAATCGTTTTCTGCGGTTCAGTTTGTGCTTGTGAGGTTTGTATCTGCTTTTCAGTGCGTGTTGGTCAGTTAGTAACCTGCCTAGCAGGCCGTTCTGGTCCGCTCGTTCCTGATTTTCAGGTCGCTCTTCATAGGCCTTGCTGTTCTTCAATGCGTTTGTTCTAAGTTTGTTTGTTTGACCAGCCGACCGTTTCAAAGCCATGGTGCATGGACGTACTCGTTCTCGAGTTCGTGCTCCATGGGGACTTGGTTTTGGGGTTAATACTTTGACCCGAGTCCAGTCCATGAACAGGGCGAGGAGGAGTTCATGGACGAAGAATTGGTTGCGCCAGCGTGACCAATTCTCGCACATGCCTTTGCTCCGTGAGATCCGTGAGAATAATCCTGAGGATTTCAGGAATTATCTCAGGATGACGGACCCCGTTTTTGAACGTCTGCTTGCTATGTTGACCCCTTATATCTGCAGGCAGGATACCTGCATGAGGCAAGCCATCACTGCGGAGCAGAGGCTAGTTGCCACTTTACGTTACTTGGCGACTGGAAGAAGTCTTCAGGGCTGAAGTGGTTAAATGGTAATCGTTCTCAAAATTCCCTGTGTATATGTATAATATAGCTCCTGAAAAAGTGGTAAAACTTCATCCACGAAACATGTAGAGCAAGCAAATGCACTGATGGTATAATTGTTCCAGATGCCAAATTTTGTGACTATGGAGCACGTTTGTCCGATTACCTTAGTTGGTTTTAAAAATCATTTTGTATTGTATCATATACTGTATTTTTTTGTATTTTTGTATTAAAATTTATAAAATTTAATTTGTGACTGTTCTCTGCTGTTATATTACGGTACCATTAAAGTCCATGATAGGCTCCCCCTCCGTATGTCTTACTCTCCCATGAGCAATGAGACT
This sequence comes from Lithobates clamitans, assembly GCA_037952925.1. Taxonomy (NCBI): domain Eukaryota; kingdom Metazoa; phylum Chordata; class Amphibia; order Anura; family Ranidae; genus Lithobates; species Lithobates clamitans. The sequence goes on along the minus strand of JBBGZY010000019.1, from coordinate 3,543,714 downwards.
TGTTGGTTCTTCCCCCCGTTGTTAGGATGCATAATAACACAGTCTATAAGACATAGAGATGTTGCTTGCCACTTTCCCACTGAGCCAGGAGAAATCCCGATGGAGCTGCAGCTGATTGCTATGGGCAACTGCTGCGAGGATAACGCCTTTGCCCCATGTTGGGCGCCAAATGTAGCGAGGTCCCGAATCTCTAGAGGCCTAATGGTGACCTCCAGAGTTAGGGATAGCTGACATCCTTCTGTGTAGAGTGGTTACAAGGCATGATGGGTGTAATGCAAGATAGATTCATGGGCGCCAGACACTTCTTGATGCAAAGAGATTTATTGTTTCTTAAACAGAACAGTGGGAGAGAGGGTTAGTGCCAGGACAATTTTTAGTAGTTGCAATGTTAATTTAGCAGAATCCAAGATTTCCTGTAGGTAGACAGCCATGCAGGGAAAGGCATCCATCAAGACACCACATGTGCACGAATAGAGCCGCTGTCTCCCATTGTTGTAATTAATTTATTAACTTCTTCTACAATCTCCTGTTGTAGATCTTCACTCAACTGAGCTCCCAGTCTTTCACTAGACTTGCTGATCCACTGCCACTGGATCTCCTGAGCTCTTCCATTCTTTTCCTTCAGTATCTTCCTCAAGTATCACCCGCTGGGTCCCTAGCTTGGCACTCACAGATACTTCTTTAAGTGTCACCCCACTAGCCTGTTTGGTCCCTGGCTTGGCACACAATATTGCTCTGCAAGCGTCACCTCCACTGGCTGGGTCCCTGGCTTGACATCTGCTGAAGTTTCCCAATTCTTTACCGTCCCCAGTTGGTGAGAATACTGCTCTTGTACTTGCTTCAGCTACTCACAGTGGTCCCTGGTAATAAGGTGGATGGTCCGTTAGTGGTGACAGCCTCCCCTCTACCTCTGACCATGACAGGTTCTCCGGCCGGCAGAACTGTTACTTCTGGTTGGACTGCGAGCCGCAATCCCAACCCTACGCTGCTCTCTTGCTTTTGCATAGGCCCTCAGATAGCCTAGCAGCCAGATGTCCCTGGGATAGGCCTCAGGTCTCTGGCCTACTAGTCTGGGGCAAGACGACACATGTCCACCCAGACAGCCATCCAGGTGGCACAGAACCCCGATCACCTGACCTCACCCAAATAAATAGGCTCTCCCAGCAGGCAAGAGACCCAAGAAAATCCCTACCCATTCATTCTTAATCTGTCCTTGCAATGCACTTCTCTTATCTAATGCCACCAGATACCCAGCCATCTAGTGACAGAAGAGAGAAGTGCAGCAATTCCAGAACTAGGGTGAAATCAATTGACCTCCTATCAATTGGCCAAGGCAACTATCATTTGGCAGATAAATTTAAGAGCAACCCTGCCTAAACATCATTTAGTAGAACATCACCACAAAAGGAAAGGATTCTAATCCTGCGCTCTTAAACCTAATCATCCATTAAATGGGTGAGGCTTACTGGGTACAGCTGATCTCTGAATAAGAGATTACCAACAAGGCCTTGGCTGCAATCTGTAATGGAAGATAAGATGAAAATAAAACAAGGGAAGCGCTCCTCTAGTGTAAAACCTCCTTTTATTTTGACACAATAAAAAGGATTAAGATGCACTCACATGGTTTCAGTGAAACAACACGCCTGTCACAGTGTAAAAGAAGCCAAAGTGATACCATTCAGTGGAGTACTAATGGGGTGGCAGGGGCGGTCCGTCCTGGGTGCCATATATTGGGGGGTGTCAACCCGACGCTGCTTAGAGGTGCCAGCCTCCTCCACATGCTGCTGCTCCCTCCTCCGCTCCACCCTCCTCTGGGCTCTGGGCAGTCGGGCGATTGCTCAATTGGAGAAGGGGCTCTGCTGCACAGGATCTCATCTGATTACATTGTTGCAGCGTCTATGTAGCTATCTGACCTCTGAGAGTTTCCGACAGTCTGTACTGGGCTATGTGCTGTGCCTGCTGGACCTGCATCAATGCATCAGCTAAATCTGCAAAAAGTGGCTCCCCATGAAAGCCACAAAGCTTGGATAGTGTAAAATAGGGAGCCACTTTTTGCAGATTTAGCTGATGCATTGATGCACCGAGGCTCAGATATAGAAGCTATATACAATTCCTGCTGACTGGTGATTGAAGTCCTTCTGCCAGGATATCTGGAAAAGTTACCTTTGAAGATATATAGTTTTTTTCATGCCTGAGGGTCACTCTGTGGCCACTACTGTCTGGTGAGTGCTTTGATTTACCACTTCGGGTGAAGCACGAATAAGAAAGCATGTGCACTTTATTATGTAGTGATTGGATCTATTAAGAAGAATTTTGTGTGTTTTTTCTTCAGAATAATTTGAGGACATTTGATATGTTGCACTAAATTCACTTTATTGCAAACACAGAATATTTATTGCTTATGCACTGGAGCACTTTAATATATGTTAAAATCAACAGGTTCACATTGAATATATTGCACTATTGATGCGCCCTATATTATCTGTTATATTGTTTATTAGTAAATTACTAGTTTAGGAGCAGCATCAGGTTGATAGACTGCATGTATGTATTTTATTTTATATATATAATATATTGCACTATGGATGCGCCCTATATTATCTGTTATAGATGAGTTGAAAAGTCTCAATTAAATAGCAACATCCCTCCACGTGTGTCCATTCATTGACATAACAGGCGGGGTGTAACAGCTGAGACTATTGTGTGAAGGTAAGCAGAGCGGTATCCAATATAGTCTCAAAGATATCGCTTTAATATATGTAAAGTATAAAGAGTTCACCTTAGATAGGTGCTTACCACTCCTTTAGCCGTTGTATTTGTGGCAGCGATTTCCAAAGGGCTCTGTATATTCACTCTGCACGTCTTCACTGTCACACCTGTTGTTTAATTGTCTGCTGGTAAAACAGGATTTGTTTCCTTCACATTAGTGAAATAAAGAGGCATTCACCGTTGATTTTCAGGGAAGATCACCATAGTAATTTTCGGTATATTGAGCAGGAATCATATTCTATTTTGGCCAAGTGATTTTCAGCAAGATACGGAAGTGCCATCATTTCCATCGTTTCCCTAGATGAAGAACACCAGGAGTCACCTCATGTGTCCATGAGAGGGACTTAGAAGGGAGAACAGGGGCGAGCTAGCATCAGCCGCATCGACGCTTGCGTTTCGTGCATCATTCATGCACTTCATCTGGACCTTTTTCTATTCCCTCGTGACTGTCAGCTAGATGAGGACGCATGGGAACAAGTAAATTTGATGACACATAAAGGCTTTCTTAATGTTAACACTCAAGAAAATGCATACAAGATTCGGGCCAGATGATATAAGGGTAGCGCTACTCCATGAGGGTCACTTGCTGAATCTGTACCCCACTGGTTGCCCCAACCATGCAAGTTCTCCGACACCTCTGACATCCGGGGTTCAGACATTTCCCAATGATAATCAAAGAGTTAAAGACACAAACTTTAGGTGCAAAAGTTGGATAATGTTTACTGAAAAGCTATGAGCATAAATCCCCAGTGGTATAAACTTGACCCCTGGGGAAGTTTCATAGTAACAAGGAAAACACAATAGTGACAATGATATAAAATAGTGAAAAATAAGCAAAATCTGGTTGTAGAATGCAAAGATTTTCAAACAATACTCTATACTGATGGACTTATGTGAACAGGCAGGAGGGGGGTAGAGGGGTGACCGCCTTTGTGTCAAACCACCATGAAACAACAAGCTATAACAATGCCCTTACATTGTTAGAATTATTAACTCTTGAATACTTAAACCTGCTCAGTCAGAGTCCTGGGTGTAAGCACTTAAATAGAGTCCTGGGTGTACTATATAACTTATATGTTTCTAACTGAACAGTGGGGAGGAGGATATGTTGTAGTCTCTCAATTAAGAAAGAAGCCTTTGGTCTTCAGCTAGCTCTTTAATGAAGTACTTGAGATATCCAGGTTATTGGGGGGAGGTGAAATAGCCTGGTGACACTTTAACTAGCAATGCGTAGCAAAAGGTATTTATGGTGTCCTGTGGAGAGGGAGCACGGCTGTTGCGCTGCAAAGTGGCTGTCTGGCCAGGTCCTACAGGCTTAGGCACAGGGAAAAGCAGCAGGGTTGGACTGGGACAAAAGTTTGGCCCTGGACTTCATCCAGACCGGCCCATTCTAATTTTGCAAACACACACAAAAAAAGTATCCCGTGCACTTGCATGATAGTGACATAATCACGGCCCGGCTATCCACATAGCAGGAGCACACAAACCCAGAAAGAAGACCAGGTGAAGGGGGAAGCCCCCAGCAGCAGTGACAGCACGCTGCTGGAGGGCTTCGCTTCAAAGGTAAGTTTGTCATGTGACAATAAAATCGTGCACACACTGCAAGGGCTTGTTTAGTTCCAGGCAGCATGAAAAAGGAAGATTTGCTTACTTGATCCTCCATCCTGCTAGACTGGTTCTCAGGTAGTCTTCTCCCCCATGCTCCAGTGGTCTAAGGTCTTCTGATGTCATCAAGACTGATGCAGAAACCATAACCCCAATTCTTCTCACTGGGGCCCCCTTCATTCTATAGGGTCCTTCTTCTAGGCTCCCTATATCCCATACAACCCCCTACATTCCATAGGGTCCTTCTTCCCATTGGGGCCCCCTTCATTCCATAGGGTCCTTCTTATAGGGCCCCTACATCTTAAACACCCCCTTCATTCCTTAGGGCTCCTTCTTCCCACAGGAGCCTCTTCATTCCCTGGGCCCCCTGGTTGTCTTGTATCTTCCAGCCCCCATCTCCCCCCTGGTGTCCTCCTGTCACCTGCCCCCCAGGACTAGGCCCGAAGCCTGGCTCTGCATTATATATATTTTAAAATAAACAACTAACGCTCACACCTATTTTTGATCAACCGCAGTAGTGAGCAGCTGCCAACATCAAACGGGTTACCACAAACTCACAAAGAAATTGAGTATATAGCAAAGGTTGTGGCGCTAACTAAAATAACATCAAAAATCCATTCGGTGGAAATAATGATTCAAACAATATGCAAAATCTAACGTAGCTAAAAGTTCATCAAAAATGTCAATTAATATTGAAATTTTCATAAAAATATTTTCAGCAAAAAATGTATATATAAGCAATGCCTATAATTAAAACTATTATATCCAAACTATGTCCTGGACATAGTTTGGATATAATGGTTTTAATTATAATCATAGTTTATATTTGATACCTCTGGCAACCAATCACAATTACTGCCTGATCTGATTCAACAAACGGATTTTGAGTCTAGCTGCTATTTATTGTATGCCTCAGAGCAGGTAGAGAACAAAATTGCATGGGGCGGGGGGGGGGAGAAAATGTTTGCCCAGGGTCCAATAAATAATAAAGACAGACATGGGGTGAGCTATATAGAGTGCAGAGTTCAGCCTTCTTCCACAGCTGCTTACGGCTGCATCCCCCATCCACATCTCACTTTAACCCTTCTTCAGCACTGACCTCTCCATACAATCCCCCCCCATATTCTCCCTCCCTCTTAAAAGCTCCACCATCGTCCACATGTCTTACTTTTGTTGCTGTATCAAGCTGAAGCACCCAACCGGCTCTAGTATGTTTCGCACACTGTAGGTGGCTTTGCCTCTCTCACTTGCAAAGAGACCATCTAGTGGGGATGTCGGGATCTGCACTGCACCCTGGGCACCTGAACCTCCCTTGTCCACATCCTACACTCAGTGGGAGGCACTCAGGAGATCAGATCTGTGAGAGGCGGTGAGAGACAAGCTGTCACTTGTAAACACAGGAGTCGGTCTTGTGTTTAAAAGTGATAGTGGTAGGCAGGGAGCAGAGGGCCTGAGCCAGAGGTGGTGGAACTGAGTTCCACCAAGTTCCAGCTAAAAAAAAAGCCCTGGTTAGCGCACACATTCTATGCTATATATTCAATGGCTGTGCCGGGCTGACCGGTTACCTGGATGGGTTCCTGAAGCACCGTCATCCTCCGGCCTCTCTCGTCAGCTCCGGGGACTTCTCTGCCTGTCGGCTTCTCCCCGGAATGACACACGGACGGCTCCGGCTCATTTAAACACAGCAACCGTTACCGCGGGGGGCCACCTGGGATAGCCGAGTTTTGCTGAACAAAGCCGAAGAGCTGTCAGAGAGGAGGGGGCAGGGGAACTTGAGCTGTGACGGAAAAGGACGAGTGCGGGCTGGAGGAGCCTGAAGATGTGTGCAGTGTTCAGAAAGATCCGAGCGGGGGCGGAAAGAGCCAAAGTGCACTGCGCTGCATCCGGAAGCTCGATATCTAGCCATGAGCAGTACCGCGGTGCTCAAATTAATGGCTATGCGAGTAGCGCAGCCATTAGATTGGCAGGCTGTCACTGAAACTGGCCCACTGAGCCATCGGCCCACCGGGAGACTCCCGGTACTCCCGATGGCCAGTACATGCTTGAAAAGCAGCGATGTCTGCATGCAGTGTCTTTGTGATAGAAGAATGGGCAAATGCCCGCTCACCAGTCCCAAGAACTCTTGGTAGTGGAAACGACGTGGGCTTCAGCAATAGGCCTTAATGGAGCCCTGATCAAGGATACAGCGGTTTGGTGACAAACCGCGCTTCAGCCCGGCTGGATCTGGCGTTGACGTGCAAAGATCGACCTCCAGGTCGCCACTAGTCGGACATAGATAGCTGGCAATGGATGCTCCTGCACCCACACGTGATGACTCTCTCTCTGCAGCACAGGCCACAACTCAGCCTCCAGCACACACCAAGACAGAGTCACTTGCTACCAGCTTCCAAGCTGGGTCCCAAGAGAAAGATCGTGTCTGCACACAGGCCTTTTATCATCTCTCCCAGCATCGTGTTCTTCCTCTCCAGCCAGCTGGTATTTGTAGTTCACACCAGTCCAACTGAATGCAGATCTTAAGTTTGTGGACTACACATCCCAAGATGCTTTGCTTTTCTTAGAGAACTCAGTCATTCTATATTCAGGATATGACAACACAGAGTCCAGCTAAACACTAGAAGAGAGCAGCTCCACAGCAGCAACACTGCACAGTGTCTTCTGACAATGCAGGCAGAATTAGCCAGCTCCCGGCTACATAAGGTGACGACACTCCTCAAAAAAATTCCCCCCTCCGGTATCAGATAGATGCTGGCAATACTTAACAGAAGAGGATGCCTTCATCCACCTTTGGTGGTCCTGAACACAGCTCTCCACATATTGGACGAAAGTACATGAGATGGTGCCTATTGTGACTAGTGACACTCCAGAATTTTCTCCAGCCCAATATCTCCTCCACTACACAAAGCATGCAGTACATACCAATAATAGGTCCGACAGTTCATATGATCAGCTCAGCAAGACTGTGGGGTTTGGTCTACTAATACTGGAGAGTGCAAAATCGGGCACAGTTGTGCATGGTAGCTTGTTTAATTAGGCTTTGACATAAAAAAAAACCTGGAAGCTGATTGGTTTCTATGCAGAGCTGCACCAGACTATGCACACTCCAGTTTTAGTAAATCAAGCTCTGTGTGTTTCAGCTCACTGTTTGGATACACGTCCTCCAAGCTTGTGGGAATAGTTCATTAGACTGAACAAAACTGAGGAGATGGAAGAACTGATTCATAGAGAACAAGACAGAATGATCACATTTCCAAAAACATGGGCTTGTTGGGTTTATTGTAAAACGAATGACTCCTATAAACAGATCATGCTGCAGGTGCAAAAGTAAAGTTATAAATAACCTAAAACACATTACAAGTGCTATCAGATCCGAGAGATGCAAGTAGTTCTGGCTAGAGTTGGGAATCATTATGAGCTGAATTTTTATTTTCAGCTTCATAGACTTTTTTATTTCTTTGTGGTACTCAGCACTTTGCTGGTGGGTCCCCTGCCCCAACTTTCATACAGCAGTCCCCCTACCTCCACTGCAACTCTTTCCAATCAACTCCCTACTCCAAACTCAATTCATATCCCCCTCCTTTTTTTATCTCTAAGGCACTTGTCTTCTGGAGACAGGATCCCAAGAATACAACTATAAGCATATCTTCTTGGGCTTCACTGAATGATGGCCCCATTGCGTTAGTATATCATCCTTCCAGGCAGAAAGGCTATGTTCAGTTGTGTTCCTGTCTTCATACTTAATATTTTTTCACATTTTTCATAATGTATACTGTAAATTGCAGGGAGTGGCGTTTTTCTTTTATTGTACCACTCAATTTTCCTTACATGCTATATGTTACATACTTGAAAAACATCAGTAAAACATTATGGAAAAAAAGAGTCAAGGTTACTTATTTTTTAGAGGTCTCCTGTGCCCCAGGTGTGTGGGTGTAGCAACACCTATGCCAAAATCTTACCTTGATTTTTTTTTCTGAAAACAATAACAGCCATTAATCTGATTTCAGCTTTCATAGCTTAGCTCAAAGTTGTTACTTGGGAATTGCAATCTGCTTCATAACTGAAGATAACAGATCTTATTTAAAAGACATTTTTATATTTAGTGAAAATGTCCTTTAAATGTTCCCCACAGCCCCCTGAGTGGCAGCCACGTAGCAAAATATTTACCGGGTAAGGGCAGGACCACATAGTGAACAACTTGGGATCAGGGTTGAAGATAACTATTTTGCTAAGTGACTGCTACTCAGGGGAGTGGAAGGAACGTTTAAATTCTTATCTACAAGTAAACAGAAGCCATCACTAAAATGATTGAAGTAATCAAATTATTGAATGTTTTTACTTTCAGCTAGAAAGCTAAATCTGTCTTAATTGTAGCCTCCTGTAACCACATACTGTACATTATCAGTCAAATTGGGAGAGGGAAGGGCAGGACTGAAGTCCAATTAAGCGGTAAGTGGGCTTAGCACTATATGACCATATAGTGTGACCAAACCCCCGTATTTTTTGAATATGTTCAGGTGTTCAGGTGTTTTTAACTAGCCCTGCAGGAAATGTCATTCTTGTATGTGTGCGCTGTAAAATATTTTGTACTGTTTGTAGGTCTTATAGCAGCACCATCTTGAATTTAAATGCATTGTATGGTGTGCCCCCCGAATATGTTCTTGAATATGGAACTGACGCAATTAATTAATTTGAAATGTTCTTTGTGAAAAAGAGGAACTTCAGTTTATATTTCAAAGAATATGATGTATTAATTGGACATCTTAATATTTGCCTGAATGTGACATAGTGGTAGACTTCAATAGCAGATGACAGTACAAGTGACATGTGGGGCTCCTGTTCTGAGGCTAAATCAATTAGCTGCAAGACGCTTGATCTCTCTGTGTTACTAAACATGTAGGTCAGGAGCAGATGGGAGAACCATTTAAACTGTCACCTTAACTAGTTAAAGTACTTTAGACAAACTTTTTTTGTAGAATGAGTGTTTACCTCATTGCTGTGTTTGTTCCCACTGGGAAAATGTATTTTTCCTAACACTATGACAGAAAGTAAGGGGAGCTCACCCCAAAGAGAATACAGGGTGCACCATCAACCTGATGGGTTCTAAAGCTTTCCCTCTCTGATAAAGGAAAGTGTTACCTTTGAGAGATTTTGCCATTCATCCTATTTTAATGACCATGCAACGCCAAATTTCCTTAGTGGGGATGCTAAAAGCAAAAAAACTTGCAAGATAGTTCAACATATCTTCATTCTTTCCAATAAAAAGCTTTGGTTGTAGGTACATAATCCCACTCTTGCCAAAATATTTTTTTTGGATAAAGTATGGAATGGTTAGGCTCCATGCACACCAGCATTTTTTTTAAGCTTAAAAAACTGCTGGATAAAAAACACTGGTAATAGCTTTTTGCAGTAGCGTTTTAGCAGTGTTTTAGCAGTGTTTTAAAAGCGTTTAGGAGCCTTTAGGAGCGTTAGCATTTTATTAGCGTTTTTACAATATGGGAATAAGTACAGCGCTGTGCATGTTGAAAGGGAAAAATTATAATATACAATTAGCAGCTGACACACCTCTAGACAAAGGCAAAGGTAAAAACAGTAAAAGAATAGTGTAGCGCTATGTGTATATACAAATTCTGAATATAACATACATAAATAGTGAATCGATATGTCCTTTACGGAAAAAACAGGTATTGAAACAACACTAGGTGATACAAATTATCATTTAAAAGTGGCTACAGTAAGGAATATAAATTTGTGGTGTAAAAATAGATAATGGGTCTAGAAAACCATACAATTGTGACAAATCAAATAATATAGTCCATAAAAAATTGATAATTATAATGGTAGTGACTAATGAAAAAGAGGACCACCACCAAAAGTCTATAAGGGTTATGTGCTAAAAAAACTGAGAAAATGAATAAAAATTAAAAATTCCCGGGACTTCTTCAAGAACGAAATTGTTCACTTCTGGCAAATGGATAAATAGGTCACAGATGGGTGAGAGGTCTAAATAGGTGGCAAAACCATCACCAAAGCTTCAAAGGAGGCTTACCAGAATCAGGTGACTTGAAAAAGACATACGTCTTACAAGTCAAAGAAAGCTTGTTGACCACTAGGTCTGGCGTGATGAATCGTCAGATTATCCTCGGCTTCCAAAACCGGGGGGGGAGAGGTCTCACCACAGCTTCAAACATCCCAAAGACAGTCCAACAGGCCCAATAGATGTTTCAAATATCATGCGAGAAAAAAGGCTCACATGGCATGATAACGTTTAAAAAACATCAATTTATTAAAATAGTAAAAAAACACTCACATGGTAGGAGATCAAAACCAGCTCATATAGAATCAATTGCGGTAATCGTGAGGGGTCCACCCGACATGTTTCGGCTACTAAGCCTTCATCTGGGGTGTGGAGCCCCCCCACCTCACCGCGATTTAAACAGAGAATGACCCCCACTGGGAGTGTCACAATACCGGAAGTGGCGCAATTGATGTCACTTCCTGGTTATTTAAAATATGGTGTTAAGCTGTAAAAATATACAAAATATATAAGGGGCAATGAGCGGTGTTAAACCGCTATCACTAGCAAATATAAAGTTTAAGTAAACTACTAAAAATTAGAATGGCCGCTTGGTCGGCTAGTTCGGAACTAGACCGAGTGCGCACCAAGCCTCTTTTTTTAGTACAGCCAGGTCCCATTGGTCGGAGAACCGTCCCGCTCCGCCCAATGGGTCCGGCGTCTTAATCCGAGTGTGCGCAATGACGTCATCCGCCATACTGATGCGGCGCCAGTGCGCTCCACTCCTAAAGCCAAGCCTCTATCCCACAGCGGCGACCCTAACACTTCCGGTCTGGAGAGCAGAGCGGTGATAGGCTGGAAGGGGCCAGGGAAATGGCGTGATATTCTGACACCACATTACAAGTGTCAGCAGGAGTGGACTTCAATGAAAATAGTATTTGGATGTTGTCAAAACAATGTGAAGTGGGTAGCAAAACTACTTATAGTAATCAGAGCATCATTCTTGGCCGAACGATAATTGGGGATGTTATACAAAAGTAAAACTGACACTGACAGTGAGGGGCATCACATAACATAATGAACATTAAAGCAGACATGACAGGATCTCAACATGAGAGGACATCCTTTTATAATGTTCAATACACAAACTATGTATGTACTAGGATGATAATAATACATGATTACGTAATAAATACAGGATTCTAAAGTAAATTTATGTTTATATGAGGGTCCAGATTTGGTATTGGTACTAATAATAAAGATAAAAAATATTGTGATTTTAGGTTGTGGTGCCCTACGAGGTCCACACTCATTACCCTTATGTGATCAGTGGTATACTTCATTCCTCCGTTGAGGAATTTGGTAAATATGATGTATAACTATAACAGTTGGCTCCCGTTGGGCTATTGTACTTTCTTTTATATTTTGTAAAAGAGATTTGTTTATGGATGCATTTGTACTATCTGAACCTGTAAAACATGTGGATGTGAGCGCTATATTCAATATGGTCAGACAGCAGTGATAGGTCTACTTGTAACAGTAGATGGGGTGATTGGGTGCTGTATAACTTATAACATAAATGACAATCTGAAATGGTAAATAAACGGTGTTTTAAACATCAGCAACTGTAGGATGTTGCAGTCCAATATAAAACTGAATTAAAGTCCAATAAAAGCAATTGTAGAAGGCAGCCCTGTTGTTAAAGAAGAAGCAATCCTCTGGGAACTGTAGGAGTAGAAGAACAACAATGGCGCCACTCTAAGTGCAGTAATTAAAACAAATTTAATGAGTCATAAAAACAGGTACTCACAAAAGTACAAGTATTCAGGCATGTAAGTGCTGGGCAGGAAATGCCAGGTGTCCCAGGGGTTTGTTCCGGTCACGTCCTCAGATGTAGTTCCGCTCGGAGACGGGATGTGCTGCTGTATGGGCGGCAGATCCGGCTGCTGGAACGCACTGTAGTGACGTGTTGATCTGTGGGAACGAAGGCACTTCCGGGTCTATGCAGGGGTGACGAATAGATGTTTCGTCGCCTATTCGTCACCCCTGCATAGACCCGGAAGTGCCTTCGTTCCCACAGATCAACACGTCACTACAGTGCGTTCCAGCAGCCGGATCTGCCGCCCATACAGCAGCACATCCCGTCTCCGAGCGGAACTACATCTGAGGACGTGACCGGAACAAACCCCTGGGACACCTGGCATTTCCTGCCCAGCACTTACATGCCTGAATACTTGTACTTTTGTGAGTACCTGTTTTTATGACTCATTAAATTTGTTTTAATTACTGCACTTAGAGTGGCGCCATTGTTGTTCTTCTACTCCTATCTGAACCTGTAAACTACTTTCTATCAAAACAAATAAAAAAACAATTTTGTAAAAAAAAAAAAAAGATAAAAAATAAAATTGAAAAAATAATTTATTAAAAAATATTGAGCTGGTTTTGATCTCCTACCATGTGAGTGTTTTTTTACTATTTTAATAAATTGATGTTTTTTAAACGTTATCATGCCATGTGTGCTTTTTTTCTCGCATGATATTTGAAACATCTATTGGGCCTGTTGGACTGTCTTTGGGATGTTTTAAGCTGTGGTGAGACCCCTCCCCCCGTTTTGGAAGCCGAGGATAATCTGACGATTCATCACGCCAGACCTGGTGGTCATCAAGCTTTCTTTGACTTGTAAGACGTATGTCTTTTTCAAGTCACCTGATTCTGGTAAGACTCCTTTGAAGCTTAGGTGATGGTTTTGCCACCTATTTAGACCTCTCACCCATCTGTAACCAATTTATCCGTTTGCCAGAAGTGAACAATTTCGTTCTTGAAGAAGCCCCGGGAATTTTTAATTTTTATTCATTTTCTCAGTTTTTTTAGCACATAACCCTTATAGACTTTTGGTGGTGGTCCTCTTTTTCATTAGTCACTACCATTATAATTATCAATTTTTTATGGACTATATTATTTAATTTGTCACAATTGTATGGTTTTCTAGACCCATTATCTATTTTTACATCACAAATTTATATTCCTTACTGTAGCCACTTTTAAATGATAATTTGTATCACCTAGTGTTGTTTCAATACCTGTTTTTTCCGTAAAGGACATATTGATTCACTATTTATGTATGTTATATTCAGAATTTGTATATACACATAGCGCTACACTATTCTTTTACTATTAGCGTTTTTGCAGTAAAAGAGAAAAAAAGAACAAAAACGCTATTATCGTTTAGGTGCATTTCTCCTTGAAAACGCTTCAAGAAAACTCTACAAAATCTATTTTGTTTCTGCACCTAGACGTTGTAGTTAAAAAAATGCTAATAGCCTAAAATAGTGTGCAAGGACACATAGGATAACACTACATAGCTTCTAGGAGCAGGAAAAAAAAGGGTAACAGCTTCTAGGAGCTGAAAAAAACGCTCTATTCCGGTCTGTGTCCCCATTTAGGAGAGGTATCCTCATTCAGACATCACAGGAAATAAGGGATATTACCCACTTCCTGTCTAATTTATGAGTGTTATATGGGAAGGAAGGAAGGTGAAATCCACCCAACAGGAACACATCTTCTGGTAGAGTGGGAAAAAGTGGGAACCTCTGTCAGGATCTTTTTGCTGCCTGTGTCCCCATAAAGGTAATTTCCCTTCACTTCCTGTCTAGGTGACCAAATTGAAGCAAAGCAGGAATTTATAGCAAATTTCCCTAACAGGATCACAGACAGCATTTTATGTGTAAAAGAAAATGATTGTTTATTGAGAATAGTAAAGGACAGTCAGTTTAGAGAGGAGGCAGGGGCCCAGTGGTGGCCAGTAGAGAGGGGCCAAACCAGTGGCGGAATTATAGGGGTCGCTGAGGTTGCCATGGCGACCGGGCCCCTTGCTGCAGGGGGGCCTTGAGGGCCCTCTGTATACAGTACTTTGGTAGGGGAGCGGAGACAACTCCCCGTCCTAAGCCGAACTGTATTCGGCACTGTGAAGGGAGCTGCTCACATTGATTACAAAGTGAAAGCACAGTGCTGTGCTCTTTGTCTCCCCCTACAGTGCAGTACCCGGCAGGAAGAGATAAGGTAAAGGTCTGCCGTTTTTTATCTACTGTATGAGTGTTTATATGTGTGTGTGAGCATGTATGTATATGTGCATGTGTGTGTGTGTGTGTGAGCATGTATGTATATGTGCATGTGTGTGTGTGTGTGTGAGCATGTATGTATATGTGCATGTGTGTGTGTGTGTGTGTGTGTGAGAGCATGTATGTATATGTGCATGTGTGTGAGCATGCATGTGCATGTGTGTGAGCATGTATGTATATGTGTGTATGTATGTGTATTCAGTGGCGGTGCGTCCATAGAGGCGCATGGGTGCCGCCCCCTCTCTCCAGGCACCCCTCTATCACAAATAGATAGATTCATGCATAGTGTGAATCTATCTATGGCCACCACTGCCCCCCCTATTCAGACGCCTTGCCCCTTTTTGGATGCTGGGCGCCTGAATTACACCGGCGGGGGTGTTTTTAAAGCACTAAATAGGCTTCAAAATAGGTGAACTGTGAGTGCCATGCTTGGCGCTCCCAGTCCACCCAGGTGTGTTAGAAAAGCGAATAAATATTTGCTTTCCTAACACTGAACCGCCTCTCCACCAATCAGGTGCTCAGGTCTGTTACCCATCACCTGATTGGCTGAAACGACAGGCGCCGCTATTGGATGCCTATCAGGAGGAGAGGATGGGAGGAAACGCATGGAGGACCCTGCTCATCGCCGTCACCCGCTGCCCCACTGAGACAGGGTAAGTGCCGGGCAGACTGCGAGCGGGCAGGGGGGTCACAGTGGCAGCAATTGATGGGCACAGTGACTGCATTTGATGGGCACAGTTGCTGCGTTTCAGGGCACAGTGGCTGCGTTTGATGGGCACAGTGACTGCGTTTGAGGGCACAGGGGTGACAATTGATGGGCACAGGGGAGACAATTGATGGGCACAGTGGCTGCGTTTGATGGGCACAGGGGCTGCATTTGATGGGCACAGTGGCTGCATTTGATGGGCACAGTGGCTGCATTTGATGGGCACAGTGGCTGCGTTTGGGCACAGTGGCTGCGTTTGATGGGCACAGTGGCTGCGTTTGATGGGCAAAGTGGCTGCGTTTGATGGGCACAGTGGCTGCATATGATGGGTACAGTGGTGGCAATTGATGTGCACAGTCCCTGCGTTTGATGAGCACAGTGCCTGCATATGATGGGTACAGTGGTGGCAATTGATGTGCACAGTGAGGCTGCAATTGATGCGTTTTTTTTTAAAGAATTTTTCAGTTTGCTTACGCCCCCCAAAAAATTTTGAGCACCATCTGCCACTGGTTTATGTGTGTGTGCGCATTTATGTATATATATACAGTATGTATATATATATATATATATATATATATATATATATATAATATGTGTGTGTGTGTGTGTGTGTGTATTTATGTATGTGTGTGTGTGTGTGTATGTATGTGTGTTTACATGTATATATGCACATTTTATGTATGCGCTTTTAATCCTGACCCCCTATGTGTCCCATTAGATCCGATTTTTTTTTCATAGTACCAGCAAAAAAAAAATGCTGTTCCTCTGAAAAGTGATCCATGCTCAAATCGCTTTTCAGAGGCATTTGACAGCCGGTAAAGAGGCAATATGTTGCCTCCTGACCGCCTGTTTTAACCCCTTAAATGCATCATCACTATGCTGCAACTGCATGCAATGCACACAGTTGCAGGGTGGTTGCAGTGCAGCCACTTCAAGGGTGCCCTGACTGGAAAAAGATTGAGAAACACCGACATAGAGGAACCCATTTCTCCATTTTCCTCCTGCAGCCCCTGAATGCCTGTGGGAGGGAGAGGAGGAGAAGCGGGGGGGGGGCAGAAAACGATTCCTTTACATGCAGCCCCCCACTTGCGACCGGGCCCTGGTGTTCCGCCATCGGGCTCTGAGAAAAGAGCCCTGTCAGGGGGGCCCTCCATTGTTTCTTGCATCGGGGCCCTGAAGATTGTAGTTACGCCTTTGGGCCAAACACCCCTGGTTCAGCTCGCACCAGAACTCTCGAACATCACAAAAGTTCGGACCTGAACTGAAAACCCTATTAAAGTCTAATGGACCTGAACTTAAAAAAATCAAAAGTCATCATTTGGAATGCTTTTATGCAAGTTATTGGCCATAAAAAGGATATAGGGGCCCGGGTACTGCTCTGGGGGACACGTACCAATGCAAAAAAACTTAAATTTTTAATTTTTTTTTTAAAGGAGCAGTGATTTAATGATGCTTAAAGTGAAGAAAAAAGAAAAAGAAAAAATCCTTTAAATATAGTGCCTTGGGGGGTCCCCTTACTCTGCCTGCTAAGTGGCGCTAAGTGGCGCATCTGTACCGTGTATAGAACCTGCTGCAGCAAAACTGACATTTATAAAGAAAAAAAAAGACATTTAAATCGATTTTCCCTGCAAGCTTTCTTTATTTGGACAAGCTGGAATTTAGACACTGGGCATGTGGGTAGCAGGCGAACAGGCGATGTTCGGGCCGAACCGTTCACCCAACTCTACTGGCTGGCTGTACATTCCCGCCAGGAAAGCCCATCATTTTTGCTTAAGAATGTGGTGGAACTACAGCCATCAAAAGAGGGGCTTTTGATAAGCAATAAGCAAAGTGATCTAAACAGGACCTCTTTCAAGATTAAATAAAAGTTAACACATTTTAATGAGAGTTCCTCTTTAATTTTTAGAACAAGGAACCAGAACACAAACTGAACTAAAAAGTGATTGATTGCAATTTACATTAACAAAATATTAGGTGTACTGGTCAGCTTGTCAGCAATGAGGTGAGAATTGTGCAATAATATACTTTGTAAGTTCCATCCCTTGTTATCAGAAAACAGTGGGCGTTTTATCTCAATACCATGCTGAGAATGTGCTGAATGGTAAAATAGGTTTATATAGAAAAACATGTTTGTCAGTTTTAGCAAACAGAAAAATTGCCAACCCTTTTAAGCTGTATTAATAAAATAAACTTTATGGGGTGCAGCTCAAAATCTGTAAACTGACTGAATCTGCTACTATACAACTGGAGACAAGGCCTCATTCAAAAAGGTGAGGAAGCCCGTAGTCTGTGAATAAGCTGATCGTTTATGCAAGAGCTGCATTCATGTAAGTGTATGGGGACACAGAGCTTGCACAGACACTTAGCCCAATTAGATAGGTGTGTGGGCGCAGGTAAGTGGCCCCAAATGAACACTATCTGTGCATGGCATGGGCATAAACATATGGTCCATTCACAGATTATGGGCCTCAGTGCCTATGTGAATGAATGAGGCCAACAATTTAAATTAGTGTTGATTTACCAAAAGAGTAGGAGCATGCTTACTCTGCAAAGTGATTTTCCTCTTAGCTTAGTGAGGCTAAGTGAAAATTAATTTTGCAAAGATCCCAATCACATTAAAAAAAACATAATTTTTTCTTGCACATGATTGGATGATAGATGTCAGCACAGCTATATGAAAATTCAGTTTGGTACGTGAACATTCTCTTTTTTTAAATTCAATACTTTTTATTGTTTTCGTCATTAACAAACAATCGAGCTCATTCACATATACAATTAAAAACAAATATCCAACAATCATTAACCTTTATCATTTGTATGTACGCTACCAATATTTTTTTATAACAATTACCCCCTTCCCACCCCCGACCCTTCCCAATGGAGCATATATGGAGTGTACCTGATATATGTTATACCTTAGATACGACAGTTGTTCAAGGCTATTTTACTTTTCTTTCCTTTCTTCTTTGCCCTTATATTTCTCTCAACTTAGCTAAACCTTCCTCTGACTCTTATACGAAATTCATAAAGGACTTGCCATCCTTTGAAGCCAGGGCTTCCATATCTTAACAAACTTGCTGTAATTACCCTTTCTAATAAAAATATTTTTTTCCTTCCATACTAATGCATCTATAGTCCTAACCCATTCTTCCGGGGTTGGGGGTGCAGTTGACTGCCAGGATTGTGCTATTAATTTCCTCGCTTGATACAGGCACCTTCCCGTAGCAATAATTATATTATCATTCCCTAGATTTTCTTTAATGTAGCGAAGAACACATACTTTAGCCTCCAGCTTTAGTTTAATCTTAAACATAGTTTTAATGATTTTTTAAATTTCTGACCAGTATCTGACCAATTTTGGACACCTCCACATCATATGTATAAGATCCCCTGTCCCCCGACATCTGGGACACTTGTCGTCCAGTCTACGGCCAAACATAAACAGTTTCTTAGGAGTATAGTAAGCTCTGTGTAGCAGTAAGAGATATGAAGCTTGTTGCGAAGGAGAGACCGACACCAGCGGGCCAAATTCCAGAATCCTTTTCCACTGATCCTCAGCTATCTCCCCCACATCAGCATCCCATCTTTCCCTGGTTCCAGAGGGCGCTTCCAGCGTGTTAATTCTATCTATTATTTGCCCATATGTCACCGATATTAGACCTTTGGTGATGTGTGCCCTAACTATTTTATTGAGAAGCGGTATCTTGCTCCATTCCAATGGGCAGTCCCTGAACTGACTGTCCAAGGCGTGCCTGATCTGTAAATAACTATAGAATGTTTTGTTTGGGATTCCATACTCTTGTCTCAACTCAGCAAAGGGTTTTAAAATGTTACGGTCATACAGTTGAATCAACCTATGTATTCCATGGCTTTCCCATATCTTATTTTTTTCAATAGTTAATAGTTCCTGCAGATGCTTATTATGGCAGATGGGTGAAAATTCGGTAACTCCCCTGTACCCCATAGTTCTCTTGACTGTCTGCCAAACTTTAGCAACTAATTTGTGTGTTGGCACTTTGTAGCGAGCCTGCCTCTAATGCTTCCGCCAGTGATCTATGTGGGTTGCCCTGTAACATAATTTTACCACTGGCATTCGCCCCTCCCGGGGTACCGCAACCCCCTATTTGCGGCAGTTGAGCAGCTAGATAGTAACTATGTGGGTGAGGGACCGCCATTCCCCCATCTCTAGTGGGTCACTGCAACGTTTGTAGACTGATCCTGGCCTGCCCTTTCTTCCATATTAGCTCCCTAAAAAGGGTGTGTACTCTTAAAAACCATTTCCTCCCAATCCAGACTGGGAAATTATGAAGTATATACAGTTACTGTGGCATCCATATCATTTTGACCAAGTTGACTCGTCCCGCCACAGACAGAGGAAGTCGACACCAGATGTCGCTTTTCCTTTTAAATTTTGTTAGAAGTGGGATTAAATTATCCCTAATGTATTGGATAGGATCATTTGACAAAACTATACCAAGATATTTCATCTTCTCTGTTACTTTTAGCCGGGATTTTCCCCTTGGGATGGTACTAGTGAATGCGTCAATCGGCAAAAGCATTGCCTTCTCCCAGTTAACTGCCAGGCCCGAAAACCTCTCGAACCCCTCCACCAAATGCATCACTTTTTCTAGTGAGGGCCCCATGTCTCCCAGAAAAAATAAAATATCATCAGCGTATAATGCTATCTTTTCTTCCTCACATTTTCTCTTAAATCCCTGCAGTCCGGTCGATGATCTCACCGCTTCTGCAAATGGCTCCATTGCCAAGGCGAACAACAGGGGTGACAGCGGACATCCCTGCCTCGTCCCCCTCTCGAGAGGAGGCCTTTCTGAGTATTCATTATTGATTTTTAATCTGGCACTTGGGTGATTATATAATATTTTCAGCCATCCAATAAATGAGGGGCCAAAGCCAAATCTCTCCAGTGCCCACCAGAGGTACCGCCATTCTAGGCTGTCAAATGCCTTGGCTGTGTCCAAGGACAAAACAGCCCTAGAGCCCATGTTTTCTGTTGGGACCTGGAGGTTCATGTATGCCCTTCTGATGTTTACACTGGTAGACCTGTTGGGGATAAACCCTGACTGGTCTCCGGGTGTACAAGTTTTGAAATACATTTATTCAACCTAGTTGCCAATACTCTTGCCAAAATTTTGATGTCAGAGCATAGCAATGATATCGGTCTGTAAGAGGATGTGTCAAGTTGGTCTTTCCCTTCTTTCTGTATTAATACTATGTTGGTTTCTGACATTGAAGAGGGCAATCTACCCCTTATAGCTGCCCAATTCAGTGTTTTCAGAAGCTCTGGGAGTAGCACCTCCCCGTAATATTTATAGGTCTCTAAGGGCAACCCATCTAGGCCCGGGGATTTCTCACTGGACATATCTGCCACTACTTGCTTCAGTTCCCCCAGGGCTATAAGGGATTCCAACACATTCCTTTCATTTGCCGAGAGAGTCGGCAATTCAACACCCTCTAGGAACCTATCCATTTCTGCCCGTTCTGAGCCCCATCGTGACTTATATAACTCTCTGTAAAATTCAGAAAATGTCTCCATAATCACGAGAGGATCAGACGAGATTTCACCACTTGGAGTCCTAATCATAGAAATTGTTGAAGAAGAAGAATTAGTCTTAGCTAGGAGTGCCAACATACGACCCACTTTTTCCCCTTCTTCAAAGCACTTTTGCCTCTGAAAGAGTCTCCTATTTTCAGTTTTCCTAATTATTTCCATTTTATACTCCTGCTGCTTCTTAGACCATATCTCCTGCTTCTCTGGGCTTGGATCTATCACATATTGTCTCTCTGACTCGATCGCCGCTTTTCTAATGTGCTCTTCCCGTTCCCTTGATTTCTTCCTTGTCTTTGTTACCTGTTGGTTTGAGAGCCCCCTAAGGAATGCTTTTAAGGAATCCCAAACCACCCCCTCCGACGCTGATCCTGTATTATGTTCTACAAACTCCTTTAATCTTGCAGTTATTTCTTCTGTGTTCCCTATTATCTCCATCCATATTGGATTTATTGTCCACATTCTCTGGGTATGTCTGTCGTGTACGTTTACCGTTAAAGTCAGGGGCGAGTGATCTGATATCCCTCTTGGCTGGTACTCTATTTTATTTATTAGGCGTTGTGCTTCGCTATTACCTATGGCCATATCTATGCGAGAGAGTGTACAGTGTGGGCACCGCATTAAAGTCCCCCACCACTATAACCGGGGTATCAGCTTTGTCCTCCACAAACTCTAACAATCGGTACAAAATCTTCATCTTAAATGGGGGAGGAATATACAGGTTTGCTATCACAAATGGTTTACCCTCTATTAGACAATGCAAAAAAATGTAACAACCTAATGTGTCTATTCTAACATCCCTGCAGGAAAATAACACCCCTCTCTTTACCAATATGCTCACTCCCCTAGAATAGGAGGAGTAAACTGAATGAAATTGTGCACAAAATTTCTTATTCCGAATTAGTAATTTGGAGTCATTGGTAAAATGTGTTTCCTGCAGGCATATCAGTTCGACACCATAGGACTCCAGTTCCGAAAATACAGTAACTTTTTTGATGGGGTCACCCATACCCCTAATGTTCCATGAGCCTATCCCTAAGGTTCTAGACGGCATCTAAAAGAAAAAAATAACAAAAAAAAAACCACAGCACAAAAAAAAGAAAAAAGAGAAAATAAAGAGCAAAAATAAAAAAAATTAAAAAACCCCAAAAGAAAAAAGAACTGAAAGAGGAAGTGACCTGGAGGCAGCAACAGTAAATAAAACAAACCCTTTTGCCAAACCTTGCCTATCAAGTGTCCCTGTCCTTCTACCAGACAGCGTGTCATTTGTTTTGGTTCAATTGTGTCCCCCAAAACTACAATCAGTGATAATATTATAGAAAAAAGGGAGAGCAAAAAAAGAAAACCCTTGTTTCCTATTCCCTGTCCTCCTACTCTTTTTGGAATTCTTTTCTCTTCTTTAATGTGAGTGAGTAACTTAAACATGTGTGCTCTATTTTTTTCTGTCTCCCCACTCCTTGCTCCTGTACAATGTGACACTTTCCTGCCCTTCCCCAACTACTCGCTTTTACCTCCTTACCACTCCACCCTGCTATTCCTTGAACCTCAATTACTCCCTGACCCTTAAATAACCCTCCCTCCCCATTTGCCTAAGTAGGCTAGCCCTGGGGCATTCATTGTGACCATTTTTACCCTTTCAACCCATTCCAACTAATACTCCACCACCCGACATAAATGTGAATAATCTTCCTTATCCTTTATTACTTGCCCTACCCTCCCTCCCTGCCCTTTACCCAGTACCCATTTATCAATATTACAAGAAAAACGTTAACACACAACTTGAACATTCTCACTTAGCAAAGTGAAATTTAATTTAGCTTAGTTATTGAGTTGAAGCTCTGCTGACATCCATCATCCAACCATGTGCTTGAAAAAAATCCTGTGTTATGTTTGCATGTCATTGGGATCTTTGCAAAGGAAATTTTCACTTGGCTTCACTAAGCTAAGTGAAAAATCACTTTGCAAAGTGAATTTTCATTGCAACCCAAATATAAAAAATGTAGCCCAGCTGAAATTCCATTTTCCCTTTTACATAGGCTGACAATTTAACACTGTTGATTTTTGAATACTAATAAGCTTGGTAATGTTAGCCCCCATATTTCTCTTAGTAGATATTCTCTTTAAAGTTTAATGGAGCTACAGTATCTCACAAAAGTGAATGTACCACACACATTTTTGTAAATATTTTATTATATCTTTTCATGTGACAACACTGAAGAAATGACACTTTGCTACAAAGTGCTACATTTACAAATATGTGAGGGGTATACTCACTTTTGTGAGATACTGTATACCTATGGGTATTTTGTAGAGTGGAGGGGTAGTATTTTTTTTTTCTTAGCCAAGAATCACATAAAAGTCCAGAAGTTATCAGAGCATTGAGAATCATCTGAGCAGATGATCATATTTAAAGTGTTACTAAACCCAGGACTCTGCTTTCACAATATCTGGTCTCCCACAGTACATGGAAATGCAATTATTTTAGTAAATACAATCTGCTAAATACCTTTTCTCATCAGCAGTTAGAGCAGTCTTGTGACTTCTATTAGTGTCCAGCCATGCACTTGTAAAGCTTTTTTTTAAAAGTGAGCCTTTACAATCAATTTAACCCTGATGTAAGCAGTGGACTGGCTCTTTAGAGGGGTTATGCAAATATCAAAATGCCTTCATGAGCATGTGGCACGATGGTGGAATGGGCATTCTCGGGTAGACTTAATTTTCATGCAGACTGCCCTAGGCCCACATGTGATGCTGCACGTCCATGTTTAAAAGAGCTGAAATCCAATGAATGAAGGGGTGGCCAAGGAGAGTCCATGTGGGGAGGAAAGTGCTAGATGTTGCTGGGCATCCCCTAGCCAGAATATAACAAAGCCTCGATTTGACTTGCTTCAGTTTCTAATAAACACTGAGAGAAGCTCACAGTGTGCAGTGAAATCAGACTCAGCTTTTTCGGGACAGGAGAGGAGCTTGTATAATTGTGCAAGACTGAAGGTAAGATTGGACCTCAGCTTTAATGACTTTCATATACAAGGCATTATGAATTTTAGAAAAGCCAGATACAGAACACTCAGGCAGCGTGAAACATGAGACCAATGTAATCAGTTATACTTACACAATACTTGCTGATCTATACATAATGTGCTTTATTATCAAGCTGCCATATCTACATTTATCTGATTTTTACATTGTATGATTGCTGATCCCAGCAGTAGCTGAAAATTTGCTCGGTAGTTGAATGACATTTGATAACTTCTCTATATACTGCAAATATATATATATTTTTACGGAAATACTTACAACTATACTGTGGTGTCAACCTGAAATATATATGTCTGTGCATATTTACCTACATAAGTGCTTTAGTGGCAGATTTTAGGCATATAAATCATATCTGAAAATGTCAGTATCAGCCATTTTGGCCCTTTCAGAGATTATTATCAGACAGAACTGTATTAAGTCAGAAAAAGATAATAAGAAGGTAACTGTGCTCTAGATTATAACATATGTTGCTGGAGGGTGCAAAAAAATGAAGACTCAATCTAGACATCAAAAAATTAAACTGTAAATTGATTCTGATGAATCCACATGGCCTTATAACATTATCACAGAAATTTTGCAAAATAAAAAGTGACATGCTATTTATGATACAAATACCAGCTAAACTTTCCTAAAAGGTCATTTAGTATTGTCTATTCACCTATTTAGTGCTCATCACAATAGCTAGATTTGGGATAATAGAATACTAGACACTTTAAGGGTCAATTTACTTTTGTGGACCCTAATAGCCTGTATTCGAATTTGCCTTGAAAAAGAAAATTTGTGATGAATTTGCAGTGGGTACATTTTGACACCCACTCATGATCCTTTAACCTTGGCCAGCAGAATTATAAAAGCAATTTTGTGAAGATTTGGAAGTATCCTAGATTGTAAACTTTAATGCCGTGTACACATGAGCGGAATGTCCGACAGAAAAAGTCAGACGGGAGCTTTTCATCGTATATTCCGATCGTGTGTATGCCCCATCAGACTTTTTACGTCGCAAATTCTGAAGGACCTAGAAAGAGAACACATTCTAAATTTCCCAATTCCTATCAGGAAAACCGCTTGTCTGTATGCTGTTCCAACGTACCAAAAACGACGCATGCTCTGAAGCAAGTACAAGACGGAAGCTCTTGGCTACTGGCTATTGAACTTCCGTTTTCTAGTCCCGTCCTACGTGTTGTACATCACCGCGTTCTGGACAGTCGGAATTTGGTGTGACCGTGTGTATGCAAGACAGCTTGAGCGGAATTCCGTCAGAACTCCGTCGGAAAAACCTTCAGAGTTTATTCTGACGGGAAAACAGGTCATGTGTACAGGGCATTACGAGCAGGGCTCTCTGATTCCTCCTGTATTGAATTGTACTGTAACTGTACTGTCTGTCCTCATGTTGTAAAGCGCTGTGCAAACTGATGACGCTATATAAATCCTAGCTACATATTAATAATATGCTACAATACTATATGGTATTCAGAGAAGAGGGGGCAGGGTACAAGGAATGTGGGGTGCTGATGTGTTTTTATACTTTTTTTACCATTTGAAATGATAAAGTGCAGTTCTAAGAAAAGGGGAACTTGATCTTTACCATTATACTGTAGTGTCACTGGCTAAGAGCTTTAGCTCTCATTTTTTAGTAGGACACCTCCCTGCAGTTTTCCACTCTGCAATTAGGTCTGTTGCAGCTGCTGCTTGTGCCTTTCAAAGCAGGCTTAGGACTGCACAATAAAAGCATGTGTCGCTGGTAAAACTACCTGAAATATCCATTTTTAAATTTTTTTTTACAGATGCCTTTAACTGCCTTTCGCTGCTGTCTGTGAGCAAAGCTAATTACAAAGGGAAAAAAAATGTACCTCAGCAGCGAAATTTTGCTGTTGCCGAGGCTGTCCTTAAAAAAACATTGTGGTTCATTAACACTGCATACAGCATTAAAAGACATCCCAAAATCTGTAATTTAAAGAATTTGTGTATTTTCCATGTCACTCTTGAAGCCGTATGAAAAGGTCTGCCCAATGTATGATTTTGTTGTTGTTTTTTATTTTTTTTTACATTGGTAAAGGTTCCTCAAAGCAGTGCCCAGCAGGCTTTCCATGTCATTCATTTGGAAATAGATGGCCCAGCAGCATCCCAAGTGGCCACAACTGACTTTAATGCAACTCAAAATTCTGGGACATTTTTGATCAATTCACCAAAACCTTGGTAAATCAAATTTGAGATGATTTGCTATATCATTTTAAACAACTGCAACTACTATACCCTGCCCAGTAAAAGGGTTTACCAGGGAAAAAATATATTTAGTACATCTCTGCAATACATGGGCAACCTCCATGTTGTATTCCATTAAAATTCTACAAGTTCGTTGATTTCTTTTCCAGGAAAACAATTCTGCTGGCTTGACTGCCAAGACCCTGTCAACTAATCATGTATAGGGAAAGGGTTCAAAGTAGATGTACCTATGTAAAAAGAGAACTGATGTCCCACAAGAATTTTGCATCTCTGCTGATGACAGCACAACAACAATAAAAGTTGTTTCCTGCTACAGGAACAGGGTAAAAGTAAGTAAAAGATCTGTAAAATGATCTAGATGAGGAGAGAGAGGTTTAGGGGTACTATTTCTGAAGACTAGGGATGATTTGAATTAGGAGTTAGGATGTCCTGAGATCCAAGGATGGTGTGACGGACCCCCTACTCAACAGGTCTATGTCCGCCGTAAATGCTTCCTTTGTCCAGAAACAGCACTATCCAAGACCCCTTAGCTCACCCAGTCATTAGCTGTAACTCAATGTAGGGTGAAAAACCTCAAACTGTTTATTCACACACAGGTACACAGGTATACACTCAGGGAACAACTCCCCCCTCCGTTTGATTCAGGGTGGGGTGAACTGTCCAATTAGCAGGGAGAGTTGTTGGAGGAATTCGCCACACCCCTCTCCACCCTGCCCCCAGTCCACATGCCAGGAACACAAATACAAAACATCCATCCCATAATACATTTCTCCTAAGGCAGACAGACACAACAGAACACTGGGACACAGCCACACCCCAAACGATCCCAGCAAACAGTCCACAACAGCATGAGACAACACACAATATATACATATATATAACATTCCAGTGTGGCTGTATAGCAGGGGCGTTGCTAGGTGGCAAAAAAAACAGGGCTTCAGCCCTGAAGTCTAAGCCTAGCACAGGGGGTAGTACCTACCTAACGCGCGCTGACCTACTTGACACTGACCTACACTGACCTACCTGACATACACTGACATACACTGACCTACCTGACACACACTGACCTACCTGACCCACACTGACTTACACTGACGTACCTGATCTACACTGACCTACCTGATCTACACTGACCTACACTGACCTACCTGACCTACACTGACCTACCTACTGACCAGACTTCAGGTGTCCTTCTGCAGCTCAGCGGCACGCCCATCACACAGTAGAGTTGACTCTAGGCAGCCAGAGCCATGATGAGGAGAGGGGAGGAGAGCCGCCCAACCGAGCACCGAGTGGGGTCGGGATCTTCTCATAGTGGTGCGGCGGCCGTATTGTAATTCCCACCTTCTGGAGTCTGCAGCGCCTATGATGGACGTCAAATGTCCCACGGTCCCCGCATTGGACCAGTGGGACATCCATCAGCGCTGCAGGCTCCAGAAGGCAGGACCTGCTATTACACTCGGCCTCGCTCGGGTCAGATTGGTCCCCCCTCGGCAGCGGTGCTCGGAGCTAATAATAGAACCGTGCCCACCCGGGACTTTTTGGGGACCCACTCGGGGCTTCAGCCACTGTCAGCCCCCCCACCGACACCACTGCTGTACAGCAAGTCCGACTAGCACAGATCAGACTGGAGTTCTCAGTGGCCCTGTGCCCCTAATGGACACAGGGTGATTTGCACATAGGAGGGGCCAGGGGAGCTGGACAAGGAGTTTCCAGAGCTCTCCAAGGTAAGCTGGGCTCTAAAAGCCCCCCGCCCAAAGTGACTACCATCACAGATGGTCCATCCATGATGCATCCATGATCAGTCATACATTTGGACTGTTCTTATGCTGAGTAGTGGTGTCACGTTTGCCATACTAGGGTCTTTATTTATTTATAGGAAAAATCCAATGTAGGTGTGCAAGATTTGATATGATTACAGCTAGATAGACATTTCCACACATTTATTTGAGAAGTTAGATGTTTTTTATTAACTTGCCTTTTAGGATCATCCTGATTTGCTTAACTACTATACCTCTGACTACAGACTACACACTAATGTTTATGTTAATGCATGTCTAATACCAGTATTTTATTACCTATTAAATAATCAGACATTGGTCTTATTGTGCTTGGACAATCTGTTTGTGAATTGTGCAGATGTGTAAAGAGCTTTGATACTCAACTGTATCCATAGTAACCATGAACCACGTGACATTTAACTCAGAATGAGTCTGTTCTCTTAAATACCCAAAGGAGAAAACCCATAAGCAGCGACCTTCTCTTTTACAGGAGGAGAAATGTTTTATCAATGCATTTTGTAACATCAATCTAGTATGTTTAAAAAAAGACCCCATTTAAAATTGTATACAGCCATTGTGAAATATGAAATAATTGATATCCTTATATTTCTAAGAATGATTTATTTTTGGTTGAAATGGATAGGAAATGATCTTCATGTCTGAAATATGATCATTTGGATAAAGCTCATATAAAATGCATGTAGCTTGAAATGTCTAATGTATTATTTTTATTATTATTGTATGACCACCACTTCATTAACCAACACCTATGTGAACATATTTTCCATCTCTGATGTAAAAACTGCTATTATTATAAATTATAATTATGAGTTATAAATATACCCGTATTTATCGGCATATAACACGCACAGGCGTATAACACGCACCTTCAATTTAGGAGGGAAGTTTCGGGAAAAAATTAAAAAAATTAATTTTAAAGAACTTTGAAGCAAAATAAGGGTCAGTGCCCATCAATGCAGCCTCACCATTGCCCATCTGCAGCCTGATCAATGCCATCTGCAGCCTCACAATTGCCCATCACTGCAGCTTGATTAATGTCCATCTGCAGCCTCACAATTGCCCATCAATGCAGCTTGATCAATGCCCGCCTGCAGCCTCATAATTGCCCTTCAATGCAGCTTGATCAATGCCTATCAATGCAGTCTGATCAATGCCCATCTACAGCTTCACAATTGCCCATCAATACAGCTTGATCAATGCCCATATGCAGCCTTACAATTGCCATGAATGCAGCCTAAACAATGCCCATCTGCAGGAGATTGTCACTGTATGTGAACTGATGGCGCTCGTCCCAACCCCCTTCCCTCCTAGGCAGCCCAAATTGCAGTATCGGCGTATAACACGCACACACTATTTGCACCCGATTTTCAGGGTGAAAAAGTGAGTGTTATACGCCAATAAATACAGTAATTAAAAGGATTTTTGTAATGACATAAAAAGGGGCTATCATTACTAACTTCCTTCTGATAATACTAATTGTCGGGATGTCATGAATTACAGATTTAAAACAAGTATGCAGCAACTGAAGTCAGAATTCTTGATCTGCATTTTTGTTTTGGGTCAGGGGCTCAGAAAGTACCGATGCCATGGGTTCAGTACATGGAAGTACTGAAAAACATTGGCCCTTGCCCCTTCATAATAGGGTGAGATTTCTGTAGAGTAAAGAAAGTATACAATGTAAAGTGTTCCTAAATGATACGGTTTATTGTGACCCACTCCTTTGGATCTTCCAGCCTCAGCTTCCTTTGTGGCTCTTGGCATTCCACCTCATAAAATTTCAAAGATGCAAAAAAGGTTAGTCCTGAAAGATTTCCCTCTTCCAGGTTTTATTGGTGAGGAAATAGCAATATTTTGCCCACCATGTGTCTGTGGGCCTTGCTTTAAAGTGATTTTAAAGCTTTGGGGTTTTTTTAATTTTTGTTTTGTTTTTTAATAAAATAACATGTTATACTTACCTGATTTGTGCAATGCTTTTGCACAGAGCACCCCCTATTTTCCTCTTCTCAGGTCCCCTGACGTTGCTCCTTGGCTCTCGTGCACCTTTCTGGATTGAGATCAGGCTCAGGTATGTGTTTAGGGGAGGCTGCGATGGGAATTGCATTCAGAAGGTCTTTTACCTTACTGCATAGAATGCAGCAATTAAAAAAAAAAAGAAAAAAATGTCTGCATTTACAACCACTTTGAATTGCGTTTAAATGATGAATTATCTGCACTTAAAGTGATTGTAAAGTCTTGTTTTAAAAAAATAAATAATAACAAACATGTTATACTTACCTCCTCTGTGCAGTTGGTTTTGCACAGAGCAGCCTGGATTTTCCTCTTCTCGGGTCCCTCTTCGCTGCTCTTGGCCCTACCCTCCTGTCCAGTGCTCCCACAGCAAGGAGCATGCTATGGGGGCACCTGAGCCGAGTCACAGCTCCATGTAAGAACATATTTGGGGGGCACACCATACAATGCATTTAAATTCAAGATGGTGCTGCTATAAGACCTACAAACAGTACAAAATATTTTACAGCGCACACATACAAGAATTACATTTCCTGCAGGGCTAGTTAAAAACACCTGAACACCTGAACATATTCAAAAAATACGGGGGTTTGGTCACACTATATGGTCATATAGTGCTAAGCCCACTTACTGCGACAAAGTACCCCGATTTAGTGGGTCCTACACTAGTAATAGAATGGAAGATCCTTTGTCTCAACCATGGGAGCTGAACTCCTCTATGTGGGAGAACTGAAAGGGATACATCCTAACCACTGGTGGCCACTAAATAGGAGGTAATGAGGAGGGGGAGGGGTGCTCCAGCCCAAAAACCTGGTCAGGGCCTATTACAACATAAAAGAACATATTTGGGGGGCACACCATACAATGCATTTCAATTCAAGATGGTGCTGCTATAAGACCTACAAACAGTACAAAATATTTTACAGCGCACACATACAAGAATGACATTTCCTGCAGGGCTAGTTAAAAACACCTGAACACCTGAACATTTGCAAAAAATATGGGGGTTTGGTCACACTATATGGTCATATAGTGCTAAGCCCACTTACTGCGACAAAGTACCCTGATTTAGTGGGTCCTACACTAGTAATAGAATGGAAGATCCTTTGTCTCAACCATGGGAGCTGAACTCCTCTATGTGGGAGAACTGAAAGGGATACATCCTAACCACTGGTGGCCACTAAATAGGAGGTAATGAGGAGGGGGAGGGGTGCTCCAGCCCAAAAACCTGGTCAGGGCCTATTACAACATACAAGAACATATTTGGGGGGCACACCATACAATGCATTTCAATTCAAGATGGTGCTGCTATAAGACCTACAAACAGTACAAAATAGTTTACAGCGCACACATACAAGAATGACATTTCCTGCAGGGCTAGTTAAAAACACCTGAACATATTCAAAAAATACAGGGGTTTGGTCACACTATATGGTCATATAGTGCTAAGCCCACTTACTGCGACAAAGTACCCCGATTTAGTGGGTCCTACACTAGTAATAGAATGGAAGATCCTTTGTCTCAACCATGGGAGCTGAACTCCTCTATGTGGGAGAACTGAAAGGGATACATCCTAACCACTGGTGGCCACTAAATAGGAGGTAATGAGGAGGGGGAGGGGTGCTCCAGCCCAAAAACCTGGTCAGGGCCTATTACAACATACAAGAACATATTTGGGGGGCACACCATACAATGCATTTAAATTCAAGATGGTGCTGCTATAAGACCTACGAACAGTACAAAATATTTTACAGCCCACACATACAAGAATGACATTTCCTGCAGGGCTAGTTAAAAACACCTGAACACCTGAACATATTCAAAAAATACGGGGGTTTGGTCACACTATATGGTCATATAGTGCTAAGCCCACTTACTGCGACAAAGTTCCCTTGATTTAGTGGGTCCTACACTAGTAATAGAATGGAAGATCCTTTGTCTCAACCATGGGAGCTGAACTCCTCTATGTGGGAGAACTGAAAGGGATATATCCTAACCACAGGTGGCCACTAAATAAGCTCCATGTGTCTCGGCTCAGGGCTCAGAGCTATACACACTATTTTGTCAAACTCTCCATTTTTTTCAAACACCACTTAAAACATTTAAGAGGGATGGGGTGTGACACCTAAGAAAGAAGATGAGCTGAGCAAGACACCTAAGAGAGATGGAGAGCTGAGCAAGACACAAAAAAGAGATTGAGAGTTGAGCAAGACACCCAAGAGCACAGAGAGCTGAGCAAGAGATGTACAGAGCTCTGCAAGACACCCAACATAAAAAGATGAAGATCTGACCAAGACAAACGGGATATGGAGGGCTGAGCAACAGACCTGAGAGAGACAGAGAGCTGAGCAAGATAACCAAGAGAAATGGAAAGCTGAGCAAACCACTTAAGAAAGATAGAGAGCTGGCCAAGGCACCCAGGAGATGGATAACTTAGCAGGGCCCCTGAGAGACACTGAGAACAGAATGACACACTCAAAAGAGATGGAGAGCTCAGTAACACATCCAAGAGAAAAAAAGAGCAACACAAAAAGAGACAGAGAGCTAAGCAAACATTCAAGAGACAGAGCTGAACAAGATATCTAGCAGGCATATAGAGCTGAACAAGGCACCCAAGAGAGATATAGAGCTAAGCAACACGTTTAGAAGAGACGAGCAAGACAGACAAGTTATGGAGAGCTGAGCAAGACAGCCAAGAGAGACTGAGAGCTTGGCAAGACAACTGAGAGAGACAGGCAGCTAAACAAGACAACCAAGAGACATATAAAGATAAGCAAGGCATCCAACAAAGATGCAGAGCTGAGCAAGACACCTGAGAGATGGAAAGTACACACACAGAACAGTTTGCGATCTGAGCAAGACATCTGAGAGATGATGACAACCAGGAGAGAATGAGATCTGAGCAACACACCCTAGAGAGTCTGATAACTAAGCAACACTCCCAAGATGGTCTGAGAGTTGGGCAAGATACTCGAAAGAGATGAAGAGCTGAGCAAGATATTTGAGAGAAATAGAGAGCTGAGGAAAACACCCAAGAGGGAAGGAAAGCCAAGCAAGACAAGAGAGATTGTGAGTAATGCAACACACCATAAAGATATTAAGATCTGTGCAAGACACTCAAGAAATGGAAAGCTAAGCAAGATACCTGAGAGAGACCGAGAGCTAAGCAACACATTAAAGAGGAATGAAAAGCCGGACAAGACACCCAAGACATATAGAGAGTTGGGTAAGACACCCAATAGAAACTTAAAGCTGAGCAAGACACTTAAGAGAGATAGAGAGATGACCAAGACATCTGGGAGATGTAGAACTTAACACGACCCCTGAGAAACAATGAGATGCTTAGTAAGCCACCTGAGGGAACTGAGAGCTAAGCAAAACATTCATGAGGCAGTGCTAATCAGAAATATAGGGCTCAGCAAGATACCCAAGAGAAATGGGAAGCTGGGCAAAATATCCAGCACACCAAAGAGAGATATAGGGCTGAGAAAGATATACAAGAGTTGTGGAGAGCTGAACAAGACACCAGAGAAAGATAGGGAGCTGAGCAAGACACTCGAGAGATAGAGAGTAAACATATCCAAGAGAGATGCAAAACTGAGCAAGACACTCAAGAGAGATGGGCAGATGAGCAAGACATTCAAGATATGGACAGGTATTTTAACATTTCTGTACTACTAATTAAATTATTTGTTTTTCATGTATTAATAACTAATAACTTATACGATAGCTATTCATGTTTACCTTTTAACAGGATATCCACTTCATCGGCTGTTACCCATTTGTCCATCACTCTCCAAATGGAAATTCAGCCTCTCACTCCTAACATTGCTCATGCCATTTCTCTAATCTGAATGTAATTCTCAAGCAAATTTTATTTTTCACGCGAAAGTGCTGTGACTATAGCTTACAGCTGCTGAATATGGAGGTGCTTATTTCATTCCCCCCTAGTAAACTTATAGACTCCCAGCTACTGTGAAAAAAAAGCATTATACATAGAAAAATTGTAGTTTAAATACATATTTTGTTTTCCATAGTAAAGAAATTAGTAGTAATAGATGATAAAAAAAAATGTTTTAAGAAGCGTTATTTAATTTTTATAATATTATATTATAAATATATGTATTCCTCTGACACAACATTAGTTTGAAAAGCTAGAATTTACTATAAAAGTGTTTCTATAAAATACCTGGATTGTTGGCAAATGTGCCATATTATCCATGTTAAATGGCACCAATGCCTAGGTCTAAAGGACGATAGCGATTTATGTCTGTAATTACAATGTGCATTATTAGAAAGAAAGGAAACCTACATATAGTATGGGATCTACTATTGTAAAAATCTTTTTCTGAAAAGGCCAGTTACATTGCTATCATACTGATCCTGTGGCTGCAGAACATTGCACGTCATTGCCTCAAAACTGATATGCAGATCGGAGGTTCTAAGTTTTCTCTGACTTTCCAGATCCGCATACTTATCCTGGATCAGAACATGAAAATACAGAAGACACAATAGGCAACAGTATATTTTTTATGAGATCAGCATGAAGGCAGGTGTAAGTTACCTTTAATTCTTACTCCTCCCTGTAGGTGGAACTGTAGACAGTTTGGAGGCTAGAGAGGGGCAGACATCCTGGAGCTAGAAAGAGAAAAACAGCAGAAAGGGGTTGTGTGTGCTCTCCCCTTCAGGGAGAGGGGCTGAGGAAGGACTCAAACTAGTAGAACTCAGGAAGGAATTGGAAGTTAGGATTGAAAGCCTAAAGGAAAAGGCTATGGATTGTGTGAGTAAACTAACACTAACTCCTACCTAATGTTTGGTCTATCAAATGACCATGTCAACTTTGCCATCATTTGGAAATGACATTGTTATGGCTTTGAACTGTTCTGCACATTTTAAAAATGGCAAAGAAGTTTTGCCACAACATAGAGCCTCTGTATGATGTTCTAATAGAGTAATGTGGGATGGTATACAGAGTACAGCCAATGCCCAGGGAGAAAAAGATTTACTTCCCTGGTGCAAGGCTGGTCAGCTCTGAGGTGGGTATACAGGTCTATACATCAAATCAAATTGAAGGATCAATGAGGAGGAAAGAGGGACAGAGGGACTTTGTTCCAAAAAAGGGACAGTCTCGCCACATTAGGGACATTTGGGAGCTATGGTTGGTGATAGAAGAAAAGGAACCCCCTACCTGACTGTGAAAGAGGACCCCCTCATAAAACCTGGGCCCCTGTGTCTCATGGGTCCTGGGTGGTCAGTTGGATTTCTGGAGCTTCTATCTGGACCATAGGTAAAGCATAAGCCTACAGGAATGCACTCCATATGTGAAAGGGTTAATGTGTGCAGAGATCGAGAGGATGTGGACAAGAGGTCTAGGACCAGCCTCTGTGCATTTGAACAGTATGTGGGTTTGGGCTGAATGCAGTTGTGACACCATGAGACCCTGTATATATACAGTAGATGCTGCGTGAAAAGAATTTGGGTTCCCGCCTTACAAGCACCCATATTTCAAGAAAACATTTTTTTCCAGGCATACATAAGCATACATGCAATTTTATACAGTTAACAGGTTGCAGAATATGAAGAAATCATGATGGGAATAACTGTACTGATTTATGTTTGAATTGTGCTGCAAGAACTATTATCTGTTATATGTGATGTGACATGGTTTTGAACTTGCTATTGTAGTCTCTCTTAATAAACCTACCTTCTTTTATTGTTAAAAGTGATTTATTAGAACAAGGTGACCCGCTATTCACTGAACAAATACGACGTGCTATTATTCAGCATGTTCATTCAGTCTTCAATCCTAAATACAAGTTCTAAATACATGTGTAAACAATATCACAAGATCAATATGAAAAAAAATCCATACCTCTTGATTGTAAGTCATATTAAATGCAAACATTATCAAATATCAGAAATTCAGTTTTGTTTCATTTAACTAACTATATATATTTAATGCACATGGACATCAATCAATGTGTTTCAGCTGGAGGATGTACAAATCAAGGTCTGGAATCAGTCATATATTCTCTCATAAATAGACTCAACCAGATAGAAAGAGCCATGGGCCCTTCGAATAGCCCTTATTCCCAGCCAAGCTCTTTATTCCAGACAGCAGTAGAATTATTATGTCAAATTCATCTTATTTTCCAAATTTAACTGGAACCCTAAATAATTCTCCCGGTTGCTCATAAACCAGCCTCTTAGGGGTCTATGTATTAAAAAAAATTGCTTTTTGGATTTCTCAGAATTTGTAATGTTTTTATTATATGTATAACATCAGTTTTTATGTGTTGCCTTTCGTCGGACAAATATAATATTCCCTAACATTCAATTTGAAGAGAAAGTAGCGTTAGGAACATTCAGCCAATAGAGAAAATAGTTTAACGCTATAGGCTAAGAACATTTGACCAGAAGAGAATATAATTTGAGGAAACTTGTGTATAAAGAAAAATAGTGTACAGAGATTCTGGCGTGAATCCTCCAGCTGTAGTAGGAAGTTGAACATAAGAGACAAAAGAAAATTTCACAAGGGCACCCTTATTTTTTGCTACAGATTAAAATAAAAAGAGTAGGTGAAGCACAGCTTACCTGTAAAATCCTTTTCTTGGAGTACATCACGGGACACAGAGCCACAGTAATTACTGTATGGGTTATATGGCACCTTCAGGTAATGGACACTGGCACACCCTAGACAGGAAGTTAAATTCCCCATATAACCCCTCCCCTTACCGGGAGTACCTCAGTTTTGTAGCAAAGCAATACACGTGTAACCAGAAAGAGGGGAGGGACCTCTGTGTCCTGTGATGTACCCCAAGAAAAGGATTTTACA
Source organism: Lithobates clamitans (assembly GCA_037952925.1). Taxonomy (NCBI): domain Eukaryota; kingdom Metazoa; phylum Chordata; class Amphibia; order Anura; family Ranidae; genus Lithobates; species Lithobates clamitans. The sequence continues at coordinate 3,507,034 of JBBGZY010000019.1, read as the reverse complement.
GGTAAGCTGTTATAAAAATCCTATTTTCTTTATCGTACATCACGGGACACAGAGCCACAGTAATTACTGTATGGGATGTCCCAGAGCAATGCCACCTGAGGGGAGGGGACACAAACAAAAGCAGGGTGCAAGCAGACCTAAGGACCTATACTGCCGCCTGCATTACACTGCACCCAAAGGCGATATCCTCATGCCTTCTTACATCCACCTGATAGAATCTGGTGAATGTATGGACTGAAGACCAGGTTGCGGCCTTGCAGATTTGAGCCATGGAGGCTTGGTGATGCATTGCCCACGAAGCACTAACAGCCCTGGTGGAGTGTGCTTTGATTTGAAAAGGTGGAACCTTCCTCTTCAAGCCATAAGCTTGAATAATTACTTGCTGAATCCATTTGGCAATAGTGGATTTCGATGCTGCCTGTCCTTTCCTAGGATCTTCAGGCAACACAAACAAAACATCTGTTTTCTGAATCTGAGCAGTCGCCTTTAAATAGATTTTGACTGCTCTCACTACATCCAAAAAATGTAGTGACTTATCTTCCTTAGAACAGGGTTCTGAAAAAAATTAAGGTAAAACAATATCCTGGTTTAGGTGAAAACCTGAAACCACCTTTGGCAGAAAGCTAGGATGAGGACGCAATACTACTCTATCCTTGTGAAAGATTAAATATGGCTCTTTACAAGAAAGAGCCACCAACTCTGATACCCTTCTTGCAGAAGAAATGGCTACCAGAAAAACTAGCTTCCTTGTCAAAAGGACCAAAGGAATATATTGTATCGGCTCAAAAGGCTGTTTCTGTAATGCTGACAGAACTAAATAAGTCCCAATGGTCCAGGGGTGCTCTAACCGGTGAATTAAGCCGCGTTACCCCCTGTATAAAGCTTTGTACCAAAGAATGCGAAGCAAGCGGATGTTGAAACAATACGATAAGGCCGAGACCTGGCCCTTGATAGTACTCAAGGCCAGTTTCATCTCTAGCCCCATTTGCCGAAAGGCATAAATTCTACCTATGACATACTTCCTAGGATGCCAACCCCTGGATTTACACCAGGAAACATATGCTTTCCAGACTCTGTATAATAAATGACTCTGGAAGCTGGCTTTCTTGCATTAATCAAAGTAGATATCACTGAGCCTGAATGCCCATGATTTTTCAGAATGTGGGTTTCAATAGCGCTTGTAAAGTAGGATGGAACACTGGTCCCTGCGATAGCAGGTCTGGACGTGGTGGTAGGGGCCCATGGGCCCATCTTTACTATTTCTGCATACCAAGATCTTCTGGGCCATGCCGGGGACACAAGAACTACTGACTTCCTTTCCTGCTTGATCCTGCATAGAAGTCGAGGTAGCAGCAGAATAGGAGGGAATGCATAAATCAGTGAGAACTGATCCCACGGGGTCACCAACGCATCTGTTCCGCATACGAGTGGATCCCTTGTTCTTGACACAAAGTTGTCGACTTTGTTGTTGAACCTGGACGCAAACAGATCTACGTCCGGGATCCCCCATCTTTGGCATATAGCCCAGAAGATGTCGGGGTGTCGCCTGCCAGTTCTCTACCCCTGGAATGAAGATTGCCGATATGCAAGGCACATGCTTTTCTGTCCAGGTTAGGATATGGTTTACCTCTCCCTGGGCTGCCTGACTTCTGGTGCCCCCTTGGTGATTGATATAGGCCACTGCTGTGGCATTGTCGGATTGAATCCTGACAGGAGAATTCTGCAACCTGAATGTCCAGGCCCTTAGGGCTAGACGCGCTGCCCGAATCTCTAGAATGTTGATGGGCAAGGTCCTTTTGGTTCTGGACCATTTCCCCTGGACAGACGCCTCTTCCAGGACTACCCCTCAAGCAGAAAGGCTGACATCTGTTGTTACCACCTTCCAGGTAATCGGTAAGAAGGATTTCCCCTTCTGCAGATTCTTGGATATCCTCCACCAACTGAGGCTCTGGCGCACTTTTGGTGACAAATGCATCGGAAAATCTAGTGCTTGGACCTTCTTGTTCCAGGCCGATAGGATACTGTTTTGCAGCATTCTCAGATGAAACTGAGCATAGGGAACTGCTTCGAATGAAGCCACCATTTTCCCCAACAACCTCATACAAAGGCGAATGGAAGGACCCTTCTTTGCCCTGACCACCTGAACCAGCTCCTTTATGGCACTGATCTTTGCCTGGGGTAAAAACACCCTCTTCTGGGCTGTATCTATAACCAGACCCAAGTATTCTAATCTTCTTACTGGCTTTAAAGAAGATTTCTCTAGGTTGAGGACCCAACCTAGGTATTCCAGGTAGTTGACTGTGGTGACCACGCTTTGGTCCGAACGGACTACCGACCGGTCTATCGAGAGCAGGTCATCCAGGTATGCTATTATTGTTAGACCTTGAGTCTTTAATCTGGCCAGAGGAGGGGCCAGAAGTTTTGTAAACACCCGAGGTGCAGTAGCTAGACCGAAAGGCAAGGCTACAAACTGAAAATGAGGTTTTTCTACTTCGAAACGCAGATACTTCTGGTGAGCGGGGAAAATAGGTACATGCAGGTATGCATCCTTGCTGTCGATTGATGCCAGAAGTTCTCCTCCTTGTAGGATGGAGACTACTGATCGGATTGATTCCATGCGAAAAGGGTGAATTTTCAGGAAACGGTTTAGATCTTTGAAATCTAGAATGGGTCTGACATCCCCATTTGGTTTAGGCACCATGAAAAGGTTTGAATAAAACCTCAACCCCTGCTCTTCTATGGGGACCACCATGATCACTTTTTGCGACAAAAGTCGGTCTAACACTAGAAAGAGAGACTTCTTTTTCTCTGGATCTTTGGGGACATTTGACCTAAGGAAACGAGGAGACAGGAATTCTCGGAACTCTAGTTTGTAACCTTGAGCTATTGTGGATAGACCACCCATCTGTCTCGAAATTCTTCCTGCCAGACCCTTGAGAACTGCAGAAGTCTTCCCCCCACTCAAGCGAGCGGGGACGCGCCTTCATTAAAAGGCTTTAGCATTCTGTCTTGTGGGTTTCCTCCCCCAGGATTTCTTTTGTCCCTGGGGTTGACCCTGAGGTTTACCTCTTGAACCTGATGGTGGAGGTCATCGCGACTGCCTGGAGGGTGATGCCCCTGGCACTAAAGAAAGGGCCCGTTTAAAGGGACGTTTACACTTTTTCTTAACTGGCAAAAAGGTACTTTTCCCACTTGATATTTTTTGGATATATTTGTGCAAATCCTGCCCAAACATCTTTTCACTGTGAAAAGGAAAAACCAGCCAGAAGCTTTTTGCATGGCGCTTCGGCTGACCAACTTTTCAACCATAAGACTACGCATATGTACCAACCCAAGCGTAAGGCGAGAGGTTTGAAGAATAGTATCTCTGATTGCGTCGATTGCAAAACCCAAAGCCACTGGCAGCTCGGCTAACTCCTGGGCCTACTGTTCAGGGAAAACCTTGAGCACCTGTTTCAAATGGTCTCTCAAGGATTGACATACCCCAATTGCCGCCACTGCAGGTTGAGCCACTGAACCTGCCCAGAAGAAAATGTTTTTTAACAGGAATTCCAATTTTTTATCAGTTGGATCCCTTAGCATTTGTGCATTGTCAACCGGACAAGTCAAACTTTTATTCACAGAGGATATAGCAGCGTCAATTGCTGGTATACTCCACATCTTAGTAAATTTTTCCTCCATAGGATAAAGTGTTGAAAACTTTTTAGGAGGGAAAAAATGCTCATCTGGGTGATCCCACTCAGAATACATAAGCTTTTCTAGTAATGAATGGACAGGCAAGGCTTGAGGAGGCTTTAGTGAACCCAAACAGGAAGTGGGCTTTTCAACTGACTCCGTTAAGGGTAGCTTAAATGTGGAGCCGACCATTTCAGTAAGAGAATGCACCAGCAACTTCTCAGCATGTGAAGCTGAAGAAGGTCCTTCCCCACTTGATCCCTCAGAAGAGGAATCATCAGCCTCTTCACGGTCCCCTGAGGGGGATTGATCTCCCCCCCCCCACTGTTCCTCTGTTTGAGGATCCTGGGTGGTAGAAGGGGACCTAATGCATTTTCTTCCACTCTGTGAAGATGCGATTAAAGCCAAAAATCTTTCCTAATATTTGTACCACCCCCTCTGATCATAGTGCTGAGCACAAACGCAGAGGTACTACCAAAAAAATGCACCCACTGCTAAGCAATAGTCCAGCAACTGCTGCTGCTATTAAGCTCAGCCTGATGCTTAAGTAAATGTGCCCTGGGAATGCCCGTGTCACCAACACTTACATGCCACCCATCCACTCTGTGTCCTTCCTTCAGCTGTATGCACCTGAATAAAGGTGCACTTAATAGCTACACAGCCCGCGTTGTGGATGCTGAAGCACGCCAATGCTGCTAAACCCCGCCCCCTTCCTCCGACCACCCACCGCGCCCCCCTCATCTTTTTCAAAATAGACTGTTTTCCCGTGCGAGCGGGCTCCGATCTGACAGGATCGCATGGTGGAGGGCTGGGGTGGAGGAGTGCAGGAGAGCTGCTGATGGGAACCGTTGAAATGGCAGCAGGAGCGGCGCGGCATACCGCCGAACGAGGCATGCTCCCTTTGCCTCCTAGAGTGATGCTAACCAGTTGAGGGGACATTCCAAGGAGAAAAACACCCCCTTCCCATGTCTTACCTGGAGCTTGGGCCAGACGAAGCATGCAGCTTGTGACACAGAGCGAGACTGAAAAGCATGGAATCAGGTACGTGCTCTTGACAACCCCCGGTGGTGACTATAGACATGACAACATTTACTTTAAAGGAGAAAACCCACAAGAATTAGAAAAATTCCTTAGGAATCTCCCTTAACTTATCCAGCTGCAGGGTTCTGTGGTAACAGACCCAATCTTCACCACTCATTGGCTCCGTTAAAAAACCTGCAGGGACCGTGGCCCCCTTTTTTGGGGGATCCACAGCCCTGGGCCTGTAAAGCACCCCACCAGGAATATGGCTAAAAAAAACAAATACTGGATCCCGGGGTCCAGCTCTCTAAAAAAAGAAGCATTACAGGAAAAACCTTGTTTCTTCAGACATGAGGCCCGGGTACCATTCAATTCGGCCTGGAAAAGACACTTTGAATGGATCCGGTTGCTTAGCTTGCCCCAGCAAGGAATATTCCAGCGGAGCTCAGCACAGCACATCTTTACTCGTGACCAACACCTAAGACACTGGCGAAAAAACTGAGGTACTCCTGGTAAGGGGAGGGGTTATATGGGGAATTGAACTTCCTGTCTAGGGTGTGCCAGTGTCCATCACCTGAAGGTGCCATATAACCCGTACAGTAATTACTGTGGCTCTGTGTCCCGTGATGTACGATAAAGAAAAGAGCATACTCTAAAAGTGTATGGAGATTCCTGTGTAAATCTCCAGCATCAGAGGAAGGTGAAATATTTATCAGTGGCATTACTACAACTGCTAAATTTGACAGCTTCCTGCTCAGAGCTACTAGTTGTTAGGGAGCTTGCACCCACTGGTGTCCTAACAACCTGTCATTCATCCCCTTCTAGCACATTCACCTGTCAGCCAAGAATTCCCAGCTGATGGGTGAACCTAAACACAGAAGTGGGTATAGCGTAAATAAAAAAGAAAGTAAGATCCCCTCAAAATGTATACCATACCCCTCTGGTTCAAGGAGGAGTCCCCGCTTTCCTGGCCAACCAGACTACATTCCTGGATAAGGACCTGGTATAGATTTTAGGCAAGGGGGAATCCACCTTTTTTTTTTCTTGCTTTTGGATTGGGTTCCTTGCCTAACAGTGTTAGGATGCTGGCAGGTCCTGGCTCCCTAACAACTAGTACCCCTGAGTAGGAAGCTGTCACATTCAGCAGTAGTAGTAATATTGCTGCTAAATGTTTCACTTAGCTGATAGCAAGTTAAACGTTCATTGGCAGGATGAATTTTAGCTGTTTTTAAAATATATCGGATTAAATAAAGATAAGTGGGTAAAGCTAAGCCAAGATTGCACTTGTGAATTTTATTTTGTATCTTATAAATTTTATACTTCCCACTGCAGCTGAAGGTTGGCTTGGCCAAACATCCACTAGTTCAGCGATTTGCACAGAAATCTCCATTCACTTTGTACACAATGCAGAGGTTTCCCTCATACTATATTCTATTCTGGTGGAATGTTCTTAGCCTATAGTGTTAGACTATTTTCTCTATTGGTTGATTGTTCTTTAAAGTGGAAATGTATTCTCTTAATCAACATGAACTATTTTTAATCCTTCTGGTCGACCATACTGAAGTCTTGATTAACATCTATGCATGTTGCTTTTGACCGTTTCTGCAGTGCTTTTTGCCGCTTGCCGCGTTTTGGACACACGTTTTTACCACGTTTTTACCGTGATTTTGCCGCGATTTGCATTTTTCGTTTTTTTACACTGTATATAGCTGGTTGCTAAAGAGGGGACCGGGAAGCCGGCCACCACGTCCTTAACAACCGATGAGTCATCAGCAGTCAGCGGGCTTCCCCGCTGACAGCTGAATGCAAAAAAATAATTGCTGTCTAAAAAAAAAATCGTGAAAAAAAATAGCGTGGGGTCCCCCCCAGGTCCATAACAAGCCCTTGGGTCTAGTATGGATTTGGAGGGGACACACCCCCCCCCAGCACACCAAAATTTTTTTAAAAATGGCATGGGGTCCCCCCAAAATCCATACCAGACCCTTATGAGCGAGCGCCCCCCCCCCTCCTAAACCATACCAGTCTGCATGCCCTCAAAATGGGGGGGGGGTGAGTGCTTTGGGGCAGGGGGGGCTCTCCCCCCCATCCCAAAGCACCTTGCCCCCACCGCGTTCAACGATTGGATTTTCTGACAACTTTGTGCGACCGTGTGTATGCAAAACAAGTTTGAGCCAACATCCGTCGGAAAAAATCCATGGATTTTGTTGTCGGAATGTCCAATTAATGTCCGATCTTGTGTACAGGGCATGAGGCTGTTTTTTCTTGGGAACAACAGTAAATAGAAACTGACATTACACACATATTACAAACATTACAGGTATTATTCATCATTATTGTGCAAATGCTGAGACTTTCCCAAATTTTATTCACAAATTTTATATACATAGACCCCTTAGTGTAAGTCATTGTCTTTACCCATTCTGTCTTGAAACTTTGCTGTTTACTTTCTCACAGGGAATAGCAATTCATCTCCTTCTGATGTACTCAGATAAATATGAACAACTAAGAGTCCCATTCCCTGCAGGCAACCGTTGTAGACCTGAGAAAATGGAGCATATGACAGGACCTGATGACTCCACGCTGGTTCTACCTTTGACCCTTGTATGCCAACACTTGGCTCAAACAAAGTGGAAAAGGTGACATGAAGGAAGAGAGTTAGGCTTAGTCTTTACAGTGAAGAAATGTCATCAGCATACTAAGATTCTTCAAAAGGGTCCAAAGCTTTATTTTCACATCAGTGGTCACATCAGTGGTGTATTTCGGTTTTGTGCTGCCCTAGGCCTGACTAAACGCATGCACCCCCTAATTTAAATACGACCCACCCTTCCTGTCAAGGCAACACCCCTTCCTATTTAAGACATGCCCTATCAGGCATCCAATCATACCAGAGGCCGAGAAGCGAGGACAGGAGAAGACATCGAGGAGCTGTCCCACGGAGACAGGTAAGTGCAGACGGCGGGCAGGGGGCACAGTGGCAGCATTTGATATGGCACAGTGGCTGTGTTTGAAGGGCACAGTGGCTGCATTTGATGGGCACAGTGGCTGCGTTTGATGGCACAGTGGCTGCATTTGATGGCACAGTGGCTGCGTTTGATTGGCACAGTGTCTGCGTTTGATGGGCACAGTGGTTGGGTTTGATGGCACAGTGGCTGCGTTTGATGGCACAGTGGCTGCGTTTGATGGGCACAGTGGCTGCGTTTGATGGCACAGTGGCTGCATTTCATAGGCACAGAGGCTGCGTTTGATGGGCACAGTGGCTGCATTTGATGGCACAGTGGCTGCGTTTGATGGGCACAGTGGCTGCATTTGATTGGCACAGTGGCTGTGTTTGATGGGCACAGTGGCTGCGTTTGATGGCACAGTGGCTGCGTTTGATGGGCACAGTGGCGGCGATTGATGAGCACAGTGGCTGCGTTTTATGGCACAGTGGCGGCAATTGATGGGCACAGTGGCAGAGTTACAAAAGCTGCCTGGGTAACCGTATACAAGTTTTTAAATTGGTCCTGACTCCTGGCTCGCTGTTTCAATCCATTTACATACATCCATAATGGATATATGTAAATGGATTCACTTGCTCTCATCAATTACCTGAGGGTTTCCTCCGCCGCTGCCGTCGGCCTCCTCTCTCTCGCTGCTCCTCGTCTGCTTACAGAGAGACCCATCCCCGTCCGACTCCCCGAGCTGGAGAGCATTGCAATGATGCCGTGCGGAGGTGGGTAGGCGGAGCATTAGGCTCCGGCTCCACCTCTACCAGTATGTGCATTGTGTACAGGTATGGCCAGTGACACTGACAGTCACTCATGGTCCGTTTTATGGGGGCGGCAGTCGCTCCCCCCCCCCACAAGTACCTGCTCCTTCCTGCCAGTGCTGAGTGCGGTGCACATGATATATAGCAAGGCAAGCCGTGGGAGGCTGGATGTGGCTGAATGTGGGAAGGACGGGTCAGGGGGGCGGCAAAAGAGCCACTGCCCGCCCGCAAAGTGCCGCCCTAGGCCTAGGCCTTATTGGCCCATGCCAAGACACAGCACTGGGTCACATGATAAACATATGGCAATGTTTCAGAGCCACACAGGGCCCCTTCGTCAGGCAAGTAAAGGCACAGTTTAGCTGAACTCACAACATATTATTATTAACTTCTGTAATATTTTCTGCATAGAAGCAAATAAACAGGAGTAGTAGCAAACTTTAGATACCTGGGGTCAATAACCCTCTCCACATTCACCCAAAATTGTGTTCTAATAAATGTAGAATGATAAAGTGGTTTTAAAAATGCAATACGTTTTGCGAAGTACAGTATTCCGTGTATATATTTTTAAGTCATTTTGTTAGTCATAGCACCCTCCCCTAAGTACTTCTCTGATATTATTTTCACATCCTGACTTAAACTCCAACAAGTGCTATTTTTTCCAATGAGACAGCCATTAGTGACAATGGAAGCAGCCTAATTGGGCAGGCGGATGGCAGTTGTCAAGGCTTATCTCAAAAGTCAGGGAAGTCAGGCCTCAGCAACACCGTTAAACTGGTTTATGGAAGGCAAATAAAAGAGATTTTCTTGCTAAACCTTTAAACCGGTTAACAGTTCACTTTAAATGTAATTTTGTTTTTATTATGAAGATTATGTTAACCATTCTGAAAATCCAGTAATTATTATATACATTCGTTAATCCTATATACGGGGATCAATTACATTCCATCCCCAAGAAGTCATGCGGGGAAGATAATTAACAGAAAGTAATCCCAGTGAACATACAGTCATTGTCATCCCATATCAGTATGTACAGTGTTGTTATGTATTAGTGGTACAAGCCCAAGGAATTCCAATGAACAGACTACAGTGAGGAGCTCTGTGTGGTTTTTGGAAGCTAATCAAAATCTAAACACTAGTGTATTGAGGGCTTACTGGCATCTGAAGAGTTAATGGCGTCTCACTACAGGAAGTCACATTGAGATATGAGAAAAGCTTTTAAAGATAGGGCAGTCTACAGGGGTTTTCTATATCTAAAGCATGCTGCACCTGTGTTAATGCACCTTTCAAATGTCTACATCTGTGTTTTTTTTGTTATGTTTACAATCCTGTAATATATCATTTTTAACAAGATTATGAATTTTGATGAACATATAATAACCCTTTTGTGAACTTACAAGCAAAGTTCAACACAGATTCTTTGAACATATTAGTCACCAACTGCTTTAGGGTAAGTCTCTATTGGCAGTACGCATTTTGTTCCACCTCTGAAATGCCCAATTACTGCCTTGCATTACCGCAATATTTTATGTGACAGTATACACAGAAGTATAAAAAACACACAGTGGGGCGTTCAAGAATGGAAATGCAGAAAAACACTTAGCGATGCTTCTATTGAGAACGCATTAAGTGCCTCTGAACTGCTTTGGTGTAAAAAAGAAGTGGTATTTAATATTATTATTTAATATAGGTATTTATATAGTGCTGTCAATTTATGCAGTGCTTTACATATTTATTATACATTTACACCAGTCCCTGATCTCAAGGACCTTAAAAAGCGGTTTTAACCGTGTTTTGTTTGCGGATTTCAGCTTACATGAACTCGGAGGACCTTTAGGCTTTTTGTGTATTCTTCCTGATGGACATAACTCCTCGGAAGGCCAGTATTAATATGCTTGCTCTAAATCAGGCTGTGGTAGAGCATCCAAAGTTATATGACAAGTCCCACTCCATAGCAGACTATAGTGATGCCTACAAAAAACAGGAAACCTGGCATAAAATCACTGAGGCTTAGGTCTGAGATTAGTCCAAACTATCTGCAAGTAAAAAAATAATATAATCAAATAAATGTATGTACAGTATATGTGTACTTATATTTGTGTAGCACTACCCCCGTATGGGCTGCAAGTGAAAGGGTTCTGTACAGCCAGTCACTCAGCATTTCCTTCTTTAATCTGGACACAGTCTTTGGCTTGTTTTTGTTGTTTTATTAGAGGATTATACCTGGATGGGGTAAGGGATTATGGGATGACCAGTGTGACAACAATTCAACTTCAGGAACACTTCCTCTCTATTTACAGACTCTTCTTCTTCCTTCATAAACGTTGTTCCTCTTTGCACAGATTCTGCTGGTTCACTCCTGAGGGAACTGACAGGCTTTTTGTCAGTTCAGCAACAGCCCATTACACATAGCTCCCAACTGTCCCTGATTTGGAGGGACTGTCCCTGATTTGGAGCAATGTCCCTCATTACTCCTCATTTGTCCCTCATTTTGGTCTGATCTATATAGTTGTATATAAAATGCACTTTTTATCTTTCAAAAAGTGTTTCCCAGTGCTAAACCTCACATCCAATTTCTAAATTGCTGCATTTGCACATTTTAAAAGCCAATATAAAGGAATAGTAGTGGTAAAAAAAAAGCACTTGTGGATTTGATTAACTTTTTCTGTGGTTAATTCTCCTTTAAGGGGGTGTGGCAGGGGGCATGTCCTATGCCTGCATACATTTGTTAGTAGGTGTCCCTCATTTCCCTCTCAAAATGTTGGGAGGTATGCATTACAGGCAGGAACTCTGAGTCCCTTAAAAAGCATATATGGACTGAAACAGCACATCACATCTCCTTCTGCTTCCCCGTGGCCACTGATCCCAGTTACACTGCCCACAGAAAATGCTAGCCCCTCTGGCTGCCACCAGCCGCATCTGTCTGCTTTTCTCTCCCCATTCCTCCTGACTAATACACACATATGGAAATTTCCCAGGGCAAGGTTAGATGAAGACTTGGCATACCACAGTCTTCAAGTGAGCACTGCTATAGCTGGCAGCCTCTCCCCTTGTGTGTCCCTGCACCGTGCTGATCTACTCACAGTCTTTCCTTGCTCTCTCCGCTGCCTCTCCAGCTTGAATCCCTCCAATTGTCACCTGTGGTAGGATCCTTCCAGGCCAGCCTCCAGCACGAGGTAACGCTCTCCATCCGGTGGGGGTCCCTCAAGGGCAACCGACAGCCTCCCTTAGCACTGCTTCTTCATCTTCCACCTGAACTCCCTGCTGACATGACTCGTGTCTATTTAAGAACTTCTTTGGTTCCCTGCCAGGCCCCAACCTAGGGATTGGCCAAAGGCCCCTAAATATTCAAGGCAACCCCTCCAAGAAACAAGGGGGGCACCAGAGAGCTGCCAGGAAGAGTCATCCAGTCCTGGCCTCTAATAACCCTGACCCAGATTCACTGACAGGTTTATCCCAGAGCAAGACTATGTTTTACCTGCACTACAATTCTAGTAGCACACACTAGAGAGTGCTACAGTTGATAGTAGAGAGTCTGCTGAAAGTTGTTAAGAGACCTGTTTGTGAACGACCTGGAGAAATTCAATTTTGTCCATATGAGAAGGGATCATTTTTTTCTGAAGTCCCTTGTTGAAGCACAGAGGTAAGTCAACAATGCCTGTGTTGTATGCACTGTATGTTGATGTACATAGCTTGGTATAATGTGTATGTAATGACAGTACTTTAGGAACTGTTCCAGATGATGCCAATAAGGTGGGTGAGACACTGACAGTTGTTGAGAATGGAGGGAGGATTCTGAAGTGGTTACAGATTCCCCTGAATCACAGTCTTTTGTGACTTTACCTAAAACCAAGGTTGCAGAAAATAAGGCAGAAAGGGGTCAGGCCCCAAAATAGAAAAGAAAAAACCCTTGTAAGCAGAGTATGAGGCTGGTGAACTGATATTGATTCTGGACTGGATGAATGAAAAGATAAATAACCATGCTGATAACCAAAATAATAAAGATGAAGAGAATAAGCTTTTCTGTTTTGCAGATCTTTGACAAGAGACTTCCATCACTTGCCAGTTGACTCTCAGTGGTCAAATTTCAAATTTTGTCACTTGTGTATCAGGCAATTACCACCCCACTAATCTTCTACCTTTACCCACACCTACTACCTTCACCAACTCCATCTCCACCTCCTCATTACTCAGGCTTCTCAGATTTCTCCTGATGAAGCCCACTGTGACAAAATGTGTTAAGAAAGGTCAGTGATGCCACCATGCATGGAGAATATGCTGCTCACTCTCAGAGAGACCAGCAGAAGAGGATAACTAGGCACATTAGTCAATGCCAGTATAGCACCTAGGGTTGCCACTTTTTCTTCAAGCCAAACCCAAACACTTTAGCAGCGCACAGCAATTTTTCTTTTTGTAGTACAATAGTACCTTGGATTATGAGCATAATCCGTTCCAGAAGCATGCTTGTAATCCAAAGCACTCGTATATCAAAGCAAGCTTCCCCATAGGAATCAATGGAAACTCAGATAATTCGTTCCAGTGTCACTGCTAGTGTATGCAGTACCGCATGTAGCCAAAGGTGGGGGGGTGCCGGAAACGCTCGTAGATGCTCAGAGACACTCGGAGACACTTGGAGACACTCAGGAACAGAGTGTTTCCAAGTGTTGCTGAGTGTCTCCGAGAGTCTCAGAGCATCTCTAAGTGTCTCTGAGCGTCACTGACGCCCCCGTACTTCTGGCCACATGCGGTACTGCACACCCCAGAGGCTTGAATCCTGCTCATCTTACGAGACAATGCCAAAGAGAATAGTAATGTGGCGCTCATAGTGCCCCCTCACCCTTCTATCAGCCCCTGTTCTGAGCCACATTCCTGTCTAAATTTTGAGGCCGGGGTTCAGGCAGACTGAAACCCAGACACATGATTCAAAACCCAAACTGTCCGTGTAAATCCCTGACAGGTGGCAACCCTAATAGCACCAGATGTTTTTACATGCTTTTAGCCTGTTTTAATTCAATAAAAAAGGAAAACTTTTAAACTATGGAGAGTCTTCTGTTTTTTTTTTCTCTGTTTAATGCACTAATGTGGATTGTTGGTAGTTAAAAGCTACCTGAAGAGCACAGATTTGCTGAAGGAGGTGTATATTGCTCTTTGGGAAAAGTCATCTGTATTTGGTAAGTCAATCCAAACTAAGGGGGATCTATATTAATTAGAGGAAAGGTTACAGAAGAATGATCTAATAGTTTGTTTAAAATCTTTTATTGCACAGGGTTTTACGTATTGTTAAGTTCAGCACTGTGCACTGTTAATTTAAAGTGGTATTAAACCCAAAAGCAAACATGTATTATGTTGCACCTTACTGTTTCTTATGCCCCGTACACACGGTCGGACTTTGTTCGGACATTCCGACAACAAAATCCTAGGATTTTTTCCGACGGATGTTGGCTCAAACTTGTCTTGCATACACACGGTCACACAAAGTTGTCGGAAAATCCGATCATTCTGAACGCGATGACGTAAAACACGTACGTCGGGACTATAAACGGGGCAGTAGCCAATAGCTTTCATCTCTTTATTTATTCTGAGCATGCGTGGCACTTTGTGCGTCGGATTTGTGTACACACGATCGGAAATTCCGACAACGGATTTTGTTGTCGGAAAATTTTATAGCCTGCTCTCAAACTTTGTGTGTCGGAAAATCCGATGGAAAATGTGTGATGGAGCCTACACACGGTCGGAATTTCCGACAACAAGGTCCTATCACACATTTTCCATCGGAAAATCCGACCGTATGTACGGGGCATTAGATGTGATGGCTGCATTCATTTTCTTTTTAGGCTTTTTTCTACATTCATCTGGTGATCCAGCCAATAAGTCTGTTGTTTTTTCAAAAGAACACGCTCTCCATCAGAATGTATCAGTTACAAGAATGAGACAAACCATTTACCACTGACAGGGGTGCTTACAATAATCAGATTTTATTTATATGTGTAAAATTTTTATCCCAAAAGGAAAAAAAAGTTTGCTGTAACTGCTTATAAAGTATTGGCTGGAGTTTAGCTTCAGTTTGTTAGTGTATTTAAATCTGATAGTAAATCCAACAATGAAGGATGTGTGTTACTAGCCAGATCACCAGGTGAAAACAGATGGAGAAAAGCCAAAAAAAGAAAAAGGGTACTACCACATTTGGGTTTTGGGTCTAATACCGCTTTAATATGCTGATTATTTCTGTTCCACATATGTTTAGCCCCTATTCATACTCATACTTGAGCATTTTTCAGCTGGTTTCCCTATGCCTGATTACATGCCTGATTACACGTGATTATACAATACTTCACTCAGTCGCCCCAAAATACTGTATGCCCTACACTCAAAAAAATTACATGAGCTAATTTGTTGCCATAGACTTCAATGGGTGTGTCTGTAAATGTGCAACAAGCATTTGCAAATCGTTTTGCGCCTTAAAAATGCTCTCCCCCCCTTGCCCAGCTCAGTAGGCAAAGCCTGAAACTTAATACACACGCAAAAACAATTGCACAAATCTTTTAAAATGCCTGTAAAACACATAAACAAAACATTTACAAATCACTAGAAATGTGTCCTGCTTACGCTTCTGTCAGGTGTAAATTCAAGCTTACATATCGTTCCTTGAGTATATGGTTAAACAAATCAGTTTTCTTGTTGTAGTGCTACTTTCGTAGGTACCACTGGATAGGATGAGTCCTCTGTTGTTTGCTTCCATCTTCTCAAGAACATTAGCCTTTTTTGACATTCCAGATTCAGTGTAAAAACATACAATATCACAGGAATTCACTAAAAGTAATACTTAGTACCTAATATTAGTGCTATGTCAATGAAATTAGGCACCAAGCCAGGTAGTAAATGCAAGCTTAATATATTTACACCCAATATGGTTGGTAACTAGGCAAGCATAAAATGGATTAACAATGGTATTAGCACAATTTAGCATACAAGTGATCAACAGTAATGACTGTGCATAAGATGACATTTAGCGTTCAGATCAATATAAACAGTAGCAAGGCCACCTCAACTGTAGCAATGAGCAATAGTAAAGTTTAATCTGCCGAGTGCTGGAACTATACTGCCAGAGCTAATTTAAGTTAGGGATGCTAGCCCTAGACTGACTAGGTATGCACTGCTCAAAAGAAAAGAAGGATGGTAGCGGAAGGGGCAGGGGAACAAAGGGGGCTTGCAGATTAGTTTGACGGGAGGGGCAGTCCTTTGAGATGTTCTCCTGCTAGCTATTGTTGGGGCCCTTTAAGAGCATTGGTGCATTTAACATAGCTCCAGTTAATTTGCATGCAGTATAGTTACAGTATAAGGACCCTCACTAGTCTACATCCTTAGATCAATACCAAGGCACCTGGCCACATTCCAAGAAGTCTTCAAATTTCTGCCCTGTTTAGAATTGGGTACATGATAATGAAACCCAGCAACATATGCTACCTGCTTATCTACTTGCTATCAGCCAAGTCTACTTAATTAGCGCTAGTACTAGCAGAACTCAGCCTGGTTACATTTATTCTTGATTGAATTGTGTGAAATTGTGCCAAAGGTCAAGAGCTAGGCATTATCAGTGATTTATAAGTTTATAAAGTGATGGGACTGTTTGAAATTTGTTTTTAACTGACAACAGTGTAATTTCTTATATCTTGTGATAAAGAGTCAAGGTTATTTTTTATTAATCATCGTGTGTATACTTACTGGTGTTAGCCTTAAGTGAAATTGGTGTCATTATGAATATCTATTTATTAACCACTTGACCACTGGGCACTTAAACCCCCTTCCTAACCAGACCAATTTTCAGCTTTCAGTGCTCTCACACTTTGAATGATAATTACTCAGTCATGCAACACTTTACCCATATGAAATGTTTGTCCTTTTTTTCACACAAATAGAGCTTTTTTTTGGTGGTATTTAATCACCGCTGGGTTGTTTTTTTGCGCTATAAATCAAAAAATACTGAAAATTCTGTAAAAATAAAAAAAAAATTCTTGTTTCTGTTAAAATTTAGCAAATTAGTAATTTTTCTTCATAAATTTTGGCCACGATTTATACTGCCACATATCTTTGGTAAAAATAATCAAAATTGGTGTATATTATTTGGTCTGTGAGAAGGTTATAGAGTCCACAAGCTGTG
The DNA here is from genome assembly GCA_037952925.1 of Lithobates clamitans. Classification (NCBI taxonomy): domain Eukaryota; kingdom Metazoa; phylum Chordata; class Amphibia; order Anura; family Ranidae; genus Lithobates; species Lithobates clamitans. The sequence goes on along the minus strand of JBBGZY010000019.1, from coordinate 3,490,436 downwards.
GTACCAATCTCTGAAAATTGATCACACCTGAAGTACTGACGGCCTATCTAATTTCTTGAGACACTAACAAGCCAGGAAAGTACAAATATGCCCCAAATGACCCTTTTTTGGAAAGTAGACATTCCAAGGTATTTAGAAATTGGCGAGTATTGGCGAGTATTGGCAAGTTTTAGCGAGTATTGCAGAGTATTGGCAGAGTATTGGCAGAGTGTTGGCAGTGTATTGCAGAGTATTGCATAGTATTGCATAATATTGCAGAGTATTGCACAGTATTGCAGAGTATTGCATAGTATTGCAGAGTATTGCAGAGTATTGCATAGTATGACAGAGTACTGGCAGAGTATGGGCACTAATCAGCGGTATGGGCTGGATCTGTAGTGCCCACAGCGCTGCTAACGATCTCTGCCTCTCTCCTCTCACACTGCACCGATCGGTACAGAGAGGGGAGAGAGGAATCGGCGTCACGACATGACGCTGATTTGTTTACAAGCGATACTCTGTCATTTCACAGAGCAGCCATTTACCGTGATCCGTGATGCGGCGGTCACCGTGATCCGGGACCCGGCGGTCACGGATGTTTCTGGGTGCGCGCCCCAGGGGGCGCACGGGAGCGCGATTCTGTGAGGATGTCCACGCAGAATAAGCCGACCGTGTTGTAGCCGTCTTTCAGTTATGGCCTGGTGGGCATGTGGTTAAAGGAATTTTTTTTTAAAGTCACGCTGTTTAGATCAAAAGTAGTACTCTTTTCCTATTTCTACTGTATAAGTACAGTATAGGTATGGTAAAGTCTCAGCACAGGTGCAAGATAGATGTAGTTTAGCTGTTGTAAAGATAATTTCTCCACACCTCCTACTGCACAGTGCCTATTGGGATCTGTGGTGTAAAGAGTCTAGTCATCCTATTATATGGCTGGCGTCTCCAACTACAGCTCCCAGGATTCTCAGCACTAAGCTTGCTTGGCTTTAGTTCTCCCCCTGCTGCCTGGAGGAAAATAGTTTAGCATACAGCATATCATCAGTATCTCAGTAGAGGGATAGAAGAATATAAGGCCATGGGGGTTATTTACGAAAGGCAAATCCACTTTGCACTACAAGTGCACTGCAAGTGCACTTGAAAGTGCACTCGCTGGAAATCTGAGTGGAAGATCTGAAATGAGGGGAAGCTCTGCTGATTTTATCATCCAATCATGTGCAAGTTAAAATGCTGTTTTTTATTTTCCTTGCATGCCCCCCTCAGATTTACAGCGACTGCACTTCCAAGTTCACTTTCAGTGCACTTGCAGTGCACTTGTAGTGCAAAGTGGCCTTTCCTTTAGTAAATATTCTCCAATGTCTCCTTCTCCATATTGCTGTAGTCCAGCACCTGACTACATATTGTAGAGAAATTCATACTTTGCTTATGATTTTCTCCCAACAAGGAGATATTCATGGTTTCTTCATTTTTCATGACTGACTTGGACCATGGTCCAAAGCCATCACCTTGCTTCTTCAAAAATTCTCCCTGTTGGAGTAATTCATGGCGGACAATTTATTTTTTCCTTTATGGAATACATATGCATACAAGCTCTGCAAGAGAATGTACAAATGCAATTCATACACATTTCAAGCGATCCATACAGGACAGTTTACTTTTTTTTTTAACTGGATGTTGCTGGTAATTTTATCCGACACCAACAAAAGAAACCTTTTTATTTGTCTTCCAGTAATGATCTCTTTGCACAAAGGTAAAAAAATTATGTAAACACCACAAATTGCTAACAAGTATCCTATTAGATCACTTCCAATGAAGTCAAGTGATGAAACATGTTGGGCATGGTCTAATGGAATATGTCACTACAGCCCAGATCCTGTATGCTACACGAGTCCCTGTACCTGTCGGACATCTATAGACAGCATCACAGATGATAGTGAATACACAACCAGCTAGGCAGTGAGAAGCAGGACCCAGGTGCTTGTGTGATTTTTTTTTTTTAAACTATCTTTAAAGTGCTACACATTCTTTGAGTTTGACAAGGGGATAGTGCTGCTTATGTTGTGACCACATTATTGTTCCATTTATTGTCCAAAAAAAATGAAAGTATGCTCTACAACATGCAGAGCATGGGTCAACTGGTAGTTAAAGTTCTCCTGGGAACACCATTATGTTGTTAGACAGTGAAAATGCCTCATCTGCAACCAAGATGAAGAGTAAGGGCTCACCGCCAGCTGTAACAGGCTGAGGGCTGGAAATGTTAAAGGTCCCTTCTGCTATTCATTTGCACCATGGTTAAGTTCTGTAAACCTTGGAATTGACCACTCCTCCAAAAGTCCCAGCATCTACAGAAATTAAGTTATTACTATCTTCTATTATTACTATGAAAACGTACTATAATTGAAGAGCTTTGATTAACTTTTTGGGGACATCTGCATATGTATATATTTTCCCTCCAGTGCATCGATTTAATTAGGGAAACTGACGTTTTGCAGAAAACCTTGGCTGTTTTTCTTTTTTTTTCACGTGTCAAGATAACTTGTATGTGCTTGAATATACAGTAGCAGAGACAAGCACTGTGGACAGACTTTGTCAGATAGCTAATCTAATCAAACACTTGGAATCCAGGAATGCCTTTATTGCATGCAGAATGCTGAGGCAATACAACAAGGTGCGATAGACTTGATGTAGCGGTGTTTAAGGTGGTCAGAATGGTTATTGGCTTTCATAGCCCTAATGTGGGTAGGATTATAGAAGCCCACACAAAGGAAAAGGAATTTACATCACAAGAAGGGGAAGGAAATAAAGAAAATAACATATGATTCAAAGAACAGTCACGAGGTGACAGAATAACTAAAAACAATTAACTAAAGAACAGAACAGAACAGAGTGTATATACAAATATAACATAATTTCACATATACTGCAGAGGCAGCACAAAAACTGTAAATACAGTATGACTACATAAGGAAAATTGTACTGTGGTGATGCTGAAATGGAGCATACATCATAGCCATCCCACTTCCTTGTGCCATGCAGCCAGGGAAGTCACGTAAAAGTAATTGGCTATGTTCCAGCCTTATAGGATACTGCTTTGTGAACATAACCACACTGAGCCCAGTACTTACACAATATTTGCAAATATATATGATAGGGTTAAAAATATTCACATGTGCAAACAATAAAGCCAAAACTAATAACATCTTGATTTGAAAATTACTCACCTAATGGTAATGAGAAGCCCTTCCTCTGCTTAGATGGGCCACCTAAAATGAGTTCCCTGCTTCTGAATGAAGGGACCAGTTTGATGCAACAGAAAATCAACGATTTGGACAGACATGCATATATAGGCGAAAACATTTTCGGGGTATTGCCGCATTTGCCCAAACACATTGGCAAAAGGCTCTTTGGAAAGAGTGTAGGACAGTGGATGAACCCAGTAACTTCTAATGGCATAAATTATTTTCCCACCTTTCCTATGCATGATTAGGCGCTTTCCTACAAAGTTCCTGATTGTAAAAATCATTTAAAAAAAAAATCTTTGTCATAGCTCTTCTCTGCATAGATAAAACTATCATGGCCACTTTCACCAAACACTTCCTAATATCTAAACATTGTCTTGGAAATTCCACTTACATCATTCCCCTTTAAAAGGTCCCAACCCAAGGGCAATGGCATGTGTTCAAAATTTCACCTTGCGATGCTTTAATGCATAGCACGTTTTCAAATGATGATTTTTTTTTAATGCTAGTGGAAAGCTCTTACTGTGGCATGGATATGTGTTATCTGATCATTCATATTTGATTCACTGTGATTCTATGGGTCAAGCTCTCTGGGCACCTATCCCTAATATCCTTATCCATAGAATTTGCTTGCTTTTTTTTATCTTCAATCCTCCCCATTTGCATGGGCTTGGGACCAACATGCAGAATGTGATAACCCATGTGCATAGCCAATTTGTACACACATGCAAGGACCAATTTAGACAGCCAATTAAATTACCAGCATGTCTTTGGAGTGTGGGAGGAAACTGACACAAGCACAAGGATAACATGCACACTTCATGCAGATAGTGTCCTGGGTGAGATTCAAACCAAGCACCTTGGCTAGGCTAGGCATAGGTGCTGATCATTAAGTCTCTGTGCTGCCCTTCTACTGTGGTAGCCAAATGAAAATGACTCTTCTTATCACATTTGATATAGTAGATGAGGTTTCATAAATGTTTTTGTTTCCACACCCCTGCATCAAATCTCAGCAGCCCTCAAGGTTGAGCTGTAGAAACACACACACAAATGCCCTCCACTGTTCCATTACAAAGAAACTATAATTACCACCCTTTAAAAGCAGCTAATTACATATTTGTTATCATTGCTATACAGAATCTGTACTAGTGCAAGTCTCACAACAGCTATCCAGTCAATGTGAAGCATTATAAGTTCCCGTATCTCTCTTTAACATTGGTACTTCACAGTCCAGCGTTGCTATCCAGAACATGTGCAGTATTACAGAATTAATCATTCCTATCCAATGTATGCAGGGCTACCAGTACATGCATTGTTATTTATTATAAAAAACATGTAAGCTCCATGCTTAGTATAAAACTATATTCAAGGTACATATATAGATAAATAGTGAAAATGACAGTGGCACCCACAAATATCCACAAACAGATATCAGACAATGTTGCATATAAAAAAGTGTTGCACTACCAATTTGAATTCACAACCCACTACCTAACCCTACTACGAATATTATTCTAATCAATGCAAGTATACAAAATAGTGCATCAAAAGTGACCAGTGCCTAATGCCCTACTCTGCGGGATTGGCAGGAAGAAGTGAACAAAATCATAGAGGCAGAGAGATGGGTTAATGTTACCAGTGATAGAGGAACAGTTCAGGAACATCTGGTCTAGCTGAATGTATTACTCTCTTGAAATTGATAAACTTGTTTGAACACACTCTGCCATGGCTTTTTGCTATTGCAGGATACCTAATGTACACAATTCTATTACAGTTTCACGATCCATACACCTCTGGCTCTCAGAGTGCTGAGTGAGTATTGCTAGACCAACAAACCACTTGGGTTCCAGTGAGGTTTTGTTGTTGTAATCTGTCTTTCCCCTTTATTGGCTCTTGTTCTCTCCTCCTTCTTCGCTGTCTTCCATACAAGGAGGCCTGCTACTTGTTTTTGTTACTTTCCTATTACACCCAAAACTGGAGCACAATAGTGTCTACTGTGTTAATGTTTTTATTTGCACTGATCTTGTGAATTTATTTCACCCATGACACATGGGGAAGTTATGTATAAAACATGGGACTACTTCTAACAACTCCTAGTGTATTCTGTCTTATGATGTTGATACTGTCTGCTATGTAACCCATGACATTATTGATATAGCTTCTGATTGCTGAAGAACGTTGTTTTTTTCCTGTATCCTTTTCTATTTGACGAAAATGTTCAATAAAAAGTTGATTACCAAAAAAAAGTGAACAGTGCAAAAATAAGTTTTTGTAAACACTTATGCCCCGTACACACGGTCGGATTTTCAGACGGAAAATGTGTGATAGGACCTTGTTGTCGGAAATTCCGACCGTGTGTGGGCTCCATCACACATTTTCCATCGGATTTTCCGACACACAAAGTTTGAGAGCAGGATGTAAAATTTTCCGACAACAAAATCCGACAACAAAATTACATCACCACGTTCAGAATGATCGGATTTTCCAACAACTTTGTGTGACCGTGTGTATGCAAGACAAGTTTGAGCCAACATCCCTCTGAAAAAATCCTAGGATTTTGTTGTCGGAATGTCCGAACAAAGTCCGACCGTGTGTACGGGGCATTATGCAAAATAAATGGTTAAAAAAGTCTTTAATTCGTTAGTCCCATTAGCATTTCTGTCAAGTGTCTCTGTGATACTAAAGTGCTAGCACTACTATTCAGGGTATTTAGGACAAGTTCCATTCACTGCTATACAGTGTCTGTAGGAAAGTAAAACTCATCACTGATAGCCAGTGTCTTTGGGGCCCGTCTCAGCACTGCTACCCAGTGTCTATAGGACAGGTCCCAGCACTGAAACCCTGCTTCCATAGGATAAGTGCCAGAACTGCTATCCAGTATTTGTGGGAAAGGAAAGAAAGGAAAGGAAAGGAAGTCATAGCACTGCTATCCAGTGTCTGTAGGACAATCCCCAGCACTGCTATCCATTTTTTTATTTATTTTTTATTCTTTTTATTGCCATTTTCAGATAGCATACAAAAAACAAACACATAACAATTGAGAGTTAGTCTGACACCAGACCTCACTCTCCAACAACATTCAAAAGATTAAAACTCAGAACATGTCTCAGCATTGGGCCCACAGTATAACTCTGAGGCTTGGATTAAGACCATAATACCTGTATATATAATATGTACTTAAATTCAGCATCATACAATGTCATTATTTTAGCTCCCTGCTATCCATTATTAATAGCAAAGTATGACCAGGCACTGTTACCCAATGTCTTCAGGACAAGTCCCAACGCTGCTATCAAATATCTGTACTAAAAGAAGTCTCCGTACCACCACCCAGGGCATGTAAGACAAGTCCCTGTTCTGCTATACAGTATCTGTAGGAAAGAAAGTCCCTGCACTGCTATTCATTGCATGTAGGACAAGTCCCTTCTCTGCTATCCAGTAACTGTAGGAAAGGAAGTCTCTGTACTGCCATCCAGTATCTTGTTAATGAACCTTTTTTCAGTCAAGGCACCCTTTAAAATTATGGCCAATCTTGAGGCACCCCATTCTAAAATGTAAAAAACAATTCTAATAGTTTTACATAATGCAGCAACATCCATGCATAGGGGATTTATTCTTCACCTTTGCACACTGGTACTGACTAGTATTCTGGTGTTTCTCATCTTCCTCAGTTCTCCCCATCGCTCAGCTAATATGACCCCAGTGCTAATAGAGTGGGCAGGGTCGCTGTGCAAATGAATGACATCCTCCTTACCAGCTGATGACGGCATTGGTTGTTAGGACGCCAGCAGCTAGAAGGTCATAATAGTGCACAATGAAAACCTGAGGCTTAATCCATCTACTGGTATGTATACCATTTTTGGGCAATTTTTAGGCATTTTGCCAAGGCATCCCTGAAGAAACCTGAAGGCGCCCTGGTTGAAAGAGGCTGTGTTAGAGAAATAACGGTGATAAGTAGAGATAGCCTGTGTAGGCTAAAGAAAGTATGTGTAATGATTTTAATCTGTTACTGAAGACATGAATTGTGCAGAAGGATAACAAAGCAAATACACAATTTCCTGTGACTCAGAATTTTGCATTTACTCATGTTTTCTTTTCATGTTATGAAATTTTACTGCTTAGTCCTCATTGTTTAAGTATTGCACCGTTAATTCACATATATACCTTATACTGAATGTAGTTTGAGACGTGGCCTGAATCCAGGTTTGCTGACTTTGGTGTCATGTTCAAGTAAGGAGCTCACTAAAAGGGAGGATTGATTTTAATGAAAGACGCTAGTGTACTTGTTATTTAATTACCTTCTCTGTTAGAATAATATGTAACCCGGGCCAAGAAAATCATCACTAGTTCCAGCAAAGCTTGCATAAACATGACAGCAAACATGTATAAACAGAATACAAAGGTTACATTAAAGGCCCTTAAAGGCCAAGCACAGTGTCCAAAACACCATCACCATTTCTACTATTCACTTGTCTTCACATACGTTCAATAAATCTCCAGTGTTTTTGTTTACATACAGTATCTTACAAAAGTGAGTACACCTCTCACATTTTTGTAAATATTTTATTATATCTTTTCATGTGACAATACTGAAGAAATTACACTTTGCTACAATACAAAGTAGTAAATGTACAGCTTGTGTAACAATGTAAATTTGCTGTCCCCTCAAAATACCTCAACGCACAGCCAATAATGTCTAAACTGCTGGCAACAAAAGTGAGTATACCCCTAAGTGAAAATGTCCAAATTGGGCACAATTAGCCATTTTCTCTCCCCGGTGTCATATGACTCGTTAGTGTTACAAGGTCTCAGGTGTGAATAGAGAGCAGGTGTGTTAAATTTGGTGTTATCGTTCTCACTCTCTCTTACTGGTCACTGGAAGTTCAACATGGCACCTCATGGCAAAGAACTCTCTGAGGATCTGAAAAAAGAATTGTTGCTCTACATAAAGATGGCCTAGGCTATAAGGAAATTGCCAAAACTCTGAAACTGAGCTGCAGCATGGCGGCCAAGCCCATACAGTGGTTTAACAGGACAGATTCCACTCAGAACAGACCTCGCCCTGGTCGACCAAAGAGGTTGAGTGCACATTCTCAGTGTCATATCCAGAGGTTGTCTTTGGGAAATAGACATATGAGTGCTGCTAGCATTGCTGCAGAGGTTGAAGGGCCTTTCAGTGCTCAGACCATACGCCGCACACTGTATTAAATTGGTCTGCATGGCTGTCGTCCCAGAAGGAAGCCTTTTCTAAAAATGATGCACAAGAAAGCCCACAAGCAGTTTGCTGAAGACAAGCAGACTAAGGACATGGATTACTGGAACCATGTCCTGTGGTCTGATGAGACCAAGATAAACCTATTTGGTTCAGATGGTGTCAAGCGTGTGTGACGGCAACCAGGTGAGGAGTACAAAGACAAGTGTGTCTTGCCTACAGTCAAGCATGGTGGTGGGAGTGTCATGGTCTGGGGCTGCATGAGTGCTGCTGGCACTTGGGAGCTACAGTTCATTGAGGGAACCATGAATGCCAACATGTACTGTGACATACTGAAGCAGAGCATGATCCCCTCCCTTCCGAGACTGGGCCGCAGGGCAATATTCCAACATAATAACGACCCCAAACACACCTCCAAGACAACCATTGTCTTGCTAAAAAAGCTGAGGGTAAAAGTGATGGACTGGCCCAGCTTGTCTCCAGACCTAAACCCTATTGAGCATCTGTGGGGCATCCTCAAACGGAAGGTGGAGGAGCGCAAGGTCTCTAACATCCACCAGCTCTGTGATGTCGTCATGGAGGAGTGGAAGAGGACTCCAGTGGTAACCTGTGAAGCTCTGGTAAACTCCATGCCCAAGAGGATTAAGGCAGTGCTGGAAAATAATGGTGGCCACACAAAATATTGACACTTTGGGTCCAATTTGGACATTTTCACTTAGGGGTGTGCTCACTTTTGTTGCCAGCAGTTTAGACATTAATGGCTGTGTGTTGAGTTATTTTGAGGGGACAGCAAATTTACACTGTTATTCAAGCTGTACACTCACTACTTTACATTGTAGTAGACATGTACGCCGTCAATAACTTTAATTTGTTTTGTTCCGTTCCATTTCGTATTAGCCGTTAATTCATATTTCGTAATTCGTGTCCGAAATACAATTTGAATTCGTACGAAATACGAATTTTCGTTAGGTTCGTTAACTTTTCGTAACAATTACGAGCGTTCGTTATGATGCATTTAAAAAGCAACAACTACCTTTCTCAATATGGCAGTCGTCGACTCATTATGCTCATTATGAGGGGCTCCCACCATCCCTATGCTGTGCTGACTTCCTCCTGGGGCTGTACCCCTGCTGTGCTCATTATGAGGGGCTCCCACCATCCCTGTGCTGTGCTGACTTCCTGGGTTTGTACCCCTGCTGAGGTCATTATGAGGGGCTCCCATCATCCCTGTGCTGTGCTGACTTCCTGGGTTTGTACCCCTGCTGTGCTCATTATGAGGGTCTCCTTACCCGTGTTTAGCAGTATCAAGCGCTTGTACATTAACCTGTTGCTGCCCACACTATAGCCAAATGACGGCTACAGCACGGGCTTACTTTGCCAGGAGGGCGTCATCACAGTGATTGCGGACTCAGCTGATCACAGATCAGGGTAAAGGACAAATTACAGCAGCCCTTTAGCATGTGATCAGCTGTGTCCAATGACAACAGTGAAGGAGAAAAAATTTATAACAAACTTTGTTTAGCAAAAAATAAAAAACCCAGTGGTGATCAAAATAAAAGCTCTATTTGTGTGGGGAAAAAAATGATACAAATGTTGTTTGGGTATAGTGTTGCATGACCGTGCAAATGTCATTCAAAATGTAACAGCGCTGAAAATTGGCCTGAGCAGAAAGGGGGTGAAAGTGCCCAGTGGGCAAGTGGTTAAATAATTAAAATTGGCCGTTGAAATGAATTAACACTTAAGTGCTAAACACGCCTAGCATTAACGTGCGCTTACACGCATTTTTGCCAAATCAAGTGTTTTCCTGCCAAAACTGTCCTCTTCTAAACACGATTCTTCTGCATTCAGCAGGGGAGCATTTTCCTGCCTCAAAACACTGCTGCTCCTAAACTCTGGTAAAAGTCTAGGTGTGCATGTTCAGGGGCATTGGCAAAAAACACCAAAAGCTCCAAAAACGTTTAGGAGCTGCAGTGTGCATGGCCTAAGACTGCTACAAGCAACAGGGGCACAGACCCTATTAAATTGTATTAAATGCAGTATGTATATTCCGTTTTTTTTTGTAAAGCTTATTTACAGCCAAACATTTTTTCATTTTAGATTAAAAAAATTAGAGTAAAAAACAGTTGCAACTACTGTCAAATTTGTATTGCTATCTGTGAACCTGTTGGGGAGTTACTCTTACTTCCTGCCTGGTGACCATGTCAAATTTTTTTTTTATAAAACATAGCATAGCAAACATAGCTTTATAGGATCAAACCTAAGATCTAGGATCTATATGTCCAGCTTTACCTGTCACTCAAAAAGGACTGCAAACAAGGGCTGGCCCATAGCAAGCATTGTGTTCAAACAAAATGTTGGGCTTCTGTGGATACAATTTTTAGAATGCATAAAATATAATAATCATAGATAAACCTATGGCAACAAATAACAAATAATAAACAACATATAACAAATAAATGCAATAAACCAATGGCAGTTCCCCCATGATCAACTGGAAATGGAGCTGCCATTGCCAACCTGTGTTTGAACCACTGATCCAACAATACAGAGCATAGAAATCATAAGTCCTTATCTCTATGCTTGCTCAGGATCAGTGTCCTAAAATACTTGAGATCCTTTAATTTCAATAACAATCTTCCTATAAGATTATATGTGCATTTAAAAACCCTCCCTTGTGTAGACATCCATCCATGCTAGCTGACATCACATCCAAGATGCTGGGTGCTGCCATCTTGGATGTGATGTCAGCTAGCATCAGCGCTAGATACCCTTGCAGATTAAGAGCTGTCAAGCTGCCAAGTGATACTGTAGTAATCCCCTTCAGCTTTCGCCTGAAAACGACATAAAAGGTTATGTAGAGGTAAGGGGAGAAAAAAAGCAGCATGAAGAGTAAATTGGACTTTCTCAGATGAGGAGAAGGCTATGACGTGCAAGGAAGAATGGAATGGAACAGACTCTTCACGAAGAAGAAGTCATATTTGCAAGCAAGTTCAAAGGGCACATTGCAAGTAAATAAAAAAGTATTTTACAGAAAGGAAAAAAAGTAAACATTTAAAAAATACTCGATTTTTCTGTGCGTTTACCTGCATTTATTTAAAATTGGTGACAGGGTCTCTTTAAAACATTAAATCAAGAGAGGCAGGATGACAGCAGCCACATGACATTTTTAAATCAGCAGAGGCAGAATTCATATTAGAAGGTCAGCAAAGACAGCATTCATGTTACTTTTACAAGAGGTTTCAATTAGAGAGGTCCTGATCGGTCTAATTTCTGCACAAAGCCCCAACTCTTACAACATCTAAGGCCACGACACTCACAGAAATTCTTAGACTTTTGGCAAGTGTGGAGAAAAAAAAAAAAACTACATGTGATTGGGTAAATTAAAATGTGGCTCATCTGTATCATGTTCTATTTTTAATAAAACATTGCTAGTATATTTCTATAACTAAGTGAAAAAATACATTTAAAGAGGTGAGGCCACAAAAGTGGAAACCAGAAAAAATACATTAAAGATACATAGATAGATTTGTAATGTACTGTAGTACTAAGACGATCTGTTCTATAACTATCATCCCTGTTTATTTCAGTCATACCTCCTAGTATTCTTCAACAGGATTTATGATTAGGAAGCATTCATTTTATTTTAAAAAAATCAAATCACCTAAAATGACGTTAATATTCATAAGCAATCAATTGTATTGCTAATGCAGAATACTTTCCTTGAGATGACTGCACTGCATAATTATTAGCAGAGAGTAGAGTAAGCCATATAATTATGTGGTCTGCATTATTCTGGATGCTCCCTGGTGTTTTTGCATAGTATCTGCATAGAGGTGATAACTTAGCTCTGGGCATAACAGATTTTTCATCCAGTATTACATTTTAAACAAGATATTTGTATTCCATAAAGCCTTTCACAGAAATTGGGTGGATCTGCTCTTGACCCGTGGATATGCCCCGAGGTAGTGCGGATCACTGTTCAAACATGTGATGCGGAACAAAGGACCTTTTGTTTGACTTGAGCTTGCTCACTTCACAGACCTGAAATAAAACATAAGTAGACGTATTTAATTATCACTGGCAGAGATGTAAGCCAAGAATTCTGTGGCATGTCCAACTTACATTAAATAATTATCATTTAAAAAATAATAGAGGTATTCTTCTTAATGCAGTGATGACAATATTGCAAAATACATTGCTGATGATTTATCTATTCTCTCAATGAAGCGTGTCACTTTAGGTGTCAGAATGTGCATGCTTGAATGCAGGCAAGCCAAAGACAAAATTGTTTATTATCTATTTATATAAAAGTGTATCTATAGCCAAAAATATTGTTTGAATACAGGAGGCATCAATTTGAATGGTACCGCAAGGCAGGAATAAACTTACAGGATGCCAATGCACCCTAACGTGATTAAAAACATACATAGCCCTTTTTTACAAATGCAATTCACTAACACATGTTGTGGTCTCACAATGCAGGTGTGTTTTCTAAGTGCATTTGGGTGTTATTTAAAATGCATGGTAATGCACCGTGAATGCAAACGTGAAAGTGTGAATAAACCCCCAATTACCCTTTCTTACAATGCAGCACACCACAATGCATGGCATGTATGCTATGATGCACTGCTGTGCAGGCTTATGCCCCGTACACACGGGGCATAAGGAATTTCCGATCGTGTGTACACAAATCCGACGCACAAAGTGCCACGCATGCTCAGAATAAATAAAGAGATGAAAGCTATTGGCTACTGCCCCGTTTATAGTCCCGACGTACGTGTTTTACGTCACCGCGTTCAGAATGATCGGATTTTCCGACAACTTTGTGTGACCGTGTGTATGCAAGACAAGTTTGAGCCAACATCCGTCGGAAAAAATCCTGGGATTTTGTTGTCGGAATGTCCGATCAATGTCTGACCGTGTGTACGGGGCATTAGAGCGCACTACTGTGTTAGAGCATTAGGGTGCCATTCAAATTGAACCGCAGTGCAGAGGATCCTTGCGTCCTTATAAGATACATAATTAAGAAAACTGGGCAAGTGCAGTGCATTGTTGTATCTATAATGGATTTCCATTTTGATTGATGCTACCATAGGATCTTTATTTTCAGACATGTATGGGCACTGATCTCTGCACCTAATAAGAACTGATTTCTAAGTTTCTTATTCTTAGATCTCAGGACTCGTGCCTTATACATCTTGCTCTAGGTAGGACTAACGTTCTCTATTATGGCCCTTTATTAGGATGTTGGTCTTTATTGTTATTTTATTCATGTATTAGGCTATTGGTTGTTCTATAAAAAGCTGTCTAAACTGGTTCACAGTGAGTTAAAAATAGGAAACACTAGTTGTGGTGCCCTTCCCGGGCCCCATATTTTCAGGGGCTTCAATTACCCAGGATGTAGGGTATCAGTTCATTTAAGGTACAGTTATAAGATATGGTGAACTGTTATTTTTTTCACTTTTGGTACTCTTTAGGTCCTTGTTGGTTACCCTTTAATTCACTGGGGGCTTCTGTGGATACCAAGAAAATGGTTACTATGTTTTTATTATAGGCTGATAGGATGGTTTATTAACCCTACATGTGTAAGTGATATGATTGCTCATGTGATATGTACAATATGAGTTTACATGAAGGGATTGCTTGCAAAGGGTGATATGCTGTAGCAATTTATTAGCCCTTATTTTTATGTGAAAGAGATATCTTTTATGGTTTTCTGAAATAAATTCTTGATATCATAAATATTGGTTCTGCATTTAAATGTGTACCTTAAAAAGTACTACTTTTTGTTGTTTGTTGCTTTTTGTTAAAAGAGAAGAATGGCCAAAGCTTTTTTGATCATACAGGAGTGTACTTACTTGTACACACCTGTGACTAAAGCCTGCTGTCGGCTGATGTCACAAAGCTGCTCCAGGCTCTGGAAGGATCTCAACAATAATCCCCCAGATGCCTGAACAGCAGCTTGCTCGGCCTCTCAGCACGATGCTGAGAGGCTGAGCCAGCAGCTCCCACCACCTTTCCTAGCCCGGCGCTCTAGTGAGCGCTGGAGGGGCAGAGCAGAGAGTGGCGATGGACAATCACTTCTCTCTGCTTAGAGTGGACTGAGAACTGAGTGATCAGTTTTCGGTCCTAGAGCCGATGGAGGGCAGGTGCAGAATCACAGCGATGCTGCAACCATAGAGGTGGATATGTAAGTTTGTTTTTTATTTTCCCCACACATCTCCTTTATACTGTCTGTGATGTTGGGACAAAAAATATACCAAAGTAATTTTGGGGCACAAAAACACAATATATTATTAAAAGATAAGGTTGTGGCAAGTAAATAAATACTCAACATATCAAGCCTTAAAATTGCATGTGCCTGTGAAACAAAAACAAACTTCTGTACTGTAAATTCTCAATAGGCAATGATTTAAAAGCCCCTACAGGCCATCTGTTTTGAGTTAAAGTGGTTGTAAAGGCAGAAGGTTTTTTATCTTAATGCATTCTATACAATAATATGAAAAACCTGTGTGCAGCAGCCCCCCTCAGCACCCCTAATACTCACCTGAGCCCCATCTCAATCCAGCAATGTTGTACAAGAGACTCGGCTGTCCAAGACTCTCCCTCCTGATTGGCTGAGACACATGGCGGGTCGCCATTGATTCCCACTGCTGTCGAAGTCAGTGAGCCAATGAGGAGGGGGGGCGATGCCGAGTTACAGCTCCATGTCTGAATGGACACACGGAGCTGCAGCTTGGCTCAACTGCCCCCATAGCAAGCTGCTTGCTGTGGGGGCACTCGACAGGAGGGAGGGGCCAGGAGCAGCAAAGAGGGACCCGAGAAGAGGAGGATCTGGGCTGCTCTGTGCAAAACTACTGCACAGAGTAGGTAAGTATAACATGTTTGTTATTTTTATACAAAAAAAAGAGACGTTAGTATCACTTTAACCATGAATAATGGCCCTAGAATTATTACTGTCACTCCAGCATGTGTGGAGATATGTAATATGTGTAGCACGATCTACATTTTTATATGTGGGTGCAAATTATTATTATTATTATTATTATTATTATACAGGATTTATATAGCGCCGACAGTTTACGCAGCGCTTTACAACAACATTAGGGCAGACAGTACAAGTACAATACAATTCAATACAGGAGGAATCAGAGGGCCCTGCTCGTTAGAGCTTACAATCTAGGAATTAATCCATGTGTTTATATTAATATGTGTGTGTATGTGGAGGTGGGGGGGAGAGGTGGCAGGGAGTATTAAGGTGATTGCCATCTGGCATCAATAAGGAGTACCTTCCATAGCGCTCCGATTGGGCACCTAGCAGAAGGAAGATGAGACAAATGGAGGACACAGGAGCTGCCACCTGACCCGCTGCTCATCCCACAGCTCGCTGCCGTCACCCACTGCCTGATCCCCCACCAAAAAGAGCAGTGGACTAGAATCTTCTACCACTGTTTCCACTACAGACAGGCTGGGAAAGAGCTGGGTCATGTGACAGCTGTATTTTGATTAGGAGAAAAAGTGGCTATATATCGGTGTGCAGCTCTTGTCCCTTTGGTTATTCACCGGTGTGCAGCACTTGTCTTCCGTGAGTTTGCTATTGAATGTACTCCTTATTGCTGCCAGCCAGTCACCCGTGAGGGAATTGGGTCCTTAACAGTGTCCCTGCTGTTTCTACTAAGCCTGATTTGACCCCCCTGAGAAGGGCGGTCGCAGGCTTTCTGGTAAGCCTCCATTGTTTATTGAAAGGTGACAGGCAGCCCAAGTAGTGGAGAACACAGACCCAGGGTCCTGTACTGGAAATTTTTTTCGTTGGGACACCTTCACTTATGAACTTTTTGTTGTCACATTTTGTGTTTTAATATGCACGTTTTTTTTCTAACACATTAATCACGTATGGACTATTTTTCAATGGATGTTTTTTATTTGATCATGATCAATTATATATATATTTTACATTATTGTAAACATACACATTACATACACTTGTAATATTGGTCTATTATCCGGCGCTGCACTCTTCTTTATTTATCTCTTTGTGCCCTATATCGGGGTTATTGTGCCTAGTTGCAGGATATCCTTCACGGTTTATTTCAATACCGGTAATTTATTTACATGTTTTTTATTTATCACACACCTAGCGCAATTCTTCCTTTATAATATGCTATTTTTTGTGACAGGTTCTCTTTAATGAGGCACCCTCTTTTAGACCCCTGATGTCTCATGTGCCTTCCATTAGCTGTCTCCATTAGCTTCCTCCCTGGCCACCTCGACCAGGGAAAGTGATGAGATAGGATAAGATACAGTGGCCAGGGAAGGTGACAGCAGAACCTGGAAGTCTTCTAATACATGTTGCTTCCAAGTACTTATTAGGTATGGGAGATCAGGGAAAGTACAGTCAGGATGGTGTCCTTCCTCTCTACCCAGCAGCACCCACCATGCTGGTCCATCTGACAGCTGACAGTTGGCTTATCAGATTTACATAAATTCACAGCTGCTGCAGTGAATGGGTTAAAGTATATCAAAACCCATAAACAAAAATGTGATATAATGTAGCTTACTAGTCTTTAGATACGGTGGCTGCATTTGTTTTGCCTATTTATTTTTCTTCTTTATTTTCAACTACAGGTGATACTCGAAAAATTAGAATATCATGCAAAAGTTCATTTATTTTACTAATGCAACTTAAAAGGTGAAACTAATATATGAGATAGACTCATTACATGCAAAGAAAAATAGTTCAAGCCGTGATTTGTCATAATTATGACGATTATGGCTTACAGCTCATGAAAAACCCAAATCCACCATCTCAGAAAATTAGAATATTACATGCAATCAATAAAACAAGGACTATACATAGAACAATATCGGACCTCTGAAAAGTATAAGCATGCATATGTACTCAATACTTGGTTTGGGCCCCCTTTTGCAGCAATTACTACCTCAATGCGGCATGGCATGGAAGCTGTCAGCCTGTGACACTGCTGAGGTGTTATGGAACACCAGGATACTTCAATAGTGGTCTTCTGCATTGTTCGGTCTCATGTCTCTCATCTTTCTCTTGGCAATGCCCCGTAGATTCTCTATGGGGTTCAGGTCAGGCGAGTTTGCTGGCCAATCAAGCACAGTAATCCCATGGTCATTGAACCAGGTTTTGGTGCTTTTGGCAGTGTGGGCAGGTGCCAAGTCCTGCTGGAAAATGAAGTCAGCATCCCCATAGAGCTCGTCTGCGGAAAGAGGCATGAAGTGCTCCAAAATCTCCTAGTAGAAGGCTGCGTTGACCCTGGACTTAATAAAGCACAGTGGGCCAACACCAGCAGATGACATGGCTCATCAATTCAACACAGACTGTGGAAACTTTACACTTGGCTTAAAGCATCTTGCAGTGTGTGCCGCTCCATTCTTCCTCCATACTCTGGATCCTTGGTTTCCAAATGAGATGCAAAATTTGCTCTCATCAGAAAAGAGGACTTTGGACCACTGAGCAACAGACCAGGTTTGTTTTTCTTTAGCCCAGGTACAGTAAGATGCTTCTGACGTTGTTAGTTGTTCAGGAGTGGCTTGACAAGAGGAATACGACATTTGAAGCCCATGTCCAGGATCCGTCTGTGTGTGGTGGCTCTTGATGCACTGACTGCAGCCTCAGTCCACTCCTTGTGAAAGTCCCCAACACTTTTGAATAGCCTTTTCCTGACAATCCTCTCCAGGCTGCTTGTGCATCTTTTTCTTCCACACTTTTCCCTTCCACATAACTTTCTATTAACGTGCTTTGATACAGCACTTTGGGAACATCCAACTTCTTTTGCAATTACCTTTTGAGGCTTTCCCTTCTTATGGAAGGTGTCAATGATGGTTTTCTGCACAACTGTCAGGTCAGCAGTCTTTCCCATGATTCTTACTGAACCAGACTGAGAGACCCTTTAAAGGCTCAGGAACCCTTTGCAGGTGCTATGGCTTAATTAGCTGATTAGAGTGACACACTTTGAGCCTAAAATATTGCACCTTTTCACAATATTCTAATTTTCTGAGATTGTGGATTTGTGTTTTTCATGAGCTGTAAGCCATAATCATCACAGTTATGACAAATCACGGCTTGAACTATCTTGCTTTGCATGTAATCAGTCTATCTCATATATTAGTTTCACCTTTTAAGTTGCATTAGTGAAATAAATGAACTTTTGCACGATATTCTAATTTTCGAGTATCATTTTTAATTACAGTATATACTACATAATGTTTTAAATGAAAGTATATTATTGTGATATCAAGTTAATAATTCTTTATTTCCATTGGAGTCAGAAAATACAAGTCAAAATTGTAAGTACGTTAGTAATGGGGACTCGTGTTTAATATACTTTTTCATAATAAGCTAAATCCAAAAACAGGAGATGTTGCAATGGATATTGAGACTGTAGAAGGATGAAAGTTTAATAAGATATGAATGTTGACCAACACCATATATTACATGCTGCACATGAATCCTTCAGATACAAAGCAAAAATGAAACACTAAAAATCTATGAGGTTTGCTCACATTTGTGATATGAGGGTTTGTCTATCCACATCATGCTTTAGATTTTAATTCTTTTCTAAAACACTGCAGCACAGATCACAAATTATCATAATCATCATCTAATTTCAGGATTAGGTTTCCTATATCTTACAGTTGGTGCTTCCGCCTTTTAATTATCCCTTTTAATACCCATGCTTAAATTCTACCTCAAATCTATTGTGCTTTAACAAGTACTCTGTTCTTATCGAATACTTGCAGATGTTTCTGAAATCCTTCTTTTCTCCGGTAGACATGTGTTCTGAGAAAATTGAAACAGGAGGTGATTGTGGCTGGAAAGTCCAAAAGCCTTTTTTTTTATTATTGCTGTATGTTATGAAGGTTCCCATGACCTTAGCTGCAATAGATCATTTGCTGCAATATATTACATTTTTTGTTTTTGGGTTTAATACAGAAGTAAAGTGATACTAAAGTTTTTTTTTTTGTTTTTTTTGTTTTTTAAACAAACATGTTATACTTGCAATGGTTTTGCACAGAGCCGCCCCTATCCTTCTCTTTTTCTTGGGTCCCCCATCAGTGCTCTGTGCTCCTCCCCCCGCTGAGTGCCCCCAAAGCAAGCTGATTGCTATGGGGGCACTCCTGAGTACACCCTCCTCACTCTCTATGCTTGACAGTAGCGGGAGCCAATGGCTCCTGCTGCTGTGTCTGAGCCAATGAGGAGTGAAAGAGTCAGGAAAGCAGCTGCTCTCATGTACATCTCTGAAACCAGATCGGGCTCAGGTAAGTATAAAGAGGAGGGAGGTGCACACCGAAGGTTTTTTTACCTTCACGGAAAGAATGCACGAAGGTAAAAAAAACCTTCAGCCTTAAGGACCACCATTTCTAAATCCAGTGGATTCTTCTCTTTCTGTTTGTTAAAACGTTGTCAGCAGGAAACTGAAGGTAAATCTATCCAACCGAGCCCTGGACAGTTAATTTAACAAAGGTTCTAACCTTTTCCTACCATAAGAAAAAGTTTTTGCTGGACATACACTTTAAGGCATGTTTGGCCACAATTAATGTGGAAATTAAAACCCTTTCTGTTCTTTGATAGACCCAATAAAGTCTGGTGACTAGCTATTGATTATCCTAGTAATATATACTATATTACCAAAAGTATTGGGACACCTGACTTTACACGCACATGAACTTTATTGGCATCCCAGTGTTAGTCGGTAGGGTTCAATATTGAGTTGGCCAACCCTTTGCAACTTTAACAGCTTCAACTCTTCTGGCAAGGCTGTCCACAAGGTTTAAGAGTGTGTCTATGGGAATGTTTGACCTTTCTTCGAGAAGCACATTTGTGAGGCCAGGCACTGATGTGGACGAGAAGGCCTGGCTCACAGTCTCCACTCTAATTCATTTCAAAGGTGTTCCATCGGGTTGAGGTCAGGACTCTGTGCAGGCCAGTCAAGTTCCTCCATCCCAAACTCGTTCATCCTTGTCTTTATGGACCTGGCTTTGCGCAATAGTGCGCAGTCATGTTGGAACAGGCAGTGACAAACATGTCAAGTCTTAAAACTGGGCACACCTGTGGAATCACAAAAAAACAATGGTAACAAAAACTCTCCATAGGCGATGCCTTAAACGCCTTTACGGGTCATGAGTTTAACCATGAACTATTACCCTAGTATTATTGATCTCTGCAACGTGCATGATAATACCTTTACATATGTTGCAAGATTGTTTACTTACATGTGCTTGTCCTATGTTGTGTTTTTTATATTGGGTGAAGGG
Source organism: Lithobates clamitans (assembly GCA_037952925.1). Classification (NCBI taxonomy): domain Eukaryota; kingdom Metazoa; phylum Chordata; class Amphibia; order Anura; family Ranidae; genus Lithobates; species Lithobates clamitans. Next base: position 3,469,730 of record JBBGZY010000019.1, on the reverse strand, counting down.
GATTTTTTTACACTTTTTTATTTATTTATTTTATTTATTTATTTTCACTTTATTGCCATCACAAGGAGGCTTACAAGCCCCCTGTATGGCAGGTGACAGGTAATCTTTATGCAGACATTAGGGGCCTATTAGACCCCCAATGTCTCCCCTGTCCTGCAATGCAACGTTTTTGCAGCACAGATTGTGCTGGAATAGCTGCGTTCTGGGCTACACTAGCCTAATGCCGCGTACACACGATCGGAAATTTTGCCAGCAAAAGACCGATGAGAGCTTTTGGTCAGAAAATGCGACCGTGTGTATGCTCCAATGGATTTTTGCTGGTCAAATTCCAGCCAGCAAAAGATTGAGAGCATGTTCTCAATTTTTTGGTCAGAAAAAGTTCCTATCCGAAAATGTGATTGTCTGTAGCAATTCCGACGCGCACAAAATTCCTACGCATGCTCGAAAACAATTTGACGCATGCTCGGAAGCATTAGACTTAATTTTCTCGGCTTGTCGTAGTGTTGTACGTCACCGTGTTCTTGACGGTCGAAAGTTCAGCGAACTTTTGTGTGACTGTGTGTATGCAGGGCAAGCTTGAGTGGAATCCCGTCGGAAAAGCCATCATATCTTTTTCCGACCAAAATCCTGATCGTGTGTACGTGGCATAAGAATGACAGCTGTGACCCCTGAAGTGATATAATACACATTACTTCCTGGGACATTGGGTGCAGGTGGGGACAGATCTTCCCTGAGTTCCTCCTGCTTACTCAGTGGAACGGGAGAGCCCTGTAAAAGTGATGACTTTTATCGGAAAGACCTTTACGGTCTCTTAAAGCCGGTATCAAGCTGACAGCTGCATCAGCCTCTGTGAACTTGATTCAACCACTTGTCTACCATGATGTCTATAATTCTCGTTGTAAGCTCTAACAAGCAGGGCTCTTTGATTCCTACTGTTTTAAAATGTATTGTAGTTGTACTGTCCACCCTCAAGTTGTAAAGCGCTACGTAAACTGTCAATGCTATAAAAAGCCTTTATAGTAATAAAAATAATAAATCCACCTTAGTAGACAAGTGATACAGGGAGTAAATGCATCAGTAATACATCTCTTGCTTCCAAATCATGCTATGGCTATGCTTGGCACAGCAGAAAAATTAGATGGACAGACTGACATAAGAATCAATAAATTGAAGTTGCTTAAAAATATATATATATATACATTAGGGGTCATTATTCATTAGTGTTATGTATAAAAAGAAAGCCAAATGTATTTGATATGTTTGTAGAAAATACACATTTGCTGCATGTTAGGACATTTTCGTCTTAACCTCTTTCATTTACATTTTCTCAAGCAATTTCATTTTGTCATCAATCTTATCAAATAGTTTATTGTGAAATTCGTCAGTTTTGAAGAATACTCAAAAAGAATCTGCACTAATAATATGATTTATATAATGAAGTAGAGGCAAGTCTGAACATTTGCTATTTCAAATTACTTGTTGAAATTGTGTTCTAAAAATTCATTACCTACAAGCCAGCTCTACCAAGACCGAGCCATGGTTATTTAAGAAAAATATCTGAGCTGAAAGGAATTTCTCATGGTATAGAAGCAGCATTCCAGAGTTTTTTTTATGATAGAAGAATGAACAGATGTTGCAGAGACAGAAGTCAATGCACTGGCACTCCATTGATCTGACCTTTCTAAAGAAACATTGCCATGTATTCAGAGAGAGGCAGAAATTCCATCAGAGCTAGGCAAAAATTGCATCAATTCATAAAGAGATTTTTGAAGTACCCGAATGAAATTTTAAGCCTTCCTTGATTACCTATCTTTCGTTAAATAAATTTGGGCATTGTATATTTAATTATTGATAAAATATCACACAATTTTAGCGCTGCATACAGTAGTATGTAGAGAATCTGTGAGTCTATTGGAAAAAAATTTCCCTTCTTTATTATCTATGTGACACAAGGATAGCAAACATGGGGAGAAGAGGTTACCAGGGCAGTAAGACACCCTCCTAACCTCGTCCTTCCTATTTTTGGTGCTGCCTCTGTCACCATGGAATAGATTTCCCAGCTCTTCCTGTCTCTGTGACATCCTATGTAGGGAGAGAAAATCTCCACAGTTGAGAAATAGACAGCAAAAAAAGAAAAAAAAAAAGAAAAACATTAACACTCTTACATACATTCCGGTGCACTGCATTATATCAGACCATTCATTCTAAGTGCACAATTTTTTGCAACCCAGTATACCACAATGCACACTGCATCTACATCTGTGCAATGTGGTGCACTATAATCCTGGTGAGTTTTGCCTTACTGTATATATTCCATTCAACTCACAATACTATTATGCAGTGATGTGAATGCAGCCTTAACGTGGTTCTAAAGCCTAAACATGTTTTACCTTAAAGGGGTTGTAAAGTCAGAAGGGTTTTTTTTATCTTAATGCATTCTATGCACTAAGATAGAAAGCCTTCTACATGTAGCAGCCCCCCTCAGCCCCCCTAATACTTACCTGAGTCCCATCTCCATCCAGCGATGTCCACGAGTCCCTCAGGCATCTGGGACTCTCCCTCCGGCTTAGACACAGCAGTGGCGCCATTGGCTCCCGCTGCTGTCAATCAAAGTCAGTTAGCCAATCAGGAGAGAGAGGGGCGGAGTCCAACCACAGCTCGGTGTCTTAATGGACACATTGGGCTGCATCTCAGCTCGGGTGCCCCCATAGCAAGCTGCTTGCTGTGGGGGCACTCAACATGAGGCAGGGGCCAGGAGCGCCGAAAAAAGACCCGAGAAGAGGAGGAACAGGGCTGCTCTGTGCAAATCCACCTCACAGGGCAGGTAAGTATGACATGTTTGTCTTTTGTTTGTTTTTAAAAACAAGACCTTACAATTACTTTAGTGCATTCCCTGTATTAAGGTAAAAAATGTTTAGGCATCAGCATCCCCCCTCACCCTCCTTTTACTTTCCTGATACCCCGTTCAATCCAGTGCTGTTCACATCCGCAGCTCTTCTCTTCCCTCACTTCCGGGTCTTGCTGGCTTTCTGAGCCATTGGCTCCCAGTGCTGCCAATCAAAGCCCGTGACAAAGAACTGGGGGCGGGGCTGAGTCCCACTGTCTCTGTCAATAGATGCAGCAGCGAGGCTCTGGACCTAGTATGCACAAGTGCTCCCATGGGAAGCCACGGAGGTTCGTGGCCACTCTCTGCAATTCCATTGCAGAGAGCAGGTAAGTAAAGACATGTCTGTTTTTTTTTTTTAATTTTACCTTTTCAATCGCTTTAAGAGGTTCTAACTTTTCCCCACTTTAGTCAGGTTTGGCTGGAATTAAAGGATAACTAAAAGTGAAAAAAAAAAAAAAAGTTTTGGATAGAGCGGAGAGGGATTACAACACCTGTCAGGCTTTTATTGCTGTCTGTGTCCCCGTTAAGGAAATTCACACTCTCTATTTGTCCTATTTACCATTATCACTAAAAGTGAAAGTAAAAGATAATCCCAAATTTTAGGTTGTCCCCTGAAAAGTAATAGAAGGGAAATCTTCCAAAAGGGACACTAGTTCTAGTGACCTGAGGGTTCCCAAGGAATTCCCTTAATTTGCAGGGATTTCCTTCTACTTCCTGTTTGGCTTTAGGACAGGGAGTGAAGGGAAATCTCCGCAATGGGACACAGATTGCTAAAAAAAACTGACAGGGGTTATAACCCTCCCTTGCTCTATCCAAAATGAAGAAAAATGTTTTGCCTATTTTTTACCTGTTCTACTTTAAGATTTAAGACCACAGAACATTTTCCATCATGGCAACTAAAGGATAACGGTACTTTGCAAATATAAAGTATTTATTTTTGCTTTGGATGCTGTAACCACAGGCCAGTATAAACAATACTTTGTTTTTATTTAGCTTGCTTTGCACATTTGGCGGTCTAGAATCACATGGGATGTGGAATGGACAAAGGTTAGAAGGGACTACTTTCTTCCAATAATTTGTAAGATGTTTCCCCATGAATTGCATGAGTGCATCACAGTTTAGAAATCATCTTTATCTCTTTGCAGTGAAGAAATTCAAACAAAACGGGTGTGTCTGAGTACTAGATGAGTGCATTTTGAAATGGGGAGGTAATCTTTTTTTTTGTGAGGAGAGAGGAGAGGAAAGAAAAAGCTATTTATGCCTATTTGGGATAACATGGGTTAACTAAAGGCTAAAGTGATACTAAACCCAGGACCATGCAATCACTATATCTGGTCTCCCACAATACACAGAACATGGAAATGCAATCATTTTAGAAAATATAAACTGCTAAATACCCTTTCTCAACAGCAGTATGTAGTAGACTTGTGACTTCCATCAGTGCCTGGTTAAAGCTTGTAGGAGTAGTTTTCATACTGCACTGGATGACCTATCAGGATGCAGGACGCCAGACCCTCTATCTGGACAGTGCTGATTGGCCCTGTGTTGATCACATGCACTCTCCCAAGAAAAAAAAACTCTCTAGAAATACACACCAAACTGAGCATTTGCAGACTGACTCCACTAACTCTGTCTTATCCGAACATGTTTTTGGGGAAATACAAGAAGGGGGGATCTGTGCATACAGGATCAAACAGCCTTTTTACACAATGCAGAGTATTAACACCTTAGGTTCCACAGTGAGTATAACAAACATGCTTTACTGCATATACAGACTGATTTTACTGTTGTGGGTTTAGTAACTCTTTAATTTACATTATCCCTTTTCTTTCTGTAAATGGACAATGGCCTTGTAATTATTTTAATTAAAATTTACCTTCTTTTTACCTTCTAAAAGTACCTTCTTTCCTAATTGATATACAGCTGTCACGTCACCCAGCTCTTTCCCAGCCTGTCTGCAGGGAAACAGTGGCAGGGGAAGTTTCCAGTCCTCTGCTGCTGCTCACAAGTTAAAAAAAAAAAACAGCCTTTGAAATACAGAATAAAATAATACCTAACATCAATAAACTTTAAATTGGCATACAAATATATATTTGAAATCCAATCTTTATTATTTTATGGCAATAACATGGTGTGGTCGGTAGGGATGGGCTATCTGTTCGAGTTGAACATGAGTTCGACTTGAACATTAGCTGTTCGGCCGTTCGCCGAACAGCGAACAGTTTGGGGTGTTTGTGGCAAATTCGAAAAGCCCCGGAACACCCTTTAAAAGTCTATGGGAGAAATCTAAAGTGCTAATTTTAAAGGTTAATATGCAAGTTATTATCATAAAAAGTGTTTGGGGACCCGGGTCCTGCCCCAGGGGATATGAATTAATGCAAAAAAAGTTTTAAAAACGGCCGTTTTTTCGGGAGCAATGATTTTAATAATGCTTAAAGTGAAACAATAAAAGTCCTTGCCTGGTGGTTGTGGGGGTCTGCGGGCAGGGGGCTTATCGGAATCTGGAAGCCCCCTTTAACAAAGGGGACACCCAGATCCCGGCCCCCGCCCTATGTGAATTGGTAAGGGGTACATTGTACCCCTACCATTTCACAAAAAGATGCAATGGGAATTACGGGACAGGACCCAGGTCCCCAAACACTTTTTATGACAATAACTTGCATATTAACCTTTAAAATTAGCACTTTTGATTTTTCATGTTCGTGTCCCATAGACTTTAACGGTGTTTGCGTGTTCGAATGATTTTTTTGCCTGTTCGCATGTTCTGGATGCGAACCGAACAGGGGGGTGTTCGGCCCATCCCTAGTGGTCGGATTTCTGCCAGTCAAAGGCTGTGTCATGCCCCTCCAGCCTATGTCTTAGAATAAGAGAAAGGTGAAGCCTCCATCAATCAACATGTACTATCCCACCCCCATTGTGTTTATCTGGTTAGTGGGCATAGAGAAGAAGGGAGGGAGTGGGCAGTCATTTACCACTGTGTATACGCCCGCATGTTTTGACTCTATGGTCACATGGGCTGCTCAGATGTGATAGGGAGGAAATGCTCAGGGTAGAAAATACACTGAAAACTGAGTATTTGCAGTAGCTGTCAACACTGCTCTGCAAAATCCCAAACTGCAGTGGGGGCAAGCACAGGAGGGAGTGATAGAGAACAGCAGGATCAACTTGGAATTTTGCAGAATACAGAAAACAAATCTTTTAATAATAGCCACATAGTTAACATGACCTACTAAACAAGTGTTTCTATCAGTTAGTCAAATAAGTCCGTGCTCAGTTCAAATATCCAAATATGTACAGGGAAGTTCATTTTTTTTTTTTTGGAAATCTGATGAGGTATCTAACGTGAAGAAACAGTTACAGAGTAAGTGAAAATTATTTCCGTTGGCAGTTTTTTATTTTTTAAGTGCAATACTCATAATGCTGAAGAAATAGTATACAGTTCTTAACCCTCAGTTATAGCTGATATAAATAGGCTGTTTATTTTCCATAGTAATATAATTCTGTTTTGCAATGCTGTACTGTTGGAAAAAAGTATAAACTGAATAATTTCCCTGTTGCCATCCTAAAAGTAAAAATCAAAACACCCATTTTTTTTATAATTTAGTGTTATGTACAGTATAATAACATGTTTCCTGGTATCCCCTGCCAACATTATACAGTAGATATTCAATCTGTAGATCTTACACCAAGAAGTGACATCATATACCCTGAAGAGTTTACATTTCTTGATGTTGAGTGCAAATGCAGTAAAACTGCTGTCATCAGGATGGAAAATAAGGGAAAATCTCTCTTACAGAACCCAAAATAGCAGTAAAGACCCTACAAGGGTCATCATTTTTCCCCACTCTGCTTAATAAAAAAAAAAAATTGGCCTCATAAGCACTTTAACGAGAAAATTCCTTTCAGATCCATAAATGGCCACTAGGTTCAAAGTCCAGAGGCAGGTATCAACAAGCTATTTAAAAGCTGAATTTACTAAGCAGTCTACATCTAACTACACAAATAACTGAAATTTGCATCTGTGCAAGAATCACTGTTAGCACCTGCCTGTAGCACCTGGATATGACATGGGAAACAAAGGGCTTACTGTACTCTTTAAGATAAGTAATGGGGTTGAACAGGGCTTGGGTTATGATTTCTCTATTGCATTCAAAGCCAAATCCATTATCTGACATGGAGAATGTGATTTTCTCAACAAATGGATGAATGCCTGTTTTAACAGCTATGTATACATAGGTTTTTTGTTTTTTCTCATAGTCTTTGGATGAAAGTCTACAAGATGAAAACGATTTTATTTTGATATTCTATACCTATCCTAATAAGAAATTGTTGGTCTGATTTACTTCAAGATATTCGCATACACTATATGGGACGCCTGCCTTTACACATGTGAACTTTAATGGAACCCCAGTTTTAGTCCGTAGTGTTCAATATTGAGTTTGTGAGGTCAGGCACTGATGTTGGACAAAAAGGCCTGGCTTGCAGTCTCTGCTCAAATTCATCCCAAAGGTGTTCTATCGGGTTGAGGCGCAGGCCAGTCCTCCACCCCAAAATCGCTCAACCATGTCTTTATGGACCTTGCTTTGTGCACTGGTCCAAATCATTTAGTGGAGGATGGATTCTGGTGTGTGGTTGTTTTTTAGGGTTGGGCTTGCCCCCTTAGTTCCAGTGAAGGGAACTCTTAAGGCGTCAGCATACCAAGACGTTTGGGACAATTTCATGCTCCCAACTTTGTGGGAACAGTTGGGGATGGCCCCTTCCTGTTCCCACATGACTGCACACCAGTGCACAAACAAGTTCCATAAAGACATGGATGTGCGAGTTTGGGGTGGGAGAACTTGACTGGCCTGCACAGAGTCCTGACCTCAACCCTATAGAACACCTTTGGGATGAATTACAGCGAAGACTGTGAGCCAGGCCTTCTTGTCCACATCAGTGCCTGACCTCAAAAATGCGCTTCTTGAAGAATGGTCAAAGAATGGTCAAACATTCCCATAAACCTTGTGGACAGCCTTCCCAGAAGAGTTGAAGCTGTTATAGCTGCAAGGGTGGGCTAACTCAATATTGAACTTATATATTGAAGACTGGGATGCCATTAAAGTTCATGCACATTACCAGCTCTAATAGTTGGTGCATTTGTGGTGAAAAGTCATTGCCTGACAAGTTAGTATGTCAAGTCTGCCTGGAGCAAGCAGCATACAGCCCTGCAAGGACCTCAAGATGGAGGGAGCCCTCTAAAGGCCAGAACAGTCGCCATTTAGGTGCGGACATCCAGGCAGGTGTCCCAATACTTTTGGTAATATAGCATATGTCAGAGTATTGATTGTGCGCAGACAAACAAATCGCATTCTTACAGAATATACTATGTGCCTTGCATACGCATAAGGCTACAGCGTATATGCAAGGAGTTTACTAACATATGTAACTTGCTATAGAACATAACAAAAATGTGCGCTTGCATTAAATGATATGTAGCATTATATCAATATTCATCTACTAAATCATATAAATTGACTTAAAAGTGAAAAATCAAAGAGATCACTATATCAAACAATATGTACAATGTGAAAAGACAGTGCTAAGTGATTATAAAATTAATAAATACTCAATACATAACCGTGAAGGAAAGTGCAAAGGTAGTGTTAAAAGTTCAATCAAAATATGAGAGTAAAGAATTAAAAATCGAATTTGCGTGAAAAATCCAGATTGCACAGAAAAAATCGCATTCATCAGTTCATTAAATGCATAAAGAATCAAAATCGCACAGGAAAAACGCATTCATCAGTTCCTTTAGTGCATCCCATATAGGTGAAAGAAGAGATAGAAGGACTTGAAGAAGCTTCCAAACACCAGTGGTTCCAAGGGGTGTTAGAGATGTACCCTTACCAGACAAGTTGGACCTCCTGTATAGCAAGGTCATACAGGCATGCAGATATAGCCCTCTGCGGGGACAGATGGATACCAACGTCTAGGTCAGCTCGTATGCGCCGCACACAGCGGGAGATGATTCCAGTGCTTCAGCGTTGGAAGGGAGACTCACTCATCACAGGAAGCATAGATGAAAAACAGGGAAGGAGAGGGGAAAAAAAACTCCAATGGTGTAGTAACTTCAAGGAGTTTATTGCCTCAATAGACCATAGGTCATATACAAAAAATCAAGGATAAAAACGTTTAAAAAGCCGGCATAAATAAGAGCAAACGCCCGTGCAAGTTTACATGGGGCACAATACAAGATGGCAAGCACTGCGTAGCCACGCCCTTCATGTTTCGTCATACATGACGTCTTCTTTTTGTCCTTTGTGCTATAGAACGTGTACTCCAAATGTTAGCTAATCCATAGTGTGTACACCATCTAGGAAGAAAACTGGATCAGTGTACAAAGCATACAAAACTTTAGGTTAAATTCACACATGCCATCCTTTGTGGTGTGTTAACACATGGAAATTTAACATGTGTTGTGTAGGACATTAATGTGAATTGCATTAAAACAGCCAAATCATTTTAAATGGGCTGCCAAGGCACAGGAACAGGCAATAAGGCACAGGTCACCACAGTGCAAGGCAGTGGTGTATTTAGGTTTTGTGCTGCCCTAGGTCTGACTAAACTCATGCACCCCCTAATTTAAATATGACCCACCCCTTCCTGTCAATGACACCCCCCTTCCTGTTTAAGACCTGCCCTATCATGTGTAAACCACACCCCTTTTTCTTTAGGCTCCACCTTTTCCTCTTAGAGCTTCACCTCTTCATCTTTGTACATTAGCACACACAATCACACACCATTCACTCCATACTTATATCAATCATCAGTGACCATCAGTGCAGCCTATCAGTGCCCATCAGTGGCTATCAGTGCAGCCTAATCAGGGACCACAAGTGCAGCCTATCAGTGCCCATCAGTGCAGCCTATCAGTGCCCATCAGTGGCTATCAGTGCGGCCTAATCAGGCACCACAAGTGCAGCCTATCAGTGCCCATCAGTGCAGCCTATCAGTGGCCATCAGTGCAGCCCCATCAGGGGCCACCAGTGTAGCCTATCAATGCCCACCAGTGCAGCCTATCAGTGGCCCCCAGTGCAGTCTATCAGTGGCCATCAGTGTGGCCTCATCAGGGTCCACCAGTGCAGCCTATCATTGGCCATCAGTGCAGCCTATCAGTGGCCATCAGTGCGACCTCATCAGGGGCCACCAGTGCAGCCTATCAGTGGCCATCAGTGCAGCCTATCAGTGGCCATCAGTGTCGCCTCATCAGGGGCCACCAGTGCAGCCTATCAGTGCCCATGAGTGCAGACTATCAGTTGCCATCAGTGCGGCCTCATCAGGGGCCACCAGTGCAGCCTATCAGTGGCCATCAGTGTAGCCTATCAATGCCCACCAGTGCAGCCTATCAGTGGCCATCAGTGCGGCCTCATCAGGGGCCACCAGTGCAGCCTATCAGTGCCCACCAGTGCAGCCTATCAGTAGCCATCAGTGCGGCCTCATCAGGGTCCACCAGTGCAGCCTATCAGTGGCCACCAGTGCAGCCTATCAGTGCCCATCAGTGGCTATCAGTGCGGCCTAATCAGGCACCACAAGTGCAGCCTATCAGTGCCCATCAGTGCAGCCTATCAGTGGCCATCAGTGCAGCCCCATCAGGGGCCACCAATGCAGCCTATCAATGCCCACCAGTGCAGCCTATCAGTGGCCCCCAGTGCAGCCTATCAGTGGCCATCAATGTGGCCTCATCAGGGTCCACCAGTGCAGCCTATCAGTGGCCATCAGTGCAGCCTATCAGTGGCCATCAGTGTGGCCTCATCAGGGTCCACCAGTGCAGCCTATCAGTGCCCACTAGTGCAGCCTATCAGTGCCCACCAGTGCAGCTTATCAGTGGCCATCAGTGCGGCCTCATCAGGGGCCACCAGTGCAGCCTATCAGTGGCCATCAGTGTCGCCTCATCAGGGGCCACCAGTGCAGCCTATCAGTGCCCACCAGTGCACCTTATCAGTGCACATCAGTGCAGACTATCAGTTGCCATCAGTGCAGCCTCATCAGGGGCCACCAGTGCAGCCTATCAGTGGCCATCATTGTAGCCTATCAGTGCCCACCAGTGCAGCCTATCAGTGGCCATCAGTGCGGCCTCATCAGGGGCCACCAGTGCAGCTTATCAGTGCCCACCAGTGCAGCCTATCAGTAGCCATCAGTGCGGCCTCATCAGGGTCCACCAGTGCAGCCTATCAGTGGCCATCAGTGCAGCCTATCAGTGGCCATCAGTGTGGACTCATCAGGGTCCACCAGTGCAGCCTATCAGTGCCCACCAGTGCAGCCTATCAGTGCCCACTAGTGCAGCCTATCAGTGGTCATCAGTGTCGCCTCATCAGGGGCCACCAGTGCAGCCTATCAGTGGCCATCAGTGCAGCCTATCAGTGCCCATCAGTGGCTATCAGTGCGGCCTAATCAGGGACCACAAGTGCAGCCTATCAGTGCCCATCAGTGCAGCCTATCAGTGGCTATCAGTTCAGCCCCATCAGGGGCCACCAGTGCAGCCTATCAATGCCCACCAGTGCAGCCTATCAGTGGCCCTCAGTGCAGCCTATCAGTGGACATCAGTGTGGCCTCATCAGGGTCCACCAGTGCAGCCTATCAGTGGCCATCAGTGTAGCCTATCAGTGGCCATCAGTGTGGCCTCATCAGTGCCCACCAGTGCAGCCTATCAGTGCCCACCAGTGCAGCCTATCAATGGCCATCAGTGCGGCCTCATCAGGGGCCACCAGTGCAGCCTATCAGTGGCCATCAGTGTCGCCTCATCAGGGGCCACCAGTGCAGCCTATCAGTGCCCACCAGTGCACCCTATCAGTGCCCATCAGTGCAGACTATCAGTTGCCATCAGTGCAGCCTCATCAGGGGCCACCAGTGCAGCCTATCAGTGGCCATCAGTGTAGCCTATCAGTGCCCACCAGTGCAGCCTATCAGTGGCCATCAGTGCGCCCTCATCAGGGGCCACCAGTGCAGCCTATCAGTGCCCACCAGTGCAGCCTATCAGTAGCCATCAGTGCGGCCTCATCAGAGTCCACCAGTGCAGCCTATCAGTGGCCATCAGTGCAGCCTATCAGTGGCCATCAGTGCAGCCTATCAGTGGACATCAGTGTGGCCTCATCTGGGGCCACCAGTGCAGCCTATCTGTGCCCACCAGTGCACCCTATCAGTGCCCATCAGTGCAGCCTATCAGTTACCATCAGTGTGGCCTCATCAGGGACCATCAGTGCAGCCTATCAGTGGCCATCAGTGTAGCCTATCAGTGCCCACCAGTGCAGCCTAGCAGTGCCCATTCAGTGCAGCCTCATTAGGGGTCACTAGTGCAGCCTATCAGTGTAGCCTATCAGTGACCATCAGTGCAGCTTTATCAGTGCGGTCTCATAAGGGGCCACCAGTTCCATCTCATCAGTGCCTTATCAGTGCAGCTTAAGAATGCCGCCTCATCAGTTTCATAAAATCACAGATTAGTGTATATGAATTATGTATTGAGTATAGCACAGAGCACTTTGCAGTACATGAATTTTCACTGAATGTGGACTGTTTAATGGGTTTGCATTGATTTCAGCATGGAGCACTTTGCACATGCTGCAATCAATGCAAACTCATTAAACAGTCCACATTCAGTGAAAGTTCATGTAGTGCAATGTTTGCAGTGCATGAACTTTCACTGAATGTGGACTGTTTAATAAATTTATAGCACAGATCACTTTATTGCAATATGATCTGTATATTCATTTAATCCAAGCACTTTATATTGATTTGCTACTTGGCACACACACATATGATGACTTACATAAGTAATAGTAATTAATTGTACCTGCTGTCCTGGCTGCCACCTGGTTAAATTACCAAGTACGCCCCATACTGCCCAAAATATTCGCAAGTGTTGCGCTACAGCAAGCCAGCCGCCGAGAGCTGGCTGCAGGAGCCGGAACTCGGGAGAACGGGTCAGGGGGGCGATCAAGCCCGTCTAAAAAACTGACAGGCCGATTGGTCTGCCCATGTGAAAGGAGCCTTACTATAGAATAAAAAGAGATCTCCCTACTGTCCTAGACCTGCCTTTACCCAAACTATCAAAAGAAGACAAAGAGCCTTCCAAATAAAAGTTCTTACATAGGTGTAAATTAAAACCGGTTGCCAATAAATGTTTAATTTTTGTAATTCTAAAATTAATTTCTTTCACATCAGTTTATAATGGTTTCAAAATGTTTTCATACCTTATTTTTAATTACAAAAAGAGTCTGTTACATTAGCTAAACAATCAAACTTCCCATTCTGTGTTTTGATGAATAATTATGTAATACTATGACCTATGAATGCAGATGATCCCAATACAAACCAGAAGTACTAAAGAGCATGTGCTAAACCTTATTCATAAAATGCTGATAGTGAGGAACACTTGACATAAGACAGTACTTGTGAAAGGCCAAGATATTTAGAGAGAAAGAAAGCAATATAAAGAAGGAACGAAGAAAGGATACTTTACATGGTGAAGTAAGGGCAAGTATCCTGTCATCAATACCACTTTGCTCCAGATTTCAACCCCACCTCCTTCCTTAAAGTAACTCAGACTCTTTATGAGCCTCTTTTTTAGTGATGAACAGATTAAAGTGCTGAACTAAGATTTGATGTATTGAGTGACTAGTGAATGTATGACAAGATTCTGCTTAGTTAGACCTTAAATACTCTCACCAGTTCACCGGACAGCAGTTGAGTGGAATCCAGTAGGAATCACTCTTCCATACAGAATAAGTTATCCCTTGTGCACAACAGAAATATCTCATGGATTACCCTTAAAACCATATTGAGTGACATTATTGCAATATAAATGCACAAAATACATTGCATTGCACACTTATCAGTTTAAATAAAGTAGATCAAAAGCCGCTACTTAAATAATAATAAGTGACACAAAATATTCAGCACTCAGCACATAAGAAGTCACACACATCATTAAGATGTAACATATAATATGTAAAAAAAATGTGTAAAATATGTAAATAGAAAACTGAATAATATTACTAATTCTTAATATATAACAAATAAACCTGCACAATATATGAAGGGAAGTCCATAAATAACAATAGACTCTGTGAACTGAAGTCTAAAAAAACAAAAGTAAATCTTGATTCACAACCAAATAAATAATAATAATAATAATAATAATTTCAGTGTCACAACCTTTTGAAAATCATCTAAGTGTGTATTTTTGGGCCCTAATATTGTATGCACACAAAGGTCCACGATATGTGAATTCACCACAAATAATATTGTGATAGATCATACATATTACTCCTCAAAAACAAACATGCAGTATACAGTACTATGCAAAAGTTTTACGCAGGTGTGAAGAAATGCTGTAAAGTAAGCATGCTTTCAAAATTATATTTTTTAATTGTTTATTTTCTCAATTTACAAAATGCAAAGTCATTTAGAAGAAAAATCTAAATCAAATCAATATTTAGTGAGATCGCCCTTTTTATATATTGCAAATACCTTCTTTTTTTTTAATGTGATTACATAATCTCTGTTCTCAGCTGCATAAGGAGCTTGGAGAGATTGGGGGGAGACTGCAGGGGGTGTGTCAGCAGAGAAAGAGCGCACACTGATCCTCCCAATGAAGAGCTGTGTGGGACAGGCAGGCTGTGGTCTTAGCACAGCCAGAAAACTGACCACACTGGGAAGGATGTGCTTCTATACCTAGCGTGATCAATTTAAAATAGGATAGCAGGGGGGCTGGCAGGATCACCAGGGATTTCACACAAAGGAAGAAATACAAGCAAAACAGCTGTACAACTTTTAACGCATGTACATGGTATTACACGTATCAGGAATATGAAATGTTGGGGTAACATACACTTTAAGCTTTTAATCCTTGACAATAATACAAACTATTACCTAATCTTCCATCCCAATGGTCAACAGTAAATTAACCCCTGAAGACTCATATCTACCTTGTCAGTCTCCTGAAGTATCAGTACCAATACATCAGTCCTGTGCAAAGATCTCAGCACTAAAAGGCATTGGTGTGCTTGCTTACCTTCTTAATGACTGCAAGGGAGAGCTAAAGACAAGATCGTTAACAGGAATCCCATTATGTGCAAAAGAAATGCCTTTTTTTTAAAAAAAACCTCTACACAGGATTGGGTATTCAAAGTGAACCCAGGTTCATTTTAGGCACAGCGTACAAAGTGCTATTGCAGTAGTACTGGGTTCCAGTTCGTATTGCACATGCCAACCAGGCCTCGAGTGATCGCTATTTTCAAGGGTGTGGCCATCGTGGGGATGTTCTACATGCGTGGTGGACCTGCCCGTGATTGGTGGGATTCTGGTCCCGAGTGTTTGGCTTGTTGTATTTTCTGCTCCACTTGAATGTTCGAAAAGAAACTAAATTCACTGTTACATTGCCCTATTCAGAAAAAACGATTTCAGCCGCTAAAAACTGCTTATAGCGGCTAAAAGGACGATCGCTCTGGCATTGAAGAAGCCCATAGTCCCTTTTGAGGAGGTCAAAGACCGCCTGACAGCCATGATGGTCACTGAACAAATGTCTATTATTCTTAAATACACACATGCTAAGTTCCTTAAAGTCTGGGAGCCATGGTTGACATCTGCCTTCCCTGAGCTCCCTCTGACTAGTGTGGGTTGGCTCTGACTGGTATCCTAGGTCAGTGTTTCTCAACTCCAGTCCTCAAGGCGCACCAACAGGTCATGTTTTCAGGATTTCCCTCAGATGAAACGGCTGTGGTAATTACTAAGGCAATGAAACTGATCAAATCAGCTGTGCAAAATAGCGGAAATCCTGAAAACATGACCTGTTGGTGCGCCTTGAGGACTGGAGTTGAGAAACACTGTCCTAGGTGAACCCAGGTGCCCTCTTCTCCTTTTCCTCCTTACTTCCGCTCACCCTATCTCTACTTTCCTCTTTTGACTTTTCTCACCAGTTTTTCTTCTTTTTTTTTTTTTTTCTCTCTCTATTCCCTCTTTTCAGAGCCCTTAGCCCTCTTTAGCCATCGATGGTTGCCCAGGATTATTTCAATGCTGAGTTACTACACATTTGTCCTGGTTACTTACTGTAGTACACTTTGTTTTTCACGTACCAGTCCAAGCCCCTGCATGGGTAGTCTAGGTGCCTTTGACATTACTGTATGTGTTAATACTGTATTTGCAATAAAAAATGATTGAACCAAAGTGAACCCAGGTTCACTATGACAAGTTACATAGTTACATAGTAAGTGAGGTTGAAAAAAGACACAAGTCCATCAAGTCCAACCTATGTGTGTGATTATATGTCAGTATTACATTGTAGCTAGTGTATACAGAGAGGCTATTGTATACAGAGAGGCTAGGGTATACAGACAGGCTAGGGTATACAGCGAGGCTAGGGTATACAGACAGGATAGGGTATACAGAGAGGCTAGGGTATATACAGAGGTTAGGGTATACAGACAGGTTGGGGTATATACAGAGGCTAGTGTATACAGAGAGGCTAGTGTATACAGACAGGCTAGGGTATATAGAGAGGCTAGGGTATATAGATAGGCTAGTGTATACAGAGAGGTTAGGGTATACAGACAGGCTAGGGTATACAGAAAGGCTAGGGTATACAGACAGGCTAGGGTATACAGAGAGGCTAGTGTATACAGAGAGGCTAGTGTATACAGAGAGGCTAGGGTATACAGAGAAGATAGGGTATATACAAAGGCTCGGGTATACAGACAGGTTAGGGTATCAAGAAAGGCTAGTGTATACAGAGAGGCTAGGGTATACAGAGAGGCTAGTGTATAAAGACAGACTATGGTATATAGAGAAGCTAGTGTATACAGACAGGCTAGGGTATATAGAGAGGCTAGGGTATACAGACAGGCTAGGGTATATAGAGAGGCTAGTGTATACAGAGAGTATAGGGTATACAGACAGGATAGGGTATACAGAGAGGCTAGGGTATATACAGAGGCTAGGGTATACAGACAGGTTAGGGTATATAGAGAGGTTAGTGTATACAGAGAGGCTAGGGTATACAGACAGGCTAAAGTATATAGAGAGGCTAGTGTATACAGACAAGCTAGGGTATATAGAGAGGTTTGTGTATACAGAGAGACTAGGGTGTACGGAGAGGCGAGTGTATACAGAGAGGCTAGTGTATACAGAAAGGCTAGTGTATGTAGAGAGAATAGAGTATATAGAGAGGCTAAAGTATACAGAGAGGCTGAGGTATAAAGAGAGGCTAGGGTATATAGACAGGTTAGGGTATATAGAAAGGCTAGTGTATACAGAGAGGCTAGGGTAAACAGAGAGGCTAGTGTATACAGACAGGCTAGGGTATATAGAGAGGCTAGTGTATACAGACAGGCTAGGGTATATAGAGAGGCTAGGGTATACAGACAGGATAGGGTATACAGAGAGGCTAAGGTATATACAGAGGCTAGGGTATACAGACAGGTTAGGGTATATAGAGAGGTTAGTGTGTACAGAGAGGCTAGGGTATACAGAGAGGCTAGTGTATGCAGACAGGCTAAAGTATATAGAGAGGCTAGGGTATACAGACAGGCTAGGGTATATAGAGAGGCTAGTATATACAGAGAGGCTAGGGTATACAGAGAGGCTAGTGTATACAGAGAGGCTAGGGTATACAGAGAGGCAAGTGTATATAGAGAGGCTAGTGTATAAAGAGAGGCTAGTGTATACACAGAGGCTAGGGTATACAGACAGGCTAGGGTATATAGACAACAGGCTAGGGTAGTACAGAGTTTCCCCCCTTCTCCTCCTCTATGGCCTGCACTCACTTGCTGCCTCCCCAGCTCAGGAGCTCATGTGAGAAAGTTCCTCCTAACTCTATGATATGGGTGGAGCAAGGGAGGAGACTCGCTCTCATACTGATCTCTGGCTCTGGCTGTCAGTGAACCACCGAGTGCAGTGAGAGTGCCGCAGCTGTGCGGGACAGCACTGTGTCAGGCAGCCCACGACACTCTTGTGGTAGGGCCAGCCCTTGGCTCAGGGCTATGGGCCCCAGATTTAGGGCTATAGCCCCGGTAGCCACCCCCCAAGTGACGCCACTATCTCTTTGTATTGCTTCCTTTGTGTGAAATCCCTGGTGTTCCCGCCAGCCCCTCTGTTTTCCTAATAAAGACTGACCACACTAAGTAGGAGAACACACTGCAGTTAGTTTTCTAGCTATGCAGGGGAATTCAGCCTGCTCTCCTCCCATGACCAGACTTGTCCTGACACGTCCCCACTGAACACCCTTTCACTGGGAAGCTCAGTGTCCTGCAGCTTCCCCCCCCCCCAGCTCTTATGCAGCTGACAACAGAGGGAATGTGATCACTTATAAAAAAGGGAAAAAAGGTATTTATGATGATTTTTTCTATCTATTCAAAAATGTTTTGCTTTTCATTTCTATTTTAAACAGAATGGGTTGTTTTACAAGGTGATCATTTACAATCACTTTAAATCACTAATAATAGCGACTGCAAACCAACCCGAAAGTGCCGCTGCTTGCATTCCAGTGTGAAAGCCCCGAGGGCTTTCACACTGGAGCGATGCGCTGGCAGGACGGTAAAAAAAGTCCTGCCAGCAGCATCTTCGGAGCGGTGAAGGAGCGGTGTGTATACCGCTCCTTCACAGCTCCTGCCCATTGAAATCAATGGGACGGCGCGGCTATACCGCCGGCAAAGCGCCTCTGCAGAGGCGCTTTGCGGTGGTATTTAACCCTTTCTCGGCCGCTAGCGGGGGGTAAAACCGCCCCGCTAGCGGCCGCATACCGACGGTAAAACGCCGCTAATAATGCCGGACCTCCACGCTGCTCTCCCAGCCAGATCACACTGCAACCCGGACCTCAGAGGGGCCCCCGCTGGCTCCGCTGGACACCCTGGGCATATCCTCCTCATCAGGAGTGGTAAGTCCCCTCCACTCTGTTCTATCTGGGACCTCACCGCATGGCCCTCAGTCCGCCATGCTCGACCCCCCTCCCCCTCACTACACCCAATCCTCAGATGCATTTCCTCGTTTGCTGAGGATGGCTTCAGATCCCTGCATGCTGGGAGACGACCCTGGATCCCCGGCCTCCTCCGATTTCTTTTCTAACTTTCCAGCCTTGCCAGGCCCAATGTACCCGGCCAGCCACACACCTCATGAAACTGTGGAGACTCCTGCGGCCTTTAATGTCTCTACACATGATTCACCCCCACCTAAAGCTCGCTCTCATACTGATCTCTGGCTCTGGCTGTCAGTGAACCACCGAGTGCAGTGAGAGTGCCGCGGCTGTGCGGGACAGTACTGTGTCAGGCAGCCCACGACACTCTTGGGGGCTATGGGCCCCAGATTTAGGGCTATAGCCCCGGTAGCCACCCCCCCAGTGATGCCACTATCTCTTTGTATTGCTTCCTTTGTGTGAAATTCCTGGTGTTCCCGCACTCACAGGCCCTCAGCTCCTCCAGGGAACAGGCTGCACATCTCTCCACCTATGCACAGAAGGTGCAATCACCTGTCCCTCACTTCTATGGAGTCGAAGACATGAGGGCCCCTGCGCCTGCCCAGGCACAGCCCTGGGGAGATTCATGGAGCCTGACCCCAGGACCAGCACACACTCCCCAAAGCAATGCTGCCCCACATTCTTAGCAGCAATTGCCTCACCAACCCCCACCGCAGCAAACCTCATTACCAGCCCAAACCCACTCTATTCCCCCGGAGTGGCATTCATATCTACAGGCGATATGAACCCTCCAAGCTCTGTTCGACACTTGGAGGGTTCTCCACCCGGAAGATCGGCAGTACACTTTCTATTCAGCACCCCACAGAACTCATTCCCGTATTGATTATTTTTTTTGTTAATAATCCCATCCTTAGAATAATACGTGAAGCTCGAATACTCCCGATCTCCTGGTCTGATCACGCCCCCATCTTGCTCACCTTAGATTTGGGATCCCCCAACTCCAGGCCCTACAACTGGAGACTAAACACATTTGTTCTCCAACACCTTCCATCAAAAATGAAGCTGACCTCCGCCTTAAAATTTTACTTCATGGAAAATACCACCACTGACATCTCCCTCTCCACACTCTGGGAAGCCCATAAGGTGGTCATTCGAGGCAGGTGTCTAGCATTGTCCTCTGCAATGAAAAAGAACACACTAGCCATGAAACTCCAAACTGAGAAAGAATTTAAGGTCCTAGAGCACCAACTACAAATGTCCCCTACCTTATCCTTACTCAAGAAAATCACTAATCTACGGGCGACGCTAAGTGATCTTGCATTGGGCCGCATAGAAAAAGCTTTTAAAACAAATATATTATGATAAAGGAAATAAGGCACACTCCCTATTGGTGAAGAAATTACGTGACAATTCCCTTATCTCCACACCCTGCCAGATTAAGAATAAGTCAGGTTGTCTTTTATCCCACCCCAAAGACATTGCCCATACCTTTGCAGAATATTACACAGACCTCTACTATAATCCCGGTAAGTGTAGGATATGTGAGGGGAGGGGCGTGACCGGATGCCAGAGAGAGAGGAGGGCTGAGTGTGCGCTCCCCAGCCCGATGCCTCCGTGTCCTCCGGACCTAGCTCAGCGTCCCGGCCCGCCTGGCTGTGTCTCCAGCACTCTATAGAGCGTGATGCTCGCCTGGCCACCTGACCCCCCCTAAGCAGCGTGTGTCCCAGCGTTCCGGCGGTGTATTAACACAGCGGCTTGTGAGAAGAAGCAGCCGGAGCCCTCGGAGCGGCGTGGAGGAACACGAGACTCTAGTTGTTTGCGGTTGCCCGGGCAACGGCCTCGGCAACAGCAAGAAGAAGCGGTGGGGGCGGCAAGTGTCACCTACAGGAGGATTAAGAGGCTTCATTTCCAGGAGCGTCCCTGCGCTGCCCAGGTATCTGGTAGCATAAAGGTACTAGCCTGTGCGGCTGCATCAGGGGTGAACTGACCCCCCACCTCCCTAAGGGTCAGTTCATTGTTGCAGACAAAGGTGAGGGGGGAGGTTTAGGTGGACTCAGGCAGAAAGCACACACTGCAAGCACCCCTATTTTCAAACTGGGACAGTCTCCTTAGCATAGTAGCAAACGGGAGAAGTGAAGAGCGAGGGGGGGGATAGCATTAAACCCACGAGTGGCTCATCCCTTTCTTATACTTTGATAACTCTATATTATAAGTTATGACAAGGAAAAAGGGAGAAGAGCCACAACAGCAGGATAACACCAGCTCCCAAATGACTCGCACATCAAAAGAAAAGGTGAACCAGGCAGCAGCCGCTGCAGCGGCTAAGCTGGAAAAATTTGCGCACCCCTCAACCTCATCGCCATCTAAAAATACCCAGCTACAACAGGATAGATCGCATGCGGGGGGCTCAGGGGACAGGAGGAGCCTAGGAAAAGGGCCAGCGGCAACACATACAACAAAAACGGCGAGCAGTAATAGCTCTGCAGGTGAAGCTGCGGGACTAGCAATCAACAAGGCTGTTGTGCACGACCCACCAACAGAAGCTGAACCCACACTAAAAGATGTTTTATGCGCAGTCAACTCCTGTAGGGCCTCCCTAAGCGACCTATGCGACCAGCTAACGGGCCTAAAGGAAGAGATAACTATATTAAGCCAAGAGCTGCAAAGGATCACTGCCAGAACAACTGTGCTGGAGGATAGAGTTAGCCAGGCTGAGGACGAATTAGCCCCACTGAAAAAAGAACTCAAGTCTTTAAAAACGCAGATGGGCGTATACAAAGCCAAAATGGAGAAAATGGAAAATAGGTCTCGCAGGTACAACGTGAGAATAGTAGGACTACCGGAGCGGTGTGAGGGCCCTCATCCTGAGGAGTTCTTGGAGAAGTGGCTTAGGGGAATATTTGGGACGGAAACCTTTTCTCACCTCTTTACTGTTGAAAGGGCCCACAGGATGCCAACTAGGGCCTCGCCAACAGGGGGGCACCCCAGGCCAATAATAATGAAACTTCTTAATTATAGAGACAAGGTAACATTGATGCGCAGAGCTAGAGAGCTGGGGGACATTTTATACAATGGTGCCAAGATCTTATTTTTTCCTGATTATTCCCCAGACCTCCAGAAACAGAGGGCTGAATTTAGGGACATTAAGCGCAACCTACGGTCCTACAATGTAGAATATGCTCTGCTGTACCCGGCGCGACTACGTATCACTGCCCTAGGGGCCACCCTTTTTTTCGATACAACAGCAGGGGCATCAAAGTGGCTGGAAGATAACAAAACGGACTTGCAGAGCTAGGGGTTAAACAAACCTAGACTTGGATAGGAAAAGAGGAAAATCTGATTTGTTTCTCGTCTTTATTTTATTTTTTATTTTTTTCTCTCTTCCTTTTTTTCATTTTTCATTTTTTATAGTAATCAGCAGCTAACACGGGGGACATGGGAGGGGGGAAGGGGGGGGTTTGTGAGTCGGAAGCATGGATGAAGGATGCGACCACATTAGTGTTACACGTTTTAATTGTTGATCTAAGGGTCTGGAGGAGGGTCGCGTGAGGGGGGGAGGGAGGGAAGAGTGTGGTAGTGAGTCATAATGTATTTTTTCAATGTATGTGTGGGGAGATAATCCTTGTTTGTTTGGGAGGAGGGAAGAAGGTCACAAGTATAGCCCCTAGGGCTAGCCTAGATAGGCAGAAGGGAGGGTCACGAACAAGGGTGGGTAGTAGGGGGATGCACGAAGCTGTGGGTGGGGGGGAGGGGGGGCTCATAGGAAAACACAAGGTTTGTCAATGGAGTAAATGTCAGGCACATATAGTCACGAAGAGCGGGCTCATAAAAATAAATGTAAGGTATAATAGCACACGCGGTCTATATTTGCACTTAGGAGGTGGGGGGGGGAGCCCCCCTCTCCCCTCCTCTTTTCCTTTTCTATCTTTTTTTCGTTATCTATTTCCTTCGTTTTTTCTTTTTTCTTCCTTTCTTTTCTTTTCTCTTTAAATTCTTCTTAATATGTTAAAGATAGGCTCTTGGAATGTTAGGGGTATGGGTGACCCTGCTAAAAGAGCAGCAGTTTTCACGGCACTAGAGGCTTATGGGGCTGAACTGGTTTGCCTGCAGGAAACACACCTCACTAATGACACCAAATTACAAGTCCGGAATTACAAATTCCAAGAACAGTACCACTCAGTTTACACCTCATATTCAAGAGGGGTGAGTATATTGGTGGGGAGAGGTATTTCGTTTTCCTGCAGGGAAACCAGAATTGATGCATTGGGCCGCTATATCTTTTTGAGTTGCACTGTTGAAGACAGGCCTCTGGTAATAGCAAATATTTATATTCCTCCCCCGTTTAAAACAGAGGTTATATTGGATTTGTTGGAATTTGTCGAGAACAAGCCAAACGTACCGATACTAGCGGTGGGGGATTTTAATGCAATTTTGGATAATAAAATGGATCGATTCCTGCCCATGGATCGGGCGGAAAGGGTCTCGGAGGGTCGGCTAGGCCAACTCCTGGAAGAGATCGGGTGGTGTGATTTGTGGAGATCCCACAACCCCAAAACCCGGCAGTATTCCTGTTATTCAGGCTCACACTCGACCCTTTCGCGCATAGACATGGCAGTAGGCAACAGCGAAGTTCTACAACTAATAGGGACTTTAGAATACAAGCCGAGGGGCATATCGGACCACTCTCCCCTGACCTTGACCCTGAATTTAAATACCAGAACTAGCCGGAAAAGGTGGTCAATAAAACCGCTATGGCTGGACCTAATAGGTAGCCCAGCAGTAGTTACCTCTGAATTAAAAGAGTTTGTAATATTTAACTCAGGCACAGCCTCTACGGCGGTAGTTTGGGATACTTTAAAAGCGATTCTTAGGGGACTACTACACCAGCAGGTTGTCACAGTAAAGAAAAAGTCAAGGGAATGGGAGGCGAGAGCTAGAAGAGAAGCTACGGAAGCAGAAGCACAATATGTGGCGGACCCGACCCCTGCAAAACAGGAGGTATGGCTTGGTAGGCAACAAGAGTACAGGGATTTAATTAATAGAAGAGCAGAAAACAAAAGATTATTTCAGAAGCAAAGCTATTATGGCGAAGGAGAGAAGGTGGGTCGGATGTTGGCACTAATAACTAAGTCCAACCTATCTCCATCGGCCATTCTTTCAATTAGGACACCGACTGGAGAGATTACTTCTGATCCCGCCGAGGTCCTAGATACCTTTACTACGTTCTATAGAGACCTGTACAGGTCGCGCCGGGGATTGGATCGGCGCGATATGGACGGGTTTCTGAGTGGGGTGGACTTGCCTGTACTCTCGGAGGGGGACAGGAGTGAGATGGAGTCTCCCTTGACCTTGGAGGAGTTGCAAAAGGCTGTTACAGAGCTGTCATGCCAGAAATCCCCTGGCCCGGATGGCCTGCCGTTGGAGGTTTATAGAAAATATGGGGAGGTGTTACTCCCAGAGCTTTTAAGGGTATTGGAGCAGTCGTTCAAGGACGGAAGGCTGCCCCCATCAATGTTGGAGGCTGACATAGTGGTGATACCAAAAGAGGGGAAAGATCAATTGGAAGTTACCTCATATAGACCGATATCACTACTGTGCTCAGATGCCAAGATTGTAGCAAAGGTGCTGGCATCTAGATTAAACAAGTGCATCGCAAAACTGGTACATCCAGACCAATCGGGGTTTATCCCCGACCGGTCTACCAGCACCAATATCAGAAGGGTATATCTGAACCTCCAGGCTCCAGCGGAGAACGCGGGGCCTAAAGCCATACTGTCTCTGGACGCCGCCAAGGCCTTTGACAGCTTGGAGTGGGAATATCTCTGGCGGGTGATGGAGAGGTTTGGGTTTGGCCCCGTATTCATCAGCTGGTTAAAAATCCTTTACAACCAACCAAGGGCAAGACTCAAAATAAATAACAACTACTCAGAAAGTTTTCCCCTCGAAAGGGGGACCAGGCAGGGCTGCCCCTTATCCCCATTGCTGTTTGTTTTGGCTATGGAGCCACTGGCGGGAGTGGTGAGATCATCACCCGAACTGCAGGGCTTCCGCAGAAATGGTGAGGAAGAGAGAATCGCATTGTTCGCGGATGATGTCCCCTTCTTTTTAGGGGACACGTCCTCTTCTTTGGAAAAAGTAATACACCTAGTGGAAGACTTTGGGAAACTCTCAGGATTGACAATCAATTGGGAGAAATCATCGCTCCTGCCGGTTGACCCATTGATCAACCCTATATCAACGAGTTTACCCCAACTGAAAGTCTCGGGGAAAATGAAGTACCTTGGTGTAGTGCTGTCTAAGGATCCTGGCGCGTTCATAGATGACAACTTGGTCCCTCTTCTATCGAAACTCAAGAAAAAATGCGATACTTGGTGCAGACTCCCTCTATCCGTGGCGGGCCGGGCAAATTTGATCAAGATGATATGGCTGCCCCAGTTGCTATACCTGTTCCACAACTTCCCAATATGGATCGGGGAGAAGTGGTTCCAAAAAATCCAATCCCTCTTTAGGGAATTAATTTGGAAAAAAGGACAGGCTAGAATAGGCTTACAAAAATTACAGTGTTCCACCACGGAGGGGGGACTGGGGGTTCCCCACCCGCGTACCTACTTCCTGGCAGCTCAGCTACAGCAACTAGGGGGCTGCGCCACTGACGGAGGGGGGAACAAGAATGCTAAAATCATCTTACTGGGCAGCCCACACAACTCACTAGTTGAAGCACTTGAGGCAGACTCAATATTAGGAGGGACCCCGACGCTTAAAATGATCACCAGGGTCTGGCAGACAGTCAAGCGAATAATGGGGTATAGGGGAGCCTCAGAATACTCACCAATTTGGGACAATAAGAACCTGCAGGAATTATTATCTGTTGATAGGAATAAGTTGTGGGAGAAAAAAGGGGTCCGCCGTTTGATACAGTTATATGAAGGGGGCACTCTGAAACCCTTTGAGGAGCTGAGGCACGAGTATGGGCTACCAAATCGTGTATTCTACAGCTACTTACAGATTAGACATGCCCTGGGAAAGCAGTTTGGAAGGCAACCCCCTACTTGGTGCAGGATGCCACTATTGCAAACTATAATTAACTCAGAGACTTCCAAGGGGCTAATTACAGCTATGTACAGTCAACTAATTAAGAAAACGAACATGAATACTGGCTCTTCCGGGGACAGGGACAGGTGGGCGGCTGATGTGGGGGAGATAACAGACACACAGTGGGAAAAGATCCTGGAATTGGGATCTGAGGTGTCAGTCTCTCCCTCGCAAAAGGCCTCCCACCTGATGCTACTGCACAGGTCTTATTACACACCAAAAAAGCTCTTTGCGTTTGGCCGCCGAGCCAACGATGAGTGCCCCAGATGCAGAGGAAAAGGTGATCTGATTCACATGTTCTGGAGGTGCCCAAAATTGGCTAGGTATTGGTGCGAGATCTTAAAGAAAATAAATACCATATTTAAAACTAATCTAGAGCTAGATCCAAAGACTTGTGTGCTGGGACATGTCACCAACGGTTTAAGAGACAGGAACACGGCGATGGTGGTGGCAAGATGCCTTTTCCAAGCCAGAAAACTGATTGCACAGTCCTGGCAGTCAAGTACTCCCCCCACCCCGGAAGCCTGGATAGGGATTGTTAACTCCACTGTGTGGAGCGAAAGAACATTTTACACGAGGTCAGGCAATTATAATAAATTTGTGAGAATGTGGAACCTGTGGATTCAGTCAATGCCGTGCCCGTCACCAGTGCTACTCTAGCTCCGAGAGTTCCCGCTCCCTATTAATGGGGCGGGTTACACTAGGAGCAGCTCAGTGCCTAGAGTCGAGTCGGAATAATACATTGAACTTTTGTCGGCCATTGGATGCACCTTGAAAATATATGAGATCTTAACAGAGGGGGCACCACGGGGGGTGGGTGGGTGGGCTCACAAAAAAAAAGAAAAGCACCAAATATATAAAAAAAGTATAATAGGCTGCGAGGACACGCGGTCAATTGGCTTAGCGTGGCAGAATGTAAGCTTTGTTTTTTGCAATACGGCGCTACTGCATTTGCACATATTTTGTAATGTATATTGTTGCACAACATTTTGCACAGAAGAATTATACACTAAAAAAAAAAAAAAAAAAAAAAAAAGGGAAATTGCGACAAGCCACAATGATGAGACTTGATTAGAGACGTACATGAATATCAGGCTGAAGTCAGTCTCTTGACAAAAGTTATCTGATGTGGCAAAAAAAAAGAAAAAAAAAAAAAAAAAAAAAAACCTCTACAATAATCCCAACATCCCCAGTAACCCCGCCCCCCCATCTCTCCCATTGCATGCACCAATATCTCGAACAAAGCGGAGTCCCTCGACTCCAAGCTACTGATTTAGAAGCCCTAAACGCACCAATCAAAGAAGAAGAAATAGAACTTACTATTAAATCTTTACCATCCCACAAATCTCCATGTCCAGACGGACTCCCATACGAGTACTATAAGACTTTTCTTCCCCTTCTACTCCCTCACATGTGCAAACTTTTTAATGCCTTTCTCTGGGACACTCCCATTCCAGCGGACATGCAACAATCTTTTATCACTCTGATCCCCAAACCAGATAAAGACCCTGCTTTATGCGTCAATTACAGACCCATCGCTCTGCCCTAACTCAGATTTAACATTTTTTACAAAACTACTCTCAATTCAATTGAATGTAGTCCTCCCCTCTCTCATTCATAAGGACCAGGTGGGCTTTGTCCCACTTAGGCAAGCAGGTGACAACACCAGGAAGGTGATCAATCTGGTAGACGTGGCGAACAGGGAGAACTCGGCATCCCTGCTCCTCAGCTTGGATGCCGAAAAGGCCTTTGACTGTCTTGGTTGGCTCTTTCTGTTCGCCAGGCTGCAACATGCTGGGTTTAAAGGTCCCTTCTTACGAGCGATCCAGCACCTCTACTCACACCCCACTTTCCAGGTTAGTACTCCCTTTGCTCTTTCCCCCCCATTCTCTGTAACTAATGGCACTCGGCAGGGGTGTCCACTCTGACCCCTGTTATTTGCGTTATGTGTTGAGCCTCTAGCTGCCTCTGTCCGAGGCAACCCAGATATTCGGGGTATATCAGTCAGGGGAAGAGAGTTTAAAATCTCACCATTCGCTGATGATATCATTCTTACCCTGACACAACCTAGAATATCCCTCCCAAATCTCCATGCTGAACTAGACCATTATGGGGCCCTCTCGGGCTACAAAATTAATACATCCAAATCAGAAGCCCTCCCAATAAATATCCCCGAAGCGGAAATTACGCACTTACAGGCCAATTTTTCATACCATTGGAAATGTGCTTCCCTGAAATATCTGGGAATATGCATCACCCCAAAATTCGCCACCCTATACCAGGAAAACTCCCCCCCCCTCTTCCACTCTATCAGAACCATGCTCCTACAATGGAAAAAGCATCATATCTCCCTTCTTGGCCGCATCGCTTCAATTAAGATGACAATCCTCCCGAAGCTACTTTATTTTTTCCAAACCCTACCTATTCCGGTTCCCTACAAACACCTGAGAAAACTCCAATCAGACATACTTAAATTTGTTTGGAACTACAAAACACACAGATTACCCCAATCAGTTCTAATGTCGGCACGCTCGGATGGTGGCCTTGCGTTCCCCAACCTTATCAAATATTATCAAGCCGCTCAACTCCGTGCAATAATATTGTGGTCCACACAGAGGTCCTACAATAAGTGGACAGAAATTGAGAAAATCTGGCTAGCGCCGACCCACCCTAATAACTTGCTTTGGAGTGTGGGTGCGGAGGTGCCCCCCGAGCGTCTACTGGGATCTATGTCTCAACTCCGCCGGCTCTGGTGCAAATTGCTACCTCTGCATGGCCTGTCCTCAGAAAGATCACTTCTGACTACATTTATTTACAATCCCAAGGTTCCAGATAGCCTCACACATCAAATGTCATATCCATGGTCATCACGGAATTTTTTTTTTTACTATGGGAACATAGTAGATCCTAAAACATGCAAATTATTACCCTTCTCTGAACTTCAGGCCAAGTATGACCTGCCTCGCCAGGTATTTTAAAGTCACCTACAAATTCGCCATTATGACTTGACCATAGCACCTGACCTGCAATTCACCCCCCCAACCCCCTTTGAAAACTTAGTCTTAACTGGCTTGGCCCAGAAGGGCTTAATCTCTGACATTTATAAAATACTAAATGCTTACTCACTAGATACAAAAGGTAAGCACCTCTATATGACTAAGTGGGAGAAAGACCTCAAGGAGGACATCCCCATAGAACAATAACAGGTGATATGGTCCAAGGTGGCAAAGAGCTCACTCTGCACTCTTTATAAAGAAAATGCATACAAAATAATTTTCTTCTGGTACATGACCCCAGATGTGCTCCATGCCATTTACCCTCCTAGTTCAGATCGATGCTGGAGATGCCAGGGAGCCAGGGGCACCCTCCTCCACATTTACTGGGGATGCCCACTAATTGACCCCTTTTGGAAAGCGGTCCAGCAGTTTTTGACCAATCTTCTAGGAATACCAATTCCTATGACCCCCAATTTTTTTCTGTTAGGCTTATTCTTACTAAAGATCTCCAAAACCTACAAAAAATTAGTACGCCACATCCTCACGGCTGCACGCTGTCTTATTGCATTAAACTTGAAAAAGAGGCCTCCCCCTACCCCTGAGGCACTATACGCTAGAATTAAAGATGTGGAGTTGATGGAGAAGATGACAGCCAGGATGCAGGACAGGTTGGATGCTCATGACAAAGTATGGGAGGTGTGGCACCTTTGGGAGGACCCTCCATGACCAGGTGAATGAGCTTCTACGGTGACTTCTCCCCTCTTTTTTCCCTACTCTCTTCTATTTCTTTCTTCTTCTTTCTATCTATTTTTTTTCTTTTGTTAATATATGTTACCATGTGATGTTAATATGCACATACAATAACCTCGGACATGTAACTGCAACTGTCTTAGAATATACTATAAGAAGTACTGAGCATATGTTTGAAATACTAGTGTATAACACGATTTGTATTTTCTCATTTTATTTACTCATTCTTGTAATGTTAAAGCTGATAATAAAATAAATGTTATTTGAAAAAAAGAAAATAGCAAATGTTTAAAAGTTAACAAAACAGACGAATGTTACTAAGACCTGAGCTTCTTACTGAAGATTGGGAAATCTAGATACTGGGGCGAGTGTGGTCAGCTTGATGGACATTCACAGACAAAAAAAAGACATAAATGATTGCCTAATCTATCATTCTACATAAATAAACCCAAAAATGTAAAATAGCTGCTATGTGAAATAAATGTTAAAGTGAGTCATACTACGCCTGTAGTTTATGTTTCAGAAATAAAAGTAATACAGGAAATATGTACTCAAATAACTGTGCTGAGAACTTTCCTTTAGGCTTTGGACAAACACAGCTTTTGTTCTCTGCTTCAAAGCTATAAAAATAAATGGGGAATTGAATCTCTTTTTAGTATTTAAGGTGTGGAACAGTTTATAAAAAAGCTGAAATAAATAAAAAGTGTTTTTTCTTGTACAAAGAGTTTTATTGGACATATAAATCAACAAAATAATACATATAGTCAATGAAGGACACAGTATGTTTACATGTTTGCGTAGACTACAAATTTAAAAAATAATAGTCTGAGACACTAGGATTTTCATAAGATCCTAAAAGTTCAGTGGCAATCTTATGAGATCAACAAATACTAATGGTATGGTGAAACGCTAAGGTCCACTAGTTTGCAGATATAGTTGCAAAACTTTGAATAAGATTTGCGGTAAGAAAAAAAAATGTAAAACATAACTTTTCAATATGGAAATAAATAATAATATATATATATATATATAATAAAAAGTGTTTTTTTAATAATATTCAAACACATTTTGATACACAGAAAAAAGCCAGTAATGACTGATTGATTGTATGTTAATCAATGCCTTTCCTTTTCAAACCTTAAAAGCTCCTTCCCACAAACTACAGTAGGCCAAACATACTTTCTATTACAATTTCTGGATCAAATAATTGTGTACAGCAGCTGTCACTAAATAGAATATATGTTTACATTCTTAAAGAGGTAAAGTCTGCACAATGTAAAAAATATGTTTCAGAAGATAGATCTGTGTCATCTTGAAGGGCTTTTGGTTAGGGAGATTTACAACGGGTAACGCATAGACCACTTCTGCTAAATATACATAGTTACTGCTCGTTAAAACTATGTAAAATCTTCTCAGTCCATAGTCTAGGCACGGGGGCATGTAAACGTCATGATATGCAATAAATATAACAGCAACTTCTAGTAACTTACTGAAAACCATAAGAAATTCAAAACAAAACTATGAAGATAATTTATTTCCTCTGACAAGTCATAAAAAAATAAAGAGGATGGTGAAAAAATGTAGCGCATGATAAACATACAAAAATACTGTGATATTAATGTGAAACAAAAAGTCCATATAACTAAAAGTCCTTAAAAGGGTCAATAAGCTAAATAGGTGGCGGACAAAAAATATAATTGCCTAAAGCAAAAATGTATGTGATAAAATGTCCAATGGTGTGTAAACACAAAAACAGCAACCCGGAATGGTGGGTCCCAAAACTATGTCGCTGACAGTAGAGTCCACCTGATCTGGTAAGAGCATACACTTACTACTCAGCCATTGATGTTGTTTCTTTTTGACGTTGTTCCTACGGACGGATCTATACATCTATTGTCAACACTTTGGGACCCACCATTACGGGTTGCTGTTTTTGTGTTTACACACCGTTGGACATTTTATCACATACATTTTTGCTTTAGGCAATTATATTTTTTGTCCGCCACCTATTTAGCTTATTGACCCTTTTAAGGACTTTTAGTTATATGGACTTTTTGTTTCACTATACTACATACTACATACTACACTAACTGACCGCCATACTACACTGACCACTATACTACACTACACTGACCACCATACTTCACTAACTGACCACCATACTACACTAACTGACCACTATACTACACTAACTGACCGCCATATGACCGCCATACTACACTAACTAAACCACCTTACTACACTAACTGACCACCATACTACACTGACCACTATACTACACTACACTGACCACCATACTACACTAACTGACCACCATACTACACTAACTGACCACTATACTACACTAACTGACCACTATACTACACTAACTGACCACCTTACTACACTAACTGACCACTATACTACACTAACTGACCACCTTACTACACTAACTGACCACTATACTACACTAACTGACCACCATACTACACTAACTGACCACTATACTACACTAACTGACCACCTTACTACACTAACTGACCACTATACTACACTAACTGACCACCATACTACACTAACTGACCACTATACTACACTAACTGACCACCTTACTACACTAACTGACCACTATACTACACTAACTGACCACTATACTACACTAACTGACCACAATATTACACTAACTGATCACCATACTACACTAACTGACCACCATACTACACTAACTGATCACCATACTACACTAACTGACCACCATACTACACTAACTGACCACAATACTACACTAACTGACCACCATACTACACTAACTGACCACCATATTACACTAACTGACCACTATACTACACTAACTGACCACCATACTACACTAACTGACCACTATACTACACTAACTGACCGCCATATGACCGCCATACTACACTAACTAAACCACCTTACTACACTAACTGACCACCATACTACACTAACTGACCGCCATACTACACTGACCACTATACTACACTACACTGACCACCATACTACACTAACTGACCACTATACTACACTAACTGACCACTATACTACACTAACTGACCACAATACTACACTAACTGATCACCATACTACACTAACTGACCACCATACTACACTAACTGACCACAATACTACACTAACTGACCACCATACTACACTAACTGACCACCATATTACACTAACTGACCACTATACTACACTAACTGACCACCATACTACACTAACTGACCACTATACTACACTAACTGACCGCCATATGACCGCCATACTACACTAACTAAACCACCTTACTACACTAACTGACCACCATACTACACTAACTGACTGCCATACTACACTGACCACTATACTACACTACACTGACCACCATACTACACTAACTGACCACCATACTACACTAACTGACCACTATACTACACTAACTGACCACCTTACTACACTAACTGACCATTATACTACACTAACTGACCCCCATACTACACTAACTGACCACTATACTACACTAACTGACCACCTTACTACACTAACTGACCACTATACTACACTAACTGACCACTATACTACACTAACTGACCACCATACTACACTAACTGACGACCATACTACACTAACTGACCACTATACTACACTAACTGACCACCTTACTACACTAACTGACCACTATACTACACTAACTGACCACCATACTACACTAATTGACCACCGTACTACACTAACTGACCACTATACTACACTAACTGACCACTATACTACACTAACTGACCACTATACTACACTAACTGACCACCTTACTACACTAACTGACCACTATACTACACTAACTGACCACCATACTACACTAATTGACCACCGTACTACACTAACTGACCACTATACTACACTAACTGACCACTATACTACACTAACTGACTACCATACTACACTAACTGACCACCATACTACACTAACTGACCACCATACTACACTAACTGACCACCATACTACACTAACTGACAACTTTACTACACTAACTGACCAAAATACTACACTAACTGAACCACCATACTACACTAACTGACCACTATACTACACTAACTGACCCCCATACTACACTAACTGACCACCATACTACACTAACTGACCACTATACTACACTAACTGACCACCTTACTACACAAACTGACCACTATACTACACTAACTGACCACCATACTACACTAACTGACGACCATACTACACTAACTGATCACTATACTGCACTAACTGACCACCTTACTGCACTAACTGACCACTATACTACACTAACTGACCACTATACTACACTAACTGACCACCATACTACACTGACCACAATACTACACTAACTGACTACCATACTACACTAACTGACCACCATACTACACTAACTGACCACCATACTACACTAACTGACAACTTTACTACACTAACTGACCACTATACTACACTAACTGACCACTATACTACACTAACTGACCACCTTACTACACTAACTGACCACTATACTACACTAACTGACCACCATACTACACTAATTGACCACCGTACTACACTAACTGACCACTATACTACACTAACTGACCACTATACTACACTAACTGACCACTATACTACACTAACTGACCACCTTACTACACTAACTGACCACTATACTACACTAACTGACCACCATACTACACTAATTGACCACCGTACTACACTAACTGACCACTATACTACACTAACTGACCACTATACTACACTAACTGACTACCATACTACACTAACTGACCACCATACTACACTAACTGACCACCATACTACACTAACTGACCACCATACTACACTAACTGACAACTTTACTACACTAACTGACCAAAATACTACACTAACTGAACCACCATACTACACTAACTGACCACTATACTACACTAACTGACCCCCATACTACACTAACTGACCACCATACTACACTAACTGACCACTATACTACACTAACTGACCACCTTACTACACGAACTGACCACTATACTACACTAACTGACCACCATACTACACTAACTGACGACCATACTACACTAACTGACCACTATACTGCACTAACTGACCACCTTACTGCACTAACTGACCACTATACTACACTAACTGACCACTATACTACACTAACTGACCACCATACTACACTGACCACAATACTACACTAACTGACTACCATACTACACTAACTGACCACCATACTACACTAACTGACCACCATACTACACTAACTGACCAAAATACTACACTAACTGACCACTATACTACACTAACTGACCCCCATACTACACTAACTGACCACTATACTACACTAACTGACCACTATACTACACTAACTGACCCCCATACTACACTAACTGACCACCATACTACACTAACTGACTACCATACTACACTAACTGACCAAAATACTACACTAACTGACCACTATACTACACTAACTGACCCCCATACTACACTAACTGACCACCATACTACACTAACTGACCCCCATACTACACTAACTGACCACCATACTACACTAACTGAACCACCATACTACACTAACTGACCACTATACTACACTAACTGACTTTCTCTCTCTCCCCCTCCCCCCCGGGGCCAGTAACATGACTCTCACAAGGGAGTCTCACTCACCTTCATGTCTGGCTGGCCTGCATCAGTCCGGAGGAGGAGAAGACAGCGGCGGCTCACATTGCTTCTCTCCCCCACGCTCTAGCTGCCATGTTCAGTGTCCGGCGCAGCGCACTGTGATAGGGGGTATGGGGGTTATGTGTGGAGGCGGGACTTCAGGAACGATCGCGGACAAGCCAGTTCTACACCTCACAAGACCCCCATACGCCCAATCACAGGGCGCCGGACACTGAACAAGGTGGCTGGAGCGCGGGGGACACAGGAATTTAAAATTAGGAGGAGGCAGCCAGTGACACATACTGCCCCCCCAAATGTCACGCCCGGGGCCACGGCACCCCCTGCACCCCCCGCGCTACGCCACTGAAAACATGTTATGATTTTAGAACCTCTTTAAGTAGATTATAAAAAATAAAGTTCGATCTGTTAGGGCTGTGAGTGCACGTATTCTTTTCAAGTTACACCATAGAAACAGTAAAGCCATCTCTTTCATGTTTAACCTATATCTACAATTTGTGCATCACTCTTTGGAGGAAGTGGCTGGAGATAATATTTTCCTTGCCTCAAAAGATGATTTTTGTCACAAAATAAGGCAGTTTCAAAAATAATTAATGTGCATAATTACCTGCAACTGCCTGTGTACCATTGGACTACTAGTAATGTAAAAGTAACATTCACAACAGCATTCAACCTTCGATAGATCCTGAAGCTTTTCATTGACACTGCATGGTAATCATTTTAATGGGCTCAGTAGACATGTGTAATATCAGTATGTACTAATAATCTCAATAATAACCCTGACACTTTGCTGTGGCTGCTTCTGGAGTACATTTTAAAAAAAGTTAGTGCATTTCAGCAAATATGTTCAGTCTTGTTTAAAGAAGAAGCACAGCCTGTAGTTTGCTCTGCATACCTGTAAGCTTTTTTGCAGCAGACTGTGGGCTAAAGCCCACAGTTGGCTGACGTCACAGAGCCAGTCCAGGCTCAGGCAAGATTGCGACAATGAAGTCGGGATTGGCCCACATGCCTGGACTGCCACCTGGCTCAGACTCTCAGTGAGCCGCTAAGAGCCTGAGCCAGCCACTCCCACATCCTCCACAGCCCTTCGCTCCAGTGAACGAGGGGAAAAGAGAGCCAGTCACCGGCTCTCTGCTCAGGGAGCTCTGAGAACCAAGCGATTGGCAGTGTTTGATCGCTCAGTTCTCTGTGTTAGAGTTGACAGGGAACAGATGCAGCATCGGACCGATGCTGCATCCACCTAGGTAAGAATGATTGTGAAAAAAAAGCCATACTTCTCTTTTAGTAGTAGGGTACAAATTGCAAAAAAACTACAGAAAGTACAGAAAGCTCTAGAAACTAGTAGATCTCAGTATAACTGAAAAAATAGTTTAAGGCCCGACTTGTATGATTGCATTGTGGCAACACACAGCAACACATGCTACATGTGTTGCTGTGTTTCAATGCCATTCATTTTGAATAGCACAATGCCCAAAATGCATAAAAAAAATACTGCACGTCTGATTTTTAATACATCATGGGTGTATTGACAGTCTATCATTTTCAATGGGCTGCCTTAGTGCAATGCACATTAAGGAGCGGTAACACAACACAAAAATGAAAATGAGCCTTTATTATCATTTTTTATCATGGGTTACTGCACTCCGCACGTTGGTATTACTAGAGGTAAGGTGGTCAGTTTGCCAAATTGTCCAGATTTGTGAGCAAACGGATTCAGCACTCACGCGTATTTGGTAATGAGAGGCATAAGGACTCACTAAAGTATTTATTCAGTCATCAGTTCAATTATTCATTCACTGAATTAGTGTTGAGATCAACATGCACACATTTATTATAGTTAATTACTGCCATATTTAGGTCCCTATTTATTCTTGCAGTATACACGACACGTCTGTCATGTGCCTATAATCTAAGAAAGACTACATTCAAGCCTGTTATAATTGAATTTGACAAAAGAATAGACAATCTTATTAACAATGCTTCTCAACAGACAGTACAATAGCTTATTTGTCATAAATTAAGGGTAGAAATGTGCAATGTATATATATATATATATATATATATATATATATATATATATATATATATATATATATTTTTTTTTTTTTTTTTTTTTTTGAATAACCAGCTTCCTTTTACTTTTGTTGGCTGTGACCATTAACTTTCATTTCAGTCAGTTTATGTGTCAAGGACTCATTTATCACTGTGTCCTGCATCTGAGCAGAGACAGAAATGATCTCCTGTGAATGCAACCATGTGCCGTTTACTGGAGCTTGTCAAGGTCATGTTGGCTTTGTGGTCTAAAGGACACTTCATGTGGCTTCAGTTGCTTGTTACCCTTAAGACTTCCAATGTTGTGCAATGTCCTGAACCGAGTCCACAGAGTACCACAAGTTTATAGTATATTTTATTAAAAAAACTGCTAAAATGTTAATTAGAAATACAAACTGTCATATAATAAACTAAAACAAAAACATATTATTATAGAGATGATAATAATAATAAAAGGATTTCTATGAAAAGTAAAAATTTCCTATATGCAGTATTCTGCATCTAACTTGGACCTCATCACCCTTCAAGTGCCAACGTGCTAGAATTAATTAACACAACTTGATTTGTGAAAGTGAAGGTGCTCTGTGGGGATTGTTACCCCTAAGAACCTTTGTTCAATTTCCTAAAAAATAGACATTAAAAAGACATTACAAAAAGCAAGTAATAGGAGAGAACAGGCTACCAAGGGTGTCTACAATAGACACTGGAACAGTGTGGCATACCCCTCAAGAACAAATAATAAAATAAAAAGAATATACCTGTGTATACCATGAAATATCGTAAGAGGAAGGTACAACCAAAAGTAGGTAGTGCTAAGGGGATGCCCTATCAGTAGCAAATGAATTTATAACTATACAAATATAGAAAAGACCAATAAATAAGATGAGCACTGAACACCATTAGCTCATGCACATGGGTTGTCTGTAAAAGCCCCCCTGAACGCCAGAACCTCAGTTATGTTATTATGAAAATTTTAGATCTGCCTTCTCACTATGTGTAGTTTTATGCTGATTAGCTTATTGATCCATTGCATCACCTTTAGTTATGTCTCAACACAGCACATATCTTATGTTGAGATAACATTATGAAAGTAAATGATTTTGAACTGACAGACAGCAAAACTCAATAAAAGTTACCGTACATATCCCAGCATGCAAGAAGTGTACTGTACTGACTCCAAACAGTATTTTACAAAAGTTAGCAGTGACAAGTGGTTAAAGTAGAACTACACTGCACCTGAGCACCACAAACCAAAAACACTATTTAATTCATTTTTAATATTCAAAGCAAACTCCCTCATCCATGTCTCCATGCTTTATGTTGTTTAGAAATCACTTTGAAAAACAGCCCCTAGCATTTCTGTCCGTGGCCATCTTAAGTAAGGGCAAATGATTTATGTAGCATTTACTTCCTTGAATCCATCTGCCCTTAGGTCAAGCATGCAGGCAGGAGGGTGTGCTTAGCTGGGAAACCCCGCCTCCTCTCTTCCCCTCATGAAGATTCCTGAGATGTATGACATAAGTTGCCAAGGCAAGAAACCAGGAAGTAACTGAAGAAATGTAAAAAAAAAAAAGTTTAACCACTTCAGCCCCAGAAAGCATTTTTAACAATTTGGCACTGCGCTGTTTAACTGGTAATTGTGCGGTCATGCAATGCTGTACCCAAACAAAATTTGCGTCCTTTTTTTCCACAAATAGACCTTCTTTTTCGTGGTATTTGATCACATTTGCATTTTTTATCTTTTGTGATATAAACGAAAAAAGACTGAAAATTTTAAAAAATAAATTATATTTTCTACTTTTTGTTATAAAAAAAATACAATAAACTTAATTTTATTCCTACATTTAGGCCAAAATGCATTCAGCCACATGTCTTGGGTAAAAAAAAATTCAATAAGCGTATATTTATTGGTTTGCGCAAAAGTTATAGCGTCTACAAACTATGGTACTATGGTATACTATGGTATCTCATTTCTTGAGGTGCTATAATGGAAGGGCAGTACAAACCGCCCCCAAATGACCCCATTTTGGAAAGTAGACACCCCAAGGAATTTGCTGAGAGGCATGTTGAGTATTTTACAGATCTCGCTTTTTGTCAGCGAGAACATTTTTCTTTTCTTTCTTCATTTTCCAAAACAAATGAGAGTTATGGGGTTTATTTGGGGCAGGGTTTATGCTGTCTTGCATTTCAGGGCCTCCGAAACTGTGATAGGTAGAGAGGAAGTGAAATTGTTAATTTACACCCTTATGCCGTGTATACACAGGTGGACTTTTCGACCGGACTGGTCCGACGGAACGAATCCATCGGACAATCCGACCGTGTGTGGGCTTCATCGGACCTTTAGCGGACTTTTTCTGTCGAAAATTAGACGGACTTTAGATTTGGAACATGTTTCAAATCTTTCTGACGGACTCAAGTCCGGTTGAAAAATCAGTTCGTCTGTATGCTAGTCTGTATGCTATTGGCTACTGGCTATCAACTTCCTTATTCTAGTCCCTTTGTACGTCATCACGTTCATACCAACAGACTTTCGAACGGTCTTTAGTCTGTGTGGACAAGTCCGGTCATCCGAAAGTCCGTCGAAAGTCCGTCGGAAAGACCGTCGGACGTTTGATGCTGAAAAGTCCGCCCGTGTGTACACGGCTTTAGAAATCCTGAAGGCGGTGATTGGTTTTCATGGTCCTGTATGAGGCTAGGTTCCCAAAAAAGTCTCACACATGTGGTATCCCCGTACTCAGGAGAAGCAGCAGAATGTATTTTGGGGTGTAATTCCACATATACCCATGGCATGTTTGAGCAATATAACATTTAGTGACAACTTTGTGCAAAAAAAAAAAAAAAAAGTTTAATTTTCCCGAATCTTGTGACAAAATCTAAAATATTCCATGGACTCAACATGCCTCTCAGCAAATAGCTTGGGGTGTCTACTTTCCAAAAAGGGGTCATTTGGGGGGGGGTTGAACTTTCCTGCCATTTTATACCCAACATCAACCACTCTTCTAACCACTTGAACCACCAAGTCATTTCTGACACTTTTTGTTTACATTAAAAATATATATTTGTTTTGCTAGAAAATAACTTTGAACCCCAAACATTATATATTTTTTTAAAGCAGAAGAATAAAATAGTGGGTGTTGCAAAAAAAATTTTCACAAAGTATTTGCGCAGCGATTTTTCAAACGCAATTTTTTTGGAACAAAAAACACTTTTTTGAATTTTAATGCACAAAAACACACTATATTGCCCAAATGTTTGGTGAAATCTAAAAGATGATCTTATGCTGAATACATTTTTGCCAAACACGACATGCTTTAAAATTACACACACCCACGTAGCGGCGACAAACTATATACTAGCCACTAGGATTGCTTTTACATGAAAGCCAACTGACGGCTGAAAAGAACAATACCAAGATGGTACCTAAACCTGCAGGCATCATTTCGGTATAACCACTCAAATTCCAGCAACATACCAGTACGTCGCTCGTCCTTGTTAGGCATATATTGTAATGTTCTTGCATGCAGCCTGTGGCTTAAATGAAAAAAAGAGAATCAATCAATCAGTGGTATGCCCACCGCCCTGCATCCACCCAATTCTAATGATGGGCATAGCACCGTTCTAAAAATACATGCCGAAGCATAAGGGGCAATTCGCCCCTATGTCCACCCCTGCCCCTATGCTTCGGCATATATGCTCTTTTTTAACTGTGGTGGGAAAATCATCCCCTACAGCGCTGGAGTCACTGATTTACATATCGTAAGAGCAAACACTGTTGCTGTCAAGATAGATAAATTAGTGCTGCAGCTGAATGGCGTACCTGCAAAGAAAATAATGGCTAACAATAAAACAGAGTAAACAATAAAGCATAAAATAATTACATACCTGCAAAGCAAACATGATAAGACATAGTAACAATAAAACATTGCAGTTAAGCATAAAATACAGTAAAACAGAGCAGAACAACAGAAAGAGAAGAACAAGAAAATGACAACTATTTCTGGCTTTTATATATAAAAATATATATATATTTTTTTTACACTTTTATTTGTAACTAACTGTAAAGGTTCCAGGTTCAGGTCTCTCAAAATGTGATGGTATCTTTGGAGACCCTGTGAAAGTGTGCCCTAGAACTGTGCAGTGCTATACCCTACGCTAATACTCCACTAATGTGTGGTAGGGACGGAAACATTCACCGATGCAGAGACCAGGTTGGTCAGGACAGAAGGGACAATAATAGTGGTTGTCACACCTATATCCGCATTTCCTACAGACACATCTTTTTTGGGGGTGCTCAATGGGTGAAGGTACCAGGGAGGACATCCAGAAAATGCCTCCTATGCAGCTGGCTCACTGCATTTGCATTGGGAAGTTGGGGCACAGCACTGTCTAGAAACAGAAGGGCTGTAATCATCTCTTCCTGGAATTTAAGGAAGCATCCAGTTCGTTCTGACACTTTGTATAGCACATAAGCATTCAGCAGAGCCAATTGAAAAATATATACTGGCTCTACGGACAATTAAGTATGGCACCATCAACTGGTTGTTGAAGTCCACCCCTCCCATGTTAAGGTTGTAATCGTGGACAAAGAGGGGCTTCTCAACAACATCAGTCGCCGTTGCAAATTGGACTGTCGTATCTGCCTGAACAGAGGACAGAATGAAAACATTCCGTGTTTCCCTCCACTTCACTGCAAGCAAATCATTACATCTCAAGTAGGCTCTCTTCCCCAATCTAAGTCGGGACTCTACAAGCCATTGGCGGAAGACCCGACAAATACATTGCACAGTGCCACATGCGCCAATTCCAAAATCAAGAAGATGACTAAAAAGTGCCAAACAATCTTACCAGGGCTCCCTATGAAGTCTGGGCAGTTGGGGGCTCCACGTGACTGTCTTTTCCCTTGTAAACCATAAAACTATATGTATAGCCCGTTGCCCTGTCACAGAGCTTATACAACCTGACCCCATATCTAGCACGCTTGCTGGGGAGATACTGTTTGAAAGACAGGCGGCCAGAAAACTTAATCAGAAACTCATCAATGTAGACCACTTGATCGGCAATAAACAAGGCTGCAAACTGTTGGTTTAAGGGGTTTACGAGAGGCCAAATTTTGTGGAGCCGATCAAATCCAGGGTCACCCCCGAGGACGACAGAGTTCATTGTCATTAAAATGCATGAACCGCAAGATCTGCTCGTATCACATCCTGGTCATGGAAGCAGAGAACATGGGCATATGGTGAATTGGGTCGGTGGACCAATATGACCGCAACTCACTTTTTATTAGTTATGGGAGGGATAGGCCCAGAAAGGTTTTAAATTCAAGAACTGTAATAGGTTTTCATTCTCTGGCAAGGGTCAAATGGGGATTAGCGGCAATGAATTGACCAGCATACAAATTGCTTTGGTCCACAATAGATCTATAGAGATCTTCCGTGAAAAACAGTGAATAAAAATCAAGTGACGTAAAATCAACTGTTTCCACCTGAATTCCGGGTTGGCCAGTGATTGGGGGAAGTATGGGCACTGCGTGGTGGGTTGCCAATCAGTGTTAGCATATGCAGTGGGAAGGACACTATGGGCTCTACGGGCCTGTGTTCGAACTCTTGGTGGCTGCGAGGCACTATTTGTGCTCACAAGTGCACCAGCTTGAACTGCACTTATGGGACTCGCCACATCACTAAGTGTTACTGCAGTGCTGGTTTGTCTACAACCAGCTTGTCTGCTTGTCTGCTTGTCAGTTCACCAAAATGATGAGCGGCACTAGTACTGGCTCTCTGCTCCAAACGAGAACCCTGCAGGTCTTGCACCTCAACAACAGAAGAACAGGGTCAGGTACACCTGACCTTAGCAGAGACCACTACTCCGTTGTCAGAGCTATCTGTCAGGGTGCCGCTGCTCTCTACTGAGCCTGATTCTGACAGTGGAGCTTTCCCATCGCTCTCATCTGTCATGCTCGGCAACGTGTATGCCTCTTCACTAGTGTACCTCTGTTTGGACATTTTGGCCTCTAAATTTATAGGTACAGCTAGTGCGACTCGCAGGTAAAAGAGTACCTGTCTGTCAGATCCTGTTTCAATCGCTAGCAAAAAAATTAACTGTTAGCCTTCGCAGGGATCAGGCGTGACTCTGCGAACGCTGCAGTTATGTCTGTTGTGTTTTGTAAGTGACAGTGATCTATTGATACTGCACTTGGGTGGGCTGGGCTGGGCGGAGGGGCTAAACGCAGGTGCTAGCAGGTGTCTGGGCTGATCTTGCTAACGCCCCGTTTTTAGGAACACTAAACTCCTGGGGACGCTAATAAAGTTCTGGTCAGA
Source organism: Lithobates clamitans (assembly GCA_037952925.1). NCBI lineage: Eukaryota > Metazoa > Chordata > Amphibia > Anura > Ranidae > Lithobates > Lithobates clamitans. The sequence continues at coordinate 3,426,044 of JBBGZY010000019.1, read as the reverse complement.
TCAAAGATTTTCATCCGTTCAGACACTATACTAGTAATGGAGCTATCTAGTGTGTGTGTGCGTGTTAGAGTAACTGCACTAATCTGACCCTGCCTGGGATTTACGCTGACCCTAACTGACGCTAAAACCTAACTGATGTCACCTGCTGGGCAATCAGGGGGTTAAACCTATATTAGATAATATACGGCGGGTAACCTGATGCTATAAAAAACTAACTAGCATCACCCGTGACACTAATACGGTGATCACTGGTGACGGGGTGAAAGGGTTAACTAGGGGACAATCAGGGGGTTAAAACCCTAATAAGGAAATTTATGGGGTACCCTAACACTATAAAAGACTGATGGTGAAACTAACCAACTAACTAGCTAACTAGTGCCACTCGTGATACTAATACGGTGATCAGAAAATAGATCTGTACACAATACTAGTGACACTGGTGACAGGGGATGGAAGGGTTAACTGGGGGGGTGATCAAGGGGTTAAACCTTTAATGGGGGGTACCCTAAACCTACCTGGACCTACTACTAATTGCCCTAACGCTGTTTAGTATCACAAGTGACACCAGTACAGTGATTAGTGAAAAATCTGAAAACTGCACTTGGTGGCTATGTGACAGAGAGTGGAAGGGCTAACTGGGGGGGGGGGCGATCAGGGGGTGATCGGGGGTGAAAAGTGTGCCTATGTGTCCTGGTGTTAGTGTAGTGCTTGGTGTAATCACAGTAGATGTCCTCTCCTCTCGCACTGGCACCAAAATGTGCTCCACGGGGGGGGGGGGGGGGGTGACCTCACTTCCTCTGCCTGTGTTTACATTTCACAGGCAGAGGAGGCTCTTCATTCACCAGAACTGATCAGCAGGTCCAAGCCAATGATTTCTTGGCCTGGACCTTTAGACTGATCAGTTCTGTAACAAATCTGGGCACAGCGGGGGCACGAGCGATGTATAGGTACGGCGATTCACGCAGCTCTACCTACCTGCAGCAATAAATGTACGTGAGCTGGTCGTCAAGTGGTTAAAATAACTAAATATGATATACTTTCCTATCTATTTACTAAGGATAGCAGCATAAGGATTACAAATAATCAATGTTGATAGGGAGAGTAAAGTTCCACTTTAAGTGAATTAGGCAGGACAAAAGGTCCATACTATGGTTCCTAACACACCGCTATAAGTTATTGATTATTGAAGTTTATTGATTATAAATAACATCACATTGCTTTTGTGTTCTTGAATTATAAAAAAAAAAACACAAAAAATAAAAGGTTTGTAAATGTACTAATTATGTTAATTATATTTATAAGCATGTTCTTTGTGGATTCAAATCCATCTTAAATGTGAAAAATCACTTCCAATGCAAAATTCTTGACCACAGAGACTTTCTTGTGAAGTTAAAATGTTTGTGTAATCACATTCTGTTGGCCTATAGGTCAAACTAATAAACTATGTCTTTGCTACCTGAAAACATCCCTCTAACTTAGCAGTAGCTCAACCAGAGTCATCTAGGTTGCTACTGGCAGCCTTTCTTCCATTTTCTGTAGCACACTTGAGTACTGTCCATGCTACTTTTTTATTGGCACTAGCAGTTAAATTTTAAGGACAAGCTTCCTGAGTATATCCCTCCTCCTCCAAGGCCCAAGCAACACTGATACAGGCATTAGCAAAATGTTATAAAGAATAATGCCTGAAAAAAAAGAAAACACATACAACACATGGTAATTAAAGGGGGGAAAGCTAGTCAGATAAGAATATAGGGAGGAAAGCTATGGAATAGGAGGGGAAGCTAGGGAGAAAGAGTCATGAAACTGCTTCCCAGTGAATTAAAAAACTGGTGTCCAAATTCAGCCCATTACCTTTTGTGTCGAACATAATTATCATTTGTAGTTCAAAGGCTTTCCTTTTTCAGTATTTTTATTATTTTTTATCCCTGCTTACACTTGTTGCATTAAATGAGATACACCACTTTACTGAGGGTGCAGCTTAATGATCCTGTAATAGGTTACTTTTGTGTGGGTGACACTTTTCGAAATATTGATGTGGCTACACAGTTTTCAGTGTTTATTATTGCAAGGTTTTGTTCCCTTGTTTGTGTCCCTGTATTCAGAATAGCGTTTTCTGTTAAATAATTTCTGTCTGAGGTTAGGTGGTTGCCTGAAGGCCAACATTGGGAGTTGTTGGGATATTACCGTATTTATCGGCGTATAACACGCACTTTTTTCCCCTTAAAATCAGGGGAAAGTTGCAGGTGCGTGTTATACGCCGATCCCCTGCGATCCGAGCTGTCACTTCTTCCAAATCGCGGACCGCGATTTGAAAATGGCGCCGCCGGCGCCGAAGTACACGGAGCCGGTCCTCGGCTCTTTCCGGCGGCTCTCGTTTACTTTCGGTTTCACTCGTAGTCCGGAGCGGAGCTATCCGAGTAGGTTCGGATAGCTCCGCTCGAGACTACGAGTGGAGCCGAAAGTAAACGAGAGCCGCCGGAAAGAGCCGAGGACCGGCTCTGTGTACTTCGGCGCCGGCGGCGCCATTTTCAAATCGCGGTCCGCGATTTTGAAGATGTGACAGCAGGGACAGGGGATCCCAGGCTGCACTGGGGCAAGGCTGCACGGGGGGAAGGCTCCACTGGGGAAGGCTCCACTGGGGAAGGCTCCACTGGGGAAGGCTGCACTGGAGAAGGCTGCACTGACAAGGCTGCACTGGGGAAGGCTGCACTGACAAGGCTGCACTGACAAGGCTGCACTGACAAGGCTGCACTGACATGGCTGCACTGACAAGGCTCCACTGGGTAAAGCTGCACTGGGGAAGGCTGCACTGGGGAAGGCTGCACTGGGGAAGGCTGCACTGGGGAAGGCTGCACTGGGGAAGGCTGCACTGACATGGCTGCACTGACAAGGCTGCACTGGGGAAGGCTGCACTGACAAGGCTGCACTGACATGGCTGCACTGACAAGGCTGCAATGAAGGACATTTAAATGTAAGTTTTTTTCCCTTCAACTTCCCTCCTAAAAGTTTTTTTTCCTTAAAATTCCCTCCTAAATTGGGGTGCGTGTTATACGCCGGTGCGTGTTATACGCCGATAAATACGGTACTTTTAGTGTTTCATCCTCTGTTTTGATGCATTGAAGCATTTTGATTATCTATTTTATCCCTTCCAGGGCTGGATTTTATGTGGTTGTCATATGTATGTTGTTTTTTTTCCCCTTTGTATTGTAGGGGACTTTCTCTTTGGGCTTTTAAGGCAACGTTTATGCTTGTTACTAGTGGTTTGTTTCTGTAAACATTCTGGAAGGATTCTGCTAGTACCCTTTGCTGTAATCTGCACCCTTTTCAGCCAACATTTTACAATAGGTATGTTTCAGATATTGTCTACATCTTCCTGCTTTCTTTTTAATAATGTCTTTTGTATGTCTCCCCCTGTTATTGCAGAGCTTCTAATAATATTTGGGTTATATTTTACTCCAAAGAAAATATGCTTTCTGTACAAGACAAGTGGCATAAATTCTAAAGGGTCCCAATCTTGCAGATGTACAGTTGACCCAGACTCCCACATGGGTCTTGTGTTTACTGTCCTAATTGAAACCCTGTATAGCAGCATATGGGTGATATAGCGGCACACTGGCTAATGGAATCACTCTACATTTTTACATTGCATTCGACTAGTAGCATTATTTCACTAGTGATATGACTTTATCTATATAAAACGGCATAATTATAGCTATATGGTATAATTGTAGCTTTGGTAACATGGCATAACCTACAAGTTACATAACAAATATGACTCACTCTGATGGCTTAAAGGGGAGCTCCAGTCTCCCCCCAAAAAATTAAAAGTCAGCAGCTACAAATACTGTAGCTGCTGATTTTAAATATAAGGGACCTGTCCATGGATCCCACGCTGTCCTCACCCAAGCTGTTTTTTCAATGGGTTTGGGTCCAGAAGCCAGCATCTTAACTTGTGGCTTCACAGTCGGCTTCCCCCTGCCCATACGTGAGCTGCTCTGCACTTTGTCACTGGTCCTGCATTCTTTTGGGACCTGTGATGTGTCCCAGATGGCTGCGGGAGAAGAGAGTGGGGTGAACTTCCACTCAGATCACCTAGTGATCCGGGCAGTGGGAGGGGGTACCTGTCAAAACCAGATACCCACTCCGTCCTCCCCCCCAAAAAAGTGCCAATTGTTAAAGAGGAGGATGGGAGGAGGCAAACAAGCTGAATTTACTCTTTTGGGTAATGTTTCTCTTTAATATTTAGTAATGTTTGAATACAGTTCCTAAAGAGGACCTGATATTTTCTTACACACTTGACTGCATTTGTCATAGAAAAAAACTAGCAAAAGCCACTAGACACTACTTAGCCTAAAATGGATGATAATATAGAACAAAACTCAATATGGTATAGTTAAATATAAAATGGCAGTTACAAATTTTGTAACCATTTGACTTTAGTATTTATCAATGACCACCTGAGTTGAAGAACATATGTAATGTAGAATAATTGTAAGGTATATATGTAAATAAATACATCCAATGTGCTTTTTGTTCCTGTACAGCAACCCTCTTTTGACATTTGATAGCAGTTACTTGCTTTGTTGAAATGCTTTAATAGATTGGTAGATTAAGAGCTACAATACATAGACCATTTTAGTCTCATGATATATAACCTAATGCTTGTAATGGCCTCATCTGCAACACAATTAAATTAATGTGAGCCATAATACAGCATAGACAGCTACTTAAATGACATTGCTCTTTACTGGTGGTATAATGGCCGTCGAAGTCCAAAATTTCAGGATACAAAATTACATGCAAATCCATAGAAAACATATTATTATGAAATATTAACAATAATGAAATAAGTCAACCAAGACAGAAATGGTGGAGGCAAATAATTACTCCTTTCATTTCATTGAGATGAACAGAAACTGGGAAGCTCAATGACATTTAATAAATTCCAACCCTTATTTGCATGTTTGACATATACAATCACTATGTATCATATTTCTTTTGCTGAATGAAATAAAAAGTTATGCATATTATTTTGAAATTAATTATATTTGCTCCAGGCTGTATATTTGTGGACAGTGTAGCCCACTGAAAACACATAAAGCAGTGTAACCTGTGCAAAATAGAGTGTTTGTGATCGTGAAAGAGCAGTAACCCGTAGCATTTATCAGCATTTACTCAGCAGTACTCTGACCAGGACAAGATGAATCCTGATTAGTGGCTATGAGTTTCTGCACTCTAGCTGACTATATATTTGGCATTTTTCCAGCACCAATGAAACTGTTAATAACCTTCCTTAGACCCTAAAATTATTCTAACTGACCCATTTTCTGGATACAAGAAAGAAGAAAGAAGCTACACAATGATAAAGTATTGCAGTATTTTAGTTACAATGTATCAATCTAGTTTACATTAGAAATTTAATAATATATGACTATAACAGGAATGTATAATGAAATTGCCCCAGCAACCTAATTTTAGTGTTATGATAAATGGGACAAAAAAAAATTGTGTTTCTATTTTGTTTGTTCTGTGACAGAAGCGGCGAGATTTACTACAACTGGAGTACTCTGGTGCAGCTGTGCATGGTATCCAGCCTCTAACTTCAGCTTATTCAATTAAGTTTTTACAATAAGACCTGGAAGCTGATTGGTTTCTATGCAGAGCTGCACCAGGTTTTGCACACTTCGTTTTAGTAAATCTCCCCCAAGTTGTGTAAGGGGGGTAGGGGCCAGATTAGGTGCGGTTGGTCATCACATCTTCCATGTTCCCCTCCTCATTGGATGCCAAGCAAGGGTCACATGAGAGGCCTACCCCAGGGTGGGTTCTTCTAAGCTACAGTAGGCACTTTGAATAGGATCACTGCCTTACACAGGAGGTATCTTTACTGAAACAACTGACTGATACTTTATAAACTCTTTCAATGTTACTGTACATCACCATTGTCACTTATCACAGCTACCTCATTCCCAGTAAAGGTATAATCTAAGGGCACTCTGGTCCAGTCATGTGATCTCCCCAGCGACCAGCTTCAGGGTAGAGGAGAGAGCATCGTCAATGCCTGCTGAGCCTGGGCAGTAATGTCATCCATAGACCTACAATGGGGCATTCTTTGTACGCTGTCCCTGCTCTACACTGAGGCCAGTACTGGGAGCCGATTATGTGACTGAACCGAAGTGCCTGTAGATAAGGCAAGTATACACATCTTACCTTTACAGGGTAAATATTATAGGTCTTAGAATGGGGGTGGGAGTAGGTGTATTGAACAAGAAGCAAGTATAAATGTAAAAGTCAAATAAAATTTACCTTTAGGCAAATGCTGCAATAATAGCTCACTGTGTACTCGGTGGTGTTTTACTCTATTTTTTATTTAACCACCTTTTTTAGAAAGTTATTCCATTGGAACTGATAAAGACTGACGCAGGCAGATTTTGCAAAAATGTCTCTCATGCATTCTAAATGTTGTGAAGAATACACCAAATTCATATAAATTTACTTGTCTAGAACTTGGACTTGAATTTGGCTTATACTTTTAGAGTGCATGGCAGACATTTTCCCAAAATCTGTTTGACCCAGTTTTTCTCTGTACGCCAAAAGAGAGTTGGTTTTAATTAGGTCCATATTTACATTTGGTGCATTCAATGCAACACAATGTAAAAGTGTAACATTTATTGTGACACAATGTAAAATTGGCACATTTAATGTGACACAATGTAAAAGTGGCACATTCAATGCGACACAATGTAAAAGTGGTGCATTTTAGAACTACCTGAAACAAATTCTTCATGAATTTGGTGCTATACAATAACAAGAGAGGTTAACGCCAGAAAAGTGGTGAAGCAACTTTATTGAATTCCCCCATTGTGTTTTAAACTAAGATCTGTACTGAAAAAAAAAAAGGTAGGTGGCAGTTATGAAACTCCTGAAAATGTAAGTTGCTAACTGTCATGTTGATCCAATGGTCTTGTGTCTAAAGCTGGCCATAGACCATTTGTTTTTTTTGTTTCATTCAGTTAGTGGGTTGAATGAAAAAGACTAACAGATTCCTTCATCCACACAAACGAGGTGGATGAAGAAACCTCTCCCTCCGTGACATTGTATTCTGACAGCAGGACCCGCTGCTGTCACAATACATTGCTTAGTGAATGGAGTTAATTGATGGCAGCCACTGATCAACAACATTTTTCCAGCATGTCTCTTAGACAGAAGTCATACAAACAATTGACTTATGTTGAGCAATGATGGAGACACACTGATCAGAATTCTGAATTATCCCTGTTGAACCGGTCAAATCCGCCCCAGCCAGAACACTCCAGTCAGTGCTTTCAGCCATTGGGACCGGGAGCCAGTCGGTAGACCTTTTTCTGTCATGCCCCTTCAAAACGGCCAGCTCCTGTCGGACCGGCTGCAGTACACACGGGCCAAATGTCGGACGGTTTCTATTGAACCGGCCGAAGTGACCTGATATTCGTCTCGTGTGTACGGGGCTTTTCTCAAAGTCTCAGAAATAGTATTCAGCAAGCTTTGCTATGCAGATTTCCTAATCTGCATATGTGTTCTAGGTCAGTGACTCAAAAAATATTAAAGCCATAGAATCAGCACAACAGCCACTCAACTAGCATTTTCAGAAGTAAAGGTCAACAGTTATGGTCTAGGTATTTCTCTCCAGTTACAAGTTTGCACATTTGCCCATATTACCTTGGGCAACAATCTCAGTCACAGCCCTGGAGTTGTATATTGTTCTGTCTGTTTAGTTTGAAAAAGTGATTTATGATGCAACTATATAATTGCTACATAAGGCGTAGCTTTAAAAGATTGAACTGTACTTTGCATGCAAAGTGTTGCTCTTTGAAGACAAAGCAGTCATTAAGATGAATTCAGATTGCTTCATCTGTAAAACAATAACTGTTTTCCAACAATGAAGCCAATTGTTTCGTATAAAACGTAAATGTTTTCTGTGTCTGCAACAGTCACCACACCAACTGACTCATTCTGAGATTGTAAACTAGGACATTGATATCATCCAGATGTCACATATACCTTAGGAAATTAATTTTAGAGATATGAAGTGAAGTAACCCGTAGCAGGCAATTTCAGTTCTTTTAAAATCAGGCTAGGACCAGATGGATTATTATTGGTTGCTATAGGTTACTGAACCTAAGAATTTACACTTAAAACAATGAGATATTAATTAAATAAGGTCAAAAGAGTGAACGTATTATTACAGAGAATAATCCAGACACATAAGTGACTACCATAGGTTACATTGCCTAATGAAAGAATTGCCCCAGTTTTATGGGCTCTTGGTCTGACATTTTCTACTTTAATGTACATTGTACAAGGTAGATCAAACAAGCTCCCTAGATGCAGTGGACCATATTATGCACAGAGAACAATTGTGAATTGGATGAAAATATACAAACTTCCATATGCTAGCCTCGTCGAGGTAGGTTATGCTTAGAGTTTGTTCATACCTGATACATTATCACCTTATTGGGTCATTAATCACTAACTAAGGGCAATGTCACACCAGCATTCCATTTGCTGGTGATAACTTGTCAGCAACAGGATGGCTAAAGAGACCATTTGCCTGCCCCTACAGGTAATTGAACTGTTGCTATTCTTGCCTATGCAAGATAAGTGGAAGTGGGAGCAGATACCTGTCAGAAGAGGTAACCAATGCAAAACAAAAAGCTGCACTAGTGGTAAAGGAAGGGGGAGGGGATGATAATTAGAACTTACACTTTTAAGTGAAGTTCTGCTTTAAGGACTAATGCCGTAGGAGAAGGTGAGTGCCCTCTTAATAGTCTTCTAATTAAGTCTAAAATACAGTATACTCCAAGTACCTTTGCCTTTGTTATGTTGGCACTCCATGATTAATTTCCTCACTTGGATTGCCACTGACTCATTGGAGGGATCCCAAGGTCTTATGACACCTCTGGGGTGATACTTTCCTATCATGTGGTGCAGGCAACATTTTGTGCCTGATCCCCAGCATCTTATTGATTAGACCGTTTTGGGAGTATGTATGGGTGGTAAGGAAAGGCCTTTTATTAGGCACTCCTCCCTTTCACATATGGGTGACATCACCAAGTGTATGAGATCAGAATCCTTGATGATCCTCAAGTGATAGTGTAAAGGAAAATGCTTCCATAGTCTTACATGTTTGTTGAACCCATAATTGCACATTAACTGGTAGTTGCCTGACAAAATCCTGAAAGGATTAGAAGGTACAGCAGGTTTTTAGCCAACCTTATCTTAGCTATCAATAAAAAAAATCAGATCAGCCTATAAACTATGCAGCTACACCTGCTGCCAATAGTCACACGGATTGAAGCCCTGTTTATTTATTATTTTATACATGTTCTATGTGATTAAGGTGACTAGAATAAAGTCCGTCCAAGAACTGCCAATAAGATGTATATAACCTGTGCAGTTCTCTTATTTGTTATTCTTTGGTCAATTAAAGTAGAACTATAGGCAAAACTTTTTTTTTCATTTTGGATAGAGTAAGGGAGGGTTATAATCCCTCTAAAAAAAATGTTCTTCATCTGTGTCCCATTGTGGAGATTTCCCTCCACTTCCTGTCCCATAGCCAAACAGGAAGTGAGGGGAAATCCCTGCAAATTAGGGAATTCCTTGCGGCCCCCCAGGTCACCAGAACTAGTGTCCTCATTAGAATATTTCTCCTCTATTACTTTTCTGGGGACAACCCAACTGTTTGTATTTTCTGTTACTTTCACTTTCAATAAAAATGGTAAACAGGACAAATAGAGAGAGTGAATCTCTCGAACGGGGGCACAGACAGCTATAAAAACTGGCAAGTCTTCTAATCCCCCTCCACTCTGTCCAAAACTTTAAAAAAAATGTTTTGCCTTTAGATATACTTTAAATATACAATTTTGCTATATCTGTTTGTATAGTGCAAAAATACCTGTTGATTCTTCCTGAAACCTTGTGAGCTGATAATTTCCTATACTCTGGGCCTGTGCTGCACTCTTATCAGTGTTTCAGTGACTTACTTCCCACCTATCTCAGGAGACTACTAAACAATGCCCACCTGGGAGAGGGTACATGTTTGTTCTTGGTTTAGACACTCTAATATTTTCCATCCATTTTCCATCTTTGCTGACTTTGATTATGAACATTTATCAATGTAGGTTTCCTATGTGCATAGCTTCAAGCATACAATCATGAATAATGCTTACTTAGCTGACACTGTTGTTGCTTGCCTTGTAATTACATAGTACTAGAAGATGAAAACTCCTGTAGAAGGTATCAAAGCTTATTAGCATATTTTTTTTTACGAGCCATCCATATTGCTGGTTATACGTATGAAACAATTAACTGCATCTTGAAATTCTAACCTTCTGAGTTATTAACATGCCCTTGTGTAATAATGATTAGCATATCATTTTAAGTACACAAGATATTAAACACTTCTTTCCAAGAGGCTTCTCAGGTAGCAGAAAATAAGAACAAGTCTCCTTCCAATTTCCTGCTGATAACCGCTTACATAGGCAAAGCTGGTGGGCAGAAAATAAAATAAGAATATGATTGTCTTATGTAAGTAACACTGATAATACAGCCATTGAAATGTTTTACTGAAATATATCAAATATTATTTTAAAGAACCTGACCTTAAGATATACAAAGTATTCATGTGGGTTTTGGCAAGCAAATTGCCACTTTTAAGTATAAGTATCCATTCAATCCAAGTCTAATAAATCATTAATACATTTAAAAGGGCAGTGGCGGCCCATCCATTAGGGGCGCCCAGGCATTGCCCCCTCTCTCAATGTCACCCCCTATATGCATAATGGATAGATTCATGCATTGCATGAATCTATCCATTGCTGCCGTGGCCACCCCCTGTTCATGCGCCCGGCCCCTCTCGGGTCACCGGACACATTTATTACAGCGGCAGGGGATTTTTTTTTTTGAAGCACCTGATTAGAGCCAAAGGCTCTAATAGGCTTCAAAATAGGGTGAGCTCGGGTCGCAGAGCATGTGGGGAAGCCACTGGTGATGGAGAGCAGGAGAACGGGAGGCCACCGCTGAGCAGGGGGAAGTAACCGGTGATGGGGTAAGTGCTACCGACCAATCGACCGACCATCGGGGGGGGTAGGTTGATTTGGTGGCATACTGTTTGCCACCCCCCCAAAAAAAAATTCCACCAGCTGCCACTGAAAAAGGGTTTGTCTATATAAAGTTCCAAACCCCATTTGTAGGATATCTCTTTAATACACATGATCTGCATTGTTACCATATGCTTGGGGCTCAGTTAAGACTGCATGCCGATGTGGCTCACAGCAGGGGTCCTATGCGTCCTGGTTTACTGTTTCAGGTCCAATTTCAGCCCAAATTTTGGGCTGAATTCGGACTTGAAACAGACCAAAAGACGCACAGGGCTCCTGTGCAAATTCGCACTGGAGCCGCATCGGAGATATGTGACCGCTTCCATAGAGAGCCGGTCACAATCTCCTGCTATTGCAAATTGGATGCAGGGCTCTGGTACCCAATTTGCAATAGTGTGAACCCGGCCTAAAATGGAGCCGTTCAAATAACTAAAGGGGTTACTTAATAAATGTAACTGGCCTTTAAATAACTTATTCAGCCACATAGGTGAATAGAATATGTTTAAATGCACAACTGCTACACAATAATGATGGCCAAATCATTAGTTGTACTTTTTGAGACTCGCACTAAACGAGTTGTTTAAACAATAAGTGACTGGTTTTTGTCCTGGCAGAGAAGTTGATTTTTTTTTTTTTTATTGTTTTAATAAGTCAAATATCTAATTGATCAACCTTTTATATTTACATACTGTACATGGCACGCATTAGGGGTTGATATCCTGCTGAAGGAAATTTTAGATATCAGTTCCAGCTAAATTAGGTAGTTAAATTTGTAGTGTTGAATGGAATTGAGGTTGGAATAAGGATCAACGTTTGGAGGTTAAGATGGTTACAGTAAAAGGTTACAATTAAGGAAAGTGTTTAGGGAGCATTTCATTTTATGTGTTAATATATATATTTAATATGTTTTATAAGTTTTCATTTTCAGTGTAATATTTAATATTAGTGTAGCTGGGTGCTGCCGCCGACTGAGAGATCTGCCTTCACTGCTGTGCTGCTAGCAGGAGCGTCTCTCTGTTATTTCATGTGCTGTTGGCTGTGGGATGCCAATACTTATCCCTGATTGCATCATAGTTACATAGTTAGTCTGGTTGAAAAAAGGTCTATCTAGTTCAACCATTAAAAGGGGATAAGAAATATCCTTAAAAAAATAAAAAATAAAAAAACATACAATCCTATATATATAATCCTATACCCACAGTTGATCGAGAGGAAGGCAAAAAACCCCAGTAAAGCATTAACCAATTTGCTCCAGCAGGGGATTTGGTTTACAAGTAAAGTTAATGTCAGCTTATAGGGCTCATTTATCTAGTAAAGCACCTTTAACCCTGTTTGCTTGTTTGCTTGTTTGTTCATTGATTTATGCATTGTTCAACTGCATGGCTTTAATGCATTCCTTTAACCTACCACCAGTGGCTTGGCCTACTCTCTGGGTACTGTTATAGAGTGGTAGCATACTAACACTTGGGTTACACAGGTCTGAGCAGCTTTAGCCTGCAACCAGGTGTATCAGTGGGGATGGAGAAGCTTTAAAGTGATTGTAAAGGTTAATTTTTTTTTTTAAATAAATACAAAAAAATTAAAATAACAAACATGTCATACCTGCTCTGTGCAAGGGTTTTGCACAAAGCAGCCCTGATCCTCCTCTTCTGGGGTGCCCCGGCGGTGCTCCTGGCTCCTCCTCTTCATCGAGTGCCCTCACGGAGAACTACTTTCAATGGAGGCACCCGTGAAGGCATGCTCATGAGTCCCGCTGCTGCGTCCATTGACACAGACAGCAGGACTTGGCTCCACCCCCCAGCTTCCGTGTCACTGGATTTGATTGAGAGCAGCAGGAGCCAATGGCTCCCGCTGCTCTAAATCTATCCAGTGAGGACCCGAGACAGCGGCTGGAGCCGCTGGGCTTGTGCTCGTCGCTGGAACGATCGGGTTCAGGTAAGAAAAAGGGAGGGTTTGGGGGGCAGCTGAAGCACAGAAGGTTCTATGAAACTTTACAACCTCTTTAAGAGTTGTGGCAGAACAGAGAACCCATCATCACCAGCAGCTCCTGCAGGGGTAAGCGCTACATTAAGGTTAATTGTTAAAGAGACCCATTCAGTTACAGGGGTGCAAGGGAACTGGATCAGGTCTCCCCTGGCCTGACCCAAACTCCCATTAAAAAAGTGTAAAAAAAAATTATCGTCCATTTTGGAGATAAATTTGGTCAAGTGGGGTAGTGATCCTGCAAAACAGGCATACCCTTACTTGAGCACTATTGCTGTTGGATGGTTGTTTGAATTTTGTTTAAACGACAAATTAAAAATCTATTGAATATACTAAGTAAAAGAAAGTCCTTACCACTACTATTATTGTGATTTAATTTCCTCTCATATACCGTATTTCTCATGTAATTACTTGGTCATTTTGTCCCAGTATCTTGTAGCAATGGTTTTACAAACTCTTTATAGAGCATCTGTGGAATTTTCAATTTCTCTATTGTTTATTGTACAAATTAAATCAGCATGAAGGAACACGCAGATCCACCAGAAATATTAATTAGATGTAATAGAGCGGTGTTCTAGAACATTAAATAACATAAAGCACATCCATTAGATATACAAATATTGAAAATATTCATTTGCATGGCAGGAGAGAAACAATGCCTGTGGCCTCCTCATGTGTAATAAAGTGAATGTTCTTCTGATGCTTGCAAGTCCATGGAAATATCTGACACAATGCACCTGCTTATGTAGCTGGCAATGTGTACAGAACATCACAGACCCATGCCACAATATAAGCATACCATTAATAAAGTCTGTTCATGGGGATATGACATTCTGGAGCCAAAATGTCCACTGCCAATATTTCTGCTGTGTGGAGGAAATTCTGAACCTTGGCCTATTCATTATACAAAAATTGGAGTCACCCTCTGAGCTCAGCCTACAGCTAATTCTATTTTTTTAGCAATCTCCCAGAGACTGTACAGAGTCAAAGAGAACTTAGGCATTCAGAATTCATAATAAGCATTTTTTCCCACAGGAAAAGCCACCAGAAATCTAGGTCAAAGGAAAATAATAGCAACTTGTGTAAACTGACTAAGATTACATGGACTATTAGCGCTTATAAGCTAGATGCTTGCTTTCTTTGGTGTCATGTAACCAATGCTGTTAAAATACAAGCTTTTTAGTGAAGCAGCTTATCAAATTTAAAAAGAGTGAAATATTTTCATTTAAGACATATTTGTAGTACAGCACAGTCAAGAGTCTCTGTGACTTTGGTAGTACAATTTGATATGATGTCACCTAGAATCATTATCCCTTTCAAGTGCTCCACCATGCTAGTACTGTGAGTTTGGATGCCCCTTAATTTTCCCAGCTAGACTGTTCCCATGCATTCCAGACAGGCCAGAGGTGCTACTATGCTTCGGACCTGATGTACATGTGTGTCATTATTACATACCCTGTTTCCCCGAAAATAAGACCTAGCGTGATTGTCGGTGATGGCTGCAATATAAGCCCTACCCCCCAAATAAGCCCTACCCTGTTTCCCCCAAAATAAGCCCTACCCTGAATATAAGACCTACAATGACTTTAACTTGGGCTTATTTGGGGGGTAGGGCTTATATTGCAGCCATCACCGACAATCACGCTAGGTCTTATTTTCGGGGAAACAGGGTAAGGGTCAGTTCACTAAAGCCTAATGCATGCAGTATTCTTTTTATCACCATCAAAATTCTTGTTTTCAATTGACTATAAGTTTTGTCATACAAGTTAGCTATATTTACAGCATGCGTAGTATCATTTTTTGTTGTTTTTTTGTATGCAAAAGTCAAGTCGCAAAATTGAGCTGTAAAACCAAAGCCTTTAGGATGGGCAGTAAAAGGAATCAAATACAATGGTAGGGAAATCACACTTCTGGTGTCACCAAAAGATAAAAGAAGCATATCATTTCTAGGATTTTAACTGTGATTCAGAAAACACTCACCATCCCTATATACCTGGATCCAACCATCACAAAAGAATTAAAACTACCCTTTATTTAAATCACCATAAAAAAAAAAAAAAAAGCCCCAGAGTAGGACTTCCCTCCAAGAGGCAGATTATTCACCTGCAATGTCATTCAAGGGAAGTAAATAAAGATGAGCAAATGTCAAGAAATGGCAGTTCTTTTTTAATTAACAGAACAATGTTTATTTTTCTTCTCATGCTCTTAATTCTTTTCACTACAAGCAAGGAGCACATGTTCAGATTTAAATGCACAAATAGGTCAGCTCTACCTTTGGGGAAAATCAAATAAAATGACATATTGATTAATTCACTTTTATGAGGATCTCTAAAAGGTAGTGTGTGCATAAATATAGAATGATAATACAAGTAATATAATTCAGGTATATACAAGAGATTAAACCAATTTCTACAGAAATCACATCGTTAATAGAAAAATATAGAAAATTTTCCTCACTCATCAACTTTTGGTGAAAATTAGTAAATAATATACCGATTAATTGATTGGTCTGGCTGGACCTCTGGACAAGGTTGGATCTAGATACAGCAGTGGGTTTAATCGCAATCAAGCACTTGCAACTGAGCATCCTTGTGAAAGGTACCACAATATAGTAAAAGCTACATTTCCATGTGCTGGATCCCTCACGTCTCAAGTTTAGTAAGCAAGAACAAAACATTTGTGAGACTTTGGTCAGCTCACACCCGCAGAGTCCTCATGCAACGTCCTCCTCCTAGTGGAATTCTGCATGGGCCTGAATCTTTGTTTGACCAGAACAGGTTCCTTTCAGCTAAGCAGAAATATTTTTTGTCTAGCATTTAAAGAGATAGGTAGCTTACCCTGATTTTGTTGCTTTGCAGCAAACCATTTTGTGGACTATTTTTTTGTAAAAATCCGCCCGGCCCTTTCAATATGCTAACCTAGGCCACCATCCCCTACAGGTCCTTAATCTCCTCCTCTGACAGCTGCCGGCCTCCCACACTCTGCAAACTGGCTAGTAAAAACTTAGTCCAGGCTTGCCTGCCCTTGCACACTTGCATTGCATAGGTTTGAATGGGCCCATGTGTGTATTAAATATATCTCTGTCCTGTGCTAAGATATGCGTTTTACATATATGTCAAACATTTAGAGTAGTGTAATTGATGGACAATACTTCTATTGTGCTTTAGTTTAACAACAAGCGTAACTTTATAGTATACCTAGATATAGTTCACATAACCATTTGGAGATGCACTGACTGGATATGTAAAAGAAAAAAAAAGAAAAACTCTACAACATTAAAGTGTATGTCAAATTATATCTTGTTTCGAATTTTTGGATTTAGTTATGGATAGAGTGTTGAAGGGTTAGAATTTGTCTGATTTTTCAGGGCTCTGTTAGAAGTTATTCCTCTTACTTCAGTTCCTGGTGATAATGGTTTCATTAAGTAAGAAGTGAGGGAAAATCTTTAACAGCAACACATACAGAAATAAACATTTTTTTTTTTTTTTTGTAGAATAGGGAAAGGCTAGAACCTCCATCATCTGTTTGTGTTCCTGTTGCCGATCTTCCCTCACTTCCTGTCTGGCAAAAAGCTTGCCAACAGAACATAAAAGCTCTCTAATGCATCCCTAGACAGCAGTAAAATCCCGATAAGGGTTTTAATCTTTCCCTAGGCTATTCACAACTTTAAAAAAAAAAAAATGTTTTGGTTGGATTTTCCCTTTAACATTTGATAGTGGATGTATCTGCATCATGTTTACATTTTTTGTTAGATTTTTACATTATTTTAATAGTATTTCATTTTCAATGTACCAGAGCATTGCATTGATCATACGTGTCCACAATCTTTAAATTAGTTTTACTTAGAACATTACGTTCAAGTGGTTAACCTCACTTATTATTGGGAACATGCTGGTAAGAGTGCTATGTCAGTGGGATCTCTATTTCCGTTAAACAATGCCCACAAGCTTTTTAGCTTTAAATGTGACGCTTTTTTATCCCCGGCTGACTCATGTGGAAAAATGCCATAATTATAGGAGCATAAAGGAAGTGATTCATCTTTGGTTTCCAGATGCCATCTTACAAAAATGAAATATTTCTAGACTTTGCACTTTATTATTGTAAGGAGGAGTCTCACTTCTTGAAAGATTATCACAATGATAAATACATAGCTGGTTCATAAAGCATCTTTGGCTGTATAGAAATAAATCAAGGGCAAAATATAATTCCTGTATTAAAAAAAGATTCTTTCCCATGTAGACTTTAGTCTGCCAGATGGATGAAATAATATAAATAGCTTTAAAATTAGCACAAAAAGCAATGAAGTATAGTTACTAATAACCCATCATATTATATACACTATATTACCAAAAGTATTGGGATGCCTGCCTTTATACACACATGAACTTTAATAGCATCCCATTCTTAATCTGTAGGGTTTAATATTGAGTTGGCCCACACTTTGCAGCTATAACAGCTTCAACTCTTCTGGGAAGGCTGACCACAAGGTTTAGAAGTGTGTCTATGGGAATGTTTGATCATTCTTCCAGAAGTGCATTTGTGAGGTCAGGCACTGATGTGGACAAGAAGGCCTGGCTCGCAGTCTCCTCTCTAATTCATCCCGAAGGTGTTCTATCGGGTTGAGGTCAGAACTCCATGCAGGCCAGTCAAGTTCCTCCACCCCAAACTCGCTCATCCATGTCTTTATGGACCTTTCTTTGTGCACTGGTCCAAATCATTTGGTGGAGGGGAGATAATGGTGTGGGGTTGTTTTTCAGGGGTTGGGCTTGACCCCCTCCACCAAATGATTTGGACCAATGCACAAAGCAAGGTCCATAAAGACATGGATGAGCAAGTTTGGGGTGGAGGAACTTGACTGGCTTGCACAGAGTCCTGACCTCAACCCAATAGAATACCTTTGGGATTAGAACGGAGACTGCGGGAGCAGCCGACTGGGACTATCTCACAAATTTATAGGATTCTGGGTAGGAGGTTGGAGCTGGAGGTGCCCCCGTACATCAAAAAGTGGGAACGGGAATTAGGATCACAATGCGGTGAAGTCACCTTAGAGAAGATTTTGAAACTGGTACACCTAGCAGCACAGGACTCCAGGAGAATGGAAAGTCACTACAAATGTTTGGCAAGATGGTATGCCACCCCAGACAGAGTAGCCAAAATGGACAACACTAAATCCAACTTATGTTGGAGGGGATGTATCTCTGTAGGTTCTATGGCCCACATGTGGTGGGAGTGTACCGTCATAAAAATTTTTTGGGGAAAAATCATAAGTCTGATCAAGGCAATAACAGGAGAGGTTATCCCGACAGACCCATGGGTGTGTCTATTTCACGGCACGTCAAAGACGCTGAGGAGTTACCGTTCCTCTATGGTACCTATATTACTAGATGCAGCTAAAAAGCAGATAGCAACAAAATGGTTAGACCCGGCTGCCCCAAATATTCGGGACTGGCTCCTCTGCGTCAATGAGGTGTACAACGTTGAAATTTTGGATAGCAGAGGAACGGACCCTGGGGAGGGGGCGGTAGGGGAAGGTAAATGGGAGGGCTGGCAAAGGTATAAAAAGACTTGGAGTTATGCCGAGGAATTTATAGACATTACTTGAGGGGTCGGCGAAGTGGACATGGCTAGGTGTCCATGAATGTTCCATTGGCCTTCTTATAGACCCTTCTGCAGGAACGGGGGAGGGGTGGGAATGGGGGTTCTGGGGGGGGGTAGGATGATCTCTGTCAATGAATTTGTGTTTTCTTTTGTATTTTGAGGGGATTGGTTTTGTATGGAAAAATATTAAATAAAGTATTTAAAAAAAAAAAAAAAAAAAAAGAACGGAGACTGCAAGCCAGGCCTTCTCGTCCAACATTAGTGCCTGACCTCACAAATGCACTTCTGGAAGAATGGTCAAACAATCCCATAGACATACTCCTAAACCTACTTACAGTATAGTATAGGGTTATAACTGCCCTGTATAATGGCCATGGAAAATCTACAAACATGTTCCTGTTGTGCATGCTTTTGAAACAGCACAATACACACATCCCCAGCCATCCCCCTAATTTCTCTCCTGGCTGAAATCTTGGTTAAGGGGATTTGATATGCTTCTGACTGCTTGGTTGTTAAACGGCTGTCCACAAGTCGTGATGCTTCCAATTACCATTTTGAAATTGAAAAAATCTTCCACAATTGAACTGTATCTGATCAAAACCATATTAATATTTTGCTCACAAACACACAATCCACCTCATAACAGCAATAGGCCCCACATTTAATATCTGCCTTTATTTCTCATTCTGTTGAATGACCAGTCACTTTAATTGATCGGAAAGTTCTAGTACTCACAAAAAGATTTAATCGTTGTAAGTATGATGACGCAATCATTTATAGCACCAGTTGCAAGAGGCACTTTGTGCATTACTGATATTTTTATAATTTAAAATGTACTCTTGTGCCACTAGTTCTTGTTTCCCTAAAATCTCCACAAAGTGTTTTTTTTCTGATGCTTGATTATTGTGTACGACTGAGCCAGAGTGCTATTCTCAGTGGGCTATTATTCTGTGTAAATCTTGGAGCCCTGCTGCCTTTTATATTTTCCATCTCGTAAAATGAATCTCTGGTGCTTGATGAAAAGTTCCTTCTGTCAGTTTTAAACTAAGGAGCATATTTGCATGCTTCTACCAGCAATAAATATTCCTATGTCAAACAACATAAGTTTCATGATAAGGAGGTAACTGTTGAAATACCATTGGTTGCATCTACTTAAAGTGGAATCCTCGTGTACAGCTATATATACAGTTGCAGAAAGTTTGAAGTGGTTCTATCAAAAGTTTTTTTTTTTACCTTAATGCATTATGTGCACCGTATAACCTAGATATACGCCGGCAAGGCGTCTCAGCTGCGTCAGATCACATACCTAGTACGTGATTTGCCACTTCTGAGTAGGGGTTGCGCGAATGCACTGCTGGCGACCTGACAGTGTTGTGATTAAACAAAGCAGATGTCAATCACCGGGTACCGGCCAATGGATTACCGCCGGCGATCGTTGTGAATTTGCACAAGACAGGGTTCTGCCTATGTAAACAAGGCAGAGCCCTGTCCTGTCAGCTGGGAAGTAATAGATTTTCTTTCCTCGCATAGCAGGGAATACAATCGATTACTTCCCCTAGTAAAAGCACCTCCCACAGTACAAAAAAACACTGGCTAGTCACACAGTTAACCCTTTGATTGTGCTAGATTTTTAACTCTGCATATACTTACTTTTTGACTGTGCATATTTTTAGCACTGAGCACTGTATTAGTGTCACTGGTTCCCAAAAAGTGTCAAACGTGTCAGTGTCCACCACAATATTGCAGTTCCCCTATAAGTCGCTGATCGTCGCCATTACTAGAAAAAATAAATAAATAAAAATTCCAGTATATATTCCATAGTTTGTAGACGCTATAACTTTTGCACAAACCACCAATCAATATACACTTATTGGGAAATTTTGTTTACCAAAAATATGTAGCAGAATACATATTGGCCTGAATTTATTAAGAAAATAGATTTTTTATATTTTTTTATTTTATATGTGTAATAGCAGATAGTAAAAAAAAAAAATTTTTTTTTTTCAAAATTGTCGGTCTTGTTTTGTTTATAGTGCAAAAAATAAAAAACACAGTGGTAATCAATTACCACCAAAAGAAAGCTCTATTCGTGGGAAAAAAAGGACATACATTTGGGTACAGTTTCACACGACCGCGCAATTGTCAGTTAAAGTAACAGAATGCAAAAAATGGTCTGGTCATGAAGGGGGGGTAAATCTTCCAGAGGTCAAAGTGTTAAGGTTAAAATCCTTTCACTAGCTGTTTGCCCCCCCTCCCCCATTCAAATACTTACACCAATCCTCTGTCTCTCTGCCGCAGTGCTGGTGTCTTTCTCAACCTTTACAGGACAAATTGATAAGAGTGGAAGCCATTGGCGTCTGCTGCTGTCAATCAAATCCAGTGAGGAGGAAGTGGGGGCATGGCTGAGCTGTGTTGCCTGTATCTATGGATGTGCACAGCCCAGCTCGTGTGCCCCCGTAGCACACAGCATGCTATGGGGGCACACTCAGGAGAGGAGGAGAGGACAATGCCAGAGGTATACCCCAGAAGAGCAAGTACAGGACTGCTCTGTGAATTACCCTTGCACAGAGCAGGAAAGTATAATCTTTTTTTTCATTATTTTAGGTAAAAAAGGAAGATTTTAATATCACTTTAAAGTGATACCCTTTATTAGCTAACTCAATTTATTAAAGATGCAAGCTTTCAGCATAACTTAGGGTGCAATCACACTGGGTACAGTTTAAATGAAGTCTGATTTTCCCCCATGCCCACTAATCTGCAACTAAACCTTGCCCTGCCAGGAATCAGGACATAATGAAAGAGTTTTGTTCAGAAAAGCAACAAAAAGGTCTTCAACACAAAGACGGATGGCTGGATTGCTATATCTTAATACACCAGATATGGGATGTGCTGCTGCCTAGATGGGATTTGCTTTCCGTGGCGAGTCCTATGCGTTTTCATGATCTCCTATAATTTAGAGATCATGAATTTCTGGTAAGAGGCTAAAATATTTGTGTCCAATTCACTATTTGAAATAGTGCACTATACATTTTGGAGATATAGACATTCTTTGTTGTTTTTTTCAATTATTGAAATCTTTTTCTTGGCACTTGTGGATTTTTTTAAAACTTGATTGTGTCTAAATCACTATTTGAAATAGTGCACTATCCATCTTGGATTTTTTTATGGAAGTTTTTTGTTGATTTTTCATTTATTGATTTATTCATATATGCACTGGTTGATAGTATGTAACACTGGTTAATTTTTGATGGATATATTTGATTCAATTGTAACAACATTGTTTCCCTTAATCACCTTTGCTTTAATGTTGTGGTACTGATAGCAGACAGCGCAGTCTTTTGCACTTTTTATTTTACTAATCTGCACTCACACTGGGCTTTAAACTAGCATTCCCAGGGAAACCTACATCATCACCTCTGCCAACCACAGTGATCCCTGCTTCTGTGCTCAATTCAATGTTGAAATCTGTGCTCAGGCACGGTTTGCACTCACACTGGAGTGGACCGTACCAGACCACAAGTGAACCATACCTGGGATCACCTCTTCTAAGCGTTCCCAGGCATGGTACACTTAACCACTCCTGAACATGGTTTAGAGCAGCCTTTTTCAACCAGGGTGCCCAGACATCCTGGGGTGCCTTCAAAGGTGCCTTGGCAAAATACCTAGAAATTGCCCAAAAGCTGTATACAAGTCAGTGGGTGGATCAAGCCTGCCTATTAGTTACACAAAGCCACAGATTTTCTTTGTGCACCATGACAACCTTACAGCCACCAGTGTCCTAACAACCAGTGACATCATCGGTTGATAAGGAGGATATCAGGTACCTGCACAGCATCCTTGTTTACTCCTCTCCTTCAGCACCAGGGTCACATTAGCTGAGCGAGGGAGAGAAACTGAGATAGAAGAGAAACATTGGCGTACCAATCAGTACCAGTGTGCAAAGGTGTATTTGCTTTGGAAGAATAAATGTATTTGCATATGGAAGACATCCATATGTGGGTGTCTTACACATATGGATGTTGCTACATTATGTAAAACTATTAGTTGCGTTTTTTTAATTTTAGAGTGGGGTGCCTCGAGATTGTTTGGAACTTTAAAAGGTGCCTTGACTAAAAAAGATTGAGAAACACTGGTTTAGAGAACTACACAAATGAACTTGACCAAAGGGCTGAAACGTGCTAGGGCCTGGGTTAAAATTGGCAGTGTGAGTGCATCCCTAGTTACTTTTGTTCAGGCTTTATACATTTCTAAAAAATAGCTCAGAAACCCACATATTCATACACAGATTTACAAGGAGGAGCAACAACATATACATTTTAAAAAAACACAATCGCTTTTTTTTTCTTGACACATTTTTGGTAAAGGCTATTTTGTAAGAGGTATATGGATTTCAGGCACAATTTTCACCTCAAATAACAGTCTTTTTAAAATGTCAATAGAAGAAAATACAGTTATGATCATCTCAAACTTGTCACTTCATTGCATCCTTTTGAACTGTCCATCCTTTTGGTCAAAGGCTTGAGAAAAACAGGCATTTGTTTTTAGAGGTCCTAAAATTAATAAAATCACAGTGGTACATAAAATGACTGTCCTGATTTAGACCCCGGGTCCAGTTTGAAATTCGTGTATGAATTTACATTCCCATTCCAGCCTCTTGTTTCGTTTCATGATTTGAAGTTCTCCTTTAGCACCATCATTTTTTATGCTGTTGTCTCTGCTGCAAAAATGCACCACGGAGACATCTGTGTTATTGTTAATTGTGAATTTATGAAGGATCATGTGTTGGATGAAAAAAATAAATAAATAAATATATACAGTGGGGACAGAAAGTATTCAGACCCCCTTAAATTTTTCACTCTTTGTTATATTGCAGCCATTTGCTAAAATCATTTAAGTTCATTTTTTTTCCTCATTAATGTACACACAACACCCCATATTGACAGAAAAACACAGAATTGTTGACAATTTTTCAAATTTTTAAAAAAGAAAAACTGAAATATCACATGGTCCTAAGTATTCAGACCCTTTGCTCAGTATTTAGTAGAAGCAGCCTTTTGATCTAATACAGCCATGAGTCTTTTTGGAAAAGATGCAACAAGTATTTCACACCTGGATTTGGGGATCCTCTGCCATTCCTCCTTGCAGATCCTCTCTGGTTCTGTCAGGTTGGATGGTAAACATTGGTGGACAGCCATTTTTAGGTCTCTTCAGAGATTCTCAATTGGGTTTAAGTCAGGGCTCTGGCTGGGCCATTCAAGAACAGTCACGGAGTTGTTGCGAAGCCTCTCCTTCGTTATTTTAGCTGTGTGCTTAGGGTCATTGTCTTGTTGGAAGGTAAACCTTGGGCCCAGTCTGAGGTCCTGAGCACTCTGGATAAGGTGTTCATCCAGGATATCCCTGTACTTGGCCTCATTCATCTTTCTCTCAAATGCAACCAGTCGTCCTGTCCCTACAGCTGAAAAACACCCCCACAGAATGATGCTGCCACCACCATGCTTCACTGTTGGGACTGTATTGGACAGGTGATGAGCAGTGCCTGGTTTTCTCCACACATACTGCTTAGATTTAAGGCCAAAAAGTTCTATCTTGGTTTCATCATACCAGAGAATCTTATTTCTCACCATCTTGGAGTCCTTCAGGTTTTTTTTTAGCAAACTCCATGCGGGCTTTCATGTGTCTTGCACTGAGGAGAGGCTTCCGTCGGGCCACTCTGCCATAACGCCCCGACTGGTGGAGGGCTGCAGTGATGGTTGACTTTCTACAACTTTCTCCCATCTCCCGACTGCATCTCTGGAGCTCAGCCACAGTGATCTTTGTGTTCTTCTTTACCTCTCTCACCAAGGCTCTTCTCCCCCGATAGCTCAGTTTGGCCAGACGGCCAGCTCTAGGAAGGGTTCTGGTCGTCCCAAACGTCTTCCATTTAAGGATTATGGAGGCCACTGTGCTCTTAGGAACCTTAAGTGCAGCAGAATTTTTTTTGTAACCTTGGCCAGATCTGTGCCTTGCCACAATTCTGTCTCTGAGCTCTTCAGGCAGTTCCTTTGACCTCATGATTCTCATTTGCTCTGACATGCACTGTAAGCTGTAAGGTCTTATATAGACTGGTGTGTGGCTTTCCTAATCAAGTCCAATCAGTATAATCAAACACAGCTGGACTCAAATGAAGGTGTAGAACCATCTCAAGGATGGTCAGAAGAAATGGACAGCACCTGAGTTAAATATATGAGTGTCACAGCAAAGGGTCTGAATACTTAGAACCATGTGATATTTCAGTTTTTCTTTTTTAATAAACCTGCAAAAATGTCAACAATTCTATGTTTTTCTGTCAATATGGTGCTGTGTGTACATTAATCAGGAAAAAAATTAACTTAAACGATTTTAGAAAATGACTGCAATATAACAAAGAGTGAAAAATTTAGGGGGGTCTGAATACTTTCTGTCCCCACTGTGTATATATATATATATATATATGTATATATATATATATATATATATATATATATATATATATATATATATATATATATATATATATATATATATATATATATATATATATATATATATATATGTATATATATATATATATATATATATATATATATGTATATATATATATATATATATATATATATATATATATATATATATGTATATATATATATATATATATATATATATATATATATATATATATATATATATATAGTTAAATGCTGCCTAGATAAATCAAAAAGCAGTAATAATGAAACCTGAGCAAAGTGGACCCAGAATACATTTCTTCGATCCTCAAACTATTTGTACACTATTTAGTCTACTGTGTTATATTGGAAGTCCCTAGTTTAGGTCCAAAAATTGTCACATTGACTTGAAACTGCTGAGCACCACTATCCTAGGGAGATGACTAAACTGTAGCCATGTTACTGATGTATCATAAAAACTGAAAGGAAAATGAATGTTTTCATTTCAAAGATGATTTCTCAATCAGAATTATTTATTTGTGTGTGATTGTGTCATGCTTTGAATTATGAATACAGTAAGCATTTTGCCAATAAATACTTATAACCTTGCTTTGTGCTTGTTTAGCAGAATTTATAAGCATGTTCCAGATCGCCAAACATGTTGATAACAGAAAAATGCACACATTTCAAACTCCCTATCCCAATCACTACAGAAATAGCAATCATTGCATAAGAACACCATGGATAACACTAATATTTAAGCATAGGCCTGGTCTCTGTTAGTCCCTAAGAACTGCATTTTTCCCTCTCCTCACATTCATTGTATGCTCATAATAACTAATTACCTGTATCTCTGACAGCTGGCTATAGGTGTAGCTTGATTTTTACCACTTGCAGTCCCTGTGGATCTCACATTCCAAGCATAATTTAACCACTCCCACTATCTTAAAAATGTGACACCAGTTCAGCATGCAAACATACTTCTGCCCAAAGAATAGAATGAACTCATACTCTTGGCAAAACATATAAGAGGCTGTTCACTTTCACAATGCAGTTGTTTTCCTAGAAGAGAGAAATGTGTGCCAAGCAGGATATGAGTGCTCAACATTGTCAGATGTACTGGCATTTCTGGGCTTCAAACTGGCTTAGCCTTTGTTCCTAAATGCAATCTCTGTTTATTCTTTATGCTACCCTATAATGATACATGACACTCTAACCTACACATTCACTACTCTGTTGAGTCATTTGTGATCCAGCCAATCGACCCACTAAGAATTGGAAAGCTCCCTAAAAGTTGTTTTTCTACTCTGCTAACTGTCTTACGTAGATTAAGAAGAACACGATATCTGGAAGCCATCAAGTTCTGTTGAGTATGTTATTGTTTTAGAGCTGTGTGGCATGGGGAGCATTGACAGTTTATTGTGGGTCTCTAAAGGCTACATTTAGTTAAATTAAAAAAAAAAAAATAGCACAGGGAACAGTACTTACATCAGAAGTGTCCCATGTGCTGGTGCTGGCTATCTTCCATCCTCTGATACCCCACCCCCACCCGACAGTGGCATTCTTCCCAGCAGTGGTAATCTTCCAGTGCCGCAGGGGTTAATACAACCACTGGGCCTGTCATAGGCACTGGTCAATAGTGCAGACTTTGCCAAACCTTCCCCCCCCCCCCCCCCCCCATTCACAGCAACTGTACTGTAGCTTACATCAATGAAAGGATATCTATGAATAGAGGATGGGTGGAAAAGGTCCACCTTATGGGTGGAAAAGGTCCGCCTTATCTATTCATAGAGCACTTTTCATTGATGGAAACTAGAGTATGGCTTCTATAAATGGAGTAGGGAGGGCAGAATCGAAAAGGCATAGTCAGAAAGCATTGATGAGCGCCTATGACAATGTCCAGCAACTATGGTATAATAACCCCCACAGCACTATGCAGTGGGGGGCATAGGACAGAAGCTTTCAACTAGGCGCCAGCACAATAGATACTTCTCATTAATTTAAGTACTGTCCCTTATGCTCATTTAAGAAAAAAGTTACCTAAACTTAGGCTTTAAATTATAGCTACCTTTGTTTTCTGAAAAGCACATTTAGTGAACTTATGAGGACCAATATACTACACTATATGGATCATTTGTGTATGGTTCACACACACGCCTATTTATATATTACACAAAACAAGATGAGAAGCATCTTACAAGTAGTATTCTATATCATTTGATAAAATTCATATAGGATACCAATTTGTTGGTATCACCAAAAGTCTGAGGATATAGAACACAACAGTCCAGCATCATAACATGTCATTTTGTAGCAGAAAAACAGCAACTGTTCAGTTAAATAAAAACTGTGAGGTTTAGATTCCAGTCAGAATTCACACACATTTAGAGTAAAGCCCTTTGTACAAAACAACCAAAAATTTCTATGCAAACAGAACAGAAAATCTGAATCTTCATTTAGATTCCTAATACTTCTGCATCTTCGATTGCTCCAGGTAAAATGTCCATACTTAGTATAATAGAGTTCCTGAAAGCCTTCAAATCAAGTTTGTTTGGACAATGAAATATTGTGTCTATATGGCACACAGATCAAAAATGTATAGTTCTACCAGTGCTACCCCTAGGACACTTTCTAATTCTCCCTTTCATTTTATAATCTGCAGTGAAAAATGACAATTTTAAGAAAACTATTCAGTCTCAGGTTGCTTAAGAAGACGCATGTTCACCCAATGAAGTTAGTAGAGACGCAGTTTAACCTTAAGGGTAAGGGTTTTTTTTTTTACTATTAGAGTGGTAAGGATTTGGAACTCCCTTCCACAGTTGGTGGTGTCAGCTGGGACTGTAAATAATTTCAAACAACTCTTAGATGGGCATCTTAGCAAATGCAGTATACAGGGATATAGGAAATGGTATTGACAAAAACACACAAACTCATATTCACGCAGGTTGAACTGGATGGATTGATGTCTTTATTCAACCTATCAACTACAGTATGTAACTGTGTAAGCTTGCTTTCAGCAACACAAAGAATTTCAGAGATTTATTATGTATTGCACTTACTGTTTCTTCAGTGAGCACTGATATGAACTGGAAATGCTTAGTAAATTACTGTTTTTATTGGCGTATAACACGCACTTTTTCACCCTCAAAATCGGGTGCAAATAGCGTGTGCATGCTATATACCAATACTTTTTTAGTTGCCTCGGAGGGGACAGGGAGGGGGTGGGACGAGTGCAGTCAGATTACATACAGTGAGAATCTCCTGTTTACTTGGCGGCCTCTGTAATAGGAAGTCCCGTCTCCTGGGAAGCCATTGGACCACTGTTCTGTCTATCATAGGAGATTCTCACTGTATGTAATCTGTCGGTGCTCGTCCCATCTTCCTTCCTGTCCCCTCTAGGCTGCAGATGGGCATCAATCAGACTGCACTGATGGCAATGGTGAGGCTGCTGCATTGAAGGCAATGGTGAGGCTGCTGCATTGATGGCAATGATGAGGCTGCTGCATTGATGGTAATGGTGAGGCTGCTGCATTGATGGCACTTGTGAGGCTGCATTGATGTGGACTGATCAGGCTGTATTAATGGCACTTGTGAGGCTGCAGACGGGCACTGACCCTTATTTTGCTTCAAAGTTCCTTATTTAAAATTTACGTTTTTTTCCTGAAACTTCCCTCTCAAACGTGCATGTTATACGCCGATAAATATGGTATATAAGTTGGTTTGGGAAAAAAATATATGTGCAATATCTATAGCCTATACAAATATAGCATCCTCCAAAATAGGTTGCTAGGTTGGTTAGGTAAATTGCATTCTTTTTTTCTCCTCTGTAATCAGTCGAGCAGTGTGTGATTGCTCCAGTCTGCTCTGAGTTTCAATGGCTGTGGTTTGACTGCTTCCCCCTGCCTTCTGGATAATTCGAATATAGTGGGCTGGATGAAGCAAATCTACAGCTGAAAATTTATGTTGTCTCATCCAATCCCTGGGGAGGGTGCCCAGATGGCGCCTGGGAGTGAGCATAAATAGCGTTTTGGAGAATCTCGCAGCTCCCTGAGTCCTATCCGAGTTAACAGCAATAAAGAAAGGCAACCCCCTGGCCTGTTTATTGAGCAAGAAGAGTGACTGTTGTGGTGTGCCTGTCTGCTATTGTACCTATCTGAGAAAAGAACCTGGGACAACTCAGCAGCCCTATGCCGGGGTTAGCGCTGCACAAAAAAATAACATAGCTCTTACATTTATAGCTTAGGTTGAGCCAGAGAAAGCATTCCTCCGTGTCCCTAAAATAGCAAGCAGATCTATTTCTGGGTGAATATACTCTTTTTTA
The DNA here is from genome assembly GCA_037952925.1 of Lithobates clamitans. Lineage (NCBI taxonomy): Eukaryota > Metazoa > Chordata > Amphibia > Anura > Ranidae > Lithobates > Lithobates clamitans. Next base: position 3,396,546 of record JBBGZY010000019.1, on the reverse strand, counting down.
CTTTTTATGGATCCAAATAATCATGATTTTTTTTCTTTAAAGGTCTAATTAAAAAGTATTAGGTGTCTGCCAAAACTTTTGCTGTGACAACTTATACCACAGTTTCTCAGCTTTTCAGGTGTTAGATACAAATAAAACCTACACTTGGTTTTACAGTCTTATGTGAAATAAGTGTGGGTTGAAATACATATCCTCCTATCAGCATGCTTGTTGCATTGCAGCACAACTGATTGACAACTTGTGCTGCTTGCCCCTCCTCATGTCTACTGCACAGTGGATCGCAAGAGGTGAAAATCGGATACTTACATTGCTTGCATTAAAAAATAATTTTAATGATGTATTAAAGGAGAAGTATGACCAAAGCTTTTTTGGCACTGCTTCTACTATGGCTTACTTGAGTGCAGTTCGTTCTGCACTCCTGTGACCTGCTCTCAGCTTTACAGTTGGGATCCACCCAGACGCCTGGACCAGCCACTTCCATCCCCTGCACAGCTAAGCTCTCCAGTAAGAACTAGGGATGCAGAGCTGAGAGTCAGTAACTAACAGTCACCAGCTCTCTGCTCACTGAAGACTAGAACCGAGCAATCAGCACTCTTTGATTGCTCAGTTCTCAGTCTCAGAAGCAGCAGGGCATAGATGCAGCATCAGACTCATGCTGCATCCACCTAGCTGAGTATATATATATTTTTTTAAAAGGACCCGTATGTTTCTTTTAATGAAAACAGAACTGCACTAACATGTGCTATTTATGTTTACCGGGAGTTTAAGTTAAGGGAAGGCATTTTTTAGGCCATTAGATGAGATAATTAATAAAAGATGACACATTTATAATGCGTTAAGTGAAAATTAATTTCCAAGTATCTGCAAAAATTTTGTAGGCAATCATAAAGCACTACACTCGTGCCAAGCTATTGGATGTACCACGTTATTGAAAAGTTCATTGATGGGACCACCCTGATTGTTTCACTACAGTCAGTGATGAGTCTGATGAAAATGTTCACCAGGAAATATCAAACATTGACAAGCCATACAAAGGCAAGTGGAATCCCTGTATGCTGGCTGACTACCGCTGGACCCTTAAGACCAAATCTTCTTATTTTTAGGTAACAATGTTATGCTTTTCATTTATATAGAAGCTATCCTCAAAGTAATGTTGTAAGTTCCTAAACAGCCTTGCCTGATAACACTTTTATGGTTCCCTCATGGCCTCAGTTTCTCAAACAATGTACAACGTACAACCTTTACTATGTGCAGCCAATCTACAACCTTTGTCAAGGTTATCAAGCCCTGGCAGCCTCCCCAAGAGTGGTGTACCCATGTGAAACAACTGGGTAATTTATTTTACCTGTTATCTTTTATATTCTGTACGGCCTTTATGAGCTTGAGTACCTGTGCCTCATAGGTCAGGCCTATAATAGTGTAATTTCAACTCTCTGCTATTATTTTTAAACACATACTACTAGTTTTTCAAACAATATTAGAAAACTTTTTTGCATCCTAGCCTAAGCCAAGTGTCAGACAATCAAATGCTTGCATTTTATGATTTATGCAAAGTGCCTTGTACCAGTTAGTCATTCCTGCATAAAGTAACATGCATAAAAGTGTATTAGGATACTGTTTGTGGGTATTGTATCCAAATAACCCACAGTTCACCCAATTCTCAGGAGTTGACTGGGTGGAATCTAAAAAGTAGCAGCTGAGCTTGAAAATGTACAATAAACTTTTTGTGTAATGAATCCCTCAAACATGAGTGGAGATCCTCATGGAGTGTATCTCAGCCCAGGACACAATCGAAAAATAGGGAATGAAGAAAACCATTTGTGGCCAGTTGTCTAGCAGACATGCTTTCAAATAAGCTTTACCATCACATTGAAATGACGTTAGTTTGGTGTCATCCAAAAATGCCATCTGCCATGGCAATGAGAAATCCTCAACCTGGTACTTTCTAAAAAGCGACAAAGACAGGGTGCCATTGGCTAAGCACCAATCAGTTGAGAATGTCAAAGAACAAGTGCTGGAACACTAAACCTAATGCATCAGAAGAAAAGACATCATAATCTAATTTTGTAGAAACATGCCTGCCTAATTAAACAACTGAAGCCTGGACATAATGCAGATGCCAGTAACTAAAATAGAAATGCAACCTAAATCAAGACTTATCTGTGTCAGTGATGATTATGAAAATGAACGGATTGATGTCAAATAAGTACACAGCAAAGCTATTGTTAATGAAAATACAACCCTGATGTTACCAATGTCACAAACAATCCATATTGCACCTAACCCTGTCTGTCCTCTCATCCAGTTTGTATAATTGTAAACGAAGTCTCAGCTTATCAGAATTAATTCTGCACTGAAAAATGACAGTTGAAGCATGAAAGTTTTGGATCTAATTGGCTGCTTTAAGCTGCCGGTGGCACTTATTATATTTCATAAGTACCCAAACAACTATACAGTAGCATCAATGCCTAGCTGTACAGAATCATTTATAAACACCGTTTTTATAATGAGAACATACTGTATGTATCAAATGCTCACAAGATACTGATTTATGTATCTTTGGTTCTTTAAAAAAAAAAAAAAACTTGTAATAGATTACCCTGTATTTTCATTGAATGCATTGTGATGAAAACTTGGTGGCACCAAAGTAGATCAGTGTGCATGTTACATGTGGGTGAGGGTTGTAGCAGGAGAAATTCTATTTCTTTTACATTTTGATAGCATAATTTTAATATATCATGTCTCTGTGTTCTGTCCCCAGATGCCAAGCACATGGAATACTATGAATGAAGATTCCAGATATAACTTCAAAATCACTGGTGTATCTACATACCAAAATAAAGGTGATATTTCCTTTAAAGATAATATATAAAAAGGACAACGTTAGCTGAAGGCAATCGGATCAAGTTTTATAACAATCACATATACCAAATACTGTTTGTGTCAAGGGCAGAATTACTACACAGGAAGACAAAATATCTGGTAAAAAAAGAACAGCTTCACATGTGCATGAATGGATTTCAATTGTTTTCAATAATGGAAGACTGTTTTTTTATGTAGTGGAAAATTCAAAATACAATATTTGCCATTTCACAAACCTTTAAGATTTTCTGAGGCTATACTATATAGATAAAATCAAGGCATGACATGACGTGTGAATAATGTAAGGCTGCTATTGCTGACTGCCTGCTGAAAATGCTAGTTGACAGGCTGTTGTGTTACCCACCATTTTCAACTAATTTTGACATAAGGGAAGTCTGAAAAGTCAGAAATCTTTATCTGCTCTTTGTCTATATCAGAGACACAAAATATGAAAACCAGAACCCTGGCATTTTTAGAAAGTAATATCAGCCAAGGCAACCTTGATTTTTCTGCTATAACAGGTTTACTTTGAAGGATAACTGCACTTTTAATAACATCATCTTTTAAATAAACCCTTGCCCCTCCCTCCCCGCAAACCTCCTTAGTATTATTCACACCTATCCTCACTCAAGATCTTTGTTTTTATGGGAAATTGGGAGTCATATGGATGATGATGTGGAAGCTCTCACCCATGTTCTCCTTATTTTGCACATGTGCATAACAATCTCAGTTGATTTCTATGGAGAGTCCATCTATTATACATTATATTGGCAAAAGTATTGGGTCGCCTGCCTTTACACACACGCACATGAACTTTTTTTTTTTTAAATCTTTTTATTGAGTATAAGACATACAAACAGAAAACAACAGTAAACCCGCTACAGCATTGGGACTAGACCCACGCAGGGGGCTGTTTCCATCATTAGTGACATACAGCTGTAGCACGTCTATAAGAAAAGAACAACAAACAACCTAGTGCTGTATTGGCTCCTGCTCAATTGAAATATCTAAGGATAGGATCATTCATTCGAGACCCAAGGGACAATAATAGATATCAAATAAACCCATATCAGAGATTACAATACAAAAGTGTCACCCAAAGTATCAAAATCACATCCACCCGTAGAGTGGTATTATGTACATGCTGCCTCCGCCAGCCATTTGGTCCACACTCTACGGTATTTTTTGGGGCATCCTCTATTTTGGTAGGTTTCCTTATAAAGTGGTAGTACTTTATTGACATGTGTTTTCCATAGCAATATTGACGGCGGGGCACGTTTTTTCCAGCAGAGAGTGATCATTTTTCTGGCATAGAAAATCAGGAGTCCTATCAGAGTCCTCTCCGTTATCCTGGGGGCTAATGCTTCTACTAAGCCTAGAAGGCATATCTGCAGGGTTGGGGCTATATCTATTCCCACCACTTCTTTTATTACAGATATTACTTGTGACCAGTAGTTTTGAATTGCTGGGCAGGACCAGAAGATGTGTATAAAGTCGCCCGGATCCCCAGTACACCTCCAGCACTCCGAGGACAGGGAGGTTCTCATTTTATGCATTCTATACGGGGTAATATATGCCCGGTGTAGTATTTTGTATTGTATGAGGCAGTCACGAAGTGAGACCAGGATTTTGAAGGGGAAGTCCCACATGTCCTCCCAATCCTCGGAGTCCAGTCCCGGGATGTCTTGTGTCCATAGCTGACGGAGCTTTGACAGATCTGGATAGGAAACTCTAAGGAGATGTGCATAGAGGACCGAAGTCGGTTTCCTGGTGCATTCATATCTTGTGACCCTCTCCAGATCGGATTGCACTATTTGCGTGTCATTGGGTAATATTTGGGCTTTAAACGCATGAGACAGTTGCATATAGTGAAATAAATGCGAGGGGGGAACATTATTGTGGCACACTAGATGATTGAAGGGGTGTATTGCCGTGCCGGTGGTGAGGGCAGATATCAGTTTAATGCCACATTTGGCCCATATTTTGGGGTCTGGTAGTGAGTAAAGATGGGGTAAGGTCGGGTTGTTCCATAGGGGGGCGTGTGGGGATACTGCAATCCGTGGGAACTTCTCAAGTCCCAGTCCTGCCTTCCAGGCCCTTAGAGTCGTGTGCATGGAGGTGGTCAAGTCATATGGAGCCTTGGGACCTCGAAGGGGTAAATGTGTTAGGGCCTCCACAGAACGGACCACCGCAGCCTCCAGAACTGCCGCGGGGTTGGACGCGTCTGGCACTAGCCACCAAACTGACCAGCTGAGCTGCCAGAAAATATTTCTGGCAGTCTGGAAACGCCAACCCCCCCTGCGACACTGGACGCATCAGTGTGGACAGTTTAAATCTAGGGGGGTTTGAGCCCCAGAGGAAGGAGGAGAACATTCGGTTCAACTTCGTAAAAAATGAGCAAGGTATCCATTGTGGGGAATTACGGAATAGGTATGTAAATTTAGGTATGATTTTCATTTTAATTAAGTTAATGCGGCCTAATAAGGATAGAGGAAGTTTCTCCCAGGCTTTTAGTTTGGCTTTGACTCCTTGGACCACCGGGTCTAGGTTAAGGGAGATAAAGCTGGATGCGTCTCTCGAGACACGCACCCCCAAGTACACCATTTCGTCTACCTATTGCAGTTGGAGATCTGGCGGGGCTAGTCTTTTTGCCTCAGGGTCAATAGCTAGTAACTGGGATTTTGTCCAGTTCACCCGTAATCCTGTTATTTTGGAGAATTCCGTCAATACTTGCAGCGCCCCTCTAAGGGAGGAGTCCGCGTCGTTCAGAACGAGTAGGAGGTCATCCGCGTACAGAGCTACCCTCTCCATCAGCCACGCTATTTTTAATCCTTTTATGTAGGGGGAGACCCGCAGTGCCTCCGCCACCGGTTCCATAGCTATTGCGAACAGTGCTGGAGAGCGAGGGCAGCCCTGCCTGGTACCCCTGGACAGTGGGAAGGGGGGAGAGACGTCACCTCCCAGTCTGATGGCCGCCCTCGGGGATTTGTATATAGTTTGCAGCCACCCAATAAAAACCAACGGAAATCCCATCCTCCACAGAGTTTCCCAGAGAAATGGCCATTCGATCGAATCGAATGCCTTTTCGTTATCAAAGGAGGCAACCGTTCTAGTGCCCACATTATCATGTATGGCATGCAAGTTGGTGAATAGTCTGCGGAGGTTAATATCCGTTGATTTATTGGCCATGAATCCAGTCTGGTCTGTGTCTATAATGGAGGGCAGAAGTGGGTTGAGTCTAACAGTAATTAATTTAGATAAGATTTTGAAGTCAATGTTGAGAAGTGCTATGGGCCTGTATGAGGTGCACTGTTTGGGATCTTTATTGGGCTTAAGGATTAGAATAACGTGCGCGTCTGCCATGGAGGGTGGGAGCGCTCCCCCCCTCCAGACATTGGGTATACAGGTCTGCCAACAGGGGGGCTAGGAGGTCCACATGAGACCGGTAGAATTCGACGGGTAGACCATCAGGGCCCGGGGCCTTCCCAGTTGCCAATGAGTTAATAATAGCATGTACTTCCTCTGCAGTGATAGGCCTGACCAGATGTGACCTCTCCTCATCTGAGAGCCACCCCAGGGCCAGGGGGTCCAGGAGAGGTGCCATCTCGCCAGGAGTCATATCCTGAGGGAGCGTGGTACTGTATAGTGTCTGATAGAAGGTCTGAAACTCCTTCAGGATACCCTTTTGGGATGTAATAGATTCACCTGTAGGAGAGACCAATTCGGGGATCAGAGTCATAGGGGTGTCGTGATGAGACATCATTGCTAGCAGTCTACCATTTCTATCACCCTGCTTAAAGAATCTCTGTTTGGTGTGGAATAACTCTAAACGTGTGATCTCAGTGAGATGGAGTTGGAGATCTCTTTTTGTGGACTGCAGTCTATCGAAATTGGAGATCGAGGGGTAAGACCCGTAAGTGGCTGATGCCTTTTCAATCTCCCCCTCGAACCGTGTTGTGCTTGCTTGTTGATCTACCTTCACCGCCTTAATTGCTGACATATAGTATCCTCTAGTAAACGCCTTGAAGGCATCCCAGAAAGTGGGAGGAGAGGATGACCCCGCATTATGTTCCCAAAATTCACGTAATGTTTGTGGGGTCTGCTCTGATATCTCGTCATGGGAGATCCAGTGGGCCCCAAGGCGCCACATGGAGCCACTGCGTTTTTCTCAAGTCAGCATAGTGATCTTGAGGGGGGAGTGATCAGAAAGTCCACTAGATAGGTAGGTTGCCTCCACTATGTCAGTTAACATAAGTTGATTTGCGAACGCATAATCAATTCTGGAGGAGGTTTTATATGAGGTAGAAAAACATGAGTAAGCTTTAGTCTGGGGATGTAACCACCTCCACACCTCAGTAACCCCTGCCGAGTGTGTCCACCCCAGCAGGTCCCCCGTAGAGGACTGTGATGGTGTGGGCCTGTCAAGATCAGGGGAGAGGGTGTTGTTGAAGTCTCCTAGGATTAACAATTTAGCTGGACAAAACGGGGTAATCCTCTCCAAAATAGTGTACAGCACTTCCGGTTTGAAAGGTGGTGGGATATAAACACCTACTATAATATACCTTTGTTGCCAGGCCGTCAATACCACAATTACAAATTTGCCATGGGGGTCTGTATGGATCGCCTCAACTTTACATGGGTAGGATTTATTTAACAGTAATGAGACCCCCCTGGCATATGAGGAATACGTGGCATGGAAAGTTTTCTGAACCCAGGGCTTTTTCAAGGCCATCAGTTTGCCACCCATCAAGTGGGTCTCCTGTAGGATCAGTACCTGTGGGTTGTGCGCCTTGACATACTGGAACATCAGTGCCCTTTTAAATTTGGAGTTGAGGCCTCAAACATTCCAGGATATCACCGACATTGTTCCCTGATCACGTGATGTCATGATCCCAGGGGAGAATTGCTAACTTCAGGGTGAACGAGTCCCATCTGAGTCCCACTTGATGAGTGTTTTTAGAGCAAGAGCCAACCGCACATAACACATAGAAACCATAGAAAACTATACAACTTCCCAAGCACTGTGTGCTTTTCCTACTGGTACACGGACCCCCCAAAAAACACTGGGGATGGGCCGGGAGCCGGTCTATACCCAAAACTGAACTCAGCATTGTAAATCGGTAACCTGTGAACTAGGCCACACTACAGTCCTCCGCAGCACCGAACAGAAGCCTTGGAGGCGAGATTGGGGGGATGTGTATCCTGTCACGGCAAGAGGGGCCTGGTGACAATTTCTCTAGTTAGATGGAGAGCACCAGGTCTCTGGCTTCTTGTGAACCTACCCAATCGTGGGGGTTCAATGTGGATCACTCGTCGAGGTACTTTTGAGGTGGTTCCAGTACTTACAGGAAGTTTTAGTAGGATGTAACGGGCAAGGATGTGGGAAATCCGTGCATCTGATATCCTCATAGGATCAGGTCGTCAATGCAAGGTGGTCAGCCAGTCGTCAGCATCTGCTGGGTTATCAAAGAACCGGATTGCTCCAGCATGTTGGACTCGCAGGCGGCTGGGGTAAAGCATGCTATATTTTATGTTCTTATCCCTGAGCCGTCTACGAACATCGTTGAAGGTTTTCCTCTTCCGCTGCAAATCGGCTGAAAAGTCGGGGAAAAGATGAACGGAGGTGTTACCATAACTGAGTGTGGGATGTTTGCAGGCTTCAGAGAGGATCTTGTCCCTGTCCCGATAATTGAGGAAGCAGACCAGAAAAGGTCGGGGGAGGTTCCCCCGGGATGGCGCGGCCGGTGAGCACCCGATGGGCCCTTTCAACCACGTAGGTAGGAGGGACATCTGTCTGTGAGGCTCAGGAGATTTTTAAAGAACTCTTCCGCAAATTCAGCCGGGTGGTCCCCTTCCTCTTTCTCAGGTAGCCACAGGACCCTGACATTATTGCGTCTGAGTCGGTTTTCGGCGTCATCTGATTTTGCGACAAGGGACTGTACCGTGCGCTGCAACTCAGCAATGGAGGAGGCATGCGTGGCGGTAAGATCTTCGGTGGCGGATACTCTGGTCTCAGTTTCAGTCATTCTCCCTCTTATTTTGTCAAGGTCATTCCTGATAAAATTGCACTCCTCAGCAAGATGGTCGATGCGCACAAGCAGTGAGGTCCTACTCCGCTCGATCGCAGTGAGGATCGTGGCTGTACTATCTTGCGACAGCGGGGCTGACTCCTCTGTCGCTGGAACCTCCCCGGGGCCCATCTCCATTTCAGCTAATAAGGCCCGGAGTCGTCCAATCAGTATGGGGTTTGACTGCGGCGAAGAGAGTTGTGGCTGCTGGGGCGATGAGCCGATCCCAGCGGACCTGGAGTTCTTCTTCCCCTTTCTGGAGGGGGGGACATCTGATGAGTCACTAAAGGGGGCCCCGACAGGGGAGCAACTCGTGCCCAGATCAGTGACCAGGAGGAAGCCGTGGTCAGCCCAATGGAGCAGTGGGTAATGAGCCAGGGAGAGCACAGTCCAGGCAGGCAGACAGCAATTCCCTGCAGCCCCCCTCTTCACAGCAATCCCCTGAGCAGAGGCAGTCCAGTAAGGGTGGAAAGCTGGGAGTGAGATCAGGAAAGGCCCAAAGCAGGAGGGACCCAGGCAGAAGCATGGCAAAGACACCAGGCCCCTGGGCACCTACACTGGCCCACACAGGCAGTCCCCACCGGTCAGCACACCAGGCCACCGCAGGGAGATGAATGGATGGTGAGGCAGGTGGGGGCAGCAAGAGCCGCGCTCTTGATTTGAGGCCGGGCCGGCCGCGGCGCACTCCTGCGGGGTAGCCGCTCAGGAAACAGTGCCGTCAGGCAGGCTCCACTAGGCCGCAGCGAGCGCCCCCAGCAGACAATCAGACCAAGCCAGGCATGTGGGGGGGCAGGCAGGAGGGGGATGGAACACAGTTTCAAGAACGGATGGCAGTCTCTTACCCCAGGCTGGGATCAGCTCGCTCCGGCCGGGTACAGGTCAGCAAGATGGTGGCTGCAGGCCTGAGCAATGCACGGCCCCCCGGATGACCACGGCTGAATCCCCACTCAAGATCCGCTCAGGACTCAACAGGGGACAGAGAGGAACAGATTGGCAGGTTGGTTGGTCTTTTTGGGCAGTTGGGTGGGTGGATGGCGAAGGATTGAGTTCAGGATACCCGCAGCTCCTCTCAGACACGTCCGCCACCGCTCACATCTGGACACGCCCCCCACACACATGAACTTTAATGGCATCCCAGTCTTAGTCCTTAGGGTTCAATATTGAGTTGGCCCACCCTTTGCAGCTATAACAGCTTTAGCTCTTCTGGGAAGACTGTCCACAAGGTTTAGGAGGTCTATGGGAATGTTTGAACATTCTTCCAGAAGCACATTTTTAAGGTCAGGCACTGATGTTGGACAAGAAGGCCTGGCTCGCAGTCTCCACTCTAATTCATCCCAAAGGTGTTCTATTGGGTTGAGGTCAGGACTATGTGCAGGCCAGTCAAGTTCCTCCACCCCAAACTTACTCATCCATGTCTTTATGGATCTTGCTTTGAGCACTGGTTACGTAGTCATGTTGGAACAGGAAGGGGCCATCCCCAAACTGTTCCCACAAAGTTGGGAGCATGAAATTGTCCAAAATTAGTATGCTGATGCCTTAAGAGTTCCCTTCACTGGAACTAAAATGTCAAGCTCAACGTCTGAAAAACAACTTCACACCATAATTCCCCCTTCCATAGAAACTTTACACTCAGCAAAATGCAGTCAGACAAGTACTGTTCTCCTGCCAACCGCCAAACCCAGACATGTCCATCGGATTGCCAGACAGAGAGTCTCTGAGTGCTCTTGAGTTCAGTGGCAGGATGCTTTACACCACTGCATCTGATGCTTTGCAATGCACTTGGTGATATAAGGCTTGGATGCAGCTGTTCATAGAAACCTATTCCATGAAGCTCAATATGCACTATTGTTGTGCTAATCTGAAGGCCACATGAAGTTTGGTGGTCTGTTGCTATTGACTTGGCAGACAATTGGCGACTTCTGCGCTTCAGCATGTGCTGACCCCGCTCTGTCATTTTAAGTGGCCTACCACTTGGTGGATTAGTTGCTGTTGTTGTATTGTACAGGTGGCAACCTATTATGGTACCATGCTTGAATTCACTGAGCTCCTGAGAGCGACCCATTCTTTCATAAATGTTTGTAGAAGCAGTCCGCATGCCTAAGTGCTTAATTTTATACACCTGTGGCCATTGAGGTGATTGGAAGACCTGAATCTAATGGTTTGGAGGGGGTGTCCCAATACGTTTGGAAATATAGTGTATGTCTGAATTATGGATAGCATCTTCATAGAAATAAACAGAGGGGTTTCTTAGCATGGGTAGAATAAGAAGAGACTGTTGCAGCGACTTTGCAGCTTCTAAAGAGTTACTGAAAGAGGATCTCCGAGTACCAGGGACAGGTGAGTGTAGATTCAAGAGGCATGGACCAAAATAAGAGCTGGATTTTAACTTTCCAGTATCTACTAAAATCATATCTAGTTGACCTTTCAATGTTTTCATGTAAGTTAAACAGGTACATTTGTAAGTACTTCTTTCCTTCTGTGCCCTTACACCTGATATGCCCCGTACACACGGTCGGACTTTTTGTTCGGACATTTCGACAACAAAATCCTAGGATTTTTTCTGACGGATGTTGGCTCAAACTTGTCTTGCATACACACGGTCACACAAAGTTGTCGGAAATTCCGATCGTTCTAAACGCGGTGATGTAAAACACGTACGTCGGGACTATAAACGGGGCGGTGGCCAATAGCTTTCATCTCTTTATTTATTCTGAGCATGCGTGGCACTTTGTCCGTCGGATTTGCATACACACGATCGGAATTTCCGACAATGGATTTTGTTGTCGAAAAATTTTATATCCTGCTCTCAAACTTTGTGTGTCGGAAAATCCGATGGAAAATGTGTGATGGAGCCTACACACGGTCGGAATTTCCGACAACAAGGTCCTATCACACATTTTGTTTCGGAAAATCCGACCATGTGTACGGGGCATAAGGGTTTATTTGTAAAAACTAATAAGATCAAAATATACAAAAAAGTCCTAATTCTCGGCCTAGAGATTCAAAGTATTGAAACAAGAAGGTCTGCATAACAGCCGAGTCAGAGCATCTCCAAAGGAGAGGTCAGCAATGGCAGTCAGTGTTTCCTTCGTGACAGATTTCCTTTAATGTGCAAAACACCAAATAAGCAACTTTCACCAAAAATAATGGGCCCTACCACACATACTGTGATGTAGAATGGAATAGGTGGCAAACTTCACTAAGTGTTAAAACATGCTATACTGTATGCATTTAATTATGTATATTGTTTTCCTCTGTTGTAAAATTCACTATGGAATATTATATTTCTTGATTTTTAGTTTTTGCTTCATTTTAAGGTCACTTATGTTGAAAAAAGTCTGTGAAATGTCAATTCACTAAAGCATAATCATAGCCGCTCAATATGGCTACACATAAATATCACTTAACCAAGGCTAGAATTCTCTTTCTTTCCCAGTGCAGAAACAGCTCTGTGAGCAGTGACTGCTCTGTGACATAGCAGTTATTCTACTGTAAAAAGAGAAGGGGAAAGGGAGGGATGAATATTTTTAAAATAAACACACAGAAGTACAAAAGCACTTTCAAAAGTACAATTTGGCACCTATAGTTGAAGACTGTTGAAAAGATCTGGTAGATGCACTTCAAGTTTTAGGTGACATTTAGGGATTGGGATATCAATTTGAAGGTCAGTTGCCATATTCACTGACACATTTTGCATCAGATATGGTAGGCTCATGCCTATAGGATTTATTATGGGAGGAGGCCTTATGGTTGCTTCTTTTTGTGGTTTAAGCCACTGTGAAATTTGATATAGACACAGCCTAAGCTTTTTGGCCATACCTCATTCACCCATGGTTTTCTATCATGATTGCATAGTAAATGGTCATGACCAGCTGTCATTTTGACAGCTGGTTCCCTGTCTGTGTTGCAGGATAGTGGCTGCTGTGAAATAAATGTAAGGCTTGGTTTTAAATAGTAAATACATTATACAAATATCAATTTTATGAGTTATTTCTTTTGACATGCACATTGTCAGTTAAGCAACCCTTCAGATGGAAAAATAAGGGTCATTTATACAAACATGTAAATTAAGTACACCCTAGAAATTGTTCACTTTTCAACATATTTGAATAGGCAAACATATTTTTATTTAAACAGTGACTACAGATAAAGGTGATATGCTTGAAAAAGAAAACATGAAAAAATAGCTTTTTCAATCATTTATTCTACAAAAATATTAATAGATGTAATGGTATACTGTGGAAAAAGTAAGTACCATCTTTGGCTTCAAAAGTTGTTAGTGCCCCCTGTATAACATGTATTACTGCTCACTAGTCTAGTCTAGGTAAAATTACTTCAGTTGCAAGGTCTTTGTGGATCTCTTTGCATAAACGCCCTGTGTTAAAATCCCATTATAAAATTTTAATGAAAAAAAAAAAAATTGTAATATTCCCAAAACTTGTGGCAAAGTATAAATTCTTCCATGGATTCAACATGCATCTCAGCAAATAGCTGGAAGTGTCTACTTTCCAAAAAGGGGTCATTTGGGGGGGATGGGGGCGTTGAACTGTCCTGGCATTTTATGTACAACATTAGAAATTAGAAGCTTATGGGTAAAGTTGTGATGCTGCACTGTGAACTCTCTCACAAATGTTGTAAACCACTATAATAAAGTGCTAGCGCAAAAGTGATTTGGTAACAAAAAAAGATAAAAAACTGGTTATGTTGTAGTGGGTGCAAATAAATCATAAACTATGACACATATCACAATTAATAGTGCTAATGTGCAAAGTGAAACAATTGCCCAGTGCAGCATGTGCAGTAATCTTGATAATCAGCACATGGTAATATTAAATATCAATACAAATTAATACATAGACACGCAAATGGTAAGTATATAAAGGTGCGAGTATTGCTAAATGCAATCTTAGAACAAAGAAATATTATAACACATGGTGATGATAACAGAAAAATAAAACGTCCAATAAGCCACCGTGAAACATGAAAATAACAGCCGATGCCAGACCAACCCACTGCAGTGACACCTTAATGTGCACAAGCCCCTCACCTTACTGCTGTAAGGTTACAGCATGAATGAATCAGATGCTTTGGACAGGGGTCTTCAAAGGGTCCTTCTTTGGTGGATGCAGCAATGGATCATAGGTATGAACACAGCCTTCGCCTCCAGTTTACTCAATTAAAGTATATGTGGGTGGCCGGGGTGACACCTTATTGCCTAGTTGCTGGTTGCTATGCGGTCCTTGACTATTGTAGCGCTACCCCTTCAAGGGCCATTAGAAGCTTATGCCACACATCACCCACTCTTCTAACCACTTGAACCACCAAGTCCTTTCTGACACTTTTTGTTTACATTAAAAAAAAATTTTTTGCTAGGAAATTACTTTGAACCCCAAACATATATTTTTTAAAGCAAAGGTTCTACAGATCAAAATGGCAATTTTTTTTTTCACACTGTATTTGCTCAATGATTTTTAAAACACAATTTTTTGGGGAAAAAAAAAACACTTTTTTTTAATGCACTAAAACACACTATATTGCCCAAATGTTTGGTAAAATATAAAATATGATCTTATGCCGAGTACATAGATACCAAACACGACATGCTTAAAATTTGCGCACAACCGTGCAGCGCGACAAACTACATACATTTTTAAAAGCCTTTAAAAGCCTTTACAGGTTACCACTTTAGATTTACAGAGGAGGTCTACTGCTAGAATTATTGCCTACAATCTGACGTTCGTGGCGATACCTCACATGCATGGTGCAATTGCTGTTTACATATGACACAAGACCGATGCTTGCATTCATCTTTGCGCGCAAGCCTGGGGGGACAGGGGTGCTTTTTTTATTATTATTATTATTATTTATTTTGCTTTTTTTTTTTACACTGTTCCTTTCATTTCTTTTTTTTAATCATTTTTGTTGTTATCACAGGGAATGGAAATATCCCCTATGATAGCAATAGGTAATGACAGGTACTCTTTTTTGAAAAAATTGGGGTCTATTAGACTCTAGATGTCTCCTCTGCCCTCAAAGCATCTGACTACACCAAGATCGGTGTGATAAATTGCTTTCCAAATTTCCCAATGGTGCGGTTTACATCCGGCGAAAAACCAAAGTCATGAAATGCTCCTAGCTTCTGGTTTCTTAGACCATAGAGATGATTGGAGCCATTCTGGTATCTGATCAGCTCTATGGTCAGCTGGCGGAACCAACGGCTGCATTCTCAGGTTCCCCGGTGGGACAGAAGAGCCAGAGAAAACCATGGAAGATGGCGGGGGGGACGTTCCTTCTAACTGCTTGTAAAAGCAGTCTAGCGGCTAATTAGCCTCTAGGATTGCTTTTACATGAAAGCCAGTCACTGGCTAAAAAGAATTATCCCAAGATGATACCTAAACCTGCAGGCATCATTCTGGTATAACCACTCAAAGTCCAGCAACATACCAGTATGTTGCTGGTCCTTGTTGGGCATATATTGTAATGTTCTTTTTTTTTATGCAGCCCGATGATCGGAGGGTATGCACACCATTGGACTACTGCCC
This sequence comes from Lithobates clamitans, assembly GCA_037952925.1. Classification (NCBI taxonomy): domain Eukaryota; kingdom Metazoa; phylum Chordata; class Amphibia; order Anura; family Ranidae; genus Lithobates; species Lithobates clamitans. The sequence goes on along the minus strand of JBBGZY010000019.1, from coordinate 3,381,074 downwards.
TGCATCACCCACTTCTAATAATGGGCATACATACATCGTTTTTTTTTAACTGTGGTGGTGAAATCAACTCCTACAGCGCTGAAATTAAGGCTTTACGTATCATGACAGCAAACACTGTTGCTGTCAGCAAATAACCCGTGCTGCAGCTGAATGGCGTACCTGCAAAGCAAATAATGGTTAACAATAAAATAAAGTAACATTAGTAACAAAACAAAGTACAGTATAACAGTAAGTCATACCATACCTGCAAAGCAAATACAATAGAATAAAATACAGTAACAATAGAGAAAGAACAATAGAGAGAGAACGATAGATAGAGAACAAAAGAGAGAGAGGAAAAATAAAATGACAACTATTTTTGGCTTTTTTTTTGCACTTTTATTTTAACTGTAAATGTTCCAGATTAGAGTCTCTCAAAATATGATGCCCATCTCATCTTTCGAGACCCTGTGTTAGTGTGCCCTAGGACTATGCCATGCTGTACCCTACGCTAATACTCCACTAGTGTGTAGTAGTGACAGAAACATTCACTGATGCAGAGACCAGGTTGGTCAAGATAGGAGGGACAATAATAGCGGGTGTCACGCCTATATTCGCATCTTTTGCAGACATGACATCTTCTTTGGGGTGCTCTTTGGGTAGAGGTATCACAGAGTACTTCTGGGAAGTGCCTCTAATGCAGCCGGCTCACTGCATTAACATTGTGAAGTTGGGGCACAGCACCATTTGGAAACAGAAGGGCTGTAACGATCTCTTCCTGGAATTTTAGGAAGGATCCAGTTCGTCCTGCCGCTTCGTATAGCACATAAGCGTTCAGCAGAGCCAATTGCAATAAGTATACAGACATTTTTTTATACCAGCGTCTTTGCTTACGGGCAATTAAGTATGGCGCCAACAACTGGTCATTGAAGTCCACCCCTCCCATGTTAAGGTTGTATTCGTGGACACAGAGGGGCTTTACAACAACACCAGTCGCCGTTGGAATTTCGACTGTCATATCTGCATGAAGGGAGGACAGAATGAAAACATTCCATGTATCCCTCCACTTCACTGCGAGCAAATTATTACATTTCAAGCAGGTTCTCTCCCCCCGTCTAAGTCGGGAATCTACAAGTTGTTGGGGGAAGCCCCAGTGATTAGATCGCACGGTGCCACATGCGCCAATTCCAGAATCAAAAAGGTGACTAAAAAGTGGCACGCTTGTGTAATAATTGTCCACATACAAGTGGTATCCCTTTCCGAATAAGGGTGACACCAAATCCCACACAATCTTACCAGCGCTCCCTATGTAGTCTGGGCAGTCCTCGGGCTCCATGTAACTATCTTTTCCCTCGTAAACCATAAAACTATATGTATAGCCTGTTGCCCTGTCACAGAGCTTATACAACTTAACCCCATATCTGGCACGCTTGCTGGAAAGATACTGTTTGAAAGACAAGCGGCCAGAAAATATAATCAGGGACTCATCAACGCAGACAACTTGATCGGGAGTAAACAAGGCTGCAAACTGTTGGTTGAAGTATTTTATGCTGGGCCGAATTTTGTGGAGCCAATCGTATTCAGAGTCACCCGGAGGATGAAAAAGTTCATTGTCGTTGAAGTGCATAAACCGTAAGATCTGCTCATATCGCATCCTGGCCATGGAAGCAGAGAACACAGGCATATGATGAATGGGTCAGTGGACCAATATGACCGCAATTCCATATGAGAGCCCTGCGGTTCTTGCACCTCAACAACAGCAGAAGAACAGGGTCGAATACGCATGACCTTAGCAAGGACCACTCCATCGTCAGAGTTTTCTGTCAAGGTGTCGTAGCTGTCTACTGGTTTGTATTCTGAGCCTGAATTTGACAGATGAGTGACTTCCTCTTCACTCTCATCTGTCATGCTCAGAAACGTGCAGGCCTCTTCACTAGTGTACCTCCAATTGGACATTGTGGCTTCTAAATTTATAGGTACAACTAGTGCGACTCACAGGCAAAAAAGAGCACCTGATTGTCAGAGCCTGCTTCAATCGATACCAAAAAAACTGTTAGAGTTCGCAGGGATCAGGCCTGACTCTGCGAAAGCTGCAGTTATGTGTGTTGTGTTTTGTAAGTGACAGTGATCGATTCATATTGCATTTGGGTGGGCTGGGCTGGGCTTGGCGGAGGGGCTAAACACAGGTGCTAGCAGGTATCTGGGCTAATCCCACTAACGCTGCATTTTTGGGAACCCTAAACTACTGGGGACGCTAGTATAGATCTGATCAGATCAAAGATATTGATTCATTCAGACAGATAGTAAAGGTGTATAGTGCGTGCGTGAGTGTTAGCACTACTGGCACTAATCAGATGCTGCCTGGGACTGACACTGACCATGATGCTAAAACCTGTACTGGGGGGTGATCCGGGGGTTAAACCTTTATTTGGTAATATATGGCGAGTACCCTGACGCTATAAAAACCTGACGGTGACAGTAACTAGCTAACTGGCTAAGTAGCGTCACCCATGACACTAAATACAGTAATCAGAAAAGAGATCTGTACACTATATTAGTGACACTGGTGACAGGGGGTGAAAGGGTTACCTGGGGGGTGATCAAGGGCTTAAACCTTTATTAGGTGGGGTTTAGGGGGGTACCTGGGCCTACCACTAACTGCCCTAAGGCTGATTAGTGTCATAAATGACACCAGTACAGTGATCAGTGAAAAATCTGAAAACTGCACTTGGTGACACAGTGACAGGGAGTGAAAGGGTTAACTGGGGGGGGCAATTGGTTGGCGATCAGGGGGTGAAAAGTGTGCCTATGTGTACTGTGTCAGTGTAGTGTTGGTGCAACTCACGTTTGGATGTCCTCTCTCCTCTCTCTGGAACAGAAAAGACTTCCAGGAGGGGAGGTGACATCACTTCCTCTGACTGTGTTTACACTTACAGGCCGAGGACAGTCTCTCATTCGTCAGAACCGATCACCAGGTCCAGGCCAGAAATCATTGGCATGGGCCTCGAGACTGATCGGTTCTGAAGCAAATCTGAGCATTGCGGGTGCGTCCGGCGCGCGTGCCCCCTAGGGCGATTCGTGCAGGAGAGCCGACTTGCCGCAGTACAACTGCAGTGGGCGCGTGGGAACTAGTTAACCAGCACTTGTTTTGTTTACATTCTGCTGTGAGTGGGGACCGCCTGCCCCTTAACATCCAGTTATTCACAATGAATTTGGATCATTCCTTATGTTATCAAACAAATTTGAAAATGTGACGTCATCAAAATGAAACGGTTGAATGAATTCATTTGTTATCTTTCAATACAACTTTTTTCAGATTCATTGCCACACGTTTCTATGTCCATTAGGAGATTTGGACACATCTAAATCTCAGATAATGACATTCTCTTCCAGAAACTAATCAAAATGAAATGAACTGCACATGTCTATTGTGGGCTGCTCAGGCAATAAAGAATCCTCAAACCATAACATTTCCAGCACTGTGCTTTATAGTTGGTATGAGGTTCTCTAAAATACCATCTTCACTTTGCTTCAAACGTGTCTACTGTTAAGTGGTCTGAATAGGGAATATGGGGAATATCTTCAAGGCTTCTACCTAAACATATATTATTTGCACTGGCCCAGGAAAAGAAAAAACCCATCTGGCCTTTTTTTTCCTTCCTACACTATATCAGGATAAGCAAAAAATCTATAGGTGGCTTAAAATCATAATAAATAACAAACAACTATAAATATTCACTTGATATACTTTAGTATAGACATTTGTCTTTCTTTCAGGTGAGCTGTTCTTTATGCATCGTATCATTTTTAGCAGCTTTTAACACCTCAAACATTAATCAGCCCTATTGTTCATAGTATCCCTGACAGTACAGAGCAGGTGTGTCTCTTGTCTGTAATTATAAAGCCTCTTAATAAAAGAGGTGTACAGTGCCAAGTATTTTCCCACAGATTCACTGTTAAGTGCATGTAAAGTCCTATGTTATTTTCTGTCCAAGTATTTCAGCAGTAAAATGAAATAATGTACACATTAATGAAGCAGGTAGAATAAGCCAACATCCTATGTCCTTTATTGAACTTTAAATGTTTAGATCAAAGAGAGGTAAACACGTTTATAGAATTGTTTTTATTTGCAGTTAGGTTACCCTTATAATCGAGGATTAAAGTTACATAATGTAACTGATCTGATCTGTGGGAAAATTACAGCTACACCTCTTTCATTAAAAAGGTGCAATATGCTTGGACAAGTATAAATAAATATTACAAAACTGGATCACATGCACTGTTATATTTAATGGTATGGTTTAGCAAAGGAGAAGGTATTTCACTTAACCTATTGAAGCTGTTTACCAAATTACTGAACAAAATTTAACTACTTGCCACCCAGGGCCGAAACTAGGGGGGGCACACACCCTGGGTGACAGATCTAGGGGGGCGCTACCAGGGGTTCGTCACTCCCACCCGCACTGGGAAGCACTACTCTAAGGGTGTCACTGTCACCTGATCAAGTGTAATGGACAAGCAGCACCCGCTGGATCGGTTTTCAAATACCAGAGAACCAAATAGGAGGGTGTAATGGAAATTTGTAAGTTCTGTATATAATTGTATTTTACTTTGTATGTATTGCACACTGCCCTCACTGTGCCCACGGCACTAATAATGTTTTCAGTACATGTTTACATTCTTTTGAGTCCAGATTAGAATTAGCCTGCCTATGTAACGTCCCTTGTTACCATAAACGTACAATTGTAATATTAATGTGATACCTACGTAATCATGTGTAAAAAACTTTCAATTGTGTCATAATAAAGCAGAACACTTATTTGGAAAGATGCTGAGCGTATCTTTTGTGTCTGTTCCCTACTGCAGTAGTTATTGTTAATTTGGAACCACTAATCAATATAAGGATAGGAGTTGCCTATCTATAAAATGTCATGGTCAGAGGGAGACGGCACAGGCGCACTAGCGCTGAATAACTCTGCTCCTCCCACCCGCCAGCGGGGCATTCCAGAGTGACGCTTCAGTATGGGAGAGCCTTCGTGGAACTGGAAGGCAATTATTAGGATAAGCAGAGGTGTTTGTGTGCAGAAGGCCCTGGACTAGGAAGTTGGAGTTGGTATGGCAATGGATTGGGGGGCCTGGGGGGTGCAGAGAAGGCCCTGGACTGGTGGGGGGGCAAATGAGGCCCTTTACTGAGGGGGGGGTGCTTGGAGGAGGTCCTGGGCTGGGGGGTGCAGAGGAGGCCCTGGGCTGAGGGGGTGTGTGTGTAGGAGGCCCTGGACTGAGGAGGGCTCAGAGGAGGCTCAGAGGAGGCCCTGGACTGTGGGGGTGCAGTGGGGGCCTTGGGCTGATGGGGGGAGCAGAGGAGACATTGGGCTGGGGGGGTGCAGAGTATGCCCTGGACTGAGGGAGGTGAGGGGGTGAAGAGAAGGCCCTGATCTGGGGGGGGCGCAGAGGAGACCCTGGACTTGGGGGGTGCAGAGGAGGCCCTGGACAGTGGGGGTTCAGAGGAGACCCTAGGCTGAGGGGTGGTGTAGAGGAGGCATGGGTTGGGGGGGTGCAGAGAAGGCCCTGGACTGGGGAGGTGCAGAGGAAGCCCTGGACTGGGAGGGGAGGTGGGTGCAGAAGAGGCCTTTGATTAGGAAATGGTGCCTAGCTCTCTGCTCAGGGAGCACTGAGAACTGAGTGGTCGGCGGTGTTTGATTACTCGGTTCTCAGCCATAGAGCCACCAGGGAGAGATGCAGCATCCACCTACGTAAGTATGATTTTAAAAAAAACATACCCATACCTGATGACATGTCCTCTTTCCTGCTATCTGGCCCACATGACAATTAGGCCTTATTCACATGGAGCATATACGTCCATGCCCAGTGTGATGGCCGTGTACCGTGTGGGGATGCATGGTGTTCTGTGCATCCCCTTGCAGGCACTCCAGTTAAAGTCAATTGGGATGCAGCATCTGCATGGACATAGTTGAATGTCAAAATCTTACACACAGACAGGAAGGGATGCATGTATCTGAACACACAATGTCTGCATTTGGATCTGTGCTCCCACAGGTAACGCTCTCTGGTGGATGCAGATGCAACAAAAAGTGGAGCAGCATACAGGACCTGTCTCAGCCCCTGTCTGAATGAGCCCTTAGGGGAATTTATCAAAACTAGAGCAGACAGAATCTAGGGCAGCTGTGCATGGCAACCAATTAGCTCATAGCTTTCATTTTCAAAGCTGAACAAGCTGAAGATAGAAGCTGATTGGTTGCCATGCGCAACTGTTCCAGATTCTGACTGCACCAGTTTTGATAAATTCCCCTCTCTTTGTTTTACATTTCTTACTACTGACTACTGCATTCTAAGTACAGCACATTCTTTGTTAATGTGGTTGCATAATCACAAGGTTTTTTTAATTTCATGAATTCTATGCATGAAGGTAAAAAACCTTCTGTGTGCAGCAGCCCCCCTAATACTTACCTGAGCCCCCTCTCAATCCAGCGATGTCCACGAGAGCCTTGGCTCTCCTGGGACTCGCACTTCTAAATGGCTTTTGGCAGCAGCGGGAGCCATTGGCTCCCGCTGCTGTCAATCACGGCCAATGAGCTAATCAGGTGACGGAGTGGGCGGGAGTGCGCCTGCTTGGATGCCCCCATAGCAAGCTGCTTGCTGTGGAGGCACCTGGAAGGAGGAAAAGACCAGCGTGGGACCTGAGAAGAGGAGGATCCAGGCTGCTCTGTTCAAAACCATTACAGAGCAGGTAAGTATAACATGTTTGTTATTAAAAAAAAAAAAAACAAGAATTTAATAACTATTTAAGGTTAGCTTTGTGTACTAAAGGATATGCAATAGAACAATTTTATTTCATTAAAATGAGTGCACCGAGGTTTGTACTGTCTGTTACTTGATTGTGGCACAGTCATTAAAGCATATGGCCATTTAAGCCCCTCCCACTGTTGATGCAGCCTGACCACACCCACAGTTTTAGCTCGGCGCCACTATATTGCCACATACCATTTATCTTGGGAGGGGGTGCAAAAAAATGACCAGCCCCGGGTGCCAGATGTACTAGCTACGCCACTGTTGCAGCCTGCCTACATTAAATTTACTGCAGGTGGGCAGAACAGGCAGGACAACATACCGGTACGTCACTGCCTTGCTTCTGGATTTGGACACAGCATAAGTTTGGCAGCTGATTTCAGCCAATGATTTTAGCTGAAGTCAGCTGATCGGCTATGGCCAATCACACACAGAGTTCTGTGTTTATGAAAACACAGAACTCTGTGTACTGTGAACAGCAATCTGGCTGTCAGGGAGAAAAACAGCCAGATAGTTAAGTAAAAGCAGCACAAATTATACATATTACACATTATTAGGCACACAGTTAACCCCAGTGTCATTAGTACAGTGTCAGTGCACAGTATAGTATTATCACTGATCACTGTATTAATGTAACTAGCAATGTCAGTGTCAGTAATGCCGCGTACACACGAGCGGACTTTACGGCAGACTTTGCCCGGCGGACGGGATTTGGTCGGACAATTCGATCGTGTGTGGGCTCCAGCGGACTTTGTTTTCTCAAAAGTTGGACGGACTTAGATTTGAAACATGTTTTAAATTAATCCGTTGAAATCGAGTCCGGTTGAAAAGTCCGCCGTCTGTATGCTAGTTCGACGGACAAAAAGCCACGCTAGGGCAGCTATTGGCTACTGGCTATGAACTTCCTTGTTTTAGTCCGGTTGTACGTCATCACGTACGAATTCGACGGACTTTGGTGGATTGTGTGTAGGCAAGTCCGTTCATTCAGAAAGTCCGTTGTAAAGTCCGTCGAAAAGTCCACCGGGCAAAGTCTGCCGTAAAGTCCGCTTGTGTGTACGCGGCATTAGTGACCCTCCCAAATAGCGTCTTTTAGCTGCAGATTGCTCACCATCCTATCACAGTCACACTATAAGTCACTGATCACCGTCATTACAATATAGCATCTATAACTGCATAAATTCCAGAATACTATATACAGTCAGGTTCATAAATATTGCGACATTGACACAATTCTAATCTTTTTGGCTCTATACACCACCACAATGGATTTAAACTGAAATGAACAAGATGTGCTTTAACTGCAGGCTTTCAGCTTTAATTTGAGGGTATTTACATCCAAATCAGGTGAACGGTGTAGGAATTACAACAGTTTGTATATGTGCCTCCCACTTTTTAAGGGACCAAAAGTAATGGGACAGATGAACAATCATCCATCAAACTTTCACATTTTAATACTTGGTTGCAAATCCTTTGCAGTCAATTACAGCCTGAAGTCTGGAACGCATAGACATCACCAGACGCTGGGTTTCATCCTTGGTGATGCTCTGCCAGGCCTTTACTGCAACTGTCTTCAGTTCCTGCTTGTTCTTGGGGCATTTTCCCTTCAGTTTTGTCTTCAGCAAGTGAAATGCATGCTCAATCAGATTTAGGTCAGGTGATTGACTTGGCCATTGCATAACATTCCACTTCTTTCCCTTAAAAAACTCTTTGGTTGCTTTCGCAGTATGCTTCAGGTCATTGTCTATCTGCACTGTGAAGCGCCGTTCAATTAGTTCTGAAGCATTTTGCTGAATATGAGCAGATAATATTGCCCGAAACACTTCAGAATTCATCCTGCTGCTTTTGTCAGCCGTCACATCATCAATAAATACAAGAGAACCAGTTCCATTGGCAGCCATACATGCCCACGCCATGACACTACCACCACCATGCTTCACTGATGAAGTGGTATGCTTTGGATCATGAGCAGTTCCTTTCCTTCTCCATACTCTTCTCTTCCCATCACTCTGGTACAAGTTGATATTGGTCTCATCTGTCCATAGGATGTTGTTCCAGAACTGTGAAGGCTTTTTTAGATGTTGTTTGGCAAACTCTAATCTGGTCTTCCTGTTTTTGAGGCTCACCAATGGTTTACATCTTGGGGTGAACCCTCTGTATTCACTCTGGTGAAGTCTTTTCTTGATTGTTGACTTTGATACACATACACCTACCTCCTGGAGAGTATTCCTGATCTGGCCAACTGTTGTGAAGGGTGTTCTCTTCACCAGAGAAAGAATTCTACGGTCTTCCACCACAGTTGTTTTCCGTGGTCTTCCGGGTCTTTTGAATGTTGCTGAGCTCACCAGTGCGTTCTTTCTTTTTAAGGATGTTCCAAACAGTTGATTTGGCCACAACTAATGTTTTTGCTATCTTTCTGATAGGTTTGTTTTGTTTTTTCAGCCTAATGATGGCTTGCTTCACTGATAGTGACAGCTCTTTGGATCTCATATTGAGAGTTGACAGCAACAGATTCCAAATGCAAATAGCACACTTGAAATTAATTATGGACCTTTTATCTGCTCCTTCTAAATTGGATAATGAAGGAATAATACACACTCGGCCATAGAACAGCTGAGCAGCCTATTGTCCCATTACTTTTGGTCCCTTAAAAAGTGGGAGGCACATATATAAACTGTTGTAATTCCTACACCGTTCAACTGATTTGGATGTAAATACTCTCAAATTGAAGCTGAAAGTCTGCAGTTAAAGCACATCTTGTTCATTTAAGTTCAAATCCATTGTGGTGGTGTATAGAGACAAAAAGATTAGAAATCTGTCCATGTCCCAATATTTATGGACCTGACTGTATACCATAGTTTGTAGATGCTATAACTTTCTCACAAACCAATTAATGTACAGTTACTGGGAGTATTTTTCTTACCAAAGACATGTAGCAGAATACATTTTGGCTTACATTTATGAAGAAATTCATTTTTTTTTTATTGTACTTTTTTCAGAGCACAAATTGTAAGTTAGTGCTGTGGTTAGTAATTAATACAGTTTGTGGATAAAATAGGATAACATCATTGTTGTGCGCAGCCTGTTGCATTACGGTGTGCACACCAGAGCACAATCACACATGCGTGTATATCAGCAGAGCAGTGGACAGTGTCAGTAGAGCAAAGATTGGTGTCAGTAGGGCAGTGGACGATGTCAATAGTTTTTAATTTTTATTATTTTAAAAAATTTTTTTCAATTTTATTTTTTATTATTTTTTACAATGTTTTTTTACAATATTATTTTTTACAATATTATTTTAATAAAAACATTTTTAGGAGCCCCGTTATGGGGCTTTGGTGAAGTATCAAGGGTCTAAACAGACCCCTGATGTCTCACTTAAGAGACAGAGAAAGACACCGAGGACAGAGATTCCCCAGTCCCTTTCTCTGCAGCCTGCAGTAAACATAGTTTACTATGCTTCAGGTAAGAATAAAGACAGGAGCTATCAGTACAGATCACTTGCTGTGTTCATTCAGAAAAGGAAGAGGAGGGGAGAGGAGGAAAGCTGGCAGCACTGCAGGGGGAGAGTGGAAGTAGGGGGAGTTGGGACCACACAGGATGGTTAGGGTGTGCCCAGGCACACCCAGCACACCCTGTGCGCATGCCTATGGATAACATAAGAGGTACATAGGTCATGTTGTTACAATACAGAAGATTGAGGGTTGGTTGGCTGGGTAAAAAAAAAAAGGCATTCTAACATAGTAAGCCTTAAGTTAGTACAACATACTAAGTAGGTGAATAGTAAGCAGGGAGATGTTGGGAATATGAAGACGTTAAAGCATTTCTTACAAGGTTGGACTAGTGGGCTATAAAGGTAATACACAAGAGAGCGTTTGGGTATAGATCGAGCAGTAAAGGATCATAAAGTTTAAGGTTTTATGGGAGCCTTAGGCATTTAGGGTGTTTGAGCCAAACTTCCCATTGCATGTGAAATGCTGGTATTTGGAGGTGTACTTTGGCATACATGTATTACATCAAACAATGACTGTTCAAGATGGAGATGATTTCTAAAATGGAGGGGGAGTGAGATACTTTTCATTTTCTGGAAATAGCCAGATGGGTGGCTATAAGTACATGAGAAATGATGGTGTGAGCGGATCAAGGCCATGTATCTATATCTAGCCCCAACAGAACCATCTGCGGCGATAGGTAAAAAGAGATTGTTATGATAGAGAAGAGAAGCTTAGAAAGAATGGACCAAAATTGAGGGAGCACTGGACAATTCCACCATATTGGTAGTGAAGTTCCTGGATTTCCACAATGTCTCCAGCATAAGTTGGTAGAAGAGGGGTAGATGCGGGCAAGTTTACATGGAGTGAGGTACCAGTTATGGAATAGTTTCTGGACAGACTCCCAGTGTAGTAGGCAGTGAGAGGTTCTCAGAGGCATTTGAAGAGAGCAATACTCATAGGCGTGCGCAGGGGGTGTGCCAGGTGTGCCTGGGCACACCCTAATCACCAAGGTTGCCAACCATGTAGGGTCTGTAAAAAGCCAGAGGCTTGCTCCACATCTCTGCTGCCTCCTTAGCCAATGATAACTACACTGCCTAGCCCCCTTCCCCAGTGTGCCTTATTTGGCTTTACAACAGAAGGCAAGAGAGGGAGAACTAAACACAGCCTGCAGTGTGGGACAGGATTCAGCCTACCAGGAGAAGCATGCATGTGTGTTTGAGCTTTAGGGTGCACACCCTAATGCAATAGGCTGCGCACACCTATGGCAATACTATTGCTGAGGGGTGTAGGTGCATTGCAGGAGTTGTTTCCAATTGAGCATAGATGGGGTATTCAAATGGTGTGTGATATCAGTAAGAAGTTTGTAAATATAGCATATACCACAACGGTGAGAGGAGACTTGTTTCTAGAATTTGATTTTGTGCCAGAGTGTGAGGTCATCTGACCATTTTGTGCAGAAAAGGGCAGAGCGGAGTCTAATTTATTTGAAGAAATCCTTGGAGGTGTGAGAATTTGCAATGCCGTGAGTGGTATGGAGGAAAGGTGTTGCGGTAAACCTTTGGTATGTTGAAGGACAGGTTTCCATGTTTTGACAGTGGCATTAATAGAATCAAGGTAGGAGTGCATTCCATGGAATTGTAGGAGTAAGGCACTAAGGACCATCTTAGGTTGAGAAGCTAGAGTTACTTTCTCTATTTGATGCCAGGTAGTTTGTTGGGTAGGGTTCCACCAGAGTTTGGCTTGATCAAGAATGGTTGCTTTGTAGTATTCTTGAATGTCTGGAAACAGGTGTGCATAATGTATTGCGTTTAAGTCGAGAGTGTTTCCCATTCAATATTAAACTGGTCGTGATAGTGTGAAGTTTGTGGAGCTGTGCTTGGAGGAAGGGGAGAGGTATAGTCCGGAATGTATATAGAATGTGCGGTAGTAGATACATTTTGGATATAGCTTGGATGTGTTGAAGGTCCTGTATGGCCTTTTGGAATTTTTAAAAGGAGATTGAAGAAGTTGAGAGATATCAGTCTGGAAGAAGGGGAGATTAGTAGACGTACATGCCGCAATGCTATGTTTCATGGTTTGGTCAAGGCCAATGCCTAGCATACTAGATTTGGAATAGTTAATCTTATAGAGAGAGGCCTTACTGAATAGGTCCAAGGTACGGTGAAGCTCAGGAAGCGATTTCATAGGGTCAGTCAGGCAAATGTTGACGTCGTCAGCATAGAGACCAATTTTATGTGTCCTGACACCAACTTCAATACCTGAGATAAGGGGGTTGCTACAAATAGATTGAGCCAAGGGTTCCATTATGAGAGCAAAAATTAGGGGGAGAGTGCACATCCTTGGCGCGTCCCAATTGAGATGTGATAAGGTTTTGACAGTAAGCCAGATGCTATGACCCTAGCGCTAGGGGAAGAATAAAGGGCCAAATTGGCTTGCAAAATCATGCCAGAGAAGCCAAATTTCGTTAGAACAGCTCCTAAGTAGGTCCAGTCAACTCTATCAAATGCCTTCTCAGCATCAAGGGAAATGAGCAGGGAAGGCTTTCGATGATGCTCTGTCCATTGTAGTAGTTCAATGAATCTGCGCATACTGTCCGACACTTGTCTGCCAGCCACAAACCCCACGTGGTCAATATGTACTAGGTGCAGGATGATATCTGAGAGCTGTGTAGCCAGAAGCTTGGCATAAAGCTTTGTCTCAGTGTTCAATAAAGAGACGGGTCTGTAGCAGGCAGGATTATTGGACGGTTTGCCTGGCTTTGGAATGGTGGTGATGGTGGCCTGCAGGGATTCCATTGGGATAGAGTCTGTAGTGGCGATATAATTTAAAGATTAACATACAGTATCTCACAAAGGTAATTACACCCCTCATATTTTTGTAAAATATTTTATTATATCTTTTCATGTGACAATACTGAGGAAATTACACTTTACTACAATGTAAAGTAGCGAGTGTACAGAACTGTATATTTGCTGTCCCCTCAAAATAACGCAACAAAAGTGAGTACACCCCTGAGTGAAAATGTCCAAATTGGGCCCAAAGTGACAATATTTTGTGTGGCCACCATTATTTTCCAGCACTGCCTTAACTCTCTTGGGCATGGAGTTCACCAGAGCTTTACAAGGTTGCCACGGGAGTCCTCTTCCACTCCTCCTTGATGACATCACAGAGCTGGTGGATGTTCGAGACCTTGAGCTCCTCCACCTTCCATTTGAGGATGACCCACAGATGTTCATTAGGGTTTAGGTCTGGAGACATGCTTGGCCAGTCTATCACCTTTACCCTCATTTTCTTTAGCAAGGCAGTGATCGTCTTGGAGGTGTGTTTGGGGTCGTTATCAAGTTTGAATACTGCCCTGTGGCCCAGTCTCCGATGGGACGGATCATGCTCTGCTTCAGTATGTCACAGTACATGTTGGCATTCATGGTTCCCTCAATGAACTGCAGCTCGCCAGTGTCAGCAGCACACATGCAGCCCCAGACCATGACACTCCCACCACCATACTTGACAAAGAAACAGTGTGAAAATTGTTTGTGAGGGCAAGAAGGGGGTTTGCGGGACGTGAAGTGGGTTTCCTGTAAGCAAATTAGGTCAGATGTATGAGCCAGGGCCTCCTTCCATAATACATTTCTCTTGTATGGGGAATTTAGACCTTTAGCGTTAATGGATGTGATGGTAATAGACATGCTGAGTTTTTTTTAATAGAAGGGGGGAGTATAGGGATTACTCTATCTAGTGCCCAAGAAACAAACAAAAACAGATTTACGTTAGTATTAAACAGCAAGTAATGTAGCATAAACGTAATAAAATCACGAAAACGAACTGTATGACAGAGAACAAATTGTGAAGAAAAGTAAAACTGAGTAATGCACTATATGAAGGTGCTTGGCACCTTTTTCTTTCTCGGGGGAAACAGAGAATATAAAGTGCAACTGGTGTCACGCTCGCTTAGGACAATCATGAAGAGAGTGCAGTTACATAGTGTTAGAAGTACCAATTACCTTGTAGCTTAGAGATATATGAAGGCAGGAGCAATTACGGGTGGAGGTAGTGCGCCAGGGATCCTGGGCACGCATAGAAGGCCATTGCGGCCTCCTCAGGACCTGTATCAACAGGAGCATCCCAGTGCTGTTTCTTGAGTAGAGAGGCCTTATTAGGGGAGAGTGTCAGTGACTGTGCTGTTTTTCAAAATTTTCATTTTTTCATTTATATCGCATTAAATGACGGGGTCTGCCAATTGGCACCGAGCGCTGACTGGAGTGTTCTGGTGTCTAATTGTTAGTACAGCAGCTTCTCCAGAGCTCTTCAGTTTTTTTTTTTTTGTTCAGCCCGCTGGGTTGAACGAAAAAAAAACTACTAGTGTGCACCAGGCGCTAGCCCTGAGAGTGTGTGAATTTAAAGTAATTTCAAGGATGTTCTTCTAAATAAACCTCTATGTCTGATGATGTGTTTAGTTTGAAAAATAAAATGTAAACTCACAAAACCACTGATGATCTCTGTAAAGCACTGAGGGGACAGCAAAAGCAAGGATACACGGGCAGATGCTTACCATAGGCAAACAGCTAAACATACAGAAGAAATGCATACAGGGGTTTGTTTCACTTGCCAAGGGAATTACATTTCCGTCACTTCAGTTATAGAATTTTTACAGCTCTACCACACACTACAATTTTGTCTGGCAGGGCAGGAGACCTGATTTTACTCTATTACTACACTACTACTACAACTACTACTATTCTACCAGCCTATGATTGGAAAAAATTATAAAATATATACATATATATAAAAAAAAAATATATGCATTAACCACTTCAGCCCTGGTAGATTTTACCCCCTTCCTGACCAGAGCACTTTTTGCGATTCGGCACTGCATCACTTTTCGTATTCAAAGTTTTTTATTGAAAAGCATACATAAATTACAACAGGCAATGTTTGTATGACATGTAGTAGTAATAAGTATACAGGTCTTTGTTCTGCGACATGTGCATTACAGTGGGTAACAAGTATATATCAGAAAAATAATGTCCAGAGGATATTCCTCGCAGAGATAACTATGGACGTAATAGAACTATTTCGAATAACAGCTAGAAGGGTATTGAGATAATAACAAAAACGTAATGTTTTACTTGTTTGCTCTGACTGAGCGTCTGCGAGTATATGCATAGTCAAAATCTGGGAGTTGTTTCGTGTTTTGTAGAAAACATTACCATTGATGTATCAGGAGGAGAGACATAAGGAAGAAAATGTAGAGTGAGGATAGTGACAGGAATAGGATAGTTAGAGAGAGACTAGGAATAAGGAGTGGAAAGGGGAGGAGTGGCCGGGAGGGCCGCATAAACCAGAGAAGCACCAATAAGTCTGTCTAATGTTGTTGCGACCAATTTATGGTTCGAGGAGTTGTTTGTCGAAGTCCGGGGGTAAAAAGTGTTCGGCCCAGGAGTTCCATATTTTAAGATGTTGGGGGATTTTATCCAGGATTGTTGCTTCTATTTTACTATGGATCATAGCTTGTGTGACCCTGTTGGTAACTTCGGCTAGGGTGAGTTTTGGGGTTTTCCATGCCCTAGCAATCGTCTGTTTGGCTGCTGTCGTGAGCTGAAGGAGAAGGCGGGTCTGGGATCTGGTGAAATCCGAGGGGATTAGATTCAGCAGTGCAACAGCCGGATCTGGATCAAGGGGGTGTTGAAATAAGGTGGAAGCCATACGGAATATTGCAGCCCAAAATTCCCGTACTATTGGGCACGTCCACCAAATATGTACATGGGTACCCCTTTCGTTACAGCCACGAAAACAGGTATCGGGATAGCTTGGGAGGAATTTGGAGATCCTGGCCGGGACTAGGTACCATCTCATGAGTACTTTGTAGTTTGCTTCTTGAGCCATTATGTTGTGGGATGATATTTTCGTATTGGACCAGATATCAGACCAGTCCTCTGCATCAAGATCTAACGAGAGGTCTGTGGACCACTGTACAGCGTAAGAGGGAAGGTTGGTTGGGGGAGAGGTCAGATGGGTATATAGGAGGGAAATCAGTCCCGGAGCATGAGGGTCCGAGTTGCAGATTCCTTCGAAAATAGTTAGATCATCTAGTGAGGTATGTGTGCCTATGGTTGTTTGAATAAAGTGGGTTATCTGTAAATACCTAAATAGTTCTGTGGGGGGAATTTCATCATTGTTTTGTAGCGAAGTAAATGTCTTAATGGTAGATCCAGTGATAAAATCGCACACACGATATAGTCCCGCCCTAAGCCAGATTTGAAATGATCTCGGATTGGTTTGGGCCGGGTAGAATTTTGGGTGGTCTAGGAATGAGAGTAGCGGGGAATGGGCCGATTGTAATTTAAATGGACCTCGGAGTTTGTCCCACAATTTAAGAGAGTGTGCTGTAACGGGGTTACTGACTGGGCCTCGCGTTGAGGGGGGTAGCCATAGTATGTTAAACACTTTGAGGGGGTGAAGGTCAATGGCTTCCAAACTAACCCAGAGTGGAGTTTCATTTTTTGCATGATATAGAGTTATCTGGGCTAGCTGAGCTGCGTGATAGTATCCCAAGAAGTTAGGCAAACCCAGCCCTCCCTTGAGTTTACTACGAAGTAGTATAGCTTTAGCTACTCTAGGTCTAGTGGAGCCCCATATATATTTGGACACTTTTGACTGAATAATGCGGTGGTAGTATAAAGGAATAGGGATCGGAAGGACTCTATATAAATAGAGTAGTTTAGGTAGCATGGACATTTTTACTGCCGCAATCCGGCCTAACCATGAGATACAAAGTGGGCGCCAAGATTCTAATAAACTAGTTATGTGTCTTAACATAGGGAGGTAGTTGGCTCTAAACAGGTGGCTTGGGTCGCTGGTTAGCTTGATACCTAGGTAGGGAATTGTGGTTGTAGACCAGGTGAAAGAGAAGAATTCTTGTAAATGTTCTAGTTCTGAGTGTGGAAGGGACACATTGAGGGCCTTAGACTTGGATTGGTTGACTTCCAATCCAGTTATTAGCGCAAATTGATCTAGGAGGTGAATTAGATTCGGGAGTGTGGTTCGTGGGGATGTGACAAATAGTAGTGCATCGTCAGCAAATAGGCATAATTTATGTGATGTAGAGGCTACCTCTAAGCCTTTAATATTTGGGTTTGCTCTAAGGAGAGCTGCTAGTGGTTCGATCGCCAATGCGAACACTAGAGGGGAGAGGGGGCACCCTTGTCTTGTGCCTCGTTGTATTTGAAAATAGTCCGATCGGTATCCTGAATATTTAACATATGCTCTTGGTTGGTTGTAAAGTGAGTCTACCCATTGCAGAAAGTTGGGGCCAAATCCCCATCTTTGTAGTATATAGCGGAGGTAAGGCCAAGAGACAGTGTCAAATGCCTTACGGATGTCAAGAGAGAGGAGATGCATAGGGATTTGGCGTGTTCGAGCTAGGTGTTGGAGCAGGATGACCCGACGGATATTATCACTGGCCTGGCGTTTTGGAATGAAGCCTACTTGGTCTTTGTGTATGAGGCCACCTATAATTGGGTTAAGGCGTAACGCCATGATTTTGGCTAGAATCTTTATATCCAAATTGAGTAGGGAAATAGGCCTGTAATTTGACCATAGAGTATTGTCTGAGTTAGGCTTAGGTATCATAGAGATAATGGCTGTCAATGTGTCCCGACCAAAGGAATGTTGTTTAAGGAGGGCGTTAAAAGTGTTAGTGAGAAGGGGGGCTAGGATGGGAGCAAATTTTTTAAAGTATGAAGCAGAAAGACCGTCAGGGCCCGGTCTTTTGTGTGGTTTAAGAGACTTTATAGCCATAAGGACTTCTTCGGATGTAATGGGAGATTCCATAGACTCTTTATTGGCCTCTGATAACCTCGGGAGTGTAATGTTTTGAAATAATACCTCAGCTTGTGTCGCCGAGAAGGTACGTGTTGGGGTATATAGTTCAGCTAGCTTTCTGCGGAATTCAGATAGCACCTTCACTGGGTTACTCGTAAAATTATCTTTGGCCACTTTGAGTCTAATGGGCTTGTGCATTCTTTCCGGTTGGCGTAGTCTCAATGCGAGGAAGGTGTCTGGCTTATTGGCTTTATTATAAATTGTATGGTTGGATCTGCGAATGGCTCTGTCCGCTGATTCTGCCAAGAGCAGGTCCAACTCTGTTTTCGTCTTTTCTAGCAAAATTCTATGAGGTTCAGTTGGAGTGGATTGGAATTGGAGGAAAAGGCGGTGAAAATCTGCTTCCAATTGCTGGATTCTAAGTTTTTTATCTCTTTTGAGGTGAGTAGATACAGATATGCAGGTCCCTCTAATTACGGGTTTGTGTGCCTCCCATAATAGGACTGGTGAAATGTCAGGAGTGGAATTATGTTTTATGTATTCTTTAAGAGCCAGTTCTATATCGAAACAGTAAGATTGGTTAGTTAAATATGCCTCATTTATACACCATGTACAGTCTCTAGACTGGGGGATCAGGGCAGAGACAGTTGTGATCACTGCACAGTGGTCTGACCAGGTAATTGGAACAATGTTTGAGTGGAGTAGGGTAGGTGAGGATGCAACAGGTATAAAGATATGATCGATCCTTGAAAAGGATTTGTGTGGATATGAATAGAACGTAAAGTTTTTCTTGGTTGGGTTACATTCTCTCCATGTGTCTAATAGTGAGGCTTGCTGGAATAGTTTGCGGAATAATATAGAGGGGGAGTATTGTTCAGGGGTATAGGGAGATTTATCAAGGTGTGGATGAAGCACTTGATTGGAGTCTCCGCATATAAAAAGGGTACCCTTGCTGTGTGTTCGTATTACTTGTAGGAGATGTTTGAAGAATGGGTTAGGATTGTTATTGGGGGCGTAATAAGAGACTATAGTGGTCATCATGTCTTGTAGGTGACCAACTAAAATAATATAGCGACCTTCGGGGTCTTTAATTTCTTTAGTGAGAGTGAATGGAAGGGTACGGTGAAATGCAATGAGGACGCCTCGTTGTTTAGTGGCAGCCGAGGCGGAGAACACTTGGGGATATTTGGAACTAAAGTATTTAGGGGTTGCTTGGATTGAAAAGTGTGTTTCCTGTAGGGCTACTACACTGGCTTTCAGGTGTGCGAAGGTACGAAAGGCCTTAACCCTTTTATTTGGAGAGTTGAGTCCCTTGACATTAAGGGAGAGTATGTTCAGAGGGGCCATTGATATGGGTAGGGAGAAATACTAGGGGTAGATGTCCGAGGATCATGCGGCCCACCCGACCTAGTGGAGAATGGGGAAGGAAATGGAAAGGAAAGGTGTGAGGAAAAGAAAAAGAAGGGGAGAGAGGATAGAGCGTGTTTTTTGTAGAGAGAACAAGTAAGTGTAATAACACTTGGTATGTTGGACATGTTAGCCCAACAAGTGGATGTCCATACTTCCAGACCAGCCAGCTGGCGAGGGAGTATGTGCATCCTATAGGGGGGTGCAGTGACAATTCCCCGCCGCAGGTCGGGAAAAGTTAAAGATCTGTGGTGCTCAAAAAATACAAACAATACATACTAAGACCGTGTTATTGTATTCAATTATAAGATGTCGGCAATAATCCCGCTTTGGTGAGAAAGATTTCAGTGTCAAACAAGTGGTGCATCTGAGCCCAGAGTCACCAGGGGGGATAAGGAGATCTAAGGATAATTGGTATCAATTTAACTATGCCTGTATAAGTTGTATAATTAGCATTTTTGAAACCTTAGGTTAAACAAGTAAGATTAAACCAAACAGAGCAAAAAGAAAATAAAAAGGAAAAAAAAAAAAAAAAAAAAAAAAAAATAAAAAATAAAGGGGGTATTCAGAACATATGCACCCCATAGTGGGATTGGGGAGATCACATA
Source organism: Lithobates clamitans (assembly GCA_037952925.1). NCBI lineage: Eukaryota > Metazoa > Chordata > Amphibia > Anura > Ranidae > Lithobates > Lithobates clamitans. Next base: position 3,360,961 of record JBBGZY010000019.1, on the reverse strand, counting down.
TGCTGAGTTCCGTATCAGTGGGAAATCTTACCAGGATACAAACATCTGAGTCTCGATGGTGTAAAATAGTAAAAAGAGTAAAAAAGGGAGAAAAAAAATAAAAAAAAAAAAAAAGGGGGGAGAAATTCACAACTATCTCAGTTCATTGAGATATCAACCGTGAAACCAGGAGTTCTCCTGAGGTGTTAAATAAGAGCATTAAATGTTAGATTCTTCAGCGAGACGTGTGTGCTTTAGGATCAAAAAGGCTTGCTTGACGGGACGGTGTTCCTTTTCGGATCGAGGAAGGGCCAGCTTGGTTCCGTTTAGGAGTGGCGGTGTAAGGGTGGGCTGCAGAGCGGGCTGGAGTACGTGGTAACGCTGTTTCTGATTGAGGAGCTGGGGGAGACAGATGCAGTGATTCAAGAAGACGCTGCAGTGCTTCTGGGGATGTGGAGGAGTGTTGCTGCCCCTGGTATGTGAACTGAAGAGAAAAGGGGAAACGCCAGGTATATTTTATCTGATGTTGTATCAGGATTTGTAGTTGCGGCTTCATGGCTCGCCGTTTAGCAATGGTAAGGGGTGCCAGGTCAGAAAAAAGTTGGTAGTTGTGGTCTTGGAACTGGAGAGCGTCTTTATTCCGGGCTGCTGCGAGTAGTTGTTCTTTTGTGCGGAAAAAGTGCAGCTTAATTATTATGTCCCGCGGGGGGCCATCTTGTTGGCGGCGGGTAAGCGCCCTGTGGATTCTGTCGAATTCCAGGCGTTCGATGGGTATGGAAGGACAAAGTTCCTGGAATAGGGCTGTAGTAAAAGATTGTATATCCTCAACCACTTCAGGGATACCCCGGAGGCGTAAGTTTGATCTGCGAGATCTGTTCTCGGCGTCTTCTAAGCGTGAGAGCAATGTAGCATTTTCCTCACGGAGGGCTGCCTGTTCCTGAGCCTGTTCTTGAATGGTAAGCTCTATATCGTCTACTCTGGTTTCCAGGTCTGCTGTGCGCTGACCTAGTTCTCGTATCTCCCGTGTCAGTCTGTTTGTTATTTGGTCAGATGTGGCTTTCAGGGCCTTGTTTAACATCTTCTCCATATGTTTCAGAAAGTCAGGCTGTGACATACCTTGTTGTGCAGGGATGGGAGAACCGCTGTATATTGAGTCTGCAGCATCATCCTCCTCGCTGTCTGCCTGCTCCGTTCTAGCTGGAGATGCAGCTTGTTGTTTGGAGAGGGCTTTCGCCGCCATCTTGGATGAGGCGCGGGCTAGGGCCTCCTTGATCGGTTTGGTCTTATGTTTACCTTTGTGACCCGTCAGAACCATCCCGGTTGCGGCTCGGGTAACGCTGGGGGTGATCGCCGGTGTTTAGATGCAATTAGGCGGTCTGAGGACGTTATACGATCCCGATTCTGCGGCGGGAAGTGCGGAGCTCTAAGAGGTAGCGTCCTCCATGTTGAGCCTCGCGCATGCGCCCCCCCGGCACTGCATCACTTTAACTGACAATTGCGCGGTCATGATATGTTGCACCCAAACAAAATTGACGTCCTTTTTTTCCCACAAATAGAGCTTCCTTTTGGTGGTATTTGATCGCCTCTGCGGTTTTTATTTTTTGCGCTATTAACAAAAAAAGAGCAACAATTTTTAAATATTTTTTACTTTTTGCTATAATAAATATCCCCCAAAAATATATAAAATACATTTTTGTTCCTCAGTTTGGGCCGATATGTATTCTTCTACATATTTTTGGTAAAAAAAATCTCAATCAGCGTATATTGATTGGTTTGCGCAAAAGTTATCGCGTCTACAAAACAGGGTATAGTTTTATGGCTTTTTAATTATTATTATTTTTTTTACTAGTAATGGCGGCGATCTGCGATTTTTATCAGGACTGCAACATTATGGTGGACACGTCGGACAATTTTGACACATTTTTGGGACCATTGGCATTTTTACAGTGATCAATGCTATAAAATTGATTACTGTAAAAATGTCACTGGCAGTGAAGGGGTTAACCACTAGGGGGCAGTGAAGGGGTTAAGTGTGTCCTAGTGTGTGTTCTAACTGAAGGGGGGATGGGACTGTGCAGGGGAGATGACAGATCGCTGTTCATACTCGTGTATGAACAGACGATCCGTCTGTTCTCCCCTCAGAGAACCGGAAACTGTGTGTTTACAGTGTTCTCGGTGTGCCCCGAGCGATTGCGGGAGCCCAGCGGTGATCGTGACCACCGGGCACTCGCATCGGCTCCGTGGGTGAGCAGGGAACGCGCCCCCTACTGGCCGTCTATGTTAACGATGTAACATGACGGCGATTCACGCAGCCGAGTCATGTTGCCGCAGTACAACTGCGGCGGCTGGTCGGCATGTGGTTAATGAATACAGAACGATGTCTGCCTGTGTTTTAGCTTTACCATTTCTATTACTTTGAAGGCAATTCTATTAAATTATCACTTTAATTAAACATGATGAAAGATTAGTGATTTAGGTATTTACAAAAAAACTATTTTACACATAAAACAGAATATTGCTGGTATAACTAAATGCTGTTTGTGCTTTTATCATACACCGAGAATTTTATTAAATCACTATGTTATGATTTGCATGCATTCAGTGCTAGAGTGATGTGCTCTGACCTGGTTCCAATGGCTTGCTGGTAGCTGTATAAGTCTAGTAGAGTCAGGGCAGGAGGCCAATGCAGTCTTGAACGAAACAGCTTCCCCAGCTTTAAAAATACTTCAGTATTCAGCCAACTCAGACACAATAACATCAGACATACTGTATTAGTGATATTTTGTGAAACCTGTTTCAAAATGTCACTGCTAAATAATGTGATGTCTGAAGATTTAAAGCTGTTCTAAAGTTGCAATAAGCTACAATAAAGAGCTTTATTTTACCTCAACCTTTTTACGCTCACTGTGAATTTTAATGTTTATATTAAAAAAATCAAAAAAATGCCATCTCCAAATTTTCATAAACTAGGAATAGTTTCATGTACAGTAGGTCTGTCTATTCAATTGAGAATTGCACAATTTAAGAATCCAAGCAATCAATATTCATGAAAAATATTCATTCATATATACAGAAAAATAATTTGCCTCCTTTTCAAACCAATTTAACCCTGCCAAGTAATAAGTATTTATTCAGTAAGTAACTGGAAATATAATGCACGTGAAGCGGCATGCTAGATAGTCATAACAGGCCAACCTTAAGGACTGCTCAATGACCATGTAGGACATTACTGTTCATTTCTATGCCATAATATAACATAGGTAGGGATCACAGTATAACAGTGTCAATAGCCATTAAATAACTAGATCTTGGTTCTTGTGCAGGGATTTCATTTTGGTAATTCCAACTTTTTGTGTGCATATCTGAGGGATTGCTAAAAGAATACATACAGGTGTGAGAAACAGCAAATATTATACATGCTAGTAAGCATGGAATTATCAGAGACATATGATGTCAAACATACTTCTCATACTTCATACTACATAATATCTTTTGATGAGAGACTTAAGCCACGTACACATGAGCGGAATGTCCGACAGAAAAAGACCAACGGAAGCTTTTCATCGTCTATTCCGATCGTGTGTATGCCTCATTGGTCTTTTTTTTTCTAAAATTCTGACGGAACCTAGAAATGGAACATATTCTAAATATTTCCAACGGAACCAATTCCTATTGGGAAAACCGCTCGTCTGTATGCTGTTCCGACGGACCAAAAACAACGCATGCTCCTAAGCAAGTACGAGACGGAAGCTATTGGCTACTGGCTATTGAACTTCCTCTTCTAGTCCCGTCGTACGTGTTGTACGTCACCGCGTTCTGGACGGTCGGACTTTGGTGTGACCGTGCGTATGCAGCACCACTTGAGCAGAATTCCGTTGGAGTTCCGTCGGAGAAACCGTCGTGTGTACGCGGCATTAGACAAAAGTGTGACTGTAGGTGGGGTATATTTGTTCTTTGCTAAAGCATCCTACCTCAACATGCCAATCGGAAACTAACATCCTTAGGAACAAGGAATGTCTATGGAGTGAACAATGACTTGAATACCGTGCACCAATAGTTTGCAATCATCAGCTGGTACTACGAATGGTCTAAGGTTATAAGCGTTGTGTACCATATGATTCAGTTTTGTGACCATTACTCTTTCACCTCCTAATTTGCTCCTCAGATGGACACAAAGTTGCTGTTTTTTACATGCTTAATAAACCTTTGAATGTTTGCATTTTTAAAATGCAGAATAAACAAATTGTACCATGAAAGTTGCGTAAATGTTTATCAAAACATTTTCTATAAAAATACTATAAAAATCTTTATGAGCACACACAAATGCAACTTAATCCCCAAATGTCATAATACATATAACATGTAAAACTGTATTATATTCGTCAAAAACAAATATGTGCTAATTAACAGTTGTGCATTTTTTGAAAAACAGTAATAATCAAGTACACATAAACTGTAAATAACAACTTATGCTAAAAACATTTTCTACATCATCTACTTTGCATTCTACCAAAATGAAGTCCCCAGAAATTATTCTCAAACATCTATCATATGAGGGAAAATCTAATATGTGTATTGCAACAGGGGTCTTATCTTTTGTGTCCTAATTCTGCACGTTATGAGTTTAGGATTTTTTTTCTAAATTATTTTATTACTTTTATCGCCCTTTTAACATTTTACCTTTTTACTTTACTCTTTAAAGGGCTGTACACATGGGCAGAATATTGGGTGGCATTGGCCGGTTCAATAAAACTGGCCGATGTTCAGCCCATGTGTATGGCAGCAGTGCTTTCGGCCACCTTCTGTCGATGTGGCATGACCAAAAAAGGTCTGCATTCTGCAGATCGCCATCCGAACAGTGCTCTCAGCCAATGGCTGACAGCGCAGACTGGTGTGTTCTGGGGGGGGGCGTCCACCTGTCAGAATGCAATAGCTCAGCAGGGAAGATTGCTGTGTTAACATTGCATAGTTAAGCCTAGAACACATGGGCCGAATGTCAGGTGGCATTGGCCAGTTCAATAGAACCAGCCGACATTCGGCCTGTGTGTACTGCAGTCAGCCATTCAACTGGCTTCTGTCAAACAGGCAATCAGCTCCCGATCAGCGCTGGTGTGTTCAGATAGGAGGCTGCCCCCCTGTCAGAACACAATAGAACAGAAGGTGAGATCACTGTACTAATGTTTTTAGGTGTTTTTCGTTCAGCCCGGCTGGTTTGAAGGAAAATAAAAACTACTAGGGATTTTTCGCCTTCCTCTGGATCAACTGTGGGTATAGGATTGGGTATATGGGATTGTTTGATATTATTTTTTATTTATTTATTTTTATGGATGGACTTGTGTCTTTTTTCAACCTGACTATGTAACTATGTAGTGTGTACTAAGCTTTAGTACTCTTCCCGAGCTCTTCAGTTTTTTTTTTCGTTAAGCCCGCTGGGTTGAACGAAAAAAAATAACTAATGGCACCTATTTTGACAGCAGACCTATGTCTGAACAGGCCTATCCCTAGCTTGAACCCAAAGTCGTATGATCTAGCCCAGATTGAGTCGAACCTCTTAGATTCATTTCTAAGAAAAAAAATATGTCTTTTATAAGAAATGTACTTATTAAGATCAAGTATCCAATTAGATATGGTCGCAGGATGCGGGGAATTTGTCACCAAGCCATGAACAGTGCACATATGACAGTAGTCCACTTTGGTGGCTTAAACAAACAACAATCAACATAGCCCAATAAACATGTACAGTAAGAGGATCCACTTGAAGGTTCACATCTAAGATCCCATTGAGTGTACCCACTCTCTTTGGGATGAATTAGGATGGCAATTATGAGCAAGGTCTCCACGTCCAACATCTCACAAATGCTCTTTTGGCTGAATGAGCACAAATTCCCAAAGATAAACTAAAAAATCTTGTAGAAAGCCTTCCCAGAGGAGTCTGCTAAAGCATATAGATACATATATACATATTTGTGGTTGGGGATGGGATGCCCAACAAGCTCAGATGGATTTGATGGTCAGGGGTCCACAAACCTTTGGCAGTTTGTTTTTTTCATCGGCGCACAGCACGTGGGATGCCGGGCGCCTACTTATGAGCGCTATTCGCTCGGACGAGGTTGCCCTCTTCCCCTGGGCTGAGCAATTCTTAGCGTGGCGTTGGTTTACACACTTGCCAGTGCTGCGGGCTGCCCTCACTACTACACCCCTTTCCGGAGATTGCTCTCTGCTTCATTTTCACCAAGGCTCACTTCACATGGTAATCCTTCACTACACATCTTACTGTGTAACTTCAGGTAATCTCCTCCTAAGGTTCTTTTTCCCACCGCAGGGTGGTTTGTTATCTCCTATGTGTCACATTGGTAGTCATTTCCACTCTCACTTTGGGGTTTCTACCTTGGTTCATATCTCACTTTTCACATCCTTTTCCTTTTCCCCTACCTTCACCATCCAGCTCTGTTCCACGGTACACCCCAATAACACCACCTCTTTGTTTTTTTCACCAGTTTTCCGGGTTCACCCCCATTACCCCAGTTTTGGGCAAGTGACCCCCTTCCAATATGGTTATTCCCCTTTCCACCTGGCCTGCATACCGGTCTTGTTTGTTACCTCAGCTCCCGGGGGGATGAATTTTCACTTATCATTATCTATCCTCATGTATATTATAGGTAAGAGTTGCTAGGACTACTGGCTTATGCTCCCTCTCTTCCTACTATAATCAATTACCATTGATTATTGATTCATTGTTTATCATAGGTACACCCAATATATAGCTGCTCCTTATGAGTGGAAACGATTCATGAAACGCGTTGAGCTTTTTAACGATTGGATGCTATGCCACAATAACCACGACTCTATTATGGGTTTGATTTGTTTAAATCATCAAATATATTGGTTAATATTATATAGTTACTTTGGTGTGTACTGTTGGTTCATTATCAATTATATGTAATAATGCTATTGTATTATGAATTTTATTGTGCTATGACTGTATCATGCCTTTTAATTCTGCTTATTACATATTTATCTACTATTAATGTTATCCACTTTACTACCTCCTCCCATGTTGCCAATAAATTATTTTTATTATATTGATTGATTTAATCCACCCAAGTGTCTTGTTTCATATAAAGTCCCAATTTTCCCCTCCTCTTTCAAATTTATAAAGAAAGATTTCAGGTAGTTACGCCAAGAGTATGCATAAAATGCACATATTGATTTTAAATTGATCTAGAACTGGACTAAATGGTGATTTTTTATTTATGCATAGAGCTCTGTTTTAAGGGCTTGTACACACCAATGCATTTTAAGTTGCATATAGATCTTGTTATGAAAGCGCACTGCAACTAAATTTAACACAACAAAACGTGCATTTACATGCCTTTTTCCTCTGTTTCTCCCAAATTTCCCCCTTGCAAACACATGTGAAATCATAAACATATGACTTAAATCACACTTAATAAACACGTTGTGTTTTTACTGCAAAGCATTCCCATTGACTATAATGTAACACACAATGTACAAGAACCACACAAAAGATGCAACAAGCAGGGCTTTTGAAAATTACAATGTGCTGTACTGTAACACAAATTGCTAAAGTAAAGGGATTCATACAAGTGGGGACGGAAAGTATTCAGACCCCATTACATTTTTCACTCTTTGTTATATTGCAGCCATTTGCTAAAATCATTTAAGTTCATTTTTTTCCTCATTAATGTACACACAGCACCGCATATTGACAGAAAAACACAGAATCGTTGACATTTTTGTAGATTTATTAAAAAAGAAAAACTGAAATATCACATGGTCCTAAGTATTCAGACCCTTTGCTCAGTATTTAGTAGAAGCACCCTTTTGATCTAATACAGCCATGAGTCTTTTTGGGAAAGATGCAACAAGTTTTTCACACCGGGATTTGGAGATCCTCTGCCATTCCTCCTTGCAGATCCTCTCCAGTTCTGTCAGGTTGGATGGAGACGTTGGTGGACAGCCATTTTTAGGTCTTTCCAGAGATGCTCAATTGGGTTTAGGTCAGGGCTCTGGCTGGGCCATTCAAGAACAGTCATGGAGTTGTTGTGAAGCCACTCCTTCGTTATTTTAGCTGTGTGCGTAGGGTCATTGTCTTGTTGGAAGGTAAACCTTTGGCCCAGTCTGAGGTCCTTAGCACTCTTGAGAAGGTTTTCGGCCAGGATATCCCTGTACTTGGCCACATTCATCTTTCCCTTGATTGCAACCAGTCATCCTGTCCCTGCAGCTGAAAAACACCCCCACAGCATGATGCTGCCACCACCATGCTTCACTGTTGGGACTGTATTGGACAGGTGATGAGCAGTGCCTGGTTTTCTCCACACATACCACTTAGAATTAAGGCCAAAAAGTTCTATCTTGGTCTCATCAGACCAAAGAAGCTTATTTCTCACCATCTTGGAGTCTTTCAGGTGTTTTTTTTTTTTTTAGCAAACTCCATGTGGGCTTTCATGTGTCTTGCAATGAGGAGAGGCTTCCATCGGGCCACTCTGCCATAAAGCCCCGACTGGTGGAGGGCTGCAGTGATGGTTGACTTTCTACAACTTTCTCCCATCTCCCGACTGCATCTCTGGAGCTCAGTCACAGTGATCTTTGGGTTCTCCTTTATCTCTCTCACTAAGGCTCTTCTCCCCCGATAGCTCAGTTTGGCCAGCCAGCTCTAGGAAGGGTTCTGGTCCTCCCAAACGTCTTCCATTTAAGGATTATGGAGGCCACTGTGCTCTTAGGAACCTTACGTGCAGCAGAAATTTTTTTGTAACCTTGGCCAGATCTGTGCCTTGCCACAATTCTGTCTCTGAGCTCTTCAGGCAGTTCCTTTGACCTCATGATTCTCATTTGCTCTGACTTGCACTGTGAGCTGTAAGGTCTTATATAGACAGGAGTGTGGCTTTCCTAATCAAGTCCAATCAGTATAATGAAACACAACTGGACTCAAGTGAAGGTGTAGAACCATCTAAAGGATAATCAGAAAAAATGGAAAGCACCTGTGTTAAATATATGAGTGTCACAGCAAAGGGTCTGAATACTTAGGACCATGTGATATTTCAGTTTTTCTTTTTTAATAAATCTGCAAAAATGTCAACAATTCTGTGTTTTTTCTGTTAATATGGGGTGCTGTGTGTACATTAATGAGATAAAAAAATTAACTTAAATGATTTTAGCAAATGGCTGCAATATAACAAAGAGTGAAAAATTTAAGGGGGTCTGAATACTTTCCATCCCCACCATAGATTATAGTGGAAATTGGTTTCCTGCAGTTTAGCCCTGGTTCACATTGGTACGACTTGACATGCGATTTGACATGTCAAATTAGCGGCAATTGCTGGCAATGGCACCGTCCTAATCGGTGGTGCCACACGATTTAAAAAAGTAGTTTCTGTACTACTTTTTGCAATTTCAGTCTGCGATTTACATTGACACCTGTGCAGGAACGGATGCACAGATGTCTCTGAAATCGTGGCTGAAATCGGGACTGACATGCGGGAGTGAAATCATGCTGAACTCATACGGCTTCATTCCTGCAGCTCAGTGTGAACCTGGGCTAAGGAGTGGTATGACTGCATATTGAAGCACTGTTACAACACACTGGTGTGAAAAGAGCCCTAATTTGCTGGTCACCTTATTACTGCTATACCAGCTGACTAGTCATTGACCTCAAGGTTTAACTTAACATACACTAGAACAAATAAAGTATAGTACGGTGGGTGACTGCAAACCCTGCTGCTGCCACTTTAAGAAACGCTCAATGTACAGAAAAGTGATTTTTTTTTTGTGTTTGTATATTTCATTAAATGTGGTTTCAGGAACACAGCCCTGTAAAAAGTGATAACCTCCATATCTTGTACTCACTTCAGGCAATAAATTTTTTTTCTAGCTCTTAAGAAGCCTGTGGTGAGAATGCTGACAATTTGCTATGTGATGCTCATTGTATAGGACTGTCACCATTAACTCCTTATCACTGATTAGCTAGTCATCACAAAGATGCAATGCCTTCAATTCTAAATGACCCTACTCTGGAATGGGTTCACTTGAATGTACAGCATTCCTACTTCTGTGCTTGTCCTGCAGTGCTGAAAACATTGTCCCTGAAATAACAGACACTTTGGGGTGATTTACTAAGAAGAAGGCACTGCACCAGTTCATACATTAATTGGTGCGCCGGAAAAGTCATTAATTAAACATGCGAACCAGCGCACATTGAAGCGCAAATAACGGTAATAAATACCTGCATATGTAAACTGCAACTGGTGCTAGGGTAATCGGTTTTCTCATTGATAATAGCACACGCCCAATACAATTGGGTAATTTCATCTCATTGGATGTGTCTTGTTAGGCAATTAGTAGGTGTGCTCAGTTAATTAACCCTTTTGATGCTAATCTCATTCCTATCACTTCTAATATATCTTTGAAATGTGTTTTTTTCTTTTTTTACCCAAATCTTTCAATACATTACAAAGAACAGAGAAGTGTTTCTAAACCCAATACATTAATATTTTCAGATCTTGATCTTTAAAGGTGACCATACACTGCAATCAGTTAGATCTTAAATAAATTAGATTTAGTGCAAGAGCCTGTTTGATTTCCTATATTTTGAATTAATTGTTCAAGTGCGTCTTCCTATTACCTATATTGCCTAAATATTGAGTTGTACAAAATTGGCCAATCAGATTGCATAGTGCATGACCATCTTAAGTGCCAAATTTGGAATGTAGATGTTCCATGGCCCACTTGTATTTTCCTAACAATAATTCTTGGGCATTATACAAGGCACATGAAAAAACAGCTTTTTTCAAGACATGGTAGAGTGATCATGAATCTTCAAATTACGGCTCTCCAGCTGCTACACATCCCATGAGGCATTGTAAAACTCTGACATTCACAGACATGATTAGGCATGATGGGAATTGTAGTTCCTGAACAACTGGAGGGCCGTAGTTTGAAGACCCCTGTGCTAGATCATTATTATGCCTCCAGAATTGGGAGTGTGGCATCTACACAACTTCTCTCTGCTGGTGGACACAAGAACCTATACCTATAGATATATCAATAGATCTATAGATATATCTATATATACACACACACTGAAGCAGGAAGCAATATACATTGGCTCGGAAGTGAATCTGTACAGAGGAAGTAGGTGTGTGTTTTGAGGCCAAACCATTTAGACATACACACATGACCCACACAAATACCACCCCATGTAAAAATACATAAAAAATTAGCTTAATTTGCAAATAAGGATCATCTCTTCCTCAGAGAACAGTGAGCAGGGCATGGTGGTGGGAAGAAATTAGCAGAAGTACATGCAAAACTTCCTGGAGGGGCATGATGTAATTCCTGTTGCTGGCCACTGCTTCCGAGAAACAGATATGCGCCACGGGTACATACCTCCGTGCACACAGCAGTTGTGCATCTCACATATACATGCATTTGGCACATCTAGCTGCAGGAACCCAATTTTTATGTAAATAGATTTCCAGGACTGGACTAACAAATGTTTATAGTGAAAGGCAACTGGTGTCTAAATGGGCCATTGACATGCATCACAGTTGAACTTAGAAATGTGTCTTTGCAAAGTTAAACTAAATGAAATCCTTTCTTATTTTTGCTTGAGGATAGCGTGCAGAGGCATTAGAAGTCTTGTCAGTTTTTGGGGATGTCTGCACTCCTGATAGGGTGAAGACAACTCCCAAATTTTGCCAGTTTCTCATTCAAGATTATTCATTTCCTGTCACATGGCCAAACAGGAAGTGAGGGTAAAACCCTACCAATGTCTTTCCTTGGGAACACACAGGTCAATTTAAATAGTTTCCCCATTAGGGTAATTGCACTCTAGCATTTTTCTGTGTACAGCCCAAATTATTAGGTATCTTGGACTTTGGGGTTTATTTACTAAAGGCAAATCCACTTTGCACTATAAGTGCACTTGGAAGTGCAGTTGCTGGAGATTGGAGCGGGACATGCAAGAAAAATTAAAAAACAGCATCTTTGCTTCTACATGATTGGATGATAAAATCACCAGTGCATGCCCTCAGATTTACAACCAAAGTCTGATGGATTAGTACGTGATGACGTACGACCGGACTAAAACAAGGAAGTTCATAGCCAGTAGACAATAGCTGCCCTAGCGTCGTTTTTTGTCCGTCGGACTAGCATACAGACGAGCGGACTTTTAATCTGGACTCGAGTCCGTCGAAAAGATTGGAAACATGTTTCATTTCTAGGTCCGTCGAACTTTTGGGGAAAAAAGTCCGCTGGAGCCCACAAACGATCAAATTGTCCGACGGACTCTGGTCCGCCGAACCAAGTATGCCGTAAAGTCCGGTCGTGTTTACGCGGCATAACACTCACTTGGATTCCCTCAAATGCCTCCAATTAGAATAGGATTGTCTTGAGCTAGATTTTAGCTCAGTGCTCTAAATCAGTTGTTTTTAACCCTGTCCTCAAGTACCCCCAACAGGCCATGTTTGCAGGTTTTCCTTCATCTTGCACAGGTGCTTTAAATCACAGTCAATGGCTTGGTATTTTGGACGGCTATTTAGCTAACATAAATTCCCAAAACATGTCCTGTCGGGGGTACTTGAGGACTGAGGCTGAGAACCACTGCGCTAAAATGGAAATTTGAATACTGTATATACTCGAGTATAAGTCGTTCCGAGTATAAGTCGAGGCCCTAATTTACCACAAAAAAATTGGGAAAAACTTATTGACCCGAGTATAAGACGAGGGTGAGAAATGCACAGCTACTGTAAGTGGAAAAGAGGGTCAACAATGCCCATTTGCAGCATCACTGTGCCCATTTGCAGCCATAGGTCCCCTGAACTTCAAACTCGGTAGTTAAGGGTTCCTAGATGCCCCCTAGCTGCAGCCAAAATTTGGGGTCTCTGAACCCAAAGGGTCCCGAAATGACATTGCTGCAGATGGACACAGTTGACCAAATTTGGGGCTCCGTATCTCGGGGACACTTAGTGCTAAGAACCCCAAATTTGGTGTGCAAACCCAGTGGAACTAGCAGCATAAAATTTCCAAAGCTGGGGTTTCTAGCTCCAAGTGGCCCCGAGATACAGGGCCCCAAAAATCAGTTCAGAAAATGTCAAGCACTTTTCTGCAGCAGAGAATGACATTTTCTGAACCGATTTTGGGGCCCCGTATCTCGGGGCCACTTAGAGCTAGAAACTTCAGCTTTGGATATGTTGTGGTGCCAGTTCTACTGGGTTTGTACACCAAATTTGGGGTTCCTAGCACTAAGTAGCCCTGAGATATGGGGCCCCAAAATCGGTTCAGAAAATGTCAAGCACTTTTCTATAGCAGAGAATGACATTTTCTGAACCGATTTTGGGGCCCCGTATCTCGGGGCCACTTAGAACTAGGAACTTCAGCTTTGAATATGTTGTAGTTCTAGTTCCACTGGGTTTGCACACCAAATTTGGGGTTCCTAGCATCAAGTGGCCCTGAGATACGGGGCCCCAAAGTCGGTTCGGAAAATGAAATTTTTTGCTGCAGAAAAGTGCTTGACTCGAGTATAAGTCGAGGGGGGCACTTTCAGCACAAAAAAATGCTGAAAAATTCGACTTATACTCGAGTATATACGGTACTTACCTCTCTGTAATTTTCCTTTCCTAGTTCCTATCCATGGCAGCATATGCACAATCGATACATATGCTACCATGGAGGCACCAGTAAAGTAGCTTGTAGACAAATCACACCTTTTTTTGTTTTGCCATGCCAATCAGCCTAGTTAAACTGCAGGTGGGAAATCTGTTGCATGAAACTTGTTTGGGGGGGGGGGGGTGTGTAAAATGCATTACTTGGATTGAGCATGCATCTGCAAAACAAATTATTAGCAAAACACATTAAACATAAAAATTTGCTACAAATTTTATTGGTCAACAAAACAAGACATGGAAAAGAGCAAGGAAAGCAAAAAACATATGTATGTTAATTTGAGACACTAACAGAATATGGTTTGGAGGTCTGACCATTTTGCAGAGGAAATTAACACGCCCACAAACGGACAGTCTCTTAAGATTTAAACATTTAGTAGTCACAACAGCTTGAGGAAGATTTTGCAAAATAATGCAGCGCAGACTAAATGTTTGTCTAATGAAAGGTTTAAAATATGAGTTTGTTTATGTACATATCTAACAATGAAAAATGCGTACATTTGAATCCAGCCACCTTATTGCCTCTATTGGAGGAGGCTGGAGACAAAGGAAGACACATGTGTTAAATTGATGACGTAGGAATCGGCTGCTGTGAGCCCAGTGCGGGACACACTCCCTGAAGACCCAGATATTACATTTTTTGGAGATTTGAGTATGCAGTTTATCACCCAGAAGGATACTCTGTATTCAAAGTCATTTGATCCTTTTTGCCCAGCTCAAGAAGCAGAGCTCCATGTTTTATCAAAGCCTGTGAGCTATAAAAAGAATGTATATTTATATAGATAGTCGAGATATTGAGAGCTTTTGGTTTCATTTGAAGGGCCAGAAGTTTGTTTTTATTTTGGCAGGTAAACCAATAAAGCAAATTAATTTGATTGGCTGTTTTCAGCCTGCCAGGTTCTTGTTGAGGTAGCCATTTTAACTTTCACACATGGAAGCAGACCAGATGACTAAGGGTGCTGCATTTACAGCCCCGAACACTTGATGGGTCTGTGCAACTCACAGATTCCACCCTAGTTCTGGCCCAGTATAGCTGGGATTAATAATTCAACTTTAAGGACCCCAGAACGAGAAGAACAAGTGGTCCACAGGGGGCAACTTCTTATGAAACAGGACTTTGGAAACGGTGATCATTTATGTCTGCCAGCCACTCTTTTCCCTCCAGCTTGACACATGGAGCATGTCATCAGTCACAAGCAGTTATGGCTGCCTTAGTAAATGAGCATGGGATAGAGCCAGGGTTCACCACAGTTGTTTTTATAACATACCACTTCTTGTTTTACCTGTTACCAAAGGTGTTACCAAAAGCTGAACATCCCTTCCAGAGATTACAAAAAGATATATCCAGATGCCCAAGTTAGGATCTTACGAGTATGCATTTTGTCTGTTCAGACATGTTTTCTGGATGTCCAATGGCAAATGCTACTGCAAAGGCCACAGTAAAAAGTGTTATTAGAAGTAGTTTGTAAATATAGAGTGCAGAAAATACAGAGAGTAACAAATGAAATCATTTTTATAGGAGAGTCCTTACTAGAAGTTTTGAGGTTTTATTTTTATACCCCCTACTGTCTACAAAGTAGAGTAAGAAACTAGAAAACTTTTGCCTGAATGTTTTCTTAGATTTTATGAAGCCCCTAAGGGGATATTGGACTCTCTCCCTATGGGATTTGGTTTGGGAGTGTGTTACTCACTTGCTTATACTTTGTCTCAGCAGCCGAAGTCCTCCATTCGGATCTCACAGAGAATGTTGCTGATCTTTTAAGGTTTTTGTAAAACTCGTTTATGTGTTTTCTCCCCAATTCCAGATCCTAAAAGTTTCGAAGGATCTAAAACTAAAGCCAGGTGACTTGTGGATTGTTAAGAGACATTTATATATAAGGAAAAGTTTGGAGACTCAATACAGCATGTATTTCATGTACAGTTTTCGCAAAACTTGAAGCAAAAGTCACCTGGATCCACACCAGACACTTCAAAAGTGACTAAATTAAATAAATCGCTGTGTTTGATTTGTTTCCCTCTTGTGATCACAGTCTAGAGTACTTTTTGATTCAATTACTTTAACTGTAAGGGGTATATATATTTGAAAAGTAGTTTAGCCATGTTGAAGTCATATTTGTCTTTTGTACATCTTCCATTTTATGTAGAATTGTCTGTGTTTACATATGCTGATAAGCCAGCATGCCAACAATTCAGCTAGAAGGCCATTCTGGCCACAGGAGTGTACTCTGTAAATATGTCTTATCAATCATTTGTTTTCCACAATGAAAAGTCATATTGTAATGAAAAAGTTGCTCAGCTATTATTTTCTCCACAATGGAGTTTTTTGCCTCTTTGGCCAGGACTACCTCCACCTAAGCGTGTGGAGGTTCCAGGTTAAAGGTGATAGCAGGTATGGTTAGTGATCAAAATATTGATCAAAAGAGGGGAGACTGTAATAGAAATTTGTAAGTTCTGTAAATAATTGTATTCTATTTTGTATGTATTGCACACTGCCCTCACTGTGCACACAATACTAATAATGTTTTCAGTACATGTTTACATTCTTCCTGATTAGAATTAGCCTGCTTATGTAATGCCCCTTGTTACCATAAACGTACAATTGTAATATTAATGTGATACCTACCTAATCATGTGTATAAAAACCTTCAATTGAGTCATATTAAAGCAGAACAGTTATTTGGATAGATGCTGAGCGTATCTTTTGTATCTGTTCCCTACTGCAGTAGTTATTAATTTGGAACCACTAATCAATATGAGGATAGGAGTTACCTATCATCAATTTAACCAAGTCAGTCAAGTTTAGAGGTGCGCCCATTCAACCCACGCAATTACATGTACGTTGCTTAACATTTACAAAGATTTTGGCCGCACAGTGAATAAAAGCATTTGAACGAGCCCAAGAGCCGCTTGCGCATGCGCACTGCTTACATTGATCTCATGCAGTTCTAAACATACTTGCGGGCACAGCAGGCTTTCTCTGAAAAAGTTACTTTCTCATTCTATTTTGGGCATATTTGTAACTTGGGCAGTTGTTACTAAACTTCCTCACATCACTCCACTTCACCCCATAATATTGGCACCTCCATCTTCTATTTATATTGAATTGAAGATGCCGTGCGCCATGTCCATAGTGGCGCACAGATTACATCCTCCTGTGCGTCAAAATCGATATAGTAAATGGAGGATATATACATGCACAATAAAACAGAAAAAAAACTGTAACGTCAAAACATGCAATCAGTATTCTTTGTTTAACTAATCTGCTGTGGTAAACTAAAATCTGATTATTATACAGTATATCATTGCCCCTTATATATCATAATTGCTATACATTATATATGATATACATAATTCTCTTTGTTGTATCTTATTAAATAAGCCCAAAAGAAATGTTAACATGGTTCAGTACAATGAATTGTTACATATGACAATATAGAAGACACCAATGAATGTCTGTATGTACTGCATTTTTATATATTTATATACATATATTCACCCCTTTCTGGCAGTGAGAGCCAGCCCTTTAAGGGGATCTTAATGCTAGAGGCCAGTAGGTTGGTTTCTGATCATGTGAGCCCGTCCTACCAGCTGCCAATTGCAAACAATGACTGAGAACTGTTGGTGATGCACTTGGTCCCAATGCTGGGGGGCCAGAGTGAGAACACTTCCAGCACAATTCATTGGTGCCAGCTGTATGCATATACTGCATGTGACAGCCCAGCATTATAGACCAATGTCATGCTGCCACATATATGTGCATGGCCAGTGGGAAGGGGTTAATAAATTAGTGTAAGTACCTTAATTTATCTTTATATTGGTTTTCGTATTCCCCCTCACTCATATTGAGAGAGGGAGCATAGAAGATACACAAGTAGATGTACTGTACATGTTTATCAGGTTGTTTAAACAGATCAGATGACTCAATTTACAATATCAAGAGAGAAGAAAATAAAATTGAAATACGTGTAGCAAATGCTCAATTCTATCTCAGCGCAGCAAAGACACCCTAGCCTAGACCATAGACAGGTGCTAGCTTTAGATAGATAGAATTAGTATGTGCTTTGATAGGTGAATTTAGTTGCCACACTGTAGTCAGTGTGGTTGTAATTGTTTGTTAGGTAAAAGCATAGTTTGCTCACTGTACTCAGTGATTAATTCAGTTAGTCAGGTCTGCTTAGTGTGTTCAGCTGTTGCCACTCTGATAGCCTCCTCTGCATCCAGAGAGCTTGAGAAGTTTCTGGATGATAGGTGTGGAGCTATGCAGATGGCAGCATGAATATTGATACAGCCCTGTCCTATCACAGAGAGACAGGCTCCGGTGGCATGCTGAGAGACTGTATATATTCTGTGAGCTCACTGAGCTCTGGGTCTTTTCCTGGAGAGGGTTAGTCCAGCCTGGGTGGGCACACTGCCCTCCCAGGCAGTGCTGCTATGTCTGCTGTTGTGAGGCCTCAGGTGGGTGACCTTAGGGCCTGAATGCTGAAACCCTGGAGCTTAGAAAAAGCTGACTGTGGGGACTGTCCACTGAAGATCTAGTCTGGTATCACCAAAGTAAGTTGTCACTTGGAAGTTGGAACTAGGCAACCAGCTGTTCCTTGGGCCTTGAATGAGTACAGACACTTTTGAGAGATCTTGGGAACATTTGGGCTTTTGCCACCCCTGTGATGCTAGAGAGCTATTGGTCTAGTTAAAGGGGACAGCTGTGGGTCTAGTTAAAGGGGACACCGGCTGATGTCCTGAAGAGCTTTGTCCATGCAATCTTCTACTTAAAGGGACTCTGCTCTTGTGGCTCTAAGAAAAAAGTTTATATTGATCACTACTACCAATACTACTACCTTAAAGAGTAACTACACTTTTGCTGAAAAAAAAACATTCCCCTCTGGGTGCTCTGTGCACATTGCAGGGATTTTAACAAACTTTGTTGCAGATTCCTACCTTTTGTTATTCTGAAGGAATAGCTATTTGTTTGTCTGTGTCCATGTGCATCTGTATGGGAGTGGTTTAACCACTTCCAGACCACCCGCCGTTGTTATACGTCGGTTGTTTGAAGAGGTGTATCGTTTTTATGGCACCAGCTAGCTGCCATAACCCCGGTATCCTCTTCTTCAGCGGGCAGTCCGCATTCAGATAAAAGTGGTCTCTGTGGCGGATTTGGCTTGAGATCACTTTTATCGGCAGCGGGAGAGAGCCCTCCGCTGCTTACCGGAGCCGCCGGCAGTGGTGGAGGCTATCGCGTCCTTCTCCCTGTTAGGTATGGAGATGAGTGAGCGGAAGATGGCCCCCACCCGTCTCCATGCCATTGCAGGGCGGAAGCGATGTCAAAATGTCACTTTCGCCCATAGCTCTTAAAGCAACATTTTTATTTTTTATTTTTTTTCAAATGACATTTAATATATATATATATTTTTTTTATTTTATTTTAGTGTAAATATGAGATCTGAGGTCTTTTTGACCCCAGATCTCACATTTAAGAGGTCCTGTCATGCTTTTTTTCTATTACAAGGGATGTTTACATTCCTTGTAATAGGAATAAAAGTAACACATTTTTTTTTTTAAAGAACAGTGTAAAAATAAAAAATAAAAGGTAAAATAAATAAGAATTTTTTTTTTTTTAAACATGCCCCATCCCGCCGAGCTCGCGTGCAGAAGCAAACACATACGTGAGTAGCACCTGCATATGAAAATGGCGTTCAAACCACACAAGTGAGGTATCGCCGTGATCGTTAGAGCGAGAGCAATAATTCTAGCCCTAGACCTCCTCTGTAACTAAAAACATACAACCTGTGCAAATACAGTGTGACAAAAAGTATTGCAACGGCTGTCATTTTATTCTCTAGGGTGTTAAAAATATATATATATATATAAAGTTTGTATATATATATAATATATATATATAAAGTAATTTTCTAGCAAAAAGAAATATTTTAACTTGTAAACAACAAGTTTGAAAAATAGGCTCAGTCCTTAAGTGGATAATAATTATCAGTCAGTTGCTGCACCTGCAGGGCGCTAATGAGGAAAGCTGCTGGGTCTGCATTCCTTTAGATGACATTTTTTTTGCAGGGGATGCCAAAAATCTGACTTGTATCTTAGTACAGACTTTTGGGAAAATCAGTAAGCCAATTGCACAAGCAGTAAATGACATATCTGGGGGGGTGTTCTGTACACCAACTGTGTATACCCCCTATGTGAATGGGTATCGGGTACATTGTACCCCTACCGACTCACCAAAAGAAAGCAGTGAAATGTGACAAAAAACAATAGCCAGTTTTTGACAATTCCTTTACTGTAAAATAGCCCTGAGCGGTCTTCTCCCCCAGCCGTGTCTCCCGCCGCGATCTTCTCCTGGTGCTGTCTCTCTTGCTGCCATCTTCTGTCGTGACAACAGAGACAGCACCAGGAGAAGATGACGACGGGAGACACGACAGCATCAGGAATGGTATTGTTTGTGGTTTGTAAAAACACCTGTATAAGTTTGGGTAAAGATTGTTGTGGAAGAAAACAAGATGGAGAGTAACAAGTGAAAGTGACAGAGAAAAATATATTTTACCAAAGCATCAAAACAATCCACATTCTAGCATTCTTAAAAACAAAATGGATTAAAGCGGAGTTCCACCCTAAAGTGGAACTTCCGCTCATCGGATTCCTCCCCCCCTCCGGTGTCACAATTGGCACCTTTCAGGGGGGAGGGGGGTGCAGATACCTGTATTATACTTCCGGGTATAGCTAGCTGCAGCTAGCCGCAGACTCCCCGCCCACCCCCGTTGTGTTGTGGGAAATACACAGTTCCCAGAACACAACGGGGACCAGTGAAGACGCGCAGCGCGACTCGCGCATGCGCAGTAGGGAACCGGGCAGTGAAGCGGCAACGCTTCACTTCCTGATTCCCTCAGTGTGAATGGCGGCGGCAGCACCCGAGGATCGAGGGACGGCTCGGTCTCGGGTGCCGACATCGCTGGACCCCGGGACAGGTAAGTGTCCTTATTTTAAAAGTCAGCAGCTGCAGTATTTGCAGCTGCTGACATCTAATTTTTTTTTTTTTTTGTGAAACACCGCTTTAAGTAGAAGCAACAATGTTGTAAGGAAAATTTATTTCAGAGAAAGATACATTTCATCTCAACATTAAAAGGGATTTATTTGGGAAAAGTTACAATTGTACCATTAGAATTTCACTCCCAAAAACGCTCTTTAACACAGCGCTCATTTTGGTATTTACTATAGCACCCTGTAAAAAGACATTGGAGCTAAAATGAGAGTAGTTTGCATTTCTGAGCATGCCCAGTTGTGTTGGCACTTAGTTGCACAGAGACGGGGAATTTATCTTTCCTCAGACTTTTAAAGATATTTCAGTGTAGAAATCACTTTTTCACACAGTTTAAAAGCAGACCTTGTTAGATACATGACCTGTGGAGACCTTATTAACGTTGGTCTTATGAAGCCAGGAAGCTTGTCGATCGCACAGGCAACTACAGGAGTTTGGGACCTTGGCATTTCATTTATGCAAGAATTTGATTTGCTTATCAGATGGTTTGAGGCTCATTTATCAGACTGTGTTAAGAGACTTAAAACTGTTCACATCCATGAACCAGACAAGAGCCATAAAGGATAAGTTCACCTTTGGGAACATGTTGCATGTTCCACCCATACATGTTTCCTCCTCCTGCAGCTGCTCCCCCATCCCCCCTCCCTGTGACAGCAGGCCAGGGATGTTCTCCCTGCACCTGCTGACACTATTTGAAAAGAGTAGGCATTTTGACAGCTGTCATCCGCTGCTGCTAACCATACCTTGAGCTTGCTGGCACCCTGTCATCCTTGCTCTCTGTTTGCTCAGTGATGTCTACAGCCTCACACTGATCACAGCTGCTTGGTATCAGGTGTTCCTTATCCATGCTGTATTATGCTACTTTCAACGTAAGTGTACTTTCATAAAGTGATTTGTATTTGATACTGACCTCAGCACCCTGCTATTCATTCTCTTCTGCATTTAGGTGATCCTACCCAGATCTTCTGCGGGAGCTGCAGAAGTTCCAGTCTCTGTCCCTTCTCCTGCTTAGCCATCCGTCCATGGATTACTATCTCCTCCATCCATCCTTCCAGTGGCCTGATCCATTCCTCTTCCTCTGGTCTGCAGAAGGTTCCAATGGACTGACTCAGCACTTCTCCTAGGGACGCTGTATGTACTGTGTACTTGTATACTTTTTGCTATTAAGCTGTGTCAGGTCCACCATACCAATGTTTTGACAGAGAGAGACTTAATCTTTCCCTTGAGAACGTATGCATATATGTTTCATTTTTTTTTCTATTTCCTATATTTTTTATGGTCCAGAGGACAAGTCAGCCACATTTATGAACTTATTTTTCTGCAATGTATATTGTGTTTGTTACCATCTTAATGCAAATATTAATAGTGATATCTACTGATACCAGGCAAGTGTGCCTGTTTTTCTTTGTGTTTTTGGTATGTTCATCTGTTGCCCTCCTGTTGGTACTAGTGTGTACAGTGTTTAGTTCAACACTTCCTCTCCCCTGCTGTTCAGTTAGTTTCAGTTCACTTCTAAAGAGGCAGGGCTTAAGATAATGAGTATTTTTTTACAATTCAGATGGCTGGAAAAACATCCTCTGTATTGCACCTATTTAAGGTAAAAGTATGTTGGATTCAATTTCTGTATTTTTTAAAATGTTAACCTGCTCTGTCCAAGTTGTGATGGAGAGTCATATGGGACGGTATCTTAAATCATAATTTCCTCTGATCATAGGTGCCGTTTAACAATGGATTATTTCTTATTGTCCTTGCATCTATTCCTAATCTACCCTTTCCTCCATATCATTCTGGTCTCTTCCCCACCCCCCCTTTTTTCCCCTCACTCTCCCTTGATGAACTAAGCCCCCCAGGCTGCGGACCTTGACCACATGGCTGTCTTATTCTTCCTCTTTCTTTTATATACTAGCATCTATTCCTTCTGCTACATTGGGGTATCCTCCCAGCTACAGGTGTCTTTGTTTCTCCACTGAAAACTGAGAGACAACGCAACACTGGGAATGTATCTTTGTTTCACTATTTGTACTTTATTAGGTATGTGGAATCTCAGCTTGCACTGAGATGTGTAAGCCGACAGATGCTTTTTAACCTGCACAAGGTGTTGCTCTGTTTTTCCTGAATAATGAGATTTGCATAGTTTTTTGTCAAGTGTCTGAGGTGTACTCCTTTCTTTAAATAAAGAATGTTAAAAAAAAATGCTAACCTGCCTTTGGATTCTGCCAAGTTAGCAAGGGGTCATACTGACCGCACAGACTGGTTCCTTGAAAGTATGTCATTGCATTTATCGGCATTTAACAGAACAATAATAAACATATTTCTTTATATATTAATTAGTTGTATTTACAAACTAAAAATACTATGTTTTTAGTTTCACAATTATGAGCATTTATTATAGAACAGGTGTATATAATTAATTAAAAACATAGGTAAGATACTGTACATATACAGTATGTGCACTGTTTTATCTGCCAAGTGATTTATTTTCTGTTCACGCACTGCTAAACTACAGTATATTTGATGACAATGATACTATGGTTCTATACAAAAGGTATTTTATAGTAGGCGTGTGATTTCTTCCTTTATTCACAGTACAGTTAGGTTAATTATATTAATCTTAATGCAAAGAATAATGTATGAAAGGCAGTAATCCACAGCAGTTAATTAATCAAACTACATTTAACTTATAAAATCAGATTTGCTTCAGATTTTGCTTCTATACTCCTTTTTTTTGCTTCGATACTCCTTTTTTTTGCTTCTATACTCCTTTTCGCTATGTTATTTAAGCGGTTGTAAACCCTCATGGTTTTTCACCTTAATGCATTCTATGCATTAAGGTGAAAAACCTTCTGTGGTGCTGCAGCCCCCCCCGAGCCCCCGTTTTACTTACCTGACCCCAATCTTTCTCCAGCCGGGAACGAGCACACCAGCTCTAGCTGGTGTCTCGTGTCCTGATTGGATAGATTGATATCAGCGCAGCCATTGGCTCCCACTGCTGTCAATCAAATCCAATGACGCTGGCGCCGGGGGGCGGGGCCGGGTTCTGCATTCTGTGTGAATGGACACAGAAGCAGGAGTCGGGAGCGCGCCCGCACGGGTGACCACCTTAGGAGAGTCTTCTCCAATGTGGGAACTCAATTCGGGGAGGAGCCACCAGCGCCACTGGGGGACTCCAGTAGAGGCAGATCGGGGCCACTCTATGTAAAACGAACTGCACTGTGGAAGTATGTATGACATGTTTGTTATTTAAAAAAAAAGAAAAAATGAGCGTTTACAACCCCTTTAAGTGAATGCCTTAGCATAAAGATGGTAGTAAAAGTAAACTTTCCCCGTGGCAGCAGTCCCCAGACACAACACGTGCCATTGAGAAGGCAGCTCAGGCCTTGTTCCATCATCAATGGCCAACCTTTTACCATTGCAGTCCCATCATTATTATTAGAATTTTGTAAAGTCATTATATCATATCTTGGAAACTATTTTTATACATGCTTTCATTTGTCTAACCTTGAATTGTCAGAATACCTGTAAGAGGTGGCTTATCATTTGAATGTTGGAGTGGTAAAAATAAACCAAAACAGGTGTTCTTCCTAAACCATATGTGTATAACTCAATTGTGCCAACAAATACATAACAAATACGTCAAATTTCAGTGCACAGATCAAAAATGTGAAACATTATACATGTGCATCTCAAAAAATGTGAATGTCATCAAAAAGGTAATTTTATTTAGTAATTAAATTCAAAACGTGAAACTCATATATTTTATACAGATGTGTTACACACAGAGTGATATATTTCAATCATTTCTTCCTTTAGTTTTGATGATTATGGCTTACAGCTAGTAAAAACCTAAAATTCAGTATCTCAGAAAATTAGAATATTACATAGGACCAATAAAAAAAAGGATTTTTAATACAGAAATGTTGGCTTACTAAAAAGTATGTCCATGTATAGTATAGTATGAACTTAATACTTGGTCAGGGCTCCTTTTGCATGAATTACTGAATCAATGCAGCATGGCATAGAGGCAATCGGCCTGTGGCACTGCTGAGGTGTTATAGAAGCCCAGGTTGGTTTGATAGCAGCTTTCAGCTAATCTGCATTGTTGGGTCTGGTGTCTCTCATCTTCCTCTTGACAATACCCCACAGATTCTTTATGGGGTTTAGGTCAGACGAGTTTGCTGGCCAATCAAACAGAGTGATGCCATAATCATTAAACCAGGTATTGGTACTTTTGGCAGTTTGGGCAATTGCCAAGTCCTGCTGGAAAATGAAATTAGCATCCCCATAAAGCTGGTCAGAAGAGGGAAGCATGAAGTGCTCTAGAATTTCCTGGTAGAGGGCTGCGCTGACTTTGGACTTGATAAAACACAGTGGACCAACACCAGCAGATGACATAACTCCCCAAATCATCACGGACTGTGGAAAACTTTGCACTTCGTTTGGAAATCAAGGTCCCAGAGTCAGGAGGAATTGTGGAGAAGGACAGAATTCAAGTTATATGAGGTCCAGTGTGAAGTTTCCACAGTCCGTGATGATTTGGGGAGTCATGTCAGCTTGTGTTGGTCCACTGTGTTTTATCAAGTCCAAAGTCAGCGCAACCATCTACAGTTATACTTTTGGATATGTGCACTGAAATTCCTTTTTATTAGAGGGTAACTCCACGTTTGTAGGGAAAAAAATAGCAAATAAAGAAAAAATAATATAGCACATATAATTTGCGACACTAATCATATTGTAATTGAATGTTATTAAAAATTACCTTTCCTTTTTAATCTGCAGCCACTGTAATTGTCTGAGAATGCATTGCAATAGGGCTACCAGAGTGTGTACTGACCACTCCCCAGAAACATAATTTCCTGCTTGTGTGATTGACTCACCAATTTTCCCAGAAGTCTGCCTAAGATACAAGTCAGATTTCAGGCATCCCCTGCAACAAAAATGTCATTTTTGGAGAGATACTTTCCACAGGAGCATCTCTAAAGGGATGCAGGCCCAGCAGATTTCCTCATTAGTGCCCTGCAGCTGCACACCTGATAGTTAATTATGAAACCAATCCCAATAGACCCACTCAGTACAGCGGCACAGACAAACACACATGGATTTCTTCAGAATAACAAAAGTTAGGAATCTGCAACAAAGGTTGTTATAATCCTTGCAATGTACATAGATCACCCAGAGGGGAATGTTTTTTTCTCAGCAAAAGTGGAGTTACTCATTAAGTGAGATAATTTATGAGGAATGATATTTCAATTATTTGTTGGCACTATTGATTTATACAAGTATGGTTTTGGAAGTGCCCCTATTTTTGCTTATCTATATCGTGCATTCAAATAGTTTGTGTTGTGCATCCACACTTATTATTTTTTCACACTAAGCGCCAAAAATTTTTTTTATTACTATGAAGCATTATTCACCAGTTTATCATAAAGCCACTGTCTGGCATAAATCATTAAAAAAGTCTAAAAAGAAAACGACAAGAAATGTAAACCAGATGGACTCTTGATAGCATATCACGCCATAAGTAGCGTTATGGTCATTGTTCATTCTGATATTGCAAGTCTCTCAGTTTGTTTTACTGTTCCCGTCATTTAGTGTGTTTACCTGGGCAAACATAACAATGAACTCTGTTTAGTCTGAGTAAACAAAAAAAAATAAAAGCTCTTATAAAGTATACGTTCACTGATAAGTCACCCAGTGCGTGACACAAAAGCTGCTATCACCAAAGTAAAGCCCAGACAGGGAAACTTCCTATTAATCTTTGACTACATGCGTGTGCCAAATACATCAGAGGAGTAGCAGTCTACACTTTGACCTGATAGCATTAGTATTACTGCAATAAACAGTCATTGTTAAAGCGGAGTTCCACCCAAAAATGGAACTTCCGCTTTAAGTACTTGTGACCCCCTGATATGCCACATTTGGCATTTCTTTTTTTGGAGGGGAGCAGGTACCTCGTTTTCACAGGTACCCAGCTCCCACTTCCTCTCCTGGCACCTTGGCACAGAGCGGAAGTTCACCTCCCCCCCCCCTCCCTGCAATCTTCTGGGACACGTCACAGGTCCCAAAAGATTGCCCAGCCATTCACAACGCGCAGTGCACGCCCGGCTGTGAACTCACAGCCAGGCGCCCACACTTGCAGTGCCGGCGCCGTAGAGAGTAGGGGGAGAGGAGTGAGGCTTCCGGCAGCTGATGTTTCGACTTTGCTATGGATAATATCTTAACATTTTTGGGTGTTTGTAAAACTGCTCTGGGCAATTTGTCTACACTTTAAGCACTTCAGCTCTGGAAGAATTACCCCCCTTCATGACCAGGCCATTTTTTGCAGTACGGCACTGCGTTACTTTAACTGTCAATTGCGCGGTTTTGCGACGCTGTACCCAAATAAAATGTATGTCCCTTTTCCCCCACAAATAGAGCTTTCTTTTGGAGGTATTTGATCACCTTTGTATTTTTTATTTTTTGCGCTATTAACAAAAAAAGTCCGCCGATTTTGATTAAAAAAAAACATTTTTACTTTCTGCTATAAAACATATCCAATAAATAAATGTAAAAAAAACTAATTTCATCATCAGTTTAGGCCAATATGTATTCTGCCACATATTTTTGGTAAAAAAATCCCAATAAGCGTATATTGATTGGTTAGCGCAAAAAGTATAGCGTCTACAAACTATGGGATATATTTATGGCATTTTTATTTATTTATTATTTTTATTTTTTTACTAGTAATGGTGGCGATTAGCGACTTATAGTGGGACTGCGATATTGCGGTGGAGAAACCGAACACTAACTGACACCTTTGTGGGAACCAGTGACACTAAAGCCCCGTACACACCGGTAGAATGTGGAGAGACATTTGCCAGTTCAAAAAAAAAATGGCCGACTTTCGGCCTATGTGTATATGTCGGTCTGCTGGCTTCTGTCGGACGTGCATGCTGAGAAATCCATCAGCCGACCGACTCCCGATCAGAGCTCTCAGCCAATGCCAGAGGCACATCTCCCTGTCAGAACACAGCAGCTCAGCGGGGAGATTGGTAAACTAACTTAGCATGGTTAATACAGTGGCTCCAACTGGAGCTGTCAGGTTTTTTTCGTGAAACCCACTGGATTGCATGAAAAAAAAACTGTAGCGTGTACCCAGCTTAATACAGTGATCAGTGCTAAAATATGCACTGTCACTGTGTGACACTGGCTGGGAAGGGGTTAACATCAGGGGTGATCAAAGGGTTAACTGTGTGCCTAGCCTGTGTTTTTGTACAGTGTGGGAGGTGCTTTTACTAGGGGAAGACATGGATCCTTGTCCCTGCTTTGCAGGAACACAGGGCCCTTGCCTTCTTTACTGACAGAATGGCAATCTGCCTTGTTTACATAGGCAGACTGCTGTTCTGCCTCTGTACTGAACGATCAGCGGGTGAATATAGCAATAGTATATCTGCTATAGGGTGGTCGACAAGTGGTTAACCCCTTCGTGAGTGCCCCGGCATCCCTTTAAGCAATTTGTAACTTCATGCATGCGGGAAGGATCATCGATCATGTGACCAATATATGAAATCCAGTTCCAATAATGACCAATCAACTAGTCTGGACCAAGAGCTGTCTTCGAGAGCTCGGTCTTTTTTCTTGGGGCGTGCGATAAGTGCGCTCTCAACCACATATGTGCGGCGTATGGGCACCCAACAACAACATATGTGTGGCGTATGGGCATTAAAGCGCACCCCAATATATCTTGGACAGTTGTAAAGGGCTCTTGCACAGCTGAGCTTCAATGTAATTCCTGGTGTATTTCCTCTGCCTGAGCAGTCCAGGTGCAGTGTACAGCTTGTCATTGACATGCATAGCTGTGTACCTCTGTATTGTATACCATGGTTCTATTTTAAACACGAATACAGCGTATACAACATGCTGCCACTACAAAATGCAGCTACCTTTCATTTGAATGAACCCAACTGTAATATACATTAGCTGCTTCTGTGATACTTTCTGCTGTATGGTAAGTGATGCACACAGTCCAATGTCTGAGATGTTTTTATACTCTTTATACTACTTATTTATTAAGGCAGCAAAATGAACTCTGATAACATGCCAAGGTATACGGCCCTTTGCGATTTATCATAGCAACTACCCAAGGCAACCAAGTGCATTTTTGTTTACTAGAGTCAAATCAGTAAAAAGGTGGTTTCAGGCTGTGTAATAGTGTGCACCATGCACATTATCAGTGCTCTTTTCATCTCCATATTGACTAAAAACATTTATCTGTGATCTGAATCCAACCCCTAATAATTAAAAGAATGGATAGTGGCGCTGCCCACACTGACTGTGAGAGTGAAAATACCACTAGCACACACACACTGATAGCATGGAGTGAACTAGAAGTGATCTAAATGAATGAAAATCTAAAAATGATCTATATATAGTACAGTATCATGACTAAACCCACATGAATCACCTTAAAAAAGTGTTGGAGCATAAAATAAACTTTTTAACATCTATGGTGAATTGAGCTCAGCATATGTGCAACAAATGCAAATGAAAAATGCATGAAAAACCTAGTGAAATAAACCATTAAACCAAGTGGTTGCATGAGTAATGATGCTGAGTGTATGACATGGCTGAAATACAAAAAAATTTTTTTGTAAACATGAAAGTATAAATTTTAAGTATATATAACCACACAAGTGAGATAATGAGATTATAATACACAGCTTGTGACAAGTGTGAGGTGACGATGGTATCGTTATACCACCAAAAATGAACCTCCAAACATACAGCTCAAAAATAAAAATAAAATAAAATGAGGTGAAATACAGTCCAAAATGAGTGTGATTATTGTTACTTCTAGTTCACTCCACGCTATCAGTGAGTGTGCTAGTGGTATTTTCACTCTCACAGTCAGTGTGGGCAGCGCCACTATCCATTCTTTTAATTATTAGGGGTTGGATTCAGTTCACATATTGTTTTTTTTAAGTGGCAGCTTTAATTGAGTCATCTTTTACCATTGAGAGCGTAGTGGTGGTAGTACGGGCTTTGGCGGCTACATCTGTTTACCAACAGTTTTTATCATATTAAAACTAATTTTTCATGTGGACTAGAGCACAGCTAGGTTCACTATATGATATCACCTGAACTGGAGGAAGTCATGCTTGAATCAGAAAAATGATCAAATACAGTCATGGGCAAAAATATTGGCACCACTACATTTCTGTCAGATAATAGCCCAGGAAAATTGTTGTAATTAAAAATGTTTAGGCATTTCAAGTTTGTGATGCTCCCGTAATTTGTAATTAAACTCACCTGTACCAATTAACAGGTGCTGACAATATAAAAATCACACCGGCAACCAGTTAAAATGGTGAAAATTTGACTCAACCTTTCTGTGTCTCTGTGTGCCACACAGAACATGGAGAAGAGAAAGAGCAGCAAAGAATTGTCTTTGATTTGAGAACAAATATTGTGGAAAAGCATGGATAATCTCAAGGTTGCAAGTCCATCTCCAAAGATCTTAATGTTCCTGTGTCCACCGTGCACAACATTGTCAAGAATTTTACAGCCCGTGGCATTGTAGCTAATCTCCCTGGACATGGTTGAAAAAGGAAAATTGATCAAAGAGTTTGCCAAAACTTACCTGAGGAAGCCAAAATCCTTTTGGAAGAATCTGCTGTGGACAGACGAAACTAAATTACAGCTTTCTTGGTAAAGCCCATCATTCTACTGTTTTCAGAAAAAGAAATGAGGCCTTTAAAAAAAAGAATAGTCCTTACAGTCAAACATGGTAGAGGTTCACTAAAGTTTTGGGGTTGCTTTGCTGCGTAAGGCACTGGATGTTATGGCATTATGAAATCTGAAGACTACCAAAGAATTCTGGGGAGCAACGTGGGGCCCAGTGTCAGAAAGTTGGGTCTCCGTCAGAGGTCATGGATCTTACAACAGGACAATCACCCATAGCACACATCAAAAAGCACCCAAAAATGGTTTAAGACAAAGCGTTGGAGAGTACTGAACTGGCCAGCAATGAGTCCAGACCTAAATACCACAGAGCACCTATGGAGAGATCTGAAAACAGCAATTGGGAAAAGGAACATTTCCAATCTGGGAGACCTGGAGCAGTTGGCGAAAGAAGAGTGGTCCAAAATTCCAGTAGAGAGATGTAAGAAACTCATTGATGGTTACAGTGAGCGATTGATTTCAGTTATTTTTTCCATGGGTTGTGCTACCAAATATTAAATTTAGGGTGCCAATAATTTTGTGCCGTCCATTTTTGGAGTTTTGCGTTGAATATGTCAGATTTGGCTTTTTGTTTAAGAATGCCTAAACATTTGTAATTGCAGCAATTTTCTGGGTGAAGTGGTGCATTATTTGACAGAAATGCAGGGGTGCCAATATTTGTCGCCATGACTGTACTTACCTCAAAACTATAAGTACCAGGTTCCATGGGATGCCACAGAACCCAGTTTATGTAGATCTGCATTAAGTGATTGATAACTTTACATCGCCTAACTTGCCCCCTTCCAGACTGCATTAAATCAACATTAATGAATATATCATCTGCTACCCTACCTCTACTTTGGCCCTAGATTTTCACTGCCCTACCAGCAATCCCCCATGCTTCATGCACCATATAAGGGGGGTGACAGCATTGCCTGCGTGACCAGCAGTCTGGTAGAAGCAGTCCATTATGCCCCTGCCTGCATCACCAGGCTTCTAAGCAGGGCTTCATTGCAAATTACATGGACAGTCTTTACCAACCAGTCAAGCAGCCACTGTTCACTGCAAAGAGGAATCATTATGTTCTCTAATGAGGAGATTTCCTCTCACTTGCACTTTTTTAATAGAATAGGCAGTGAGAGGAAATCATAAAAATGGAGAAAGGCCAGCAATAAAATCCAGTTAGAGGTTCTATTTATTCCCCACTATGTACAGAACTAAACAAGTTCCTGCTGGAGTTCCACCTAAATCAAGATCCCCACCAAGAATCTTTAAAGAAAAATTCAGTGTTAGCATATTTGTTTAAAAAGTTCCTCTAAAACAATTAACACAAAAGAAAAATAATTTTCATTGATACTTTATTTGAAATGGAATGCACTTTAAAAAATAAATCAATTCTCTTTGATATCATGAAAACTATTTACACAGAAAAAGTGGAAACATGACTGTCCCCTTCTAACAGTAGGTGACATGGAATTTTTGGTGAACGATTACAACCCCAAGGAACATTTGCGTGCTTTACTTTCCATGTCATCCAAATTTACATATTGTGAATTCAAAGAAAGAACAGAAGAGAATGGGGCATATCACGCAGCGGTAACATCTGACTGTACAGACATAAAAAGATAAATCACATTATAAAATATGACTTTTTCTGCTGAAATAACTCAGTTTTTCTTCTGCTTCCAGAAATCGTGATTTTACACCACCCACTACAGAATTTTATAACAATTTGTTTTTGATGATTCATTGCTCATTAGACTTTATAATTCTATTCCATAAATGGGATGGAAACCCCCGGGAACAAATATCATGTACTCATCAGAGTAAGAGCATAGAATAATATGTTCCCTGACAGATTGTCCATGGGAGGATTGGTGTCTTGGCTGTTATTTTAGCATTCGTTGGAACTGCTGTCTGGCTTGCCACTAATATCATTACATCTATAAATGGATTTTATTATTGAAGTTACAAACTGTAGACAGAATTCAAGTAGACGTAAGAAATGAAAGCCAGCATTGAAACTTGATTCCATTGTAGATGACATCAGCACTGATGGATGCATGAGCATGTTCTTCATAACACTACGACAAGCCAGTACCAAGCACGTCACTGGAAAATATGTGTTACCCAGAAATTCTGCCCTTTCTTCATTCACACATTCTGAATGGCTCACTGTTCTCTGTTCTGTACATTTTGATGGTTCTGGGACCTCTGCTATATCATGAGAATACACTGTGAAAGTACCAAGTATATATTATAGCTGAGACTCTGCCACTTAACAGCTACCAAAGTATGCACTGTCTGCAGAATGGCTGGGGACGTGTAGCTCCACAAATGTCAAGAAGATGGACACAAAAATTGTATATGCATTTTCTGAACATTCCCCAGTTATAGCTAAACAAATATTTTGTGTACTGAATAACTCACTATTATAACAAGACATTTACCCATTTATTTATAGCTCTAGTCAATGCCAACGTATAAAGAAAAATCAATAAGCAAAGAAATCTTGCAGATTCAAAGTAAAAAATAAAAAAAATCACAATCATAAAGAAAGCAAACCAAGTCATGGCACTCCATCCAAAATTCTATGTACAAAAAATATTGACAATATATAAAATCAAGTCAAAATTTAAAAAAGCAAAAAAAAGATTTTTATTTTTTCTTCACTAACGTTACATATTTCCATGTAGCCTTATTAGTTCCTTCATCTTGTTTCTGGAAGAGCTAGATGTTATCTAAAACATATAACAAACTGACAATGTAGACATATGTCATTATGAAGCTTGAGACCTGATTGAGAATTTTGATTCAAGATCTTTCCACAAGCAGCCTAATGACTTAAAATAATCACTTTAGAGAGAGACAATTTATAATGCAAACTTTAGTGCTGATCATAAGTGCTGCAGTATTTGCAGTGGTATCGCTTCACTTTCAGGGTTATTAACCAAAGCAGTGTAAAATGTCACAGCCCATAACAACTAGTCAAATGTCAGTTTACTGTAGAGTGATCTGTTCCAGAATTATTTGGAACTGATTCTATTGGGTACTGCTTTTCACACTATGATTATTCTTTCATACTTCTGCACATGCTGTAAAATATTGCAACATAACCCCCATTGCTGTTTGTGTGCTGTCATTCACTTGTGCCACAAACAGACCTTTTTACTGGGAACCTAATCCAGCATATCTGGCTACCAAGAGGTCTAACATAAAATAAAAAAAATGATTACAATATTCTGAGCACATGCAATGACAGGAGCTTGGTGTATTAAATAATTAATATTAATTATCAATTAAATTGTTAATATAGCTTTGTGTTCTTTGTATGGGTATTGATATAAATGCTCTGTTTTTGTTTCTGTCATCCTCCAGTTCTTTCTAACTGTACTATACACTTGATGCAATTTTCGTACTAGAATGTAATTATTTCCTAAACAAGCAAAGAGAGGTGAGCTAAAAGACAAAGGATGACATTTTTTAGACCTCAGTAACAGAGCCAAAGAAATACACCATAAGAGGTTATTTACTAAAACTGGATAGTACAAAATCTAGTGTGGCTCGCCCTTCCGTGTGTTCCTTGCTGCAAAGACCAGTTAAAGCTGGGGCAGTAGCCATTTGTTTGGAATACTGTTGAAGGGACACACTGGACACCTTTGCTGCCATTGTGCTATGTTCTGGGTGTCTAGTGCGCCCCTGTGCCTTTAAAGAGGAGTGGGCTACCTCTAGGCTCACCTGCCCTCTGCCTATCCATTATTATGTATGTGCTTCCACTGTGGAGGCTCTGAAAATTTAGAGTTAGGACTGCAAATAATACTAGGGTGCCATGAAGTGGCTCTGCAACTTACGAATGTATTTGCAAATGTGTGCAAACTAAACTCCTGTTTGTAACGCATACTGTTAGACAGGTCAATTTGGTTGGTTGCAGACTGGTCGGTAAGTTGGGAGCTGGGAATTTCCTTAGGTTTTGTCGCCCTTCCATGTGCTCCTTGCTGCTAAGGCCAACAGGTGGGGGCAGTGACCATTTGTTTGTACTGCATATAAATCAATCCGCTTCCAGGTTTTATTGTCAAAGCTTATGTGAACAAGCTGAAGTTAAAAATTGATTGGCTACCATGTACAGTTGCACCAATTCTGAATTGTCCAGTTTTAGTAAAACCCCCTTACAGTTTTAAATTCACCCCATGAAATCTCAAATTAAAGCATAATTAAATGAAAAACTTTTTTTTTTTTTCATTTTCGATACAGTAGAAAGGAGTTAAAGGCCCGAAATCTTTTTAGGAAGATTTGCTCTCTCTATTTATCATGCTTACAATTATCAAAAGTGAAAAAAATCCCAGTGGTTATCCCCAGAATAGTAATAGAAGGGAAATATTCCAATTGAGATAATAGTTCTGAGGACAACCGGGGATTTCATTTTGGATGGATTTCTTATCGTACCCTGTTTTGGCTATTGGAGAGGAAGTGAAGGAAAATCTCTCCAATAGGAAACAATGACAAAAAAAAAAAAACAGGGGGGTTAAAACCCTACCCTACTCCAAAGTGAAAAAAAATGTTAGCCTTTAGTGCTATGGGATCGATAAATAACAATCAATAGAAGGGTTGAAATGGTTTTCCTGAAGAAAATGGTGCTCCAGGCTCCTCCCGTGATTTTCACATAACCAAACACCCAGCATTTTGTTGTGTACTCTGTGCTATTATTTAATATGATCTTTTCTTCCTTTCAACAGAGATTGCATAACCAGTTGCCTAAGGTCCAATATTCACCACTTCAGCAGCATCCTTAACAGTATTTCAGTCCTTCAAATACTCCTTTATATTTATCAAAGAAAGTCTGTTCATAATGGTTTATAAAGAACTTAGCAGTTTAGAAACATAGGAGCTGCCACCATTCACCTGCTGGATTTCAAGTACCCTTTAACGTGTGACAGAACTTAGTAAATCGCTGAACTGGAACAAACAAGTGCATGTAAGACACTGGTAAACCTAGTATGCATAAATATTCTGGGTCAAGGATTTATTATTAGTAAAGCAAAGTAAGAGGCAAGGCAAGAGATGGTAACTTTGGGGTGAAGCCACTAATGACAGCTCCTATATTCCCTTTGCTAATTCCTTTAAAGGAAACCTGAGCTGACAGAAGCCTGAAGTTTGCTATTACCGACCTCTCTTTCTCAAAATTCTAATTGCATGCTGTCATGTTGATTGAATGTCTTATCAAAAGTCCAATGTTAGTTCTTTGAGTGACTGCTCTGAAGCAAGCATGCACATGAAGAGTCCGGACCTCACTTGATCAGAGAATTAACATTACTTTTAACATTAGAAAGAGATTAGTAATGGCCGCCTGCATGTTTTTTTTTTTAGCAAAGATTGTCTTTATAGTGTATGTCCAGCTTTAAATAAAAAATAACCCCATCTAGGTCATCAATTTACATTGCAATGATTTTAACTAACTGTAATGCGGATGTATACATTTCTTTGGTATGAAGAATTAGCTATCAGTTTCACTATGTTCTCTCTAGACTGATTCCTGAATTGGAGGGTTAGGTTTCATTATAATCACTGGAGCAAATCTTAGTGTTCTAATGAGGTAAGCTGCAGTGCCTGAAAATGCAAATTCCAAAATGCAACTTCTATTGCAGGAGATACATAATATCTGAGTGTAGACTTCTGAGAAAATCATTGAGCCAATCACACAAAGAGGAAATTAGATTTCTAGGGGATGAACTATGCACAGGCGTGTACAAAACACAGTAAGTTTGCAGTATTACAAGGAAGCAATATTAGATTTTTTTGACTGTTTTAGAAAATTACAGAGGCAACAGATTGCAAAAAATATATAATTACAATAAATACATACATAGATCGAAATTTGGCCGGTTCAACAGGAACTGGCCAAATTTCAATCCATGTATGGGTAGGCTAATTGTACACAAGTCAATCTATCAATTGACTTGTGTACAACCAGCCTGTTAGAAACTTTTCTCTCGGGGGGAGGGCCGGAGGACGGGCGGGGAAGAAAAGGCACAAGAATGGAAAACGTAAACAGCATAAAAATAATCTCTTACAATGTCCGAGGACTAAATTCCCCAGGGAAGAGAAACATCATCCTCCGAGAACTTGAAAAAAGTAAAGCAGAAATAATTTTCCTACAGGAGACGCATATAACCCAAAACTCAAGTGCCAAAATTTATTCAAGAAACATACCAACATGGTATCAAGGAGACTCGCCAATAAGAAGGGCCAAAGGAGTAGCCATCGGTATAGGGAAAAATGTACGTTTTCTAATAGATCAAAGGAAAATAGACCCGGAGGGTCGATATCTTTTTATTACAGGAACTATATACGGGGTAAAATATACATTGGCCAATGTCTACTGTCCTAATAAGAACCCTAAAAAATATTTGATAGATATAATTAAAATACTAATGGAATTCAAGCAAGGAAAATTAATACTAGCTGGAGACTTCAACTTCAGCATGGATAATAAAATGGACAGTACCTCAAGAGTAAGGGACAAAGAGGTAAATCAACTAAAGAAATTAAAAAGAACATTATATGAACAGCAACTAATAGACCCTTGGAGAATTCAGCACCCCAGCACAAAGGACTACACATTCTATTCAACAGTACACAAAATTTACTCCAGATTGGATTACATCATGGTCGAACATAGAAACTTGGAAGAAATAGAAGAAACAAAAATAGGCATAATAACCGCCTCAGACCACAGCCCAGTAATCTTGAGAATGAAAATAAAAGGAGAAGTCCTTGAAAGGGGTCCATGGAGAATCAACGAAACTTTATTAGAAGACAGTGAGACCGAAAAAAGCATCATAGAAGAAATTAAAAGATATTTTGAAGAAAACGATACACCAGAGGTATCGAAAGCAACAATATGGGAGGCGCATAAATCTGTTATTAGGGGCAAGTTAATAGCTATAGGGGCAAGAAAAAAACAGGAAAGGAAAACAAACATGCAACAAATAATTAAAGAAATTTATGAATTGGAACGAAAACACAAAAATCAAGTAAACAACAAAATCTTCGGCCTACTATCTCAAAAGAGAGAGCAATTAAAAGACTGGATGGAACAAGAAGAAAGGAAGGACTACAACAGAGTAGTACAAGAAAAATATAAATGGGGTAATAAACCAGGAAAATACCTAGCAAATCTGGTAAAAAAAAAGAAGTCTTTGAATTACATTGAGAAGATCAAAAATGAAAAAGGAGAAGTGGTAAATAAAACTACAGATATAGCGATAACATTTCAAAAATACTTCAGCTCCCTTTATGCAATAAAAGGACAAGAAAGTTGGAAAGAAGCGAATACAAGAACAAAGAAGATACAAGAATATTTAAAAAAAGCAAACTTACCAAAATTAAAAATAGACCAACTAGAAGAATTGGAAAAAAATATTACGCATGAAGAGGTAAAACTGGCATTAAAGGAAACTCCCGTAGGAAAAAGCCCAGGACCAGACGGGTTTACGGTCAAATACTATAAAAAATTTGAAGAACAGCTGACTCCAAAACTATTAGAATATATGAATTCCCTAGGGGAAGATGAAGAAATAAGAAGTGAATCGTTATTAGCTCATATTACAATACTACCAAAAGAAGGGAAAGACAAAGTTAACTGCTCAAGTTACAGGCCAATAGCCCTATTGAACGCTGATACGAAGCTGTACTCCAAGATCCTGGCCACTAGGATAAAAAAACTAATCCCACTGTGGATCAACCCGGACCAAACTGGTTTTGTCCCGGGGAGAGAGGGGCGGGACAACAGCCTAAAATCATTATTGATGTTGCACAAGAAGGTGCAGAATGAGACCCCAGTTCTATTCCTGTCATTGGATGCAGAAAAAGCATTTGACAGGGTAGACTGGGGTTTCATGATGGATACATTGCGGCACTTGGGTATTGGGACAAAAATGATGAAGTGGATAACAAATTTGTATAATGGCCCGACAGCAGTCGTAAAAGTAAATGGTAGACTCTCTCCAAAAATTAAGATGCAGAATGGAACACGGCAAGGCTGTCCATTGTCTCCACTATTATATGTATTGGCCTTAGAACCACTATTAGCAACACTCCGCAATAACAAAGAGGTAGAAGGAGCGAAACTAGGAGGAAAAGAGCATAAGATCGCTGCCTACGCGGACGACATCTTGATGTACGTATCCAACCCAAGAGTGTCACTCCCAAACATACTGAAAGAAATTAAAAAATACGGAGAACTGTCAAACTTCAAAATTAATCCAATAAAAACGGAAATATTAAACATAAGTCTAGAGAAAAAGGAAGTTCAGTTTTTACAAAAAGAATTCCCATTCACTTGGGTAAAAGAACTAAATTACCTTGGAATTAAAATAACTCCTAGAGTCGAAAAAATTTATCAGGCAAACTTTATTCCACTGATCAATGAGGTCAAAGAAGAAATGAAAAAGTTAAGAATACAGCCACTTTCATGGATTGGAAGAATAAATATGTTTAAGATGACGATATTACCTAAAATAAACTACAGATTACAGATGTTACCAGTAAAAATCCCGCAGAGCTTTTTTAAAATAATTAAAACAATCCTGCTAAAATACATATGGCTTAATAAAAAACCAAGAATTAAATACACGCTGATCACAAGGAAAAAGGAGCATGGGGGTCTTGCCCTCCCAGATATAAGTAGGTACTATAAAGCCATAGTTTTAACACGAATGTTAGAGTGGACAAATGAGAAAAATGAAAAAAAATGGGTGGAAATGGAAAACACAATAAGTGGAGCCACACTACATAAGAATATTTGGATTCCATGGAAATATAGACTATTGGACACCGACACGCACGAAATAACAAAAAATGTATTTAAAATTTGGGACACCATTCACTTAAAGAATGAATGGAAATATAATTCACCACTATTAGCACTCACAGGATCGAATCTCTTCACCCCTGGGAGGGAAATATTTGAAATCCAAGGAATAGGTAACCCACGACTGAAAGATATCACTAGAAATGGCAAAATAAGAACACGAGTAGAAATAGAGGAAAGGAATGGATGGAAGATGAATGAATGGAATTATACTCAACTAAGGCACCTAGTAAGCACAATACCACACCCACTGAGAGATGAAACAAAATTAACTGCACTGGAAAAGCTATGTAGCAATGAAACACCATTAAAAAACGGAACATCAAAAATTTATAGTATACTGACAGATTTGGAAGCACAAGAAAGACCAGAATATATAAATCAATGGGAAAAAGAAATGAATTTAAAAATAGATAACCAAAAAGTGGAAAAAATGATAGAAATGGGATATAATAAGGCTTGGGACATGAAGACCATAGAAATGAATTATAAACTAGTATCAAGATGGTATATGACCCCAGTAAGAATACACAGATTCCATCAAGATAGAACCTCCTTGTGTTGGAGAAAATGTGGCCAAATAGCAACGATCACACACATATGGTGGGAATGCCCAATAATAATGGAGTACTGGAAGGAAGTGTTAAATAACATAAAGGAAATAACTGAAGAAGAAATAGAACAAAATATTTGGACTTGCCTCTTCCATATCTACAATAAACCTAAGAAACAATATAGAAAATCAATAATACCTAACCTCCTGAATGCGGCCAAGGCCTTAATTCCCAAGAATTGGCTACAAAGTGGAAAACCAGACATTAGAGACTGGCTAAAGGAAATAGATTATCACTACAAAATGGAAGGAGGAGAGAAAGGGGATAATAGTAGATGGGAAAGTTGGAAAAACTACAAAGTCTCGGATATTTATTTAGATAGGATAAAAGAAAGAACAGGTGCAGAGCCAAGTGGATAAATAAATAACATAAAGGAACGGACCAGACACAGGGGAGGGGGAGGGGGGGCGGGGGGAAATAAGAGGGACTGAGAGAGACTAAGATAATAATAGGGTTTATAATTATAGAAGGCGTTTTGTCGCCGGTTTTTAAAAATATTTAAGAATATCCTAGAAAGGAAAAATAATAAAGATGTGACGGAAACAATCCACAATGATGTGAAAAAGGAGAAGAGATAAAGTTTGACACAAAGTTGAAATAATGTCTCTTGGAAAACTTTCGCTGAAGTGGATAAAAAAAAAAAAAAAAGAAACTTTTCTCTCAATCAACGCTGCCGATTTTAGCTGGCGGTGCTCACCGGTGTATTCTGACTGCAGGGACGTCTATCCGCAGTCAGAATACAATAGCTCCGCCGGAAGGATTACCCCATCCCCAACCAAAGTGTTGATGGGGGAAATCGAGTAATTTTCTTTCCTTCAACCTGCTGACTGAAAGAAAAAAAATTACTTATGTATGGGCAACCTAAAGAACAATACTACTAAAAACATTGAGTCAGAAAAATATTAATCAAAATTAATGACCTCTTCAATTTCATCAATAAATTTATATTTCTACAATTGTGTAATTTCCAAATAACCTATTAAATTTCCTTTAAGGAAACATTAACACATTTTAAAGAGTACATTTGGGCAGAATTTCCCTATTAACTATCAGTATGGCAGAGATGAGGTATTGCTTTTCTAATTAATTTGAGGCCAAGTTGTCCAGACTGCACTTATTAAAATGCTTTTGTGGTTGAAGTAGATGTAGGAGGATTTGGAAAACATGTTGCTATGACTATCAAACTGAATCAAAGATGGTATTTATAGATGATGTCTGTTTTATAATAGCTATGTAAAGTCTCATTAAATGAGACATAGTTAACACCGTAATTAAAAAGATACCACAGAAGGGAAAAAAAAAAAAACTTTTCCCCACATAATCCGCACTGGTTAATATTCATTAGTGACCTGTTAACTATGTAACATAAAAACACTTTTTTTTCCATTGCTTTTCTGGCTTATGTGTGGCCAAGACTGACTCAGGTTTTCGCCCTTTGCATATATGCACCAGTTGGGTCCAACAAACATTAAAGAAACATAATTGCACTAGAATATAAATAATTTGGCTACTAAAATGGTAACCTAGACTTTTAATGGTTGGTAAGCACAATTGTGCTGCCATGCAAAATAAACATGTAGCTATTCATAAAGTGAAATACACTTGATTTCCAAAATTAAATTTTATCCTGTTGTTCCCAAAAGCAGCTTTAGAGCAAGAAATAATCAGTTCATATTTCTGCATTCAGAGTCACTGTACTGTCAATGGACCTATCCTAACAGTTGCTATATAATCAGTTACGTGACATACCATAGCTCATATACAACATAATAAGAATGGTAAGGATTAAGAAATATAAGCAACTTAAGTATATATTTCCCTAAAAAGGACAGAAACAGGCTTAGTTAAAATTTGTATTGTAATACATTAAAACTTAAATGCAACAGCAACTTTTTGTCACTACATCGGAGTATTTTGAAGCATCACAAAAAGAGCATAGGAAATCTAATTTAAAAAAGACTCAAGATTATATAATACTCTCATTTTACTTTATAAAAATGTATGTGTTGTTAGAGGCAGCAGTGTTGGGTTCATATAAGAGCCTCCTGGTGCATCGTGGTCCTGGAGCCAAATTTCCCTTGACGGGAACAATGAGAGCTACCATTAGGGCCTGGGACAATACTCAGGACCTACTGGCGCCTGCGTCTGAATCCCTATCGCCGGCTTCGTCGCTGTGGTTGAATCCCCAATTTCTATCTATACCTGATCCGGTAATATGGGCGTCAAAAGGGGTTAAGACCTTAGGTGACATTGTTAAAGGGAGAGAATTATCTCAATTTGCTGATCTGAAACAAAGATTTGGCCTGCCTAACCCGTATCCGTTCTGCTACCTTCAATTGAGACATGCATTTATCTCTCAATTCGGCTTTATCAGGGTGGCAATGAAACCCTCCACATTGGAAAATGTCCTACTGGACGAGTCCATAAAAAAAACCTTATTGGAATAATACAAGGAGTTCTTCCCTGCTCCTTCTCCCTTGGTAATCAGGTGTAGGGAGCAGTGGGTAGCGGAGGTTCCAGACTTGGGAGGAGAGGACTGGGATGATATGTGGAGTTTCCCCTTTTCCCATTTAGTTTCAGAAAGAGATCAATTTATCCAATTTAAATGTTTGCATAAGATATATTATACCCCAGCAAAACTAGTCAAAATGTACCCGGGAACTTCAGCGGAGTGTTGGGTTTGCTCACACTCTCCGGCTGATTTTAGTCATATATTTTGGCACTGCCTGGTAGCTCAGGAGTTCTGGATTGCTGTTGTTCACTGTTTTACAGGGATCACCTCTGTGCCAGTTTTTATGACGGTGTCAACCTGCCTGCTTGGCCTGGTGGAGGGCCTGGCACCAACTAGGTCTCAGCACACTTTACTTAGCCTACTTCTATTTTATGCTCGCAAGGTGCTGATCCTCTATTGGAAAAAGCCAATAACACCCTCATTGTCCTACTGGAAAGAACTTGTGAATAAGGTGACTCCATTCTATAAAGCTACATATCTAAGCAGGGGCTGCCCAAACACATTTGATAAGGTTTGGAAGGTCTGGCTGGAGAGCCCTGCCTCCGTTGCATAGGGTGGTCTTGATGTTGGGTATGTGGGCGAAGACTGGTTTGAAGGTGGTGAACAATAGATGTGTCATACTCAAGAATTTGCGCTAAATGCTGAGGTTTTTGTTGAAGCCGGTTTAGCACATACTAGATACATGACTGTGTGCCCAATTTTAGAGGCTGCATACTGATTTAATGTATGAGTTATTACTTTGGTTATTCTTGCCCCCGAGGGGGTCCTAGACCTGGGATAGTGGAGTTCCCTGCAAGGTGGTGAGCTTGGATGTGGAGGGAATGGGAGGGGGAGTTTTTGAAGTACTGTTTTGATTT
Organism: Lithobates clamitans; assembly: GCA_037952925.1. Classification (NCBI taxonomy): domain Eukaryota; kingdom Metazoa; phylum Chordata; class Amphibia; order Anura; family Ranidae; genus Lithobates; species Lithobates clamitans. The sequence goes on along the minus strand of JBBGZY010000019.1, from coordinate 3,317,710 downwards.
TAATTCTATAGCAAATTCCGCCCTGCACGGCGAGGAGTTTTTGTTATGTATTTACATAAAATAATAAATCCAAATTATCAAAAAAAGGACAGGACATATATATGGCCATCCCTCGTCATGTCACAGCTGGGGCAGTCTAAAAAAAGCACTACAAAGCTGTTATCCCATGAACCAGTAAGGCAGGCCATAGATGATGTGAATTTCATGGTTGCAGGAAAGAAAATCGCAGGATTCCTCCATCAACACAGTCGGGGGTTGATTTAATAAAACTGAACAGTGCAAAATCTGGTGCAGCTCTGCATTGAAACCAATCAGATTCCATGTTTTTTTTTTTTTTTGTCAAAGCTTAATAGAACAAGCTAATGTTAGAAGCTGAATGGCTTCACAGGAGACAATGTCTCCTGTGGAGACATTGTCTGCTCCCAACGGGGCAGGCAGGGAAATCCGTCCCCGCTGGGAGAAGACAGTGGTAATTGCTAGTGGCTATAGCAGCCGCTAGCGATCATCACAAGTGAATCCGGCAGGATCACTCAACTTGGTCTGCCCACACACAGTTCGATTCATGGCTGGTTCAGCAGGAGATTCAAACCGTCTATGGCTGGCACCTTTCTTCCCAAGCTTCATGGGTCAGTCAAGTTACAATACTGGGAATGGTCAGAATTGAGCTGGTGTTCACTTATTCTCACTGATGTTAAAGCAGAGCAGAGTTAGGAAACACATTTTTCTAGATGTTGGAGTCAGGAGGTCAGCTAATGTACAATCTAGAGCAAAAACACCATCTGAAACTAAAGTCAATTTGTTAATAAGTATTATATTCAGAAAAATAAATGGCTCTGCCATTACAGTCTGCAGAAATATTTGCTTGGAGTTCCTTATTATTATGTTTAGCCCTAAAAATGGCACACATACTTTTTTCATGAACAAATCAGGATAAAGATACCTACAAATCTGATCATGCACCAGTAAAATTTTGTTAGAAATGTTTTGTTTTCAAAATGTTTGTTTCTAATGGTTAGTGGGGTTAAACTGACATTTGTTTTTGACCGTAGTAAAGAAAAAATTGCAGGAAAGAAATTTGTTACACAAATGAATAATTTTCTAACTGTGAATGTGGTTTTCATTTAGGAAAAATGGTACAAATTGCAATGAAACATATTTAATATGTCTGGGATTCAACTGAAATAGCATGTCTGGATGAAACTGTAAGGGCTTTCGAATGAATTTAGTTAACTGAATGATGGCAAGAAAGAATGTTCTGACAAGAGATCTTTTTACAAATGTTAAAACACAAATCTAACCATGTGTGGCCAGCTTAAGGCATGATATATTGCTTGTTATAGTCATTGGTGACACAAAGGGTTCATGTGTCAGGCAATCACACTTGATAAGTCTAATTTAATTCCATAAACAAATAAACACAAATACAGTCTGTCTTTTGGCCCTCTACCCCGTTACCATCACCTTTATCTACTGGGAGTCAGTTACATAATGCACTTTATTTAACAAGCTTTAGCACTCATTATATGAACAATGCTTATAGACACACAGTAACAGCGTTTTATACAGCATTTATATACAAACAGCAATGTACTCCCGAAAGTGAAGCTGGCCGCTTTGATTCAAAATGGCCATACGTTGTACAAGTGTAGTATTAGCCATCCAGCTGCCAATTATGTATTCAGATTTACGTTTCCTTTTCCCTGCTGTTCCAAAGAAAAGGCTTCTTGATTTTAAATCTGACATTTACAAAGACTGAGGAAAAATAGACATTTGCCAAAGAATCAAGAGTGCTTATATGTGAAGGTCTCTCAGCCTCTTTGGAGCTAATAGATGCGACAAGCTGGTTGCAAAGACAGCGGCTAAAGATGCAAATCCTCCTGACAACACAGAGACAGAAAGCATCAAATGGGAATTATCAGCCTGACCAAACAGAACCATCAGATGCCTTTGTTTGATTTTCATCCTCCGCTCGACTTGTATCACGCTGGATATTCTGTCTTGCAAGTTTGCTCAACGGTAAAAAATACATTTTTCATATGGTTTAACTTTATGTGTGGAGCTCAGCAGAAAATGTTGGCATCCTCAATGGTACAAAAGGCAAACCTTTCCTGTGCCTCCTTCAGTGTTCTAAAACATTAACACTTTAAGCACAGAAAAAAAATAGGCAAGATATAGATGATGTAGGCAGCATTACTTTGGACTAATTTCCTCTTAGGCAGTCATGTTTGGCAGTAAAAGGAAGAGAGAAATAAATACATTGCAAAAATGATAGTACATAATGTCCTGACCAATTTTTAATTTTGACATCATATGGTTCATGAATAACTGCAGACCTTCAAGCTGCAGGGGGTGTCCAGTCGAGCATTCCATTCCCAACTTTCTGAATGTATGTGATGAATTCAACAAAAAAGACTTCTTGTACCAAGTAAAGTGCATCTTTATTCAACCTGAAACAGAGCAATAGGTAGCTGGTTAGTGAGATATATAAAACCACACAAATATTACAAGATCAACCTCTGGAACTCCAAAAGGAATCCTTTTTTAATTTTCAACAGAGTGAGGATGTGTTGAAACCTTTGTCGTTTTTTTTTTTTTTATGTTTTGTGGCTTGTGGAAATTCAGTTAGAGAGATTTCCCCTCACTATCGTGTTGACCACCCACAAGTAGGGTAATCCCCCCAACAGGAACTCTGGCAACATTACAAATTAGAAAGAGGTTCCATCCCTTTCTCATTCTTCTCAGAGTTCTATTAGAGTTCTATTAGAGATTAAACTGGAGTTCTATTGGAGTTCTATTGCTTCAGTTCATTCACACTTTAGCTGTAAGGGCCTTTTCACACAAGCAGACTGATCAGGTCTGGTCCGCCTGTTAGTTTTTTAGGTGGACCTGATTGACCCCCTCCAGTCTCTTCTATTCCTCTGATCCATTCCCATAGGTGTGCGCAGCCTCTTGCATTAGGGTGTGCACCCCAAAGCTCAAATACATATGCATGTGTATATGTACTGATGGTGTCAGTAGGGCAGTGAACAGTGTAATTTTGTTTATTTTCTTTTCCAAAAAATTATTTTCTTTTGTAACATTTTTTTGGGGGGTGAAATATCAGTGATCTAAACAGGGGGGAATATGCACCACACAAGGCAATTAGGGTGTGCCCAGGCACACCTGGCACACCCTGTGCGCACGCCTATGTCCATTCCCCATCCATCGGACGGCAGTCGGGTGTAAACAAACAGGCGGTCTGTTTACATTTGACCGCCCATAGATTAAGGCAGGCTGTGTCCGAAAATAGAAAAGGAAAGATGGCGCAAGGATTGGGACATACACAACGTTATAGAGAAAAGCATAAAACACTCATACATTGTAGATAAAAATAAGAATATTTCAAAATGTGTTCTCAAAGGTTATCAGAAGGTTATAAAAAAAGTCCCAGTTTAGTAAATGAGTCCAATAAGGTACTATAACGGCACTAGATGTAGCTCCCTTGGGAGTGAAGCAGTCTCTGGAAAACAAAGTAAAACAACAAGGTGTGCCAGACTAAGTGCAGTATTGGTAAAAAGGAAATTTATTAAATTATCAGCCAATTGGCTACTCACATAATGTCTGTGAAAAATATCTGAGGAAAAAGCGGAAGCTTTGAAACACGTCATCTGACACGCCCCAATGTCACTTCTGGTTTCCGGACCCTCCCAAGTGTGTTCCACGCTAGTTTTACACCGCAAAACATCGCTGCAGTCTGCTAGGACACCTTCTGCATAAAGTCTCGGACTCCCCCAGTGACCATGGACTTTCTTTGGAATCATATGCCTGTTTTTCACAGACATTATTAGCTAATTGGCTGATAATTTAACACATTTCCTTGTTACCAAAACTGCACTAAGTCTGGCGCACGTTGTTGTTTTTCCTGTTACTGTGTCCGCTTTGCATAGGCAGAGCGGAAATGGATCAGCCATCCACCTGCTCAGCAGGGATCAGCAGACAGATTCCCCCCTGAGCAGGTGGATTCCAATGGAGCCTGCCCCATGTGTAGGGGGCCTAAAAGGCAGCTTTGTACAGCCACACTGTTTTCAAAAAGGACAGAAGGTGGGGGAGAAGACCCTCTGCTCGCTGTCACAGAGTAGGGAGTACTGGTGGCAGCAGGTGGGTGCATAGGAGCATGTTACACCCTAAATATGGGTCTAACATGTAAGATGCTCCTAAAGGTGAACTGTACATTTCCTTTAACAAACACCATGGATCAGAGCTAAAAATGGAATGTATCAGTTTACAACCTCTTCTGCCTTTAAAAAGACATATAAAGAAAATATCAAATGAGCTATTCAGCCTCAGCTGTAAATTCCAAAGGATGAGCATAATAGTTCTGAGCAGATTTTAAAGACCATTAAACGGAAAAGCTGATAAAGTGAGTATTTATAGTGAGATGTCACAGCATATGCTTACAATATGGAGGATTATTGTAGATAATTCATCAAGCTTCACCTACTACAGAATTGCATTCTCCATGAAAATAAGCCAGTTACTATGCAAACATTTAATCATTTGAGGGTTTTAAACATAAAATATGTCCTACAAAAAATTCAATAAAGATTTTAGGACGCATTACATACATCCAGCTCTCCTCACGCCACCACTAATACTGGCAGATACCGGCTGTCAAAATGACAATTGCTTGTATTTCACATGGTATCATAGCAATTGCTTTGTTTTACACAGCACAGCAGATTTTAAAATGCAGTCGCTCTTATGTAAAATGGCACTTGCAGATAGTCTGCAGGTGTCATTGAGTAAATGCAATGAACCAATGTATTGGTTCATTGTATTTACTATTTCTTTTATATACAGATCAAAGGTGTGACCTTTGCTCTTCACATGACATAACTTAAAGAAACTTTACAAGTTATTTTTTAAATAAAACTTCTATTTAACCCCTTACTTTAACTATATATAGATAGATATATCTATATCTATATATAGATATAGATATATCTATATATAGATATATCTATACAGTGGAACTTCGGTTTGCGAGTAACTCGGTTTGTGAGTGTTGTCTCGCAAAACGAACAGGATTCAGGCTAAAAGCGGTGTGCAGTACCGCTTTTGGCCCGAGGTGGGGGGCGCCGGAGCCAAGCAGAGCCGAAAGTCGCCGTTCGGAAAGGCGCGAGGACAGTTCGGCTGACCTCGGCAAACCTCGGAAAGGCTCATGAATGGAGTCTTTCTGAGGTTTGCCGAGGTCCGCTGAAGTGTCCCTCGGGCCTTTTCGGCCGTTTCTGAGGCTCTCCGGCGCCCCCCCCGCCTCTGGCCGCATGCTGTATTGCATCCCATTGAAGTCAATGCGGAACTAATTAATTGGATTACGAGCATACTCCTGGAACGGATTATGCTCGTAATCCGAGGTTCCACTGTGTATATATATATATATATATATATATATATATATATATATTTTTTTTTATTGTTTTTTTTTGTTACTTTTTTTAGTGTCAAATTTCAAGTAAATATACAAAAATGGAAAAAAGCCAAATAACTGTCATGCTTTGAACCAGAAACATCATTTTAGTGTAATATAAAATGGGACAAATTATAGAATAAAACTAACACTTTTTACTTATAGTAAAACGACTTCTTTTAAAACCAGTCATAGATGGTTAGAATCTCGGCCGGTTCAGCAAGGACTGGCCGAGATTCGATCCATGTATGGGCAGGCTGATTGTACCCAAGTTGATCCCTTGACTTGTATTAAGATGCATTAATAACACTCACTAACTCATTTATTATCAAAATAACTATTTATTTTTAGTTCATGCTTTTTCCCGGCAACTTCCTAAAGCATAATATCACCAATGAGTACTTTTGACTCATACAGCAAGTTTATCATAATAAAGATTTAGTAAATAATAAAATGTTCATAAATAACGAGGGGCACTGGTAATAAATCTACTTAAATAAAGAGGTATTTAAGATTAACTGACCAAAATCATAACAAACTCTGTAAACACTAGCTTTTCATAAAGGGGTACACACTTTAAAGAGACTTTGTCACTGCAAAGTAACAAGATCTCTTTAAAGCCCACCCTTATACACACCCTAACCTTTCCCTGACCCTTTCTCTGCTTCAGCCATTGCAAAATACCAGTTATTAATGGATACAGGGAGCCACAAGGTCACCTCCTTCCATCATGTGACCATTTTTACATCTAGCGATTGGCTCTAAGAAGCAATGATTAATGCCCGGAATCATGCGTATATCATAGAAGCTGCAATGGAAGAAAGAACAGCAGGGAAGCATTGTTAAGATGAGTATAACTGGGTCATGGGTTAGGTTTTAAGGAAGACTATCACTTTGCCAAGGATATAGGGTCTCCTAAATAAAAATTGGATAGGATTACTTACTGCTCACAAATATGCATTGAGCAACCTTAAATTTCACCTTTGTTCATCTTTTTTAACCACACTCTCTTCATAGTTGTTTAAACACACTGCTCGATTAGTTCTGCCTTACTTCCTGGACAGACTTTAGGTCACGACACAGGAAGGAGTTGACCAACTGATCTCATTAGCACACACCCTGCATCATCTCCCCTTAGCTGGTCAACTCCTTCCTGTGTCATTACCTAAATTCTGATCAGGAAGTAAAGCAGAATTAATAATCAGTGTGTTTTAACAGCTATGAAGAGAGTTAGGTAAGCCGTTTCAGAATTAATGGAAAGCTGTTTTATTTTTGCAAAATAGGTACATTGCTGCTATATTGATGCATAGGGGAGCTGAAATTTAGAAAAAACAAATAACAGGTGAACAAAGTTGAACTTAGCCTTTAAAGTAGAACTATGGGCTAAACCTTTTTTTTTTTCATTTTGGATAGAGCAAGGGAGGAATTAGGGTTATAACCCTGCTGTGTTAATTTTTTGCCACCTGTGCCCCATTGGGGAGATTTACCTTCACTTCCAAAACAGGAAGTAAGAGGAAATCCCTGCAAATGAATGGAATTCCTTGGGGACATCCAAGCCACCAGAACTAGTGTCTTCATTGAAAGATTTCTCCTCTATTCCTGTTCTGGTGTCAACCAAAAATGTTGTTTTTTCTTTTACTTTCACTTTCAATGCCAATGGTAAACAAGACAAATAGACAAGCTGAATCTCCCTAAAAGGGGCACAGACAGCAATAAAAAACTGACAGGTGTTCTAATCCCTCTCCACTCTATCCAAAACTAAACAAAACGTTTTGCCTGCAGTTATACTTTAAGGGATGTCTTCTTGTACAGACTCCAGGCTCCATATACCACACCTCCCAACTACCCCGGATTCCAAGGGACCGTCCCAAGATTTAAACGGAATCCCAGCATCCAAGAGATCCAGGCTAGAGCTCAGAGCCCAGGTGCCCTGGGTCCCAGGCACTGCGATCGGCTGCTCTAGTATTGTAAAAGGCAAGCAGCAGGGAGAGATGCCAGATGCCTGTCATAATAATACACCTAAGAGCCAAAACAAAGCTTTTTCTTTTTCTATACTCTTTTCTAGGCTCTTCCTTCGCTCTGACCTTATCATCCACAATAGGAGGAGGAGGAGCCTAGAAGGAGTGACATCCCTATTTGGATTGAGCCATGGTAATCTGAGGTCTGTAATGGAGATGAGAGATTTACACTGGGGGAGTGGGGGGATTACACTCTGGGAGTACACGGAGGGTATTACATTGGGGGGATTACACTGGGGGGGGGGGAGAATACTGGAGGGATTACAATGAGGGAAGTGGTGGGATTACACTGGAGGAGCACACTGAGGGTATTACATTGTGGGTATTACACGGAGTGGACTGCACTGGAGGGATTACAATGAGGGCAGTACACTGGAGGGATAAAAATGAGGGCAGTACACTGGAGGGATAACAATGAGGGCAGTACACTGGAGGGATAACAATGAGGGCAGTACACTGGAGGGATAAAAATGAGGGCAGTACACTGGAGGGATAAAAATGAGGGCAGTACACTGGAGGGATAACAATGAGGGCAGTACACGGGAGGGATTACACTGTACACTGTTTGTATTACATTGGGGGTATTACACTGGGTGGAATACACTGGAGGGATTACTTTCAGGGCAGTACACTGGTGGGTATTACACTGTACACTGTGAGTATTACACTGGGGGGGGGGGGGGAGTACACTGGAGGGATTATAATGAGGGCAGTACACTGGTGGGATTACACTGGGAGAGTACACTGAGGGTATTGCATTGGGGTAATTACACTGGGAGGAGTGCACTAGAGGGATTACACAGTACACTGTGGGTATTACATTGGGGGTATTACAATGAGGGAAGTACACTGGAGAGATTACACAGTACACTGTCGGTATTACATTGGGGGTATTACACTGGAGGGATTACAATGAGGGCAGTACACTGTAGGGATTACACTGTACACTGTGGGTATTACACTGAGAGGAGTGCACTGGAGGGATTACAATGAGGGCAGTACACTGGGGGTTTACACTGTACACTGAGGGTATTACATTGGGGGTATTACACTGGGGGGGGAGTTCACTGGAGGGATTACAATGAGGGCAGTACACTGGAGGGATTACACTGTACACTGTGGGTATTACATTGGGGGTATTACACTGGGGGGGAGTCCACTGGAGGGATTACAATGAGGGCAGTACACTGAAGGGATTACACTGTACACTGTGGGTATTACATTGGGGGTATTACACTGGGGGGGGGGGGGGTGCAGTACACTGGAGGGATTACAATGAGGGCAGTATATACAAACAGACATCTCCTCTAAATAGGTCTTTTTAAGGCATACACAACTTCAGAAATTTTTTAATTTGTGTATGCCCTAAAAAGTCCTATTTAGTGGGGATGCCAGTTTGTATACTCTGTATTGGGGATCTCGCACTTCTTTCCTAAAACAACATTTTTTTCAAATTATTACAATGAGGGCAGTACCCTGGATGGATTACACTGTACACTGTGGGTATTGCATAGGGGGTATTACACGGGGGGGTACACTGGAGGGATTACAATGAGGGCAGTACACTGGAGGTATTACACTGTACTCTGTGGGTATTACATAGGGGGTATTACACTGGGGGGGGGGGGGTGCAGTACACTGGAGGGATTACAATGAGGGCAGTACACTGGGGGGATTACACTGGTAGTACACTGAGGGTATTAAATTGGGGGGGGGTTACAATGGGAGCGATACACTGAGGGTATTACATTGGGGGGATTACACTGGGAGGAGTGCACTGAAGGGATTACACGGGGGGGGGGGGGTAAACTGGGGTTATTATTACACTGAGGAATTACAATGGGGGGGTACAAGGGGGTTGGGGGGGTGGAGTAAGGGAGACACAGTGGGGGGGGGGGTTAAATTATTTGTGCTGGGAGGAATTATTTTGTAGGGGGGAAAAAGAAGATATGTGCTGGGGGCAATTTGGAAGGGGATAGTGTTTGGGCTAGATACACACATAACAAAAGCATTAAAATATTGCTCCATCCATGAAATATGAACTCTTATCTGTCATTACTCGGTAGTTTGGCCTGCAGCATTTATAGTATAGAATGAAGAAGACTATGTCAAAATAAACACCATTTAAACAAAATCCCAGCATCCTAGGGATCTTGCACATGGCTCTACTAATTCACTCCACAGGGACTTGCTGGCACAAGGTGCCCTGGGTCCCTGGCACTGCGATTGCCCACTCTAGTATTGTGAAAGGCAAGCAGGGAGAGATGTCGGCCGCCTTTCACAATAATACACCTAAGAGCCAAACAATGCTTTTTCTATACTGTTTTCTAGGCTCTTCCTTCACTCTGACCTTATCATCGACAACAGGAGAAGAAGCCTAGGAAGAGTGACATCACTTTGGATAGAGCCATGGTAATCTGAGGTCTGGAATGGAGATTTACACTGGGGGAGTGGGGGGATTAAACTCTGGAGAGTACAGTGAGGGAATTACATTGGGGGGATTACACTGGGGGGGGTTTACTAGGGGGAATTCAATGAGGGCAGTGTACTGGTGGGATTACACTGGGGGAGTACACCGAGGGTATTACACTGAGAGGAGTGCACTGGAGGGATTACAATGAGGGCAGTACACTGTACACTGAGGGTATTACATTGGGCGATTACACTGAGAGGAGTGCACTGGAGGGATTACAATGAGGGCAGTACCCTGGAGGGATTACACTGTACATTGAGGGTATTACATTGGGCAATTACACTGAGAGGAGTGCACTGGAGGGATTACAATGAGGGCAGTACACTGGGGGGATTACACTGTACACTGAGGGTATTACATTGGGCGATTACACTGAGAGGAGTGCACTGGAGGGATTACAATGAGGGCAGTACACTGAGGGTATTACATTGGGCGATTACACTGAGAGGAGTGCACTGGAGGGATTACAATGAGGGCAGTACACTGGGGGGATTACACTGTACACTGTGGGTATTACATTGGGCGATTACACTGAGAGGAGTGCACTGGAGGGATTACAATGAGGGCAGTACACTGGGGGGATTACACTGTACACTGAGGGTATTACATTGGGCGATTACACTGAGAGGAGTGCACTGGAGGGATTACAATGAGGGCAGTACACTGGGGGTTTACACTGTACACTGAGGGTATTACATTGGGCGATTACACTGAGAGAAGTGCACTGGAGGGATTACAATGAGGGCAGTACACTGGAGGGATTACACTGTACACTGAGGGTATTACATTGGGCAATTACACTGAGAGGAGTGCACTGGAGGGATTACAATGAGGGCAGTACACTGGGGGGATTACACTGTACACTGTGGGTACTTCATTGGGGGTATTACACTGAGAGGAGTGCACTGGAGGGATTAAGGGCAGTACACTGGGGGGATTACACTGTGGGTATTAAATTGGTGGTATTACACTGGGGGAGTACACTGGAGGGATTACAATGAGGGCAGTACACTGGAGGGATTACACTGTCCACTGTGAATATTACACTGGAGGGATTACAATGAGGACAGTACACTGGGTGTTACATTGGGTGTATTACACTGAGAGGAGTGCACTGGAGGGATTAAGGGCAGGACACTGGGGGGATTACACTGTAGGTATTAAATTGGGGGCATTACACTGGGGGAGTACACTGGAGGGATTACAATGAGGACAGTACACGGGGTGTTACATTGGATGTATTACACTGAGAGGAGTGCACTGGAGGGATTAAGGGCAGTACACTGGGGGGATTACACTGTGGGTATTAAATTGGGGGCATTACACTGGGGGAGTACACTGGAGGGATTACAATGAGGGCAGTACACTAGAGGGATTACATTGTACACTGTGAATATTACACTGGAGGGATTACAATGAGGGCAGTACACTGGGGGGGTTACACTGGGAGTACACTGAGGGTATTAAATTGGCGGGGGGGTTACAATGGGAGGGATACACTGAGGGTATTACATTGGGAAGATTACACTGGGAGGAATGAACTAGAGAGATTAACATGAGAGCAGTACACTGGAGGGATTACACTGGGGGGGAGTAAACTGGGGTTATTACACTGAAAAATGTATACTGGGGGAGTACACGAGGGGTTGGGGGGGTAAGGGAGACACAGTGGCTGGGAGGAACTATTTTGTGGGGGAGGGGGATACATGCTGGGGGCAATTTGGAAGAGGATGGGGTAATGGGGTTTGGGATAAATATACACACAACAATAGCATTCAAGTATTGCTCCATCCATGAAATATGAACTCTGTGATAAAACCACCAGTGATGTCATTACTCGGTAGTTTGCCCTGCAGCATTTATAGTATAGACTGAAGAAGACTATGTCAAAACAAACACCATCTAACTGACACAAATATAGCATGCTATCCAATATCTCTTTACAACTTCCTCTATCTTCAAAGAAGATATATAAAGAAAATACCAGATGAGCCATTTATCTTTAGCTTTGACATTCACAGAATGAGTACAACTCTAGTAAGCAGTTTTTAGAGATCATTAAACAGAAAATGGAATAAATTATGTACAGTATGTACTATAGTAATACAATAGGGAGGTTCAGGGTAGTTAAATGGCACACTTTCACCTGCTTAAGAACTACCGTATTTATCGGCATATAACACGCACAGGGAAGTTTCAGGAAAAAACTTAAATTTTAAATAAGGAACTTTGAAGCAAAATAAGAGTCAGTGTCCATCTGCAGCCTCACCATTGCCATCAATGCAGCCTGATTAATGCCCACCTGCAGCCTCACAAGTGCCATCAATGCAGTCTTATTAGTCCACATCAATACAGCCTCACCATTGCCATCAATGCAGCAGCCTCGCCATTGCCATAAATGCAGAAGCCTCGCCATTGCCAACTATTGACTTCCTATTAGAGGCCGCCAAGTAAACAGGAGATTCTCACTGTATGTAATCTGACGGCACTCGTCCCCTCCCCCCGTTGCCCCAGAGGCAGCTGAAATTGAAGTATTGGCGTATAACACGCACACGCTATTTGCACCCGATTTTCATGGTGAAAAAGTGAGTGTTATACGCCAATAAATACAGTATATGCTTTATGAGACTGAGCTAGGCAGTAAGCAAAAAAGTACTGAACAAATCCCATCAATGAGCTACTAATGCAATCAAACACTGCAGAAGTGAAAAAGTTCACTCGGTTTATAGAGGAGAAAGACGCTACACTTACATTTGCCCTCCTACGGTTAGCTTTTCCACTCGCAGAAGTTATTGGGGGAAATTTACACAATTATGCTTCCCGGATCAGTGTTCAGGTGTCCTCCCTTGTATTTATATGTTCCTGATTTAGCCTGGTTCACACTGATGCAATGAGGGAAACGCACAGATTCCTGTGCGTTTCCTGCACCGCATAGCAATCGCACTGTGTTCATGTGATCTGCTGGGGTTGTCAATTGAAAGTTAACGACAACCCAAAAGCAGCTCACAAAACACAGTGTGTTTGTCTGAACTGGATCGCATGGGTATGAACATCTATGCGATCCGGTTCCAGTGCAAACAAAAAAAAACTGCCCACACCTTTTTCATTCGGTGTGATTTCAATCATTCAAAATGAATAGGCTCAGATCACAAGGCACGGAATAGCATGTGATTTGCACAGTAATGAGGTGCTAATTACGGTATGATTTTGGAAAAATTGATTTAACTAAAAAGTTACAATTTTCACCATCTGTGAATCATTGAGCCTTTCATGCAAAATTTGCATGAAATTTTTTTTACCTTTTTTCTTTATATAGAAGGTGTGTTTCTGTAGGTCATTTAGTGTGGTTTATATTTCATTCAATTAAGTGTTCCATTGAACCCTTGGCTCCCGCTGCTGTCAATCAGAGCCAGTGACAAGGGGGCAGGGTGCGGGGCCAAGTCCCGCTCTGTGTGTCTTAGACCCCTTTCACACTGGAGACGTTTTTCAGGCGCTACAGCGCTAAAAATAGCGCCTGAAAAAAGCCTCAGCTGCAAACCCAGTGTGAAAGCCCGAGTGCTTTCACACTGGCACGCTGCGCTGGCAGGGCATCACAAAAAGTCCTGCCAGCAGCTTCTTTGCATACACCGCTCCTGCCCATTGAAAACAATGGGGCAGCGCCGCCATACCGCCGGCAAAGCGTCGCTGCAGTGGCATTTTGCAGGCGGATTTAACCCCTTTTTGGCCACTAGTGGGGGGTTAAAAGGGCCCCGCTAGCGGCCAAATAGCGCCGCTAAAACAACAGTAAAGCAGCATTAAAAATAGCGCCGCTTTACCGCTGACGCCCGGGGCGGCTTAGTGTGAAAGGGGTCTTATGGACACACAGAGCAACGCTCGGGAGAGAGCACGCCCGAGTGCCCCCACAGCAAGCGGCTTTCTGTGGGGGCACTCAACAGGGGGGAGGAGCGCCAGCGAGGGATCCAAGAAGAGGATCGGGGCTGTTCTGTGCAAAGCTATTGCACAGAGCAGGTAAGTATGTCTGTTATTTTAATGAAAAAAATAAATAAAAAACCTTTACAATCACTTTAACATTTCAGAATTATTTCTAGATTATCTGTCTAAAACATAGAATATACTGTATGTATATATGTATTCAAAGTGAACGCAAGTTCCCTCTATTTATTGACAGTGAACAGCCCCTAATCCTTTAGTAAATCAACCCACTGTCTAGGTCACATACTATTGTCCTCATATCTGAGGCTCCCCTCCAAGCAGATAACAATCCATCCCAGAGTCATCCGAAAAAAATCGGCTCAGATTTACTACTCTATGAATTTGTGTCCCTGTGCCAATGATATGTACACAAAACTGACGCTGACATTTACTTTCTCATATCTCTCAGTGTCACAGTTATCTGTCTGATCATTATCTCATAACTGCAGCTTACAGCCAAAGCATAATAGATTAGTGTTCTAATCTTCTGAACGTCACTGGGACTGCCGGATCCAAGTTTTATGATGGAACTATAAATGTATACAAGAACCAGATTGCAGATTTGGCTTTATTTGTATACAGTAATAAATTGTCTGCAGATTCTCAAACCAACGAAATTACTTTTTTCCAAAATAAAATTGATTTAAAGTGTATGTAAACTCTAACAATAAATTTCTCTGCTTTGTTCCCTTTGGTCTTATAAATATACCATTGAATGGGTTTTATTATATCTGTTCCACTATTGCAAAACAAAGTTAGCTGTTCATCCAGCCGGAAATCTTGTGAACTGACAGCTTTCTGTGCTATCTACCTCTGGACTGTTATCAGTTAGCACCTTTCCCTGCTATCTCTGTGGACTACAGAACACCTCCCCCCGTTATAGAGAAGACAGGGAAGTGTTATGCAGTCCTAACACAGTGGGGTTGATTTATGAAAACTGGAGTGCAAAATCTGGTGCAGATCTGCATAGAAACCAATCAGCTTCCATTTTTTTTTTGTCAAAGCTTAATTGAACAAGCTAAAGTTATGCCGCGTACACACGGTCGGACTTTTCGTCTACAAAAGTCCGACGGACGCCGACGGACTAAAGCTGGCTGACAATCCGATCGTGTGTGGGCTTCCCCGGACTTTCAGCGGACTTTTCCAGCCTCAAATCTGACGGACTTTAGATTTGAAACATGCTTCAAATCTTTACGTCGTAACTCCGCCGGACACAGAAATCCGCTCGTCTGTGTGCTAGTCCGACGGACAAAAACCCACGCTAGGGCAGCTATTGGCTACTGGCTATGAACTTCCTTATTTTAGTCCGGTGTACGTCATCACGTACGAATCCGTTGGATTTTTGTGTGATCGTATGTAGGCAAGTCCGCTCGTAAGAAAGTCTGCCGCAAGTCCGCCAAAAGTCCGCCATAAGTCCGCCAAAAGTCCGTCGAAAGTCTGTCGGACAGGCTGACGGACTTTTGTAGACGAAAAGTCCGACCGTGTATACGCGGCATTAGAAAATGATTGGCTACCATGCACAGCTACACCAGATTTTGCACTCTCCAAATTTAGTGAATCAACCCAACTGTTATGTAGCCCACACTTCCTGTCCTGTGGTGACAACACTGCTTAGTACAGTTGTCACCCTAGGACAGGAGGTTAGGAAATGGGAAGATTATCAGATTAACCCCTTAGCGCCGGCGCCTCCCAGCCCTTTAAAAGGTTTCAGACTCTGGGAGGTGGGCATTTCAGTCATGTGACTGCTGTGCTTGGCTGTCACAGCAGTCATGTGATTGGAAAGCCCCCGATCGCAGATTACCCACCGGTAACTGTGACAGGAGCGCGCAAAGTGCACGCTCTCTGCACAACCTTGCTTACATTTTGGTACACATATATGCAGCCTCTTACCATTAAGGCCCACCCACCAAGAGGCCGCATAGATGTGTACGACTGGCGTGAAGAGGTTAAAATAAAGGAAAGTGTAGAAGAAACTAATGCAGCCCACCACATCTCAGGACAGGTAAGCTGCAAGATCAATTTTTTGTTCTTTTTGTTCTCTCTTGTGCTTCAAAAATGTCATCGAAAATCCCAGTAAGGCATTTCCTGCCTATGTCTAGAAATCTGAAATGGATAAAATAATGACACAATTTAGATACCAACTTTGCAACTTTAAAGCTTCATGCACACAGCCATAAAAATTTTACCGCTCATATAGGTGAGAATTTTCAGAAACAAAAGTTCCTGCATAGTCGGTAAAACACTTGCCTTTTAAATGTGTAATATTGTAGTTCTATATCCTTTTTTGTTCCTTTTGTAAGCGATTTTTTCCATTTTTGGTTATGGATCTGAAGGAAGTACATGTTTAGGCACCTTTGTGTATGTCCCCATTACAAACAACACACCTGCATTCACATCTGTAAACAAGGAACGCTTTGAAATGCGTTTTCCTCTACCTGGGTACTTGAGGCCCTAACTATGGTTTTTGTATCAAAGCCCTTAAAGGATAAATAATGGTAGAACATTTCTAGTTTTGGATAGGGTGTAGAGGGATGAAAACATCAATTTGTTTTTTATTGCTGTCTGTGTCCTTGTTAGGGAGATTCACCCTTTCTATTTGTCCTGTTTACCATTAACACTGAGAGTGAAAGTGAAAGAAAATCCCACATTTTGAGTTGTCACCAGAACAAGAATAGAGGAGAAATCTGATTCTGGTGACATCCAGGGATTTCCTCACTTTGGAGGGATTTACCCTCACTTCCTGTTTGACTATGGGACAGGAAGTGAAGGGAATTCTCCTCAATGGGACACAGGTGACAAAAAAGACCTGACAGGGGTTTCAACCCCCCCCCTAAGGCTGATGACACATGGGTAACTCTGGCTCTAGTGATCCCATTGTTGAAAATGTGTCAACGTTGGCAGTATTGATAAGAGGGTGCTTATTTCATACTTATGGAATGGCTCCCTCTGTAGCTGAAGGATGTCACTCCTGTCACCAGTGACTGAGATTAAAGCAGGGTATACACAGACTGAAAATGTCAAATTGTGCTCAGTGTGTACCGTTGCCTGTTCAACAGAAGCTGGTCTAAGGATCGGCTACTGTCAAACCGTCCTGCTAGAAAACCAACATTCGATTGGTGCAATCAGGCAGGCCCTTACACTACATGTTTGAAGATAAATCTAAAGGAAACTGAATTAGAAAATTGTATAATGTATGGCCAGGTTAAAGCAAGTTTCACACTACGCAGGTGTGGGACTGTGTGCAATTGCATGCCACCCCGCACCCGCATCAAAAACATGCTGCTTTTAGCAGACACACGGGGGTGTCAATAATTCAAACAAATGGGCTTCTGTGCTTGTGCAAATGTGTCCACTGGGGAACTGGCATAGTGTAGTCCTAGCCTTACCATTGTTCAGGCCAGCGACAGAGCAACATCTTGCTGCATATGGCTACAGAAGCAGTGATGCCATAGGGCATCTTCTGGGGGGGGGGGGGGGGGAGCAGGTACCTGGTTTTGACAGATGCCACGGCAAACTCAGCCAAATGTTTGCCCTCCTCCTCTGTCCCCCGCAGCCGGTCCATTCACAGACCGTAGCGTGCTTTGCCAGTTTCCCTTAGCGGAGATGGCGGTGGCAGCACTTGAAAACCAATTGATAAAAATCAGCTCAGGTGAGGACAGTGCTGGATCCCTGGACAGGTAAGTGCCCTAATATTAAAAGTCAGCAGCTACAATATTTGTAGCTGCTGACATTTTTTTTTTTCTGAAGGAGCCTGGAGCTCCGTTTTAAGCCCAGTACACACTATAAGAAAACTGTACAAAAACAGTACAAGGTAAACAAAAATTGTTCGTTCTGTTCACATACGAGAAACATTTTGGAGTTTGCCCCTTTGGAAATTTTTGTTTGAAAAGTCTGAATCAGATGCCGAAAGTTGTGTACACACTATACGAAAATCGAACAATTGCTCCTCGTACTGAATTTTTCTTCTGATTTTCTCATAGTGTATGCCCCACTTTAGGCAGTCCATACATGCCATCATTTTTTTTCGTTCAATGAAAAAACTGATCCTATTCCCCCATCCACAAATTCGATGTGGTTAGGGGAATCCTCCCGACAGAGCCTTCAGTGCTGCTGGCAGGGCTGCTGTTAGAAACCACGGGGCCTCATACAGACAACCTGCCATGGGGCCCCATACAGACAACCTGCCATGGGGCCCCATACAGACAACCTGCCATGGGGCCCCATACAGACAACCTGCCATGGGGCCCTATACAGACAACCTGCCATGGGGCCCCATACAGACAACCTGCCATGGGGCCCTATACAGACAACCTGCCATGGGGCCCCATACAGACAACCTGCCATGGGGCCCCATACAGACAACCTGCCATGGGGCCCCATACAGACAACCTGCCATGGGGCCCCATACAGACAACCTGCCATGGGGCCCCATACAGACAACCTGCCATGGAGCCCCATACAGACAACCTGCCATGGGGCCCCATACAGACAAATGAAAAGAACCCACTGCTCCAGATGTAACTGGTATGCCCACTGGAACACACACCTGAGTGCTAGCCTCCGTGGTAAATTGTCAAAACAAGAAACGGTTGCACCTCACGTGGGCTCCAAGTAAAGTTTATTGGAATATGAAAATATCCAAAATGACACACCAGCAGTGGTCAAGGTAGTCACACAGCAGAAATATGCTTAATGATTAAGCACATTTCTCTGTGAAATATATTCATATTCCAATAAACTTTACTTGGAGCCCACGTAAGGTGCAGCCGTTTCCTATTTTGCATACAGAAACCCTGCCATGGGTCCCATACAGGCAACCTACCACGGGGCCCCATATAGACAGCCTACCATGGGGCCCCATACAGACAACCTACCACGGGGCCCCATACAGACAGCCTACCATGGGGCCCCATACAGAAAACCTACCATGGGGGCCCCATACAGACAGCCTACCACGGGGCCCCATACAGACAACCTGACATGTAGCCCCATACAGACAACCTACCTCGGGGCCCCATACAACCTACCTCGGGGCCCCATACAGACAACCTGCCATCAGGCACCATACAGACAACCTGTCATGGGGTCCCATACAGCCAAAGCTTCAGTTATGAATGAACACAGCGAGTGCTCAGTACTGATCACTAATTGTGTTCATTCAGGAAAGGAAGGGGCTGGTAAATATGACATATTTAACTAACCTGCAGCAGGGGGAAACGTATGGCGTACAGGGAGGGTGATTGGTGTGGTGGGGGGGGCAGACCAATTACTGGAACCTATCCTTTGTATGGCTCTCTCTGTAGCAGCTGAAAGCCAACAGGAAGGAGGGGAGAAGAAGCCAGCTTTCAGCCGCTGCAGAGAGAGCCATACAGGGGATTGGCTCCAGTAATTGGTCCCCTGCTGCACCAATCATCATTCCTGCCCACATCCGATTCACCCTGCCACCTGGGCAGCACAGGACTGGTGGTACCCCCTTATCTATGGCCTTGGCTGCTGGCTGTAGCCGGCAACACTGATTGATCGGGAAAAACCCAGTTCTGTACAACCACCATGGGTTCTTCCCGATCAATCAGTATTCCTGTCCTTACATGGATTACAATTCATCTGGTCCCTCCTGAAGCGGCCAAATTTCACTCCATGTCTCGGCTTAACCACAAGGGCTCTAACCCAGCTGGGTTTGATCCCCATCAGGAGATATCACCATCAGACTGACTCTATGCAAAGTTTATCCTTTCTATGCTTTGTGTGGAAGTGATTGCTAGCTGTGTGGCCCAGTACCTGGAATGGATGGACTATGCGGAGTTGGAGCTGCTCCTGATCCGGTGTCCATGCTGCTGGACCAGATGTTGTTGCTTCTGTCGGGTAGATTTCACGGCCAGGATGGCTTGTCTGTTCTTATAATGAACCATCTGCAGGGTGATCTCCGCATTCCAACCCTCGTCCTGCGGGCACCGAAAATCAATCTCCCGGCCCTCGGCCATCACCACCGTGAAGTACACGTACTTGCCTTTCCGCTCCACACAGTCCACCGTCTTCATATTGGAGAAGTGCAGCTCCTTGATGCGGGCCGGCTCGGGCGGAGGACTGTGCTGCTCCAGCTGTTTAGGAGGGATGAGGAGCAATCCTTCCTCGGTCAGCAGACAGCGCTTCTTCTTCCACAGCTGCAGCAAACCATCACTCCTCTTCTCCAACACTCCCTCCTTCACCACCTTACAGCTGCTCTCCAACATCCTCCCGAAAACACCGACTCACTACTTCACCTACAAGAGGCAATGCCAGAGGACGACCTGCAAGGCAAGCATCAACAGTCAGCAGTGACAATGCCCGCCCGGCCGCCCGGCTCTGCGAGGAGTCAGTGGGCTGAAGTGTGACGGCATCGAGCCTGCAATCCGCTTCACTATATCATCATGTTCTGCCTGCCCCGCTCCTCTACCACCGCTTGCATGCTAGCGCCACCTGCCGGACGCGCTCACCTATTGCACTGGCAGCAGCAGACAACTTTACATTTCTTACATCTTCCCATTCCCATAAACCTGACTGCATTAACCCCTCAGTGCCTGCAGATAAAACAAATCTTACGCTGTGTTCACACTGTCACGTTCCAGGAACGCAATCGCACGTGTTCCTGAGACGCAGTGGTGGCTGGTGCTCAATTTTAGCCTCCAGCCAGCCACCCCCCGGCAGTCCATCACCCCCCCCACCCGATTGATTGCTGCTTCCCCCAGTCACTCAATCAATTGCATCTTCCCAGCCACACACTCACCCCCCCAGCCAGTCAACCACCCCCCACCCGATTTATCGCTGCTTCCCCCCGTCACTCAATCGATTGCATCTTCCCAGCCACACACTCACCCCCCCAGCCAGTCAACCACCCCCCCACCCGATTTATCGCTGCTTCCCCCCATCACTCAATCGATTGCATCTTCCCAGCCACCCACTCACCCCCCCAGCCAGTCAACCACCCCCCCCACCCGATTTATCGCTGCTTCCCCCCGTCACTCAATCGATTGCATCTTCCCAGCCACACACTCACCCCCCCAGCCAGTCAACCACCCCCCCACCCGATTTATCGCTGCTTCCCCCCGTCACTCAATCGATTGCATCTTCCCAGCCACACACTCACCCCCCCAGCCAGTCAACCACCCCCCACCCGATTTATCGCTGCTTCCCCCCCATCACTCAATCGATTGCATCTTCCCAGCCACACACTCACCCCCCCAGCCAGTCAACCACCCCCCACCCGATTTATCGCTGCTTCCCCCCCATCACTCAATCGATTGCATCTTCCCAGCCACACACTCACCCCCCCAGCCAGTCAACCACCCCCCCACCCGATTTATCACTGCTTCCCCCTATCACTCAATCAATTGCATCTTCCCAGCCACCCACTCACCCCCCCCCCCCACCCGATTGATCACTGCCTCCCCCCGTCACTCAATCAATTGCATCTTCCCATTCACCCACTCACCCCCCCAGCCAGTCAACCACCCCCCCCACCCGATTTATCACTGCTTCCCCCCCATCACTCAATCGATTGCATCTTCCCAGCCACCCACTCACCCCCCCCCCCAGCCAGTCAACCACGCCCCCCACTCGATTTATCACCGCTCCCCCCCCATCACTCAATCGATTGCATCTTCCCAGCCACCCACTCACCCTCTCCTCCGTCACTCAACTGATTGCTGTTCCCCACCCTCACCCCCCGGTCACTGAATTAATCAATCGCTGGTTGGCACATCATCCCTTTAATCCAGAACACACATTAATTACACAGGTTCTGTGGCTGGTTACAGTGGTAATTAAACTCACTTGGTGCCTTATCTGCTTTAAATCATCCTCAGAATCTGTGTAATTCATGTGTCCTGGATTAAAGGGATGATGTGGCACCCTACACTTCGCCCACCAGCCCCCCTCCCCCCGCCAGCCCCACACTTACCCCATCCAGGTCTAGGCTTTGGCATCTCTCCTCCCCCCCCAGGTCTTTTCCTAAGTCCCGGCGGTCTCTTTTCGGCCAACCAGGACTTAGGACTCGTGGCCAATTGGGACTTAGGTCTCCCAGCCAAACGGGACCTGCTTCCCGATTGGCCAGGAGGAGAAACATAAATAAACATATATAAATATTATTTTGCTAATGTCACCCAACTGGGTGGGCTCGGGGGCTCAGAGCTCTGCATCCTGAGCCCACCCTTTTTGAAGCCAATAAGAGCCTCCGGTAGGGTTGTCACCTCATCCCTGTAGCCCAGGTTCGCGCTGACTGCAGGAATGAAATCGTGTGAGTTCAGCTGAATTCGCACGATTTCATTCCTGCATGTCAGTCCCGATATCATGAGTGATTTCGGAGACAACTGTGGGGGTTTCTGCACAGATGTCAATGGAAATCGCACCCCCAAATTGCCAAAAGTAGTACAGAAACTACTTTTGGGAATTGGTGCAGCGTCGCACCGATTCAGACAATGCCATTGCCAGCAATTGCCATCCATTTGGCACGCGATTCAACAATCGCATGCCAAATCGCATCAATGTGAACCAGGGCTGAAACCCGAACACATATTAATTACACAGGTTCTGTGTCTAATTTTCAAAAAGGGTCCGGGTCTTCTTTCCCCGGTCCTACCTGCAGGATGCAGCCTGCACAAGTGTGCACCGGGTCTTGATGTACGAACCCAGCTTTGAAACTTTGGATATGTGTTCCCACAAAAAAAGTTAAAAAAAAATGTATAAATTTAAAAAAAAAAAATGGGGCAGACTGGATGGACCATTTGGTCTTTTTTTTCTGCTGTCATTTTTCTGTTTCCATGTTTATTGTGTTAGTAAAACTGTACATGTCATCGCAACTTCTTAGTGTAGTCCTGAAAATCATACCTTATTTTTTCATCTTTTGGCCCTTCTTTTGGTTTTAAATAACAATTGGTATCTCCCAATTTTCCTTATAGTCAAAGGAAAAATTGGCCCAAAATAGCATTAAAAAAAATGATCTTTTCAATTTTAGCTGTATATTTTTTGCCATTTAACTGACCCACCACCAACAAAATAATTAAATTCTCCTACTCCTGATGGACACCATGTATTGTTTGTTATTTGTATCTGTAGTAGGGCCAAGAAACAATAGTGCACATTATTTTATCATACCCCAAACACTGTGGGGTTGATTTATTAAAACTGGAGAGTGCAAAATCAGATGCAGCGCTGCATAAAAACCAATCCGTTCCTCGATTTTTTGCCAAAGCTTAATTGAACAAGCTGAAATGAGAAGCTGATTGGCTACCATGCACAGCTGCACCAGATGTTGCACTCTCCGTATTAGTAGATCAACCCCACTGATCCTGACTTTTAACCCCCTGACATTTAGACCCAAATGTGATCTGTGACTGTGACTTTAACAATGATCCTGATCTAGCTAATTAGTCTTTATTACTATTATGATCATTATAATAATTATTATTCATATTTTAATTTGATTTAGTTTGCATGGCCATCTCGCTGCTGCCTTGGCTTCAGTACTGTTTCAGTCACTAGTCCAGAACAAGTGTAGAGATTCTGACTTTTTCCTGACTTTTATTTGTCACCCAGAAGTACAAAAGCCAGGCACAGTCAGGTAAATAGGATTTTTAGAAGAGAACCAGGAATTTAAGACCCCATATTTCTGTAGATTTAACTTAAATGTTGTTATATTTCATTTGTGAATCTCTCTATAAACATTGCAAAAAAAAAATCTGATGCCAGGGATTTAGGCTAAGTAGTTCACACTGCAGCACACTTGGAAACGCAGTGGATCTCTTTTCAGTGGGTGGCATAGCAGCAGCTTCCAGGCTTTTCGAAGGTAATCCTGCTGCCTCCTGAATGTCTATTTTTATTTCTTTTTTTGTCTTTTTTTATTTGCCACCTGTCAACTCAACACGTCAGGATAAATTTGCTGCAGCATGTATGCATGCATGCCCCTCCAGTTGTACATTATCTTTTAGGCGAGTGGTCAAGAGGCTGTAAAACCATGGCCCTTCTACCTGCTTTTACCACCCATGTAAAAGAGGCCCTTTTTTTGCCATGGTCCATGTTTATGGTCTAGCATAATCTCATGTTAAACCTATCACTATCAAGACATGTTAGCTATTAGCAGTGGCATCGCTAGGGGGTGGCTTTTGGGGCTATAGTGCTGAATCTGGGGCCCACAGCCCCGAGTCTCTGCAGGGGTCCCCAAGGGGAGGGGAGGCTCTCTGGGGACCCTGATTTAAGGGGAGGCTCTCTGGGGACCCTAATGTAAGGGGGGCTCTCTGGGGACCCTGATGTAAGGGGGGAGCATTCTGGGGATATATACACACACACACGTATATTATATACATGTGTATGCCCACCCAAGCGTATGACTTTCTTTACTACGCTGCTATGGGCTCTAGCCCCAGATCTTTTGTAGACCTAGCAACGGCCCTGGCTATTAGCATCATTTCTGAGAAATGATTGTAAGTGCAGAACGTAGAAAAGGCTAAGCTGCTTTCTATAACTGCTGAGCTTAGGGAGAAGACATAACTTTATACTACATCTGTTAGTAATCAATCCCAGCCCTTCAGCAGCATGTAATTTCTGTTTTACTTATTTTCTAAAGCTAGGGCGTTAATTCATAAAGACCATATGTCCCTCCAGTTCAGCAAACTGTGGTCATTTTAAAGGTCTAATCGTTTTAACAGACTAACCTGGAAAAAAAAAAATATTCCTAAAATATTTCTGAGAATTGTAGTGACATGGAAATGTATTCCCCCCTCCAAGAGCCCTCCTGTAGACCCAGCAGCATTCCTGTATGTTGTTTATGTTGCTCAGCCTAACCATAGACATGAGATTATCATTACCCGTTCTAGACAAGAGGGTTACACATGCTGCAACCTCTGCAGGGACCCTAGGGCCCGAAATTCATGTTGTAAAATTTGTTGTTCCCAGACAGATTTTACTGTTTGTATGATTTAGGGTTGCCAGTGCCACTACAGTTACGGTACAGGCAATTGTGTGGTTGTTGGCTCTTCCAACCCCAATCTCATGTCTATGGGTAACCCAAGAATTATTTCTTCTAACATAGTGGCAGCTATGATATAAGGTTAACCTTCTTGTGGCGCTGCAAGTCATTTTCCCAATAAGAAAAAAACAGGTATACGTGAAGAATTTATCTAACCCTCTGACTACAATGATGTGAATTAGTGAACGGGGGACACATTTCTTTAGTCTCTGTTCACAATTGATCGTATAGTTTGGCAATTTTGATGTTTTTTAGGTTTTATTTGTGTGTTTTTGCTTGTTTTGTTTTTTTTTTCATGTGATTTTAGAAGCAACATGCTGTACAGGAGCATCTTTAGGGCAGGATCGCACGTTTTTGGCCATATAGACTTTTATATAGGACCTCCTGAAAAAAGTGTGCAACCTGTGTTTTTGCCCTTTTTTTAAATTTTGCACAGTTACCAGGCTCTCCATCTAAAGTCTATGGAGCCAAATTTAACTGAATTCTGCCTAAAAAAAAAAAGCTCATGTGTCACAAGTGACTGAGCGTTCATATGTGAACGGGAATCATTTAAAACTATGGGATTCTAGATGTTGAGCATTGTTGCACATAAAAAAAAAAGTGCCACAAAGTGGGTGTTAGTAGGAAACGTATAGTGGGGTTGATTTACTAAAACTGGAGAGTGCAAAAATCTGGCGCAGCTCTGCATAGAAGCCAATCAGCTTCCAGTTTTTTTTTTGTGTCAAAGTTTAATAGAACAAGCTGAAGTTATAAGCTGATTGGAGCTGCACTCTCTGCTTTTAGTAAATCAACCCCATAATGTCCTCCAATAAAACCTCATTTATTGCCAAACCTGTGATACTTATATAAAAAATCTTTGCTATCAAATGAGTAGTTTCGTTTTGTTTTTTTATAACATATTGTTTCTTTTTTGTAACACTGCAGCCACCTAACTAGTATCTACTGTATGTAAGCTCCAAATTAGAGGATCCATTTAAGTCACCGTGTATGCATTATGAGATCAGTTCAATAAAACCCCACATTTGTGTCTTTATAGCTGTGTTACTAATGCATTCAAACCAAAACTACTACTTCTCCTGCCCTATACATTTCATTGGGTAAGTTATGCTAATAAAACATGACTAGGTATGAACAATAGAATTTATGGGATACTTACTTGGCAAGCTGCTCCGTTTGTGAATTCCCAACAGGCGGATGTATAGATATGTATACCATTAATAACAATGGAAGCCAAATCTTATAGCCAACGATGAATGTTAAAAGCAGTACAGCCTTCCTCTTGTGTGTGACTGCAACAGCTGCAATCCTGCACTATGGCTTTTGAACTAACTCCCGCCCACTGCCAGCACAGAACGCAGAGAAAGCATACCCTGGGATGTTGCAAGATGCTTTAAGCCACAAGACTGGAAGTGGAGAGGAAGAGAAGGAGGGGGTAGAGTGGTAGCAGTCCTATCATAAGCCACACACCATTCATCATTTCTACACATGGCTTTATTAGCCTTCCATGCTGAGAGCAAACTGTAGAAGGCATATGGCATGTGTACATTGTGTTCATATTTGCTTCTGGCTGAAAGGCTTCTCGCTAGTATCTTTATTACAGGGTAGGAACCCCTTAGCATGAGAGCGCTGACCTCAGTAAAAATCATCCCGGCTTTATGGGAAAATTCCTTTTTATTATTAGCTTTTACATCCAGACAAATGTCTCTCTCCTAGATCACCTGCATATTTTTGAATTTTTAACTATACAGTCCTACAACTATGAATGGTAAGCAGCAGTTAAAAAAGGAAAGCAACACGAAGCCCTGGACAACAGTAGTGCACCAACAGGGTAACTTGGAAACTGAATTCTAGTTCCTGGAGCCCAGATGAGCCTCCAAATTTCAAGAAAGCTTATCAAAGCCATTTCAAGAATGGAGGAATCACCATTTAGGCAGGGGGTGTAGATAAGATAACAAATATAGGGGTCCAACCCCACCCCCACCCCCACAGGGCATGTATTTGCATTATAAAGCCCCAGGCAGCAGATGCCACAATGCTGCCAGTGCCTACTAGTCCAGCCTCCTAGACGCCCACATTCCCAGTGGTGGTGGCAGTTTTGCAGGCAGGTCCCACACTTTGCCAACCCCCCATTCTCACCCACCACATGCAATGTCTGTGTACATTACACATTGAGTTGGTGGTGAGCAGTGCATGTATGCAGATGGGACAGTGGTGGCATTGACACTCAGACAGACCCTGGAATGAGTCAGCCAATCTGTGATGACTGCACTTGCCTAACTGATGTAGAGGAGGTCTTAAATAACACCTAAACAGTGGGTAGTCTCAAGTTTTAAGCCCCCCTCAATAGTAGTTTTGCCACACCCACAATTCTCCATGGGGTGCTGCTCACTTCCCTAGTTGTTCTCCACTAGGTGTGCAAGGCTGAACTCCCCTGCCCTAGAAAAAAAAAATCAATAGCCTGTAGAGTATACATTCATATCTGTGTTATTCTCTTTGGACATATCTGTATTGTAGGTGTTAATACCTGGTTTATATATTGCATGCAAACAAAAAAAGTTTAGGTACTCCCTGTTGATTGCAATACCCATATGGAGTTTGTTCAGTTCATTTCTAGAGATAGCATGTGGCTAAATGGCCATCACTCAGTTGGGGTCCTTAGTATTACTGTATATTCATCGAATAGTCCAAAATGATATATTTAGATTAATTGGCTCCAGATTTGTCCTACAGTGTGTGTACTGTAAGTCGGTGGTGGAGGGACAACCTGGGTCAGGGGTAAATCTAAATGATTCACTGTTTTCTGTAGCTTTTCTTGCTAATACATGTATACTTCAACTGAATGACATTTAGTTTAAAAAGGTACTGTGGGGGCGATTTACTAAAACTGGTGCACACAGAATCTGGTGCAGCTGTGCATAGTAACCAATCAGCTTCCAGGTTTTATTGCTAAAGCTTAATTGAACAAGCTGAAGTTAGAAGCTGATTGGTTACTATGCACAGCTTCACCAGATTCTGTGTACACCAGATTTAGTAAATCCCCCCGTGTGTCAAAACAATGGCCATTTTTATTAAATAAAACGTTTATTTTTACCTTCTTTTATCCTTTGTTACTGTTACAGTACTGCTGATGCCCTGCAGCCTTTTCACAGCAATTTCCTGTACTACATGCAGTAAAGTACAGACACTCCAAAAATCAATATGTGGCATTCTTAGGATGGGTTTTCTTGATGGAGACAACATTGGATCATGCTATTGTAATGTGTGCTTATAAAGGCTCCTTGTAGTCCATGTGACAGTGTGGCAATGAAGGAGCACAACTGGGGAACAGGAGCAGAACAGTTGTCTCGCTACAACAGTAAGTGCATGAACAAGGACCTCCATGGCAGGACCACCTTGTTATTATTTTAAGGAAAGCTCTATTTTTAAAATATTGACAGTGATTTTGAGAGACAATGGGTTAAAGAAGAATTATCACTACAAATTAAAATTATTTTGATCTCCCAGGAGACCCCGCGCGTACAGCATTTGGTTCTGATTAGATCCATAGCTGTACTGCTGGCTGATGCCAAATGTATGTCAATTTCTACATGAGGGGTAGCCAGCATTGAAGCCACTGTCCCTCTAGTCTGTGTGCTGTGTGTTTCTTATTCTGAGTAATGTACCTTGGATCAGGTAATGCAGAACAACAGAACTCATCACAGGCACATCACATTACTCTGTGCTTGTCAATTCATAATCCAGAAAACAGTATATACAAGAAGCATAGTACACAAGAAGTACAGCGTAGATTGGTGCACTATACTTATCTACTGTTTGAGCAAGGTGCAGTGTGCTGTGGCGGGCAGTAAACACATAGAGTCCAAGTTAGGCAATAGTGAAATTTTGTAGCAAGGTCCAACACAACTCAACTAGGCCAGGTGGATAAGCCTAAGGCCCCTTTCACACGAGGCGGGCTCCGTTTCTACGGAGCCCGCCTCGGTTTGCCGGCTCAGCGGGAGATCTGTCCGTTGATCTCCGCTGAGCCGGCGGATGACAGGTCCCTCTCTGCTCACTGAGCGGGGAGGGGCTTGTCAGGCGCCGCTGCCGCCTATGGAGGGATCGGACGAAAACGGACAGCGTGTCCGTTTTCGTCAGATCTCACCCGATCTGATCCGCCAGCGACGGATCTGGACGTAGAGCCCATACGTCTGCTTTTAGCGGATCGGACGGGGTCGGATGTCAGCGGACATGTCTCCGCTGACATCCGACGGTCCATAGGCTAACATGGATCGCCCGTTCAGGTCCGCCGTCAAAACTGACAGGCGGATCTGAACGGTCCGATCGTGTGAAAGGGGCCTAAAGCAGTCTGTAGACTTAGAAGATGCCATCAGCGTCTGCAATGAGGAAAGGAATGCGGCCTGGCAAAAGGAAAGGATTCTTGAAGTGAGGTAGATGTAGCCCCTGCACTGTCCCTACTCCTCCAGAACATTCCCTATCTCTAAGCACTACCCCTGCCAGACGGGGAACTTGTCCCTACACTAGCCACTCACATAAAGTGCCCCAAACCCAGAGGCTGGAACCTGAAATAGACTCTGCCTGACCCAAGATGGCCACCAAAGTCACATGGGGCGCCAGCATCCAATCAGACAGCTGTCCTCTATGACTGCAGGAAGTCAAAGAGGATCTTAAGCCAATGTGTATTGATCTGGGGACGAATCAGCTGACATGGCGGACCAGTCAATCATTATCTTCTAATGCTTGCTGCATCTCTTGTACTTGACAGGTGTGAAGAAATGCTCTAACATAAGAATGCTTTCAAAAATATATTAATTGTTTATTTGTTATCAATTTAGAAAATGCAAAGCGAGCAAACAGAACAAAAATCAAAATAAATCAATATTTAGTGTAACTACCCTTTGGCTTTAAAGCAGAATCAATTCTTACATTTACACAATTTCATATGTAGATTAAAACACAGTGATTAACTGAAACAGAAACAGCTTTATAGGAGGCTTAAAGCTGGGTGAGGAATAGCCAAACTCTGCTACTAAGGTGAGGTTACAGAAAACAGTTTCATGTCACAGGTCATACACCATGGAAAGACTGAGCACAGCAACAAGACACAAGGTAGTTATAATGCTACAGCACGGTCTCTCCCAGGCAAAGATGTCAAAGCAGACAGGGGTCTCAAGCTGTTGCTGTTGGATGCTGTTCAAGCTCTTTCGAAGAAGCACAAAGATCCAGGCAACAATGAGGAACGTAGAGGCAGTGGTCGGCCAAGGAAACTTAATGCAGCAGATGAAAGACACATTATGCTTATTTCCCTTCGACAGCAGAAGATGTCCAGCAGTGCCATCAGCACAGAACTGTCTGAAACCAGTGGGACCTAAGTACACCCATCTACTGTCTGGAGAATCTATCCAGAAGTGGTCTCCATGGAAGAATTGCAGGCAAAAAGCCATAAGCCTGATGTGGAAAGAAAGCTAAGCGACTCAACTATGCACAAAAACATAGGGAACTGGGGTACAGAAAATTAGCAGCAAATGCTCTGGACTGATGAGTCAAAATTTGAAATATTTGGCTGTAGCAAAGGCAGTTTGTTTACAGAAGGGGTGGAGAGTGGTACATTAATGAGTGTCTGCAGGCAGCAGTGAAGCATGGTGGAGGATCCTTGCAAGTTTGGGGCTGCATTTTTGCTAATAGTGTTGGAGATTGGGCCAGGATCAATGGTGTCCTTAGTGCTGATATTTATCCATCATGCCATACCATCAGGGAGGCGTGTGATTGGCCCCAAATTATTCTGCAATAGGACAACTACCCCAAACATAAACTGTATATACTCAAGTTTAAGTCGATCCGAGTATAAGTCGAGGCCCTAATTTACCAAAAAATGGGAAAAACTTATTAACTCGAGTATAAGACTAGGGTGGGAAATGCAGCAGCTACCGGTAAATTTCAAAAATTAAAATAGATGCCAATAATGTTTTTGAATATTTATTTCAAAGAAAAAACAGTAAACTAGCTCTGTAAGTGGAAAAGAGGGTCAATAAAAACTATATGGTATCAACAATAACTTTAAGAGTACAAAAACCTTAGCTCAATCAGCAACGAAGCTAAAACACAAGTTAAAATCCTTCAAAACTGGATTCCTCCTCATCATCTGTATGTCCAAACAGAGCTTCAGCATTAGCTGGTGTGAGGTTATCAGCATAGATATTGTCATCATCACTGAGTTCGAAGTCATCACCGTCACTGCTGTCGTTCTCAAACAAAGCGCTGTCTTCACTGCCATCCATAGCATTACTAATGCCACATTTCTTGAAGGCACGTTGCACCATGTCCTCCGGAATCTCTTCACATGCATCACAAACCCACGTTGCTATCAATTCTATGTTGGGCTTCATCAGATTTCCACCTTTTGTCATTCGGGCTTGACCAGATGACATCCATTCATGCCACATCTTTCGCACACGGTCTTTGAAAGGTTTATTTAAACACACATCTAGCGGCTGCAATACAGATGTAAGCCCACCTGGAATAACGGCCAAAGTAACTTGAGAAGATTTTGCCAATTTTTTATGTCATCAGTGTGTGGGCTCTGAACATATCCCAAACTAGCAATGATGGTTTTTTCTTTAAGGCTGATCCTGGTCGTCCGTTCCAAATTTCTTCCAGCCATTTTTTTGTTCTGTCTTCATCCATCCAGCCTTTAATATGTGCGCGCACTGTAATTCGTGGTGGGAATTTGACCTTTTTAGGCAAGGTCTTTCTTTTAAAAATAATGACAGGCCACAGCTTGGTTCCATTAGCCAAACATGATAGAACGACTGTAAAATGTTTTTTTTCATTTCCTGTGGTTCTGAGAAAAATAGTTTTGGCTCCCATACTTTCCACAGTTCTGTTGCTTGGAAGATCAAAGGTCATAGGTGTTTCATCCATATGTCCAATATCTCCCAGGTCATAGTTATGGATCCTTCTTTGTTTTATGATGAATGAATCGAATTACATCACTTTTTCATCAAGGTCTTTTGGCAACTTCTGTGAAATCTTTGTTCTTTGCCGCAAACATAGGCCAAACCTATTCATGAAGCGGGTACACCATCCTGCTGACGCAAAAAAAATTTCAATGCCTGGTGCTTTTAATTTGTCATCTTTAGCCATTTGAAGGGCACGTAAGCGAATTCCCATGCGTGTTACGCAGTAACCATTTTGACGACACTCCATAACCCATTTATGCAATTCAGTCTCTAGAGCCCCATATGAAGTTGTTAAACCACGTCAAGCTTTTTTATCCTTAGGAATCTTTTCCAAGTCAGTTTTCATTTTCCGCCAGTCCCTCACTAGTTTTTCACTAACACAAAATTCCCTACTTGCAATACAGTTATTGCTTTCTTCTGCTCTTGACACAACCTTAAAGTGGTGTTCCGGACGAAATTATACTTTTTAAATAAAAATACCCCTATAATACACAAGCTTAATGTATTCTAGTAAAGTCAGTCTGTAGTAGTAGCAGGCCGTGGCCATCTTAAGTGTGGGCATCTGAAGCCAGACTGTATTTCTTCCTGGATCTCATCCTTGCAGATCTCGCACATGCTCAGTGCAGCACAAGCAGTGTAATAGTTTTCAGGTCAGGTTTCCATAGCAACGGCAGTGTCAGAGGAAGTTGACGCCCCTTCCCAGAAGGCATTGCAAACAGGAAATTATGCGATGGGCTACGGCCAGGGAGGAGGAAGTGAAAATGAATACAGCAGGTATACAGTAGGTGCTGAGAAAAAAAATTTAAAAATATCTAATTCGTTTACAGTGCAGAGTTTAGTGAGGGATGCTGAAGAGTTGTAAAAGTGGGTGGAACTCCACTTTAAGTTTGAAATCAGCTTCGTATGAACTGCGTTTTTGTTTTGGTCCAGGATTATCGGTAGAAGTATTGGGATCCATTTCTAACAGGATAAAAAAAAAGACTTGTATAGTTTGAGGCCTAATGCAGGCTTATGATATTACAGAATGTGATGACATGACTGTTTGCATAGAGCAGCCTGTGTTAGGGCTCATAATATACATTCTACCAGTGCCCATGAAATGCAGCCTGCCAGTGCCCATTATATATAGCCTGCCAGTGCCCATTATATACCAGTGTCCATTATATACAGCCTGCCAGAGCCCATTATATACCAGTGTCCATTATATACAGCCTGCCAGTGTCCATTATATACAGCCTGCCAGTGTCCATTATATACGGCCTGCCAGTGTCCATTATATACAGCCTGCCAGTGTCCATTATATACAGCCTGCCAGTGTCCATTATATACGGCCTGCCAGTGTCCATTATATACGGCCTGCCAGTGTCCATTTTATACGGCCTGCCAGTGTCTTTTATATACGGCCTGCCAGTGTCCATTATATACAGCCTGCCAGTGTCCATTATATACGGCCTGCCAGTGTCCATTATATACGGCCTGCCAGTGTCCATTATATACAGCCTGCCAGCATCCATTATATACAGCCTGCCAGCGTCCATTATATACAACCTGCCAGCGTCCATTATATACAGCCTGCCAGTGTCCATTATGTACAGCCTGCCAGTGAACATTATATACAGCCTGCCAGTGGCCATAAAATTTGCCCATCAGAGTGCCCCGTAACATAAAATTTGCCCATCAGAATGCCCCTTAACATAAAATTTGTCCATCAGAGTGTCCCTTAACAGAAAATTTGCCCATCAGAGTGCCCCTTAACATAAAATTTGTCCATCAGAGTGCCCCTTAACAGAAATTTTGCCCATCAGAGTGCCCCTTAACAGAAAATTTGTCCATCAGAGTGCCCCTTAACAGAAAATTTGCCCATCAGAGTGCCCCTTAACAGAAAATATGTCCAACAGCGTGTCCCTTAACATAAAATTTGCCCATGGACACATTTTATATTAAGGGACACTCTGATGGGCAAATTGTATGTTAAGGGGCACACTGATGGGCACATTTTATATTAGGGGCACTCTGATGGGCACAGCAAAACGTGCCCCCTAATGTAAAAACTGCCCATCAAAGTGCCCCTTAATACAAAATGTGCCCATCAGTGTTGCTCCTAAAATAAAATATGCCCATCAGAGTGCCCCTTAACATAAAATGTGCCCATCAGCGTGCTCCTTAACATAAAATAAGGGTCACGCTGATGGGCACCTTTTATGTTAAGCGGCACATTTTTTTTAAGGGGCACGCTGATGGGTATATTTTTAATGTGCATGCTGATGGGCACATTTTTGTTAAAGGGCACTCTGATGGGCATAACAAAATGTGTCCACCAGTGTGCCCCTTAAGAAAATATGCCCATCAGTGTGCACATTAAAAATATACCCAACAGCTTTCCCCTTAAAATAAAATTTTTTAACAAAAAGTTGCCCATCAGCGTGACCTTTAACAAAATATGCCCAGCAGTGTGCACAATAAAAATATGCCCAGCCATTAGTGATCACTAGTTGGCCCACATTACACTACCTTGAATGCAGGAGGGGTGGATTGCGGAAGCTGCAAGATGTGGAAAGCCTAAGCCAGGACCTGGGAACCACGAGTAGCAGGGGAACGGGGCGCGCACGTGATGTCACACCCCTACTCGCGGCCCGTGAGTGCAAGATCGTCTTCGTCTCTGAGACCTACGGTGAGGAGCAGGGGGCGGGCGCACGCACACAGCGTCACTGGTTGCTGGGAAAACCCGCGGTCCCAGCAAACTAGTGACGGCGTCTGCAAACCCAGTGGCATGACCCCGCCCCCTTTTCTCCTCCATTACTTGCATTTTAAGTTCAATGACTCGAGTATAAGTCGAGGTGGCTTTTTTCAGCCCAAAAAATGGGCTGAAAAATTTGACTTGTACTCGAGTATATATGGTAGTTAATATCATTAAGAACTTTCTTCAGCATAAAGAAGAACAAAAAGTCCTGGAAGTGATGGTTTGGCCTGCTGGAGGTCATTTTGTAGGGCTCTGCCAGAGCTCATCCCATTCCTCCTTGCACAGAGGAGCAGATATCAGTCCTGCTGATGGGTTAAGGACCTTCTACGGCCCTGTCCAGCTCTCCTAGAGTAACTGTGTCTCCTGGAATCTCTTCTATGCTCTTGTGAATGTGCTGGGAGACACAGCAAACCTTCTGGCAATGGCACGTATTGATGTGCCATCCTGGAGGAGTTGGACTGCCTGTGCAACCTCTATAGAGTTCAGGTATCGCCTCATGCTACCACTAATGACACTGACCCCAGCCAAACGCAAAACTAGTGAAGAACAGCAAAGATGAGCAGGGGAAAATAATGTCAGTGGCCTCCACCTGTAAAGCCATTTCTGTTTTGGAGGTTGTCTCACTGTTGCCCATCTAGTGCACCTAGACGGGCAACAATGAAATTGTTCCTTTCATTTTTTGAGCAGTGTATTATGTATATATATATATATATATATATATATATATATATATACAGTATATATATATATATATATATATATATATACATATATACACACACACACACAGTATATATATATATATATATATATATATATATATATATATATATATATATATATATATATATATATATACACATATATATATATATATATATACATATATATACATATATATATATATACATACATATATATATATTACACATATTTTTTTTTTACACATTTTTTTTCAGTTAGTTTATAATAAAATAAAAAACATAGCAGATTTTTTTTATGAAAACAGTATACCAAATAGAAATCCTTATATGCCTTTCAAAAAATGATTTAGGTGGGTCAAAAAGTTTCACAGCTACAGTCAAGTTAACTGATGCTGCTAAATTTGGGCTGAGCGTTTAGTCTTTATTGACCTCTGGCCATGAGAGGGTTTCGTATTAACTGTATATCCCAGACAATGACTGACTGTAAACAGCAAATGTGCCTTCTACCAGTGGCTTAAGCCTGGTACACACTATTCGTTTTTTCTTTTTTGTTCAACTCAGCGGGCTGAACGAAAAAAAAACTGCTGTACTAACCATCCAATGTTAGTACAGCGTTCTCCCCCCGCTGAACTATTGTGTTCTGAATTTGAGATGACAGATGATAAAAAAAGTGTGGTCATTTAACTGCACAGTGAAAAGCAACCCCTTTGCCTCTGCAGCCTACATGTGTCTAATGATAAATCCAGCGCTGCCACCAGCCGCTAATTCTCAAAAAGTGATCTGGCGCAGAGCAGCCACCCTGCCGCAGTATATATATGGCAGGGCCGGACTGGCCTACTGGGATACCGTGAAATTTCCCGGTAGGCTGCCTGCCCTGGGGCCGCTTTGAGCGCCGAATGCAGCACTCTCCTCCCTATGTCCTCCGGTGCTCGTATGTCACGGAGCTGGGTCTGTGTGCAAGGTCCCGCCCCCCTAGACCGGCTCGTGTGATAGATTGAATTAGTGTTCCACGGCTTCCGTCTATCACACGAGCCGGGCTAGGGGGGCGGGACCTTGCACACAGACCCAGCTCCATGACATATGAGCAACGGAGGACAGAGGGAGGAGAGAGCTGTGTTATCCAGACAATGGTGAGACTATGAGGCTGCATTGATGGGCACCATGAAGCTACAATGATGGGCACAGTGAGGCTGCAATGATTGGCACAGTGATGCTGCATTGATGGGCACAGGGATGCTGCATTGATGGGCACAGGGAGGCTGCATTGATGGGCACAGGGAGGCTGCATTGGTGGGCACAGCAAGGCTGCATTGTTGGGCACAGTGAGACTGCATTCATGGGCACAGTGAGGCTGCATTGGTGGGCATGTCGAGGCTGCATTGGGGGGACGGCGAGGCTGCATTGATGGGCACAGCAAGGCTGCATTGATGGGCACGGTGAGGCTGCAATTGGTGGGCACAGAGGCTGCCATTGGTGGGGACAAAGAGGCTGCAATTGGTGGGCACACATAGGCTGCAATTGGTGGGCACACATAGGCTGCAATTGGTGGGCACAGAGAGGCTGCAATTGGTGGGCACAGAGGCTGCAATTGGTAGGCACAGTGAGGCTGCATTCATGGACACAGAGAAACTGCATTGGTGGGCACAGCGAAGCTGCACTGGTGGGCACAGCGTGGCTGCATTGTTGGGCACAGCGAGGCTGCACTGGTGGGAACAGCGAGGCTGCAATGATGGGCACAGTGAGGCTGCAATGATGGGCACAGGGAGGCTGCATTGGTGGGCACAGTGAGACTGCATTCATGGACACGGTAAAGCTGCATTTGATGGGCGCCATGAGGCTGCAATGATGGGCACAGTGAGGCTGCATTGGTGGGCACAGCGAGGCTGCATTGGTGGGCACGGCGAGGCTGCATTGATGGGCACGACGAGGCTGCATTGATGGGCATGGCGAGGCTGCATTGATGGGCACAGTGAGGCTGCATTTGATGGGCACTGATGAGGCTGCATTGATCTCTTGTATCATGTCTGCAGTCTCTGGCCATCTCTTGTACTATGTCTGCAGTCTCTGACCATCTTTAGTATGATGTCCTCAGTCTCTAACCATCTCCTGTACCATGCCCGCAGCCTCCGACCATCTCTTGTATCATGTCCACAGCCTCTGACCATTTCTTGTATCATGTTCTCAGTCTCTACCCATCTCTTGTATCCTGTCCGCAGTCTCTACCCATCTCTTGTATCCTGTCCTCAGTCTCTAGCCAACTCTTGTATCGTGTCCTCAGTCTCTAGCCATCTCTTGTATCATGTCCTCAGTCTCTAGCCATCTCTTGTATCCTGTCCTCAGTCTCTAGCCATCTCTTGTATCATGTCCTCAGTCTCTACCCATCTCTTGTATCCTGCCCTCAGTCTCTAGCCATCTCTTGTATCCTGTCCTCAGTCTCTAGCCATTTCTTGTATCATGACCTCAGTCTCTAGCCATCTCTTGTATTCTGTCCTCAGTCTTTAAACATCACTTGTATCATGTCCGCAACCTCTGACCATCTCTTGTCTTATATCATGTCTGCAGTCTCTGAGAGGGAGTCTGGAGAGGAGTTAAGAGTGGGAGTGCCGCCAGGATGGGGGTCATGGGAGAAGTCAGATGTGTGTGGACTGTGGAGAGGAGACTATAGGATAAAACCAGAGCCACCAACCTAGAGCCATCTAACTGAGCCCTGCACAGTGCACCTAAGAGGAAGTCAGTGACAGTGCCACTAGGCAAGTCTGAGGGGGGGGGGGTCACTGATGTAAGGGGGGAGTGAATACAATAATATAAGGGGGCACTGATATAAAGGTTTCCCCCTTCTATCAGAACCCCCCCCATTCTTTCTGGGGAAGGTGGTCTCTGGAAACCAGAGTCCCCCTCACATTCCTGGGGTGCCCCTTGATGATGGACCAATTTTATCACTTTTAACTGGAATTTGCTTATATATATATATATATATATATATATATACCGTATATATATTAATATATATATATATATATATATATATATATATATATATATATATATATACCGTATTTATCGGCGTATAACACGCACCGGCGTATAACACGCACCCCAATTTAGGAGGGAATTTTAAGGAAAAAAAACTTTTAGGAGGGAAGTTGAAGGGAAAAAAACTTACATTTAAATGTCCTTCATTGCAGCCTTGTCAGTGCAGCCATGTCAGTGCAGCCTTGTCAGTGCAGCCTTCCCCAGTGCAGCCTTGTCAGTGCAGCCTTGTCAGTGCAGCCATGTCAGTGCAGCCATGTCAGTGCAGCCATGTCAGTGCAGCCTTGTCAGTGCAGCCTTCCCCAGTGCAGCCTTCCCCAGTGCAGCCTTCCCCAGTGCAGCTTTACCCAGTGCAGCCATGTCAGTGCAGCCTTGTCAGTGCAGCCTTGTCAGTGCAGCCTTCCCCAGTGCAGCCTTCTCCAGTGCAGCCTTCCCCAGTGGAGCCTTCCCCAGTGGAGCCTTCCCCAGTGCAGCCTTGCCCCAGTGCAGCCTGGGATCCCCTGTCCCTGCTGTCACATCTTCAAAATCGCGGACCGCGATTTGAAAATGGCGCCGCCGGCGCCGAAGTACACAGAGCCGGTCCTCGGCTCTTTCCGGCGGCTCTCGTTTACTTTCGGCTCCACTCGTAGCCCCGAGCGGAGCTATCCGAACCTACTCGGATAGCTCCGCTCCGGACTACGAGTGAAACCGAAAGTAAACGAGAGCCGCCGGAAAGAGCCGAGGACCGGCTCTGTGTACTTCGGCGCCGGCGGCGCCATTTTCAAATCGCGGTCCGCGATTTTGAAGAAGTGACAGCTCGGATCGCAGGGGATCGGCGTATAACACGCACCTGCAACTTTCCCCTGATTTTAAGGGGAAAAAAGTGCGTGTTATACGCCGATAAATACGGTATATATATATATATATATATATATATATATATATATATATATATATATATATATATAATAATGCTTTGGGGC
Organism: Lithobates clamitans; assembly: GCA_037952925.1. Lineage (NCBI taxonomy): Eukaryota > Metazoa > Chordata > Amphibia > Anura > Ranidae > Lithobates > Lithobates clamitans. The sequence goes on along the minus strand of JBBGZY010000019.1, from coordinate 3,278,410 downwards.
TGTTATATTTTTTCCAGGGCTGGTTTTTATTCCCAGTTCGGCCCTTATATACGGTGGGCGGTCGCTAAGCAGTTAAAGAGCCTACATATGATGTTTGTGTTGCATTAACTAAAAATACACACATACATATATAAAGATCTACACACTGCAGCAATGTTAACAACATTAGCAGGATTAAAAGGGCCAGGTATGTGAAGGTATCTGTAAGCATGATAAAACACTGAATCATGCTGCTTTATAGTGTAATAAATGACAGGTCATAATATACCAATCATTATTTAAATACGAATATTTATATGATGTAAATCATTAAAATAAATACCACATTTGAGAGTGGATTTTATATTTTACCAAGCTAATAAACCCTGGTGCGCCTTTTCACATGCATCCTGTTTTTTTATATAGAGAAAGGTGCTCACTGGCCTCTTGTGTTTTACTGTGTCATGACATGCCAGCCATCTCACTTCAAAGCTTTTGGCATTTAAATCCAGGAAGTTGCTATAGTTATTTCTTTGAGCTGGCTCCAACTGGATGATTGAACAACGAGACATGCGCTATTATTAGGCCCTGAACCCTTAACCCCTTTCTGTTGCCACACGGGACTCACCACATGGAGCCTCTTGCTGTGGAGAGAAATCACAGGATTGCCTTACCTAACCATCTGATTAGAATTGTTGTATGCTCACAGAGCTGTCTGATCGATGATTCCAGATATTTGGAAACAGGCAATCCTTGCTATGATTGTCATTAAAGCCAATTTTGCATATAAAATATGTACAATAAATCAAAGAAATATATTTGAAGTACAGTATATGTAAACCATATAAAACGGAAAAAAAAAAAATTAAAATCTCATGACATTTCTGAGAATATCAGCCTTCTTATTGTTTGCACTAGTAACTTTTTCCAAATATTTGTCAGTAGTCATCACATGCTGGCATGCCTCACCCACGTAGCCCTGCAGAGAATGATGGACAGCTGGTCCGGCCCAGTCACGCTGTCAAGCTCTAATAGCACTGTTTGGATACTGCGTCTTCAGCTACGGCCTTCAAATTAGCGCTGTGCAGGAATATTGTGGTCACCTGACCACTCTGAGAGAGTATCTACAAAATAGTTTTCTGTTCATTGATCTAAGTACTCAGGTTAGTTTAGCTTCAGCTGATCACAGAAGTTAGGCTCCTCTCTTATAGAGGCTTAAAGCGGAGTCCCACCCAAAAGTGGAACTTCTGCTTATATGCTCCCCCCCCCCCCCTGGCACCTTTCAGGGGGGAGGGGGGAACGGGGACCTGTTTTTGACAGGTACCCTGGCTTCCCCACTTCCAGGAGACAGCGCTGAGATGCCATCCCTCGGAAGTTCGGCCCCTCCCTCTTTCCTTTGCTGCCAGGCCAATTAGAAAGCACAGCGCGCTTCTCGTATGCTGAAAGGCTTCACTGCTGGTTTCCCTTACCTTGAATGGCAGCAGCAACACCTGAGAGCCGATATGAAAATCGGCTTCGGGAACCCTGGACAGGTAAGTGTCCTAATATTAAAAGTCAGCAGCTACAGTATTTGTAGCTGCTGACTTTTCATTTATTTGTGGGGGGGCAGAACTCCTCTTTAACTCCACCTTTTAAATAAATATGCAGTTTTTTTTTTTTTGCACAGGAGCCTGTAAAGCATTGCACCCGCAATCAGTGGATCACAGATGCAATGCCAGGCTCCTGCAGACTCTTCCTGCAACTCTCTGCCCATACTGAGGTATTGGCTTTCAGATGGTTGCAGGAAAAGTCTGCAGGGAAGTGTTCTTTTGTACAGTGTCTGGAGGTTGTTTACATTAATGCCTGGTACTACTTACCATAGAGTTCTTGTTCTTGTACAGATTCTTCCTGTTAAGAGGTTATTTCCTGCCCTTGCTTACAGGTCAGGAGACCCTTCAAGGCTATATATATGGATGTCTTACAGGAAGTGAAGGGAGAGAGAGAGGCCAGACACATGCTCTGCAAGCCAGAAGGTGCCGGAGGCTGATTTTGTGCTGTATTCATCCATCCAGGCTGAAAAGGGACAACAGCAAAAGTTACTGCACTGTGTAGCTCATTGTTTGTTATGTTACTGTCACTCTTGTTTGGGAATCAGAGATATCTGAAACTTTCTATTTGCATACTGCAATATACTTGGGCTATTCTCAAGTGTATGAGAGTAAAGCTCATTTGATTATCAAGTCACTGGTTTGTGTTGAAGTGTATATCTGCCACTTCATTACTTAAAGAAACAGCGTCCCTTTTTGGTCTGTCGGGTTCCTAGCTAGTATTAGCCTAGGGAATGGTAAACAGCTCAGGGTAGCGACAGGATAGGCTTCCGACAGCCATTTAGATAGCGGTCCGGTCGTGTTGATAGTCTATAGTCAGGTTAGGGACCAAGAGATAGCTAGGCCTGATTTGCCTTGCAGGTGACATGTTCCAGACTTCTTTGCCATCTGTGTTTTCATCTGTACAAGCATTCCCAGGAAGCAACCGCCCCACAGATGCATCAGATCCAGTCCGAATGTTCTGGTCCACTTGAGCCCACACTCAGCTGGACTTTAAATGACCAGGAAGAGAGCACAACAGAGCTCTCTGGTTTTGAGACTCAGGAAGGAACCTGAGTGAGAGGTGCCCTGGGTGTTGGACTAAAAAGGTTTGCTCTTCCGCATGTTTTGTGGGTGACGGGGACTAGCTCCACACTGTATAGAGAGGAGACTATTTGTTTAGTTAGCACTGGACAGCAAGGATTTAATTTACTGTTTGTTTTTATTTTGCAAACCTCCTGCAAATAAACCTGTGTTTTGCTTGCGTCTATCTAGCAAGGTTACTCTGTGGTATAAGCAAGGAAGCTGAGATTTCTGCAGTGTGTAAATTGTGCTTTTACTATACAAAGATGCTGTACATACAAAACTATTACAATATTAGGAATACAATACAAGACTGACAGATATCTATAACAAGCAAAATGCCTATCAAATGAACAGCCTCCATTGGCAACAATGCTTCTCGGACACCAGGCAGTGTGTCAGGTCACCTGTATCCAGGTGACAGATGCACCCCGCTGGGATCAGGAGTGCACTGAAAGGTAGTGAACCCTACGGCCGACTGCTGCGGATTGAACCCTGGGAGGTTCAGGAAGCAGGTCTACTGGATCACTGACACAGATCCTACTGGGAGCTAGAGCGTAGATTCCCCAGGGCGTGGAGTCTAAGAGCCAGCAGGTGTTCACCAGAGCCTTTAATGGTAAGGATGGACTGAGCTTCAGTCTGGCTCCAGGTCGCGGCCCCCAGGGTCTCACAGCTCACGGTAGACTACAGGAGAAGAGGAAGGAGGCAGCAGGCTGGAACAAGGAAAGTAAGGGACAAGCCAAGGTCAGGGCCACAAGCAGACAAGGACAACAGAGTACACGCCAAGGTTCAGGGTCACAGGCAAACAGGGATGGTCGGGAACACGCCAAAGGTCAGGGTCACGAGCAGACAGGAATAGTTAAGAACAGGCCAAAGTCGGTAACAGGAATCAGACGTAGGAACACAGCAAGTACACACAGAGGCTAACACACAATGGTTGATCAGCACTGCTGGCTTGCAGTGCACAGGTTAATATAGGGTTCCCTGATAGGGCCTGGGGTGGGGCTATGCTTAGAGGAGAGGTTACAAAAGCAGTCAAGTGAGGGTCAGCTGGTCTCTAGAGATGAACACATGGAGACAGGTATGCTGATCGACAAACTCTATTGCAAAACCATGACACAGTGTTTTTGTATCATGAGTGGCGGCTTCTGATCTTCAAAGCATGATGGTGTGTGTCCCTACACCCCCTTTTATGTGTCAGGCTGTTTGCCATAGCTACCAAACAACAGAAAACATGCCTGTTTACTATAGCTGTAAAAACAATGGACTGTTAAAAATTGCATCTACGTACCCATTGTCTAATCAGGCCAACACCTGACAGTAATCTAACAGTCATTCTTCCAGTTTGAGAGCTGAAAGGACCTCAAACAACTAAATCTCTTTCTTGTGTACTGTATCAATAGAGACAATAGCCTGTTGAAAACTGCAACAATACAATACAACAATGATATTTTCCCCCAATTGTATAAAACAGCATTTGTTTGAGAAATCTACTCAAGCCAAAAACTGACAATATCTCTATGACCAACCACTATTGTGTAATGTTATGTCCCATGTATCGTAAGTCTGATTAATAAAAAAAAAATCATATTGTAACAAACGCAACACATTCCGCCCTAGATTTTTTTTTTCTCAGACTACACACAAAATCTCTTAATCACTAAACTCATTCTAAACATTAATTTTCCTTGAATGCAACACCTACCATTTCTGTCACTGAGAAGGTGTTTCAGTCTTTAACTAAAAAGTTCATTAGTAAGTCCATTCTAAAGTTCTTTAGAAACAAGTCCAGGCTTGTAATACATCAAAGGCCTTGCTCTCCACAGCTCTTGTGATCTTCCGGTATTCTTTCCATCATGTAACCACTTTTCTCTGGTCTTCCTATGGATCAAATCGGAGACAGCCCGTGGAGTGGAAAACAAAGCGGATTATCTGTTCCTTCTAATAATACATAAACAGTAGATCCAGGCCCTTCAGCTAAAATCTCTCCTCTAAATGGCTTCCTGCCTGGATATCTAACTAACACTTTGCCCCCTGCCTGTACCAACTTCTGATCCTCCCAAAGAACATCAATAGGGAGGAGAGGAAATATACTGATATTTCCCAGAAGATCACTGCTGTTTATTTTGGAAGGTTTGCTGTTATGTAGCCTCACTTTCCACTCTTGCTGGGAAGTATCCACTAACCAGTCAGAGTCCCAGCCACTGTCTTGAAGCTCATCTGTCAATGCAAATGTAACTTCAAACCTTTCTGCCAGATTCCCTCTCATTCCTAGATAGGCTTCAGCTTCAGATACGTCACTCTTGGTTTCTATGTCATGGGAAGCAGTAACATGGTATCTGTTAAGCCCTGTTCTTTCAGGAACCTTACATAAATACTGAACTCTGCACTTCAGTTGTGGAATCTGTGCCCCAGCGCCTACCATACTCTTATATGGTGTGCTTTTGGCTATTGGCCTAGAATTTAAGAACATGACTGCCTGTGTGAGGACCCGATCCCACCCCCTTAGTGTATGTGTGGGTGTAAGTTTGCGTATTTGGTCCTTCAATAGCCCGATGTATCTTTCAATCAAACCAGCTGCCTGTGGATGGTATGGGATGTGGCACAACCAGTACACTCCAGAATTTTTGGCCCACTGCTGTACTGTTGATCCGGTGAAGTGTGAGCCGTTATCACTTTGGACTTGTTTGGGACAACCATAAGCAACGACAAGTTTCTGGAGCAGTTGAAGCTTTGCGGCTTGATCTGCACATTTGCAAGGATGAACAAGCATAAGGCCTGAATAGGTGTCCACTGCAGTGCAACAATATCTCAGTCCATTGTTTCCCCGGGGCAGGGGACCGATGAAGTCAATCTGCCAGATCTCTGCAGGCCTCTCACCCCTCTTAATCGACCCGGTGGAGTACTTTTGCAATGGCCATTGTCACACTTCTCCACACACTGTACAGTTCCCTATTACAGTCTTTATCATGTCCATGGATATAGGCAATCCTCTCTGCTGTGACCATTCATATGTTGCTTTCTGCCCCAAATGTCCAGACTGCTTGTGGGCCCAGTTGGCCAAGTTCATCAAGACGGGATCAATTGGCACAACTGCCTTCACTTTGGCGATTTCATCTGCAACTTTGTTATAGTTCTCAAAGTCTGGGACTAGGGGCACATGTGCATCAACATGCCCCACTTTTATGGTGCGGGAGTGAGCTTCCTTCCAGATGTAGTCCCAGACTTCCTTGCCTCCCCACACCACCTTTCCATGAATCATCCATTCATTGGACTTCCATGTGGGCATCCAAGTTGTCAGTCCTTAAAAACTGCCCAGCTGTCAGTGTAGATAGTGACATGGGAAGAAGGATCCTCCTGAAGATTCATCACCACCGCTTTCAACTCTGCATACTGACTGGACCCTCCAATTCCGGTCTCCTGCAGGACTGCGTCTGTACTTGGGTTGTAGGCTGCTGCTGTCCATTTACGTCCAGACGAGGTGACTATGGCTGAACCATCAGTGAACCACGCTGACTCCTTCATGTCTTCTGACAGAGACTCAAAGGGTGGAGCCTCTTAAATGGGGATGACTGCAGCACAGGAATTTCTTCTTCTGGCCGGGTGCTGGTAAAAGTAACAAGCCCAGCCAACTGTTTTGAAATGTCTCTAACATCCCCAGCTGAAATACCACCTCTTTCTTGAAGGTACCACTTCCATTTCATCAGTGTCTGGTTCTGGGCTACAGCTGCCCTAGTGGTCAGTCCATTATCTCTCACCCATCCTGCTATTGGCAATGCAGTATGGATGGTGACTGTGTCCTTTCCTGCAATGGTCTCTACATGTTGAAGTGCTGTGTAGGCCCCAAACAGGTACTTCTCTAGGGGCGTGTATCTCTTCTGTGCCCCTGTCAGTTGTTTAGACCAAAATCCAATGGGTATTGCTCTCGGTCCTTTCTTTTCATTTGGCTGCCACAGACTCCAAGATATGGTACCATTCTGCTCCACTACATCCAGCTGAAATTGTACTCATTGTCTCACAGGTCCTAATCCCTGATGCTGCAAAATAGCTTCTTTAGCAGCCAGGAATGCAGTCCGCTGCTCTGAACCCCATGAGAACTCTTTTTTCTGGTGACATTATTTATAGGCCTCAGAATCAGTCCAAGATGTGGGATGAACGATCTCCAGAACCCCACAACTCCAATGAACTTCTGTGCCTGTTTTTTGGTAGTAGGGGGCGACAGCGCCTGTATAGTTTGCACAACTGTCTCTGGAATTTTCCTCTGCGGCCCAGTCCACATCATTCCCAGAAATTTCACTTCTGTGGCAGGTCCTTGGACTTTGTCTTTGTCGATAGCCCACCCTCTGTTCTCCATGTGATGTATCAGCAGGTGCAGTGCTTCAGTTACATCTTCTTTTGTTCCAGAGATCATGATGTCATCAATGTAGTGGAACACAGCGACTTTCAAACTCAGGGTACTTAAATCTTGGGCAATCAGTCCATGACAAATCGCTGGAGAATGAACATAGTCTTTATGAAGCACGGTGAAAGTGTACTGGCAGCCGTCCCACACTAAAGCAAACTGGTCTTGACACTCTGGGTCTATCAAAATCGAAAAGAAAGCATTAGCCAGGTCTATCACAGCATGATATTTTCCTGCATTTTTAGCAATTTTCTAAACAATTGAGATCATATCTGGTACAGCTGACTTCAATGGAGGTGCCACTTTGTTTAGAGCTCTGTAATCCACAGTCATTCTATATGTCCCATCAGGTCTTTTTACTAGGAACACCGGAGACGAGAAAGGACTTACAGCAGGTCTAAGGATCCCTACTCTCAACAGTTCTTGAATAGTATCCCCAATTTCTTTGTGGCCTCCAGTAAGTCTGTACTGCTTGAGACAGACTGGCTTATCTGGTGGAGGAATGTAGACAGGGGTCCATTTCGCATGAGCTCTGACCACAGCCTTCACCGCCCTAACCAGATACGCTTTATCAGGATACCCGAATGTGAATGTAACTCTTTCAGTCTGAATTGACTGACCTTAAAGTACATCCATCCCTAGAATATTTTCGGGTAACTCTGATACCAAAACATTTGTCATAAATCCTGATCCCTTGCCAATAGCCAATTTCACCCGTATCCTAACTGCTGTGGTTTGGTTTGGTGTGGTTTGCCATCCCAAACCTTCTACATAAATCAATTCTCCTTTGTGATGGGAAGGATTACCTTGCAAAAGTGTAACTTCAGCTCCGCTATCAACTAAAGCCATTACATGTGTAGGAGAAGATGACTTCCCCCACCATACAGTGACAGGTGCATATGGGCGTCGGTCTCCTGCTGTCACTGCCCTCATGGCTATTACAGGAGACTCACCTTCCCTTCATAAAGGATAAGGAACCTCCCAATCCCCTTTTCTGATTCTCTTTAATTCCTCACCAGGATAAAGGGATTTGGGTTTGGGTTCATGTTCAGTTTTGGGAATTGGTTTGGGGCTAACAGGAGGGGTCTGTTCTGTTTTCTCTAAGTCCAGGCTGATGTTATCTTCACTAGGAGTAGTGTTTCTAACCCTGACAGTTTTTCCTACTAAATGTTTCACCCTCTTCAGCATTTCTGCAGTAGGAATGCCATCTATCTCATCTTTAGGTACTCCTGCCTTTAATAGGTCCACCCACATTTTTTTCCTAGAAATAACTTGCCTGGTTTTCTCTTCACCTCCTGCCTTCTCTACCCCATTCCCTTTCTTCTCTGTTCTTTTCTGCTTGTATTCTTCCTGTCTGGCCTTGATCTACTGCCCTGACAGGTTTTGTTTTAGTCTCCTCTAGCTCCCCCAACTGGCTTAAAAGGGTTGTGGCTTCATGAATCTTGCTGTTTAAACCCAGGCTTCCCAACAAGGGCAATAATGGAGCCCTGAGATTAAATGGCGCAGACTTCATCAGCTTAGAGTGCAGAGCAGACGTAAAGGGTTCCATATCTGGACCCATCCATTCTGGAAACGTATTTAATCCGGTTATACAACCCATCTCACGTAACCTGGAAATACCCTCTCCTATTGCTCTCCATGAGTAGGTATTTTCCAGGTCAGTAGGACTAGCGCATACTCGGACTATTCCATCTCTCATGAGGTCTAACAGTGAAAAATTCACGCTAAACTCTCGGGCTTTTCGCATTGCCTGACGCAATTGTGGATCATGGGTTAACACTCCCATAGTCACTGCTTCCTTACCTGACAAAACAACACTGTCCTCCCCTTCATCCCATAAGCGTAGGAGCCAGGTCAATAGGGGCCTTTGTTTGTATTGTTTTGCCAGCTCATGGAGTTCTTCAAATTCAACATCTCTGGGGTTGCGATAATGCACCTCCCCATCTGCCATATCCTCTCTATAATGTTGCCGTTTCCTATGCTTAGTAATGAGAGGTCTGGCATACTTTTTCTTTCGCACTAGCAGATCATCATGCGAAATATCAAACTCTATCTCCTCATCCTCACTATCATTTGAGGAGAGCACATCCTCACAATCCCAATTTTGGGATGTGACAATGGCACTTACCCTGGCTTTACTAACAGGTTTACGGTCCTTCCTTTTCCTTAAGGCATTAATTGATTTGGTCATGAGGGCTGCACACCGCTTTTTGAAATCATCAGCCCGGCAGTTGAACGCACACACTCTGAAGCAACTGCTAGCTGGTCTTTTAATACCTTAACTTCTGCCTTCTCCCTTCTCTGTGATTCAGTGTAAATAGCATTAAGGAAATACCAGCCCACAGTGGACACTGTCCTCTTCTATTTTTTACTTAAATCCAACCCCTTAAGGCTAAAATCTACAAAATGATCTGAGACTTTATCACCCCAAGTCAGCTTCAAGGGAGAAGCATACTTCACAAATTCTTTAGCAAGAGGCTCCCACTCATTGTCTCTGGCCCAGGTAAGCTGCACACTTCCTTCTGGCCACCAGAACCCTCTGCAGCCTTGCTTTTCCTAAACAGCTTACGCAGCATTTTACCTAGCACAAGCTACACAACACACTACAGAAAAAACAGGTCTGCTTCAGTTGAACTATAGCACAGACCGTGGCACGAGCCCCCAAATGTTTTGCTTGCGTCTATCTAGAAAGGTTACTCTGTGGTATAAGCAAGGAAGCTGAGATTTCTGCAGTGTGTAAATTGTGCTTTTACTATACAAAGATGCTGTACATACAAAACTATTACAATATTAGGAATACAATACAAGACTGACAGATATCTATAACAAGCAAAATGCCTATCAAATGAACAGCCTATAGTCTATATCAGTACAAATACACTTAAAAGTTACTTATCTTCTGTTACTGTATGTTCGTGATCTCCATTGGCAACGATGCTTCTTGGACACCAGGCAGTGTTTTTGTATCATGAGTGGCGGCTTCTGATCTTCCAAACATGATGGTGTGTGTCCCTACTCACCCCCTTTTATGTGTCAAGCTGTTTGCCATAGCTACCAAACAACAGAAAACATGCCTGTTTACTGTAGCTGTAGAAACAATGGACTGTTGAAAACTGCATCTACGTACCCATTGTCTAATCAGGCCAACACCTGACAGTAATCTAACAGTCATTCTTTCAGTTTGAGAGCTGAAAGGACCTCAAACAACTAAATCTCTTTCTTGTGTACTGTATCAATAGAGACAATAGCCTGTTGAAAACTGTAACAATACAATACAACAATGATATTTACCCCCATTGTATAAAACAGCATTTGTTTAAGAAATCTACTCAAGCCAAAAACTGACAATATCTCTATGACCAACCACTATTGTGTAATGTTATGTCCCATGTATCGTAAGTCTGATTAATAAAAAAAAAATCATATCGTAACAAACGCAACACTACCTGGCATCCGCCAGATTTTGAAGAAAGTACCTGATAGTTGACTGTCATTCAGAAAAAGGTGATCCCCACCATCTAATTTCCCACAATACATATATACACTGTTCTTCTAAGACATAAATACATTCTTGTTATTGTTTTGGTTGTATGTAATGTCATCACTTTATCATATATAAAGTTACACTAATCACCTGCTGGTATGTCTGCATATCTTTACTCCTAGAAATCTATGCTGGGTGTATTAGTACTACTGCTGTCAGTTATTTTGGGTGAGTTTCTAGTTATTGTCCTAGAAAGGGATCATCTCTACATATGCTGGAGCCCTACTCTTGGTGGAGGCACTGACAATTATATATTCATAGTCCACTCATCTTTTAGCGAAGACTCTGGCTCCTTTGGGTACCTGCAGGTTAGCACCATAGCCTGTGTGGAGAGGGCAAATTCATATGACCCCTCTATAACAGGGCTACAAGTCAATGGACTATAAGAGCCCTTTCACACTGGGGCGGGCGTCGGCGGTAAAGCGCCGCTATTGTAAGCGGCGCTTTACCGTCAGTATGCGGCCGCTAGCGGGACGGTTTTACCCCCTGCTAGCGGCCGAGAAATGGTTAAAAACCACCGCAAAGAGACTCTGCAGAGGCACTTTGCCGGCGGTATAGCCGCGCCGTCCCATTGATTTCAATGGGCAGGAGCGGTGAAGGAGCGGTATACACTCCGCTCCTTCACCGCTCCGAAGATGCTGCTGGCAGGACTTTTTTTACCGTCCTGCCAGCGCATCGCTCCAGTGTGAAAGCCCTCGGGGCTTTCACACTGGAATTAAGGCAGCGGCACTTTCAGGTCGGTTTGCAGGCGCTATTATTAGCGCAATAGCGCCTGAAAACCGCCCCAGTGTGAAAGGGCTCTTAGTGCAGTGATCACTGCACTCATGTTCTGTTGAGAATCACAAGTCTATCTGCTACGGTGCCAGACAAGAGGTATAGTTCATTCATTCACAGATCTCTGTAATAGCAAATGTGGCCTGCACACAGAATGGGTCAACTATGGTCTGCGACCTAGATCCCTGAAAAAATTCCAAGGAAAGGATTTTGTGGATTTATTGTTCATTAGGGACAAAGGGTCAGAAGCAATTCTGAGATACCATACACCTGGGAGTATGAAGATCAGGCGACAAGCTTCATCTGACAACTAAATCCCTTGCCTCAGCCTTTCAGGACTCCAAACTCTAGGCTGGATTCCTGCATCACTAAGCCAGAACAACCCAGCCCTGCATGTCAGGCCAGAGTGGGACTCCTTGTTCCATGCGGTTAGACTATTGAGTAGTAGGGATGAGCCCGATGTTCGAATCGAGCGTAAGTTCGACTCGAACATCGGGCATTCGCCCGTTCGGTGAAACTTTATGGGGTGTTCGCGGCAAATTCAAAAGCCATGGAATGCCCCATAATGCACTGCAAGATCGCAGTGTATTGATGTCTGATGATTGGCCAAAGCTCTTTGTCATATTGCAGCCATTTGCTAAAATCATTTAAGTTCATTTTTTTCCTCATTAATGTACACACAGCACCCCATATTGACAGAAAAACACAGAATTTTTGACATTTTTGCAGATTTATTAAAAAAGGAAAACTGAAATATCACATGGTCCTAAGTATTCAGACCCTTTGCTGTGACACTCATATATTTAACTCAGGTGCTGTCCATTTCTTCTGATCATCCTTGAGATGGTTCTACACCTACATTTAAGTCCAGCTGTGTTTGATTATACTGATTGGACTTGATTAGGAAAGCCATACACCTGTCTATATAAGACCTTACAGTTCACAGTGCATGTCAGAGCAAATGAGAATCATGAGGTCAAGGGAACTGCCTGAAGAGCTCAGAGACAGAATTGTGGCAAGGCACAGATCTGGCCATGGTTACAAAAAAAATTCTGCTGCACTTAAGGTTCCCAAGAGCACAGTGACTTCCATAATCCTTAAATGGAAGACGTTTGGGACAACCAGAACCCTTCCTAGAGCTAGCCTCTGGGGAATAGGGGGGGACGAGCGAGCGAACCTCCTGAACCATACCAGGCCACATGCCCTCAACATGGGGAGGGTGCTTTTTGGGTCCCCCCCAAAGCACTTTGTTACCATGTTGATGGGGACAAGGGCCTCATCCCCATAACCCTTGTCCAGTGGTTGTGGGGGTCTGCGGGCGGGGGGCTTATCGGAATCTGGAAGCCCCAGATCCGGCTCCCCTATGGGTATAGGGTACATTGTACCCCTACCCATTCACCAAAAAAGTGTCAAAAAAGTAAAAACGACAGTAGACAATTTTTGACAATTCCTTTTTAAAAAAAAAAAAGTGTTGTACCGCGATGTCCATGATCCATCTTCAATCATGGCGCCGACGGACCCGAAAAATATTTAAAAAAAGCTCCGCCTCCATGGGAAGCATTCAGCCGCCTGCTGTCTCTTGGGTGTGACAGCTGTTATATAGGCAAGGGCAGGGCCACCCAGTGACATAACCGGGTGACCCCGCCCCCTTGTAACATCATGTGACGTCAGAGGGGCGGGGTCAACTGTTTACATCACCGGGTGGCCCGCCCTTGCCTATATAACAGCTGTCACAGCCAAAAGACAACAGACGGTGGGACGCCTCACATTCCGATAAGCCCCCCGCCCGCAGACCCCCACAACCACCGGGCAAGGGTTGTGGGGATGAGGCCCTTGTCCCCATCAACATGGGGACAAGGTGCTTTGGAGGGACCCCAAAGCACCCTCCCCATGTTGAGGGCATGTGGCCTGGTTCGGGGGGGGCACTTGCTTATCCCCCCTATCCTGATCTGCCAGGTTGCATGCTCAGCTAAGGGCCTGGTTTGCCTTTTTTTTTTTTTTTTTAATTTTTGGCATGGAGTTCCCCTTAATATCCATACCAAACCCGAAGGGCCTGGTATGGACTGGGGGGGGGGACCGCATGCCATTTTTTCCAATGGTTTTTCATCTATATTGCCGGGATCCGACAATACATTATAGCCGTGAGCAATTTTAAATGACATTTTTTCCTTTTGAAATGTAATTTTGCTGTGGGACTGTAATAAATATCTGAAAGATGCGCTACTTTACAGGTAAGGGGACCCCCATGCACAATATTTAAAGGAATATTTCATTTTTATTGTTTCACGTTAAGCATTAATAAAATCACTGCTCCTGAAAAAAACTGTAGTTTTTTTGCATTGATACATGTCCCCTGGGGTAGTACCTGGGTCCCCATACACTTTTTATGGCAATAACTTGCATATAAACCTTCAAAATGAGCACTTTTGATTTTTCATGTTCATGTCCCATAGACTTTAACGGTGTTCGCATGTTTTCAAAAAATTTTTGTCTGTTCGCATGTTCTGGTGCGAACCAAACTGGGGGGTGTTTGGCTCATCCCTATTGAGTAGCGATGGCCTTGACTGGGATTAGGCATATTGGACCACCCTTAAGAAGGCTACCACAAAGCAAAGAGACCCTTGTGTAAAAAACAGAATTGGGTACTTCCTGAAACAGGAGTTTGTTTTGTGGAAGAAAAATCCCCAGTTTAAGCAGTATCAAGGACATGCTGATACTGCTGGGGGGGGGGTTGAGTTCCAACACTGACATCTAAAAATTCTGGATACATCCAAACCTCAGTAGTCTAGACAGCTTCTTGGATACTGACTAATAAAAGTCTGGGTCGACTGTTCTTTAGTAAGTTGTCCAAGTGTCCCACTAATGGAATGTCCTGACTGAAGCAAGGACAGTCACCTAAGAAATACTAGTCATTTGCCCTAAACAAAGTACAGAGGACAGACCAAAGGGAAAGGCAATGAACTAAAAGAGATACAGAACAGGCCATATCAAAATGCAGGCAGCATAGATACAGTGGAAAGAGGACATGCAGGCAAACAACCTAGATGTCCATTGAAACCAGAAGATCTCCCAGAGGAAGGGAAGCAATGACTGACCTTGTAGATTCAAAGCAGGATCCCTGCCTGCTATTGAAAACAAATTGCTTTTATATGCAGACTGGGCATATGTCCCATAAAGCAACTGGGACTTTTTATTGGGGAAAACAACATGATGGTTTTCCTGTTCTGGAACAATGGCAACAAGTTAGAAAAGAAGAGTTATGCCAAAGCTATCTATGAGTCTTTGCAGAGAGGTGAGTAGCTTAGATAACCTTAAAGTGGAACTTTAGTCAGAAAATGAAGTCCTGCTAGATCACTCCAGGATGGCCCATTTTGCAGGTTTAGCTATGTGAAACATTAAAAATAAGTCTATACTGTTTGAAATCCAGTAATACACTGGCTCCCCTGCTTTGCACATGCTCAGTTGCGCTCCCATTTTAGGCACTAATGAATTTGTAGAGGCCGATCTGCTGGCAGCCTTAAAGCAGAATTAAACCCTCCTATTCTTCACAGCCAAGGACGCTGCTTCTGTTTAAACGGCAACTGCCATGGTGCTGCACATGTGATCAGTTATGACACCAGCCATTTGATGGTTTGACAGTTTGGTTGAGGACATAGGCAAATGTAACATTTTTCTGTAACTGTTTTTGACACCGTTACATCAATTGGTTTAGTTCCACTTTATGATTTACTGCTGTTTGGGGGCTCTGGGCTTCAGCAAAATGGCAGCCTCCAGCAAGAAGCAAGTTGTTATGGGTAGAGTTCAGCTTTAAGCATGGTGGGGTAGAGAAAGATTTACTGGCTACTAGACCCTGGTTTCCCTTTAACCCATGCATACCAAGTGTATTGCCAGACCATTGTTCCTAATTTTTACTGACAGTCTACTGACTGGAATGGTACCAGATTATTGGAGAAAAGCCAATGTAGCACCAATATTTAAAAAGGGCCCAAAATGCATCCCTGGGAAATACAGACCAGTTAGCCTAACATCAATAGTATGCAAGCTCTTGGAGGGGATGATAAGGGGCTATATACATGATTTTAGTAATGAGAACAGTATCATTAGCAGTAATCAGCATGGATTCTTGAAGAATCATTCTTGCCAAACCAATCTATTAACCTTCTATGAGGAGGTGAGTTGCCATCTAGATAAAGGAAGGCCCGTAGACGTGGTGTATCTGGATTGCATTTGACACAGTTCTATTGTGTATGGCAAGTAAGAAATCAACCCTTTACGCTGACTTTAGAATAAATGTCTGTAACACACAGTCACCACAGACAGGTGTATCCAGTGATTTACCATGTAGTAGCGCCCTTCACAGAGACAGGGGTTCTTTAAAGTGGAACTTTACCCATAACAACTTGATAAAAATAATGTTCTGTAGCAAAAAACATACATTCCACATTCCACACAGCCGACCAAATTAACCTGCCCAACAGTCTGTATTAAAAACAGGGGTTTTGTTAGCACGCATTTGCAAATGCATGCGTAAGCTGCAAGGCCTATTCACAGCAGTCCTAATGCTTGCAGTCCTGACGCTACTAAATTTATAAGCGTCTCCACAATGGATAGATTTGCATTAAATGGATAGATTTGTTTGTTTCTAAACAGTATAGGCAATCAATTTTAATGTTTTGCATAGCTCAACCTGCATAGGAGGCCAGCCTGAAGTGTCCTAGCAGTCCAGTCAAAAAAAACATTTGTCTGTATACTAGTCTGACGGATAAAAAAAGGACGCAAGGGCAGCTATTGGCTACTGGCTATGAACTTCCTTATTCTAGTCTCTTCGTATGCCATTAGTTCAAACCAACAGACTTTCGAGCGACTTTAGTTTGTTCGTGTGTGGGCAAGTCCGGTCATTCGAAAGTCCATCGTAACTCCGTCGAAAGTCTGTCGGACCTTTGATGTTGAAAAATCCGCTCGTGTGTACGCGGCATAAGGTTGCACTTTAAGTTCTGCGTTGATGCCTTTGAGACAATTTTTTTCAAATAATTGTTTAATAATGAAAATTAAAATGTAAAAATGGTGCAAATAAAATTTTTACAGAAAAAAAGGGTAATACAAAGAAACAGACAACAATCTCACAGCAAAACAAAAGTGTTGAGGAATGAAAAATACTTATCAAGTCCTGGTTCAGCAGAGTCCAATCAACAAGCAAAACAGACAGGTCTTTGTTTTGACGGTAGAGCAGAGCTGTTAAATGTGGATGCAGCCCCCTTTTCAGGACCTTTTCTACAGGTATTAATATCTTTGAACACCTACAGATTGCACTCTGCAAAATTGCGTATTATTGTCCAGCCTGAAATTTCCTTTTAAATGAATATGATTATTAGGGTTGCACCGATACTGATACTAGTATTGGTGCCGATACTGCGCATTTGTCCGAGTACTTGTACTCGGGCAAATGCTCCCAATGCCTAATCTGATACCTGGTAATGAAGAGGCTGCTGTGCTCGCTCCCGGAAGTCAGTGGGTAGAGCAGAGAGCGAGGGCCGGCAGCAGCGGAAGGTAAGCTGGCCGGGCCAGGGGTGCGGGGCGCAGCCACATGTTCCGTCAGAAACGGTGACCTGGGCTGTCACTTTCGTTAACAGAAATTACGTTTCGTTTCTCCGTCAGAGATTGGACGCCCATCTTGGTGTCACTCTGTCACTCTGTCTATCAGTCAGTGCCACCTATCAGTGCTACATATCAGTGCCCATCAGTCAGTGCCACCTATCAGTGCTCATCAGTGCTGCATATCAGTGCCATCTATCAGTTCAGTACCCATCAGTGCTGCACTGTTGCATATTAGTGCCTCCTCGTCAGTGCCACCCCATCAGTGCTGCAGTGCATATCAGTGCCACACTGCCACCTATCAGTTCAGTGCCCATCAGTGCTGCATATTAGTACCTCCTCATCAGTGCCCTTCAGTGCTGCCTCATCAGTGCCACTTAATCCTATCAGTGCTGCATATTAGGGCCTCCCCATCAGTGCTGCTGCCACCCCATCAGTGCCCTTCAGTGCTGCCTTATCAGTGCCACCTAATCCTATCAGTGCCCATCAGTGCTGCATATTAGTGCCTCCTCATCAGTGCCCTTCAGTGCTGCCTCATTAGTGCCATCTAATCCTATCAGTGCTGCATATTAGGGCCTCCCCATCAGTGCTGCTGCCACCCCATCAGTGCCCTTCAGTGCTGCCTTATCAGTGCCACCTAATCCTATCAGTGCCCATCAGTGCTGCATATTAGTGCCTCCTCATCAGTGCCAACCCATCAGTGCCCATCAGTGACGCCTCATCAGCTAACATCAGTGAAGGAGAAAAAGTACTTATTTAAAAAATTTTCTGACAGAAACTAGGAAAAAAATTTTTTTTCAGAAAAAAAAAAACCCAGCGGTGTTTAAATAAATACGACCAAAAGAAGTTCTATTTGTGTGAAAAAAATGATAAAACAAAAATTCATTTGGGTGCAGTGTAGCATGACTGTGCAGTGCACAATTGTCATTCAAAGTGTCTGTGACAGTGCTGAAAGCAGAAAACTGACATGGGCAGGAAGGGGTGACCTTACGCTCATACCTATGCGTTTTTTAGTGCGTTTTGCAGTTTTCAGAAATGCACTAGAGTCCATTTAACATGGTTTCCTATGGTACTAGTTCACATCTATGCGTTTTGTTGCCGGTGCGTTTTTGGAAAGGGTTGGGGACTTTTTCAGCTAAAAGCTGAATTGAGAAAAAAAAATTATAATTTGCCGGCAAAAAAATTCTTTAAAAAAAAACGGCGTGGGGTTCCCCCCCAGCTTCATACCAGGCTCTTTGGGTCTAGTATGAATTCGAAGGGGACCCCAGTGCCCACAAGTGCCACCAATCAGTGCCCATTAGTGATGCCAGTCAGTACTGGCTATCAGTGCTGCCCATCACTGTTGTCCATCAATGCCCATCAGTGCTCATCAGTGCCTCCTATCAGTGCCAACCAGTGCTGCCTATCAGTGCCCATCAGTGCCACCTATTAGTGCTCATCAGTGCCACATATCAGTGCCACATATCAGTGCCACATATCAGTGCCACCTATCAGTGCCCATAAATGCGGCATATTAGAGCCTCCTCATCAGTGCCACCTAATCAGTGCCCATAAGTGCCACTTC
The DNA here is from genome assembly GCA_037952925.1 of Lithobates clamitans. Taxonomy (NCBI): domain Eukaryota; kingdom Metazoa; phylum Chordata; class Amphibia; order Anura; family Ranidae; genus Lithobates; species Lithobates clamitans. Next base: position 3,259,907 of record JBBGZY010000019.1, on the reverse strand, counting down.
ATCAGTGCCCATAAGTGCTACCTCATCAATGCCCACCAGTTCAGCCTATCAGTGTCCATCAGTGCTGCCTCATCAGCACACATCAGTGAAGGAGAAAAATTACTTATTTACAAAATTTACTGACAGAAACTAAGTAAAAAAAAAATTTTTTTTCACAATTTTTGGTCTTTTTTTTGTAAAAAATAAAAACCCAGCAGTGAATAAATACCACCAAAAGAAAGCTCTGTTTGTGTAATTTCGCGCAATTGTCATTTAAAGTGCGACAGCTCTGAAAGCTGAAAAATGACCTGGGCAGGAAGTGCCCTGTAGTCAACTGGTTAAAGAGAAAAAAAAATGTAAAATGCAAAATGCATGAAAACTGCATGCAAAAACGCATATAAAACGCTGGTTTAAAAATGCAAAATGCACTGAAAAATGTGCCTGAAAAACGCATCAAGCGATGCTGCATAGGTTTGAACCTAGAATCAAAGTACCCTGTATTGAAGTAGTTAAATAAGCAGTGGACAGACACTTTCCCCTTTTTTCCCCCAAGGTGGAGCAAATTATCAGAGCCTTTCAGTGCACACTGCACAGAGACACCAGCAGAATGTCAGCAGTGTGGAAGTATTTTAAAATGAACGAGGACAACCCACGGATTGCAGACTGCAAACTTTGTTCTGCAAAATTATCTAGAGGAGGTACAAAAATCAGTGCTTACAATACCAGTAATCTGATAAAGCATTTGAAATTAAAACATGAAGGTGAGCATGGAGAGCCTTTATTTACATATCAATGCCGCCGGCCGCAGCTATTGTATATAGTAATGCCGCCACTATTTACATGTGAATGCTGGTTATTTCCATGTAAACACAGGGTCTGCAGGTGAGTCATCTGTACACAATAGGGCAGAGCTGGGCAGCATTAGTAGCAGCACTTCACACTGAGATATCAGGACACAGCACAGGACTAAAACTTCAAGGGACAAGGGAATTTAAACTGGGATACTTGGCAAGTATGAGGCAGCTGCTTTGGGCCCCACAACAATGACAGGGCCCAGGGCATCTGCCCTTTTGCCCTGCCTTAAAGACGGCCCTGGCTTGCATCGATTTCTTAACCTCCCTGACGGTTTTCCCGAGTGTGGCTCAGGATTAAATTTCAGTACCATTAGCGGTAACCCCGGGCCTCCGCCCGAAGCCTCTGTGTGCCAAAAAATATGTAAAAATCATAACACATACAGTACAGTGTAATCTTACAAATTACAGTACTGTATGAAATCATTTCACATCCCTTTTGTCCCCGGTGCTTTGTCCAGTGCCCTGCATGCAGTTTTATGTTATATATACTGTTCTTTCTGCCTGGAAACTGGAGATTGTCAATAGCAACCAAAAAGTGTCCCTTTACGTCAAAAGTGGTTTTAGACCAGCTAGAAAAAAGCGATAGTAAATTAGAACACTTGCAGAATTGAGCGATAGTGAATCGTGGGGAAATTCATTTTATTATTATTATTATTATTATATTATTATTATTTTTATAATTATTTATATTTATTTATTATATTATAATTTATGATTTTGTGTTTCAAACTTCATCATACCCGGGATATCTACTAGACTTTTGTTTGGACAGATTTAAGTGTGTTATTACTAAGAATTACAGACCTATAATATAAAACGCCAAATTTCTATGCAAAATAATTGTACCGCTTTGAGACGCAAAAATCTGACCTAATCATACCGCCAGGGAGTTTAATGTGTTGGAGCCGAAGTATGACATTCCCAGTTGCCGCTACATAACAGACATCATCTTACCGCAGATCCACGACACAGTTAAAAAGCACATTACCATCATATTGCAAGAGGACGTAAAGGCAATTAGCTTCACCACTGACATCTGGAGCAGTAGTGTGAGTCCACTGTCTCTCATCAGCTTAACGGCGCAGTGGATAGCTGGTGAATTTTCTCTGCATCAGGTCATGCTCCACGCTATGAAATTTGAAGGCTCCCACATCGGTCAAGCAATAGCTAACATACTTGAGAAAATTCTTCAGACTTGGGCAATTCCAAAAAGTTCTGTTCATGTTGTGGTCCGGGACAATGTCAAAAACATGATAAAAGGTATGGAAGATGCTGGACTTCCCAATATTTCATGTGTGGCACTGCAGCTGGCTGTCTCAGAGGCACTGTTATCACAGCGCAGCATTGTAGATGCTGTGGGAGTCGGGCGCAGAATAATTGGCCACTTCAAACATTCTAACCTGGCATATTTTCGGCTGCAGGATATGCAGATACAGCTTGGTCAGCCAGTAAGAAGACTCCAACAAGATGTGCAGACTCGTTGGAACAGCACATTCTACATGCTAAAGTCTCTGATTGAGCAAAAACGGGCCCTTGGAGTGTATTAGGGTTGCCACCTGTTCGGGATTCACCCAGTTCGGGTTTGGAATCATGCATCCAGGTCTCAGACTGTCTGAGACCTGGACACATTATTTAGACCAGACTATGGCTTCCTAGCAGGGTTGCTGGCTGCAGTTGTCTAAGCCGAGAGTGTTTGTTACACCCTCTTTCACACTACACAAAGCCAGCACTAACAGCCCCCCTCAAACACACACACAGATGGGAAAGAAGAGAGAGCTCAATGCGCACCTCTTTCTCCCACCCCTACCCCTCTTTTTCTGACCACACTCCAATCAGCAGCGCTGTACCTCAGAAAAGGAAAGTGGGGATGGGAAATTTGAAGTCCAGCAGCCTCAGATACATCTGGATGAGAGGTGCTGACTGCCAAGGGGTGAGTGAGCTCACCATCCATCCCTGTCTGTGACTGAAGTCTCCCCCCTCCCCCCTTCTCTCTCCTGCTTTTAAGTGAGCAGGCTAAGGTAAATCAGGGTTCTCAGAGCACTCATTACATCAGAGCTCCCCTTTACACCAGACAGTGTTCCCCCTTACACGTACACCAGAGCATCCCTTATGTTAGAGTCCCCAAAGTTCTCCCTTACATCAGAGTATGCAGAGTCCACCCTTACAGTGAAAGGGAACTCTGCGAGTTCAGATGTAAAAGGGGAACGCTGCAGATTCAGATGTAAAAGGGGAACTCTGTGGGCTCTGATGTAAAGGGGAACTCTGTGGACTCTGATGTAAAGGGGGACTCATGTGATCACTCTTGTGATTAAAGTCAGCAGCTACAAACACTGTAGCTGCTGACTTTAAATAAGTACTGGGTGCCCGCAATGTCGGCCGCCCGAGGCCAACCCGTCCCTCGGCTCCTGCCACCGCCATCCTAGGTAAGGGAAACAGGCAATGGAGCCTTGCGGCTTCACTGCCAGTTTCCTACTGCGCACGCGTGAGCGGCGCTTTGTGAATGGCCCTGTGGTGTTCTGGGAACACACACAGTTCCCAGAAGACAACGGGGTCGCTCACCGAGGAGTGGAACACGCCGCAGAATAGGAAGAGGCAGATTAGGAAGACTGCCTAGCAACAAGGGTTTAGGTAAGTTTAAATTTTTATTTTTATTTTCAAAAGTTTTTTTTTAATTTTTTTTAGGATTTTTGGTGAATTTTTTTTTTTTCAGGGTGGCCCTCCACTTTAACGTCATATGATTAGAAATTTTATTTAACCACATGCCGACCGCCTAACGCAGGTATACTGCAGCAGAATGGCACGGGCAGGCAAAATCACGTACCTGGTACGTGATCTGCCTCCCGCGGGTCGGCTTCCTTAGGGGAGCGATCCAGGCTGAGGGGGAGACCATTCATTCATGGCCACCCCCTCTCGATCGCTCCCAACGAATGAGAATCTTCCTCTGCTGCTGTATAGTAAACAGCGGCAGAGGAAGTGATGTCATCTCTCCTCGGGTCGGTATTTTCCATTCCGGCGCCGAGGAGAGAAGACATCTGAGTAAGTGCACAAACACTACACTTACAGTAAAACACACTAGGCACACTTTTCACCCCCCATCACCCCCCGATCACCCCCTGATCACTGCCCCCCCGTCACAGTGACACCAATAGCAGTTTTTTTTCCTGATTAATGCATTGGTGTCAGTTTGTGACAGTTATAAGTGATAGGGCAGTTAGTGTTAGCCCCCCTTTGGTCTAGGGTACCCCCCTAACCCCCCCTATTGTTTTAACCCCTTGATCACCCCCCATTGCCAGTGTCACTAAGCGATCGTTTTTCTGATCGCTGTATTAGTGTCACTGGTGATGCTAGTTAGGGAGGTAAATATATAGGTTCGCCGTCAGCATTTTATAGCGTCAGGGACCCCCATATACTACCTAATAAAGGTTTAAACCCCTTGATTTCCCCCTAGTTAACCCTTTCACCAGTGATCACCATATAACTGTTACGGGTGACGCTGGTTAGTTAGTTTATTTTTTATAGTGTCAAGGCACCCGCCGTTTATTACCTAATAAAGGTTTAGCCCCCTGATCGCCCGGCGGTGATATAAGTTAGGTTTTAGGGTCAGATAGGGTCTGCATCGCCCCAGGCAGCGTCAGGTTAGTGCCAGTACCGCTAACACCCACGCACGCACCATACACCTCCCTTAGTGGTATAGTATCTGAACGGATCAATATCTCAGCAGTTTAGGGTTCCCAAAAACGCAGTGTTAGTGGGATCAGCCCAGATACCTGCCAGCACCAGCGTTTTGCCCCTCCGCCCGGCCCAGCCCAGCCCAGCCCACCCAAGTACCTAGTTCCCATGTTTAGTAGAATACCTGTAATATTTTACTTACCCAAGATTCACAAAGACAGCAATAATTTTCCCGGTAGACCGATAGTAAGCGGGATCGAGTCTTTAACATCTAGATTGGGAGAGTATATAGACCTTCATCTGCAACCTCTAGTGAGAAAAACTAGAGCTTTTCTCAAGGACACTAAGCACACTTTGCAGCTTCTTAGTGAGTGTATTGTGAATGATGATATAATCATGGCTACCGGTGATGTAGCTTCATTATATACCAACATTGATCATGGGGGGGGGGGCCCTAGATGCTGTTAAGTGGGCTTTAGAGAAAGAAAATGAGATGGATGAAGGTCTTGTTATGTTCATTTTGAAATGTTTGGATTTCTGTTTACAACACAATTTCTTTTGGTATGGTAACAAATTTTACCTACAAATAAAAGGTGTCGCTATGGGTGCTAAGTTCGCCCCTAGTGTAGCGAACCTTTATATGGCCAAATGGGAGGAAGAGTGTGTCCTGGATGATGAGGGCAGTGACATTTTATTATATAAAAGGTTCATAGATGATCTTTTGATTATCTGGAAGGGAAATATAGAGTCATTGATGAATTTATTAGAGTCCATGAACACTAATGATCGCAATATCTCTTTAACCTGGGATATCAACAGAAACCATATACACTTTCTGGATCTGGAGATCTTTAATAGCAGAAGGTATTGTTACCAAGTCCTTTTTCAAGACCACCGACCGCAACTCCTACATCCCTACTACAAGTTGCCATTACAAGCCTTGGCTGGATAATATACCTAGAGGTCAGTTTATGAGAATGCGGAGAAACTGTACGCGGGATGGTGATTTTGAAATGCAATCCAACATGTTGAGCAAAATGTTTTTTGGATAAAGGATACCATAAAGAATTTTTAGAAAGAGAGAAGACTGTAGTGAGGAGTTTGAACAGAGACGATTTATTGAAGGATAAAACCATAACCATGGGAGAGGATGAAAATTATGGTACCAGTATCGTTTTGGATTATTCCTTGCAGAGTAAGGATGTAGAAAGAATTATACGAAAATATTGGAATGTACTTAAGCAGGATATCCATCTAAGGGAAATATTGCCAACTAGGCCTAAAATCATCTTTAAAAGAGCACCGAACCTACGAGACAAACTAGTACACAATGTAGTGGAACCACCTCCTCCGAAGCCAAAGATGTTTTGGGACCTGAAAGGTTTCTTTGGTTGTGGTAGGTGTTACAGCTATATTAGAGTTCCAGGTAACAGCAAGAGAGTGAAAGAGTTTTCTAACCCCTGTACTGATCAGTTGTACACTATTAAAGATTTTATATCCTGTGATACAGTTGTGGTTGTATATGCATTAAAATGTCCATGTGACCTTGTTTATGTCGGACCACTAGGGCTCTTAAGGACTGCATGGAAGAGCATATAAGAAATATACGTAAGGGGGCAGATAAGCATCATCTCTCCATACATTTTAAAAAGGTGCATAACCAAAGCACTATTGGAATGAAATTTTGGGGTATAGAGGCACCAAAGTGCCACTGGAGAAGCTCTAACTACGTTAGAGATATCAGTAAGCGTGAATCCTGGTGGATACACCAGCTTGGTTCTTTGTCGCCTAAATCAAGAATTTGTGGACTAAATCAAGAATTCGATCTAAAATGTTTTCTTAGCAATTTTTAGCCCCCTGTTCACATCTTTTAGTGGCTTTTCCTCCTCCATTACTTTTTTATATATTTTTTATATTTTTTTATTTTATTATTTTGGTATAGAATCTTTGGGGCTCATACTTACTGTTTTATACAGGTGGTTTATAGATGGTTTTTGTGACATAATGAGATACGTTTCTTCTTGGGTTTATATATATATATATTATATATATATATATATATATATATATATATATATATATATATATATATATATATATATATACAGTGGCTTGCGAAAGTATTCTGCCCCTTTGAACTTTTCAACCTTTTGCCACATTTCAGGCTTCAAACATAAAGAGATAAAATTTTTATTTTTTGTGAAGAATCACCAACAAGTGGGACACAATTGTGAAGTGGAACAAAATCTTTTGGATTTTTGAAACTTTTTTAACTAATAAAAAAAATGAAAAGTGGGGCGTGCAAAATTATTCGGCCCCCTTGCGTTAATACTTTGTAGAGCCACCTTTTGCTGTGATTACAGCTGCAAGTCGCTTGGGGTATGTCTCTATCAGTTTTGCACATCGAGAGACTGAAATTCTTGCCCATTCTTCCTTGCAAAACAGCTCGAGCTCAGTGAGGTTGGATGGAGAGCGTTTGTGAACAGCAGTTTTCAGCTCTTTCCACAGATTCTCGATTGGATTCAGGTCTGGACTTTGACTTGGCCATTCTAACACCTGGATACGTTTATTTGTGAACCATTCCTTTGTAGATTTTGCTGTATGTTTGGGATCATTGTCTTGTTAGAAGATAAATCTCCGTCCCAGTTTCAGGTCTTTTGCAGACTCCAACAGGTTTTCATCCAGAATGGTCCTGTATTTGGCTGCATCCATCTTCCCCTCAATTTTAACCATCTTCCCTGTCCCTGCTGAAGAAAAGCAGGCCCAAACCATGATGCTGCCACCACCATGTTTGACAGTGGGGATGGTGTGTTGAGTGTGATGAGCTGTGTTGCTTTTACGCCAAACATATCGTTTTGCATTGTGGCCAAAAAGTTCGATTTTGGTTTCATCGGACCAGAGCACCTTCTTCCACATGTTTGGTGTGTCTCCCAGGTGGCTTGTGGCAAACTTTAGACGAGACTTTTTATGGATATCTTTGAGAAATGGCTTTCTTCTTGCCACTCTTCCATAAAGGCCAGATTTGTGCAGTGTACGACTGATTGTTGTCCTATGGACAGACTCTCCCACGTCAGCTGTAGTTCTCTGCAGTTCATCCAGAGTGATCATGGGCCTCTTGGCTGCATCTCTGATCAGTCTTCTCCTTGTCTGAGCTGAAAGTTTAGAGGGACAGCCAGGTCTTGGTAGATTTTCAGTGGTCTGATACTCCTTCCATTTCAAAATGATTGCTTGCACAGTGCTCCTTGGGATGTTTAAAGCTTGGGAAATCTTTTTGTATCCAAATCCGGCTTTAAACTTCTCCACAACAGTATTACGAACCTGCCTGGTGTGTTCCTTGGTCTTCATGATGCTCTCTGCGCTTTCAACAGAACCCTGAGACTATCACAGAGCAGGTGCATTTATACAGAGACTTGATTACACACAGGTGGATTCTATTTATCACCATCAGTCATTTAGGACAACATTGGATCATTCAGAGATCCTCGCTGAACTTCTGAAGTGAGTTTGCTGCACTGAAAGTAAAGGGGCCGAATAATTTTACACGCACCACTTTTCAGTTTTTTAATTGCTAAAAAAGTTTAAAATATCCAATAGATTTCGCTCCACTTCACAATTGTGTCCCACTTGTTGGTGATTTTTCACAAAAAATTAAAATTTTATATCTTTATGTTTGAAGCCTGAAATGTGGCAAAAGGTTGAAAAGTTCAAGGGGGCCGAATACTTTCGCAAGCCACTGTATATATGTTTATATATATATATATATTTTTTATATTTTATATTATATATATATTTTTTTTTGTGTTATATATTTTTTCACTATTATATATATCTTTTTCGCTGTATAATTTTATGTAGTGGATTCCAGGATGCATTTATCAGCACTATTCAGTTGTGTGCGATTTGGGTGCATCCATAAGTATAGTTACACTGGATGAACCTGCGGCTGGCTTGTAGTGTCTGATCCCCCTTGCAGGTGGTCGTATTTATACCCGTCTTACGATTTTAATTTAATTTAATTTATTTTATTTAGTTTAATAGGAGTTTATTATTTTAATAAAATTTAATATTTTTTAATAAATATTTTTTATTAATTTTTTATAAATAAATTTCTTGTATATTTTAAGGTTGGATATTACGTAAGGGGTTAATTATTAACTATTTTCGATAAACTATGTATGTATTTATACTCATATATTACAGCATGTTAAACGAGGTAATATAATCAGTACATATGGCTTATTGGGGCTAGTGACAATTTTATAATCTACTGCATTTAAAATATATGGTTGCACTGTCTTTGTAAGTTTTTTATTTCAGGCTGACAGCATATTGTGTTTTTTTAGCTAAGTATGTTAATGAGGTGTGGTATGGTATCGTTTGATTATACAGCTCCATCCTGGGTTATCTTTCAGTATGTTACATACATTATTTATTTCCTCTCTATATTATTGGTAAATTGTTAGGCAATTTATCCCTCCATGGAAGGATCAGTTTATTTGCCACCGATCGCAGATCGTCATTATATTACATTATGCGATGGAAACTGAAGCCCATTATTACAATGTCTGCGGTCCATGGCAAAATGGCCGCCGTTGCTATATCTGGAACATAGAGCACCCGTCCAATCAGATTACCCTGATGAAGACACGTGATCCCTGTGTCGAACACGTGTAGGGGAGGGGCCAGGACGGAGCTGACAGCACGGAGTTGTATCGAGGAGAAGGAGCATACCATACCACACGCCATATCAGCGGTTTTATATCTTTTGAAAGCCTCAAAACAGAGTGGTGTACTTACACACCTGTTGAATGTGAGTACCCCGATGTGGGAAGTGTGTTTTTCAATAAATCCTTAAGTTATTACACTATTGAGTTTTTTCTCATTTATGGCTTGGAGCGGTACTGACTGAACCAGCTGGAGATTAACACCTGCACTTCTTTATCGAGCCCAGGGGTGGCTCCAAAGCGTGTTTGGACACAGCTAGCCACTGTTTCACAGGTGAGCGCATAAGCTTTTGGGAGGTCACAGAAGTGCACCGGAGCATGATTTGGCAGCAACACATATTGGATGAGCATGCTGGATGAAACCACTGATGGACACTGTTATATTTTTGATTATTTACACTTATCATTTATGAACTTTTATCTTTGATATATATGTAGAATTATTGTGCACTTTCATATTTTGTATGCACTTTGGTTTTTGCGATAATTTATATGCACATTGCACTTTAATTATTATCACGGATTGTTACTTAGGAGTTTATTATTTATTGATTGCCAATATACACATCTGTATACAAAAGTTTTTTTATTTAAGATACATACTTCAGATATATTTATATATATATAATTTTTTCCTAGCGCAACGCACATATTTATTTATCTCGATCGATCACTGTCACTTACAAAACACTAAACGCATAACTGCAGAGTCAGGCCTGATCCCTGCGATTACTAACAGTTTTTTTGGTAGCTTTTTGGTGAACTGGCAAGCACCAGCCCCAGGCAGCGTCAGGTTAATGCAAGTACCTCTAACACCCACGCACGCACCATACACCTCCCTTAGTGGTATAGTATCTGAACAGATCAATATCTGATCCAATCAGATCTATACTAGCGTCCCCAGCAGTTTAGGGTTCCCAAAAACGCAGTGTTAGCAGGATCAGCCCAGATACCTGCTAGCACCTGCGTTTTGCCCCTCCGCCCATCCCAGCCCACCCAAGTGCAGCATCGATCGATCACTGTCACTTACAAAACACTAAACACATAACTGCAGCTTTGGCAGAGTCAGGCTTGATCCCTGCGATTGCTAACAGTTTTTTTGGTAGCGTTTTGGTGAACTGGCAAGCACCAGCGGCCTAGTACACCCCGGTCGTAGTCAAACCAGCACTGCAGTAACACTTGGTGATGTGGCGACTCCCATAAGTGCAGTTCAAGCTGCTGAGGTGGCAAGCACAAGTAGTGTCCCGCTGCAACCAAGAAGAAGACAAACACAGGCCCGTCGTGCCCATAATGCCCTTCCTGCTGCATTTGCCAATCCTAATTGGAAACCCACCACTTATGCAGCAGCCGTACTTCCCCCATTCACATCCCCAACCAAATGCAGTCAGCTGCATGAGAGGCATTTTCTTTATGTCCTCCCGAGTACCCCTACCCAACGAACCCCCCCAAAAAAGATGTCGTGTCTGCAGCAAGCGCGGATATAGGCGTGACACCCGCTATTATTGTCCCTCCTGTCCTGGCAATCCTGGTCTTTGCATTGGTGAATGTTTTGAATGCTACCATACACTATTTGAGTATTAGCATAGGGTACAGCATTGCACAGACTAGGCACACTTTCACAGGGTCTCCCAAGATGCCACTGCATTTTGGGAGACCCGAACCTGGAACCGGTTACAGTTATAAAAGTTACAGTTACAAAAAAAAGTGTAAAAAAAAAAAAAAGAAACCACAAAAAAAATATAAAATAAAAAAAACAAAAATAGTTGTTGTTTTATTGTTCTCTATTTCTCTATTGTTCTGCTCCTTTTTACTGTATTCTATTCTGCAATGTTTTATTGTTATTATGTTTTATCATGTTTGCTTTTCAGGTATGCAATTTTTTATACTTTACTGTTTACTGTGTTTTATTGTTAACAATTTTTTTGTCTTCAGGTATGCCATTCAGCTGCAGCGCGGATTTATTTATCTTGACAGCAACAGCATTTGCTCCCACGATACATAAAGCCGTGACTCCAGCGCTGTCGAAGGTGATATGTGCCGAAGCATGGGGGCAGCAGGGGCGGAGGAGCGATTTGCTCCTAACTTTTGGGGCGGATGCCCCCATGCTTCGGCATTTATAAATGGTGCATGTATGCCCATTAGAAGTGGGTGGATGAAGGGAGGTATTCTAATGGCGGGCATACCCACCAATCAATCTCTTTTTTTCGTTCAGCCCACAGGCCGCATGAAAAAAAGATTACAATATATGCAAAACAAGGACCAGCAACGTACTGGTATGTTGCTGGACTTTGAGTGGTTATACCAGAATGATGCCTGCAGGTTTAGGTATCATCTTGGTATCATTCTTTTCAGCCAGCGGTCGGCTTTCATGTAAAAGCAATCCTAGCAGCTAACTAGCCTCTAGACTGCTTTTACAAGCAGTGGGAGGGAATATCCCCCCCTCCCACCGTCTTCCATGTTTTTCTCTGGCTCTCCTGTTTTTCTCTGGTCCAACAGGGAAACTGAGAATGCAGCCGGTGATTCGGCCAGCTGACCATAGAGCTGATCAGAGACCAGAATGGCTCCAATCATCTCTCTGGCCATTTGGAAATTGGGAAAGCATTTTATCACACTGATCTTGGTGTGGTCAGATGATTTTAAGGCAGAGGAGAGATCTAGGGTCTAATAAACCCCATTTTTTTCAAAAAAGAGTACCTGTCACTACCTATTGCTATCATAGGGGATATTTACATTCCCTGACATAACAATAAAAATGATTTTAAAAAAAATGAAAGGAACAGTTTAAAAATAAGATAAAAAAGAAAAAAAAATAATAAAGAAAAAAAAAAAAAAGAAAAAAAAAGCACTCCTGTCCCCCCCTGCTCTCGCGCAAAGGCGAATGCAAGCGTTGGTCTGGCGTCAAATGTAAACAGCAATTGCACCATGCATGTGAGGTATCACCGTGAAGGTCAGATTGAGGGCAGTAATTTTAGCAGTAGACCTCCTCTGTAAATCTAAAGTGGTAACCTGTAAAGGCTTTTAAAGGCTTTTAAAAATGTATGTAGTTTGTTGCCACTGCACGTTTGTGCGCAATTTTAAAGCATGTCATGTTTGGTATCCATGTACTCGGCCTAAGATCATCTTTTTTATTTCATCAAACATTTGGGCAATATAGCGTGTTTTAGTGCATTAAAATTAAAAAATTCTGTTGCTTCTCCTGAGTACGGGGATACCACATGTGTGAGACTATTTGGGAGCCTAGCCGCATACGGGACCCCAAAAACCAAGCACCGCCTTCAGGGTTTCTAAGGGTGTAAATTTTTGATTTCACTCCTCACTGCCTATCACAGTTTCGGAGGCCATGGAATGCCCAGATGGCTTAACCCCCTCCCAAATGACCCCATTTTGGAAAGTAGACACCCCAAGCTATTTGCTGAGAGGCATGTCGAGTCCATGGAATATTTTATATTGTGACACAAGTTGCGGGAAAAACACAGATTTTTTTTTTTTTTGCACAAAGTTGTCACTAAATGATATATTGCTCAAACTCCCCAAAATGGTAATATGTGAGATTACACCCCAAAGTACATTCTGTTTCTTCTCCTGAGTACGGGGATACCACACCACATGTGTGAGACTTTTTGGGAGCCTAGCCGCATACGGGACCCCAAAAACCAAGCACCGCCTTCAGGGTTTCTAAGGGTGTAAATTTTTGATTTTACTCCCCACTGCCACAGTTTTGGAGGCCATGGAATGCCTAGATGGCACAACCCCCCCCCCCCCCCCAAATGACCCCACTTTGGAAAGTAGACACCCCAAGCTATTTGCTGAGAGGTATGGTGGCCCCGTACGCAGCTAGGCTCCCAAAAAGTCCCACACATGTGGTATCCCCATACTGAGGAGAAGCAGCAGAATGTATTTTGGGGTGTAATTCCACATATGCCCATGGCATGTTTGAGCAATATATCATTTAGTGACAACTTTGTGCAAAAAAAAAAAAGTTTGTAATTTTCCCGCAACTTGTGGCAAAATATAAAATATTCCATGGACTCAACGTGGCTCTCAGCAAATAGCTTTGGGTGTCTACTTTCCAAAATGGGGTCATTTGGGGGGGGTTGAACTGTCCTGGCATTTTATGGCCTTCAAAACTGTGATAGGTAGTGAGGAGTGAAATCAAAAATTTACGCCCTTAGAAATCCTGTAAAAAGTGCTCTGGTCAGGAAGGGGGTAAATCCTTCCGGGGCTGAAGTGGGTAATAGCAACATCTATGCATAGTTTATCCATGCATACTATGAAAAAAAAATCCTGTGCGTTGCTGAAGTGTTCGGGTTTGACTTGAAGAAAAGGTGGCAACCCTAGAGTGTATGTGTCTGAACATGAGCTCCCTGCCACCATTACTGCAAACCATTGGAATCTGATCTGGAGAAGATGATCAATATTCTGGCTCCCTTTGCAGAGATGACTCGCCAAGTGAGTTGTTCAGATGAATTTGCCTCTGATGTAATTCCTGCAGTCACAGTGCTACAGAAAGTTTTACCAAAAGTGAATGAGGAGGACCATGGTATCAAAACAATGAAGAGCACTTTGCTTGGTGCTTGCTGCTTTGTAGAAGCACTTCTCTGGTACTGAGCAAAACCCACTTTACTGTATCGCAACTTTACTCGATCCAAGGTCATGTTCATTTTTCTGCTATTCAATTAAATATAAAAATTAAGCTTTAAATTTGAAATGAATAATGAAATTAAAAAAAGAATACGGTAAATGTTGTTTAACATTTTAAAATGTAAGAAACTAGAGTAATTCATTTTAGTTTGGTTATCTATTGAGTATTTGGTGTAATATTCTGACTATTTTTTTCTTAATTCACAGAAAGAATATGCTGCATTCATTCATTGTTGTTTATTTTTTTCTTAATTCTAGGTATAAAGAACAATTTTTCTGTAATGCAGACACTTCCAAGGAGGGGAAATAAATGTTCATACTGGAACTGAAAAAAATTTCTGAAGAGGCAATTGTATCTGAGGAGCATGAAGAACCAGCTTCCAAAAAGCCTCACAGTGACCAGACAGGTACCAGTCTGGACAGTGTCTTTGCATAAATCGCTGGTGAATGTTCATCTACATCTGAGAGCAGTGCTCTAAAAAGCTGCTATTATACAGCTGGAAACTTATGTGGGAGCGATCACTGTACCTCTTTCAGAGAAACCCCTGAAGTACTGGGTAGTTAAACTGAGATTTCCTAACTAGGCTTGGCTCCCCCAGTGTGACCACTTATAAAGACAGCTTTTACACACTGCAAGTCAATCTCATTCTGAGCGTTGCTGGTGTGGACACTTGCGGATGCCAGGCTGTTTAAAAGGTAAAAAAACATTTCACTTTTTGCTGAAGACAGGACTGTGTCTATCTGGGCCCCCTGCTTATGCTTTATGCCCATTTAGTTAATTTTTTAATTACAATCACTTTATTTACTTTTTTCTGATTGAAGACAGCCATATATATATATATATATATATATATATATATATATATATATATATATATATATATATATATATATATATATATATATATATATATATATATATATACAGTGCATATTTTAAAAAGTCTACACACCCCTGTTAAAATTTTAGGTTTCTGTGCTGTAAAAAAATGAGACAAAGATAAATAATTTCAGAACTTTTTCCACCTTGAATGTGACCTATAAGCTGTACAACTCAATTGAAAAACAAACTGAAATCTTTTAGGCTTGGGAAGTAAAAATAAAAAACGAAAATAATGTGGTTTCATAAGTGTGCACACCCTGTTATAACTGGGGATGTAGCTGTGTTCATAATTAAGCAATCACATTCAAACTCATGTTAAATAGGAGTCAGTACACAGCTGCCATCATTTAAAGTGCCTCTTATTAACCCCAAATAAAGTTCAGCTGTTCTAGTAGGTCTTTCCTGGCATTTTCCTAGTCGCATCCTACAGCAAAAGCCATGGTCTGCAGAGAGCTTCCAAAGCATCAGAGGGATCTCATTGGTAAAAGGTATCAGTCAGGAGAAGGGTACAAAAGAATTTCCAAGGTATTATATATACCATGGAACACAGTGAAGACAGTTATCATCAAGTTGAGAAAATATGGCACAACAGTGACATTACCAAGAATTGGATGTCCCTCCAAAATTGTTGAAAAGACGAGAAGAAAACCGGTCATGGAGGCTGCCAAGAGGCCTACAGCAACATTAAAGGAGCTGCAGGAATATCTGGCAAGTACTGGCTGTGTGGCACATGTGACAAATCTCCTGTATTCTTCATATGTCCAGGCTGTGGGGTAGAGTGGCAAGACGGAAGCCTTTTCTTACGAGGAAAAACATCCAAGCCCGGCTAAATTTTGCAAAAACACATCTGAAGTCTCCCAGAACCATGTGGGAAAATGAGTTATGGTCTGATGAAACCAAGGTTGAACTTTTTGGCCATAATTCCAAAAGATATGTTTGGCCCAAAAACAACACCGCACATCACCAAAAGAACACCATACCCACAGTGAAGCATGGTGGTGGCAGCATCATGCTTTGGGGCTGTTTTTCTTCAGCTGGAACAGGGGCCTTAGTCAAGATAGAGGGAATTATGAACAGTTCCAAATACCAGTCAAAATTGGCACAAAACCCTCAGGCTTCTGCTAGAAAGCTGAACATGAAGAGGAACTTCATCTTTCAGCATGACAACGACCCAAAGCATACATGCAAATCAACAAAGGAATGGCTTCAATAGAAGAAAATTAAAGTTTTGGAATGGCCCAGCCAGAGCCCAGACCTGAATCCAATTGAAAATCTGTGAGATGATCTGAAGACGGCTGTGCACAGGTGATGCCCTCACAATCTGACAGATTTGGAGTGTTTTTGCAAAGAAGAGTGGGCAAATATTGCCAAGTCAAGATGTCCTATGCTGATAGACTCATACCTCAAACGACTGAGTGCTGTAATAAAATCAAAAGGTGCTTCAACAAAGTATTAGTCTAAGGGTGTGCACACTTATGCAACCATAATATTTTATTTTTTTATTTTTAATTCCCTGCACCTAAAAGATTTTAGTTTGTTGTTCAACTGAGTTGCACAGTTCATAGGTCACATTAAAGGTGGAAAAAGTTCTGAAATTATTTATCTTTGTCTCATTCTTTTACATAACAGAAACCTGACATTTTAACAGAGGTGTGTAGACTTTTTATATCTACTGAATGTGTGTGTGTGTGTATATATATATATATATATATATATATATATATATATATATATATATATATATATATATATATATATATATATATATATATATATATATAGGGGCATTTCTTGTGTATGCACAGTCGTATGCTTCGCGGTGGCTGCGTGTCTGTTCACGTGGTGGGCTTGTACTGGTCCGTTCAGCCATTTTGAGAACCTTTTCTAATCCATAGTTCGGGCTGCAACTATATGTTGTTGTTTTTTGTCTTTTATGTAAGTATACTAGTAGCTATGATTATACTTTGAATTACTTTATTTTCAATGGTCCTGCTCACATGATGTGTTACAATGTGACTATTAGTAATTTTGTCTGTATTTCAGCAAATACAATCACCCAGAAATTAAAAACTCCCCTGAAGAAGGAATATACAGTAACATTTCCGAAACATGTTGGGTGACACAGAACACCCTCTGTACTGACAACAGCATGACTCTGGCAGCTTATCGGAATACCTGTACCAACTGGGTTTGATTGCAAATTTCTTACTGTGCAATATATTTCATGTATATGTATGCTGTGCTTTTATTATTCAGGGCTATGTTTGTCTGCGTATATATATGCTATGTATTAATTAAAGTGGCATCACTGCCTTTTAAATATACTATACAGTCTATTACTTAAAGCGGAATTCCAACTACAATCAGTAATATTTTTTTTTTTAACCTTTCACAAGCATTTCAAATGGCAATGTAACACTCACGACTTCTGTAAAATTTGTCGCCCGATGTCCGGTTTCATCTGTAAAAAGAACTTTGATAACGGTGTTTTGGCCATTTTCATTTTGCTTGTGGGCATGTGAAGCCCACAAGCATCCTGTTCCGATCCTGTTCCGGGATACGGTGCTGCTGCTGGACCAGCATGCACCGCCCATTCTCTCCCCGATCTCGTGCATGCGCATTCTGTCATCGCAGCGCCGTCAACTACTCAGGTTGCCATCACAATGGATGGTGGTGTCGGAAATGCCCACCCCGTTGTGATGGCAACTAAACCCTCGGCACAGCCCACTGACTACTGGGAAATGATGATACGCATCTCCCAGGAGCAGTAGAGAGCGGAGGCGCCAAGGGAAGTGATGTCAGGAGCCGAGGTGATGAAGGAGGAAGATTTCAATGGACCGCATAGCAACAGGCAAAAAGAGGTAAATAAAAAAAAAAAATTTCTCCAAATATTTTTTTTACGCGCAACGTGGCTCCCAAACAAAATTGAAAGGAAAAAAGTGGAAAGTTTCCCTCGGGGCTTTTTAACAGCAAATAGGAGTCAAATATTTTGTAAAAAATCACAGATTTTTTATTATTATTTCAAAGGATGGTTAGACACAAAACATATATAAAAAATTAATTAAAATATGAGCTCTGGTATATACAAGGCGAGACAAATTAAGCTAGAAAAGGTTATACATCAAGGGTGATACATTGTTACACTTGAAATTGCACTATCCGATGTATGGAAATGCCCCAATGCATTTCGACCTCAAAGGTTATGGTCTTCTTCAGGGGGTCCTTACATTTCTATAAATACATCAAGAGGACAGATTTGAATATTCTAATTATCATGTAATTTAATATCCAATACAGTATTATTTATTACGTCTACATTGTTTCGTGTTTGATTTATGTAATCACAGTGTATTTACCCTTTCCGCCAGGAAGGCTCGCTTAACCAGAGACTTCTTTAAAAACCAGCTAATCCTCCCAAGTGCGATCCCGGACCCACTGAGAGCCTGTCCATGCCCTCAACCCAAGGGGGTGACCCCAATCTGTGAGGCTTACAAGTGGTCACATGTTTAATGGCCCCCCAAAGGGGAAACAAATGGGCTGAAGCACCTGAAAATTGTAATTACACAGGGCTTTTTTTCCTCAGAGAATAGGTGCAGGAAGTTACCCATCGTCTTTGCCCCTACCTACCTCTGAGCACCAGTCCTTGGTTTCACCCCCTACCCACCTCCCCGCACTGCCCCTTTTGGAGAATACAGAACCAAGTAACATTTGTGGTACTAAGTAATTTGTATGGAATTTGTTATTGATAATAAGAAAAGTAGTAAAATAGACTCCCCACAGCAAACAACAATAGACCCACCAGCAACAATAGATCCCCCCTGCAACAATGGACCACCTACAACAAAATACCCCCAGCAACAATAGACCCTGGAGGTGCCGGAACTGCGTTCCCGCTGAAAAAAGGCCCTGATTATACATAATTAGCATACCGAAGAGGTAAGAGTAGTTTTGTAGGAGATTGTGAGAGGGAGAGAATTTTAATGAAAGGAGTCCCCCTCCGTGCGCTGCCGTGGTTGTTTCAATGTTGACTTACATGGTATATCATTTTCTATTTGGTTGCGATGGTGAATTATGCGTTGTTCCTACAATCATCTTAGTATTAGGCATACAACAGATAATCTGGGTATGTTATAAACAGTAAGGAGTACCACAATGATATTGTGTCAGCAAGATAAAGATAGGAAATAGGTGCATGTGTGTGTGTGGTTACCACGATTGTGACCCCAAAGTCGCACAATTTACAATGCGACTTTGCAATGCAATTTTTTTTGATGCAATGTCATGCGACTGGTCAGAGCCGTGGTAGTGCAGGTCACACCGAAGTGGGAACACAATAGTGCAACAACCTTTTTTTTGTAGTCGCACCGGTTAGACCAGAGACCATTGAAATATACAGATTTTGACTTGTCATGCGACTTGACATGTGTCAAGTCACACAGCAACTCACAGTAGTGGAAAGTACTTTTTCTAGAGTACTTGCTCTCGTGTCCATCCATCTCTGACCGGCCTTTCCTGCTGAATGAGGTTAAAGGGAACTATACTTTATACCGTTTTATTCATTGTTTTGTTATTCAGTATGCAATGTACCTGCTTACCTGCTCATTACAAATCACTACTTATGAATATAATTATGTGCATAATTATGTGCATAGACACTAATACTATTGCAATGTCAAAAAATGCAAGTTATGTGCAAAATCAAAAGCAAGTAAAAAATCAATTTTCCATTTCTATTCCCCCTCACAGATCCCTTGAGCCGCTGTCTTATTTTTCTGCCTCTCGCCCTTGGGAACATTACCTCTAACTTGTTAGGCTTCCCGGCGTGGTAGGGGTATGTGTGTATTTCACATATCCCCCTTTTTCAGCCCCTGCAATATTAACATCTACCACTGTGGGGAGCTTATACCGTGTCGGCGGCGCTCTGTGATCTCCGTCTGATGGTGGGGTGACATAGAGCGCGGTATGACCGACTCGCATTGAGTGGAGGTCCCTCTGCCGCGGATGCGTTTTACCTCTCACGTCACGTTATTACGTCGGAGGTGACGGAGGACACCGGGGCAGCCCAGCCTTCCAGAACGCCGAGGTGGCCACAGAAGGGCCGCCATAGGCGGCTCATTAGCCCCTTCCTGAGGGGAACCTGCAGAGGCAGAAGCACACACCTGTTACCCATTTTCAAATTAATTACTAAGGTACTTAAGATACGCCCCCACCGGCAGTCCTCAGGCAACGCCCGGGGAGAGCACACATAATTGCTTTGCAAGATGGATGGGTAAGAACAGACATTAGTGTGCTGCTGGGTTTCATTATTGAAAAAATCCATTACTGATTAGTTTATTACAAATCTCTTCAACACAGATTATACTCTTCTGATCTGAACACACTATTACTTCAACAACGCAATAAAGTATTAATTATTTTATCTTTAATCTCCTTTACTTTTTGTTTATGTGATACATGGTCACTCCATAGCACTCTTTGTAACACTCACCTTCACTAGGCATCCTCTCGTCCTTTTGGTTTGGATGCATTAGTATCACACCATGTATTTTGTCTCATTCATTGTAAATCTTATTGCATACAATTAGGGATAAGCCGAACACCCCCCTGTTCGGTTCGCACCAGAACTTGCGAACAGGCAAAAATTTTGTTCGAACATGCGAACGCCGTTAAAGTCTACGGGACACAAACATGAATAATCAAAAGTGCTAATTTTAAAGGCTTATATACAAGTTATTGTCATAAAAAGTGTTTGGGGACCTGGGTCCTGCCCCAGGGGACATGGATCAATGCAAAAAAAAGCCTTAAAAATGGCCGTTTTTTTTCGGGAGCAGTGATTTTAATAATGCTTAAAGTGAAACAATAAAAGTGTAATATTCCTTTAAATTTTGTACCTCGGGGGTGTCTATAGTATGCCTGTAGAGGGGCGCATGTTTCCCGTTTTTAGAACAGTCTGACAGCAGAATGACATTTCAAAGGAAAAAATGTAATTTAAAACTACTCACGGCTATTAATGAATTGCTGGTCCGACAATACACATAAAAGTTCATTGATAAAAACGGCATGGGAATTCCCCACAGGGGTACCCCGAACCAAAATTTAAAAAAAAAAATGACGTGGGGGTCCCCCTAAATTCCATACCAGGCCCTTCAGGTCAGGCCAAATTTTTTTTAAAAGACCCTTATCCGAGCATGCAACCTGGCAGGCCGCAGAAAAAGAGGGGAGGTTGAGAGAGCGCCCCCCCTCCTGAACTGTACCAGGCCACATGTCCTCAACATTGGGAGGGTTCTTTGGGGTAGCCCCCCAAAACACCTTGTCCCCATGTTGATGGGGACAAGGGCCTCATCCCCACAACCCTTGCCCGGTGGTTGTGGGGGTCTGAAGGTGGGGGGCTTATCGGAATCTGGAAGCCCCCTTTAACAAGGGGACCCCCAGATCCCGGCCCTCCCCCCTGTGTGAAATTGTAAGGGAGTACCCCTACCATTTCACAAAAAAACTGTCAAAAATGTTAAAAATGACAAGAGACAGTTTTTGACAATTCCTTTATTTAAATGCTTCTTCTATCCTCTATCTTCCTTTGGTTTCTTCCTCCATCTTCTTCTTCTTCTGGTTCTTCCTCCAGTGTTCTCGTCCGGGATCTTCCTCCGCGGCGTCTTCTTCCCTTCTTCTCCTCGGGCCGCTCCGCATCCATGATGGCATGGAGGGAGGCCCCTGCTCTTTGACACTTCTCCTCTTCTGACGGTTCTTAAATAACGGGGGGTGGGGCCACCCGATGACCCCGCCCCCTCTGACGATGGGGACTTGACAGGGACTTTCCTGTGGCATTCCCCGTGACGTCAGAAGGGGCGGGATTACATAACGGGTCACGGGGAATGCCTCAGGGAAGTCCCCGTGCATCAGAGGGGGGCAGGGTCACTGGGTGGCCCCACCCCCCGTTATTTAAGAACCGTCAGAAGAGGAGAAGCGTCACACAGCGGGAGCCTCCCTCCATGCCATCATGGATGCGGAGCGGCCCGAGGAGAAGAAGGGAAGAAGGCGCCACAGAGGAAGATGCCAGACGAGAACACCGGAGGAAGAACCAGAAGAACAAGAAGATGGAGGAGGAAACCGAAGGAAGATAGAAGAAAATAGAAGCATTTAAATAAAGGAATTGTCAAAAACTGTCTCTTGTCATTTTTGACAGTTTCTTTGTGAAATGGTAGGGGTACTTTTGTACCCCCTTACCATTTCACACAGGGGGGAGGGCCGGGATCTGGGGCTTCCAGATTCCGATAAGCCCCCCGCCCGCAGACTCCCACAACCACCGGGCAAGGGTTGTGGGGATGAGGCCATTGTCCCCATCAACATGGGGACAAGGTGTTTTGGGGGGCTACCCCAAAGCACCCTCCTAATGTTGAGGGCATGTGGCCTAGTGCGGTTCAGGAGGGGGGGCGCTCTCTCTCGTCCCCCCTCTTTTCCTGCAGCCTGCCAGGTTGCGTGCTCGGATAAGGGTCTGGTATGGATTTTTGGGGGGACCCCACGTCATTTTTTTTTTAAATTTTGGTTCAGGGTTCCCCTGTGGGGAATTCCCATGCCGTTTTTATCAATGAACTTTTATGTGTATTGTCGGACTGGCAATTCATTATAGCCGCGAGTACTTTTAAATTACTTTTTTTTCTTTGAAATGTCATTTTGCTGTCAGACTGTTCTAAACACGGGAAACATGCGCCCCTTTACAGGCATACTATAGACACCCCCCCAGTTACGAAATTTTAGGAATATTACACTTTTATTGTTTCACTTTAAGCATTATTAAAATCACTGCTCCCGAAAAAACAGCCGTTTTTAAAACTTTTTTTTGCATTGATCCTTGTCCCCTGGGGCAGGACCCAGGTCCCCAAACACTTTTTATGACAATACCATGCATATAAGCCTTTAAAATTAGCACTTTTGATTTCTCCCATAGACTTTTAAAGGGTGTTCCGTGGCTTTCGAATTTGACGCGAACACCCCAAATTATTCGCTGTTCGGCGAACTGGCGAACAGCCGATGTTCGAGTTGAACATGAGTTCGACTCAAACTCGAAGCTCATCCCTACATACAATACACTTGTAAGTTTGTGTCACCTTTTTAACATTCTCAGGTGCTCCAGCCCATTTGTTTCCCCATTGGGGGGCCGTTAAACATGTGACCACTTGTAAGCCTCACAGATTGGGGTCGGCCCCTTGGGTTGAGGGCATGGACAGGCTCTCAGTGGGTCCAGGATCGCACTTGGGAGGATTAGCTGGTTTTTAAAGAAGTCTCTGGTTAAACGAGCCTTCCTGGCGGAAAGGGTAAATACACTGTGATTACATAAATCAAAAACGAAAGAATGTAGCTGTAATAAATGATACTGTATTGGATATTAAATTACATGATAATTAGAATATTTAAATCTGTCCCCTTGATGTATTTATAGAAATGTAAGGACCCCTAAAGAAGAGCATAACCTTTGAGTTGAAATATATTGGGGCATTTCCATACATCGGATAGTGCAATTTCAAGTGTAACAATGTATCACCCTTGATGTATAACCTTTCCTAGCCTAATTTGTCTCGCCTTGTATATACCAGAGCTCATATTTTAATTATTTTTTTATATATGTTTTGTGTCTAACCATCCTTTGAAATAATAATAAAAAATCTGTGATTTTTTTACAAAATATATGAATCCTATTTGCTGCTAAAAGCCCCGTGGGGAACTTTCCACTTTTTTCCAAAGATTGTAATTGGGGTGTGTTGCCCTCTCAGACTCTCATATATGTGTCGCTCTATGATATAGTTCCAAACAAATATGATGTCCTTTTTTTCACAAAAATAGAGCTTTCTTTTGGTGGTATTTGATCACCTCTGCAGTTTTTATTTTTTGTGCTATAAACAAAAAAAGAGTGACAATTTTGAAAAAAAAGCAATATTTTTTTCTTTTTGCTATAATAAATATCCCCAAAAAATATATAAAAGAACTTTTTTTTCCCTCAGTTTAGGCCGATACGTATTCTTCTACATATTTTTGGTAAAAAAAATCACAATAAGCATTCATTGATTGGTTTGCGCAAAATTTATAGCGTCTACAAAATAGGGCATAGTTTTATGGAATTATAATTTTTTTTTTTTTACTAGAAATGGCGGCGATCAGCGATTTTTATCGTGACTGGGAAATTATGGCGGACACGTCGGACACTTTTGGTGCAATTTTGGGACCATTCACATTTATACAGCGATCAGTGTGATTAAAATTGCATTGATTACTGTGTAAATGTGACTGGCAGTGAAGGGGTTAACATTAGGTGGCACTGTAGTGGTTAAGTGTGTCCTAGGGAGTGATTCTAACTGTGGGGGGGAGGGGCTACGTATGACACATCACTGATCATAGCTCCCGATTACAGGGAGCTATGATCAGTGACAGTGTCACTAGGCAGAATGGGGAGATGCTTGTTTACATCAGCATCTCCCCGTTCTTCCTCTCCGTGAGACGATCGCGGGTATTCACATGGACATCTAGTCCGCGAGACCCGCGATCCTACTCACGGAGCTCGCGGCGGGTGCGCGGGTGCCATGGCACGGCAGCAAATTCAAAGGGACATACAGGTACACCCATTTGCGCAGCCATGCCATTCTGCCGACGTACATCAGCATGCTCTGGTCGGGAAACGGTTAATGAATTTTTATTTTTTTAAATTCTCTGCCTTTAAAGTCCAAGGGAATTATTCCAGCGTGTTGCACACTTTTTTCTATATATATATATATATATATTAGGATGTAGGATTTATATTAGAATGTTGGCAGTTCCCTACACCCTTCCTGGAAACACATATCTATAAAAAAAAATGTGGGTAGTAGATACCCGTTATATCCCCCATCCAGGTTTCCAGGGAATTGGTGTTATCACCTCTTAGCTCTATATACTGTCTCCCCTCCCCATACGTCCTTTTCTTTTCTCCCTTTTTTCCTTTTCTTCCTTCTTCTCTTTGTTTGTGCTTTTGTTTTGGTTTGTTTTCGTAATGGCGTCCTGAGGAGGGGAGATTATTGGGTTACATTTATGTCATAATTACATCAGAGCTTTTAAAAGAAGGAATCAGTGGATTCTGAGATTTCTTTTGTTTTCTCCAAGCCAGATCTTGGATAAAAAAATCTCTCCTTCACTGGCACATCAAATCATTTGAGGACTATATTAAAGAGGACATTAATTCTTTTGGACTTCGGGTCCAAATTTTTCCTTCATTTGAGAATATGGATCACACTTTTAAAAAGGCATGGGAAGATAGTCTCAAACTCTGTTCAAAAACCATGATGTCACTGTTAATTCAAGAATACCATAAACGTATTTCAGTCTTGGATAGTAAAATTGACCAAATACAAAACCAGATGACCTCTTTGCAAACCCACGAGTCCTTTTCAGATTTCGGGGCTAAGCCAAAAGGTCATCTGGAGAAATTTAACAAAGACATCCTTGTCAAAAAGTATAAAAAATGTCAACGTGATCAAAGAGCCTTCAATGAAGGAAAGGCCTATAAAAGCCAACATGGTTTGGGTAACAAACAAAATTTCTCTAATAAACCTAGATCTAACAGCTATACGGGTGCTTCTGAAATGTCTGCACATTCATCTGTCATCTTCTTTCTCTCAACCCTCAGCATGACATAAAGGTCAGAGAAGACTAAAACGTCACCACCAGGTGATGGGTCACATGACAATTCTTTTCACATGGATGCCTTTCCTTCACAATCAGGTAATAATTATGGGAACAATTCCAGTAACACGTGGTGTTATGATGGTTACACCATCCACTCACGGGCCAGCGGCAAATGCACCACACATTACACCCTCTACCCCACATCCACATCAACACAAACAAGCACTAGGCACTTTTTTTACAACAAATGCGAGGCAGAACACAGTCTCATCAGAACAAATCACACCCACCCAAAACACAGAAATCCAATGCGCACAAACCACGTTAAATGTTGTAAATATTTCTTCACATCCCTTGACTCAGCATGAGATGGATGTGCTTTCACGTGGTCTCACCTTTTGTCCAGATGCCCGTCTGGACAAGTTTGGGAACATTAAGGACATCCATCACTTTATAATATTTTGCTCAAAAGTTTATACGCCAAATGGGAAACTGCTCTGGTTTCTGGACAGACAAACAAGGACCAAGAGGCCCTCGACAACTTGATATCACTCTTAGAAGAGAATGACCCAGAAAATCTCATTGACTCAGTTGGTCTGGAGACTCTGTTGGTAGCAGTGCACAATACATCCACTACTCCAACTATTTTACCGATTTCCAATCCTTCCCTTAAAAAAAAGTTTAGTCTTTATCCCCCTCCAAGTTCCAATCACAATGCAGCAACCTTTCTAAAGCTGGTAACCAGTGGCATTAGGAAACTTAGAAATCCTTCCAATTTGGACCCCAATCTTAATCTTGATGAAAGCAAGGCTCTGGATGCTCTTGTACATAAGCACGACATTGTCATCAAACCCTCTGACAAGGGTGGCAATGTCGTGGTTATGGATAATGCCCAGTATGTCAGAATGTGTACCAAAATACTCACCAACCCCGACTGGTACCACTCAGTACCCAAATCAACTTTGGAAATGTTTAATAAGGATTTTTACCTTATGGTAGATGAAGCATACTACCATAATGTTATTTTTTGAGAATACATGGGAATTTGTTAGAAATAGTTTCCCTATTGTGTCCACATTCTATGCTCTACCAAAGTTACACAAAAATCAAACCAACCCCCCTGGCAGACCTATTATATCTGGGTGTGGCAGTATAACAGAAAATCTGTAGTTTAGTGGACAATCACCTAAAACCATTTGTAATGTGCATGCCATCATACGTGCGCGACACAATTCATTTGTTAAAAATTATTGAGGACATCCATGTGGATGAAGACACACAACTTGTTGCTATAGATGTCAAAGCACTTTATAGTGCAATCCCCCATGACAGGAGCCTTGCGTTAGTTTGCTGTGTACTTTCTCAATCTATACAACATGAGCCCCAATACAATGAGTTTGTCTTAAGGGCCCTTGAAGGTATACTCCAACACAATGACTTTTCCTTCAACGGCTCCCTATTCCTCCAGGTGCAGGGGGTGGCTATGGGGACTTGTTGTGCACCCTCCTATACCAACCTGTACCTGGGGGAGTGGGAGCATTCCTTGCTGGCTGATGACACGTTATCCGTATATGTGAACCATGCACTTGCATGGTATCACTATATCGATGACGTGTTTATTTTATGGGATGGACCCGACACCATTTTACATGAATTTATGACACGCATCAATAAAAACAAATTCAATTTACATTTCACGATGACACATAGTTTGAGTGAGATCACCTTCTTGGATGTCCTCATTAAAAAACAACCTGATGGTGCTTTGTCCAGTGAACTCTACTGCAAACCCACAGGGGGAACTCGCTACTACATGCTTCGAG
This sequence comes from Lithobates clamitans, assembly GCA_037952925.1. Taxonomy (NCBI): domain Eukaryota; kingdom Metazoa; phylum Chordata; class Amphibia; order Anura; family Ranidae; genus Lithobates; species Lithobates clamitans. The sequence goes on along the minus strand of JBBGZY010000019.1, from coordinate 3,232,687 downwards.
TTTCCATCCCAAACCTTTATTAGCATCAATCCCATTTAGCCAATATCTTAGGACTTGACGTAATTGTTCTGATGACGTTAGATTCCAGAAGGAGGCAGACATTTTGAGAACAAGGCTTTTGGAACGTGGTTATTTCCGGGCCATCCTCAAAAGGGCATATAATAAAGCTATCACGTACCTGGTAGTAGAGCCTGATTGGATAAGGAAGGCTTCCCTTACACCTCTGACTCAGGGCCTCTGATAGTGTGAAGAGAAGGTGCAGGAGTGCAGAGTCGCACAAGTGCCAAGGAGTCTTGCAGGCAGCAAGGCAGATGTCTCAGGTAGGCTGGTGAAATCACCGGAAGGTCTCGGCAGACAGGCAGCTGGTGCAGGAAACATCAACGGATAGCAAGGTCAGGCAGGCTGGGTCATACACGGCAGGGGCGTAGTCAGGAGGCAAGCCGGGTCTGGAACCAGATCAGTGCAAACAGGAGCCAAGGGAGAAGGCAGAAGGTCACAGGACAAGCCAAGGTCAATGCAGGTGGAGTTCAAGGTATGGTCAAGACAAGCCTGTAGATAACAGAGATCAGGATACGGGTTTTACAGGTAACAGGATGCACAGGAGCTGAAGACAAAGCAGCACTGGAGCTAGGCACTGGCTAGGTTTAAATAGTCTTATTTGGCGCCAGCGTCAATCACGGGTGCGTGTGGGCACACGGGGATGCGCGATGGCTTCTGTTTGTGCGCCAGTACAAACAAACAAATGGAAACAGTGTTCTTCTGCGCCTCAGAGTTCTTCTAGGGGTGCAAACTTGTCTGCTGGCATGTGCATTCTGACAAAAGCACTCAAGCTACCCTGCCATGATCTGCTGTTCTCCCATAAAAAATCTAAAGGTGATGACACCACTAGGATCATCACCATGTACTCTACGCAACACACACAAATTAGGTACATTTTGAAAAAATACTGGCATTTACTCACCATGGATTCAGTGTTGGCCCCCTTTGTATCTGACAAGCCGGCTGTCGCCTACAGGAGGGCCCCCTTTGTGGGTGACAGACTGACATCCCATTTCATTATTTCCTTATGTTTCCTCTCTTTACATACTCCTTTTCATTATCATTTACCGTGTCTTTGTGTGCTATTTTTATGTTTGGTTATGTTATATATGTTATGTATTCCCATTGCCGACTATGCTGTGGTTTTTGGTATTTAACATCTTTCACATTGGCGACGGTCTCAGCATTGTCCACTAGGTGTCCCCGGCACGTGGCTCACTGTGGAGCTCCTATGTGCACCACCCGGCAAGTAGGCTCCACCCATCTGGGCCCCACACGCTGACGCAGTGTCGGGTGTCCCCATGGCCCACTTTTGTGTAGGAGCTCCTCTTGCACCCTGCCCGCACCGCTCCTGCTGTTGCGGCCAGGGAAATCTCCAACTGGCGATGCGGCGACGCGTGGTGTCGCTGCGTCCCTGTCGGCGTGGCTAAATCGCACGCCGTTGCCTCAGAGAAGCGTCCTAGGCTTGGCCTCAGCTGCTCTATTAGCAGCTGTTGGTGTCAAGCTTCCAGCACTCCTCTCAGTGGGGCTTGGCTCCCAAATTGTGAGCACTTATTCTGAGCATTGCTGGTGTGCACACTTGCAGATGCCAGGCTGTTTAAAACGTTTAAATGTTTTAAAATGTTTAAAAAACTATTTCACTTTTTGCTGAAGGCAGGACTATGGCTGTCTGGGCCTCCTGCTTATGCTTTATACCCATTTCCTTAATTACAATCACTTTATTTACTTTTCTCTGATTGCAGACGGCTATATATATATACAATTTCTGCTGGTGTAGCCCATGGGGCGTTTCTTGTGGATGCACATTCATATGTTTCGCTGTAGCTGCGTGTCTGTCCACATGGTGGGCTTGTACTGGTCTGTTCAGCCATTTTAAGAACCTTTTCCAATCCATAGTTTGCTCTGCAACTACATGTTGTTTTTTGTCTTTTATGTAAGTATACTAGTAGCTATGATTATACTTTGAATTACTTTATTTTCAATGGTCCTGCTCACATGATGTGTTGCAATGTAACTATTAGTAATTTTGTCTGTATTTCAGCAAATACAATCACCCAGAAATTAAAAACTCCCTTGCAGAAGGAATATACAGTAACGTTTCTGAAACCTGTTGGGTGCCAGAGGATACCCTCTGTACTGACCACAGCATGACTCTGGCAGCTTATGGTAATACCTGTACCAACTGGGTTTGATTGCAAATTTCTTAGTGTGCAATATATTTCATGTATATGTATGTTATGCTTTTATTATTCAGGGCTATGTTTGCCCGCGTGTATATGCTATGTATTAATTAAAGTGGTGTCACTGCCTTTTAAATATACTATACTGTCTATTACTCAATTTTCTGCCTTCAAAGTCAAAGGGGATTGTTCCAGTGTGTTGCACACTTTTTTCGAGATGTCCTAACTCTGGCTAAAATGGCCCAACCATATCTTTCTGCCCCATGCAGTAGTGTGGAAAGTGAAAGACTGTTCAGCTTAGCATCTAACGTCCTTACTGATAGCAGAAACAGGCTTATGGCTGAACATGCAGAGATGCATCTGTTCCTTAAAAAGAACTTGCCACTAACTTATGAGAAATAATAATTCTAATTGCTAGATTACCTGTTAATCTAGCCCATACTGTTGTTCCCCATGATTAATAAATGCACAGTTATTTTTTCCATTTTGCAATATGCACTTTTGGTTGGTTGTGTGATTGTACATTTGTCGTTTATTGTTGTTGTTAAAAATGTTATTGTTGTAAAATATATTTTTTTTTAATTTATAACATGTTCTGTGAAAATTCTTTAAATTTTTTACAAATTTGTGACACACAAATAAAACCGTTTTATTCTTTTATAATGACTTAAGTTACAGTTCTTCATAATTATAAAGAAGATATCATTAGTCTGTATTGTGCTTTGAAAACTGCCACATGACATTAATAAAAAGTATCAGTAATCGGTATCGGCGAGTACTAAAGTATTGGTACTTGTACTCTGTCTTAAAAAAGTGGTATTGGTGCAACCCTAATAAATATGAGGGGTGCGGGGGCATGGCCTGGAGCTGCATGTGGTGAGACGTGCCTAAGCTGAGCTCCGCCGGCGGTGACACTTTACTTTTATCCTGACCCTAGCAAACGCAGTTGTCAGACCGACACCGTGCAGCTGAAGTCCGGATTGCACAGCAGAGCCATGTCCCCGAAGCGGCTAGTAAACTGGCTCAATTCCGCCATCAGGACGGACAGTCACAGGCCCAAGATGGCGGCTCCCTGTCCTCCTCATCTGCAGCACGTGCTGCTGACAAAAGCGAGATCCTGGAGGCTATTGCTGCTTGTCAAACATCTCTCACTACCAGGATAGAGGAGGTGAAGATAGATATATCTCTACTTAGACAAGACATGCAGCAGCTAAGAGACAGGGTTGGGGAGTCGGAGCAGCGCCTGGGTCGGGTAGAAGATGCTATCCCCCTACTACAGGAAGCATCCGACCAAGCAAACTGCCTCATCGCACAACAACAACAGAAGCAAGACGACCTTGAGAATCCATGCGGAGGAACAATCTACGATTTATAGGGCTCCCTGAAGGCACGGAAGGTAATAACTCAGCTACCTTTCTAGAAGACCTATTGATTACTACTTATAGGCGGGAGGCCTTCTCACAATCATTTGTGGTGGAACGTGCGCACCAGATGTCTGCAAAGAAGCCACCCCAGGGTGCTCCCCCTCGAGTCTTCATTGCCAAATTCCTTAATTATAAGGACCGAGACGCCATCCTCCGCCTGTCAAGAGAGAAAGGCAACATACCCCTGCGTAATCATCAAATTATGGCTTTCCCTGATTTCTCGGCAGAGGTACAGCGACAGCGCAGCCAGTTTACCGACATCAAGCAAAACCTGCAAATCTGGCACCTCAAGTACCCCATGTTATTCCCCACTCGCCTCCGGGTTGTTGGAGAAGATAGGGTTCATTTCTTTGAAGAACCAAGGGCTGCCAGCGACTGGCTGGATCAGTTAAATCCTGCTTAAGCCGTGAGTAACATAAAGAAATTTCTCCTTTTAAGCTATTACCTTGCTTTAATCATTGACTGGGCAATTGACATTCACGGGAGGAGTCGCATTCGCCTTTAGAATATATATTTTTTTGGTTTCAGTTTCGTTTATTTTTCCCCTGTCAGTGCGACTCCCCTCTCATAACGTCACATGTATCACTGCCCAAATTTGATTGTTAACCCCCTTATGCTGTGGGACTTTCTTTTGCCTCAATGCCGCTGGCGGACTCAGAACTACTATGCGTTTGATCTTTCCAGTTCTACTGCAGCACGTGACCGGTGACTCACCGGTGTCTTGCAGCGTGCGGTGACTTCCAGAGGATTTTCTCCCCCCCTGTTCCTAGAAGATTATTGGAGGAAGTACCCCCCTCAGATGATCTTATTACCCATGTTTCTAAGTAAGCTGCCCCAGCTGGTGTCCCACTGCGCGTGGTCACCGAGCTGGCGTTCCTTAAGACGCAATCACAAGTTGGGTATTCTGTTTGGGATGCATGCTCGCATGAGTTGGGATGTGTGCAGAGCTGGGAGAGTTAGGGTTGTGTTACTGTTACTACTAAAGTTTTTGGTGTCTATTGTACATTTTATTTGCATAAATATGACCATTGGTATGCTGATATTTACAGGTTTATTGCATTCTAAATGTACTTACACAGGTGAATTACAACGCCACTACATGATTGCTGCATGTGGGCCTACCCGGCTCGACCATTACATCATGCTACGCTTATGACTATTTTAAAGTGCATGACATGGAATGTCCGGGGACTGCGTGATAAAGTAAAACACACTGCAGTGTTCTCATTCCTCAAAAATCAGAGGGCAGATGTAATTGTACAGGGAGACTTGCAATGGGCGCTACGGCGTCCCTGGATTGGCTGGACTTACCACGCCATCCATATTTCATTTTCCAGGGGTGTCTCAGTGCTGGTTGCCAAGTCAGTACCTTTGGAAATACACTCTGTGGTGTTAGATCCTCAGGGCAGGTATGTGCTGTTATGTGCCAAGATAGCAGGACACCCCATGTTAATACTTGCCTGGTATTTACCCCCCCCCCCTTTAATTCCGCTATTCTTAGTGAGGGTTTTTCTTTTATGGCTAAATACCCGGGTGTACCAGCAATATGGTTGGGAGATTTTAATATGGTGACTAATTCCTCCCTTGACCGTCTGAGACTAGACTCACAACCACCTTTACCAGATCATGACACCAGGTTCTGCAGATTAATGACAAGTTTTAATCTAGTAGATACCTGGCGAAATCTCTGCGCTAAGCATAAAGCTTACTCTTGCTTTTCTAGTTCCCACTCTACTATGTCCCGTATAGACCACATGTGGATATCTGGTAATTTAACTCCTAGGCTACTCAGTGCCGTATTTGGCCCTAGATTACTATCTGACCACTCCCCCTACTGGGTTGAATTAAAGTCTTATGCTAATCGCCCTTCCTTGAATTGGAGGTTGAACCCTTTTTGGTTGACCATACTCCCTGACCAGATGTGCCAGGAAAGGGCTAAATATAAGATGTTCTTTAGTAAACAAAAGGTCTTTGAGCACGGGGAACGCCCGGGTAAACTATTAGCATATTTGGCACACCTTGACTCTAGACCCCCGTTGGTCATCACCCTGAAGTCTGCTACGGCGGATGTTATTACAAAGCCTGCATTGATAGTCAAGGGATTTGAAGAATTCTTCAGGGACGTGTACACATCCAAGGTAAACTACCCCACACAAGATTTAGAACATCTGTTTGATGCCCTCACACTCCCTAAACTAAATACAGAGCAGGTTGACATGCTTGAGGCCCCTTTGTCTGTGGATGACATTAAACTTGCCATTTCCCACTTTGCCAAAGCCAAGGCTCTGGGCTCTGATGGGCTGCCGATTGAATCTTATGCACATTTTTCAGAATTCCTTATCCCTAGACCTCCTTACTTTATACCATGCCATATTTGAAGCTAATGTCCTCCCTGAATCCATGCGGGAAGCTATCATAGTCCTAATTCCTAAACCAGGAAAAGACCCCCATTTACCTGAATCATATAGACCCATTTCACTTTTACAAACGGACATTAAAATATTGGCCAAAATCCTAGGCCTACGTCTCAATAAATTTATCCTCTCCCTCATACACCCTGATCAAACAGGCTTTATGCCAGCTAAAAACACTGCATATAACACCAGATGTCTCTTTATGAATGTCCAGGCCTCTCATCAGCAAATAGGATCCAGAGTAGTGGTTTCCCTTGATGCAGCCAAGGCATTCGACTCGGTCGAATGGCAGTACCTCTGGCATTGTCTACATTGTTTTGGGTTTGGCCCTAATTTTGTTAAATGGCTCACTATCTTATACAACGCTCCCCAGGCTAGAGTTGTGGCTAATGGATGGACCTCTGCTCCTTTTCCTCTTTCTCGGGGGATGCGGCAGAGATGCCCCATCTCACCTCTGCTATATGCGCTGGCAGTGGAACCACTGGCAGTGGTGCTTAGAGACCATCCAGATGTCCACAGTCTGGCCTCAGGCATAGTAGAGGAAAAGGTAGGGCTATATGCCGATGATATGATGTTTAAACCAGAGAAAAGCGAGTGTAGGGATTATGACGGTGCCAGGAAAAACACAATATGTTCCAATATTAAAATGGATAGTTTTTATTAATACATATCAATTATAAAAAATGATAAACAATAGAGTTACAAAAGCAAGGTGTGCATAAATGCTAAAAACATATCTGTAGCGAACTTCACATGACTTGGCCTCATAGATGTAACGGCCAAAGCGGTAGGTAGGTATTTTAAGTATCCGACATGTTTCGCCAGTATTGGCTTCTTCAGGGATAAGTTATTAATACCTAGAGCGCTACAGTGATTCTATAAAAGAGATATAACAATCAGTACATATAATTGAGCAAATGAATGCAAAAAAATGCAAAAAAGATATCATTTAAATATATATATATATATATATATATATATATATATATATATATATATATGTTTGCGAGCTTTCAGTATAGACTATCCTCCACCACCAATCAAAGAGCACCAAGGGAACATCCTCACATAAACACCAACGGGTAGCCCAATTACCCTCCTCCCAAAACAGCCACCCAGCCAGACATTCTATAGATGGAAATGAGATACCTGCAAGTCACCAGGGGGGTGCCACACACTTCCAGGACTAAACCTCCAGCAAAGATCACAGTAGGTAGCTGCAGGGGGCAGTAAGAAGGACCTGGCCAAGTGTGTATCTGAAGAGGTACAATTATTTGCAATAAGTTCATTTATCATTTTATATCTTTATAAGGGGGTCATATGACTCCCAATAGTTGATAGAGAGATTATATGGGACTAGCATAGTCTCCAATTGATATACTTACAAAATAGTACTCTTTAAAGTGAGTGAGTAGACCCTTAGGCTTAGAGAAGAACTCTAAGCAGCCACAGAGGACGTATCTCTATAAGTTGAATAAACGGGAAAAGGGTTTATGTGCCATTTGTGAAATTATCTAGGGGGAGATGTAATCACAAAATGCACTTTGGTTTAGTCTGTGAGTAGGTTAGACCAGCGAAAAACAAAGTAAGTTCACACTTACCATTAAGTGGGTATATAGCGAAATGCTGGGCTAGATAAAGCCTAAAGCCAGTGACAACACTAAATAAAATAAACCAGAAAGCAAGAGATAGTGTCAACAATAGGTAAATCTATTTAAGCGCCAAGCATTGAGGGTCCATAATAGTGCCTACCGGGTTAGATGACAATTAGTACATCGGTGTCCTGTGGGATCCCTGGCGAGTGTAATGGCCTGGGATGCCGGCGTTCTTATGCCCCCCACACACGTGCGGCGTCTGACGTCACCGCACGTGTGAGCGGACAGAGGAGGCCACGGCGCATGCGCCAGCCGCAAATCCGTCCCGGCCTACAAGGTCCAGAGGGCATTGCGGTGGTGTCCATAGTGATGTATACAACATCACAGACAAGACGCGGTACCAGACGCCGCATAGGGCAGAATGATACCTGGAAGGAGGCATAGATGTCCAATGTGCCGTGGCTGGGGCGGGCAGAGGAAAATCCTAAGCCCTTGGGTGTCCATACAGCTAAATGTGTCCTTGACAAGGGGCTAGGAGCACCGGATAGGGTGCACGTTCCCCACAGCGGGGTGCAGGGACTCAAGGGCAATAGAGAAACCAGAGGGGGAGCTGGAAAGGAGGAAGGGGGAAAAGAAGGAAGGGGGGGGGAGGGGGGAGGAAGGAAAAAGGGGGGGAGAACCGGAGAATGGGAAAAACAAGGGGGGGGGAAAGGAGAAGGGGAAAGGTAGGGAGGGGAACAAGGGAAAGGGGAGGGAAGGGGGAGAGGGAGGGGGAATTTGAAAAGAAAGGGAAGAAGAAGACTTGGGCATCCGAGGGTATGGGGATGCCAACCGAGGCACACAAAGGGAGGGGGCGAAGGTGGGTGAGAACAATCCAGGGATATATATGAAACCCCAAAGAAGCACCTGCACACATGGCATGAAATTTGGGACAGAAAACAGGGAGAAAAAATATAGAGGGGTTAAATCCCTGGAGTGTGCTCACACAAGTCACCCTGACAGCTCGCAAAAAACATATTTACATAATAGTGCAGGAGATTCATGAATTACAAATCAAACAATCAGGTCAGAGTATAATTTACGATAATGTACATGATAGTAAAAAAAAACATGTATTAATTATACATATGCCATATACCATGATGTATCCAGTAGTGAAAAATATTTTATCAAAAAAAGGAAAGAAGGGAACTGTGTCCCAATCCAACATGGCCAACTCATGCGTAGGAAGGGCTAAAGGGAGGAAAATAAAAAACATAAACAAAGTAAATAAGAGGTATGTGTAAAGGTGCAGTAGAACTTGGGAAGGGCCTTTAATTGAAAGATCATGGTCCACCTCAAAAGGGTTTTTTTATAAGAAGGGTTTGAAACTAATATTTTCATTAAGCCCAGGATATGTGGTAGCATCCAAAATATGTATCCACTTGGTTTCCAGTTGTAAGAGTTTCTGGTCAATATCTCCACCCCTTACATGTGCAGGGATGTGTTCCAATGCTGTAAATCCTACAACATGGGGATTAGAATCATGGTACTGTGCTATATGTCGATTGATAGAGGTAGAAGTCTTCCCTTTCAATAGGGGTTTGATATGATCTCGAATCCTCACGCAAAATTGGCGTTTAGTTTTGCCTACATAGTAACTGCCACAGAGGCATGTGGCAAGATATACTACACCGATAGTTTGGCACGTGACCTTATGTTTAATTTTGTATGTTTGACCATTAGGAAGCGGTTTCTCGCATGTATCATAAATGAACTCACATGTGTCACAGTGGCCACAAGGAAACGTGCCATGCACAGTTGAAAGACACTCTAGTTTAGGTGTATGATGACTCGCCGTGACTTTATCCCGTAGGGATGGGGAACGACGGTAAGTAATTTGAGGCTGAGACTGGATATATTTTTTGATGGTGTTGTCTGCTGTTAAGAGGGGCCAGAATTTACATAAAATGTCCCTTATTTCCTTATGATGTTGGGAATATTGGGTAATGACCCGGACTGGCTGGACGTCATCCCTATTTTTATTGGAGAATATCAATTTTTTACGATCCAATTTTTTAACTTTGTTGAAGGCCTGCTTCAACAGGTTATGACTGTAACCTCTTCTTTTTAGTCTTTCATAAAGTTCATGTGAGGCCCTAAAAAAGTCTCCTTCATCCGTACAGTTTCGTCTAATGCGCAAGTATTGGCTGTAAGGAATGCTATTGAGCAATGGTTTGGGATGGGCGCTGTTAGCGTGTAAAATAGTGTTGCCTGACGTTTCTTTACGATATAGAGACGAAGAGAGATTTCCTTCAGGGTCCAATCGTATTTCCAGGTCAAGGAAGGTGATCCTTGTCTGGCTGCACTCCATTGTGAACTTGAGATTATACGGGTTAACCGCCAAAGTGTCTACAAATCTTAAGAGATGTTCTCGAGTGCCTGTCCAAAAAGAAATGATATCGTCTATATACCTGTGCCACGAGATCACGTGGCACAGGAAATCGACTAGATCATGATTGGAAAAAAGATCCTTTTCCCACCCCCCCAGGTACAAATTGGCGTAGGATGGTGCACATTTAGTGCCCATGGCTACGCCTTGCACCTAGAGGAAGTGGGAAGTACCAAATACAAAGTGGTTACGTGTTAAGATAAAGTTCAGGAGATCAACAACAAATTGGTTGTATGCCTTAGAACTAGGGCCTCTGTCTTGAAGCAGTTTAGAGATGACTTGAATACCAGTATCGTGAGGTATAGTGTTATACAGACTTTCTACATAGGTACATAGGAGGGAAGGGCCTGAACATGTGGGTTCAGGTACTTGTCCACCAAAGCACTCGCATTTTCTGTCAAGCTTGAACATCCTGATATAATCGGACGCCCAGGGGGATTTTTTAGGGACTTATGAAGTTTGGGCAAGGCATAGAACGTGGGTATTCTTTCATCTTTAACATTTAAGAATTTCCAGGTGTTAATGTCTATGATTCCCTTCTGGTAGGCAGAGAAAATGAGTTCATAATATTCGCGAGCGTAATTTTCAATAAGTGTGCGTGAAATGGGTCTATACCAATCAGGGTTGTCAAGGATGTTGCGGCACATGGTTTCATATGCCGCAACATCCATGACAACCACATTACCCCCTTTGTCCGCAGGTTTTATAACCAAACCAGGGTGGTTTTGAAGAGATTTCAGGGCCTGTCTCTGGGCACTAGACAAATTGGAAGAGGATGGAGTGGAGAAGTCGGTATCTCTGATAATCTTAGTTATTTGTTCAACGAATGCCCAAATATTGGGATTCGTGGAAAGATTGGGGAAATTAGTGGATTTCGGTTTGAAGGATAAAGGAGGAGGAAAGGATACTCCAGAGGCAACGATGCCGTGGTCATCAGATTGCCACTCGCATTCGTCCTCTGTGCCACCTTCTTCAAGAAGTGTTAACAGGTCTTCGATGGCCTGAATTTCGGCCACCGTAGGGACGGTATTATCTAAAACTGAGGCTACCGTTGGAGTAGCCGTGGTTTTATCAAAAATGACCTTGTACATCAATTTTCTTGCAAACAATTGTATGCCGATGATATGATATTATATCTTTCAGACTCAGGTCCCCTTCAAAACAGCCCTACAAGTTATCGAGAACTTTGGCAGGTTCTCTGGGCTCAAAATGAACTGGGACAAGTCCCAAATCCTCTCTATTGATATATTCCCTCCCACACGAGAACAGGCTAGTTTACCTTTAGTAAGAATGAGCACTCTTAAGCATCTGGGTATACAGATTTCTAGGTCACTGGCAGACTTTATCTCCCAAAATGTAGAACCCCTAAACCCATTCATTAAATCTAAGATCCAAATCTGGGCTAGATTACCGGTGGGCATGATGGGTCGTATAGGCCTAGTCAAAATGATACTTCTACCAAAAATCCTATACATACTATGGCATTCACCAACATATATTCCCCTTTAAATGCTTTAAAATTATGGACACACTCTTACAATCCTTTATATGGGGACCAGGCAGGCACAAACTTTCGTGGAAGACAATACAATGCCCGACGACATTTGGGGGCCTTGTTGTCCCAGATGTCGGGACATACTATTTGACCGCACAATTATCGCACTTTTATCACATAGATAAATCAGATAGACAAGTTTATAGTGCAGTGCAGAGTTTATATACTACAGTGCAGTGTATATAGTAGGGATGTTGAAAATGATCGGCGCATCGATGCATCACGATGCAGCCCTTCACGATTCTGCATCAATGCGGTATCCAGCGTAATCGATTGTGCATGACGTCATTCTGGCTCCTCCCCCCCCCCCACAGCAGTGTCTGCTGAAATGACAAGCCGCCAACCGGCTGGCTGCGCCTGGCGCTGCCCCCCCCTCACTGGACGATGTAGCCTCAGACTGCTGCCACCATCCACGCTCTCCCCCTCTTCGGGATTTGTAGCTCCGGACAGTGACACCTGTCATCTCCCCAATGGGCAGGCACAGAGCCACACGGAGCTGTGACACACAGATCACTGCAGCTATCATCACATCTGTGGAATGAGGCATAGTTTGCTTTAGGAAATGAGCTGAGAGGAGGATGGATGGTAGGCGTGCTCCAAAGGTGAGAGACCAGCCTGTCATACTTGATGTATGTGAGGGGTGAGTGCATAGTGCCCTGTATTGAAGTGGTTAAAGCGGAGTTCCACTCAATGGAACTTGCGCTTTTCAGAATCCTCCCCCCCTCCTTTGTCACATTTGGCACCTTTCGGGGGGGGGGGGGGGGAGATACCTGTCTAATACAGGTATTTTGCTCCCACTTTCGGGCATAGATACCCAAGCCACCCACGGGTATCTACGCCCCCCATCACTGTCTTCTGGGAGACACAGGTCCCAGAAGACAGGAGGGACCAGTGGGATAGCACATCCGCAGTAGGGAACCAGAAAGTGAAGCTGCAAGGCTTCACTTCCTAAATTCCCTTACCGAAGATGGCAGTTGCAGCAGCACCCAAGAGCGAGATCGGCTTCAGGTGCTGACATCGTGGGCACCCTGCACAGGTAAGTATCCTTATTTTAAAAGGAAACAGCTGCAGTATTTGTAGCTGCTGACTTTAATAAAAAAAATTAAAAATTTGGCGGAACTCCGCTTAAAATTACATTTTATTTCCTTTAGAAATGTCATTGCTGCTGCATGTTCTACACATTGCACATATGCGCCACTTTACAGGCAGATTAAGGGAACCCCAGGCACAATATTTAAAGAAATATTTCATTTTTACCGTTTCACTTTAAGTATCATTAAAATCACTGCTCCTGAAAAATGACAGTTTTAAAAAATGTTTGCATTGATACATGTCACCTAGGGCAGTACCCAGGTCCCCATACATTTTGGCAATAAACTTACATATAATCCTTTAAAATAAGCACTTGATGTTTCATGTTCTTGTCCCATAGACTTTAATAGGGTTGGCATGTTCACTAGAACTTTTTTTGCCTGTTCGAGGCGTTCTGGTGCACGTGTGGGGGCACTCAACAGGAGGGGCCAGAAGCACCAAAGAGGGAACCGAGGAGGAGGATCTGTGCTGCTCTGTGCGAAACCACTGCACAGAGCAGGTAAGCATAACAAAAAAAAAGAGAAGATTCGAACGTGCAGACAAGTACCTCTGGTATCTACCAGTGCCAATCTCCCTGGATGAGAGAGGCTTCCACTGACCACATCAATTCCATCCAGAATTTCTGCACTTGCAGAAACTTGAGTCTCTCAAAAATCCAAGATAGGACAAAGATGATCGAGAGCAAATATTTTGTGGATTGAAAAGCATAAAAACATGGAGGGGGGGGGCTCAAATTTCATCTTGTACCCACAAGCCATTAGATTGTAGACCCACTCGTCCGCAGTCCTCACTCGAATGAGTGGGGGCACTCCTTTATTGTGAAGCAGGCTTGGTCCCTGGCTAAGCACGCTTGGGAGCCCAGCATCACAAATTAGATTTTTTATAACAGCCTCTAGCAGCTTGAGGCATCCTTAACCAGTTACCAACCCGCCCATAGCCAAATGACGGCTGCAGGGCGGTTGGATAACTCTGGGAGCACGTACTATGACCCCGGAAAACCGCTCCCCCCTGGGGAGCACACACGGGAACATCCGTGACCGCCGGGTCCAGAGGACCTGGCGCATCATGGATAACGGTAAACAACCGCTGATCACGGCCGTTTACCATGTGATCGCTCTGTCAAATCATGGAGTGATCACATGTAACAAACCGGCGTCATATCATGACGCCGGTTCCTCTCTCCCCTCTGTGTACTGATCGGTACAGAGGGGGAGGGATCGGATGGCAGCAGCGCTGTGGGCTGGATGTGTAGTGCCCACAGTGCTGCTCTGTGACGTGCAGTCACATCCATGGATCCATCCCTCCATGCTCAGCAATACCCTGCAATACTCTGCAATGCCCCGCCATACCCAGCCATGCTCAGCTGTACTCAGCCTCTGTATGTGGCCAGGCTGTGGAAGTCTCACACATGTGGTATCGCCATACTCAGGAGGAGTAGGAGAATCTATTTTGGGGTGTCATTTTTGGTATGTACATGCTATGTGTTAGAAATATTGTATAAATGGACAACTTTGTGTTAAAAAAAAAAAGCGTTCTAACCACTTCCCGCCCGCTGTCATAAGACGTCCTTGACTTGCGGGGAGATCTGAATAATGCCTGCAGCTGAAGGCATTGTTCAGATATCAGCTTTTTCAGCCGGCGATTCCCTACACCATAAGAACGATCATAGTAGCTGTTCCACTGCTTGATCGTTCTTACGGGAGGCGAGAGGGGACGCCCCCCCCCTCCCTCAGGTGCTTCTACCGACTCACTGCTACGATCGAAGCCAGGATCGCTTTTTTTATTTTTTTATTTCAGGCTTCCCAGCATAGAGGTGAGATGTGGGGTCTTATTGACCCCATATCTCACTGTAAAGAGGACCTGCCATATTCCCATTACAAGGATGTTTACATTCCTTGTAATAGGAATAGAAGTGATCAAAAAATTTATTTTTGGGACAAAAGCGTCAAACCAAAATAAATAAAGTAAAATGAACCATAAAAAAAAAAAAATGTTTTCCCCGTGTGCTCGCATGCAGAAGCAAACGCATACGTAAGTCCCGCCCCCATATGAAAATAGTGTTCAAACCACACATGTGAGGTATCGCTGCGATCGGTAGAGTGAGAGAAATAATTTTGGCCCTAGACCTCCTCTGTAACTCAAAACATGTAACCAGTAAAAAATTTTTAAAGCGTTGCCTATGGGAATTTTTAAGTATCGAAGTTTGGCGCCATTGCACGAGCGTGTGCAATTTTTAAGGGTGACATGTTAGGTATCTATTTAGCCTGGATAACTTCATCTTTCACATTATGCAAAAACATTGGGCTAACTTTACTATTTTGTTTTTTTTTTTAAAGCACTAAACTGTTTTTTTTTCCAAAAAAAAACACGTTCGAAAAATTGCTGCGCAAATACTGTGCGAGATAAAAAGTTGCATCGACCGCCATTGTATTCTCTAGGGTCTTTGCTAAAAAAACATATATAATGTTTTGGGGTTCTATGTAAGTTTCTAGCAATAAATAAATGATGATTTTTACATGTAGGAGAGAAATGTCAGAATTGGCCTGGGCACTCCAGAGCGCCTGAAGGTGCTCCGTGCATGTTGGGCCTCTGTATGCGGCCACGCTGTGTAAAAGTGTCACACATGTGGTATCGCCATACTCGGGAGTAATAGCAGAATATGTTTTGAGGTGTAATTTGTGGTATGCATATGCTGTGTGTGAGAAATATCCTGCTAATATGACAATTTTTTGTGGAAAAAAAAAAGAAAAAAAAATCTTGATTTTGCAAAGAATTGTGGGAAAAAATGGCAACTTCAAAAAACTCATCATGCATCTTTCTAAATACCTTGGAATATCTTCTTTCCAAAAAGGGGTCATTTGGGGGGTATTTGTACTTTTCTGGCATGTTAGGGTCTCAAGAAATTACTTCAGTACTTCAGGTGTGATCAATTTTCAGATGATGGCACCACAGGTCTTGGACTCTATAACTTTCACAAAGACCAAATAATATACACCAATTTGGGTTATTTTTTACCAAAGATATGTAGCGGTATAAATTTTGGCCAAAATATATAAAGACAAATTACTAATTTGCTAAATTTTATAACAGAAACGAAGAAAAATGCATTTTTTTACAGAATTTTCGGTCTTTTTTCTTTTATAGCGCAAAAAATAAAGAACCCAGTGGTGATTAAATACCACCAAAGGAAAGCTCTATTTGTGTGAAAAAAAGACAAAAATTTCATATAGGTACAGTGTTGCATGACTGAGTAATTGTCATTCAAAATGTGAGAGCACCGAAAGCTGAAAATTGGTCTGGTTATTAAGGGGGTTTAAGTACCCAGTGGTCAAGTGGTTAAATACTTGGACATTGCCCACTGGGAACATGAGGTAATGGAGATAAGAAACATCTGGCTATATTGAAGGCCTACTCCATTTCTTAGTGAACCCACTATCCATAGAGTCTTGCAGAGCAAACACCTTGCCTGGGTGAGCTCAGTTCCTGTACAGCACATCCTTAATTACTTCCAACCCAAGCCAATTCAGACACTTCACTCCTACATGTAAAAAAAAAACCCCTTAGTTAGACTTACCGGTAACGGTATTTCTACGAGTAGCTGCCAACCCCATCTCCATTCGCCTCATGGAGGAACTCTAATGCCCCGTACACACAGTCGGATTTTTTGACGGAAAATGTGTGATAGGACCTTGTTGTCAGAAATTCCGACCGTGTGTGGGCTCCATCACACATTTTCCATCGGAATTTCCGACACACAAAGTTTGAGAGCTTGCTATAAAATTTTCCGACAACAAAATCCGTTGTCGGAAATTCCAATCGTGTGTACACAAATCCGACGCACAAAGTGCCACGCAAGCTCAGAATAAATTAAGAGACAAAAGCTATTGGCTACTGCCCCATTTATAGTCCTGACGTACATGTTTTACTTTACCGCGTTCAGAACGATGGGATTTTCCGACAACTTTGTGTGACCGTGTGTATGCAAGACAAGTTTGAGCCAACATCCTTCGGAAAAAATCCATGGATTTTGTTGTCGTAATGTCCGATCAACGTCCGTATGTACAGGGCATAAGACTGAAAGCATTTCCTGTGGCGAGAACTTTTTAGTTGTGCACCAGGAATTAAACCGCTTCCATGTCTTAAAATAAATTGCTCTGGTAACCTTTTTTTGGCTACTTAAAAGGGTTGAGACCAGTTTATTTGAGAAGCCTTTTCTTTTTAGGATCTTCTCCTCAGTAACCACCTTGTCAGTCTGAGGTGCTCGATATTTGGATGATGAAGGGGTCCTTGGGTTAGGAGATCTTTCCGAAGTGGAAGAACCCAGTAAGGTTCCACCGCCATCCTCTGTACAGTTGCAAACCAAGCCCTTTTGGGCCAAAAAGGACCCACTAGAATCATACTCGTGGCCTCTTTCTGTAGCTTCTTTAATACCAAAGGGATCATTTGATGCTTGATCTTGCCTGTTTAGTGAAAAATAGGCCTTCACCTTTCTATTTTTCTGGGATGCGAATAGATCTATTTGAGGAGCTCCCCATTTTTTCTATTAACCTTTGTAATACTTCTGTGTTCAGACTCCACTCTGCTTCTAGTATCCTTTCTCTGCTCAGAAAGTCTGCTACTAGATTCAGATCTCCCTTCAGGTGCTCTGCTGTTAGGGACCTCAGGTTTTTTTCTGCCCACGATAGAATCTGGAGGGCTGAGGATAGTAACACCTTGCTTCTCGTGCCTCCTTGTCTTGTTATATATGCCACTGCTGTGGCGTTGTCCGACAAAACTTGGACATGGTGACTCTGGACTAGTTTCTCGAAGGCCCATAGTCCTAGGAGAATAGCCCTTAGTTCCCTCCAATTGGAGGATTGTGTTTGTCCAATTCCCCTGAGCCATTTGTCCTTCCAGGTGGGCGCCCCAACCCCCAGAACTTGCATCCGTTGTAAACCTCCTCTCCAAGGGAAAACACCAGAGCAGGCCCCTGTCCAGGTTTGAGCGGCTCCTCCACCACCAGAGCTTCCTCTGAACTTGAGGGGGCATTTTTATCAATTTTTCCAGGGACTCTCCATAGGACCAATTTCTCAGGATTGCCTGCTGGAGATCCCTTGCGTGGAAACGTGCCCATTGTATTGCTGGTATTGATGCAGTGAGGAGCCCCAAGACCGACATAGCTGCTCTGATGGAAATTGGCAGGTTTGTCTGGGTATTTTTTACGGCATTCTGAACTTTCTCTATCTTTTCCTCGGGGGGAAAGATTCTCTCCTGTATGGAATTGATGGTATAGCAGGAGTGGTTTCCTCCTTAACTATATCTGCAATGCAGGACCTGCATAATATCTTGGTCCAGGACTCTCTAAGTACATTTTTACATGACAGACATTTCCTTTTAGCAGGAGGGGAGGAATGTTTGGTCTTTTCTTTAGCTTTCTGAAATACACCAAAAAATAACCATTTTCCTCCATTTAGGCTTGTATTTAAATCATAGATAAACATAGCATGCTGCCAAAATAGAGGAGTTAACTCTTTAACCCCTGTACCTTGCTACCACAGCCAGTGAATCCCCCCATAGATCCACTTTTAAGATGATAATCAAACATTCTGCCTGTTTACAACACACAGGAAGAGTGATTTGCAGGCTTCCAAATTACCCCATAGAATTTTAGGGAAGGGAAGTAATAATAGGATTTTTAAAACAGCTTACCTGTAAAATCCTTTTCTTGGAGTACATCATAGGACACAGAGCCTCAAGTAATCACTTGGTGGGTTATGGGCCTACCTTCAGGTGTTGACACTGGTATAACCAATACAGGAAGTTGACGCCCCTATATAACCCCTCCTCCTTGCAGGAGTCCTCAGAAAAACAGAGGGGCGGGAGCTCTGTGTCCTATGATGTACTCCAAGAAAAGGATTTTACAGGTAAGCGGTTTTAAAAATCCTATTTTCTTTATCGTACATCATAGGACACAGTGCCTCAAGTAATTACTTGGTGGGATGTCCCATAGCAATGCTACTTGAGGGGAGGGAGACACAACCCATAGGGCACCCCTAGACCTTGAGGAATTATACTGCTGCTTGCAGCACACTGTGCCCGAAGGCAATATCCTCATTCCATTTTACATCTACTTGATAAAATTTTGTAAATGTATGCACTGAAGACCAAGTCGCGGCCTTGCAGATCTGAGACATGGAGGCCTGGTGACGCACTGCCCAAGAAGCACCAACCGCTCTGGTAGAGTGCGCCTTAACTTGAAAAGGGGGAATCTTTCCCTTTAAATCATAAGTTCAAATTATAGTTTGCCGAATCCACTTAGCCACAGTGGATTTTGACGCTGCCTGTCCTTTTTTAGGACCCTCTGGCAGAATAAATAAGATGTCAGTCTTACGAATCTGAGCAGTTTTCTTTAAATAGATCTTCACTGCTCACCACATCAAGACAATGTAGTGACTTTTCCTCCTTGGAACATGGTTTTGGAAAAAACTATGGCAGGACAATATCTTCATTCAGATGAAAGCCTGAAACCACTTTTGGCAAAAAGCCTGGACGAGGGCGTAACACCACTCTGTCCTCATGAATAATCAAATATGGCTCTTTACAAGAAAGAGCAGCCAATTCTGAAACCCTCCTTGCTGAGGATATAGCAAGCAAAAATATCAGCTTCCTAGTCAGAAGGACTAAGGGAACATGCTGTAATGGTTCGAATGGCAGTTTTTGTAACACTGACAAAACTAAATTCAAGTCCCAAGGGCTTAAGGGTGATTTAACTGGCGTATTAATCTGCATCACTCCTTGCATGAAACCCCGGACTAAAGAATGCATAGCAAGTGGTCTTTGAAATAAAATTGATAAGGCTGAGACTTGGCCCTTAATAGAACTCAGGGCCAACTTCATCTCTACGCCTACTTGTAGAAAGGCAAGAATTCTGCCTCCAATATATCTCCGAGGGTGCCAACCCTTGGATTCACACCAGGAAACATAAGCTTTCCAGACTCTATAATATATAGCTCTAGAAGCTGGCTTCCTAGCATTAAAGTAGAAATAACTGCCCTGGAAAGCCCACATCTTTTCAGAATGTGGGTCTCAATAGCCAGGCCGTTAAATTTAGCATTCGTAAAGTAGGATGGAATATCGGCCCCTGTGAGAGCAGGTCTGGCCTTAGTGGAAGGGACCACAGATCCTCCATTGCCATCTTTACGACCTCTGCATACCATGACCTTCTGGGCCATGCTGGTGCTGCCAGATTTACCGGTTTTCTTTCCAGCTTGATCCTGCAAAGAAGTCAAGGCAGCAACTGAATAGGGGGAAATGCATAGATCAGTAAAAGCTGATCCCACAGTATCAACGCATCTGTTCTGCATGCGAATGGATCCTTTGTTGTGGACACAAAGTTGACTAACTCTATGTTGCACTGGATGCTAGAAGATATACATCCGGAGTCCCCCAATAATCTGCTGGCGGCACATGTAGTGCGCGAGCCAATTCTCTATTCCCGGAATGAAGACTGCCGATGGGCACGGAATATTTCTTTCTGCCCAAGTTAAAATATGGTTCACTTCTCTCTGCACTGAGAGATTCTTGGTGCCCCTTTTGGTGATTGATATAGGCCACAGTCGTGGCATTGACGGATCGGATCCTGTCAGGACAATCCCTTAACCTGGAAGTCCAGGCTTTTAGACTCAGACGCACTGCCCGATTCTCTAGGATGTTGATGGGCAAGGCTCTTCCGGTTCTTGAACACTGTCCTTCAACAGTTGTCTTCTCTGTCATTACCACTTTCCAGAAAAGTGGTTTGAAGTATTTACCCTTTAGGACATTCTTTAGTAACCACCAATTGAGGCTTTGGGACACCCTTGGGGACAGCCACATTGGCAAGTCCAAAGCTTGGATCGTTTTGTACCAAGAAAATAAAATACTGTTTTGCAACAGTCTCGAATGGAACTGGGCAAAGGGAACTGCTTCGAATAAAGCCACCATCCTTTCTAACAACCTCATGCAAAAGTGAATGGAGGGACCTCCTTTTGATCTGACCATCCGCACCAACCCTTTTAATAGAGTGTTGTTTTTTTGTTTTTTCTGGGCAAGAAGACCCTTTTTCTGGGCTGTATCTACGATCAGACCCAAATACTGCAGCCCTTTTTTAGCGATTTTAATGGAGACTTTACTAGGTTGAGAATGCAACCCAGACCTTTCCAGGTAACTGGTTGTAATGCGTACACCTTACTCCAAACAGCGATTGGTCTATTAGCAATAGATCGTCTAGGTATGCCAAGACTGTTTAAGCCCTGTGCCCTTGACCTGGCTACAGGTGGGGCTAGCACCTTTGTGAACACTCGAGGTGCTGTAGCTAGCCCGAAGAGCAAGGTTATAAACTGAAATGCTGCTGTTCTACTTCGAACCGCAGAAACCTTTGGTGAGGGGGAAATATATGGACATGCAGATATGCATCCCTGATGCCGATAGGCGCCAGAAGTTTTTCTCCTTGCAGGATAGAAACTACAGACTTGATCGACTCCATAAAAAGGAGTGGATCTTCAGGAGGAACTGATTTAGATTCTTTTAGATCTAAAATGGATCTGTTGAATTTCTGCGTGGCTCTGTACATGTACAGGAAACACCTCTGCAGGGCAGAGGTAAAACACATCTTCAATCATGTATACAGGGGCTGAATATTTTCTCCGCTTAGGCTCAGTTTCCACTAACGCAACCCCAAAGTTGCGTGATTTTACTGTGATCCTTTGCCGCCAAGAATACGTCGGGGCGATATTTTGATGTGGCAGGAAACAATGCCTGTGTATTCTAGAGGTTTATGGACCTCAAGTCGCATCAAAGTGGTACCAAAGTAGTGCAGGGACTACCTTGAAGTCGCACAGATCTGAACAGTATTTCTTGGAAATCATGCCCTAGAGTCTGACGGTGGAGGCCATCACCGCTGCCTAGAGGCAGCTGTCCCTGCGTAGGGGAAGGAATCTGTTTAAGTGACTTGTCCAAGGTCACAAGGAGCCAACGTGAGGACGAGGTCCCACGTCTTTCAGGAAGCCTCCCATGGCTACGCTGGCCATCAGAGTAGTTAACCTGTGAGGAGTGGCTCCTTCACTAATGAACGCCAACATGTGGATCTGAACCCATGTCTGTCAGGAAGTCTCCCATGGCTGCACTGGCCGTCAGAGTACTTAACCTGTGAGCTGTTGTGGCTTCACTTTAAATAAAAGGACGTTTATACCTTCTACTGGACAAAAGAGCTTTACTGCTAGAAATCATTTGGAAGTATTTCACCAAACCTTCCCCAATGAAAAGGGAAACTAATCAGTCAGACACCCTTTTTTGCAAGATGCTTCGGCTGACCAACCCTTTTAACCACAGGGTCCTATGCATGTGTTTTAGCACAAGCGCAAGGCTAGACGCCTGGTGGATAGGGTCTTTTATGGAATCTATGGCGAAACATAGCGCCATTGGTAGGATGATTTTAACAAAAAAAATTCCAACTCCTTATCTGTTAGATGCTTAAGCAATTATGCATCTTTATTGATGCTGGAAATCACAGCATCTACTGCTGGTACTCTCCAACCTTTGTGAATTTTTCCTCCATGATAGAGAACTGAGAAACTCTTTGGAGGGAAAAAAAAATGCCTATTCAGATGATCCCATTCAGCATAAATAAGCGCTGTAAAAGGGTTTAAAAAAAAAAAAAAAAAACACCAAAAGTGACCTGGACTTTCAGCTTACTCTGTTAGGCGTAGTATAAAAAGTGTAATGAATTATCTCTGTAAGAGTTCGTACCATCAATCTGTCAGATTGTGAGGTTGCATAAGGTTCATCAACTGTCGTTTCCTCCGCAGAGGAAAATTTGGCTTGTTTTTCCCCATGATCACCTGCGGATAACACCTCATCCTGTGCCCGCTGTTCCCTTGGAAAAAGGGGTTTGAGGTGGGGGAGGGGGATCTAGCATGCTTCCTATCCTCTTGGATGGAGAATGCGATTAAAGCTGCTAATCTCCCTTCTAAGCCCAACAGGGCAGAGGAGAATGCATCTTCAGTCACATACACAGGGGCTGATGTGTGAGAAGCAGTTGCACCACCAATTGCTTCCTATGATTCACCCTGGCTTGCCATGTCAGGTATCTCCGGAGAGCATGACAGTGTGGAGGCATGACTGGAGTTCCTAGTGCCTGGGGGTGGAATCCTTGGTACCTCTGTGGTACACTGGAAATCAAATGTGCTAAGCACAACAGCAGCGGCACTTTAACAAATTATGGTATTTGCTGAACAATAGTTTTAGCAAAAGAAACAATGTCACCATAAGGATCAGCCTTTGATGCTGAGTACCATATTTCCTGTGCTGAAAATGCCTGTTTACACACCTTTACATGCCCAACACTCCCGTGTCTTAGTGTGACAGACTTCTGTCTTCAGCATATGAACTGAGAGCATCTGTGTTGTGTAATCAGGTTCTCACCTGAGGCTTAAGTGTCAGCTGTTACCGCACCTCTCCAGAAGGAGAGGGGAGGGGAATTTTTATCAGCAGTGTTTGTTAAGCTCCTAGTTTTAAAGGAAGACTTTATACAAAAAAAATGCTAATGGCTGGTTTTGTATGTTCATAAACTACTGCTGTAACCCCTTTAGATTCCTCAGAAGAGGAACAACATCTGTTCAATTAAGAACTCCCCTCTGGCTGCAGGAACCACACCCGCTGCTATAGCCAGACACAGAGCTGCTGAAAAAGCATTGTACTAGGCAAGTGTAATATACTCCCCCTAGGAGACATTTTAAAAGGCATATATAAATTTTTTGGAGAAAAAGGCATAGGTGGACTTTACATAGTTCCAAGGCTTCTCCCCTGACCTTAAATCAGCAGTATCCTGCAGCGAGGCTAACAGACAGATCCAACTTTCACCCATCGCGGCGGGCAGCGTAGTTAAACCTTCAAAGACTAGGGCCCTTTTAATAGGGGTTCCGCTCCTTTGGACCTGTATAGCACCCCTCAGGAACAACTTTAGGTAATATGAAAAACCAAAGAGTCCTGGTTTCTAGGGTCCAGCTCTCAAAGAAGCTTACAGGCAAAACCTTGTTCTTCAATGCGAGGCCCAGGTACCATCCTATGGCCTCAGTGGCGAGGATGGATCCAGTTGTGGAGGTTTTTTTAAATCCAGCATAGATCCCTCCCTGGAGCACCTCAGAGCACATCTTCACACGTGACCAACACCTTAGACACTGGCAAAAAAAAACAAACAAACTGAGGACTCCTGGAAGGAGGAGGGGTTATATAGGGGAGTCAACTCCCTGTATTGGTTATACCAGTGTCAACACCTGAAGGTAGGCCCATAACCCACCAAGTAATTACTTGAGGCTGTATCCTATGATGTACGATAAAGAAATAAATATATGCCCATAGAGTAAAGGACAGAGACCACTGATCCCGGCTTACCTGGGCCTGGCTGACTGGTGTGGCTCCTGCCCCTGCCATTTGTTCATCCTCCATCGCTGTGAAGTCTACATGTTTTTTTTTTTAATTTGATTTTCCCGGTCTGCTCGCCGCTGCAAGGGCCCGAAATGACATCAGCCACGAGAGACCGCCCCCTCCTGCATTCCAGCAGCCGAAACCCGCGTTGCTAGAAGTCCCGCCCCTGGCCGGAATGACACACTAGTCATTGGGACCCAGAAGGCATTAAAAGCTCTGGGGATGTAGGAGACGCAGTTCATTTCTCCCTAGCCGTGCCACTGGTCTATAGGAGTGGGGACCTCCAGCAACCTGGCTCTCGCCGAGCATGAATAGGAGGGGACGCCTGAGCATCCACCACACGTGAGGGAGGATGCTGGGCTAGCCTGACGGAGAGGGAAAAAAAAAAAAGTATGCCCCATACTCTACCCACCTGGAGAAAGCGTAGCACACCCCTGGTTCCCTGCAGCGCTTCCACCATGGCAGAGGAAACACTACAACTGGTGGAAGCGTACGGTCTTTAAAGAAAACTGACTGTAGTGTTTCCTGTGAAAGTGGGTGGAGCTGTGCTCTCTCCAGGTGCTGTCCTGAAATACGAAGGGAGAAACCTCTTTTTTGCTAGGCAATTACTCAGAACTCCCCAAATATATTTTTTTTAGAAGACGCTAGGGCAGCGATTGTGAACCTTGGCACCCATGTTTTGGAACTACATTTCCCACGATGCTCAACTACACTGCAGAGTCCATGAGCATCATGGGAAATGTAACTTTATACGTCACATAGTATTTGCACAGCAATTTCTCAAATTCTTTAAAAAAAAAAAACAAAAAAAAAAAAAAAACACACCAACGTTAGCGGTATGTGAAAGATGTTATGCAGAGTACAAGTCACACTTTAAAATTGCACACGTTTATGGAATGGCACCAAACTTCAGTACGTAAAAAATCTCCATAGGCTAAGCCAGTGTTTCTCAACTCCAGTCCTCAAGGCGCACCAACAGGTCATGTTTTCAGGATTTCCACTATTTTGCACAGGTGATTTGATCAGTTTCACTGCCTTAGTAATTACCACAGCCTTTCATCTGAGGGAAATCCTGAAAACATGACCTGTTGGTGCGCCTTGAGGACTGGAGTTGAGAAACACTGGGCTAAGCTTTAAAATTTACAGGTTACCCGTTTAGAATTAGAGTAGGTCCTGTGCTAGAATTATTGCTCTCGCTTTAACGTTTGTGGTTTGAACACAGTTTACATGTATGGGTGCGATGTGCTTGTGCATGCGGGGACAGGAGCACTTTAAAATGTTTATACTTCCCCCCCCCAAAAAAAATATTTAAATCACTTTTATTCATATTACAAGGAATGTAAACATCTCCTCGGAATAGGGCAAAACAGGTCCTCTTTACAGTGATCTGGGGGTCTATCAGACCCCAGATCTCTCCTCTAGGCTGGAAAGGCCTGAGGGAAATAAAAGATTTTAGCCTTTCCAGTTAAAAACACAGCGGTGTTTACATCTGCCGATACCGGAACTGGCAGCTGCTATGATTGTTTTTACTTTGCAGGGAATCGCCAGCAGAAAATAATTTGAAAGATGTCTGCAGCTATCATTCAGATATCTCCACTGAAAGTCCAGGATATCATATGACAACCTACGGGCAGAAAGTGGTGAAGATGGTGTATAGGGAAGGATTCAGAGAAGAGGACTAAGGAAACCGTAATTTAAAAATTAGTGCAATCTTGTGGAAAAAATAAAATCATTTTTTTGCGTCTGGGCTCTTAGAGGAGTCTCCTACATCCCCCTTCTACCAGTATAAGTTTGTGTTCTCTGCTTGTTCAACTCCATTAGAGAGGGAGGGGAGCGCTGTCATTTGCCACCTCATTCTGGAAATCTGATGCTGTTCCCCAGTAATAGCACCACAAGGGAACTGGAGGCAGGTGCGCTGAAGGTACCAAAGTGAAGGGAGTCCGAGCCGAACAGAAAACACTGATCCCCACAGGAGCCGCTTCCTTCCTACCTGACAAAAAGGTATCCGGGACCCCTCACTCCTGCCTCAATGTTTGGGTCAGCAGGCCAATGTCTCAGACTTTTGCTGAACACAGCAGTCCCAGTCATTAGCAAAGGCATTTTTCTAAAAACACGTACTGGACACCAGACTGCCCACTCTAAATCTGACAGTGCCCAAACATCCTTTATAAGAGAGTGTATGTGCGTGGCTTCTAGAATAAAGTATTCCCACAGAGTTGTTGCTGGGACCTTTAGTCTGACCTGTCTGACCTAAGGTGTTTAAGCACCACCGCATGAGGCACTGAATAGCCTAAGCCACTCCAAATTGCACAAAAGGGAGCAAAAATGGCCACTACCAGGGTGCCCTGCTTCACTTGTGACATCACTGGCTGCACTGAGCATGCATGCAACCTTGCTGTCCAGAACTGTTGGGGGGGTGGGTGTTGGTCGAAGTCCAAAAAAATCTGCCTCTTGCATTTTTTTGTCCCTGGGCCTCCCAGCTCTGCGACTGCTTTTAGATCTTAAGAGTGCCAGGGATGCTCTGTACAGTTAAAGACAAAAAGGCACGTTACATAAACAATGTTCAAAGGCCACCACATTCCTTGCCCTGCCCAGGTGAGGGTTACTAGCGCAGATTAAGGCTTCACAAGCAGGGTTACAATAGGACCCTCTAGGAATTCCAATGTTCAACCATCAAGGTTGGCCACAAACAGCCTTCAGGGACTACCCCTCAGCTAGGATCACTGCCCTGGACCTGTACAAGATCCTACTAATCCTCCAAGCAATATTATGCAGGGGCAAGTGCCAATCCTGCATCATCCCTGTGTGGGGTCCAGGTATCATTCCTCTAAGAATTGAATAACTAAGAATACAGATCCTGATAAAAACCAGACATAGCGAGCCTGAAAACTGCTGAGAAGCCATATTCATGCAGAGCTGCACAGAAGTGACCATGACCTTCAGACACTAGAAAAAAAAAACAAAAAAAAAAAACTCATGTATAGATTAAAATAGGTTTTAGTCCATCGAGTCTGCCCTAACAGTGATGATAAAGCATACAGCAAATTAGGTCACATCTGAGCTGGCATGCTTTTTTAATGTTGGGACTAAACACTAAATGAGCATAACCGGTAGGCAAGTCCGCATGGCAGCCGAGGCACTAAATTTTAACTATCCTGATGCATCTGTAGGCTGTAGGCTGCAGTGTACTGTCCACTGGCATGAGAGGTAATCTCAGGTTTAATTCAGAATGTGGGGCAGGAACTTAAAGTCTAAATTTACCCAGATATGCATTTTGCTTAGAAGCAATTAGAACATTTTTGATATACATGTTCACATTTTGTTAGCTTTGCTTTGGAGAATACAATTTCCAACTTAGAAAGTTTACACTACCTGTACATTTTATGCTCCTGCACATAACTTGATGCTTAGAATGTTACAAGATCATTTCACAATTTATTAAGTCAGGCCTGTGAGACTACACTTCTAGCACAAATATTCCACCTACTGAACCTGTTCAATAAAAAAGGACACAGCTTTCTGAAAATACTAGGTTTTATTAACACCCCAGTGGTAAACAATAACTTTGTTATGTTGACCATTACTTCTTTGTAGATCACAGTCACATAATACAAAAACCCATAGCATAAACAAGCAGACATGATCAATGGACATGGTCTGATTGGAAAGATATTGCAAGGGTAAGTTCTTGAATGTACCATTTTCAAGGTAATAACTGTATTTCTAGAACAAAGTCATGAAGGCACAGCTATTGCAAGCGACTGACACCGGTTTAAAACTACTGGGCTGAAAAATACTTTGGTTCCGTAGGAGATTTATCTAAACGGAAGGCTGGTTATCTGATTGCAGCTGTGAAGACACAACTGCTGATATACATGGCGAAAAGACTCCACAATAACCAAGACTATGAAGCAGTGAACAACATGCTTTAAGGGATCTCTGCATCCTATTAAATATCTGGCAGGAGATTACACGTAAAATACTAAGTCCAATGATCTTACCATTTGAACACGTTTTTTAAATGTTTTAATTTTATTGTTTTATAACAAAAAATTGTTTACTTTATTCTACCAAGAAGATACAAAACATAAGGCTGTAAGTAACTAATAGTTTAATTTATTACAGTGCAGGTAATCCTCAAGGCCACATACACACTGCTTCATTGCTGTTTGCACTCAGCCGGGTTTTGATCTTTCTGTAAAGAAAAATAAAAGAATAATAAGAATTTCAAGTCTTCATAAGCCATACCATAAACCCAAGAATCACCCATTTTGTGCCAGTTCACCGTGAATGTGCCCCAAACACTAAGCCTTCAATAAAGTGTCTAGCTCTGCATGGTTACCGATTGGTTTCTACTCTTAAAACCCCCCCTCAAAAACTGCTGGATTCACAAGTCATCCTTTAATATCCCAGTGTTCAGTGCATTACTGTTCACCATCTAGCACAGATACATACATTTTCAACATAAAACAGAATGGAGAGGTAACCGGGAGCCAGTCTGGTATTAAGAGTTTGAGCCCCAAAGCAAATTCTAAAAATGGGAACTCAACCTATGCACATTTGATTCTCTTTTTTGAACATATTAGAGCTGGCTACAAGTTATACAAATAGAAATCTAGCCTGTCTGAGCTAGCCAAATGTATCTATCTTGTACAAATACTGCACATGAAGACAAGAAAAAAAAATGCAACTTTGACAAGCAGAAATGTGCATTCTACCAGGAAGGGTTAATGCTCAGTGAGTCATAACACAAAGACCATTAGTGTATTAAGATACTCAAAGGCAAAGTTTACATACCCAGAACATGAATTCTAGACAGCATTTAAACCTAGTGAGGAAAAATTTCAAAGGTACACATACAGAAATAGAATGTAGTTAACCAAAGCTGCATGTCTCCATTTGTTAGACTGTCAACACATTGCATGCGTTAGGAAGATAGGTTTAAAGAAAAAAGAAAAAAAAAATACAAATAAGGGTATTTATGTTACAAAATAAAACAGCATGCATAAAATGCCAACTCGTTCATAAGAACTTATGTACATAGCAATCAATGTACTTTAGAGAGCTATATAAAAAGTTCTCACCTTCGGTTCATAGTCTGGATCATTTTCCTCATCTGCTTCTTCCTCCCCTTCCTATGAAACAAATAAAGCTTAGTCACTACTGTCTGTCTAGATCAGAAAACAAACACTCATGGAGGCTTACTCCCCAAAATACACCATGCAGGACTTGACAATATATTGCACCACACTAATGAGGCAGTCCCCATGCCAGGAATTTGCCTACTTTGTAAAAAAAAGTTGCAAAAACAGCTTTAGCCCTTGTTCACATTGAATGCAGCTTTGAAATTGTGCAACTTCATCTGAAATCACACCATTTCAAAGCCACCTGTGCGGCTTCATGCACAACTCCCAGGAAGCCATTTCCTGCCAGAGCAGATGGCTTTTTTTCCCCCTAAAGCCATTAAGATAGTGACAAACCACAAGCAAGCCCAGCTCTATTCTGTGCATTTTCCTCTTTTCTAAGGCCCCTTTCACACCGAGGCGTCAGCGGCATGCCGCCATTTTTAGCGGTGCTTTACCATCGTTTTTGCATAGGTTTTCGGCCACTAGCGAGGCGCTTATAACCCCCACTAGCAGCCGAAAAAGGCTTAAAAATGACCCGCAAAGCACCACTGCAGCTGTGCTGCCCAGTTCAATGGGCAGGGGAGCTTTAGGAGCAGTGTATACACCGCTCCAAAGATGCTGCTCACAGTCGTTTAAATGTCCTACTAGTGCATCGTCTGAGTGTGAAAGCACACAGACTGCAGGGGAGCTGTTTTTCAGGCACTTTTAGCACAAAAGCGCCTGGAAAACGCTTCAATGTGAAAGGGGTCCAATAGTTTAGAACTATAAAAGGGATGTAGTGGCCTTATTACAATACTTTACATTAGGAAGGCCCTCAGCAGTGAGTTTACTAACTGGAGTGGCTAAAAGGTAAAGTCTTCCTTGAAGTGTACATAGCTAGTCTAAAGATTAACAGTTCCTCCATTTGCAATTCAGCAAATACATTTTTTTGTGCAGCCATTAGATAGTTACCTCATCATCTGCTTCTTCACCCTCCTCATCATACTAAAATAAAACAAAAAAACATTAATACAATTTCCATATACAGTTCAGGAAAACAGACTTAGCTGTGCATACTATTGCCATTTTTTTTTAAGCCTAAAAGCCATGCACAATTAGATATTCAGCATCTGAGAAGTACACATGTGCAGTATAACAAATCCAGAATAGCACTAAAAATTCAACATGAAAATGCACAAAAAAAAAAAAATTAAAAGCTTAAGTTCTTTTTTTTTTTAAACAGTTATTTACATCATCATCGTCATCTTCTATAGCTTCTCCAGTGAAGTAAAGCACGGATCGAGGAATTATTCTCTCACGTAAAAAGTGTCCGATTTCAAAGTCTGCAGTAAGAATAGCTTCAGCATCGTCATCCTAGTTGGGCAAAGAGGGAAAAGTTACAAGTGGCATTAAGAGGTAGGAGCAAGCAATGACTTATTGATAAGGCACTGGAGCACAACTGCTACATTAATTTTAAAAATGCTAAACCTGAGGGAAGACCATGAGCAGCCAACAGCCAAACAATGAATTTAAGTGTAACCAGCACAAAAAAAAAAAAAAAAAAAAATTAAGTAGCAGGCTACCCTGTCCCATCTGGTACCCGGATTTGAATCTGTTGACATTTCAAAGCCAGCCAATCTACTTGTAAAAGACAGCAGGGTCGCCACCGGGTAGCAACTTAGAGTACCAATTGTACAACATGTGGGGCACAACATCCCATATTGGGAAAAAAGAAGAGGGTTGGATACTTATCCCTTAAAACGGCAAGGCACTACAGGTAATTAAAAACAAATATTGAAGGGCTCAGGGGACGATAACAGCCTACCCATGGATACCCATGAGTCTAAAGAGCCATTTTAACTTGCCCTAATGCTATACTTTGGGTATTATTACTTTTACGATACCTACTGCATAACTTTTCTCCCCATCCAGTATGCACTCCCATGCTCAGCTAGGAACAGTGATGCACCAACATCACCACACCTGTGATAGTGACAAGCTTTTAGTAAATTAACAAATTTGTTATGGGATGGTGTACATGCTGAAGTGACTATTTCACAATGGTTGTGCTTTCACTTAGGCTTGGGTTCACACTAATGAGACCTGGTGCGGAAAGCCGCATCCCATTCGAAGAACTGAGGCTTCGGTGAACTGGGTGGGGTTATGCCTGGGTGAGCAATTCCCACTTCATTAAGCCAGTGTCTATTCACCTAAACGTGGCAGCATAACCCAAGTATTCATAATTATGACACCCTGTGATGTAAGACTAGGAAAACAGCCACCATCTTTGAACATCTAGTGCAGATTTGACGAAGGGCCGTGTCTGACCTTCAGGTCCCAGTGTTTTTCAGCACACTTACACATGCGCTGCTAAAATTCTGTGCCCAGTGCTCTGTTCAGGACTTCAGTACCCATGTACCTTAGGACAGGGCTCGACAAAACCCGGGCGCCAGGTCACATTTGCGACTAGAATTAGCGACCTGGCGCCTGGGGCAGCACAGCTGGGGTGTCCTGTGTCCGTTCGACACCCCCCCCCCCCCCCCGCGCGCGATCGCGCTGGGCCGCGCCGGTAATTGAGGCCCCGGCTTTGCGGCCTACTGCAGTCCTATGGTTCCTTCTGCAATCGGGCGCCCTCTGGTGGTAGCCGTTGGTATGACAAGACATCCACCAATGCTAATGGAGCTTTCCCTACCCGTTTTCACTGCCTGCTCATCTCCTTCCCTTTACTTAGAACCCCCAAACATTATATATATTTTTTATTCTAACACCCTAGAGAATAAAATGGCGGTCATTGCAATACTTTCTGTCACACCGTATTTGCGCAGCGGACTTTTTTGGGAAAAAACACTTTTTTTAATTAAAAAATAAGAAAACAGTAAAGTTAGCCCAATTTTTTTTATATTGTGAAAGATAATGTTACGCCGAGTAAATTGAGTCCCAACATGTCACGCTTCAAAATTTCATCCACTCGTGGAATGGCGACAAACTTTTACCCTTTAAAATCTCCATAGGCGTCGTTTAAAAAATTCTACAGGTTACATGTTTTGAGTTACAGAGGAGGTCTAGGACTAGAATTATTGCTCTCGCTCTAACGATCGTGGCGATAGGGGGGGCCCTCTCCTGCCACCGATAAAAGTGATCTCGCTGCTAATCTGCTGCAGTGACCACTTTTATCTGAAAGAGAACCGCCGGCTCTTGAAGAAGATACCGGGGTTATGGTAGCTAGCTGCTACCATAACTACGGTATTTCTCTTCAAAGACAGGACGTATATAGTCGTCCTGCGGGAAGGAAGTGGTTAATTAAAATGAATTTATTATTTGTCACCTCCCTGCTTGGCCCCTTTCACTCGGGCTGTCTGATCAGGTTCGCCTGTCAGTTTTTCAGGCGGACCTGATTGGATCCTTAGCGAGAATATGGTGGTCTTGTGTCCCTGCATGGCAGGAAATAAAAGCAGTCACATTAGTTCTAGTCGTCTCTGTGTAAATTTAAGATTGGTTCATTTTTATATTGAAAATAAAGCTTTGTCGGTCGTTTAAAAAAAAAAAAAAAAACCTGGCTCCTAACTTTAGCTGGCTCCTAGATTCCAAGCAAATTTGTCAAGCCCTGCCTTAGGAACAGACAACCCGTGTGCAGCTGTGCTACAGGGATCTATCAGGACCCAAAACAGGCATATTTGCACACATGCCAAATGGGCAAGGGGTTGGCAGCGATGGTCACTCACCTAAGCACGAAAGTCTATTAAACACTTTTTTGAAAACCCCATCAATATCCAAATGTGTGGGAAGGTAGAAGAAAAAAAAACAAACAAAAAAAAAACAAAAAAAAAAAAAACAAACTTAATTTAAGGATCCTCAAGCACAAAAACAGGAGCGCAGGATCTCATTAGCATGACAGTATACATTTGGAGAAAAAATAAAAAATAAAATAAAACACTTACAGTTAAAATGCCTAAATCAGCATGGGTGGGTAGTAGGAATCACCAAGATGTATACAAAGCCTGAGGTCTGAAAAAAGGAGGGATTCCTTTGAAACATGTTAGCGAGCGCACATTGAGGTCACCATGAGACATTAGATAAAGGACTCGAACACTGTTGCCAGTCTTTAAAAGCTGGCAGAGCGGGTCTTTGCAATGCCGGACATGGGATGTGGAGCTACAGTTCCTGCACAAAGCCTTGTTTTGTATTTATCTTGGGGATTCCTACTACTTATGTTAATTTTAAAGAATTTTAAATTAAGTGCGCTTTTCTCCCTCAAATTTATACCGTCATGCTAATGAGCATCCTGCGCTCCTGTCTTGTTTCAGTTGCCTTGGATCATCCCGGATCTCCTCTGGAAACTGCAAACCTCCAATTAGATGCCCCTTGATCATCTTTCTGGTGGGATTGAATGTTAATAATGTTACTGACATTAAAAGCTAGGTTTTGTAGTGTGTTTTGCTTTATTGTGGATCTAGGAAATAAGTCCATGTTAAAAGCGGAGTTCCCCCCAAAATTGGAACGTCTGCTTATACACCAATTCCCGCCCCCCGGTGGCACCTTCCGGGGGGGGGGGGGTTACAGGGAGGGGGAACCTATTTGACAGGTCCCCTTCCCCCACTTTGAGACAGGGCCGCAGCCCGATCTGCCGGAACTTCGGGAAGCTCCCCCCTCCCCGTGGCCAATTAGAAAGCGCATCACACGCGCAGTAGGAAACCAGCTGTGAAGCCGAAAAGGATTCACTCATGGGTTACCTTACTAGGAATCGCAGTAGCAGCACCCAGGAGTGGACCCGAAGACAGGCAAGTGCCCTATTAAAAGTCAGCAGCTAAAGTATTTGTAAGCAAATTTTAACACTTCATCCCCAGAAGGTTTAACCCCCTTATTAGGCCCTTGCTGACGAAGCCCCGTAGGACATAACGCGTACGGAGGGGGAAGCTATCTTGCAGAAGTCACCCGCTGCCATCTCTGGATTTTTTAGTTGTATACAGACTTATCGGTTTTTACATTCAGCAAGGTATTGGCGCCGTCATCTTATGCCAGTTTAGGAATTTTTTTTTATTTAAAAAACAGGGAGCACTTAGAGCGTGTCCCCTTGTCTATACACTTGCCCTGGATGTTCCGGTTCCACTGCTGTGCTGGCATCCCACTATGGATCCAAGAGTGTTTGACCTGACTTATCAAGGGTCCACCTTTTCTGGTAAGAGCATGCGTTTGCCAGTGGAGGGCTTGTCACCTAGAATAACCAGTGGATTGGATTTTCCATTCTCTCACGAGGGGTCTAATCTTCCGTTCTGGGACTTGTAGTTTTTACATTTATGGATGGACATTTATATTGCGCTGCACTAATTTCTTTATTTTGTATACTCATTGAAGGTGATGCGATTAGCCTGTAGTGTTCAGCTTGCATGTCCCGTTTAGTTTAACCAATTGTTTGTGCTGAGAAATATATGGGATATATATTATAGCAGAAAGTAAATTTTTTTTTTTTTTTTTAAATTGTCGCTTTTTATTGGTTTTATAGAGCAAAAAATTAAGGTGATCAAAAGAAAGCTCTATTTGTGGGAAAAAAGGATGTCAATTTTGTTTGGGTACAGCGTCACACGCCCACGCAATTGTCAGTTAAAACAGTGCCATATCGCAAAAAATACTCTGGTCAATAAGGGTATACACACACACACACACACACACACACACACATCTTAGGCCGATCTATTTTTCTAAATTTTTTTTAACCAAAAATAATGCAATAGGCATTGATTGGTCTGCGCAAAAGTTATCACGTCTACAAACTATGGGATTGATATTTAGGGATTTTGTTCTGTTTTTTACTGATAATGGCAGCCATCTGCAATTTTTAGCAAGACTGCGATATTGCAGCAGACAAATCTGACCCCAAATTACACTTTTTGGGGACCAGTGACATTACATTGATCAGTGCTATAAAAATGCACTTAATGTAAAAATGACACGGGCAGGGAAGGGGTTAACACTAGGGGGCGATCAAGAGGTCAAGCATGTTCTAAGGGGGATGGACTTACTGAAACATGACAGATCACTGGGAGCAGTAGATCACTGTCATGTTACTGGCAGAACGGGGAACAGTTTACACGTTTACAGCTACCCATTCTACCTCTCCGCGATCGCAGGCTGCCGGCAGACAGAGTCCGCTGGACCGCTCCTGCCAGCCATCCTGCATTTACGGACCGACTATACACAGAATGCTGAATTTCATGTGGACCCCCAGCTTTACTCAGAGCTAGATATGGAACAGCCTTAAAAAGGGGCTGTAAACCCTTAGTTTTTCACCTTAATGCATCCTATGCATTAAGGTGAAAAACTGACAGTGACCGGCCCCCTAGTTTTACTAACCTGAGCCCATTTGTTCCCTCAGCAGAGACGCGTTCACCTTGTCTGCCCGGGGTTCTTGGCTCTTGAATGGATAGATTGATAGCAGCGGGAGCCAATGGCTGCACTGCTGTCCAACAAATCCAATGACGCGGGCGCCAGGGCCCCGAGGCCTGCATCTATGGATGCAAATGCTTGACTCGGGAGCGCGCGGTAACCCCCAGGGAGATCGCTTCTCCTAGGGGGTTATATGACGCAGGGAGGAGCAGATAGTACTGCCAGGGGACCCCAAAAGGAGTATGTTTGGGGCAACTCTGCAAAACAAACTGCACAGTGGAGGCAAGTATGACTTTTTAAACAAAGCAAACAACGAGCCTTTACAATCACTTTAAAGAATGTTAGCCCAACATTTCATATTCCTGATGGTGTCTGTTGAACCATGTACTTGTAAAGTATTCTGCTCTTTGCATTTGTTCCTTTGTGTGCAATACCTGGTCATCCTGCCAGTCCCCCTGCTTTCCTATTTCAAACTGACCATGCTAGCCATGGAAGTACATCTCAGTGTGGTCAGTTTACAGACTGTGCTGTGAGCAGAACCTGCCTGCCAGCCAATGGCCAGACTTGTGCCAACAACCCCCGTGCAAAGCCATTTGCTGTCCAGATAATCGTTCTGCTGTTTTTCCGCCCCTAGCTCTCGAAGCCCCTCATATGAAGTCAAGAACAGATGTAATCATTTCTGCATACACAAATGTTTTGCCTTTCATTTCTATTTTAAGCTAAATGGGTCATTTTACAAGGTTAGCGTTCACTGTTCCCTTGCTGCTAATGTGGTCTGTGTTAAAAGACCCAAATGTATGTGAACAGATCCCTGGCCAAATCTGAGCAGAACCGTCACTTCTGTTAGGCCCTTTCACACGAGCGCCTCTGAAGCAGAAGCCATTTGCTCAGCAGGGATTTCTCTGCTGATCACTATGCAGAGCAGATAGTCCTGCTCTCCTCTATAGTATAATCGGGCGGAAACTGATCGCCTGTCCATTTTCATCTGATCCATTAGACGGATGGGGAATATGACCATCTGTGTCCTTGGCAGATCGGATCAGATGGCGGCGGGAGTCAGCGGACATACTTCCACCGACATCCACCACTCCATAGAAGAGACTGGAGGGTCCAATCAGGTCCCCCCAAAAAACTGACAGGAGGACCTGACCGGATCCCCTGTGTAAATGGGGCCCAACATTCATGCAAATAAAATAATAAGACAACACGTTAGTAATAAGCTGATGTATACCGTTTCATCTCCAAATCAGTCATGTTCAAAGTACAACTACAGGCAAACCT
Organism: Lithobates clamitans; assembly: GCA_037952925.1. Lineage (NCBI taxonomy): Eukaryota > Metazoa > Chordata > Amphibia > Anura > Ranidae > Lithobates > Lithobates clamitans. The sequence continues at coordinate 3,195,751 of JBBGZY010000019.1, read as the reverse complement.
TAATTTATATAGAGTCAGGGGTATGACCACTCTTACCACCTACATCCCATTGGGGAAATGTATCTTTATTTCCTGTCCCATAGCCAAACCAGGAAGTGAGAAAATTAAAAGGCATCCATTGGGGTCCCCAGAACCAGTATCCTCACTGGAAGATTCTCTCCCCCCCCCCCCCCAATTACTGTTCCTGAGACAACCCAAAATTTGGGTTTTTTACTTTTGATAATGGGGGGCAGCACTAATTCAAGAGCTGAAATTTGGATTTAAAAATAGTGTCTGTGCACTCATGTGGAAGGGGGAACAGAATAGGGACACAATCCATGAAATGGCCATGATCAACCCCTGCTTTAAGCCAAGGACATCCTGTCAAATAGCTAGGCGGCAACTTCTGATCTCAAATTTTAAACAATCCATATATTTTTCATTCAAGGCCTGAGCCAGCTTTAGGTTCAGTATTCTCGTAAAGAGCAGAGCATGTGATATATATATATATATATATAAAAAGTGTTACTCTGCCTATGATTTTACACACCAATAGGAAGGTAAACTATTAGTAACTAGAAAAAAAATAAAATAAAAAGGCTGGCATACAAAATACTATGACTTACCAGTTCTCCATTTTCTGGTACTAAAACAAAGAAAGCACATTGTTAGTTATACAATATTAACACATAAAAACACAAAGTTGGATTAATACCCCAAAGGGGGGGCACCATGCAACTACCTATGATATACAATAACACTAAAAATTGATCCACAAGGAATGCTCTTCCAACAAAAATTTGTATGCCTCAAACTAAAAAGGACAAATCACTTTCAAATTTCTATTTTGGCAGATTTATAAAGTAGGAGTATGGCCAAACTGCATGTCGGAAGAGCTAATCAAAATAATTTGGTAGTGGCAAGGAGCCTGAAGAGCCAGGATTGCACCCACAAAGAACTGCCTCATTAAGTCCATGGGTAACCCCCATTAACTATGCATAGCAAAAACAGCCATTACATATGGCTTTTCGTAGCACTGCCATTACATTGTTTGTCATTAAAACATTTAATGCTGCAAAATAAAAAAATAAAAAATTACAAAGCAAGGCGTTACTAGATCTACTGATTACTAAAAATACAGACCTGATCACAGATTTGAAAATACAGGTCAATTTAGGAAACAGCAATCACAGGTCAATTAATTGGCTTCAGTATAAATCACACAAATAGGAAACATGGGAAATACAAAGACTGAATTTCAAAAGAGCCAACTTCCCTAAACTACGAACCTTGCTAGAAGATATAAAATTGTAAGATTTTATCCCAAAGAACACAGGAGAGATGGGTTTGCTTAAGGAGCATATTAAATAAGGGCATTAGCCAGTGCATCCTATTGGGAAACACATTTAAAAGAGCGAACAAAAGTCCTGGATTGTTTAATTCCAATGTAAAAATGTATAAAAAGCAAAAAAGGAGAAGGCCTTCAAAAAAAAAAAAAAAAAAAAAAAAAAGGACAGACCACATTGGCCCCATAAAGAATGAGGAAGGACATCTGGTTACAAAGGATGGGGAGATATTAAAAGGTATTGAATTTATTCTTCACGAGGGAATCAGGGGAGCTTCAGTAACCAAAACTGCAGTGTTTAACCTCAGGACACATCACAGGAAACACTTCATGGTTAGAGGACAGAATTAAAATTAGACTTGGGAAACTTAACATTAATATCACCGGGACCAGATGGCTTGCACCTGAAGGTACTTAGGGAACTCAGTCAAGTAATTGCCAGACTATTGTTCCTATTTTTTTTTTTTTTTTTTACAGACAGTCTACTGACTGGAATGGTACCAGCTGATTGAGGAGCCAATGTAGCATCAATATTTAAAAAAGGGCCAAAATACATCCCTGGGGATTACAGACCAGTTAACCCAACATCAATAGTTTGCAAGCTCTTGGAGGGGATAAGGGACTACATACACAAGATTTTAGCAATGAAAACAGTATTAGCAGTAATCAGCATGGATTCATGAAGAATTGTTCTTGCCAAACCAATCTATTAACCTTCTATGAGTTGGTGAGCTGCCATCTAGATAAAGGAAGGCCCATAGACGTGGTGTATCTGGATTTTGCAAAAGCATTTGACACAGTTCCCCATAAACGTTTACTGTACAAAGGTTCATTGACATGGACCATAGGGCGAGTACATGGATTGAAAACTGGCTCCAAGGGCGAGTTCAGAGGGTGGTAATAAATGGGAAATACTCTGTCCTGAGCTGGGACCAATAATGTTTAATTTGTTCATAAACAACCTCGGAGGATGGGGTAAACAGCTCAATCTCTGTATTTGCGGACAACACCAAGCTAAGCAGGGCAATAACTTCTCCACAGGATGTGGAAACCTTGCAAACAAATTACTGGGGTGGGCAACTACATGGCAAATTAGGTTTAATGTAGAAAAATGTAGCATAATGCATTTGGGTGGCAAAAATATGAATGCAATCTACTTACTAGGGGGTGAACCTCTGGGGGACTCTAGGATGGAAAAAGGACCTGGGGGTCCTAGTAGATGATAGGCTCGGCAATGGCATGCAATGCCAAGCTTCTACTAACAAAGCAAACAGAATATTGGCATGCATTAAAAGAGATAAAGCGATAATTCTCCCAACTGGAGTATGCTGTCCAGTTCTGGGCACCAGTCCTCAGGAAGGATGTACTCGAAATGGAGTAAGTACAAAAAAGGGCAACAAAACTAATAAGGGGTCTGGAGAATATTCGTCATGAAGAAAAGTTGCGAGCACTGAACTTATTCTCTGGAGAAGAGGTGCGAGAGGGGATTAGATTTCCATTTACAAATACTATACTGGTGACCCCACAATAGGGATAAAAATTCAGTGGAAGGGAGTTTAACTGCTTGTTGACCGCCGGCTGTCAATTGATGGCCATGTGGCGCAGCTCTCGCTGCTGGTTGACGTCATATGACGGCCTCACTTTCCTGGCCCACCAGGGGGCGCGCGTGCGCCACCGACGGTGATCACGCGTCGGCCGTGTCACTGGGCACCCGGTGCATGTGTCCGGCGGCTGTGATGTCCGCCGGGCACCCACGATTGCCGGTAACAGCAAGACCGTGGATCTGTGTGTGTAAACACACAGATCCACGGTCCTGTCAGAGGTGAGGAGACCGATGGTATGTTCCCAGTACAGAGGAAAACCAATCGGTCTCCTCCCCTAGCGAGTCCCCTCCCCCTACAGTTAGAAACACTCCCTAGCAACACAGTTAACCCCTCGATCAACACCTAGTGTTAACCCCTTCCCTGCCAGTCACATTTATACAGTAATCAGAGCATTTTTATAGCACGGATCGCTGTATAAATGTAAATGGTCCCAAAAGTATGTCAAAAGTGTCGGTGTCCGCCACAATATTGCAGTCACGATAAAAAAAAAAAAAAAAAATTATACGCAGATCGCCGCCATTTCTAGTAACAAAAAATAAATCTATCCTCCATTTTGTAGACGCTATAACTTTTTCACAAACCAATCAATACACTCTTACTGCGATTTTTTTACCAAAAATATGTAGAATACATAAATCGGCCTAAACTGAGGAAAAAATTTGTTTTAAAGAATAAAAAAAAATTGGATATTTATCGCAAAAAGTAAAAAATGTGTTTTTTTGTATGACCGCGCAATTGTCATTCAAAGTGCAACAGCGCTGAAAGCTGAAAAATGGCTTGGGCAGGAAGGGGGTGAAAATGCACTGTAGTTAATAAGACACATGGCCACTCACTAAAATTAGAAGAAAAGAGGTTTAACCTTAAACTGCGTAGAGGGTTCTTTACTGTAAGAGCGGCAAGGAAGTGGAATTCCCTTCCACAGGCGGTGGTTTCAGCAGGGGGCATCAATAGTTTAAAAAAACCATTAGATAAGCACTTATAACGACCGCAACATACAGGGATATACAATACTGACATATAACCACACACATAGGTTGGACTTGGACGTCTTTTCAACCTCACCTACTATAACATTAAAAATTGTCTACAAACACTTTCCTCTCAGATTACCATTTTATTTGCTTCACGCTCTACAGTCCACCACCTCCTCTCCCTCCAACTGCCTACAGTTGGAAAGCTTTGCCATCAACCCTTCTCTACTGACACCCACTAAGTCACTGCCCAGGAAAATCGTAATCACTTCAAACATAAGAGTGATGGAATTCATGAGGCTCTGCTGTACAGATACCTTCTTCACCCAACGCTCCATGTCCACAGGTACAATTAATTCTGTGGATTACTTCTATGCTACACTAACTTGCATCTTCAATCTCACTTTCTTCTGGAACCTTCAACTCTAAAAACATGCACTAGTCACCCACATACTTAAGCCCTCACTGGGCCCCACCAATCAACCTACGCTCCATCTCCTTGCTTCCTTTCTATCCAAACCCTTTGAATGTTCTGGTCTACAAATGAACTCACCGAGAATAACCTTCTTGATCCCCTTTAGTCTGGATTTCACCAACACTACACAAACTGCTCTCCTAAAACTCAAATGATCTACTAACAGCCAAAACCAATAGAAACCATTCCATACTCCAGGGCCTCTGCTGCCTTTGATACGGTTCATCACCCCCCCAAAACTCCCTTTGGTCTGAATGTACCCTTTGTTGGTTCTTTTCCTACTTGCCTACCTCGACCACACCTTTAGAGTTACTTGCAATTCTACTTCCTCCTCACCTCTTCCTTTCTTTGTTGTGGGTCCCAATTTTCTGTTCTTGGACCGCCCCTATTCTCAATCTACACTCCTCTCTGGGTCAGTTGACTCTCCTATGGCTTCCAATACCATTTTTATGCTAACACCCAAATCTCTCCCCTTCAGTCTCATGTATCACTAAATTACTAACAGACAGCCTGGATGTCACACCACTCCCCCAAACTCAGTCCATCCAAAACCAAGCTTATAAAAATCTCCCATGTGCCCCTTCCCCTGATCGCTCTGTAAAGATCAATGGCACATCAGCCCATCCCTGCATACCAAGGTTCTAGGTGTAATCCTGTACTCTGATCTACCCTTTAGGCCAGTGGTCATCAAGCAAAGTCCTCAAGTACCCACAACAGGCCATGTTTTGGGAATTTTTTGGATAAAATAGCTGTCCAAAATAAAGCCATTGACTGATTTAAAGCATCTGTGCAAGATAAAGGAAAACCTGCAAACCTGGCCTGTTCGGGGTACTTGAGGACGGAGGTTGAGAAGCACTGCTTTAGGCCTCGTGTCCAATCACTGTCCAGATCTTCCCGCCTCAACATCTCCAAAATAGGCACCTAACCAATGACACCACAAAGCTCCTAGTTCATACCCTGATCATCCCTGCCCACGTCTACTGAAACTCCCTTCTCACTGACTTACCTTTACATGGTCCATCCCCTCCAGTCCATTATGAATGTTGCTGCTAGGCCCATCCACCTTAGCAACTGCTCAGTGTCTGCTGCTACTCTGTCAATCCCTCTACTGGCTTCCGCTCACCCAACAAATTAACTTCAAAATGACTTCAAAATAACTAACTTGCAAAGCCATCCACAACTCAGCCCCCGGTTACATCACTAGCCTAGTCTCAAAATACCAACCTAATAGTTTTTAACTCCAGAGACCACTTGCTCTAGCTCCCTCGTCACCTCCTCCCCTTAAGTTTTCCCAAGCCTCTTACATCCTATGGAACTCCCTACCCCAATCTGTCCGCTTATCTCCTACTGTTTGCTTTTAGACGATCCCAGAAGTCTATTCTGCACACACCTAACTGCTGTACATTTTCTTCATCAACTCATCCCTCACAATTACCTTTCGCATCACATGGCCCTCTGTCCTAGATTGTAAGCTCTAATGAGCAGGGCCCTCAGATTCATCCTGTATTAAATTTTATTGCAACTCTACCCTCATGTTGTAAAGCACTGCTCAGACTGCTGGCGCTACATAAATCCTGTAGAATTCTAAATCCAACCCCATTTGCTCCATCAGGAAGTACAGAAAGGCATCTTGCTGCTGAAAGTAGTGAAGAAAAAGCTGGAGAAGTGGGCATTCTATGCCAATACGAGGCAGTATAACGAACCTTCAGGAGGGCTGAAGAAGTTGAAGAATGAGTCATTGGGAACAGTTTTTGTCACAGTCCTTACTGTACCACGTCCCTTATGTTTTTGTTTCTTCTTTATGGTTTTTAAAGTAACATTTTTGCCTTTCTTCCAGTCAATCTGGCATCTGTAAGAAACAGGTCAAAACAATTACTGAAGACTGACATATGCAGTTTCTTGCAAGTTACCGCACAGAGTGGGACTTCAGAAGTAAAGTAACAATATGATCTATAACTGCAAACTAAAACAAGCATCGATTCCAAAGGCTTTTTATCTTAATACATAAAACACAAAACACACACTGTTCAGCTCCCCCAAATACTTACCCGAGCCCGATCAAGCACTGCCCTCTCCTCACAGGCTCAGACAGTAGCCGGAGCCATTGGCTCCCGCTGCTGTCAAACACTAAGGAGGGTGTAGAGGGGGGCAGGGTCAAGCCACGATGTGCGTCAATAGATATACACAGTCCAGCTGGGGGGAATAGAGCACGCATGACAGCCTCCATAGCAAGCAGCACAGGGGACCCCAGAAGGGAGGGTTGCAGGGGTCCTGCTTGCACAAAGCAGGCAAGTAAAAAATGTTTTGATCATTCACTGGATGACAGCTTCACCATTTCACAGAGGGGTTTGATGCCACTACCTTCAGTAGCAAGACACTAGGTGCTACTGAAAACTAAAGCACACTTAAGGGGAGGTGGAGGCATGGGCGTGGTCTCAGCTGCAGCGGAGCAAAGGCAAGCGGAGCAAAGGCAAGCGGAGCAAAGGCAGGTCCTTGCATTGGCAAGTTTATTTCAGCATCCCCTGGTCTGTCTTTTGTTCAGGTGGCTTCACTGTCTAGACCCACTTTTACTGCCTTGGGATCTGAATCTTGTTTTGTTAGCCTTACAAAAACATGCTTTGGAGAATATTCCCATTGCAAAAGGTGGCTTTCTTGGTGGCCATCACATCTGCGCTCTTGTAAGTAACCTTTTGATTTTGCATAAGGACAAGGTGGTGTTGGTCTCTCACTTTGATATAGTTCTGCCTTCCTTGTGCCCACATCCTTGTGTAAGAGAAGCCACTCCACTGTTTGGAAACTGTAAGGGCCATTAAGAGTATCTTGTGACTACTGCGCACATTCAGAAGTCTTGATGACTTGCTCATGATTCCAGGGGGCTCTAGACCAGTGTTTCTCAACTCCAGTCCTCAAGGCGCACCAACAGGTCATGTTTTCAGGATTTCCACTATTTTGCACAGGTGATTTGATCAGTTTCACTGCCTTAGTAATTACCACAGCCTTTTCATCTGAGGGAAATCCTGAAAACATGACCTGTTGGTGTGCCTTGACACTGCTCTAGACAAGTTCAGGCTGCTTCCTCTTCCACAATTTACAGATGGATTCTCAGAACAATAATCTAGGCCTGCATTTCATATTACTGCACATTCTACTAGTGAGAAGAGCTCCTGGGCTTTCAGTTGTGCAGGTTTGCAAAGTGGCCACCTGGTCATCAATTGACATGTATGCCAAGTTATACAGAGTTGATGTGGATGCCAGCTTTGGCTGGAAGTTCCTGCAGGTGGTGGTTTGAGTTCTGTCTGAGGTCTATTCCTAATTCTGTTTTTGATTGAGCCCACCCCTTTAGGATATCCTATCTGTGAAATCATGAAGCTGTGTCCTTCAATGAACTCAGAAAAAAGACTGGCGTACAAATAAAACCACAATTTTATTTTAAAACCAACCACTTGCCGACCATGCTATACCAAAATGCCTGCTACAGCGCAAGCCAGTTCCGGTACCCCCATGTCCTAAGGGACACCGCTGATCGCAGATCAGGATAAAGGGCCAAGCAGCAGACTTTTACCACATGATCAGTTACCACAATCACAGCTGTCCACCATTCAGCCTCTTAAGGGACGGAAGAATTTGCCCCCTTAATGATCAGGCTTTTTTGTGATACGGCACTGCGTCACTTTAACTGACAATTGCATGGTCATGCAACGCTGTACCCAAACAAAATTGACACCCTTTTTCCCCCAAATAAAGCTCTTGGTGGCATTTGATCACCTCTGCGAAAAAACAAAAAGTCAAATGGAGCACGTCTATGTACAGAATGTCAAAACTAGCACTTGGTTGGCCTGTTCGTAGTAGGAGCAGATTCTCCCAGCAATCTTTAAATGCCCTTTAGCCGAGCCTGGCTGTATAGAACAGCCAGGCTTGGCTAAAGGGCATTTGTTTAAACTTGGGGCACCCACCTGCCAAAATATATTTTGCCCACTATAAATTTTTCTTGGGAGTCCACTGAGAAAAGTTATACTGTAGGGTTATACTGCTGCCTACAGGAGTGGACAATGGGAAACCAAATCTAAGCCAGCCAAGGTAAGATTGGCAAGCTGCAATATAATAAAGTGTTTGCTTTTGCGTTTAGTATGGCTTTAACCACTTGAGCCCCGGACCATTATGCTGCCTAAGGACCAGAGGTCTTTTTCCAATTTGGCACTGCGTCGCTTTAACTGCTAATTGCGCAGTCATGCAATGCTGTACCCAAACGAAATTTGCGTCCTTTTCTTCCCACAAATAGAGCTTTCTTTTGATGGTATTTGATCACCTCTGCCGTTTTTATTTTTTGCGCTATAAACGGAAAAAGACCGAAAATTTTGAAAAAAAATGATATTTTCTACTTTTTGTTATAAAAAAAATCCAATAAACTCAATTTTAGTCATACATTTAGGCCAAAATTTATTCGGCCACATGTCTTTGGTAAAAAAAAAGTTAATAAGCGTATATTTATTGGTTTGCGCAAAAGTTATAGCGTCTACAAACTAGGGTACATTTTCTGGAATTTACACAGCTTTTAGTTTATGACTGCCTATGTCATTTCATGAGGTGCTAAAATGGCAGGGCAGTACAAAACCCCCCCAAATGACCCTATTTTGGAAAGTAGACACCCCAAGGAAATTGCTGAGAGGCATGTAGAACCCATTGAATATTTATTTTTTTTGTCCCAAGTGATTGAATAATGACAAAAAAAAAAAAAAAAAAAAAAAATATTTACAAAAAGTTGTCACTAAATGATATATTGCTCACACAGGCCATGGGCCTATGTGGAATTGCACCCCAAAATACATTCAGCTGCTTCTCCTGAGTATGGGGATACCACATGTGTGGGACTTTTTGGGAGCCTAGCCACGTACGGGGCCCCGAAAACCAATCACCGCCTTCAGGATTTCTAAGGGCATAAATTTTTGATTTCATTCCTCACTACCTATCACAGTTTTGAAGGCCATAAAATGCCCAGATGGCACAAAACCCCCCCAAATGACCCCATTTTGGAAAGTAGACACTCCAAGCTATTTGCTGAGAGGCATGTTGAGTCCATGGAATACTTTCTTTTTTGACACAAGTTGCGGGAAAGTGACAATTTTTTTTTTTTTTGCACAAAGTTGTCACTAAATGATATATTTCTCACACAGGCCATGGGCATATGTGGAATTGCACCCCAAAATACATTTAGCTGCTTCTCCTGAGTATGGGGATACCACATGTGTGGGACTTTTTGGGAGCCTAGCCGCATACGGGGCCCCGAAAACCAAGCACCGCCTTCAGGATTTCTAAGGGCATAATGTTGTGATTTGACTCCTCACTACCTATCACAGTTTTGAAGGCCATAAAATGCCAAGATGGCACAAAACCCCCCCAAATGACCCCATTTTGGAAAGTAGACACCCCAAGCTATTTGCTGAGAGGCATGTTGAGTCCATGGAATATTTTATTTTTTGACACAAGTTGCGGGAAAGTGACAATTTTTTTTTTTTTTTTTTTTTTTTTGCACAAAGTTGTCACTAAATGATATATTGCTCAAACATGCCATGGGCATATGTGGAATTACACCCCAAAATACATTCTGCTGCTTCTCCTGAGTATGGGGATACCACATGTTTAGGACTTTTTGGGAGCCTAGCCGCGTACGGGGCCCCGAAAACCAATCACCGCCTTCAGGATTTCTAAGGGCATAAATTTTTTATTTCATTCCTCACTACCTATCACAGTTTTGAAGGCCATAAAATGCCCAGATGGCACAAAACCCCCCCAAATGACCCCATTTTGGAAAGTAGACACTCCAAGCTATTTGCTGAGAGGCATGTTGAGTCCATGGAATACTTTCTTTTTTGACACAAGTTGCGGGAAAGTGACAATTTTTTTTTTTTTTGCACAAAGTTGTCACTAAATGATATATTTCTCACACAGGCCATGGGCATATGTGGAATTGCACCCCAAAATACATTTAGCTGCTTCTCCTGAGTATGGGGATACCACATGTGTGGGACTTTTTGGGAGCCTAGCCGCATACGGGGCCCCGAAAACCAAGCACCGCCTTCAGGATTTCCAAGGGCATAATGTTGTGATTTGACTCCTCACTACCTATCACAGTTTTGAAGGCCATAAAATGCCAAGATGGCACAAAACCCCCCCAAATGACCCCATTTTGGAAAGTAGACACCCCAAGCTATTTGCTGAGAGGCATGTTGAGTCCATGGAATATTTTATTTTTTGACACAAGTTGCGGGAAAGTGACAATTTTTTTTTTTTTTTTTTTTTTTTTGCACAAAGTTGTCACTAAATGATATATTGCTCAAACATGCCATGGGCATATGTGGAATTACACCCCAAAATATATTCTGCTGCTTCTCCTGAGTATGGGGATACCACATGTGTGGGACTTTTTGGGAGCCTAGCCGCATACGGGGCCCCGAAAACCAAGCACCGGCTTCAGGATTTCTAAGGGCGTTAAGTTGTGATTCCACTCCTCACTACCTATCACAGTTTTGAAGGCCATAAAATGCCAAGATGGCAAAAACCCCCCCCAAATGACCCCATTTTGGAAAGTAGACACCCCAAGCTATTTGCTGAGAGGCATGGTGAGTATTTTGCAGCTCTCATTTGTTTTTGAAAATGAAGAAAGACAAGAAAAATGTATTTTTTTTTTCTTTTTTCAATTTTCGAAAGTTTGTGACAAAAAGTGAGGTCTGCAAAATACTCACTATACCTCTCAGCAAATAGCTTGGGGTGTCTATTTTCCAAAATGGGGTCATTTGGGGGGGGGTTGTGCCATCTGGGCATTCCATGGCCTCCGAAACTGTGCTAGGCAGTGAAGAGTGAAATCAAAAATTTACGCCCTTAGAAAGCCTGAAGGCGGGGCTTGGTTTTCGGGGTCCCGTGCGCGGCTAGGCTCCCAAAAAGTCCCACACATGTGGTATCCCCATACTCAGGAGAAGCAACAGAATGTATTTTGGGGTATAATTTCACATATTCCCATGGCATGTTTGAGCAATATATCATTTAGTGACATCTTTGTGCAAAAAAAAAAAAAAAAAAAAAAAAAGATTTGTCTCTTTCCCGCAACTTGTGTCACAATATAAAATATTCCATGGACTCGACATGCCTCTCAGCAAATAGCTTGGGGTGTCTACTTTCCAAAATGGGGTCATTTGGGGGGGGTTTGAACTGTCCTGGCATTTTATGCACAACATTTAGAAGCTTATGTCACACATCACCCACTCTTCTAACCACTTGAAGACAAAGCCCTTTCTGACACTTTTTGATTACATGAAAAAAATAATTTTTTTTTGCAAGAAAATTACTTTGAACCCCCAAACATTATATATTTTTTTTAAAGCAAATGCCCTACAGATTAAAATGGTGGGTGTTTCATATTTTTTTTTCACACAGTATTTGCGCAGCGATTTTTCAAACGCATTTTTGGGGGAAAAAACACACTTTTTAAAATTTTAATGCACTAAAACACACTATATTGCCCAAATGTTTGATGAAATAAAAAAGATGATCTTAGGCCGAGTACATGGATACCAAACATGACATGCTTTAAAATTGCGCACAAACGCGCAGCGGCGACAAAATAAATACATTTTTAAAAGCCTTTAAAAGCCTTTACAGGTTACCACTTTAGATTTACAGAGGAGGTCTACTGCTAAAATTACTGCCCTCGTTCTGTCCTTCGCGGTGATACCTCACATGCATGGTGCAATTGCTGTTTACATTTGACGCCAGACCGACGCTTGCGTTCGCCTTTGCGCGAGAGCAGGGGGGGACAGGGGTGCTTTTTTTTTTTTTTTTTTTTTCTTTATTATTTTTTTGCTTTTTTATCTTATTTTTAAACTGTTCCTTTCATTTTTATTTTTTTTTAATTTTATTGTTATCTCAGGGAATGTAAATATCCCCTATGATAGCAATAGGTAGTGACAGGTACTCTTTTTTTAAAAAATTGGGCTCTATTAGACCCTAGATCTCTCCTCTGCCCTCAAAGCATCTGACCACACCAAGATCGGTGTGATAAAATGCTTTCCCAATTTCCCAATGGCGCTGTTTACATTCGGCGAAATCTAAGTCATGAAATGCTCGTAGCTTCCGGTTTCTTAGGCCATAGAGATGTTTGGAGCCATTCTGGTCTCTGATCAGCTCTATGGTCAGCTGGCTGAATCACCGGCTGCATTCTCAGGTTCCCTGTTGGGACAGGAAAGCCAGAGAAAAACATGGAAGACGGTGGGGGAGGGGGGGCATTCCCTCCCACTGCTTGCAAAAGCAGTCTAGAGGCTAATTAGCCGCTAGGATTGCTTTTACATGAAAGCCGACCGCTGGCTGAAAAGAATGATACCAAGATGATACCTAAACCTGCAGGCATCATTCTGGTATAACCACTCAAAGTCCAGCAACATACCAGTACGTTGCTGGTCCTTGTTAGGCATATATTGTAAACTTTTTTTTCATGCAGCCTGTGGGCTGAACGAAAAAAAGATATTGATCGGTGGGTATGCCCACCATTAGAATACCTCCCTTCATCCACCCACTTCTAATGATGGGCATACATGCACCATTTATATATGCCGAAGCATGGGGGCATCCTCCCGCAAAAGGCAGGAGCAAATCGCTCCTCCACCCACTACTGCCCCCACGCTTCGGCATATATGCTGAAGTATGTACCTGTGGTGGTGAAATCACCTCCGACAGCGTTGGAGTCACGGCTTTATATATCGTGGGAGCAAACGCTGTTGCTGTCAAGATAAATAAATCCGCGCTGCAACTGAATGGCGTACCTGCTAAGCAAATGATGGTTAACAATAAAACAAAGCAACATTACAGTATAACAGTAAGACTTACCATACCTGCAAAGCAAATACAAAAAAAAAAATAGTAAAAAATAAAACATTTAACGCAACCTGTGCCTAAAATATATATATGCCGAAGCATGGGGGCATCCTCCCGCAAAAGGCAGGAGCAAATCGCTCCTCCACCCACTTCTGCCCCCACGCTTCGGCATATATGCTGAAGTATGTAACTGTGGTGGTGAAATCACCTCCGACAGCGTTGGAGTCACGGCTTTATATATCGTGGGAGCAAACGCTGTTGCTGTCAAGATAAATAAATCCGCGCTGCAACTGAATGGCGCACCTGAAAACAATAAAATGGTTACCAACAAAACACAGTAAACGGTAAAGTATGAAAAATCTGAAAAGGAAACATGGTAAAACATAATAACAATAAAACATTGCAGAATAGAATAGAGTAAAAAAGAGAAGAACAATAGAGAGAGAATAGAGAGAGAGAGAACAATAAAACAACAACTATTTTTGGTTTTTTTATTTTATATTTTTTTTTGTGTTTTTATTTTTTTTAATTTTTTTTTAATTTTTTTTTTTTTACACTTTTTTTTAGTAACTTTTAACTTTTGTAACTTTTGTTCCAGGTTTGGGTCTCTCAAAATGCAATGGCATCTTGGGAGACCCTGTGTTAGTGTGCCTAGTCTGTGCAGTGCTGAACCCTACGCTAATACTCAACTAATGTATGGTAGCGTTCAAAGCATTCACCCATGCAAAGACCAGGATTGCCAGGACAGGAGGGACAATAAGACCGGGTGTCACGCCTAAATCCGCGCTTGCTGCAGACACGACATCTTTTTTGGGGGGCTCGTTGGGTAGGGGTACTCGGGATGGCATAAGGAAAATGCCGCTCATGCAGCCGGCTTACTGCATTTGGTTGGGGAAGGTGAGGTAGAGCACCGTCTGGAAACAGAAGGGCTCTGACGATCTCTTCCTGGAATTTAAGGAAGGATCCAGTCTGTCCTGAAGCTCTGTATAGCACATGAGCATTCAGCAAAGCCAATTGAAATAAGTATACAGACACTTTTTTGTACCAGCGTCTGGCCTTACGGGCAACTAAGTACGGCGCCAACAACTGGTCGTTGAGGTCCACCCCTCCCATATTAAGGTTGTATTCGTGGACACAGAGGGGTTTCTCCACAACACCAGTCGCCGTAGAAATTTGGGTCGTCGTGTCTGCATGAAGGGAGGTGAGAACGAAAACATTCTTCTTATCCCTCCACTTCATAGCGAGCAAATTATTATACTTCAAGCAGGCTCTCTCCCCCAGCCTAAGACGGGAATCTACAAGCCGCTGGGGAAAGCCCCGGCGATTAGGTCGCACGGTGCCACATGCTCCAATCTGCTGATCAAACAAGTGACTAAAAAGTGGCACGCTCGTATAATAATTGTCCACGTACAAGTGGTACCCCTTTCCGAATAAGGGTGACACCAAGTCCCACACTATCTTGCCAGCGCTTCCTATGTAGTCAGGGCAGTTTGTCGGCTCTACGTGACTATCTTTTCCCTCGTAAACCATAAATCTACATGTATAGCCTGTGGCCCTGTCACAGAGCTTATACATCTTGACCCCGTATCTGGCACGCTTGCTGGGAAGGTACTGTTTGAAGGACAAGCGGCCAGAAAACTTAATCAGGGACTCATCAACGCAGACAACTTGATGGGGGGTAAACAAGTCTGCAAAACGTTGGTTGAAGTGGTTTACGAGGGGCCGAATTTTGTAGAGCCGATCGTATGCAGGGTCTCCACGAGGACGACAGAGTTCATTGTCGTTGAAGTGCATGAACCGCAAAATCTGCTCGTATCGTGCCCTGGCCATGGAAGCAGAGAACAAGGGTGAATGGTAAATTGGGTCAGTGGACCAATATGACCGCAACTTACTCTTTTTATTCAACCCCATGAGGAGGGAAAGGCCCAGAAAGGTCTTAAATTCGGAGACCGTAATTGGTCTCCAATCTCTGGCAAGGGTGGACTGGGGCATAGTGGCGATGTATTGACCAGCGTATAAATTGCTTTGGTCCACAATAGATCTATAGAGATCTTCGGTGAAAAACAGTGAATAAAAATCCAGTGGCATAAAGTCAACTGTTTCCACCTGAATTCCGGGTTGGCCAGTGAAAGGGGGAAGTACGGGTGCTGCAGAAGTGGAAGGTTCCCAATTCGGATTGGCCAATGCAGCAGGAAGGGCACTATGGGCACGACGGGCCTGTCTTTGTCTTCTTGGTGGCAGCGGGACACTACTAGTGCTTGCCACCTCGCCAGCTTGAACTGCACTTATGGGACTCGCCACGTCACCACGTGATACTGCAGTGCTGGATGTACGACCAGGGTGTACTAGGCCGCTGGTGCTTGCCAGTTCACCAGAAGGAGTAGCGGCGCTAGTACTGCTCTGCTCCATACGAGAGCCCTGCGGTTCTTGCACTTCAAGGACAGAAGAAGATTGGGGTCTGGTACGCCTGACCCTAGCAGGGACCACAACTCTGTCGTCAGAGCTATCTGTCATGGAGCCGCTGTCCTCTACAGGATCGTATTCTGAGCCTGAACTTGACAGATGAGTGACTTCCTCTTCACTATCTGTCATACTCAGAAACGTGTAGGCCTCTTCACTAGTGTACCTTCTATTTGCCATTTTGGGCTCTAAATTTAGGGGTACACTAGTGAGACTCACAGGCAAAAAAGCTCCTGACTGTTGGCGACTGTATCAAAACGCTACCAAAAAACTGTTAGCGATCGCAGGGATCAGGCCTGACTCTGCGAACGCTGCAGTTATGTGTGCTTAGTGTTTTGTAAGTGATCGATCGATACTGCACTTGGGTGGGCTGGGCAGGGCTGGGCCGAGGAGCAAAACGCAGGTGCTAGCAGGTATCTGGGCTGATCCCGCTAACACTGCGTTTCAGGGAACCCTAAACTGCTGGGGAGTATAGATCTGATCGGATCAGATATCGATCCGTTCAGATACTATAGCACTAAGGGAGGTGTATGCTGCGTGCGTGGGTTTTAGCGGTACTAGCGCTAACCTGACGCTGCCTGGGGCGACGCAGACCTCATCAGATCCTAAAAACTTAACTTCTATCACCGCCGGGCAATTAGGGGGTTAAACCTTTATAGGGTAATAAACGGCGGGTGCCCTAAAACTATAATAAACTATAATAAACTGTAATAAACTGTAATAAACTGTAATAAACTACAGAAAACAAACTAGCTAACCAGCGTCACCCGTAACACTTATACGGTGATTGCTGGTGAAAGGGTTAACTAGGGGGCAATCAGGGGGTTAAAACCTTTAGCAGGTAGTATATGGGGGTCCCTGTCGCTATAAAACACTGACAGCGAACCTATATACTTACCTCCCTAACTAGCGTCACCTGTGTCACTAATACAGCGATCAGAAAAACGATCGCTTAGCGACACTGGTGACGGGGGGTAATCAAGGGGTTAACTTTTATTAGGGGGGGTTAGGGGGGTACCCTGGACCTAAGGGGGGGTACCCTAGACCTAAAGGGGGCTAACCTAACTGCCCTAAAACTTTTAACTGACACAAACTGACACCAATGCAAAAAAAAAAAAAAATGCTATTGGTGTCAGAGTGACAGTGGGTACAGGGGGGTGATCAGGGGGTGATCGGGGGGTGATGGGGGGTGACAAGTGTGCCTGGCGTGTTCTACTGAATGTGTAGTGTTGTGCAGACTTACTTGGATGTCTTCTCTCCTCGGCGCGGCGACGAAAAGACCGGCTCAAGGAGAGATGACATCACTTCCTTTCCCTCTGTTTACATTACAGAGGGAAGGAAGCATTTTCATTCGCCGGGAGCGATCGGGAGGGGGTGGCCAACAATGGATGGCCGCCCCCTCACCTCTCATTGCCCGGGAAGAAATGGCGACCGCCTCGGGCACCGGGGGGGGGACCGATCGGACCCCCCACCCGCGGAAGGCAAATCACGTACATGTACGTGATTTTGCCTGTCCGTGCCACCTTGCCGACGTACATCGGCGTGAGGCGGTCGTCAAGTGGTTAAACAAGTTTGGGGATATTCAATGCAACAGCCACACCACCCACTCTGCACCTTTTAATACAATGCCCCTCCCCTGCCTTGCATAGTAAAAACCATTATGGGATACCAAACGAAAGCTTCGTCAAAATGTACACACTACTGTATGACAGAATTGTCATAAAGCAGGGTAGGATTGTAATAGAGTATTTATAAAAAAATACTGCGCTTTATGCATAAATAGCAGCCAGCACTATAATCTTAACTAAAATTGCGTGAATGAATAAAGTGAAAACAGTGCAGTGCTAAGAATAAAATGTTGAGTGAAATTCCTCAGCTGAGCTACCTCAGGCAACCTCAACCCGGCATGTGAGAATATGGACCAGGATGGCAATGCCCAAGATGGTACAAACCTCCTTTAACCAGAAACCTACCAAACTGTTCTGTGGTGAACAGCATCCATAAAAAAAAAAAAAAAAAAAAAAACACAGAAAGCCTCCACATAGTGAACGTATGGTTACGGGTTTATTTAGGATAAAGGCTTTTCATGGATTCCAAGACATATTGCATCAAGCAAAAAATCTCCTCTGATCACAAAATTCAAAAAGGCGCAATGGCATGGAAAGGACTCAAAAGGGTTTGACGAGTCCTTTCCATGCCATTGCGCTTTTGAATTTTATGCAAGACATCTTGGAATCTATGTAAAGCCTTTATATTCTAAAACCCTTAACTGCACGGTTTCTCACTATGTGGAGGCTTTCTGCTGTTTATGCATGCCATTAACCATAAACCTAACAAACGGTTCATATTCTTGAGCAAAACCTGTACCACTCTGATTTGAGGCTAGGATGGCGGTTCACCTTCCAGCAGGACAATGACCCCAAACACTGCAACACTTGAGTGAATTAAGGGGAAACATGCAAATGTGTTGGAATGGCCTAGTCAAAGCCCAAAATTCAAACCAATAGATAATCTGTGGTCAGACTTAAAGATTGCTGTTCACAAACCATCCAACTTGAAAGAGCTGGAGCAGTTTTGCAAGGAGGAATGGGCAAAAATCCCAGTGGTAAGCTCATCGAGACTTATACAAAGCGACTTGGAGCCGCGATAGCCCCAAAAGGTGGCTCTACAAATTGACTTTAGGGGGGGTGAATAGTTATGCACATAGTTTTCTGTTTTGTCCTACTTGTTGCTTCTCTTATTATTGCTTCACAATAATAAAAAAAAAAAACAAACCCACACATCTTCAAAGTTGTAGGCATGTTCTGCCTACAAATAAGTGAAATTAATACAAAAAATGACAAAAAAAAAAAAAACAAACAACTAAATTGGTAGGGGACGCTTGATGTGAAACCCCGTGTTTGAGAGTTGGGAGAGTGAAATTAAATATAGAAATTAATATTAATAAAGTGAAAAAGCACCAGCCTGCCTACTTAAACAGTGGCAAATTAGTCTGACTCAATTAGTCCGCATTGCAAATAAAATTAATCTGCTTAAATCAACACAGCAATCCTGTGCACATAAAAACACACACAAACAATCCTCAGGAGTGTGATCATGATAAATTGCCTTATATGTGAACGCAATCGTCCTGAGAATGACCAAAGGAAAGAATCAAGAGGAATCTATGAATCTTCCAATCCTGGAAATAAATGGGAACACCTTCACCGACTATACCATCACCCAAATGTGCTCAATATAAGGGTGGCAGCTTACCAGATGATGTTGATCCAATTACTGAAAAAAAAAGGTCAAATGGGCATTAGCAAGATTTTGCTTGCTGCAAATATGGAGACTATAGACTGGATAACCCCCTCACTCCATCGGGGATCAGGGACGGGATATGGAAAAGAGCGAGGAAAACCAATAGTGTAATCCCATTTATTAAAGATAGAATACAAACAGAAAGCCAAATGGCTGCTTACATTGTTGGTGTCATCGCCCGGCACGGAGGCTGAAAGCGTAGCCAAAAATGAATGAATGTCCCGCAATGAGAGCTGGCGTGCGGTCCAACGACGGAGGACAACCAAAGGGCCTGGATGTGATGTAGTAACGTGATCATGTACCACCTTGACGTACGTTTAGTTTAACACGTCATCAGGAAGCGTACTTGGTCACTGGATTGTTGTACTTAGTGTTAATTCCATTGATCTCCTCTGATACTAATGAAAGTAACAGCCTTAGTGCCGGTGAGGAGCAGACAAAAAGAGCTTGTATTACTTATGCCATTAAATATAAAAACAAAACAAGTTTGATACTAAAATAAAATGGCTTTGCCAACTTTATTTTAGCGATGGTCAATCTTGTTATGACAGGAAGTATTAAGATAATTGGGCTACTAATACATATCTTGGAGGAACTTAGTCAAAAAACAACTGAGGTCCAACTTTATATTTAGACCCTGGGGCTGCATAGTACACAAATACAGCCACTGGGTCTCATTTTGGGAAATGGCCTTCTTTTAATCAGTACCTCCTACAACGTTGAGTTATTTGGTCTATCCTATAAAAAGGCGAGTAGACGGGGATCCCCATCATGAAAAAGACGGAAGTGTCAGGAAACACTGTGGTTCAAAAAAACCCTTGGAGATGTTCATTAATCTGTACCCTTAATTCCAGTGTAGTTCTCCCCACATATTGAAGGGAGCAAGAGCACTCCAACACATAGGTTACATGATTGGAGTTGCAAGTTATCAAGGGTTTGATAGTGTATTCTTGTTGTGCAACATTGGATTGGAATTTAGTACAACACACCTTACACCTGGTACAATAATGGAAGCCTGATCCGTCAAGAAAAGTGGAGGTTTTTTTTGGGGGGCTCCGGGACATTCAGTTGGTTTGTAGATCTTTATCTTTGAGTATAGGCCAAAACTTTTCAATTTTTTCTACACTCCTATACTGCCTGTGGAAACCTGAAACAAAAATGCTAGGTCTCCTTGGAAGGGGTTTTTTTCCCCTTTATAGTCAACAATGCTTCCATTCCATATTTTAATGCTTCTATCCATATTTAAAACTTGATGTTTAATTTTGATAAGATTTTCTTGGGAGTAATTCATTTCACGAAATCAGCAAGTACCTCAGCTTGTGTATGGTAATCAGTTAAATTGTCACAATTCCTCCAGATATGCATGTATTGGCCTTTTGGGACTGCTCCCAACCATTGAGGGCGATGGCAACTCTTAATTGGCATAAAGCCATTTCTGTCAGTTGCCTTAAAAAAAATGTCCTATTCTTAACCAAGGTGAGATCCAAATTGATGGTTTCCAAATACCATTCAGCTGTGAATTTGAGCCCATATCTTATTCAAATACAATAAAAAAGTCTTTAGTTCCATCTCTGATCTATCCCACAATATGACATCATCGATGTACCTTTTGTAATATTAGTGCCTTGATGGGGGTTTAATAAATTGTTTCCCTTTCCCATTGGTGTAACACTATATTACCTACACTAAGTGCATAGCGTGCTCCCATCGCAACACCTTTGATTTGGTTATAAAACCGGTTTAATGCCCAGAAATAATGGTTCCTCATAGCTTGTTGGAGTCCCTCCACAAGGAAATCGATTTGGGGCTTTAGTTTGGATTCCTCTATAAGAGCTGTTTCAACCACAACAATGGCATCTTGTTGCCTTATATTGGTGTAGACTCAAAGTCAACAGTCGCCAAAAGTGTGTCAGTTGGCACAACGGTTTAAAGTGATTTAATTATTTCCCGACTATCTTTCAGGCAAGACCTGCTCTTGAGAGCCAAGGCTGGAAAAAAAAAAATAGAGATATTCCCTACACGAGAGCAGAGGGAACCAATCTTACTAACTATGGGCCGTCCTGGGGGTTGATCTCTACATTTAGGAATTTTGGGCACTATATATATAGAACCGGAATCTGGGGGGTGCGTGGGATGAGATAATTAGCTTCTTTCATGTCTAATATTCCAGTATGGATGCCCTTGTTCACCCAAAGTGACAAACTCAGCTTTTAGTTTGACTCTGTGGTCCGCTGGAAGTGGTTTATAAGTGGTTGTGTCATTTAGTAATCTTTGGATCTCTGCGTTATAACTTTCCTTGGTGAGTACCACTACTCCTCCCCTTGTCCGCTGGTCAGACTATTGTTTGTGTTCTAGTTTTCTAATACCCTCCAATATGGTTTGGTTAGTTCTAGATTAAACCTGAAGTTTTTTTTACCTCATCTTGAACCATGTCTTTAAATACCTCAATGTGATGGTGGGTACCCTTCCTAGGATTAAAGACCAAATTATTTTGCAACCCACTGTGATCATACATTGCATCTCCTACATGTGGTGTAAAAGTATTCCGTTGAGAAGCAAAATGTTTTTTTATATTCAATTTCCTGACATATCTTTCTATGTCAACAAATAATTCAAACCTGTCGACATTTGTCAGGTGCAAATTTTAGACCTTGAGCCAGTACTTGCAATTCATCCTCCGAAAAATTCACCCCAGCCAGGTTAAAAATACCTGTATTTAGTTGTCTCTCTTGTTCTAATTATTCCCTCGGGTATTGGGGTGCAGTAGGAGGGATCCTGTAGGGTTCTTTCCATCCCCCCCGTTGGTGATAATTCTGGTAAGGCAGTGGTCTCCCCCTAAAAATTACCTCTAGGTGGCCTAGAATGGTACTGGTTGGGCCCTTGGTTATAATATTGATAACCATACTCAGATGGTCTAGTGTCCAGTGGGGCATATCTGTTCTGGGTTGGTACTGAATAGGGTGCTGGATAGGGATTGGTATTCTGAGATGGATAGTTAGTATTTTGAGGGGATTGTTCAAGTGATTGGGGGGCGTCCCTGATTTTATTTGCTGGAGTATGAGAATTGGTTTTGGAGTTCTTGGCTAGTAGCTGTGCAACCACATTGTGAACTAACCATCTCTGCACTGATTGCTTAGAACTAGTTAAATTGACTTCTTCCTGCCATTTATATACTTTATTTTCTTCGGTCTTAATATCCCTGATATTTTTTTTAATTTCTTATGTTGAATTTCACCATTATATTTTGATAGGCAAGTTTGCCATTTTTTTGGGCTTTATCTAAACTTTGGTTCCTGTGAATGGGTACATTGTCTTTGAGCTCTGCAATCTGTTTTAGATGTTTTTGGCACAACGCCTACTAATCATTAATTGCATAAGCTTCTGCTGACAAGCATTAAAGAACTGGAACCATTTGCCTAAAAGGGTCAAGTTTTCCACGCCATCATTAGGGTTAACATCCCATCTTAACCTCCTAGGAGTCCCACCAGACTCACTTGTTTCTCCATATCTGATTGGAGTGGTTTAAAACCCCTTTCCAGGTCTATATTAGGGCTAGGTGCTTGTTGGAACAGTTCAACATTAATCTGGCGTCCCTTCATAAAATTGAAAACATCCATGGCTAATTGTTTATGGCTTGCATAATAATTGCAGTAATTGTTTGGTATAAAACTTATATATTCAGATTAATACACTTGCATAATGGGTAATATCTAAATCAAGTTGGCAAAGCCATTTTATTTATTTTAGTATTAAACTTGTTGTTTATTGTATGTCATAAGTAATACAAGCTCTTTGACTGCTCATCACCGGCACTGAGGCTGTTAATTATTCCATTGATCTCCTCTGATACGAAAGTAACACTATTTAAGTACAACCATCCAGTGACCAAGTACGCTTCCTGATGACGTGTTAAACTAAACGTACGTCGAGGCGGTACTTGGTCATGTTACTACATTACATCCGGTCCCTCTAGTTGTCCTCCGTCGTAGGTGGAACGCATGCCAGCTCTCATTGTGGGACATTCATTCATATCTTTGGCTATGCTTTCAGCCTCAGTGCCGGGCGATGGCGACAACAACGTAAGCAGCCATTTGGCTGTTTGCATTCTTTTTAAATAAAAGGGATTACAATATTGGTTTTCCCTCGCCCTTTTCCATATCCAGTCCCTGATCCCCGGTGGAGAGGGGATTATCCAGTCTACAGTCTTCATTCTGCAGCAAGCAAAATCTTGCTACTGCCCATTTGACCTTTTTCAGTAATTAGGTCAACATCTGGCAAGCTGCCACCCTTCTATTGAGCACATTTGCGCGATTGTATAGTCTGTGGGGGTTCCCATTTCCAGGACTGGAAGATTCAAAGAAGATGCATCTTGATTTGGACTTATAGTCCAAATCAAGATGCATTATATTGAATTTTCACGATCACACTCCTGAGGATTGTTTGAGGTGTGCGTTTATGTGCACAGGATTGCCATTTTGATTTAAGCAGATTCATTTTGTTTGCAATGCGGACCAATTGAGTCAGACTAATTTGTCACCGTTTAAGTAGGCTGATACTTTCACTTGCATACTATATTAATTTCTGTATTTTTTAATTTCACTTTCCCAACTCTCATAAAACAGTTTCACATCAAGCGCCCCTACCAATTTTGTTCCATGTTCTCTAAAATTAAATGATGCAAATCCTCAAACAATCCATGTTACTTCCAGGTTGTGAGGCAACAAAACACGAAAAATGCCAAGGGGGTGAATACTTTTGAAAGGTACTGTACATCAGGCTCTTTACAGGCATCAGAGATGCGGTGTGTCAGCACCAACCACCTTGCTGCTCCGGCTTATCCTGCTGGACATCATATGGCATCCAGTCAGGATAATGCAACCCCTTTCCGGCAGTCATTCTGCCATATGGCAGGCAGTGGTTAACCACTTGCCAACTGCCCCATCACATGTATGATCTTGCAGGGCAGCCATGCAAGATCACATATAAGTGATCCTGCACTTTCAGGAATCAGGTGCTGTGGCTCGCTCCAGCTGTGATTTTACAAGTGGGAGCTCATCAGCGGGTCCCATGGACCCAATGATCGTTCGGTACACACACACACAGATTGACAGTCTGCCTAAGCAAACAAGGTCGATTGCTGTTCTGTCAGTACAGAAGCCATGGATCCTGTGTCTAAAGCAGAAATACCGATCTATGCCTTCCACTAGTAAAAGCACCTCCCCCACTACACTGAAACACCATCCAGGCTGAATGAATTTCCCCCTTCTGTGATTTGTCAGCTCACCTAGTGGCCAAAATGCAGTACATTTCTCAGTTCAGAAAACTATACTGCATTTTGGCCACTAGATGGCTTAATCATAGGAATTAATCCAATACAAAAAAAAAAAAAAAAAAAAAAAGTTGTGTGTAGAAGCGTGACATTTTTCAACTTTTAATAAATACACAAAATAGCTAATCTGCCATCTATAGCCAAGCATCAAAGTCAGTGTGCCATTTGAAACACCATTTGCTGAATTTAAAAGTTAGAGCTTCTAAAATATGCTCAAAAAAAAAAAAAAAAAACAAGAAAAAAGAACCCTTACCCTGTACAGCCCATAATTTCAGGTCCATCAAATGAGAAGGGATCAGTCTCATCAGGCTCCGACCTCATTTTATACGTTTTTGTCAACACTTCATTTGTAAAGAATTCATTAGGCTCAAAATGAAACTCTAAGGTGAAACTCTGGGGGTACGAAAACACAGAAAACAAGTCAGTAAACTACTAGATTAGGGAGAAAAAAAAGCAAGTTTCTTCCCCAAAACTTCACTTAAAGGGAACAAGCCATTTCAGGTTTTCAGTTTTGCGTGACCATGGGGAGTAGTACAAACTTTACTCAGCATAAATTCATAGAAAAAAAAAAATGCGTTAAAAACATGCATTTTGTAACATGTTACACCCATATTCAGGGCCTAAAATGTTACAAATGTACTGGCCCCCACATCCTCCCACCACTCCCCAGTTTTGGCAACAAGCAGGGGATCTTCCCACCCTGCACTGCCACAATCTTAAAAAAAAAAAAAAAAAAAAAAAAAAAAGCAACCGTGTGGGGCTCCAGACGCACCAGTGTTCCATGAATGAACGTACTATAACTATTGAAAGCATTTGTGGCTGTAGGCTTGTAGTTCCCAATGAACTACCACAGCACTGTTGAGTGCTGTGGTAGTTCATGGATTCTTCCCGCCAACGTAAAACTGCCAGTGTGTATATATAGCCACAAAATGTATGTTGCAAAAAACAAAAACAGTGAAACATGTCAATCTGAGAACCTCTCGGGGTTCAGTGGTGTAATGCAGCGTTTCTCAACTCCAGTCCTCAAGGCGCCCCAACAGGTCATGTTTTCAGGATTTCCCTCTGATGAAATGGCTGTGGTAATTGCCAAGGCAATGAAACTGATCAAATCACCTGTGCAAAATAATGGAGAGCCTGAAAACATGACCTGTTGGTGCACCTTGAGGACTGGAGTTGAGAAACACTGGTGTAATGGTTGTGCGCAGTGGGCCCATGAAAAGCTGTATGCAATATCATTTTAGCCATGTTCGGTGAAGGGCATAAGCCACAATGACCTGTCCCCTTCTTCCTTCGCACAATACACCATTATCTAATGCCAGAACCTCAGTCTATTGATTGGAAAGGGCCCGTGTCCATTAACCAATCCACATTACCGTCTAGAAACCCTAATAAAAGCCATCACCCTCACAAGGTTGAGTAACTTGAGTTTTCCACGACACTTGTAGTTTTACCCCCTATCAAAAATGTACCCATCTGGGACACTTTATTGGTCAGATGAGCTCTGTCAACACCCCTTTGACACCAGAGGGGAAAAAAAAAAAGAAGGGGGGAATGCCAGGACAGTTTGACAGCTCACATCAAACCAAGGAATACCCAACAGGACTTGTGAGCCACTGTAGCGTTTCTGCTTACTGGACTTTGCTGAAACCAGGACATTTAAGTATTCTTAATTTTCAACCTTTTTATTTATTGCTCTGTTGCATTATTGTTCATTTCTCTGTAATACCCTTTTCCTGTAAATTTGTACAATTGACCTTTTCATTATTAAGTATTTTGAAGTGTTAAAATGGTCTCTAAAAGCATTTAAAGTGGTTGTAAACCCGGGGGGGAAAACAAACAAAAAAACAAACCAAAACACCCTGCAAGACAAAGGCATAATGAGCTCGTATGCATAGCTCATGAATTACTTACCCGAGAACGAAGCCCCTTCAGGCATCCTAGTATCCCCCTCCAGCCGGCAACCTCTCCTGGGGGTTACTTCCAGGTATCGCGGCTCCGGCACTGTGATTGGCTGGAGCCGCGATGACTTCACTCCCGTGCATGCGCGGGAGCCACCGGGAATGGCACAGTACAACTGAAGCAACGGCACGTACAGGGATAGCTCCTAAACCGTGCAGGTTTAGGAGATATCCAGTACAGGTATGCCCAATTATAGGCTTGCCTGTAGTTTAAAGTTGTAGTAAAGTGTTCACAACCACTTTAATACAAGCTAAAAGAATCCCCATCTCTTGAAGAGTGCTACAGTATATAATAAATCTCTGAATATACCTGTGGTGACCATCTGTACAGATGTCGACTAAAAGTCGGCAGTGGTAGCTAATCAACTTAACCCAGTGGCAATCTCAGACTGCTAGCAGTTAGATTGTGGCCTCGGGAACTGGAAAATCTTGGTGCAGGGCGCAGCCAAGAGTGGCATTGTTAGGCAAAGTGACAGCACGGAGTAAGACTGGCCAGCCCTTTGTCACAAGATGGTGAGAAGGGCACGGGTCGTACATTTGCTTTTCTCACGGGTAAAGGTCCTCTTTGGGGGAACACTTTTCTTTGAATGTATCGGGAGCACTGAAAATTGGATTGATTACAGATGGACATTTTTCACCCATTGTTTGGTGTTTTTTAGCAAAAACACACATGCTTTGTAGCTCTATATACATTAAAAAAAAAAAAAAAAAAAAAAATTGGGGAAATAGCCGATATACCACAGTATATAAAAAGGTGTATAAAAGTGCAATTTATAGTCTTTGAAATGTTCACTTTGGTGCTTAAATCTGCAAGTTAAAGAATATGCAAACCCAACATTTCATATTGCTGATGTGCCTGCTGTACCATGTACTTGTATGCAAAATGTAACTGGTGTTGCTGTCAGCCCCTCTGCTTTTCTATTAAAAACTGACCACACTAAGCAGGAGAACATACGGTGGTCAGTTCTCTAGTTGTGGTGAACTCATTCTGCTCTTCAATGGTCAGACTTATGTGCCACTCCCTGCACAGCCATTTACCAAAAAGATCAGTGTACTGTTGCTCCTCTTCCCACACCTCACTTTAAAAGATTTTTTTTTAAATCTGTATATATTTTTATACATACAAATGTTTGCCTTTTCTTTGATTCTACACTGAACGAGCCGTTTTACAAGGTGAGGGTTGACATACATTTTGACACTGGTGCATGAAATTTGTTGAACACTGCTCAATCTTACCATTGGCTGACCGACATCTGAAAACTTTACTTTTATGTCCTTTAAATGCTTTAGGATGGGCTCATCATGCTCCTTAAAAACGAAAAGAATATTTAGTCAAAATGCAGACAAACAACATTTAACGTTTTATAGATAACATGCTATTAAGGCATACCTGGACCATATCGCTCAAAAGATCAACATTTTTAAATACAGTTAACCAGAATTCTGGAATTCCTTTGGGGTCTTCTTTCTCTTCGTCTTTTTTCTCCTCTTCAACTTTAGCTTTCTCTTTCATCTCCTCCTTGAAAGAAAACTGCTATTAAAATGTTGCTCAGTGTAATGAGTGCTAGGCAACCCTGAAGCCTGAGTTAAAAAGCAGCAATCTTATCCTGGTTAATTTAGCCTGTAGAAATCACTTACCATAAATACTTGAGTATAAGCTGGACTTTTTCAGCACATTTTTTTATGCTGAAAAAGCCCCCCCCCCCCCCCTCTCGGCTTAAACTCAAGTGAGGTTCTCGAGTGAGGGTGCAGCCTCACCTTTGTGATAACTAAAACAGCGGGTGTCTCCCGCTGTGTCATGCAGTCTGTTCGGTGGCAGTCCACTAACAAAGCCCCACCCCTCCTCCGTGATAAACTGAATTGGTGTTCTGTCTACCAGCATTGTATGTGTTCTGTCTATCACGGAGGAGGTGGGGCTTTTTAATTATCAAAAAGGTATGGCTGCAGATGGGCATTGTTTACCCAGTAGCTGCTTCATTTCCCACCCTAGGCTTATACTCGAGCCAATACATTGTCCCAGTTTTCGGGTCAGCTTATACGGCATGTACAACCCAACCATAAATTCATTACACTTTCCTAGCAATAAAATTCCAGGCACAGTAGGACCATATGTGCTTTATACTGTAAATGCACACAGCTCTGCATGCAAATTTACATGCATTTGTAAGGAGTTTAGGCTTTAACAGTTACATTTACAAGTTTAAAAACTGAATCTGGTGAGAAACCCTTAGGGCTTCATGTAAACAGGACGTTTACAACCTCTCCTGAACGATTTAACTTGACAGATAGTAACCCATGTTAAAAAAACTTCCATTTTGCAATGTTTAGAAGGAAAAAAAAAACAAAACACTGAAGTCTAAAGCCTCATACACAAAATGCGAAATTCGGAAGGGGATTGTCGCTTGACAGGCTGTTCAAAATTCCTACCTTTAGTACGCTCCTTGCGACAATTGTTTTCCAATTCTCAGACAAATTTTGGATGACAGGCTAGTAAATTTTTGGCGAACGGCTCCATGTCTGATTTTCGGATAGTCAGTACACAAATACGTCACACAAAAGTCGAACACAAACACGTATGCTCGGAATCAAAAAGCGACTGGGAAGAGTTTGGTCTTGTAAACTACTTTTCGAAATCTATAATTAACATTCGCAATGCGGCAATTGATGAAATGTCAAAATTCTCATCTTTAATGGAATAAAAAAAAAGCTGCTTTGGATGTAGTTAGGCCAAAAGTATTTTAAAAAAGGCATACGTTTTGAAAATTACCACTCACCAAAATTCTACCAACACAAAATTAGCATAAGGGGTCCAAAGGGTGGCGCTTGAGAAATGAACTTCCTCTTTATACTCATAGTACATCACTACGTTCGCGTTTGTCAGACAATTTGTGGATAGTATGCTAGACAAAAATCAGACAGTTTGTGTACGAGGCTTTAGTTTATTAGCATCATAGCACACACAAAAAAAAAAAAATGCTGTGAACAAGGATTTGGCTGAAAGTATAACAATTCCATGTGTAGTCTGGTAGCAAATCATATTTAGGACATCCTATATAGGAGGCAGGACAGAATGACAAAAAAAAAAAAAAAAAAAAAAAAAACAAAAAAAACACACCACACGATCAAAAATTTGAAGCATGCAGTAAAAATAAAAACATATCATATTTAGGAATATGTGACAGCGAGAGGGTCGACTTCACTAAACATTTCTGAACCCCTACTTCCCAACCTTTACCACTTGTTACTAGGCGAGGGATCAGTGATGTCCTCTAGGTTGTCAACAAAAACCTGCTGCGTCAGGAGGTCTACTAGAAAAATCTACCCAGTCTTGAGAGTCCAAAGACCCAGAATCAGACCTCTTGCCAGAACCAAACCAAAAAGTAGCAGAGGTAATCAGAACCTTCCAACAGGTTTGAACTGCACCCTGCATTTTAAAAAGCTAATCTAAAAGTTAAAATAGCGGAGAACTTCCAACACAGAAACTTGAGCTGGTGAAAACTGACAGATGGCTTTCCCCTCACCTGGGGGTAGTTTATCCACTTTTGTTGCATCCAAAAGTGGGAAATTCGCAAAAGACTGGCTCCATCTAAAACAAGGTAAGAGGAGTATGGAGCAACTGGTGAAATGCCCTTTCCCTTGGGTAAAAATCCAGGAGTTGATTTCACTACCCCTTCCCCTAAAGTGAATACTTAGAAACCCTTTATTCCCCCCAAAATTACACTATTGATTTTTGAAAACTTTGTTTAAAGACCACCTATAATTTAACACTTCCTTACAAATTCAGGGATTAAATCCTATCAGGTTATTTGAGTTACATAAAAAAATTAAAAACACACACACACACACACACACACACACACACACACACACACACCTCAAATCCTGAATTTGTTGTACAACCACCACACTGACGTCTTGTCGATCACAAAGTTTCTAAACAATCTGACAATCCCCAAGGTCCAGATCTTGCCTAGCCCATATACTCCAACTCTTAGCAGTCATAAAGACTAACCTACCTACTTATGTGGCAAGATAGGCATCTGACCTCTGCAATTGTGCTCCTTGAAACTTGGACCCAGATTAAAGACCTGGCCAAAAGTTTGGCCCATATGCAGGAAGTTGAGGGCAACGACAAACTACTCCTGTGACGGTACTTGGTCCCTACAAGGATTGCTTGTGCCATCTTAGCCTATCGGTCGCTCTGTTTAAAGGACACCACACCGATTTCAACAAATCAGATAGCTTCCATAACCCCAGTATTTCTTTCCCAACGCTGGGCGGTCCGCTTTATAAGTGGTCTCCGATGCAAATTTACAGCGAGATCACCTTTATTGGCGGTGGGAGAATAGCCCCCACAAATGTAAACGGTGAGGTATCGCCATCACCGTTAGAGCAATAATTCTAGCACTAGACCTCCAATTCAAAACTGGTAACCTGTAGAAATTTTTAAACATCGCCTGTGGAGATTTTTAAGTGCCAAAGTTTGTTGCCATTCCACGAGAATGCACAATTTTGAAGTATGACATGTTGGGTATCCATTTACTTAGCGTAACTTTTTTTTGTTTTTTTTTTAAATTAAAAACTGAATCCCCCCCCCCCCCCAAAAAAAGTTGTGTTTGCGAGACTGCTGCGCAAATACGATGTGACAAAGTATTGCAACCACCGCCATTTTATTCTCTAGGGTGTTTAAAAAAAGCGACCTGTCCATCTGGGGGTTCCAAGCAATTTTCTGGCAAGAAAAAAAATAAGTCTAGGAACCACGAGCAAAGTTCTACCCTTCTCCTACTTGGTGAGGACATACTTACAAAATGGAAAACTTTTCAGTTGACTGACCCCCACAGCCCATCCTCCTTGTCCATCTAAACTTCTTCCTTTTAACTTTAAAACCCCTTTTGTACTAAACCTAGCCTTCAAATGTTTTTTTGCATTGCCTCCATCTGTCCCATGTCAGACATTACCCATGTCCTGATTCAGGCACTTAAAATTATGCTCATTTAACCACTTGAATATGGCACCCTTTATAAATATGCCACCTTTACTTGACAAAATACCTTACTCTGTGCCACATGCGGGCTTCACTACCTCAGCTCCCATGACAGATAATCCTAGCAGCTCCTGTCCTGCAATACCGCATGTCATTGCATTCTATCCTCATGCAAGTTATTAGGATTCTATATTCCTTTCTTCAATCCTCTTGATGTTGGAATCAAATATCAGATTTATTGGCACTTGTAGCGACCCCCCCCGAGTATGAAAGGGGTTAAAGCCATTTAGGACATTCCATTTCCAAACACAGAGGCAGCTACGGAACACTCCAATCAGCCGAAGAAACGAATATGAATAATTCTCTCATTTTCTTGGTCACCTGGTGCCCAACAGTGACTCCTGTCACAGTACTTATGCCTTACAAACATGTTGATGCATCTGCTCCTGAAGTGGATTTTAACCACAAAAACGCGTTGAGCACTATAGGATGCAGCCATATAGTTAATACACCATTAATGTTCGTACAGATGTATACCACATATTTCCTATCATTCACACCTGGTATTTATATCCTATATAACGGTAACTGGAATGTGATGCTTCATCTGTGTACATATAGGGAATGTATTCAGGCTGTGATATTGATACTTTATATGCACCTACTGAAATGTTCTATGTCAAATTTTGTGACAATAAATAAGTCTATACTTTTACCTAAATTGTCTTACTTGCCTCAAAGCCCCAAACCTTCCCTCTTCAATTTGCTGATATAGGGATTGCGCTTCATTTCAAGTCCCACCTATTTTTTCCCTTGCCTACAAGTACCTTACTTGTGCCTTTCGCATCAGTTTTTCTACACACAAAATCCTGAGGGACTCTTCACACCGATCAATTGATGGTCCCGCCGCGCTTTGCAAAATCGTTTGCTGCATTCTGGTGCAGAACAAAAAAAAAAAAAAAAAAAAACACACCTCCAAACCTCCCCCATTGATATGGATGGAAACTGCACTCAAAATGCACCAGCAGTTGTGTTTTGGGAGCATTTGAGTCCCGTCCCTTTTTTCACAGGTGTAAAACAGCAGCAAAAACATTGCAACACATCAAAACACATATGCTTTCTTGCAACAGAGCAGTGCAAAAGCAGCCGTCTGTAGCGGTTACAAAAAAAAAAAAAAAAAGTTCAAAAATCCATAGAGTACTTACTGAAATTTCCTCTTCTTCATCTATTTTCCACTCACATTCCTCTTCTGTAGGCTCATATGTAGCATTTATGATCTGGCTTCTCTAAAAATGAAACATTTAAAGTTAGTAAAAAGTATGGTGGAGAATAAGTATACGTATACACATGAAATTAATACAAGTTACCTTGTCAAAGAGTGGCTGGTATAAATCGGCATATTTCCGCTCCAATGCATGGACTTCTTCATAGAACTTTGCTTCAATCTGTGCACACTTCACCTGAAGATTTTTTAGTGCATTCACTCTTCGCTTAACTACTTTAGGCAAACTACAACAGAAAATTTTTTTTAGCCTCACCACATTGAAATTTAAACTATTGTATACGATTAGTTACGATTCCAGATTTTACACACAAGTTCTGTTCTCCATTATGCACATTGTCTTTGCTTTCTAAACACAGATCTTGTCACACACAGCCATGGGACTGAACTGAGTGATGAGAAATGACATGCTGGCATTTCTTACCCAGTTACTTTGCATCAGCCCAAGAGAAGGGAACAAAATTTCCATTCTGGCATCAAAAACGGTACTATACAGATACTGCTTTGCATTATAGCATCTGCAAGCCATTTTAATTTGAGTCACGCCTAAAAACAGACACCAATAGATGCATGTAATTTGTTCGTCAAATAAGCCACAAGTTCTACCATTGAGACAACTGTAGTCTGACAGACAAGCCTCCTATTTTCTAGCTTAATAGGATACCCTGTGGTGCCTGTTTGAAGGAAAGACCTCTCTATGAAAGTTTAAAATGCGAGATACCATTTACACAACATAATCCAAGTTTTTTTTTAAATCTATAAAAATAGCAAGCATCCCAATTTTTCTTTTAAAATTTTACTTGCACAGCAAGGCCTAGTTTACATCTATGCATTTTTAAGTTTTGCAGAAACAATACAGTCCCATTTACATATATGCTTTATCTGTAAGGGCCAGAGACTTTTCTGGTACCATAGACTTCAATGGATCAAAAAAAAGTGCATTGAAAAACACAAAACGCAATATGCAAACAGCAACCTGCATAGGTGTGAACCAGGCCTTATTCTGTGATCAGGATCAAGTTTGATCTGGGCATTAGTTTGCACGATTGATGAAGATCTACTGTGCTTTCCTTTAGAAAGTGGACTCACCTTTCAATATAACCTGTAGGAGTACCCACAAGGTCATCTAGCCTTTCCTGCAGGGCAGCAAGAATCTGCGGATTCTGCATCATTTGTGCAGTCAATTGTCTAGCTGGAAGTAGAACAAATAAAATTACATATACAAAATTACAATTTTTTTCCACAGCTGAGTAAATACAAAGCCAAAACAAGAATCAGCCAGGCTCAAGTGTAAAAAACATTAGTAAGAATATACCACTGGAGCGATTGTCTAACATTAGT
This sequence comes from Lithobates clamitans, assembly GCA_037952925.1. Lineage (NCBI taxonomy): Eukaryota > Metazoa > Chordata > Amphibia > Anura > Ranidae > Lithobates > Lithobates clamitans. The sequence continues at coordinate 3,161,858 of JBBGZY010000019.1, read as the reverse complement.
GATAAAAATAAATAAATGAAATGATCCATTTACCTTTACTATTAGCATCCTCGCCAGTTTCTTCTTCTTCAACTTCTTCTACATCTTCCATATCCTGCTGATCAAGTTCTGCCTGATCTTTGCTGTTTAGAGAGAACACGTAATAAGGTTTGTCAATCTTTACCAGGCAAGATACACAGGAGCATCTTCAAAATACCTATAAGCTTATCTAACATGATCAAAATAATGGTTAACTCTGGCCAAAATGATATTTGGATAATGTATGGAAGCGTTCCAATCTGTCAAGTTTATATTGCTACCTAAGCCCCCATTCCAGCTATTTCTCCTTTGCCCCATTACAGCCAACTAGGACTCCCCAAGTAGGGGAAACTTGTCCCAATTACATTAGGGATTAAATTCTTTAAAACATTTTGGTGGCAGTGCTCACAAAAACTAAACTGAAAGCATGACATGTTAAAAACTCCTATTCATCCAAAATAAAAGGCTAACCAATGTAATTCTATACATCTTAGAAAAACTGGTTTCAATGCTTTTTTTTTAGCAGCCATTTAGGTTAGTAAACAGGCAGCTAGTGGCCAGCTGATGGCAGTGTGCACACAAGAAAATATAGGGGTAAACAAGCCAAATCAACTGAGTAACCAGTAAATCATGAGATGCTATAGAATACAAGTCCTAGCACTTCCTGTCTGAAATGCATTGCATGCTGGGAATGGACCAAAAAGCAACTAGCCTACTTGTCATCACTGCTAGGTCAAAATATTAGGTCTGGGTACATCCCTAGGGAGAATGGGAGATTAGGAGTCCATCCAATTACCCTTCCTACAGCTTCCATACTGCAGGGGGTTAATGGCAAAACAGATGCAGCACAGTGCAAAATAGTCTTCTCCCTTCTTTCCAGAAGGATGCCATCACCTCACCTAGGGGCCACGGGCAGAAGGGCAAGTTTGCTTCTTTTTTCTTTATAGTTTTTCCAGTTTAGTTTAGCTTTTTAGCAAAGGGGAGGGAGCCCAAACTAAATAAGCAGACCTTGCTATTTTAGTGCAACGCCAGCTTTAAAGCAGTATTAACCCAAACCTATTGCAGCATACCAATTCTTGGATGTGATGGCTGCACTAGTTTTTTTTTAGGCACTTGTTTTCACTTTGTGAGCCAGCAAGTTTTTTTGTTTTTTTTAAAACAAGCTCTCCTGCATGTAAAGCAGTTACATGGTTGAGGCTAACTATTTTAACACTGACAGGGGTGCTTACAATGGTCCGCTTGTATTTGGGTTTTTTAAACTGATGGGCAGCATGCAACCAGACTTTGTACAAGATGTGTGCATTTTAAGTACTGGGACTCACTTGAATCCTAGCTGGTAAATTACACATTCTATATTCAATGAGATTAAACTTCAGCCATAACCACAAAGGTAGATCCACCACAAAAAGGGAGGCAAGATCCACACCTGACCAATAGAAATGAACACACTTACTTGTCTATGTTGGCCATTTTTCAGATTAACACCTGAAAAAAAAAAAACAAAAGATACTAAATACAGCATGACAAAAAAAATGTTTATTGCAATATTCACACTTTCAATCCCCTTCAAAACGGGGAAAAAAAGAAAAAAAAACCCTTACGACTGAATGCAGTTTTTCAACTTTGACGCGTTAGTACAACTTTACATCATCACCGCAACTACTTTGTTATCCAGGTGAATTATACCTTTTTTCTTCCAAGACCAATTAGGCTTTTAATTGGTGGTAAATGGTAATATCTCCCTTTTTTTTTCAATCAAAGGAAAACCTGGCACAATAGTAAAAGCTAAAATTGAGCTGTGTGCATGTATCGCTCTATCACCAAAACCTACTGCCAAAGATGTATTCTTAGGATGATCGTAGCAATAGCATGTGTATATTTGTACCCTTGGTAAAGCACAGAAACAATAGTGCCCATTTTGCTTTCTTTATCCTTCCCAACACAAACTGATGTGTTGTGATGCCGCTACTAATTTAAAAAAAAGTTTTTTTAAAGCCTATCTAAAATACACTGACCTTTGATCCAATACTAGAGCAAACCTTGATCTATTGTTGAAGGGGTTGTAAACCCTCATGGTTTTTCACCTTAATGCATTCTACGCATTAAGGTGAAAAACCTTTTGTAGTGCTACAGCTCCCCAGCCCCCCTGTTTTACTTGCCTGAAAGCCATAATCTTCCATCCAGGAATGAGCACACCAGCTCTAGCTGGTGTCTCTCGTGTCCTGATTGGATAGATTGACAGCAGCGGGAGCCAATGGGCGACTGCTATCAAATGACAGCGACGGGGCCGAGTCCTGCATTCTGTGTGAATGGACTCGGGAGCGCGGCCGCAGGGGTGTCCACCATAGGAGAGCCTTAAAGGTGGACACTATGCGGGGGAGGAGCCACCAGCACAGCTGAGGGACCGCAGAAGAGGCAGAACAGGTCTACACTGCAAAATGAACTGCACAGTGTAGGCAAGTATGACATGTTTGCTATAAAAAAAAAAAAAAAGAAGGTTTACAACCTCTAAAGTTGCACTTTTCTCCTCCAACAAGATGCAATGTATCTTTCTCCAAAAACACACAGGGGCAGGGCTACACAGTGACTGATCACTGACAGCCAATCGGAGGCTATCACAGCAATCAGATGATCGGGAACCAAGCCTTGGGGTTTCATATTAACTCAAATAAGAATGTTAAAATTCTAAAGCGGAGCAGACAAGCAAGACATAGGACAGATTTAAAATTAATTTAGCTTTGGAAATTCCCCAGCCCACCTTGCTGCCCCAAGGGCTCATTCCCCTGCGCGGCAGAGACTGCCACTTCTCTGAAAAGCGATTCAGGGGTGAGAAAAAAAATAGGTTGCCTCTTATTTAACCCTTTAAACACAGTTGAGGGGCAGTTGCTGGGCAGCCCCGTTGAACTGCATTATTCGCGTTCAGCAACAGCGCAGTGCATCAGAAGAGACATGCTGTTCAAGTTCTACTGCAGTTGTGAAGCACAGCATTGCAGCATGTGTACAGCCATGAGTGGCTGTATATTTAGTGTTAAGGCAGGCAATCACGGTTCAACTGCCCCCTGGCTGCACATATGAAATAACCATCAAGAAACACTGCCCTAATAAATCCTACATCCTGATCACACCAATGTAGAATAAAACATCTCAACTTATCAGATTTTCATTTGTCTCAGTTGACTGTTCACAATACCAGATGCAGGTGTGACTCAAATCCCTCCCTGCTCACCTGATCGCAACTACAACCACCTTCTCCCATATACCTGCAACAGCCATGCTGGGATAAGGCACTGATATTCCAACATAAAGGCCGGCCAACTAGCCATAATCACAGGAAAAAAAGCTCAGAACAGTTTTAGTAAAAGGCACGCTTAAAGTGGCTGTAAATCCTTACAGACCACTTTAACCTTGAGGTAAGCCTAGATTAAGGCTTACCTGTAGGTGCAAGAAATATCTCCTTAACCTATACGGTTAAGGAGATATTTTCCTAAAAACGGGCACCAATTTCTACAGTGCATGCATGCCGTAGACAACAGCGAAGGCGATCATGCCGTCACTGACGGCTCCCGCCACAGTGACGTCATCACTGCTTCGTCCAGCCATAGCACTGGAGCAGCGATACCCGGAAGTCACTCCGGGTATCATGGCAGACGGAGGAGGTGAACGAGGGTTGCTTCGATCTCAGGTAAGTAATTCATAATGAGCTAGTATGCTATGCATACTAGCTCATCATGCCTTTGTCCTGCAGGGTGTTTTTCTTCCTCTTTAAAGCTTTTTTTTGGGGGGTTAACAAACAGATCCTGTTCCCTTAAAGCCTGTTATACAGCACAGTGCTTGTACTGTGTCATTTGGCCCCCTGTAATGCCTGTTTGATTCTGCCAGTTTCTACCCCCCCCTACACTGACTCCAATATATCAGGGCTGCCGAGCTCTGACACTGCAGTCAGTACATGCCTCCGTCATCCACAGCCCTCTGTGTGCGTTTGTGTCAGCGCCCGCTCCTGCTGCTCTCATAGTCAACATTAAGAACCCCCATACCCTCTGTATGAAAACAAAAAGTCCCTGTGTCGGTTATTTCAAATATACTAATCTGTACTGATAAACAGCAGCTACTTGCGATCAGTGACTCCTTGGCTCTCTCCTCTCCGGCTGACAGCTGCAGTGCTCAGTCCCACCCACTTGAACTGTCAGCTAGGCAGAGGACAGGAGAGAGAAGGAAACTGATCACAGGAAGATGCTGTGTTATCAATACAGATAAGCATATTTCTGATAGAACAGACACAGGGGAACTTATTGTTATAATACAGAGGGGATAGAAGCATTTTATAGGCGTGGCTTAACCACTTTAAGGTCTCCAAACTTTCAAAATTAAGGCCAGATTGTTCTTAAAATGTTAAGGGGGGCTAGAATGTGACTATTAAACAATGGTTTAGACTTGGTGGTTAGTGAGGAAAAAAAAAAAAATGCACCTGCAATCAGTAGAAAGACTAGTCGCAAACTGTGGCAATAAAGCTTCTGCAAAGATAGCAGCTGAGCAGCAATACAGCCTGGAGCTGTTATGAAACGGGTCAAACTCAAGAGGCAAGTCTGCCTTGCTGTACCTGCACATTGAAAGCACTACTGTCACACTCAAACCCTAGTTCCATTTTAACACATACTACCAAATGTTTATTGTACATCAGGGCTTGACAAATTTGCTTGGAATCTAGGAGCCAGCTAAAAAAGTTAGGAGCCAGGTTTTTTTTTTTTTTTTAAACGACCGACAAAGCTTTACTTTCAATATAAAAATTAACCAATCTTAAATTTACACAGAGACGACTAGAACTAATGTGACTGCTTTTATTTCCTGCCATGCAGGTACACAAGACCGCCATATTCCCACTAAGGATCCAATCAGGTCCGCCTGAAAAACTGACAGGCGAACCTGATCAGACAGACTTCCTTCCCGCAGGACGACTATATACGTCCTGTCTTTGAAGAGAAATACCGTAGTTATGGTAGCAGCTAGCTCCATGACCCCGGTATCTTCTTCAAGAGCCGGCGGTTCTCTTTCAGATAAAAGTGGTCTCTGCAGCAGATTAGCAGCGAGATCACTTTTATCGGCGGCAGGAGAGGGCCCCCCCTATCGCCACGATCGTTAGAGCGAGAGCAATAATTCTAGTCCTAGACCTCCTCTGTAACTCAAAACATGTAACCTGTAGAATTTTTTAAATGACACCTATGGAGATTTTAAAGGGTAAAAGTTTGTCGCCATTCCACGAGCGGATGAAATTTTGAAGCGTGACATGTTGGGAATCAATTTACTCTGCGTAACATTATCTTTCACAATATAAAAAAAATTGGGCTAACTTTACTGTTTTCTTATTTTTTAATTAAAAAAAGTATTTTTTCCCAAAAAAGTGCGCTTGTAAGTCCGCTGCGCAAATACGGTGTGACAGAAAGTATTGCAATTACCGCCATTTTATTCTCTAGGGTGTTAGAATAAAAAATATATATATTGTTTTGGGGGTTCTAAGTAAAGGGAAGGAGATGAGCAGGCAGTGAAAACAGGTAGGAAAAGCTCCATTAGCATTGGTGGATGTCTTGTCATACCAACGGCCACCACCAGAGGGCGCCCCATTGCAGAAAGAACCAGGAACCATAGGACTGCAGTAGGCCGCAAAGCCGGGGCCTCAATTACCGGCGCGGCCCAGCGCGATCGCGGCGGGAGGGGGGGGGTGTCGAACGGACACACAGCTGTGCCGCCCCAGGCGCCAGGTCGCTAATTCTAGTCGCAAATGCGACCTGGCGCCCGGGTTTTGTCGAGCCCTGTTGTACATGGCCTTAAATTCTATTTCAAAACTGATACCATGCACCCACAATGAAACAAATTTGTAGAATACCTCAAACAAAAATGAGGAACTACAGATAACTAGGTCAGGGCTACATTTAGAGAGATATGTAACCACAAGCCCCATGACAAAACATTAGGCCTACCATCTAAGATCCATTTGTGAGTGTTGGGCAGAAAACACTTGAGGGTTCCAACTAAGCAATTCAGATTTGCCTATGGCTGACTGCAGAATGTTCAGTACTACCAAGCAAAGTGGGTCAGTCATGCATCATATGGCTAAACTAGTGAGTGATGAGCACTTATAACTAGTTGTTTAAAGTATTTTTAGAGCCTTCTGTCCCATCGAGATTTCCCTTCACTTCCTGTCCAGCAGACACCAGGAAGTGAGGAATTTCACTCCGCCAGGGTTGTACCATTTCTGCTCCAGTGAACTAAAGTTGACCATACACTGTTCACCACACAAATGGTGGATGGAGGAATTCCACCGGTGTGCGCTGTGAAGAGAGCAGTGCTTATGAGTCAATAAGTGACTTAACTTTAGGTAAAATGTCACAAAGTGACAGCTTTCATGTTTATTTACTGCAACAGGTTGAAATGTGGTGTACTGTATTGCAACAAGGTGTGCTGAGAATCCTTTTCTGCAAACAGCACTGTGGCTGTGGTGTGAACCACATCAACATGCACGTCTATAAGCCTGTGTGATCTGTCATTCTTGGGCAAGTCTGCACAGCCAAAGGCATATAGTATGAACAGGCCCCGTTCGATACCGAACTGTTGCATACACAGACCCCCTGTATTATTTACCCCATTTTACACAGGGATGTCAAGATTGCCTACAGGATTAGAAGTGTGAAGCAGTGAGCAGAGCACCTTCCAAGTAATTTTGAAGCATTTTAGAAGCTTTAGGGCCAATTTAAACTAGTGCAGTGACAGACGTTTTTCCCTGCACTGTTAAAAAAAAAAAAAAAAAAAAAAAGTAACCGCAGGGACACAGAAAGCAATTGTTTTCTATGTATCCTCCACACTCTGAAATGCAGCCCTGCAGTAATCTGCTATAATATTCGGCCATGTTGCATTTTATTGCAATAAACTGGACAGATCACATTCAACTGTACACCAACATGAATGAAGTGTCACTTGTGCATGTCAAATAAAGTTAGAGGAAGTAAACTCCCCTGGTTTGTTTGTACCTATAGGTAAGCCTATAAGGCTTACCTATAGGTATTGTAAATATCTCTTAAACTTTCACTGAGATATTTGCTGTATAGGCCCCCGATGACTTCATCAGCACATGCACTCTGAATGGCTGTCTGTGCATTTTCTTCACAGCCCTGTGCCGTGAACGGTAGCTCCTGCGCACATGTGGGGCGTCATTGTGGCTCCAGCCACTCACAGCGCCAGAGCCACAAACCAGGAAGAAACACTGGGGGAAGAGGTCAGTCTCAGCAGTGTGTGGGTGCCGCTGGAGGGCTTTGTTCTAAGGCAAGCATTTCCTAATGAGCTAATATGCAATGCATACCATCTCATTATGCCTTTGGGGATTATTTACGAAAGGTAAATCCACTTTGCACTGCAAGTGCACTTGGAAGTGCAGTCGCTCTAAATCTAAGGGGTAGATCTGAAATGAGGGGAAGCTCTGCTGATTTCATCATCCAATCATGTGCAAGTTAAAATGCGTTTTTTTTATTTTCCTTGCATGTCCCCCTCAGATCTACAGCGACTTTACTTCCAAGTGCACTTGCAGTGCAAAGTGGATTTACCTTTAGTAAATAGCCCCCTTTGTCTTACAGATTTGTCGTCATTTCCTTCCCCAGGGTTTACAACTACTAAAAAAAAAAAAAAACAAAGGGAGCTGTGCTATACGCTAAATCAAGCACCATACGAGCTGCTAGACAGTAAAGTGGTTCTAAAGGCTGGACACGTTTTACCTTAAAGTGGTTGTAAAATCAGGTCTTTTATCTTCATGCATATGCATGAAGATAAACACCTTGTGTGCAGCAGCAGCCAGCCCCCCCCCCCAATCAATGTTGGAGTATCTCAGCTGCCCAGGACTCTGTGGCAGAGACAGCACAGTGAGCTAGCCAATGAGAAATAGGGGGCAGGGCTGAACCATGGCTCCGTGTCTGAATGGGCGCACAGAGCTACAACTCTACTCCCCCCACAGCAAGCTGCTTGCTGTGGAGGCAAGGGCCAGGAGCGCTGACGAGGGATCCAAGAGGAGGAGGATCCGGGCTGCTCAGCGCAAAACCACTGCACAGAGGTGGTAAGTATAACATGTTAGTTACTTTTAAAGAAATAAAAAAAAAAAAAAAAGAAGACTACTTTAGTATCACTTTATTGTCCATTTGCAGCAACTCTCTCCAATCTCTCTGCTTACAGTAAGCAGAGAGCGGGCACAGTTACGCTGTTTGTCAACAGCCACACGCAGGCTGGCTTAGGATCAAGCCCACAGGTGTGCCACCATAGGGAGCAGCTTCCTATGGTGGCACACCAAGTGAAGGTGCTCAGAGCACTGGTGAGGGACCCCAGAAAAGGCGATGCAAGGCCCCTCTGCAACACAGCTGGACCAAACAGGTAACTTTTTTTTATTTTTTTTAAATGAAGCTTTTACAATTACTTTAAACTTCTGTTTTACTGTACACCAGCTGTCTGTCCTTACACAAGTGTATTAGCACACAATTCCAATCTCAGCCTTTAATTTCCCAGGCTGGGCAAGCAGTTCTGAAGAACAATTTTGCAGGCTGGTGCTTACAGGTGCAAAAATGCTTAAAGCGGAACTAAACCCGTCAAATTAACAGTTTCAAAAAATACATTCCCTGCATGTATAGAATGGCAACTGTCATTTGCTTGCTCTTTCAGCCAAACTGTCAAACCATTAAATGGCTGGAGTCATAACTGATCATGTGTGCAGCACCATGGCAGTTGATCAGAGACGAACAGGGCAGTTTCCTTGACTGAAAATAGAAGGGTTTAGTTCCATTTTAAAGCAGAACTAAACCCATCAATTTAATGGTGCCAAAAAAACGCTACATTGCCAGCATGCTGAGAATATGGTCACATTTACTTAGGATTTTAGCCAAACCAAATGGCTGAAGTCATAACTGATCACATGTGCAGCATCATGGCAGTTGCAGATTAAACATAAGCCAAGATGGCAGGAAGGTTTAGTTCCGCTTTACATATGCATAAAAATTAACTCACACTTGAGTAAACAGCTGATCATACCAGTGTGAACACAGAGCAACAAAAAGCATAGGATTCTGCATGTTGCGAATTCATAACTCTCCTGTGAATGCAGATTTGATTTTAGAAAGAAAATTAGAACAGAAAATTAAAAAAAGATTTAATGCCATCCCCCCGTGTCAGTGATGACTAGGGTGGTGGTAGAGTAAGCAGAGGATCACTGCTGCGCCCCCACATTCTGCCTTTCCTCAGCCATGGCACATCTGTAGGAGCCAGCCCTTACTGCACATGTGCAGGCCTTCCTTTACGGCGGAGTGCAGAGTCAGCAGTGGATCACTGCTGCGCCCCCACGTGCTGCCCTTCCTCAGCCACGGCCCTTACTGCACATGTGCTACCCTTCCTCTATGCTGGTGTGCAGAGTAAGAAGCAGATCACTGCTGCACCCCCCATGTGCTGCCCTTCCTCAGCCATAGCACATCTGTAGGAGCCAGCCCTGACTCATGTGCTGCCCTTTATGGTGTGTAGAGTAAGCAGTGGTCACCTGGCACCCCATATGCTGCCCTTCCGCTATGATGGTGTGTAAAGCAAGCAGCGGATCACTGCTTGCACCCATCCCACGTGCTGGCCATCATCAGCCAAGGTACATTTGTAGGAGCCGGTTCTGACTCGCCATGTGTGCTACCCTTCCTGCTGTGCCTCCATATGTGGCCCTTCCCCTATGATGGTGTGTAGAGTAAGCAGCGGATCACTGCTGTGCCTCCATGCTGTGCCCTTCCTCTACGGTGGTGTGTAGAGTAAGAAGATCACCGCTGCCCTTCCTCTATTGTGTAGAGTAAGCAGCGGATCACAGCTACAACCCCATGTTCTGCTCTTCCTCTATGATGGTGTGTAGAGTAAGCAGCGGATCACTGCTGTGCCCCCCATCCATGCACTGCCCTTCCTCTATTGTGTAGAGTAAGTAGCAGATCTTTGCTGCATCCCCATGTGCTGCCCTTCCTCTATGATGGTGTGTAGAGTAAGCAGCGTATCATTGCTGCGCCCCCCCATCCATGCGCTGCCCTTTGTCTATTGCGTAGAGTAAGCAGCGGATCACTGCTGCACCCCCCCCCCCCATGTGCTGCCCTTCCTCTATGATGGTGTGTAGGGTAAGCAGCGGATTACTGCTGCACCCCCCCCCCCATGCACTGCCCTTCCTCTATTGTGTAGAGTAAGCAGATCTTTGCTGCATCCCCATGCGCTGCCCTTCGTCTATCGCGTAGAGTAAGCAGCGGATCACTGCTGCACCCCCCCCATATGTGCTGCCCTTCCTCTATGATGGTGTGTAGAGTAAGCAGCGTATCATTGCTGCGCCCCCCCCCCATCCACGCGCTGCCCTTCGTCTATTGCGTAGAGTAAGCAGCGGATCTTTGCTGCATCCCCATGTGCTTCCCTTCCTCTATGATGGTGTGCAGAGTAAGCAGCAGATCACTGCTGCGCACCCCATCCTCAATTGTGTAGAGTAAGCAGCGGATCACTGCTTCGCCCCCCACGTGCTGCCCTTCCTCAATAAGAGTAAACAGCGAATTACTGCTGCGCCCCGATGTCCTGCCCTACCCCAGCCATGGCCCATCTGACTCCCCACATCCTGGCATTGTGAGTGCGGGCCGCACTGTGCACGTGTCGGGCGCGCCGTTATCCCGGTATATAAGAGGAGGCCGCAGTGCATCCGCTCCAGGCTGATCAATACAACAACACGTGCAGCGCTGCCCGGCCGCCTCGTGCACAGCAGAGAGAAGGCCGCCGGGGGGACAGCGCCTCTCCTCCCGCCATCACTACACACTTCTAGGGCGCGTTCCGGCCCTGCCACCTCCCTCCCAGCCGAGGCCTATGACTGTCATCCACTGTGACCGGAGCCGTCACACGTCCGGCGGGGAGCGAGGTACAGCCCGAGCAGCCGGCCGCAGCCGAAAGGATGCTCCGTTATGTGTTCCGGGTGACAGGAGTTCCCCCCGCCCTCCCTCTCCTATGGGTGCCGCTCCCAGTCTCCTCACACACATAGGTGTCGGCTCGCCCGGTCCCAAAACAGAATGTCGGCCGGTGTCCGGCCCGCTCCCGAGACGTGCTGTGAGCTCTTACCGGGGTGACAGAGCCAGAGGTCCGCTGCTGTCGCCGCGCAGTGCCTGGAGACAGGAGGAGGGAGCGCCCCTCTAGGATGGCGGTAAAATAATAAGAGGAGCCTTAGTCCCGCCGCTCGCGCTCATATAGAACAGCGTCAGCACGTACACCTCCCTTGTCTCCCTGGCAACGCGCGCCGGTGTCTTGTCGAATTCAGTCCCCTATCATATAGTGTCCTCCCTGTACTGCGCAGGCGCAGTACAGGGAGGACAAGGAGACGCCGAAAGTCTCCGAAGTTCAACAGCTGATCGTCAGCTGTACACGGCGCCTGCGCATTTATTCTTACCCTATGTCCAGGATCATTCCCCACTATCCAAGTGGACATAGAGTTAGAATAAATATTTGCCGAGCGCAGCGAGGCCGTGCCCGAAGCGTGGCGAGCGAAGCGAGCCCGCGAGGGGCCCTCTTACACTGCCATCGCTAACAGGTGCCCGAGCGCCGTGTACAGCTGATGGTCAGCTGATCAACTTCGGGCATTTTCGGCATCTCCTGCTCCTCCGTACTGCGCAGGCGCTGCGCCTGCGCAGTACGAGGCGGACACTATTTGATAGGAGGACTCTATATGGCAGAACACCGGCCGTCCGGGTTCGCGCGCCTTTCTGGAGGGCGTGGCCAGGTTGCTGTGTGATCTGTCAGTGAAGGCTCATTGCCAACCCTGTAAAGTGATGGGCAGCGGTCAGGGAAGAGATCCAAGCTCCAATCATGACAGAGCACTGCTCAGAAGTCTCCCTTGTGTCATGTGCTAGGCCCCCAGAGCTGGGACTTACACCTCAGAGACTCTTCTTATTGTACTTCTGTAGAACATGCCAGGTGATGGCTACTTGGGTCTCCAGAGTTCTCCTTTGAGACATTTTAGTTGGGTGAAGCACTATTTAAAGGCAAAGTCCACCTGCAGTGCTAAAAAAAAAATAAAATGAATGTTTTCTTGGGGCTCATTTACACTTGCGGCTGTCATTGCCACTCCTTTGAAAAGCAATCCATGGTGGTTTGGGATGCTAATGACAGGCGGCTGGGAGGTGATAAGTCACGTTAAAAGAGAAGTGTGGAAATCCTCATTTTTATTTAATCGTACTTCTCTAGATGGATGCAGCATCAATCCATTGCTGCATCTGTCCCAGGGATGTGCAGGCAGGTAAGGCAGAGCCTCACCTGCCATGAGCATAAAAAAAAGATGGAGGGTCGTAGCTCGTACCCCACCACTGGTCAAAATTTGGGGCTCCTAGCACCAATGGTTGTGGAGATACGGGGCTCCTTGCGCAGCCTGTCAGAAGCTACATACAGATTGTCCAGTTTAACCACTTAGCAACCGGCCCATATCATAACTCTGGGAGGGCGTACTATGACGTCCTCCCAGAATCCCGCTCGCGTGCTGCACCCGAGAACATCCGTGACCGCCTAGTTGCATCAGGTAAACGGCCGCTGATCACGGCCGTTTACCATGTGATCGCTCCGTCCAATGACGAAGCGATCACATATAAACAAACATGACGCCGGTTCCTCTCTCCCCTTTGTGTACTGATTGGTACAGTGTGAGAGGAGAGGGGGAGGGATCAGATGGCAGCAGCGCTGTGGGCTGGATGTGTAGTGCCCACAGCACTTCTCTGTGACAAATGCAGTCACATCCATCCATCCATGCTCAGCAATAGCCTGCAATACTCTGCCATACCATGCAATACTCTGCAATACCCAGCCATACTCTGCAATACCCAGCCATACTCTGCCATACACAGCCATACTCTGCCATACCCTGCCATACTCTGCAATACCCAGCCATACTCTGCCATACCCAGCCATACTCTGCAATACCCAGCCATACCCTGCCATACTCTGCAATACCGTGCCATATGCTGCAATACCGTGCCATACTCTGCAATACCCAGCCATACTCTGCAATACCCTGCCATACCCTGTAATACCCTGCAATACCCTGCCATACTCTGCAATACCCAGCCATACTCTGCCATACTCTGCAATACCCAGCCATACTCTGCAATACTCGGTGATACCCAGCCATACTCTGCAATACTCGGTGATACCCAGCCATACTCTGCAATACCCACCCATACTCTGCAATACTCGGTGATACCCAGGCATACTCTGCAATACCCACCCATACTCTGCAATACTCGGCGATACCCCGCCATACCCTGCCATACCCAGCCATACTCTGCCATGCTCAGCCGTACTCGGCCTCTGTATGTGGCCAGGCTGTGGAAGTCTCACACATGTGATATCACCGTACTCAGGAGGAGTAGGAGAATCTATTTTGGGGTGTCATTTTTGGCATGTACATGCTATGTGTTAGAAATATTGTATAAATGGACAACTTTGTGTTAAAAAGAAATGCGTTTTAACCACTTCCCACCCGCCGGCCGTCATACGACAGCCTTGACTTTATGCGGGGATATCTGAATGATGCCTGTAGCTACAGGCATCATTCAGATATCAGCTTTTCAGCCGGCGATTCCCTACACCATAAGAATGATCATAGCAGCTGTTCCACTGCTTGATCATTCTTATGGGAGGCAGGAGGAGACATTCCCCCCTCCCGCCACCCTCCGGTGCTTCTACCGACTCACCGCTACGATCGAAGCCAGGGTCATTTTTTTTTTCTATTTCAGGCTTCCCAGCCTAGAGGTGAGAGGTGGGGTCTTATTGACCCCATATCTCACTGTAAAGAGGACCTGTCATGCCATATGATTTTGCAAAGAATTGTGGGAAAAAATGACAACTTCAAAAAACTCATCATGCATCTTTATAAATACCTTGGAATGTCTTCTTTCCAAAAAGGGGTAATTTGGGGGGTACTTTTCTGGCTTGTTAGGGTCTCAAGAAATTAGATAGGCCGTCAGTACTTCAGGTGTGATCAATTTTCAGATATTGGCACCATAGCTTTTGGACTCTATAACTTTCACAAAGACCAAATAATATACACCGATTTGGGTTATTTTTACCAAAGATATGTAGCGGTATAAATTTTGGCCAAAATATATGAAGAAAAATTAGTAATTTGCAAAATTTTATAACAGAAACAAAGAAAAATGCATTTTTTTACAGAATTTTCGTTCTTTTTTCTTTTATAGTGCAAAAAACGCAGCGCTGATTAAATACCACCAAAAGAAAGCTCTATTTGTGTGAAAAAAAGGACAACAATTTCATATAGGTACAGTGTTGCATGACTGAGTAATTGTCATTCAAAATGTGAGAGCACTGAAAGGTGAAAATTGGTCTGGTTATTAAGCGGGTTTAAGTGCCCAGTGGTCAAGTGGTTAAATACAAGCTGGCACACTCTCTTTGCAGCAGACTGAGAGGATGAGCTCTCCTCACTTATTGTCAGAGGCACTGAGCTCAAGTGACAGCTTGGAGTCCTGGACCAATAACGAAGTACCATTGGCCCAAGCTGTCAAATAAAAATGCTGCAGTGGAGGCACGCCTTTCACTGCAGTGTTATAGAAGGGGGCATGTGTCTAAAAGACAAATACTCCCTTCCAACCCTCTTAACTACAAGGAAAAAACTTGGCTTTATGAGTATAAGATTTACCCATAATCCCATGTTTTTCTCACACAGTTAAAGAGGAAGTAAACCCCCGATGGGATTACTTCATCTTTTCCTCCCCTGCATCTCATACTAGCCCATTATATGACACTTACCTGCAAACGAAGCCCACACTGTCCCCTGTGCAGGACGCGTCCATCTTCGCCCCTCTTCGGCTCTGTAACTGGCCGCATGTGTGTGGAAGCCGTCAGTCATGGCACATGCTGGGGGAAGAAACAGCATGGTGGTCCGTTTCTTCACAGCGCATGCGCCAATGATGACATCAGTACACTACAAGTGAAAAAGCTCCTAAACAGCGCACGTTTTCCACTACCTATAGGTAAGCCTTATTCTAGGCTTACCTATAGGTAAAAGTCACTTAACCACTTGCCGACCGCCTCACGCCTATATACGTGAGCAGAGCGGCACGGGCAAGCAAAATCACGTACCTAGTACGTGATTGCCTTCCCGCGGGCGGGGGGTCCGATCGGACCCCCCCCCTGTGCCAGCTGCGGTCGGTTTTTGGTTGGGAGCGATGACAGACGAGGGGGAGACCATCCGATCGTGGCCCCCCCCTCGCGATCGCTCCCAGCCAATGGGAAACATCCCCTGCCTCTGTATAGTACACAGAGGCAGAGGATGTGATGTCATCTCTCCTCGGCTGTCAGTTTCCGTTCCAGCGCCGAGGAGAGATGACATGTAAGTAAGTGCACAACACAAACACACACAGTAGAACATGCCAGGCATACATTACACCCCCGATCCCCCCCCGATCGCCCCCCGATCCCCCCCCAATCACCCCCCCCCTGTCACAAACTGACACCAAGCAGGTTTTTTTTTTTTTTTTTTTTTTTTTTTCCTGATTACTGCATAGTGTCAGTTTGTGACAGTTAGCAGTGGTAGGACAGTTACTGTTACCCCCCTGTAGGTCTAGGGTACCCCCCTAACCCCCCCTAATAAAGTTTTAACCCCTTGATCACCCCCTGTCGCCAGTGTCGCTAAGCGATCATTTTTCTGATCGCTGTATTAGTGTCGCTGGTGACGCTAGTTAGTGAGGTAAATATTTAGGTTCGCCGTCAGCGTTTTATAGCGACAGGGACCCCCATATACTACCTAATAAATGTTTTAACCCCTTGATTGCCCCCTAGTTAACCCTTTCACCACTGATCACCGTATAACCGTTACGGGTGACGCTGGTTAGTTAGTTTATTTTTTATAGTGTCAGGGCACCCGCCGTTTATTACCGAATAAAGGTTTAGCCCCCTGATCGCCCGGCGGTGATATGCGTCGCCCCAGGCAGCGTCAGATTAGCACCAGTACCCCCCCTAATAAAGTTTTAACCCCTTGATCACCCCCTGTCGCCAGTGTCGCTAAGCGATCATTTTTCTGATCGCTGTATTAGTGTCACTGGTGACGCTAGTTAGGGACGTAAATATTTAGGTTCGCCGTCAGTGTTTTATAGCGACAGGGACCCCCATATACTATCTAATAAATGTTTTAACCCCTTGATTGCCCCCTAGTTAACCCTTTCACCACTGATCACCGTATAACCGTTACGGGTGACGCTGGTTAGTTAGTTTATTTTTTATAGTGTCAGGGCACCCGCCGTTTATTACCGAATAAAGGTTTAGCCCCCTGATCGCCCGGCGGTGATATGCGTTGCCCCAGGCAGCGTCAGATTAGCGCCAGTACCGCGAACACCCACGCACGCACCGTACACGCACCGTACACCTCCCTTAGTGGTATAGTATCTGAACGCATCAATATCTGATCAGATCTATACTAGCGTCCCCAGCAGTTTAGGGTTCCCAAAAACGCAGTGTTAGCGGGATCAGCCCAGATACCTGCTAGCACCTGCGTTTTGCCCCTCCGCCCGGCCCAGCCCACCCAAGTGCAGTATCGATCGATCACTGTCACTTACAAAACACTAAACGCATAACTGCAGCGTTCGCAGAGTCAGGCCTGATCCCTGCGATCGCTAACAGTTTTTTTGGTAGCATTTTGGTGAACTGGCAAGCACCAGCACCTGCCCCAGGCAGCGTCAGGTTAGCGCCAGTACCACTAACACCCACGCACGCAGCATACACCTCCCTTAGTGGTATAGTATCTGAACGGATCAATATCTGATCCGATCAGATCTATACTAGCGTCCCCAGCAGTTTAGGGTTCCCAAAAACGCAGTGTTAGCGGGATCAGCCCAGATACCTGCTAGCACCTGCGTTTTGCCCCTCCGCCCGGCCCGGCCCAGCCCACCCAAGTGCAGTATCGATCGATCACTGTCACTTACAAAACACTAAACGCATAACTGCAGCGTTCGCAGAGTCAGGCCTGATCCCTGCGATCGCTAACAGTTTTTTTTGTAGCGTTTTGGTGAACTGGCAAGCACCAGCGGCCTAGTACACCCCGGTCGTAGTCAAACCAGCGCTGCAGTAACACTTGGTGACGTGGCGAGTCCCATAAGTGCAGTTCAAGCTGGTGAGGTGGCAAGCACAAGTAGTGTCCCGCTGCCACCAAGAAGAAGACAAAC
Source organism: Lithobates clamitans (assembly GCA_037952925.1). Taxonomy (NCBI): domain Eukaryota; kingdom Metazoa; phylum Chordata; class Amphibia; order Anura; family Ranidae; genus Lithobates; species Lithobates clamitans. The sequence continues at coordinate 3,144,612 of JBBGZY010000019.1, read as the reverse complement.
ACAGGCCCGTCGTGCCCATAGTGCCCTTCCTGCTGCATTCGCCAATCCTAATTGGGAACCCACCGCTTCTGCAGCGCCCGTACTTCCCCCATTCACATCCCCAACCAAATGCAGTCGGCTGCATGAGAGGCATTTTCTTTATGTCCTCCCGAGTACCCCTACCCAGCGAACCCCCCCAAAAAAGATGTCGTGTCTGCAGCAAGCGCGGATATAGGCGTGACACCCGCTATTATTGTCCCTCCTGTCCTGATAATCCTGGTCTTTGCATTGGTGAATGTTTTGAACGCTACCATACACTAGTTGAGTATTAGCGTAGGGTACAGCATTGCACATACTAGGCACACTTTCACAGGGTCTCCCAAGATGCCATCGCATTTTGAGAGACCCGAACCTGGAACTGGTTACAGTTATAAAAGTTACAGTTACAAAAAAAAAGTGTAAAAAAAAAAAAAAAACACAAACAAAAATAAAAAAAAATAGTTGTCGTTTTATTGTTCTCTCTCTCTATTGTTCTGCTCTTTTTTACTGTATTCTATTCTGCAATGTTTTATTGTTATTATGTTTTATCATGTTTGCTTTTCAGGTATGCAATTTTTTATACTTTACCGTTTACTGTGCTTTATTGTTAACCATTTTTTTGTCTTCAGGTACGCCATTCACGACTTTGAGTGGTTATACCAGAATGATGCCTGCAGGTTTAGGTATCATCTTGGTATCATTCTTTTTAGCCAGCGGTCGGCTTTCATGTAAAAGCAATCCTAGCGGCTAATTAGCCTCTAGACTGCTTTTACAAGCAGTGGGAGGGAATGCCCCCCCCCCCACCGTCTTCCGTGTTTTTCTCTGGCTCTCCTGTCTCAACAGGGAACCTGAGAATGCAGCCGGTGATTCAGCCAGCTGACCATAGAGCTGATCAGAGACCAGAGTGGCTCCAAACATCTCTATGGCCTAAGAAACCGGAAGCTACGAGCATTTTATGACTTAGATTTCGCCGGATGTAAACAGCGCCATTGGGAAATTGGGGAAGCATTTTATCACACCGATCTTGGTGTGGTCAGATGCTTTGAGGGCAGAGGAGAGATCTAGGGTCTAATAGACCCCAATTTTTTCAAAAAAGAGTACCTGTCACTACCTATTGCTATCATAGGGGATATTTACATTCCCTGAGATAACAATAAAAATTATTTAAAAAAAAAAAAAAATGAAAGGAACAGTTTAAAAATAAGATAAAAAAGCAAAAAAATAATAAAGAAAAAAAAATAAATAAAAAGCACCCCTGTCCCCCCTGCTCTCGCGCTAAGGCGAACGCAAGCGGCGGTCTGGCGTCAAATGTAAACAGCAATTGCACCATGCATGTGAGGTATCACCGCGAAGGTCAGATCGAGGGCAGTAATTTTAGCAGTAGACCTCCTCTGTAAATCTAAAGTGGTAACCTGTAAAGGCTTTTAAAGGCTTTTAAAAATGTATTAATTTTGTTGCCACTGCACGTTTGTGCGCAGTTTTAAAGCATGTCATGTTTGGTATCCATGTACTCGGCCTAAGATCATCTTTTTTATTTCATCAAACATTTGGGCAATATAGTGTGTTTTAGTGCATTAAAATTTAAAAAAGTGTGTTTTTTCCACAAAAAATGCGTTTGAAAATCGCTGCGCAAATACTGTGTGAAAAAAAAAAATGAAACACCCACCATTTTAATCTGTAGGGCATTTGCTTTAAAATAATATATAATGTTTGGGGGTTCAAAGTAATTTTCTTGCAAAAAAAATACATTTTTTCATGTAATCAAAAAGTGTCAGAAAGGGCTTTGTCTTCAAGTGGTTAGAAGAGTGGGTGATGTGTGACATAAGCTTCTAAATGTTGTGCATAAAATGCCAGGACAGTTCAAACCCCCCCAAATGACCCCATTTTGGAAAGTAAACACCCCAAGCTATTTGCTGAGAGGCATGTCGAGTCCATGGAATATTTTATATTGTGACACAAGTTGCGGGAAAGAGACACATTTTTTTTTTTTTTTTTTTTTTTTGCACAAAGTTGTCACTAAATGATATATTACTCAAACATGCCATGGGAATATGTGAAATTACACCCCAAAATAAATTCTGCTGCTTCTCCTGAGTACGGGGATACCACATGTGTGGGACTTTTTGGGAGCCTAGCCGCGCACGGGACCCCGAAAACCAAGCACCGCCTTCAGGCTTTCTAAGGCCGTAAATTTTTGATTTCACTCTTAACTGCCTATCACAGTTTCGGAGGCCATGGAATGCCCAGGTGGCACAAAACCCCCCCAAATTACCCCATTTTGGAAAGTAGACACCCCAAGCTATTTGCTGAGAGGTATAGTGAGTATTTTGCAGACCTCACTTTTTGTCACAAAGTTTTGAAAATTGAAAAAAGAAAAAAAAAAATTTTTTTCTGGTCTTTCTTCATTTTCAAAAACAAATGAGAGCTGCAAAATATTCACCATGCCTCTCAGCAAATAGCTTGGGGTGTCTACTTTCCAAAATGGGGTCATTTGGGGGGGGTTTGTGCCATCTGGGCATTTTATGGCCTTCAAAACTGTGATAGGCAGTGAGGAGTGAAATCAAAAATGTATGCCCTTAGAAATCCTGAAGGTGGTGCTGGGTTTTCGGGGCCCCGTACGCGGCTAGGCTCCCAAAAAGTGCCACACATGTGGTATCCCCGTACTCAGGAGAAGCAGCTGAATGTATTTTGGGGTGCAATTCCACATATGCCCATGGCCTGTGTGAGCAATATATCATTTAGTGACAACTTTTTGTAAATTTTTTTTTTTTTTTTGTCATTATTCAATCACTTGGGACAAAAAAAATAAATATTCAATGGGCTCAACATGCCTCTCAGCAATTTCCTTGGGGTGTCTACTTTCCAAAATGGGGTCATTTGGGGGGGGGGTTGTGCCATCTGGGCATTTTATGGCCTTCAAAACTGTGATAGGCAGTGAGGAGTGAAATCAAAAATGTATGCCCTTAGAAATCCTGAAGGTGGTGCTGGGGTTTCGGGGCCCCGTACGCGGCTAGGCTCCCAAAAAGTGCCACACATGTGGTATCCCCGTACTCAGTAGAAGCAGCTGAATGTATTTTGGGGTGCAATTCCACATATGCCCATGGCCTGTGTGAGCAATATATCATTTAGTGACAACTTTTTGTAAATTTTTTTTTTTTTTTTTTTTTTTTCAATTCAATCACTTGGGACAAAAAAAATAAATATTCAATGGGCTCAACATGCCTCTCAGCAATTTCCTTGGGGTGTCTACTTTCCAAAATGGGGTCATTTGGGGGGGGGGTTTGTACTGCCCTGCCATTTTAGCACCTCAAGAAATGACATAGGCAGTCATAAACTAAAAGCTGTGTAAATTCCAGAAAATGTACCCTAGTTTGTAGACGCTATAACTTTTGCGCAAACCAATAAATATACGCTTATTGACATTTTTTTTACCAAAGACATGTGGCCGAATACATTTTGGCCTAAATGTATGACTAAAATTTAGTTTATTGGATTTTTTTTATAACAAAAAGTAGAAAATATCATTTTTTTTCAAAATTTTCAGTCTTTTTCCGTTTATAGCGCAAAAAATAAAAACGGCAGAGGTGATCAAATACCATCAAAAGAAAGCTCTATTTGTGGGAAGAAAAGGACGCAAATTTCGTTTGGGTAGAGCATTGCATGACCGCGCAATTAGCAGTTAAAGCGACGCAGTGCCGAATTGTAAAAAGTGCTCTGGTCAGGAAGGGGGTAAATCCTTCCGGGGCTGAAGTGGTTAAAAGGGTTTACAACCACTTTAAGAGGGAGAATCTGCTGCTGCTGGAAAGTTACTTTTTAATGAAGCTAAATAATGTATTATTATGCTATATGTTATAACATAATAACTTATTATTTATCTATTTACTGTGAAATTACTGGTTTGAAGTTATAACTTCAAACTTCAGTAATTTGTCTGTTGAGCCATCTGCTCGAGAAGGCCAATTCTGACACTTCTCTCCTACATGTAAAAATCATAATTTTTTTCCTAGTAAAATTACTCAGAATATTATATGTATATATTTTTAGCAGACACCCTAGGGAATAAAATGGTGGTCGTTGCAACTTGGGTTTTTTTATTTTTTGCGCTATAAAAGAAAAAAGACTGAATTCTGTAAAAAAAATAATTTCTCTTCGTTTCTGTTGTAAAATTTTGAAAATTAGTAATTTTTCTTTATAAAGTTTGGCCAAAATTTATACTGCAACATATCTTTGGTAAAAAATCACCTAAATCGGTGTATATTATTTGGTCTTTGTGAAAGTTATAGAGTCCACAAGCTATGGTGCCAACCTCTGAAAATTGACCACACCTGATGTACTGATGGCCTATCTCATTTCTTGAGACCCTAAGGCCCCTTTCACATGATCGGACGGTTCAGGTCCGCCTGTCAGTTTTGACGGCGGACCTGAACGGGCGCTCCATGTTAGTCTATGGAGCGTCGGATGTCAGCGGAGACATGTCCGCTGACATCCGACCCAGTCCGATCCGCTAAAAGCAGACGGATGGCTCTACGTCCAGGTCCGTCGCTGGCGGATCGGGTGAGATCTGATAAAAACGGACACGCTGTCTGTTTTCATCCGATCCCTCCATAGGCGGCAGCGGCACCTGACAAGCCCCTCCCCGCTCAGTGAGCAGAGAGGGACCTGTCATCCGCCGGCTCAGCGGAGATCAGCGGACAGATCTCCCGCTGAGCGGGCGGACCGAGGCGGGCTCTGTAGAAACGGAGTCCGCCTCGTGTGAAAGGGGCCTTACAAGCCAGGAAAGTACAAATACCCCCCAAATGACCCCTTTTTGGAAAGAAGACATTCCAAGGTATTAAGAGGCATGATGAGTTTTTTGAAGTTGTAATTTTTTCCCACAATTCTTTGCAAAATCAAGATTTTTTTTTTCACAAAACTGTTATATTAGAGGGTTATTTCTCACACACAGCATATGCATAGCGCAATTTACACCCAGAACACATTCTACTACTCCTCCTGAGTATGACAATACCACATGTGTGAGACTTTTACACAGCGTGGCCACATACAGAGGCGCAACATGCAGGGAGCACTATCAGGCGTTCTTGGAGCATAAATTGCACATATAATTTCTTGACTACCTCTTACACTTTTGAAGGCCCTGGAGCACCAGGACAACGGAAACGCCTCAAAAATGACCCCATTTTGGAAAGAAAACAACCCAATGTATAATCTATGAGGCATAATGAGTCTTTTGAACATGTAATTTTTTTCTACAAGTTTTTGGAAAATGTGTAAAGAAAATGAAAACGCTTTTTTTTTTTTACACAAAGTTGTCCATTTATTCAATATTTCTAACAAATAGCATGTACATTCCAAAAATTACACCCCAAAAACAGATTCTCCTACTTCTCCCGAGTACGGCGATACCACATGTGCAAGACTTTTACACAGCCTGGCCACATAGAGATGCCCAACATGCAGGGAGCACCATAAGGTTTTCTAAGTTTCAAATCTAATTTGACTACCTATTACACTTTTGTGAGGCACTCTAGTGGCATGGATGAGAACTGATGTGGCATGGATGAACATGAATGGGGATGGATGAGCCATGGATGGGGATGGCTGAGTATGGATGGGATGACTGAGCATGAATGAGTATGGCTGGGTACAGCCGGGTACAGCTGAGTACGGCTTATCACGGCTGAGTATGGCTGGGTAAGGCTGAGTATGGCTGGGTATGGCTGAGTATGACTGGGTATGGCTGAGTATGGATGGGGGTGGATGGGATGGCTGAGCATGGATGGATGGATGAGTATTGCTGAGTATAGATGGATGGCTGAGCATGGATGGATGAGTATTGATGAGGATGGATTTCTGAGCATGGATGGATGAGTATTGCTGAGTATGGATGGATGGATGAGTATTGCTGAGTATGGATGGATGGATGAGTATTTCTGAGTATGGATGGATGGATGAGTATTGATGAGGATGAATGGATGGATGAGTATTGATGAAGATGGATGGCTGAACACCAGAACACCTCTCTCCCCTCTCCTCTCACACTGTACCGATCAGTACAGAGAGGGGAGAGAGAAACCGGATATGACGCCGGTTTGTTTACAAGTGATCGTTCGCTCTGTCATTTGAAGGAGCAATCACGTGGTAAACGGCCGCTGTCAGCGGCAATTTACCGTGATCCTTGATGCGCCAGGTCCTCCAGACCCGGCAGTCATGGATATTCCCGGGTGCGCGCCCCAGGGGGCGCACGGGAGCAAGATTCTGGGAGGAAGTCAATGTATGCCCTCCCAGAGTTATCGAGCCGCGCTGTAGCCGTCATTCGGCTATGGCGCGGTTGTTAACTGATTAAAATTGCGCACACTTGTGGAGCGGCGCCAAACTTCAGTACTTAAAAATCTCCATAGTCGACGCTTAATATTTTTTACAGGTTACATATTTAGAGTTACAGAGGAGGTCTAGTGCTAGAATTATTGCACTTGCTTGTTCTCGATACCTCACGTGTGGTTTGCACAATGTTTACATATGCTAAACAAAGCTTATGCTGGTTAAATTAGCAAAATATAAGAACTAATGAAGGTGCTATATATAATCTATATAATCAGAGAATGGTTCAGGTTCTATTATTTTATTATATTGATTATATATGGCACTTTGATTAGTTCTCATAGTTTACTAATTTAACCAACATAAGGACTTGTTTAAACAAAAACAGGACTGTTGGTAGCTAATGGGAATCGAATACGTAACTTGTGAATATGTAACCTGTGTGTATCTGGCTCTGATACTAGCCAGTGCCCCACCAGCTACTGACCTCACCGCACGTCACTGATCTGTCCCCCGATGGCTCTAGCACTGAGAACTGAGCGATCAAACACCACTAATTGCTAGGTTCTCAGAGCTTCCTGAGCAGAGAGCTGGTGACTGTCAGTCATCGCTGTCTGGTCTTACTCCCTCCCCCCCACGCTCACTAGAGCGCTGGGCTGTGGAGGGGCGGGAGCAGCTGGCACAGGCTCTCAGCGGCTCGAACTGCACTCCTGTGATCCACAGGAGAAGTACAGCCAAACAAGCTTTGTCTGTACTTAGACTCTGGTTTCAAAACAAAGAAATATTTTTAAGTACCTGTATATATTCTTAAAGTGGTTCTAAAGCCTTAAAGTGGTTGTAAATGCATTAAGATAAAAAACCTTCTGTGTGCAGCAGCCCCCTAATACTTACCTGAGCCCCATCTAGATCCAGCGATCTTGAACAAGAGACTCGGCTGTCCTGGACTCCCCTTCTCATTGGCTGAGACAGCAGCACTTCACCATTGGCTCCTGCTGCTTTCAATCATAGCCAGTGAGCCAATGAGAAAAGAACGGGCTGGGGCCATGGCTCTGTGTCTAAATGGACACAAGAAGCTGCGGCTCAGCTTGGGTGCCCCAATCACAAGCTGCTTGCTGTGGGGGAACTCAACAGGAGGGAAGGACCAGGAGCACCGAAAAGGGAACCGAGAAAAGGAGGATCTGGGCTGCTCTGTGCAAAACCACTACACAGAGCAGGTAAGTATAACGTTTATTATTTTTAACAAAAAAAAAAGACTTTAGTATTACTTTAAGGTTTTTCATCTTAATGCATTAAGGTGAAAAAGCTTCTGTGCTGTAGCCCCCTCTTTTCTTACCTGAGCCTGATCCGATCCAGCAATGTGCTAGAGAGCAGCGACTCCTGCCACTGTCTCCCTCCTCATTGGGCAGATTGATAGCAGCAGGAGCCATTGGCTCCCGCTGCTGTCAATCAAATTCTGTGACGCTCAGGCAGGTCCGAGTACCACTGTCTGTGTGAATGGGCTTGGGAGCCAGCACACACGGGTGGCCCCATGGAAATGGCTTTCCGCGGGGGGCACCCGCTGAAGAGGAGGGGCCTGGAGCGCTGGCGGGGGACCACAGAATAAGAGGATCGGGGCAGCTCTGTACAAAAGCATTGCACAGAGCTGGTAAGTATAGACATGTTTGTTATTTTGATAAAAAAAAACAAAGGTTTAATATCACTTTAACTAGAAAAGTACTGTCTATTGCTCTCAGCCTCATCCAAATCTCCTTTGTTTTGCTGCTGTGATCTGACTTCCTGTTAGAGAATGGCTATGTTCGCTCTCCATGGTGCCACTGTATGTGGGAATGTAGCCACCCTCTCTCCCCCCCACACTCCCCAAAATGGCGTGTGGGATTTGTAGTGTACTTAGAGCTGTGAACATGACCACAACTAACGTGCACAGCTCATTCCAAAGAAACAGAAGTGAGTGGAAGAAGGAAAGATTTGGTAGCCCAGGAAGGGCATTATATGGAAGCAGAAAAACACTATAAAAAACAATTTAATGTAAAAGAGATTATAGCCCCCATTAAGTAGGGGATGTGTATGGCTTTTTTCTTTAGAGAAATTGGATATAGTTTAGTTTCATTTAAAAAACCTCAATAATGGATACTTTCACCCCCTTCCTGCCTAGGCCAGTTTTCAGATTTCAGCGCTATCACACTTTGAATGGCAATTATCCAAATTATTTTTTTGTTTTTCCATAAGAGTTTTGTTGATGTATAAACTGGAAGTTACAAGCCATAAGCATATAAAACAAAAAGGGAAGACCAACATAGTTAACAAAATTAAGGAGGAGCTGGCATTCCACAAGAGAATGAATAATAAAAGGTAACATCTCATGATGTCCAGCCAGGTTAGAAAAGTAGACATACTCTGTCAGAAATGCTCAGAGGCAGGGCATAAGCTATTACAATACAGTAGTGTCATTGACAGAGTTAATTACAGAGAGGAGGAAATGATTAAGAGAATGCATTATTGCATGGGAGGGGAAGAGAAAAAGGGGGGAAGAAGGGAGGGGGGGAGAGAGAGGAGGGGAAGAAAAGGATAAAAAGAGTATAGAAAGAAAACACAGGGGTCAGTTATTAAGCTGAAGGTAGGGTTTAGGGGTAGGAGATACAGACTCATTCATTCTCCCACCCCCTGCAGTAGGGCAAATGAGTGGCCCTTGTAAGCTACAGGGATAAAAGGGAGGACTCCCAATAATGTAAGCAATGAAGGACCAAATGGGCCCAAGGGGCATTCCAACAAACAGCACCTAGGGGCATAGGTCTCGATATGTTGAGGCTGTTTTAAAGCGAGTCCAACGGAACCAAGTCTAAGTGGATTTAGACAGTCGTTCTCATGAAATCGTGACCCAAATTCAATTTTTATTATTATTTTGAGACAAACAGAGCTTTCTTTTGGGGGTATTTAAAGGGGATCTCCGCCCTCACCATCCAATTTTTTTGGTTTGTTCAATCATTTTTCACAATGTATAAAAAAATGCAGAAAATAGTGCACAGTAGAATGTACCAAAAGTTGCAAAGGCTGCTGATATTAGGCTAAAAAAGGAAAACCTGTACATACGAAAAATAAATGTTGGCACACTTCAAAGGTGGATATAACATCAGATAGTAGAAAGTCGTCAGGTAAGACCACTGGGGATAATGATGAACTGGGGTGGTATAGTATCAAAACATCTTATATGTATACAGCGAGAAGGAGCAGACGAGAGAAGAAAAGGCTGCTGGAGAGTTGAGAAGAGTAAAAGGGGTGAAAGAGACAGAGAAAAAAGGGCAAGTAGGGGGTGGAAGAGATGGGGGGTGGGAGTCGGCCAGGAGGATACTAGTCATTAAGATCATGATAGTGCAGAGTGTGTCTTCATAAGTCTAGTATCATGCGATCAAAATCTCTTGGGAGAAATGTCACGATAAAGGGGTCCCGAAAAAGTCAGGTCACCTGTATCCAGGTGAGAGATGCACCCCGTTGGGGTCAGGAGTGCACCGCTATGATAGTGGACCCTAAGGCTGACTGCTGCAGATGGAACTCGGGGTGGTTCAGGAAGGCAGGTCCCCTGGAGCACCAACACGGATCCCACAGTGAGTTAGAGCATAGATTCCCCAGGGCGCGGAGTCTAAGAGCCAGTTGGTGTTCACCAGAGCCTTTAGTGGTGAGGATGGACTGGGCTGCAACTGGCTCCAGGTCGCGGCCCCCAGGGTCTCCCAGCTCATGCTCACGGTAGGCTACAGGAGGATGGAGAGGAGACAGCAGCCCAGGACAGCAAGGAATAGTAAGGAGGTAGCCAAATGTCGGGGCAACTACCAGACAAGGATAACAAAGAACACGCCAAAAGTCAGGGTCACAGGCAAACAGGGATAGTCGAGAACGCGCCAAAGGTCAGGGTCACAAGCAGACAGGAATAGTCGGGAACACGCCAAGATCGGTAACAGAGACAGAGACAAACTTAGAGCACACGGCAAAAAGGAAGCCAAACACACAATATTGCACGGCAAGGCAGGCTTGGAGAATACGGTGTTAAACAGTGGTTCCTGTTGAGGCTAGGGTGGAGCCACACAGAGGGAAGATTACTTAAGCATGCAGGTGTGAGAGTACAAGCCTCAAGGCTGATACACAGACCAGGTAAGAGACACACAGGTCATGAATGTATTACTGCAAGGTCATGACACGGAACTTAGGCATCATGTTCTGCAGTTGAGCCGTTAGCTTCTCGTTAACTAAAATTTAACTTCTAAGATAGAGATGCATGGTGATAACCAGGCTTATGATAGAACCTGCTTAGTTGCAGTGAGGATATGCGTCATGAGGATAAATTGGAATTTAGTGACCCCTTCAGGTTTGCGATTCAGGAGGGCCTCAGCAGGGTTTAGCGCAGGGGCTGTCAGAAAAAAAAGGGCAAACAGGCTTTGGTGCACTTGCTGCCAAAAGTTTTGAGCAAATGGACAGGACCACCAAGTGTGAAAGAAGCTTCAGAGTTTTGGCCAACCACAAAAGCAATATGCCGAGACAGCTAAGATGTGTGCCAGTCTGCTTGGAACAATGTACCATCGAAGTAGTACTTTAGAACTAGTTTTCACTGCAGCTACATTCCTGGGAGCATGCTTTCGTGGTCGCCCAGATCAGGTCCCATTGAGATTTAATCATGGGTTAATGCAGATCCCATTCCCATTTTGAAACATAATTTAAAGGCTGGAGCATTCATTTAGCCATTAAAAGATTGTAAAGAAGAGAGATCAAACCCATTGAGTGGGAGTAATTTTTGCATTTGTTTTCAAAGGGTTTTAGAGGTCCAGGATCTGCCATCTAAGCGTATCGTAGAAAGGACATAGTGTTTTTTACGTGTAGACACAGTATCTAAATAGCTCAGATTGTGGAAAGCATAGTGAGGATTGTAGGTCTGCGAAAGTCTTAAAGCCTCTTGGGGTCAACGGAGAGTAGAAATGGGTCACCTTTGAGGCGATCCAGTTAGGGAAAGTTCTGGGAGACTCAAAGCCAGGGAAAAAAGAGTAACTTTATTGCGGGTGTTAAGATACTTACCCGCCCAGCAGGTCCAGCTGTGTTCTGCAGATTCCTTTCAGAATTCTGCCCCCACTCTGTCCCATGCCACTATCTTCTTTGGTGACGGCACCAAGAGGCCCTCTGGCCTTTCCCAGGTTCAGCCACCAGGCCTCACAATGACGCGCCCCTATGCCTGCCTCCCTCTCATTTTTTCAATAAAGGATTATGCCTCCTGAAATATGTGGCATGCATATTCAAGGAGGCGCAGCGTGCATAATGCACATCATTCACCCAAGCGAGTGACATGCATGGGGGGGTGGGCCTGAAGATTTTATCGAAACAAAAAGTCCACTAAGTGTGCAGAGGAGAGGAGGCAACTCTAATATCAGAGTGAAGATCCGCTTTATCACCACTGGGATTTTTATTTTATGCTATATATGCGAAAAATGCAGAAACTTTAGAAAACATTTGCATTTATTTTTGCAAATAAATAATTCTTTCTTAATCAGTTTAGGCCAAAATGTATTCTGCTACATTTCTTTTTTTTTTTAAATAACCCAAATCAGTGTATCTATGGTATATACATATATATATTTGAAAATCAGTCCTGATATATTGACTGCCTATCTCATTTTTTGAGGTCCTAAAATGCCAGGACAGTACAAATACCCCCTAAATGACCCCTTTTTGGAAACATTTTTGGACAGTTTAAGGTGATAAGTAAAAAGTATGGTGAGTTATCTGTAGCTGTAATTTTTTTGTTACAGTTTTTTGGAAAACCAAATTTCATTTTTTTTTCACAAAGTTGTCATTTTAACAAGTCATGTCTCACATACAGCATAGGCATACTTATAATTACACCCCAAAACACATGTGCTATGCCTCCAGAGTAGGGGGATACTACACATGCAAGACTTTTTCACAGCCTAGATGCATAGAGGGGCCCAAAATCCAAGGAGCACCTCTGGGCTTTCAAGAAACAGAAATTACGCATAAGTTACACATCCAATTTCTTGACTACCTAACACATTTTTGGAGGCCCTGGAGAACAAGGACCGTGAAAACACCTCCAAACTGACCCATTTTGGAAAGGAAAGACTCCAATGTAATCTCTTTTGCTACATGTTTTTGAAAAATGCAGTAAAGAAATATGAATTTGTTTTACACAATGTTCTCAATTAATACGATATTTTTAACATTCATCATGGTCATATTTAGAATTACAACCTAAAACACAATCTGCTACTCCTCCCGAGTATGGTGATACCACATGTATGAGACTTTTTTTACAGCCTAGCCACATAGAGGGGCCTAAAATTCAGGGAGCACCTTCAGGCACTCTAGGGGCATAAATTACGCATCTAATTTCCTGACTTATGCCCCGTACACACGATCAGAAATTCCGCCAGCCAAGTCCGATGAGAGCTTTTGGTCGGAAATTGCAACCGTGTGTATGCTCCATCGGACTTTTGCTGGCGGAATTCCCGCCAGCAAAAGATTGAGAGCAGGTTCTCTATTTTTCGGTCGGAAAAAGTTCCTATGCGAAAATGCGTTCGTCTGTATGCTATTCGGATGCGCAAAAAATCACCCATGCTCAGAATCAAGTACGAGACAAAAGTGCTCGGTCTGGTAAAACTAGCATTCGTAATGGAGTTAGCACATTCATCACGCTGTAAATTTTTGGATCTTTTAATGCAGCACATTCTTTTTTTCTTTGTAATGCTAAAATAATGAATTTGTTTTGCTGCTGATATTCACACAGAGTTCTGACAAACTTATTTCTTTATTATTTCTCGTGATCTCCTAAATAATCTTTTTTGTTTTTAAAGCCAGATCTCCATAATAATATTTAGAATTATTTTTTATAGTCATTTTTTTTAAATCAAGATCTTCTGGTTTTTTTGATAATTTTAAAACTATTTTCTAGTGATCTCCATAATTTTTTTTTTTTGTGTGTCAAGTTTTCACAACAACATTATTATCTTGTATTTTTAAAGCTCAAGGAGGTTGGTTCCCTTGTTAATTAGACAGTAGACATTGTATTTTTAAAATGTACCTGCCTATTTACAAACAAGCTGTCCTATTTGAAGAAAAACACATAGGCAAGTATTTTCATATAAAAAAATCTCCATTTATTCTGGCTCATAACAAAATAAAGAGGAAGGCAATGCTGGAGAAGCTGCTTGAATTTGCGAAGGCTTTGTACCCCAGGCCACACATCAACTCTTTGTAAATAAAAATTGGTAGCCTGAGAAGTCCATATAATAGGGAGCACAATCTGGTCCAGGACTCCCAGAGATCAGGAACAGCAGCAGATGACATATATGTCCCCAGGCTGTGGTACTACAACAGCCTGCGTCTTCTGTCAGACCAGACTGAACCCAGGCCATGAGGTTCTTGTCTTCCCTACAGCCTTCTCTCCACGCTTGACCGCAGCCTTCCCTACAGCCTTCCTTGGAGGCTGTGGCTCTGGAGGTAGACTTGTGGCAGGAGGAGGAGGAGGAGGATGGGTGAGTGCACATAAGTGCATGTTATCAGTCATTTGGCCCCTCAACCCCTCATGAAGGGCCTCAAAAATAATCTTCTCACAGATGAGGTGTTGGCCCTCCTCTATTTGCTACAATTTTGCAGCTACATAGCAGCCATAGGCCTCTTCAGTGTTGGGGGGGTGTTTTCAGCGCCGCATTAGCGTCCTTAATGAGGCCCAGTGCTGCGTCCTCCACATTACTCCCCTTCCTGGCCCTTTTTGCTGTAAGGCGGAGGGGAGGCACCTGGGATTGGGTAAGGCTACTGGGCCTGGCCACCTCCTGGCTGACACTTACCCCCGCCACCTCCTGGCTGATACCCTTGCCTCCTCCTGGCTGCCACATTCCAGAGCCTCGTCCTGGCTGAGGTCTTCCTGTGTATGAAAAAGGGACATAGTTTTAGTTTTTGGTTCCTCAATCACACACAATTTTCAGCTCATGACTGTTGCAAATTGAATGTTAATAAATAGAAAAGACTATTATTCTGAGCCCATCATTTTTCATTCTTGTCATCATTTTTGGCCCCTACTGTCTATTGATATGTAAAACACTTTTTGTTAAATCATTCATTTGTTATCAATAATAACATCTAGTTAACAACAATCATTTTCGGACAATAAATATGTTAAAAAATACTATACTGTGCTCCTCAACTTCTTCCAGGATGGAAGGCCCAGGTTGGTCCTCAGAAGCCTCAGCTGGGGTTGAGGGAAAGGTGGATGGAAGTGTAGAAAGTGATTCCCTGGCTTTAATCTGGTCTTCCAGAAACCACATCCTGTTGTAGTACCACAGACTGGGTACATACACATCCCTTGCTGCTGCTCCTGATTTTATGGAAGCCTGGACCTTATTAAGCTCCTTCCAATACGTGCTTCTCAAGCTACCAATTTTCTTATCCACAAACTCGATGTCTGTGTCGGGGACCTGCGTCTTTACAAATTGCAGCAGTTTTTCCAGCGATGCCTTCCTAGCTGGTTTATTTCGATATAAGGTGCTTTTAACCTCCCACAAATTTCTCATATCCCTGTATCTGTCTATGAACTGGCCCATGAATTCCGGGTCCGGGTCTTTGACGAAGCACAAGACAAAAACACTAATATCAGGCTAAACTCTCCTAATCTTATCCCAATATAGGCCTCAGTCTCGAATCAGTATAGGCTACTGATGTCCCAAGTTAAAATGTTACCTTCGTTCCCAGGATCGGCACTTCCTCCACTCACAGATCGTACATACGACACACGCGTGTTGTTAGCTTTATATACACTGCGCATGCGTGAAACTCCGACCACGTAGCCCGCCCCTGACGTTTTTTCTAGAATATTCTTCTCTTTCGTCGCAGTGGGAGAGGAACATGGTGGAGACACAGCAGGTGCGTAATTGCAGTAACGAGGAGGAAAGCCCGGAGCCAGAAACATCAGGATCCTGCAGGAGATTTAAGGCCTCAAATATGGCCTTTGTAGAGTTGGTGGATATGGTGGACATCTTGAAGAGGGCCGACTATGACGGAAAGTATGGACCTTACCTAAACCCAATACCGAGAAAGGCCAAGCAAGATCATGTCTAAAGTTGTGAAGAGTCTGTACAAGAATTTTGGGGTATGGCGATCCAAGGAGCAATTGAGGAAATGCTGGTCAGACCTGAAATTAAGGGAGCAGGATCAGTACAGAAGGATCAAGAAAGTGCTTCTAAAAAGTAAGTACTGTACTTGTCGTGTGTTCCTATTATTATTACTACTTGCATGTTGCTCCATGTGCTTTTCTTCACTGTTGCACAGTTTTAAATGGCTACTTTCATGTTCGTGGGCACAGTAATCGATCGCAGTAAACATCGTTTGTTTGCCAACTAAATACGATGTTTTTGGCAGATACAGGGTTAACTACATTTGGTCATGCTAATTTGTATTAAAAGAAGTTTAGGACATTGTTGTCTAGATGTGTTTGAAACTAGAATGAATTGCAAACTTGATTCAGTGTAATGGAAGGAGAGGACACTCAGCAGCTGTTTACACATCTGGACTCAGGAGCATTAGTGTGGGAAACCAGAACAAACTTTTTAGGGTGTCCCACACAGGTACTCCAGTGGATACTTGGGGTGTCTCCATGTGTGAAACTTGTCCAAAGAAGATAGGTATTCCAGCTTTGGTAAGGGAAAAAATCATGTCTTCAGCTTGGAACTCTGCCAAAACAGACAATTGTACCCCACTTCCAAGCAATGTTTCATATTCCTATTTCTGGCCTCAAATATCTGTGTGCTAAGTATACCTTTTGTTTCATTATCATAGGGGAGAAAAGACTCAGGACGTCTGAGCACATCAGAATGTCTGAAGAAGGGGAACAAAGGACACTACAAACTCAGGATGTGGAGGGAGGAGAGGTGGAAGAAGTGGTTGAAATTGTCACCACAACAGGTCAGTGTCTGACACCACAGATTCAGGTAATAGATGTATGCCTGCATATTTATAATACATGGTGTGTAATTTTTCTTTTAGGTGATGTGCATGTTGTGGAAGAAACTTCTCATTTCACCAGTGCAAGTGCACAAATACTAATCCAGGAGATACTGGTGTGTAGTCGGGATTTAGTCATCATCAAGCAAAAAACAAATGAGGTTGAACAAAAACTGAAGAACATGATTGATATACTAGGAATAATCTAAATAACAACAAAATGACACCATTTTATATTTTTTTGGACCAATTTTTATAAATTTTTGATGCATTTTAAAAGCCAAATTTTGAAGATGCACACAGTGTGTCAACATGTGCTATCTGCCATCAGGGGACATCAATGTACGCTTTTTGTGGGTGCAACACCTTCCTCGCAACTCAAGTAGGTGAGAGGAAGTGGTTGCACCCCCAAAACACGTCCATTGATCCCCCATGATGAGAGATAGCACATGTTGACATTAGGTATGGGATCAGGAGGGAAATCCCCAGTTTGACTCCCAATTTGTGTGCATCTTCAAAATTTGGCTTTTATAGGGTGACATCACCCCATCTGATGAAGGTAAGATCAACACATTTTTGACACTATAATGTCTGATATTGCCTTCAGTTTTTCAGTGTTGAACTTTGTAAGTTCCTGAGTTGTGTATGTTATGTTTTGAAACATGCCTGTTTATGTACAAAAAAAAATTTCAAGGTAAAACTTTATAAAACCAAGATTTTTTTTTTACCCCAAAATGTTTTATAACGCACATGTGCATGTGCACTGAGTAAAAGGTTTTATACTCAACAATAAGTGGCTTCTTCTTTCAATGCTCAATACCAGTTTTTGTATTAAGTTGGTGTTTAGAGTGACAATGGGTATTATTTAGTAATGGAAAAAACACTTGGCACTACAAGTGCACTAGGAGAACCTAGGAGACAGCTAAAAGTAACACAAGCAGTAAATCAAAATCAAGATTTTATCAGATAAAATAGAAAATATTTACAAATTTGCTGGCATAGCAATGGCCCCCCTACCTGTAAAATAATCCACATATTTTTGCCGCACTTCACTGGTGCTTTGGGGGGGGGGGGGGGCAAGCCAGGACAGCCAGCTTCCAGGGCCGTCTGTGTAATTTCATGAAGTCCGGCCTCAGGCCCAACTGAGGCAACATAATTAGGAGCATTTCTCTTTAAAAAGTTGTGAAGTGTGCAGCATGCTAGAACTATGTGGTTCAGTTTGTACTCCACCATATTAATTGCCATAAGAAATAGATGGAACCGGCTGGCCACTATCCCAAAGGCATTCTCCACAACTCTTCTGGCTCTGGCCAGCCAGTAATTAAAAACCCTCTTCTACATGGTCCTCTGGGGGAATGGCTTCATCAGGTGATCACCCAGACCAAATGCTTCATCAGCGATAAAAACAAATGGGAGTCCATCAACGTTCTCTTCCGCAGGTGGCAATCCCAAGCCACCACTCTGGAGATGTCGGTAGAACTCGGTCTGGGCAAAGATGCCGACACCAACTCCATCAACACGATACTATGGAAACCCCTATAATTAAAATAGTATGAACCTGAGTGGGGTGGTGGGACCATGTGGACATGTTTCCCATCGATTGACCCTCCGCACTGAAAACCAGATACGAACTGACTACACACACTGAAAACCAAATACAAACCCACAAGCACAAACTGAAGAGTAGTAATGGACTGAAAAGCACGAGGCTGAAAAGCGCAAATCGTCTCTTACCAAACTTCTACTAACACGAGCTAAACACAAGATTAGCAGAAGGAACCCAAAGGGTGGTGCACTGGGTATTGAACTTCCGTTTTATAGTCCCCTCGTATGTGTGACCGTGTGTATGCAAGACAATCTTGAGCGGAATTCCGTCAGAAAAACCATCCAAGGCTTTTCTGACGAAAATTCTGATTGTGTGTACGCGGCATAACTGTCACATTTTTGGAGGCCCTGAAGCACCAGGATAGTAGATACACCCACAAAATGACCATATTTACAAAGCAAACATCCAAAGGTATTTTTTAAAAGGCATGGTGAAGACTTCATTGTTTTGCCACAAGTTTTTGGAAATCGCAGAAAGAAAATTAAAATTCATTTTTTTACACAAATTTGTCAATTTAATAAGATATTTCTCACATACAGCATGGGCATACTTAGAATTACATTTCAATGCCACGTATGTGAGACTTTTTCATTGCTTGTACTCATTGTACTTGTGCCCATCAAACACAGCCATTGTGCCTATCATATGCAGCCACTTGCCCATCAAATGCAGCCACCTGTGCCCATCAAAAGCAGCCATTGTGCCCATCATATGCAGCCACTTGCCCATCAAAAGCAGCCATTGTGCCCATCAAATGCAGCCACTTGTGCCCATCAAATGCAGCCATTGTGCCCATCAAATGTAGCCACTTGTGCACATAAAACGCAGCCATTGTGCCCATCAAATGCAGCCACTTGTGCCCATCAAATGCAGCCACTTGTGCCCATCAAATGCAGCTACTTATGCCCAACAAACACAGCCACTTGTGCTCATTAAATGCAGCCACTTGTGCCCATCAAACACAGCCATTGTGCCCATCAAATGCAGCCACTTGCCCATCAAATGCAGCCACCTGTGCCCATCAAACGCAGCCACTTGTGCCCATCATACGCAGCTATTGTGCCCATCAAATGCAGCCACTTGCCCATCAAATGCAGCCACCTGTGCCCCCCGCGCGGATCGCGGCTCTGGCACCCTCCCCCCACAGATCGCGGCTCTGGCCCCCCCGCCCACGGATCGCGGCTCCGGCACCCCCTCGTGGCTCTGACAGAGCTGAGGGGACTTACTGCAGCACTGTCCTCTCAGAGCGGTGGCTCCAGCGCGTGTCCCCTCGATTCTCTTCCAAAGCACCAGGCATCCAATAGGGTGGCCTGGCGCTTTGGCCAATCAGGAAGCAGGTCTGACGTCCTGCCTCCTGATTGGTGGGGAGGAAGGTTAGTGTGAAAATAAGGAAAATGTATTCACTATGGTTACACAATTGTGTAACCACAGGAAGTACAGGAGGCTGAAGAAAAGAAAAACAATAGAGATCCTGTGGTTCCCGGAGTGCAGTTGTCCACTGGGGATGGCTGTAGGATGACCATGTGTCCCGGATTGCCCAGAACAGTCCCGCATTTTGCAATTCTGTACCGGGACCTGGGCACCTTCATTCCGGGACAATACAGTGTCCCAGAATGAAACAACAAAGGAGGCGGTGGAGGAGAGACAGAAGGTCCTACGAGCAGTAACAACAATGGCAGTAGACAGGATGGGAGTAGCAGTGCAGGAACTGAGTCCCAGACCATGGAGGTGGCAGAAAGCGGGGAGAAGGCAGCTGCTCCAGCCGTTCCTATGGTGGCTCCGGATGAGGAGAGCCCGGTTCCCTTGTCTTCCGCAGCCTTCTCTTCCTCCGCCTTATCCTCAACGGCAAACAGAGCCTTCAGTCTGCTGGATACGTGCACCGTGTGTACCCAGAGTCTGCAGAACCAGGACTCCAAGGCCAAGCTGCTGCCCTGCCTGCATTCCTTCTGCCACCTCTGTCTACCGGTGCCGAAGAGGCAGCAGAGTGTACCGCTTCCAGGGGGAGCAACTGGGGCATCCAGCAAGGTGAGCGAGAGTCTGGGGGGGCCGAGCGCAGTGTCTAAGTAACATGAGGAGGGCTGGGCTGAGTCATGTGCCCCCTGGGCTGAGATGGAGGATGCCATTGTGCCCATCAAACGCAGCCACTTGTGCCCATCAAACGCAGCCATTGTGCCCATTATATGCAGCCACTTGCCCATCAAATGCAGCCACTTTTGCTTATCAAACGCAGCCATCATGCCCTTCAAATGCAGCCACTTGTGCCCATCAAACACAGCCATTGTGCCCATCAAATGCAGCCACTTGTGCCCATCAAATGCAGCCATTGTGCCCATCAAATGCAGCCACTTGCCCATCAAATTCAGCCACCTGTGTCCATCAAACGCAGCCACTTGTGCCCATCAAACACAGCTACTTGTGCCCATCAAACGCAGCCAATTCAGCCCATCATCGTGGGAGCAAATGCTGTTGCTGTCAGAATAAATGAGCCCGTGCTGCAGCTGAATAGTGTACCTGATAAGCAAGTGATGGTTAACAATAAACAAAGTAACATTACAGTACAACAGTAAGCCATACCATACCTACAAAGCAAATACAATAAAACACAGTAAAAATAAATCATTATAGTTCTAAAATACAATAACAATAGAGAGAGAACAATAGAGAGCAAACAATAGAGAGCGAACGTAAGAGCGAGAACAATAGAGAAAGAAGAAAAATAAAACAACAAATCTTTTTGGCTTTTTTCTGTGTTTTATTATGTGTGATTTTTTTTTTTTGCATTTTTATAAACTGTAAACTGTAATGCCTGTACACACGGTCGGACTTTCCGACGGAAAATGTGCGATCGGAGCTTATTGGCCTCCATCGGACATTTTCCATCGGATTTTCCGACAAAGTTTGAGAGAAGGCTATAAAATTTTCCGATCGCGTCAATTCCGACTGTGTGTGGACAATTCTGACGCACAAAGTGCCATGCATGCTCAGAAGAAATTCCAAGACGGAACAGCTCGGTCTGGTAAAATTAGCGTTCAGAATGGATAGAGCACTTTCCTCAGGCTGCAATGTTTAAAATAGTTTAATACAGCACACTCTCTTCTTCTTTATAATGCTAGAAGAATGAAGTAGTATTGATATTCACACAGACTTCTCACAAACTTCTTTCTTTATTATTTATTTATTTTATAATTAATATCATTATTATTTATTTATATTGATTCCCTCAATATATTTTGATTTGTCACATCTGACTAAAAATGTATATATTATTATTTTTTTCGTTTGTATTTTTTTCAAGGCTGATCTTTTTTTGTTTTTATTTTTTTTTTTACTCCAGAATATTTTTGTGTGTGTTTTGTGTTTCAAGTTACCACAACACCATTATTATCTTAATCTCAAGGAGACTGCTTGGTGTTGGTGTCTCTCGTTAATTTCACATTGTATTTTTGAAATGTACCTGCCTCCTCACAAACAAACTGTCCTTTTTGAAGGAAAACACACATAGGCAAGTATAACTGAAACAAAAATTCCTTTATTAAGGGATCAGAACCAAACAAAGAGGGAGGCAACGCTGGAGAAACATCATAAACTGGCGAAGCCTTTGACCCCCAGGGCACACATCAATTATTTTACTGCAAAATTGGTGGCCTGAAGAGTCCATATCTAAGGGAGTGCAGTCTGGTCCAGAAGTCCCAGAGATCATGAAAGCAGCAGATGACATGTATGTTCCCAGGCTGTGGTCATACAAGAGCCTGCATCTTTTGTCAGACCAGACTGAACCCAGGTCATCACTCTCTGGTCTTCCTTAGACGCTTCCTTCCACGCTGTGGCTCTGGTGTTGAAGGTGTGGCAGGAGGAGGAGTAGGACCTGGAGGAGGAGGAGGACCTGGAGGAGGAGGAGGACTATGGGTGAGCTGACAAATGTGGGTTGCACATGTGATTTGGCCCCTCAACCCCTTATTTACAGCTTCCAAAATTAAAAACTCACATAGGAGTCGTTGGCCCTCCTCCATCTGCATCATTTTGCATGTAGTTATGGCAGCAAAGTCCTCCTCCACATTGCAGGGTGTTCTGAGGGCCTCAGTAGCCTTCCAAAATAGGCCTATTGCAGCCTCCTCCAGGTTACTCTTCCTGCCACTTTGTCTTTGAAGGCGGAGGGCAGGGACCTGGGTATCGGGCAGCCTACTTGGCCCGGCCACCTCCTGGCTGAGACTTTCCTGTGTATGAAAAAGGGACATAGTTTTAGTTTTTGGTTCATCAATCACAATCATAAATTAGTACTCCAAACTTACATATATTTAACATCATTGATTGGACAACCAGCAATATTTCGAAGAATGCTATACCTGGCTCAAGCTGGGCTCCTCCACATGTTGCTGCCTGGAAGGCCCAGGTTGGACGTCAGAAGCCTCAGCTGGGGGGGAAGGAAGCGTGGAAGGAAGAGTGGAGAGTGCTGGCCTGGGTTCAGTCTGACCTGACAGAAAATGCAGTCTGTCATAGTACCACAGCCTGGGGACATAAATGCCATCTGCAGCTCCTGATCTCTGGGAATCCTGGACCTTCTTGCGCTCCCTTAGATAAGTGCTCCTCAGGCCACCAATTAGGATCTTCAAATAGGTGATGTCTGCCGTGGGGATCACAGACTTCACAAATTGCAGCAAATTATCCAGCGCTGCCTTCCTCTTTGTTTGGTTCTTATAATCAGGGTGGTTTATCTGCCACAGACAGGGCAGCTCCCTGAAGATATCTATGAAGATTGGCATAAAGTCATGATCCTTCAAGATATCCATTTTAACTGCAAGACACAACACAAGACAAACCCTAATGTCAGCCTTAAGCCTTAAGTCTTCTAAACTTGTCTAAATACAGGCCTCAATCTAGAAGCAGTATAGGCCCAATTTTAAATCTTACCTTCGTTATCATGATCGGCGCCTCCGATACTCCTTCCTCCGCTCACAAATCGTACGTACTACGCTTTATAGACACTGCGCATGCGTGAAACTCTGCGTTCTTTCTAGTCTATTCCCCGCCCCTTCTCATTCGTTGCAGTGGGGAAGAGCACATGGCGGAGACAGAGCAGGTGTCTGATAATTACACCAACGAGGAGGAGGAGGAGGAAAGCCCGGAGCCTGAAACTTCCCGATCCAGAAGGAGACGATTTAAGGCATCAAATATGTCCTTTGTGGAGATGGTCGACATCCTGAAGAAGGCCGACTAGGATGGGAAGTTTGGACCTTACCTCAACCCAAATGTCAGAAAGGCCAAGAAAATGGCAAAAGTGGTCAAGAGTCTGCACCGGAATTTTGGGGTACGATGATCCAAGGATCAGCTCAGGAAGCGGTGGTCGGACCTCAAAATCAGAGAGCACGAGCAGTACAGAAGGATCAGGAGAGTGCTGCAAAAAAGTAAGTAGTTGTGCTGTGTTCCTATTCTTTATTTTTATTACGTTCGTGCTGCTCCATGTGCTTTTCTTTACTGTTGTACAGTTTAAAATGGCAACTTTCATGTTCATGGGCACATTGTTCATTCGTATGAAACATTGTTCGTTCGACCTAGAAAACACCATTGTTTTGGCCATATGCATTTGAATACATTTTTTATGGCCTACTTCTCTTAAAAAAAATTGTTGTGTAGATGGGTTTGTAACTAGAATGTAATGCAAACTAGATTCTGTGTAAGGAGAGGACACTCAGCAGCAGTTTTCACATCTGGACGCTGGAGCACTAGTGTGGGACACAAGAACACCCTTTTTATTAGGGGGTCCCACACAGGTGCTCCAGTGTATACTATAGGGGTGACTCCATCTGTGAAGCTTGTACAAAACAGGTAAGTATTCAAGCTTGACAAAGTACAAAAATTTTTCTTCATCTTGGAACTCTGCCAAAATAGACAATTGTACCCCACTTCCAAGCAATGTTTCATATTCCTATTTATGTCATCAAATATCTGTGTGCTAAGTATACCTATTTTTTTACATAGGGGAGAAAAGACTCGGAGGACACCACTCACCCGTGGAGACCACAGACCCCCCCACCTCTGGAAGAAGTGGAGACCCACCAAAGACAACAGAAGGAGGAGGAGGAAGGAGATGTGGTGGAAATTGTCACCACAACAGGTGAGTGTCTGCGACCACAGGCTCAAGTAAGAGATGGATGCCGGCAGATTTATAATACATGGTGTGTTTTTGTTTCTATCTTTTTAGGTGATCGTGATGTTGTGGATCCAGGGCATTTCACCAGTGAAAGAGCACAGATCCTGATCGGGGAGATCATGGGGTGTAATAGGGACTTGGAAAACATCCAGAAAAACATCAATGACGTTCAAAAAAAAAATGAAGAACATCATTGATGTTTTAGGGCGAGTTTGAAACACCTCCAAATCCCTTCCCTCTTTGGTGCTTTTTGTAATCTCTAAATGTATCTTCTTTTTTGACAGATTTGATAAAAGCCAAATTTTGAAGATGCACACAGTGTGTCAACATGTGCTATCTGCCATCACGGGAGATCAATGTATGCGTTTTGGGGGTGCAACCCCTTCCTCAATAATAAAGTAGCTAGGAGGAAGAGGTTATTAAAATAGAGATATGTGGCACTACTCTATCAATCAGTAACAATCAGTTAATCAGAAACCACAACCGTAATCATCTAAGATATAGGATGAAGTTGGCAAAGTGGGCTCCACCACATATAATCAATGCCAGAAAAAATATTATGACCTTAAGAAAGATATCACCATACAGGAGTTCATCAAAGAAGAGATTAGTTCTAAAATGTGGAAATAAATAAGTGAATACCAATGATTAAACTGCTCAATAGAATATATACTGTATCAGTGCTCAGTAAAATAAATATAAACTGTATCAGCCACCCTTCCTCAAGTGACAATATAAAGTGAACCTGTGAATATAATGAGATGACTTCCCAAACTGGATGAACAACGAAAAAATCCCTGATCATAGACAAAAAACACCAAATAAAGCTAACAGTGTATCACAGGGAACAGCTGAAAATCAAATAATTTCTAGTGCTGATATCAAAATAAATCTTAAAAGTGAACCAAAATGAAAATAGATATAGCAAACTGACATAAAATGCAAAAAGATTTTGAGGTCAGCAAAATTTCCGTATAAATAATCCACAATATTAAAATAAAATCCAAAATAGTGATACAATCATGACATATTAAATGTTCTAGTGCATTATTAGTGAATAATTAATAAATAAATAAGAAATTGAATACAATAGGACAGATAATCCCACAACAGAGATGCTGTCCCAAACGGTGACAATAGTGCAATTTAGTCCATACAAAAGTGCAATTGTGATGGGTGATGTCCACAAGGAACAGTCTTTGAATAAAGTGCAAAATGTGCAGTGACTGGTGCTTTTCTTCTATGCACGTTCTGGTGCATATCCCAAGTGTTTCCCCCAGCCTCTCACCTCCAGCAGCGGCCCCCAATGGGCCAAGTAGAGCGGGTAGATATTCTAGGAGAGGATGTGTTTCCTGGAGCGTTTCTTTAACATCAATGAATCTGTCTCTCTGCAACTCCTCCCGCAGCTCCCAGCAATCCCAGCAGTTATTTAGGAACAAAGGAGAGGTCTCATGGTGCAGTAATTAGGTACAAATTTTATTGACAAACATAGTAACTTACATCTAAAATCACAGCGATCAGTGGATGTGTAGAGCTTCCGGGTTCGGCCGTCCCCGAGAAGCGTCGGCACCTGACTCCTCCTACCCTGACGAGTTGCGTCACACCACGCGACTTTATCAAAGGGATCCCTTTGATAAAGTCGCGTGGTGTGACGCAACGCGTCAGGGTAGGAGGAGTCAGGTGCCAACGCTTCTCGGGGACGGCCGAACCCGGAAGCTCTACACATCCACTGATCGCTGTGATTTTAGATGTAAGTTACTATGTTTGTCAATAAAATTTGTACCTAATTACTGCACCATGAGACCTCTCCTTTGTTCCTAAATAACTGCTGGGATTGCTGGGATTGCTGGGAGCTGCGGGAGGAGTTGCAGAGAGACAGATTCATTGATGTTAAGGAAACGCTCCAGGAAACACATCCTCTCCTAGAATATCTACCCGCTCTACTTGGCCCATTGGGGGCCGCTGCTGGAGGTGAGAGGCTGGAGGAAACACTTGGGATATGCACCAGAACGTGCATAGAAGAAAAGCACCAGTCACTGCACATTTTGCACTTTATTCAAAGACTGTTCCTTGTGGACATCACCCATCACAATTGCACTTTTGTATGGACTAAATTGCACTATTGTCACCGTTTGGGACAGCATCTCTGTTGTGGGATTATCTGTCCTATTGTATTCAATTTCTTATTTATTTATTAATTATTCACTAATAATGCACTAGAACATTTAATATGTCATGATTGTATCACTATTTTGGATTTTATTTTAATATTGTGGATTATTTATACGGAAATTTTGCTGACCTCAGAATCTTTTTGCATTTTATGTCAGTTTGCTATATCTATTTTTATTTTGGTTCACTTTTAAGATTTATTTTGATATCAGCACTAGAAATTATTTGATTTTCAGCTGTTCCCTGTGATACACTGTTAGCTTTATTTGGTGTTTTTTGTCTATGATCAGGGATTTTTTCGTTGTTCATCCAGTTTGGGAAGTCATCTCATTATATTCACAGGTTCACTTTATATTGTCACTTGAGGAAGGGTGGCTGATACAGTTTATATTTATTTTACTGAGCACTGATACAGTATATATTCTATTGAGCAGTTTAATCGTTGGTATTCACTTATTTATTTCCACATTTTAGAACTAATATCTTCTTTGATGAACTCCTGTATGGTGATATCTTTCTTAAGGTCATAATATTTTTTCTGGCATTGATTATATGTGGTGGAGCCCACTTTGCCAACTTCATCCTATATCTTAGATGATTACGGTTGTGGTTTCTGATTATCTGATTGTTACTGATTGATAGAGTAGCGCCACATATCTCTATTTTAATATTCTTTCCTGGGGGAACTGAGTGGACCCATCTATGGTGGCAGCTCTTTATCGGGTATTTTACCATCAGTTTCAGAGTTTTTTGTTTACATTGTGGTTTTTTGCACACTAGCTATATATTTATAGGAGGAAGAGGTTGCACCCCCAAAATACGTCCCTTGATCCCCCGTGATGGCAGGTAGCACATGTTGACATTCGGCAATTTGTGTGCATCTTCAAAATTTGGCTTTTCCAGGGGTGACTTCACCCCATCTGAACGCAATATCAAACACAGTTTGTAAATACTCATGTCTGATATTGCCTTCAATTTCTTTAAAAGTTGAACTTTGTAAGTTCCAGATTTGTGTCTTTCTTGTTGGTTTTAAACATGCCTGTTTTACCTTAAATGGACATTTCTACTTTTAGTAATGTGACCCAAAAAATTGTTATACAACAAACATGTTGGTTTGTTTTAAAAACCTTTTCTAAATGCACATGTGATTGTGCTGGTATTAAAAAGATTGATAATCAAAAATGTGTGTGTTATTGTTTCAACGCTCCAAAACTTTTGTTGTGCTCAAATTGGTGTTTTCTGTGACAATGGGGGTTATTTCCTAAGGGAAAATCCACTTTGCACTACAAGTGCAGTTTCAGTGCAGTTTCAAGAGCACTTGTAGTGCAAAGTGTCTTTGCCTTTAGTAAATAACACCCAACAGTGCTTTGTAATGTTACACAATCACGCCATTTTCAGGACTCACCACATTTCTGTCAGGGTCAGTTAAAAGAAACACAAGCAGTAAATGTCACCAAAGATTTTAGTAGTTAAAATGATTTTTTTATTTTAAAAATGTTTCAGACATTGTCTGGCATATTGATGGCCCCCCTACCCGCAAAGTAATCAAGGAATCTAAGACGGACCGCACAGGCACTCAGGGGGGCAAGCCAGGACGGCCACTTTCAAGCGCCGTCAGGGTTGGTTCATTATGAATTCCGGCCTCAGGCCCAACAGAGGCAGCATAGTTGGCAGAAATTTCCCCGACAAAAGTTATGGAGAACACAGCACGCCAGGATGATATGATTCAGTTTGTACTCCGCCATGTGTATGGGTGTAAGAAATAGGCGGAACTGGCTGGCCATGATTCCAAATGTGTTCTCCACCACTCTTCTGGCTCTGGCCAGCCGGTAATTTAAAAACCCTCTGGTCCGGGGTGAGGGTCCTCATAGGGAATGGCCGCATAAGATGGTCCCCCAGCACAAACGCTTCATCAGCAACGAAGACGAATGGGAGTCCTTCCACATTGTCTTCTGGAGGTGACAAGTCCGAGCTGCCATTCTGGAGATGCCTGTAGAACGCCGTCTGGGCGATGACTCCACCATCTGACATCCGGTCATTCTTCCCCACGTCCACATACAGGAACTCATAAGTAGCCGACACCACCGCCAACATCACAATACTATTGAACCCCTTATAATTGTAATAGTATGACCCCGAGTTGGGTGGTGGGACGATGTAGATGTGTTTCCCATCAATTGCCCCTCCGCAGTGAGGAAAGTCCCACCGCTGGGCAAAGTGGGAGGCCACAGTCTGCCATTCCTGTGGGTTGGAAGGAAACTGTGGAGTCAAACAAGAAAAAAAAATTAATCATTTTGCACCTAAACAGGGAAAGCACATTAGACACAAAAATTCTTGGCCAACATCAGTATAACATTTATTTTAGGGAGTTTTGAAAGACCAAGGTATAAGGTCCACCTATCAGCTCCCCCCCCCCCCCTCTCATGGGCCATTTCTAACATTTTAGGGGGGGAGATCTTTTGGACAGGTAACCCTCTCCACTTCATTGAGAGATGAATGCCTAAATAATGTGTTGCCAGCCCCTCCTTACTTACACTATTGACAGCCCACTGGACAGGTAAGAAGTGTCATAATACAAAGACATTTTAGCACATTTGGACATTCTGCTATTACCTATCAAGATAATAATAGTATACAAAAACTTTAAACAGTACCATTTCAAAGTATACAGGCAGGCCCTTGCACTACATGCTTTGGGGAATTCATCCATACATCTGACCACAAAAGAGATGGCTATAGTGTGTATGGGTTTGGCAAAGTCAGCAGATAGATGATTGAGGATAGATAGAGAATTGGTATCAGCTGACTTAGCAGTTGGGTGCATATGTATTGGTATCATTAATTTCTATATTTATGGAACTGCATTCCTTGTTTTTAACTATGTAACTATGTAATTCACTTGATTATCTTTTGTAACTAATAAACTGTTATCTACTTTACATACCTTTTTAAATATTTTCTTTAAAAAATGTGCCTTTAAAGTCCGCTAGGGGAATTTCCTTTGCTCTAAACTTGAATCTAGGATGTGGCACAACTAGTAGATAATTGATCGATCAAATCTTTTGTTCTTAGCAGTTGGGGGGAGGGAGGGTTCCAAATGATTTGGGGACCCAAAATAAAAGCCTCTGGCACTCTGCCTGAATTTAAAGCACAAATCACATTTTTAAACATTTTAGGGGGTTTTTAGGGTAAAGCACTACTATGGAGCTGACAAAATACACTGTTAAGTGACTACATGAGGTGAATATAGGGCCAGGAGACCATGCTGGGGAAGTAAGTGAAGGCAAATATGCATGAAGGACAAAAAAAATAATTACATAAAAATCCAGCATGCATGAGAACAAAGGGGACATTCACAGCATATTACAATCATGGTAATTAGGGAATGAGGAAAGAAATACAATATATTATCAAACATTAAATACAATAAAATGTGATATTAAAGGATAAATCTTACCTTAATATAATCCTTTTGCAGGACCTGGATGATGGTAGAACAGGTATCTGGGATAATGATCCCCAGAGCCTGGGGGGAGATGCCTGTCAAGAACTTAAGGTCCTGCAGGCTTCTCCCCGTCGCCAAGTACCGCAAGGTGGCGACGAGCCTCTGCTCCAGAGTGATGGCTTGCCTCATGCAGGTATCCTGCCTGCTGATATAGGGGGTCAGCAAAGCCAACAAACAGTGAAATACGGGGTCTGTCATCCGGAGAAAGTTCCTGAAATCATCAGGATTATTCTCATGGGTCTCACGGAGCAAAGGCATGTGACAGAACTGGTCACGCTGGAGCAACCAATTCTTGGTCCATGAACTCCTCCCCACCCTGTTCATGGACTGGACTTGTGTCAAGGTAAGGACCCCAACACCAAACTCTGCGAGGAGTACGTATACGCAACATGGCTAGAAAACGGTCAGCTGCTCAGAACGCAGTAACAGAACGCACTGAAGAACAGCAAGGCGTGTGAAGAGCGACCTGAAAAACAGCAACGAGCGGACAAGAACGCACTGAATAATCCAATACGAACTGACTGCACGCACTGAAGAGCGGATACAAATCCACAAACACAAACTGAACAGCAGAAAACGATCTGAAAACCACGAGTCTGAAAAAGCGCGAATTGTCTCTCACCAAACTTTTACTAACACGAGATTAGCAAAAGGAGCCCAAAGGGTGCCGCGCTTGGTTCAGAACTGCCCTTTTCTAGTCTCGTCGTACGTGGTGTACGTCACTGTGTTCTTGGCAATCGGAAATTCCGACCATGTGTATGCAAGACAAGTTTGAGCCAACATCCGTCGGAAAAAACCCATGGATTTTGTTGTCGGAATGTCCGATCAATGTCCGATCGTGTGTACATGTTCCAGATTAGGGTCTCTGAAAATGTGATGGCCATCTCATCTTTTGAGACCCTTTGTAAGTGTGCCCTAGGACTGTGCAATGCTGTACCCAACGCTAATACTCTCTAGTAATATATAGTAATATAGAGACCAGGTTGGTCAGGACAGGAGGGACAATAAAAATGGGTGTCACGCCTATATATATTTTCTGCAGACACGACATCTTCTTTAGGGGTTTCTTTGGCTAGGGGTACCAGGGAGGACATACGGAAAATACCTCTCATGCAGCTGGCTCACTGCATTTATGTTGGGAAGGTGGGCCACAGCACCGTCTGGAAACAGAAGGGCTCTGATGATCTCTTCCTGGAATTTTAAGAAGGATCCAGTTTGTCCTGAAGCTTTGTATAGCACAAAACATTCAGCAGAGCCAATTGGAATAAATATACAGACACTTTTTTATGCCAGCGTCTGGCTTTATAGGCAATTGGGTACACCCCTCCCATGTTAAGGTTGTATTCATGGACAGAGAGGGGTTTCTCCACAACACCAGTCGCCGTAGGAATTTCAAATTTGTCGTATCTGCGTGAAGGGAGGACAGAACGAAAACATTCCGTGTATCCCTCCACTTCACTGCTAACCAATTATTACATTTCAAGCAGGCTCTCTAACCCCGTCTAAGTCGGGTTTCTACAAGCCAATGGGGGAAGCCCCGGCATTTAGATCGCACGGTGCCACATGCGCCAATTCCGCAATCAAAAAGGTGACTAAAAAGTGGCACGCTTGTGTAATAATTGTTCACGTACAAGTGGTACCTCTTTCTGAATAAGGGTGACACCAAGTCCCACACAATCTTACCAGCGCTCAGTGGCGGTGCGTCCGTAAAGGGACCCCCCTCTTCTGCACCGCTCTAATCACCATAGATAGATTCATGCCATGCCTCTTCACTAGTGTACTTTCGATTGGACATTTTGGCCTCTAAATTTACTGGTATACTAGTGAGACTCACAGGAAAAAGAGCACCTGACTGTCAGCGACTGCTTCAAATGCTACCAAAAAAACTGTTAGCGTTCGCAGGGGTCAGGCCTGACTCTGCGAATGCTGCAGTTATGTGTTTAGTGTTTTGTAAGTGACAGTGATCGATTGATACTGCACTTGGGTGGGCTGGGCTGGGTGGAGGGTCTAAACGCAGGTGCTAGCAGGTATCTGGGCTGATCCCGCTAATGCTGCGTTTTTGGGAACCCTAAACTACTGGGGACGCTAGTATAGATCTGATCAGATCAGATTTTGATACGTTCAGACGCTATACTACTAAGAGAGGTGTATGGTGCGTGCGACGCTAAAACCTAACTGATATCACCCGTTGGGTGATCAGGGGTTAAACCTTTTATTAGGTAATATATGGCAGGTGCCCTGACGCTATAAAAAAATAACTAGCTAACCAGCGCCACCCGTTAATCTAATATGGTGATCACTGGTGACAGGGGGTGATCAAGGGGTTAAACCTTTATTAGGGGGGTTGGGGGGGTCCCTAGAACTGGGGCTACTATTAAGTACCCTAACACTGTTTAGTGTCACAAAGGATACCAGTACAGTGATCAAAGAAAAATATGAACACTGCACTGGGTGACACAGAGTGAAGGGGTTAACTGGGGGGCGATCAGGGGGTGATCGGGGGGTGAAATATATGCCTATGTGTACTATGTCAGTGTAGTGTTGGTGCAACTCACGTTTGAATGTCCTCTCTCTGGAACAGAAAATAATTCCAGAGAGGGAGATGAGATCACTTCCCCTGTCTGTGTTTACACAAAAGCTGGCCATACGCTTATAGATTATCTGCAGATTTTCTGGATTAGATGGAAAGATGGAAAAAGTGGAAGATTCCTCCATCCACACAGTTCAGCGAACATGGAGAAATCTGTTGCACTTTTTCCATCTAACCATAGAAAATCTGCAGATAATCTATAGGTGTATGGCCAGCTTTACACAGGCAGGGGAGGATTTCATTCGTCAGGACCAATCAATAGGACCAGGCCAGAAATCATTGGCCTGGGCCTGGAGACTGATCAGTTCTGGAGCAAATCCAATCGGCACGGCCGACGTAAGGTAACGTCGATTTGCCCAGCTGACCCAACCTGCCACAGTAAAACTGCGGCGGCTGGTCCGGAAGTGGTTAACAGGGGCATGTAGTTACAAGAGTATCTGTGAGGGGTTACAGTGTTGTGGCACCACCACCACCCAAGGCCCAATTTTTCTGCCCCTGTTTAACAGGGGCATGTAATTGCAATTTTTGATCTAATATTTCACAGCAGGGCCCGTTCCTGTGCCCAACAAGAGTAGCTGTGAGGGCTTACAGTGTTGTTGCACCACCACCACCACCCAAGGCCCAATTTTTCTGCCCCTGTTTAACAGAGGCATGTAATTACAATTTTTGATATAATATTTCAAAGCAGGGCCCGTTCCTGTGCCCAACAAGGGTAACTGTGAGGAGTTACAGTGTTGTGGCACCACCAAAACCAAAGGCCCAATTTTTATGCCCCTGTTTAACAGGGGCATGTAATTTCTATTTTTTAAATAATAGTTAAGCAGGGTCTGTTCCTGCACCCAAAAAGAGTAACTGTGAGGGGTTACAGTGTACTAGCGCCACCAAAACCAAAGGCCCAATTTTTCTGCCCCCGTTTAACAGGGCCATGTAATTTAATTTTTGATATGATATTTCACAGCAGGGCCCATTCCTGCCCCCAACACGAGTAACTGTGAGGGGTTACAGTGCTCTGGTACCACCAACACCTAAGGCCCAGTTTTTCTGCAGAGTATATAGGACAGGCCGTATAGTATATATACTGCTGTTTAGATTATATAGTGCCTGAGGGCCTGGATGGCCCCCCCACGCCATTTTTTAAAATATTTTGGAGCGGGGTTCCCCTTAATATCCATACCAGACCTGAAGGGCCTGGTATGGATTTGGGGGGGGGGGGGACATCCACGCCATTTTTTGGGGGTATTTTTATCTATATTGCCAGGATCCGACACTACATTACAGTGGCGAGCAGTTTTATCTGCAATTTTTTCCTTTAGAAATGTAATTTTGCTGTGGTACTGTTATAAACACGGGAAAGATGTGCTACTTTATAGGCATACTAAGGACACCCCCCAGGCACAATATATAAAGAAATATTCAATTTTTATTGTTTCACTTTAAGCATTATTAAAATCACTGCTCCTGAAAAAACAGCCGTTTTTAAAACTTTTTTTTGCATTGATACATGTGCCCTGGGGCAGGACCCGGGTCCCCAAACATTTTCTATTGCAATAACTTGCATATAAGCCTTTAAAATGAGCACCTTTGATTTTTCATGTTCGCGTCCCATAGACTTTAACGGTGTTAAATACAAGAAAAGACCGCCAGCTACCCCCGATAAAGCGGTGCAGTGCATTCTCTGTGGCGTACTCAGCGGTTTCCTGGGACCTATGGTATGGGTATGCAAGGAGGTTGCAGGCACAGCAGAGAATTATAGATAAGTTGATAGGGAGGGTAAAGTTCCACTTTAATCAGTTCAGCTCTCACACCTGTACCAGAGCAATTTTCTTGTACATTATTTAGTTCCTGAGGCTGGGTTCACACTAGTGGGAATTGGATGCTGATTTCACCACATCCAATTCACACAGCAGGAGATTGTGATGGGCTCTCTATGGAGCTGGTTCACACATCTCCGCGGGGGCTCCAATGCGATTTGCACAGGAGCCCTGTGTGTCTTTTGGTCCATTTCAGGTCCGAATTCGGACCTGAAACGGTGAACGAGGGCGCACAGGACCCCTGCTGTGAGCCGCTGCGTGCTCACATGTGAACCTAGCCTGAGGAAACAAAATAAATGTAGTACTTTGTCCCATCTTCCTAGGTGCCCTAAAACACTAACTGTGATGTTGGACAGGGCATCCCCCTCTTGAGGAATGCAGAGGGAGGTAAATCTAAAGCTCTGTTTCCACTACTGCGAGTTGTTGTGTGACTTGACACATGTGAAGTCGCATTACAAGTCAAAATCCATGTATTTCAATAGTCCCCGTTCTCAAGTCGCAGCTACTCCAAAAAAGATTTTTGCACTACTTTGTTACGACTTGGGTGCGACTTGTTCTCGCATGGTTCTCACCGGTCGCATGACATCGCATCAAAAATAGCATTGCAAAGTCGCTGTGTAAATCGCACGACTTTGGGGTCGCAATAGTGGAAACCTAGCCTAAAACGCTTCACTTCCCTCTGACCATAGTTGGGGTATTGGACAGCTGTGCATCAAGGGGAGGGGGTGCCATATCCAGCATCACAGCTAGTGTTTTAGGGCACCTAGAAGGATAGAACAAAGTACTACATTTCCCTTAAATAAATAATGTAAAAAATATATATAATTCTTCTTGAAGCTGGGTTCACACTGATGCAAATTGAATGAGGGTTTCCCCGCATCTATTTTGCATGACAGGACAGTCTGACCAGCTCTCAATCGAGTCGGTTCACACAGCTCCGGCACTGGAAAAGGGTCTTGTGCATCTTCTGGTCTGTTTCAGGTGCGAATTCAGCCAAAAATTTGGACCTGAAACAGAAAACGGGGACACACCAAACCCCTGCTGTGAGCCGCGGCTGCAGGTAGTGTGAGCCCAGCCTTAAGATAAAGTAATACATACAATATATGCTGTTCTTAATTAACAATAGGTACAAGAGATATCCGTCCTCACAAAAAACAAACAGTGATCATTGCGTAGCATGTATACACTGTTTATTTAAAAGATTAAAAACAGACTGCAAAACTCACATTTTTGTGTGCCCATATGCCGGCACCAAGCTTATCCAGGTTTTAAATGGATGAAGGTTTTGCCGCGTATATCCTAGACCGTCGTGTGTTTCAAGCCTCGTTTTTTGCCCGGCAGGAAGTGACGTGGTGACGCAGTATATTTTCTAGGATAGGCTGCTGGGAATTATACTACACCACCACGTCACTTCCTGCCGGGTGTATTGGGTGGGTTTATTGGTGTATGTAAAGTGGTATATGCACTTATATATGATAAGGGTCAGCGCAGTCAACAACTTTTTTTTCTCAACATCATGCCAATACCTTTTGAAATATTTTTAACCAGACAAGCTAATTGATTCTGAAGATAGCACTTTGCCTCATCATTTGTACACATGAAAATGGAAAAATAAAACTAATTACAAATAGGCATGAGCATTTTTTAGGAGCCCTCTAATGGAAACAACATATCCCCCCTTCTGAAGTAGACATGAATGGCGAGAAAAAGAGAACTGTCCCTTGTTTGACCAATTCAAATGTGTTTGTAAGCTTGAACTTTAGTTATTGATCTCTGTACACAACCTTTTTTTTAAATCTATATTAAAAAAAGAAAAAAGAAAAAAAAAAAGCTAGGGTGGCACAGTGGTGTAGTGGGAAGGGTCGCAGGTTCGAATCCCAACCACAACACTACCTGCCTGGAGTTTGCATGTTCTCCCTGTGCCTGCGTGGGTTTCCTCTGGATACTCTGGTTTCCTCCCACACTCCAAAGACATGCTGGTAGGTTAATTGGATCCTGTCTAAATTGTCCCTAGTATGTATGAATGTGAGTTAGGGATCTTAGATTGTAAGCTCCTTGAGGGTAGGGACTGATGTGAATGTACAATGTATATGTAAAGTGCTGCGTAAATTGACAGCGCTATATAAGTACCTGAAATAATAAATAAATAGAGGTTGTCTGTTGTCTGGAAATGTGCATATGAAGTATTTCATTATTACCCACCTGACACTGGTTTCTTAGAGTTTCATAGGTTTACCAAAGAGAAAGTATAGCATATATATAGTCTATCTTTATCCACTTCAAGACCGCCGCACGACGATGTACGTCCTAAGTTTGAACGGGGATATCGTTGTCATGGCAGCAGCTAGCTGCCATAACCCCGGAACCCCCTGCTTTCGTGCGGCGGCCGGCTTTCAGATAAAAGTGGTCCCTGCGGCGGATTCAACGCGAGATCACTTTATTGGTGGCGGGAGAGGGCCCCCCCCCTCCCGCCGCGATCCGGTGCCCTCCGCCGATTACCAGAGCCGTCGGTAGCGGCGGAGGCCATCGCGTCCTATCCTGTGGTGTGTCTGGAGACAAGTGAGGCCAATACACTTTTATTGCATTTTAGTGTAAATATGAGATCTGAGGTCTTTTTGATCCCAGATCTCATATTTAAGAGGTCCTGCCATGCTTTTTTCTATTACAAGGGATGTTTACATTCCTTGTAATAGGAATAAAAGTGACACCATTTTTTTTTTAAAACAGTGTAAAAATAAATAAAATATTGCAAAATAAATAATAAAAATAAAAAAAAAATTTTAAAACCCCCCTGTCCCAACGAGCTCGCGCGCAGAATCGAACGCATACGCGAGTAGCGCCCGCATATGAAAACGGTGGTCAAACCACACATGTGAGGTATCGCCACGACCGGTAGAGTGAGCGCAATAATTCTAGCCCTAGACCTCCTCTGTACCGCAAAATATGCAACCTGTAGAATTTTTTAAACATCGCCTATGGAGATTTTTGAGGGTAAAAGTTTGACGCCATTCTACGAGCGGACGCAATTTTCAAGCGTGACATGTTGGGTATCAATTTACTTGGCGTAACATTATATTTCACAATATAAAAAAAAATTGGGCTAACTTTACTGTTGTCTTATTTTTTTATTCAAAAAAGTGAATTTTTTCCAAAAAAAGTGCGCTTTTAAGACCGCTGCGCAAATACGGTGCAAAAAAAGTATTGCAATGACCGCCATTTTATTCTCTAGGGTGTTAGAAGAAAAACCATATATAATGTTTGGGGGTTCTAAGTAATTTTCTAGCAGAAAAACCTGTTTTAAACATGTAAACACCTAAAATCCAAAACGAGGCTGGTCCTTAAGTGGTTAAACTGTCTTTGGATGAACTTCCATACAAGCCTGTCTGAACACAGCAGGGAGGGAGGAAGGGGGGGTCACCCTTTTGATTAATTTATCTGAGCATGAGCTATTGAGCATTGTACACAACTAGACTTTTCAACAGATTTATATTTAAAAAAAGGACTCAAATTCACTTTCTTTGAGAAATGTGAGTAACTCTTTAATTTTGACTCTATCATTAGTGTAGATGCTGGGGCCTGGACAAGACTGCTTTCAATTTAATATCATTCTTTGTAATTGCTTACTGTTCACCGACTATGGACCTGTCTGGTTGCCTGTTCTATGTAATACTGGCTTATTGAGTCGCTATAAATAAAGAATTAAAAAAAAAGGGACTAGAGCTCCATCTGTTTCTGGAAACATAAATATAAAATATTCATATACAGTATTTCACATGTACTTGGCTAGAAAAAATAAAATATATTTTTCAAAATTTTATTTTTAGATCCTATGATAAACACAATAATTCCCTTTTAGCACAAGTGAACTAGGGGAACATACCATATGCTTTTGATCCCCAAGTGCTGAAACAATAAGATTTTTAATTTATTAAAATTAGAAAGAAGTCTTTTACCAGGAGACAAAAAAGAAGAGTCAAACTTATGATGCCCATACACTATATGAAAAAATTGGCCGTACCCATTTTTGCAAAACAGACATTCGGCCGTGAGAGCAAACGATAGTGCCATCATGTAATGACCGATAAATCGTTCAGTGGACATAAATGAATCAATTTTTTGTTAGTTTTTTTACATTTACCTAGTGCAGACAGTTCGGACAGGAAACACATTAACCTTTCAATTTATCGTTCGTTTGGCAGAAAATTTCCAAACTTGTCCTTCGTTTTTTCGGCTCAAAAACGTCCCATAAATTATCGCTTTTGTGCCCATCAACTGGCTGAAAAATGAACGAACTGGCCAAATGACTGAATTTTGGCCAATTTTTCTTATAGTGTATGGTCAGCATTACGCTGGGTGTACACTGTGACAGAAAACTAGGAAAAAATCAATGGTTGTGTCCAGGATGGGAGGTATATTTGTCCCAGATTTAAGCAATACACAGATTGTTTTTCTTTTTGTGCTGAGTGGTGAGCTTCTTTGGCTCACTGAGGGGTTTATGAGCTCAGGTCTAGTACTCTGGGCTCTATAAAACTCCCAGGCTGCTTATGGAGGATGCTCTACCCTGTAACCAGATTGCTGTGCAGGACAGACTGGGGAGCAACAATTTACTTGTATGGTGAGATTAAAGTGGTTGTAAAGGTTTTGTATCTTAATGCATTCTATGCATTAAGATACAAAACCTTCTGCGTGCAGCAGCCCCCCTAATCTTTACCTGAGTCCGTCTCGATCCAGCGATGTTATAGTGTCTCAGCTGCCCGGGACTCTCCCTCATCAAGACAGCAGCGCGGCACCATTGGCTCCCACTGCTGTCAAAGTCAGTCTGCCAATGAGGAGAGAAAGGGCGTGGGACCGGGTCGCGGCTCAGTGTCTGAATGGACACATGGAACTGCAGCTCGGTTCGGGTGCTCCCATAGCAAGCTGCTTGCTGTGGGGGCACTTAACAGGAGAGAGGGACCAGGAGCACTGAAGAGGGACCTGAGAAGAGGAGGATTGGGGCAGCTCTGTGCAAATCCACTACACACAGCAGGTAAGTATAACATGTTTGTTATTTTTAACTAAAAAAAAAAAAAACAAGACTTTAGTATCACTTTAAGTCTGTGTGACTTTGGACTATGATTTATTCTGAGTAAAAGTCAAGTGTCTGGGCAGCATTAGGCTGTTCCAGGATAAGTAGTAAGGTTCCTGTGTTTGTAGTTAGACGCCCAATGTGGCAAGGATTTACTTTCTGTTTGTTTTATTTTGCTGTTTTAGTTCAATCTCATTTTATTAAGAAAAGAGAGATGTACATTACATATGTATATCGTACATTGACATGAAGGTAGAAATATACATTACAATATTGGTACCATAACTTCACATTGTATAAAGAATTTGTTAGCTTCAACAGAGTTAATTTAGTATATAAGCCTGTGTAGCCATATATTTTGCTGTTTTGATACCTGCACTTTGTGAACACAGACACAGAACAATGAACAACACTTGTGTTTCACCATGATCCTGCTGTCTTGCTGTGCCTTTTTCACCGTACCGCGACTCACGCAGGGAGTCACACACAACCCACTATTGAGCTAATTCCTCACAACATGTGCATTTTTTTGTTCAACCAGCGGGTTGAACGAAAAAACTGACAGATCCCCGCATCAACACAACGATGTGTGATGAAGGGGAATACTGTACTTACAGTAACGTAGAATATAGTCAAAGGCCACACATAAAAATTACATGTAGAAGAAGGATATTATCAAGGTGCTAGAAGAACTGAAGTTAAAGAGCAAATTCCTAGGAGAGGTGGTTAATGATTCTCTGCATTGTGTGTCCAGGATCATGCTTTTGGTAGTGGCTGGAAGAGTGCTCAGGCTAAAGCCATGATCAGGCAATTTCTCATCAAGTTATTATTGGTTCTGGGACAAATGACTACTCTTATCTCTGCTGACATCCTTTATGAGTATGTCCAGGGACTTACCAAGAACACACTCACCATCAAAGGGCATGCGTAAAAAGCCATTTTTACATTGCTGTTCTGCAGACCAAAATTTCAACCAAAGTTCTCCCCACATATTCACAGACAGGACGTTCACTTGGGAAACAAATCAGACAATGTTGACTATACCGCTAATGCAATAGTGTAGGGGCTGTGGGCATAAGCATATGCTCTACAAATACAGGATAAGTAAGAATTATAGCTGAATTCTTTGACTTGTATTTAGTCCATTCTCCTAGGGTTTGTCATACAGATATTACTGCTATGTAAGGTTACATAGCAGAACCTGCAAGCAAAAACTAAGCTTTTAAAAAGGGTTTGCAAACTTTTGTCAACGGGATCCTTAAACACGCCTCCTGAACAGGTACAGTGAGTGTTATGTAAAACTCTTCTGGAGAAATGCCTCCTCAGACTAGTATTGGTTTTGTAAGGCAAAGAGGACTGAATAGTTTATCGGGTGTTTCCGGTCACCATACAGGGCAGCTTGCAAGCAGAAAGAATGGGGCACATATAGATGACATCTTGGAGCTCCAGGCAAAATTACTGAGCAAGCAAAGATGACAAACAGTACAGATAGAACTGCACACTTCCATGACGGGTCCTCCTCTGGGATCTTCTCGGTTGTCCAGCTTCTTCACTCTGGATAGACAGCTCAGGACCATTCCTCGGCTGCTGTGGTAGGTCCCAGACAGGCTTCTGGGCCCACCCACGCGCCGCAGCGACATGGGCCTCTGGAACGGAGGACCACGAGGTGGTACTCTAACACATAGCTGTCGGCCAGGAGGGCCAGCAGGTGGCTGAAAACGAACCCCTAAACATGGTGTCTGTCCCATAAATACCCTCTCCCAGAATGCAACTCGGAGGACCACCTCCACCTCCAGGAGCACTCATCCGCTTTACACATTGCATTTCCAACACCCGCCGATGGTGACAATGACACCCACTGGCACAATGTGGAACCACACGCAACGTCAGCCAAGCTGGAACAGAGGCAGATCTAACTTCCTATAACGAGCAATTCACTAAATTTACCTATCAGATGGTAGATCAGGTCTGGAGAGGTTCCTGGTGACTCGGTTGGAGGACGTGTCCTGAAGTAGTCTTATTGCATGGTACTGCCGGGTTGGCTTAGAGGTACAAGTACTGTGTCTGACATTCATCGTGAACCAATACATCCTGTGGCAGAGGATCGTATGGGTTTATTTCAAGCAAGTCTGTGGCAGAGACTTTTGTTCGTGCTATGTACTGGCTGCTAGGCAAGTGAGAGAGACCTATCCAGGTGAGCAAAGATCGTGTCCCACAAAAGGGGATTGCATTCAATTACAGTATTCAACTTTAAAGGATGTTCTAAAGAAACCTAAAGAAAGGTATTTGAGCTTCCCTGCAGTTTTCCTCCTGCCTTTTTCCTGCTTCTTCCTTCGTTACTTGGTTCAATAAAGCATTAAAAACGTACTCAAGTGTTGGTGCTTATATCGTCCAGAGGTAAACTCAACGGAACCCTAGACCCGGTGCTGGTCAAACAGAGGTATTGAGAGTGAAGGTAACAGCTCGCTTAAACCAGCAGCTCCACCGAGAGTTAGTGCTACATACATTACTCATGGCAAAGATGCCCCCAGGAGAATATAATGTGACAATTACATATACCGTATAAACAACATTGTTATAAAAAAAAACCCTGGGGAAAACTCTTTGTATTCCTTGGAACATATTTTGGGTTGTGCAGCTTCGGGTACTCTCATACATATGTTTTTCCATTGGTTTGAGCTTAGTAAATAAGGCAAAGCTTCACTTTACAAAGAATACCCATTCACATACAAGGAAAATTAAAAAAAGAAAAACGGCATTTTTGATTACACATTATTGGATGATGGAAGTTATGGAGCAACTGCACTTGCAAATGTGCACAGTCTATTTGCCTTTAGTAAATCAACCCCATTGTGTTCACCAGCATTCCAAAACAATGATTCTTGAACATTTGAACACTTTTAATAATATTAAGGGGCTAACAACTGTAAACTGAGTAGTCAAGTTTGTTGTATTGAGGATATTTAAATAGTTTCCTCCCAACTGCCCTAAACCCAATGATTAAGCCCTGTAAATCAGATGAAAAACATTAGTAGCGTGACATGAGGTGGGAGGTGTGCAGTGCAGTGTTTACTGTTGTCATCTTTGCTTGATTAATAAACTTAACTGGCGTTCCAGGACATCATCGGTGTGTGCCTTGTTCGGTTTAAAAGTGGTGTGGAGTGAAAATGGGCTCCTGGGGCTTTCTGCACTTATCCTGACTGTGAAACTGAGGAGAAAACAGGAAGCCTTTGGAGCAGAGGGATGTCTGCTTTGGATAACCATACAGAACAGGTTCACATAAGGAGTGTATTGGAAAAGATTTGATAGTCTTGGACCTTTCACAAGTTCCAGACTAGTAACAGCTCTAGTAGTAGCTACAGGTTGTTGTTCTAATTTTAAGGCGGTACGCATTGCATCAATAAGAAACAAAATGGTATCTTTAAGCCTGGGAGTTATGGCATCTGGCTGAAGCTTTTCAGGAACAAATTAACCCATCAAGGATTTATGAGAATCTTCATCAGATAGAGCCTCAGAAACAGAAGGTTTAAAGGCTGCCACAGCTGCAGGTATCTCTGACATAGATTCTGGAGAAGATGGCGTAGATAGCTGCAATTTGGCCCATACAATTAGGCATAACTGCAGAGAATTGCAACCTGGATAAGATAGAGGAGGGGGCCACGCCTAACAGAGCTAAAGAAGACTCCAAGGAGACAACAATTAAGGCTGTCAGTGTCAGGTCCTTGAGGAGGGACCCTCCAGGCCACCCTGGACCTAGTGAATTGTAAGCTGGAAAGACCCGATACAGCGGGACTACACCCCTTGCTATTGGGATCTGACATATTACATTGTTTTACAGAGATAACTTAACTGAGAACACTAGTTAAAAACTGTGGGTACACAAACCAGCTGCTGAGAGCAGCAGATGTTCAATGGCTGGAGGTCACCAGGTCATGGTAGGCAGCAGCAAAGACTAACTGAAGTAGAACTGCGTGTCTCTTGCAAATAGGAGTAATGGTGCCTGCGACCCTCCATTTAGAAACACAACACTTATAGACCAGCATGTTAACCCTTTCTGTGGAGAGAAGCAGACAAAAGGGTTGCAATAATAGCAGTCAATAGTACCAAAATACTTAAAGGAGAAGTACAGCCAAAGCTCGTTTGGCTTTACCTCTCCTGTGGATCACAGGAGTGCAGTTGGTTCTGCACTCCTGTGACCTATTTTCGGCAGACAGCGAGCTGAAGTCTGCTGTCAGCTGACGTCATAGAGTCGGTCCAGGTCGGAATCCTCCCACATGCCTGGACCGTCACCCGGTTCAGCCTCTCAGCGTGCCGCTCCAGCCCCCTCCACAGCCCAGCGCTCCAGTGAGCGTGGGGTGGGGGGCTCTCTGCTCAGGGAGCTCTAAGAACCGAGCGATGTCTGTGTTTAATTGCTCAGCTCTCAGTTTTAGAGCTGGCAAGGGACAGATGCAGCATCGGACCGATACTGCTTCCACCTAGGTAAGTACGATTGCAAAAAAAAAAAAAATCCCATATTTCTATTTTAAACGTTCCAGATAATCGGCCCACACAGTGTACCGATTAAACAGCCGTCAGAGACTTTTCAGAGTTCACACCAGACACTGTGAAACTAACCTGGATCTGAAAAGTACTATGCGGCTAACTAACACAGTATACAGAGGTCTTGAAAGTGCCACAAGCAGAGCCCAGTGCTGAAGGTCACATTCTTGGCAAGCCCCTACTTTGGTCCACTGGGGTTCGCATATAGCCTACAAAGCTACTGCTGAGTGTACACAGATCTGCATAGCTGCATAGCCCAGGTCAGCAGCATGTAGATGAAATCTTTGTTTAAGAAAAACTAATCTTGATGAAGAAAAGATATTCATTCTCCTGAAACATGCTGGAAGTAGGATATTAGTGACTGGGCTCCAAATTTGCTCCAAATAACTCAACACACAGCCAATAATCTCTAAACCACTGGCAACAAAAGTGAGCACACCCCTAAGTGAAAATGTCCAAATTGGGTCCAGTTAGCCTTTTTCTATCCTGTGACTCGTTAGCGTTACAAGGTCTCAGGTGTGAATGGGGAGCAGGTGGTTAAATTTGGTGGTATCGCTCTCACTCTCCCATATTGGTTACTGGAAGTTCAACATGGCACCTCATGGCAAAGAACTCTCTGAGGATCTGAAAAAAAGAATTGTTGCTCTACATAAAGATGGCCTAGGCTATAGGAAGATTGACAAGACCCTGAAACTGAGCTGCAGCATGGTGGCCAAGACCATACAGGACAGGTTTAACTCAGAACAGGCCTCACAATGGTCATCCAAAGAAGTTCAGTGCACATTCTCAGCGTCATATCCTGAGGTTGTCTTTGGGAAATAGGCATATGAGTGCTGCCAGCATTGCTGCAGAGGTTGAATGGGTGGGGGGTCAGCCTGTCAGTGCTCAGAACACTGCATCAAATTGGTCTGCATGGC
Source organism: Lithobates clamitans (assembly GCA_037952925.1). Lineage (NCBI taxonomy): Eukaryota > Metazoa > Chordata > Amphibia > Anura > Ranidae > Lithobates > Lithobates clamitans. The sequence continues at coordinate 3,099,933 of JBBGZY010000019.1, read as the reverse complement.
TATCATCCCAAAAGGAAACCTCTTCTAAAGATGATGCACAAGAAAGCCTGCACACAGTTTGGTAAGACAAGCAGACTAAGGACATGGATTACTGGAACCATGTCCTGTGGTCTGATGAGACCAAGATAAACATGTGGTTCAGATGGTGTCAAGCGGCAACCAGGTGAGGAGTACAAAGACAAATGTGTCTTGCCTACAGTCAAGCGTGGTGGGAGTGTCATGGTCTGGGGCTGCATGAGTGCTGCCGGCACTGGGGAGCTACTGTTCATCGATGGAACCATGAATGCTAACATACTGAAGCAGAGCATGATCCCCTCCCTTCGGGATACTGGGCCGCAGGGCAGTATTCCTACACGATAACGACCCCAAACAATGGTGGCCACACAAAATATTGACACTTTGGGCCCAATTTGGACATTTTCACTTAGGGGTGTGCTCACTTTTGTTGCCAGCGATTTAGACAGTAATGACTGAGTGTTGAGTTATTTTGAGGGGACAGCAAATTTACACTGTTATACAATCTGTACACTCACTACTTTACATTGTAGCAAAGTGTAATTTCTTCAGTGTTGTCACATGAAAAGATGTGATGACGCGTGTACTCACTTTTGTGAGATACTGTATATATGTAAACACAAATACAATCCTGTGAAAAAGTATTTGCCCCCTTTCTGATTTTTTTTTTTGCATATTTGTCACACCTAAATGACTCAGGTCATCAAACAAATTTTATAATTACACAAAGATAACCCGAGTAAATACAAAATGCAGTTTTTAAATTATGGTTTCATTCATTAAGGCAAAAAAGCTGCCTGGCTTTATGTGAAAAAGTAATTGCCCCTAAACCTAATAACTGGTTGTGCCACCCTTGGCGGCAACAACTACAATCAAGCGTTTGTGATAACTGGCAATGAGTCTTTAACATTGCTGTGGAGCAATTTTGGCCCACTCTTCTTTGCAGAATTGTTTTAATTCAGCCACATTGGAGGGTTTTCAGCATGAATGGCCTATGTAATGTCATGATACAGCATCTCAATTGGATTTAAGTCCTTTGACTAGGCCACGCCAAAACCTTAATTTTGCTTTGTTTGGACCATTTGGAGGTGGACTTGCTGTTGTGTTTCAGATCATTGTCCTGCTGCATAACCCAAGTGTACTTGAGCTTGAGGTCACGAACTGATGGCTGGACATTCTCCTTTAGGGTTTTTTGGTAGAGCTCAGAATTCATGGTTCCATCAATTATGGTAAGTCAACCAGGTCCTAAAGCTGCAAAGCAGCCCCAGACCAACACGCTACCATCACCATGTCTGACTCTTGGTATGATGTTCTTGTTATGAAATGATGTATTAGTTTTATGCCAGATGTAACAGGACGCACACCTTCCAAAAAGTAAAATTTTTGTCTCATCAGTCCACAGAATATTTGCCTAAAAGTCTTAGAGATAGTCAAGATGTTTTTTGGTAAATGTGAGATGAGCCTTTGTGTTCTCTTTGGTCAGCAGTGACTTTGGCCTTGGAACTCTCCCACGGATACAATTTTTGCCCAGTCTCTTTCCTATTGTTGAATCATGAACACTGATCTTACCTGAGGCAAGTGAGGCCTGGAGTTCTTTAGATGTTGTTCTGGGTTCTTTTATGACCTCCTGGATGAGTCGTCGTCATGCTCTTGGAGTAATTTTTGTAGGCTGTCCACTCCTGGGAAGGTTCACCACTGTTTCAATTTATCTCCATTTGTGGATAATGTCTCTCCTTGTGGTTTACTGGAGTTCCAAAGCCTTAGAAATGGCTTTAAAACCCTTCCTAGACCGATATATGTACATTACTTTGTTTCTAATCTGTTCTTGAATTTTTTTAGATTGTAGCATGATGTGTGGCTTTTTGTGTTAGCATGCTTCACTTTGTCAGACAGCTTCTATTTTTGTGATTTCTTAAATCAGGCCGTAATTAGGCCTGCGTTTGGCAAGTGAGATTTAACTCAGCTTTCCAAAAAATTGTGGTTCATCACAGTTCATTCATGATTCAGCATGGGAGAGGGCAATTACTTTTTCACATAGGGGCAGGCAGGTTTGAACAGTTGTTTTCCCTTAATAAATTAAATAATAATTTAAAAACTGCATCTTGGATTTACTCGGGTCATCTTTGTGTAATATTAAAATTTGTTTGATGATCTGAATCATTTAAGTGTCAGAAATATGAAAAAAATAAAAAAAATCAGGAAGGGGGCAAATACTTTTTCACAGCACTGTATGCATATATATATATATATATACAGTGGGGACAGAAAGTATTCAGACCCTAAATTTTTCACTCTGTTATATTGCAGCCATTTGCTAAAACCATTTAAGTTCATTTTTTTTCCTCATTAATGTACACACAGCACCCCATATTGACAGAAAAATACGTAATTGTTGACATTTTTGCAGATTTATTAAAAAAGAAAACTGAAATATCACATGGTCCTAAGTATTTAGACCCTTTGCTGTGACACTCATATATTTAACTCAGGTGCTGTCCATTTCTTCTGATCATCCTTGAGATTGTTCTATACCTTCATTTGAGTCCAGCTGTGTTTGATTATACTGATTGGACTTGATTAGGAAAGCCACACACCTGTATATATAAGACCTTACAGCTCACAGTGCATGTCAGAGCAATTGAGAATCATGAGGTCAAAGGAACTGCCTGAAGAGCTCAGAGACAGAATTGTGGCAAGGCACAGATCTGGCCAAGGTTACAAAAAAATTTCTGCTGCACGCCCTCATCGGGAACTGGTTATACCAGGATCGGGGCGATTCTCTACAAAGTAGAAGTGATCCGAGCAGCTTTAGAGCCACCAAATCAGTTTTACAAGCAGTGGAAAGGTGTTCCCTTTCCGTTGCCTTTCCCGAGCTCTCTCGTCCTACTGGGGAGCCCAGGACTGATGTGGCCTGTAGCTTTGGATTGCACTAGAAAAATTAGGAGGAACTTCTTTTGTTCTGCCTTCTCTGTGTCATCAGAAACCTGAAGCAAGAAGGATTTTGTCACTTCTGGTTTTGGTTTGTTTGTTTACAATCTTTTAACCGCTTGTAAAGCAGCTGAACAAACTGATCTTGGTTTGATCGGCTGGTTTGGAGGGCACAGGAGATATCTGGGGTCTAATAGACCCCAGATCTCTCTATAAAGAGGACCTGTCAGGGCTTAAGCTATCACAAGGGAAATGGTTAGCCCCTTGTGATAGCAATAACATTCAATAAAAAAATTAAAGAGACTGGGTAAAAAATATAAGTTTAACCACTTGCCTATAGGGCACTTACACCCCCTTCCTGCCCAAGCCATTTTTCAGCTTTCAGCGCTGTCGCACTTTGAATGACAATTGCGCGGTCATGCTACACTGTGCCCAAACACATTTTTTATCCTTTTCTTCACACAAATAGAGCTTTCTTTTGGTGGTATTTAATCACAGCTGCACTTTTTATTTTCTACTAAAAAAAAAAGACCAAAAATTTTGAAAAATACTTTTTTTACATAGTTTCTGTCAGCAAATTTGGTAACTAAGTAATTTTTCTCCTTCACTGACGTGCACTGATGAAGCGGCACTGATGGGCACTGATAGGCACTGATAGGCTGAACTGGTGGGCATTGATGAGGTGGCACTTATGGGCACTGATGTGGCAGCACTTATGGGCATTGATCAGGTGGCACTCTTGAGGAGGCACTAATATGCTGCACTTATGGGCACTGATATGTGGCACTGATGAGCTCTGATAGGCGGCACTGTTAGGTGGCACTGATGGGCCATAATAGGCGGCACAGATAGGTGGTACTGATGGGCACTGATGGGCATTGATGGGTGGCACTGATGGGCGACACTGATGGGCATTGATCGACAGCAGTGATGGGCATTGATGGGCAGCACTGATACGCGGCACTGATAGGCAGTACTGACTGGCATCGCTAATGGGCAGTGATTGGTGGCACTTGTGGGCAGTGGTGGACACTGATTGCTGCCACTGGTGGGCACTGATTTCTGGCACTGGTGGGCAATGGTGGGCACTGATTGGTGACACTGTTGGATCCATATTATAATAAGGGCACTGATGATCAGTGTCCTGATTACATGCCTAGATGTCCCCCTGCGTGGAGATGCGCTGATCTGCTCTCCTCGCCACACACTCTGTCAGTTTGAGGCGAGGAGCGCCGAATGGATTAAGGTAGAAAATCCGCGCTGCCCCAAATCTTGAAATAAAATTAATATGTAAAGAAAATTGTGAAAAGAATGTATGAAAGAAATACTAAATAAATCAGTAATTAATTTTGTGATTTAAGGTGCAAAAAAAAAAAAAATTGTGTATAGCTGAATATTCAGGCTATTTAAGTTGCAGCACCTGGCACATTGTCAGGTGCTGCAACTTAAATAGCCTGAATACTCAGCTCATAAATTTGTGAAAAGAAATCAAATTGTGCAAAACCAAAAACACAAAAACTCATACAAATCAAATACTGTGTGTCTTCAAGTCCATAGGGTGCTTCAATAATATTAGTGATAATAAACAATCCGGATATAACTTGAAACTTCTGTTGGATCTTTATAGTAAGAGAGGCCGCTTACCGGATCAGGTGGATCTCAAATTATAAAGGTCAAACTCATTCAGCAATGGGTCATTCAGCCTGTGAGTATTCCTTCTGGGAATCTTCTAGAGCCGGTATCCCTCCTGATACAGCGGACGGTAGTTCTGATGTAATGTTTCTTACAAAAGCACTGACAGACCCTTCCGTATGGTCCGCCACATTGGAATATGTTTATCAGATAAGAAGAAAAAGAGGCTTCATGGTGCAGTATCTCCGTTTTAAAAGATTTATTGCAAACTTAAAAGATACTGACATCCACAAGCAAAAAAATTATTTAAAACGGGTCAAGCCAGCCAGCTGGTACGTGGTGACGTCAAAGACTGGTGCTCCACCCGACGCGTTTCCCCGTACAAGGCATCAACTGTGAACGGAGGCTAGGTCTAAGCCTCAAACACCACACTCTAAATACACCTACTGCAGGATATAAACTGGAAATGCCTTTACAGTCTATTCCCATATGGTGTCATCTGTACCAATGTATTCAATATGTGTTTTATACATTACAAACCATGGTACATTTTCATATGCATCTAAAACAAATACTTTATTATTGATACATTTCATTGTCAGTTTTATACATACAAACATTACTATAAAATAAAACAAAAATTTAAATTTAAAAATTAAAATCAAAAATTAAAAATTAATACCCTAAGGACATTTTGACATTTGATCATCAATTCATATAGACCACATTTAGTATCAGTACATCCCCACTAATGTACCAGATATGACCTCCTGGGTTGTACTGATAACAATTAAAATGAAAAATTCTGAAATTACAAATTCAGAATTTAAAATACATTGAAGGACCTTATTCAAATGAGAATTGTACCTATGTACATATAGGGCTATAAAATTAGGGAGGGAGGGGGCACAGCATCCCCCGGCATGCTCCAAAGGTCTAGAATATTTATCCACAGCCATCTAAGAATTCTTAACACTATCCCAGCTACTAGATAGAGCCAATTCCTTGTTAACCCTATATTACATAACAGACCTGCCATAACCCACACACAGCAGAGAAATCTTCCTGCTGTGCCGGAGATATTGGACTCGTCTCCCAACCAACACATAACCCTTAAAATCCATAGCGAATAGTCTGTCCCCCCCAGAAATATTTCTGGGAAGGGAAGAAGGAAAAAAAGAAAAACAAAGAGCAGGAACTAACTATTATCTATATAACAATTGATATCCCATTCAACGTTAAGCCCAAGGGGCTATAACATTGGGTATCAAAAATCCATCTGGTTTCTCTATGTGAGATGTGTTTTTTCCCCTCCAATGTGGAGTATACCTCTCTATAGCAATAACCTGTAAGAGAGAAGGATCCCTCTGGAGACGAAAATGTTTACAAATGCTATGTCCTATGAAACCCCTTTGTATTTTGCCCAGATGTTCCCCTATTCTATCACTTCATAACTGGAGTTCTTCCACCTCTAAAAATCGCTTCCATAGTCTCTTAAATTTTTTGCTATTACCTCTCTTACTATATATGAATTTCTCTTTCTCAATCGTGTCTTTCGCCACTTTCACCCATTCTACCACCATCGGAGGTTCTTTAGCTTGCCACTTCTTTTCTCCCTTGAAACAGGCACCTAGTTACTGCAGTCTGCGTATCCCCTGACATATCTCTCCCCTCCACAAGCCCCAGGACACAGATCTTAACCTCCATGTCTAGAGACGTCCCGAATACAAAATTAATTTTCCCCACTATCCCCTTCCAATACCTATATAATTTGGGACACCTCCAGAACATATGTAGCAAATCCCCTCTCATATCCTCACATCTTAGACATTTTGCTTCCGGTCTTCTCCCAAACATGAACAGTTTCAAGGGTGTGTAATATGATCTGTGTACCAAATACAATTGTGATACAATCTGTGAGGGGGACAATTAGACATTGGATCTTAATGTCAGTATGCGATTCCATTGCCCCACTGTTACTGGCCCAAAGTCCCTCTCCCATTTACCCCTGCTATTAAGTTGCGTCCCCCTTCCCAGATCTGCCCCACTTATACTCTCATACATATCAAAAATTAATTCTTTGGATGTCCTGGCATTAACTACTTTCCTAAGAGAGGACATTTGACTCCACTCTGGTACCTCCTCCCCGAACTGAGCCTCTGACACGTGCCTTACTTGCAGGTATCTATAAAAGGACTGGTTTGGGACAGCATACTCTTCCATTATCTCCTGGAATGACTTCAATCTACCTGCCCTGTACAATTGCACAAGGCAATGAATACCACTCCGCTCCCGTTCCTCTATTTTCCCCATTGCCTTAAATTCCTTTAGATTTTTATTATCCCATATGGGGGAGAATTCAGATAATCCACCATAACCCAGAATGGCTTTAACAGTCCCCCAACTTTTTATCATCAATTTAACTGTAGGACACCCGGAGTAAAAAGAATCTGCTTCAATTGCCTCCATTACTGTATCGTGACTCGTGTCATTCAACAGCAGGCCTCTCCCTACCTCCCTCTCCACCTGCAAGTTACTTCCTCTCATATGCTGCATTTGTGCCGCCAAAAAATAGCATCTCACATTTGGCAATGCTAATCCTCCCTCCTCTCTCGGCAGCTGCAATGTTCGCAAGCGGATTCTTGCCACTCCATTTTTCCAAATTAACTCTCTAAACCCCCCGACCAGTTTTTTAAACCAATGGCCCAGAATTCACACTGGAGAATTATGCATAACGTATAGGATTTGTGGCATCCAGACCATTTTGATCAAATTAAAATGTCCAGCTACCGAGAGAGGAAGTCCATATCCGATATTTCTGTTTTAACTTTGTCATAAGTGGAACTTAATTTCCTGCTATATACTGTCCCGGATCTTTTGTTATATTAATGCCTAGATACAGAGGCGGCTCTAGGCTTTGTGAGGCCTTAGGCAAAACTTCGACATGAGGCCCCACTGATGCCCTTGAACTATGCAGCAGGCTTCACCTTATTATAGGATATAGGCAATAAACAATTACACACGTGTTTAGTGGTAGACACTATTTGTCTAGAATTAGGAACTTGCATAAATGACAAAAAGTGCAGTTCACAAAGCAGAGTAGAACTGCCCTCAGATTAGAAAGGTAAACAAATATATCTATAAAAGCAGCTCTATATCAATAGCAAAAAAATCAATACGAGAATAGGTAAATCAATATTTAGGAACACAACTGTAATCAAAACGTGTTTAAAGGAATAGCAGTTTGCTAATTGTTTTCGAGTGCACTCGAAAAAAATGAGAGAAGGTGGGGTCCCCCTTTTAAATGGCAACAACAAACTGTGCTGGGCCAGTGCAAGGATTTTTGTTTACTTATCACTGGTCCAAGAAGTGACGTCATAGAGGTGAGGGATGGCAGCCTGTCCAGTCAAGTGGCCCATTGAACCACCAAATCAGCTCATCCAGGCCCACCTGTTTTTTTAATGCAGCCTCACCAGTGCCACCTCATCAGTGCCCATCAATGCAGACTCACCAGAGTTGTAGTTTCCTCTCCCCTGCTCGGGAGCTTGAGCACGGACTACAACTCCCAGAATGCAACAGCAGCCGGCTGGGCCGCCGGCCCAACTTCCTACAGAAGAAAAAAAAAGGCAGCGGGCAGCGGCTGCCAGCTGTTTTCAACATAGATTAGAGTGGCCTAGGGGGCACTATGCCCCCCCCGGCCAAGCCTGCCCCTGACGTCATACATGACACTTCCCGGTCTGTGTACAGGAGGGTGGCTGAGTGGACAAAGGTCTGCTGAGCTACGGCCGCCAATCCCAGTGCCACCCATCATGACAGCACCGGGCCCGCAGGCGGGACAGTGGTGCCCGGTAAACATGGTGAAGGGGGTTGCACATTGTGTCAGTGGTGGAAGTGATAGGCGGCTTCCCAGCCACTTGTAACACTTCCAGATGAAAGGCGACAGTCAGCTTTACTATAGTACACACACTCCGAGCTGCTATAGGGGCTGGGAGTGTGTAAAAAAAACAAAGAACATTCAGCACTGTAAAAATCAGAATCCCCAGCAAGTGGTTGAGGATTAGGATTTTACTGCCCCCCTATCCTGGTGCCCTGAGGTAGCTGCTTAAGCCACCATATGGTAGTGCCGGCCATAGCCCTAGGGCCACTACAGTTATAGGGCAGTCTTTAGGCTCGGTTAACACCAGTGTGCTGTGCAACCTCACATGTGATTTGCACTACACTGCAGTGCAAATCACATGTGAAGTCTGTGCTATGCGATTTCTGCCATACAGATAGTATTGCTGAATTTGCATCGCATTTGGACCAAGGTCATGCAGGACCCTTTTTTGGTCCACACCAGAATCGGATCGCGTGTTCACACCCATGCCATCCGATTCATGTCTAAATTGACAGTTTACACAGCAATATGTGAACTGATCTGGGGGTGTCATTAACTTTGTATTGACACTTTCAGCGGTTCGCATAAGGCAGTGTGAACTGCCGGCGAGTCAGGTGCGATGCGGGAACACGCAGTGGATTTGCAGGGTTCTCGCATCGCACCAGTGTGAACCGAGCCTAAGTGTTGGTTCACACTGCAGTGATGTGGGAACCCTGCAAATCCACTGCGGGTTCCTCGTATGTCTCCCTGTGGCAGTTAACACTGCCCTATGAAAACTGCTTGGAGTGTCAACACAAAGTTAATGACACCCCCAAGTCAGTTTGCATATCGCAGTGTGAAATGCAAATTCGGACAGGAATCGGATCACATGGGTGTGAACACCCATGCGATCCGATTCTGCTGCAGATCAGAAAAGAGGTCCTGTGTGTTTGGTCCGAATGCGATACCAATTCAGCCATACAATCTGTATGGCTGAAATCGCATAGAAGTCGCATGTGATTTGCACTGCAGTGTGGTACAAATCACATCCGATGTTGAACATCGCTGCAGTGTGAACTAGCACTAAGTCCTAAATCTTCATCTCTAATCGCTGGTGCATGTTGCAGCTGTGAATAGGGCCTGCGGGCAGTATTAGGGTCAGAGAATAACATGATGGGCAGTTCCTATAGATGACAGTAGATAATAGCCAATCAACCCACTTACCAGACCCAGGGATACAGCAACACAATGGTTCCTCTGATCAGGAGTTAGCTCATTCTGGGTTGCCTATGGCAACTCCGCTGGGTAGTGCCCAGATCTGTATTCTGGAAATAACTTCATGCCTTTCTTCAGAAGGGATGGTGCTAGGCTGTGGGGATTTCTCTCTCTGATGAAGTTCTGGGTGCACTTCCCCAAAATTCTCCCGGGCTTCTGGATCTCTCCCCCTCTTCTTATGCTGGGGGCTGCAGTTTCTTCCTTTAGTTTTGTAATGTCCACCACTCGATACTACATTTCCCACAATCCTCCTCTCTGTTTCCTTCTAGTGTTTTTTTCCCCCTTGTCCAATAAGAAGGAGGGGGAAGAAACATGAGTACAGTGCTGAGAGGAGGAGAGGGGGGGGGGAGAAGAGCCCGCAGCAGCTTCTCTCTCTCTCTTTCCACACAGACACAGCCGCTCCTCCGATCTTCTGCTGCTCTGCTCAACTCTGACAGGAGGAAGGAGGGGGGATGGGTAGGAAGCAGAGAGAGAGAGTCCTCCAGTCTTTTAGCGGCGGCACATATCAGGCAAATTCGGCGGTGGCGAGGCCCCTATGATGGCGAGGCCTGAGGCGATCGCCTAATTTGCCTAATTGGAGAGCCGCCTCTGCCTAGATATTTCATTTGGCTTACAACTCTTACCTGCACTACCTGTTGGGGCAATGGTTCTATAAGAGGATCTATCGGCAAAAGTACCAATTTTTCCCAATTAATTACCAATCCAGAGAATTGTCCAAAGTCTCTGATCATATCCATTGCCGCCCCCAAGGAGGACTGCGTATTGCCCAAAAACAATAGTACATGGTCTGCATACATAGCGACCTTCTCTGCCCCCCTTGCTCTTTTAAATCCCTGCACTTTCGGGGACGTTCTTTTTTTTCAAATATAAAGTTTATTCAACTCCAAACAGGGGTGAGGGCCCCACAGTGCAAAAGAAAAACAAATCAAGCTACAATTGCATTAGTAGAGGAAAAAGGTGTTCAGTACAAAACACTCTATACAGGTAAACATGAAACCAAAGAACATGTATTAGTTTCCAATGAGCTACACTTTGGTAATAGTCAATGTTTGTTATAAGAAAAACACTACTGGGGTGATCCTCACCCACTTTTTCGACTTTTGTCATGTATAAAAAACCAAAGAATACAATGAGAAAGTAGAGAGAGGAAAAAAAAAAAAAGGAAAGGAGGTTGGGCGTAAGGAAGAAAAAGAGGGGGGAGAAAGTGGGATGGAAAAGAGGATAGGGTAAGGGGCAAGTATGGGGGAAGAAGACATGGCGGTAGTTAAACTAGCAAGTTATCCACGAGATCGGGGACGTTCTTAATGCAATAGCTAATGGCTCCATTGCGAGGGTGAAGAGCAGGGGCAACAATGGACACCTCTGCCTCGTCCCCTTGCCAATTGGAACCACTCAGAACACTTCCCAGTTATTCTCACCTTGGCCCTAGGTCCCTCATACAATATTTTTATCCATTGGACAAATCTAGGGTCAAACTGGAATTCTGCCAGCACCCTCCATAAATAATGCCATTCAAGGCTATCGAAGGCCTTGGCCGCATCTAATGATAAAATAGCTCTCGTCCCTCCCGTTTCTATTGGCAACTGGATATTTAAACATACTCGCCTTATATTCACGTTTATTGATCTATCCAGTATAAAAACGGTTTGGTCCGGGTGTATCACCTTAGAGATTGTTCTATTTAACCTTGCTGCTAATACTTAAAATCTTTAGGTCCGAACGCAAAAGGGATATAGGTCTATATGAAGCTGTTTGCAACTGATTTTCCCCTCTTTTGGCAGCACATTATAGTTGCTTCTGTCATGGATGGGGGTAGTTTCCCCTCCCCAGCTGTCCAGTTAAATACCTCCAAAAGTTTTGGGAGCAACATACCTCCATACCTCTTGTATATTTGTAAGCCATCTGGTCCCGGAGATTTCTGATTTGCCATATCTGCTGTTGCCCTTTGTAGTTCTTCTAAAGTTAATGGGCCCTCCAATCCCTCTCTGTCCTCCTTTGACAGTGAAGGAATCTTTAGCTTTTTAAAAAAGTCCCACATTTCCCGCTCTACATTTATTTGTGTTGTACTATACAAATTTTTATAATACCTTTTAAATACATTTACTATTTCTGGAGTCCTCTTAATTTTTCCTCCCTCATCCAAATGGCTGGTATTGTGGAGGAGGGTCTGTTTGCTTTAGCTATCAAGGCCAGGATCCTCCCTACTCGTTCTCCTTCCCCCAAAAAATTGTGTTTTTGGAATAATCTCTTATTTTCCACTTTCTTCAGAACTTGTACCTTATATTCTTCCTGTCTCTCCACCCACTCCTTATACCTATCTGGGGTTGGATCCTCTACATACCGTACTTCTGCCTCTCTTACCTTCTCCCCTGCGATGGTCTCTTTAACCTGTGACTGTTTCTTAATATGGGAAATTTGCTGTATTAACATACCCTGAAGGAACGCCTTCAGGGTGTCCCACATTATCCCCAATAGGGCTGTTCCTGAGTTCAATTTTTAAAACTCCTCTAGGCTGGCTATTATTTTCCCAGAATCATCTATTATTTCCAGCCAAAAGGGGTTTATTTTCCAGTCCCCCCTATTGCAACTCCTCCCTGTTTTTATTGAGAAAACCACAGGTGAGTGGTCCAAAACTCCCCTCAGTTCATATTTAACCTCCACTATATTCAAAGCCTCTTTATTACACAATATGAGATCAATTCTAGACAGCGTGGCATGTGTCCTAGAGTGGCCAGAATACTGTCTTACCCCAGGATACCACCTTCTCCAGATATCCACCAACCCTGGCTCCTCACAAAATTGGAGGAGTGGGCTGCTGGATGTACCACCAGGCGGGACTCCAGGTGGAAACCTATCCAAACTTTTGTCCATGGTCATATTAAAATCTTCTGCCACTATAACAGGCACCCCAGGCTTTTCTATAATAAACTTCATTAACTCATAAAACATTTCTGTGCGAAATGGGGGAGGGATGTATACATTGGCCAACAAATACTCCCTGTCTTCCAACCGACAAAAGAGACAAACGTATCGTCCATTCTCATCTATCTTACTCTGCCTGCAGGAGAACCCCCCCCCCGGAATCTATCATGGTACTCACCCCCCTCGATTAGGTGATGTGAGTAGAGTGATATTGCACTTGATATTTCCCGTGCCTTAACCGGTTCCTGACCACCGCATGTAGATATACATCGACAGAATAGAACGGCTGCACAAATGGGCGTACCTGTACGTCCATTTGAATTTGCTGCAGTGCCATCGCGTGCAAGCCGCTGGCCGCGAGCTCCGTAAGTAGGATCACGGGTCCCGCAGACTCGATGTCCGTGGGGATACCCGCGATCGTCTCATGGAGAGGAAGAATGGAGAAATGCTAATGTAAACAAGCATTTCCCCCATTCTGCCTAGTGACACTGTCACTGTAATCGGGAGCGGTGATCAGTGATGTGTCACACGTAGCCCCCCCCCCCCATGGTTTGAATCACTCCCTAGGACACACTTAACCCCTACAGCGCCACCTTCACTGCCAGTCACATTTACACAGTAATCAATGCATTTTTAATCACACTGATCGCTGTATAAATGTGAATGGTCCTAAAAATGTGTCAAAATTGTCCGATGTGTCCGCCATAATGTCGCAGTCATGATGAAAATTGCTGATCGCCGCCATTACTAGTAAAAAAAAAAATTATTAATAAAAATGCCATAAAACTACCCCTTATTTTGTAGACGCTATAGCTTTTGCGCAAATCAATCAATAAACGCTTATATTTTTTTACCAAAAATATGTAGAAGAATACATATCGGCCTAAACTGAGGAAAAAAATATGTTATTTTATATATTTTTTGGGGATATTTATTATAGCAAAAAGTAAAAAATAGTGCGTTTTTTTCAAAATTGTCGCTCTTTTTTTGTTTATAGCGCAAAAAATAAAAACCGCAGAGGTGATATAATACCACCAAAAGAAAGCTCTATTTGTGGGAAAAAAAGGACGTCAGTTTTGTTTGGGAGCCACGTCGTACGTCCGCACAATTGTCAGTTAAAGCGATGCAGTGCCGAATCACAAAAACTGCTCTGGTCTTTAGTCAACCAAATGGTCCGGGGCTGAAGTGGTTAAAGCACGGATCTTCTCTTTTTCAAGATACGTCTCCTGCAGGCAGAGTATTTTAATTTTGCCCATGTCAGCTATTGAGAAGATTGCTTGTCTTTTAGCCAAATTTTTTACCCCTCCTGAACATTCCAGGAGCATATCATGACACTCCTAGCCTGTTCTGGGGGTTTTCCTCTCCCTTCCCTCATAGCTGACATCTTCCCTTCCTCCTATCTATAAATCTAAAGTGTATACCCCTAATTCCTAAAAAAAAGAAAAAAAAATATAAAACTTGGTGATTCTTCCCCATCCTTTGTAATTTCTAAACGTGTATAATTTCCCTTCTTACTCTCGCTCATCCAATCACACAACCCGTTCTCTCCTCCCCCTTTCCCAACCCCCCGTCTCTTTCTGCCCCTCTTTGGGCCCACACTGAGGGCTTCTAAAGTGACCGTGTTTCTTCTCCAAGGTGATACATACCAATTTTTTTGTTAACCATTTCTCTTGTGTGTTACTTCCCAACACTGGGGAAATAAAACCAAATATAACCACAAATATATTTTCCCCACAAGTGATTAATCCCCCCCCGGAAAAAACAAAACACACTTATTAACCCCTTCACTCTTTTCACAACCCACCCCCGCTCCTGTATTTTATTATACTTTTTATAAGTGTCAATTCCTTAACCACTTGCCGACTGCCGCATGCCTATGTACATCCAAAGTTTGCCAGCGGATATCGTTGTTATGGCAGCTGTTTTGTGTGGCGGTTGGCTTTCAGATAAAAGTGGTCTCTGCGGCGGATTCGCCGCAAGATCACTTTTATCGGTGGCGGGAGAGGTGCCCCCCTCTCCTGCCGCCATCCGGTGCCCTCCGCCACTTACTGGAGCCGCTGGTAGTGGCGGAGGCGATCGCATCTGTCTCTTTGCTGTGCCTGGAGATGAGTGAGTCGTCTCCATGACACTGCAGGACGGAAGCGATGTCAAAACGTCACTTCCGCCCATATGTCTTAAAGGCACATTTTTTTTCAATGTCATTTTTTTAAATGACTTTTTTTTTTATTGCATTTTAGTGTAAATATGAGATCTGAGGTCTTTTTGACCCCAGATCTCATATTTAAGAGGTCCTGTCATGCTTTTTTCTATTACAAGGGATGTTTACATTCCTTGTAATAGGAATAAAAGTGACACAATCTTTTTTTTAAAACGGTGTAAAAATAAATGAAATCATGTAAAATAAATAATAAAAATGAAAAACATTTTTTTTAAAACCCCCCGTCCCGACGAGCTTGCGCGCAGAAGCGAACGCATACGTGAGTAGCGCCCGCATATGAAAATGGTGGTCAAACCACACATGTGAGGTATCGCCGCAATCATTAGAGCGAGAGCAATAATTCTAGCCCTAGACCTCCTCTGTAATCCAAAACATGCAACCTGTAGAATTTTTTAAACGTTGCCTATAGAGATTTTTGAGGGTAAAAGTTTGACGCCATTCCACGAGCGGGCGCAATTTTTAAGCGTGACATGTTGGGTATCAATTTACTCGGCGTAACATTATCTTTCACAATATAAAAAAAATTGGGCTAACTTTACTGTTGTCTTATTTTTTTATTCAAAAAAGTGATTTTTTTTCCAAAAAAAGCACGCTTGTGAGACTGCTACGCAAATACGGTGTGAAAAAAAGTATTGCAATGACCACCATTTTATTCTCTAGGGTGTTAGAAAAAAAACAATATATAATGTTTGGGGTTCTAAGTAATTTTGTAGCAAAAAAAACTGTTTTAAACATGTAAACACCTAAATTCCAAAACGAGGCTGGTCCTTAATGGGGTTGTAAAGGTAAATTTTTTTTTTTTTTAAATAACAAACATGTTATACTTACCTTCACTGTGCAGCTCGTTCTGCACAGAGTGGCCCCGAACCTGGTCTTTTGGGGTCCCACGGCGGCTGTTTCAGCTCATCCCCGCAAGCATTAACCACCTTAATGCGAGCTCCCTCGCATGGTGGTTAGTGCTTGCGGGCGCGCTCCCGTGATACAGCCGGCGGCTATAGCCGCTCACTGTATCACTCGGCCCCGCCCCCCAGCGCGCCGCATCATTGGATGTGATTGACAGCAGCGCGAGCCAATGGCTGCGCTGCTTCCAATCCATCCACTGTAGCCAATCAGCGGCCAGGGTGAGTGGAGGAATAGATGTCGGGAACGCGAAGCTGACTTTCGAGGCGTCAGGTAAGTAAAACGGGGGGGCTGGGGGCGGCGGTATTGTCAGAAGTTTTTTCACCCTAATGCACAGAATGCATTAAGGTGAAAAAAATTTTACCTTTACAACCTCTTTAAGTGGTTAAGAAAGAAAAGGAGGAAGATATTTTATAAATGGGGGATCCAACCCCAAAAAAAAGCATGGGAAAAAAAAGAAAGGCATGGGAGAGAGACAAAGAAGAACTTAGTAAAAATTATGTAAATCCATTAAATTTTCCTCCAATTATATTTCCTCCCCCCACTGTATCCTCCCTTCATTCATATCCAACCATAATGTCACTTCTGCAGGTGTGTTGAAAAGCTTAGTTTCCCCCAAAGCTGTTATTCGCAAACGTGCTGGATAAAGCATGGCGTAATTGATCTTAAGCTGTTGCAACCTGCGTTTACATTCTATAAACCTGGCCCTTTGTTTCTGTAACTCAGGAGAAAAGTCTGGATATATTGAAATCTGTGCGCCATTATGCTGTATATTTTTCATTTCTCTTGCTTTTTGAAGGATAATAACTTTGTCCTTATAATGTAAAAGTTTAACAAGGAAGGGCCTGGGCTGGAGGTGGTGCCCTAAAAGAGACTCGATGTGCATGTTCAATAGCAAAAAATCTTTGCCAAACATTCCTATGAGCCAACCCTCCATATATTCTGTAGAATTGTTACCTTCAATTTTCTCGGGGAGACCTAGAACCCTTACATTTTTCCTGCGTAATCTGTTTTCCATGTCATCCATTTTGTAAATGCACACACTCAATTGCTCCCTCATTAATTTTATTTCTTGTTTCTTGGGTTCACATCATCTTCTACCTGGCTAAGTCTCCCCTCAAGCACACATACTTCTTGTACGTCATGCCTCAAAAATAACAATTCTTTTTTAATACATTTCATTTGATCAGATAATTCAGAAAGTGATGACTTATAGTTGTTGACTGCGAGAAGAATGTCTTTCAGGGATGGCTCTTTCTCAACTCCTATAGTCAGCTCCGGGATTCCCCTCTCCGTTTCCTTACTTGAAACTTGGTCTTTCTCCTGTACTGCTGATGTCTCTGCTGCTGGGCCCTGACTCTTCCTCCCCCCGGGGGGCCGGTCTGGGGACATGGATGTTGTGCTCCCCCTACCTGCCCACCCCCTTCTTGCATGTCTGGCCTGATGTATGAGCGAATCGCTCCAACTTTGCAGCAGCAGCATGGCTTGTTTTTTCCTTGACCCCTCGCTGTGTTTGAGCGCCAGCTCCATCCTGTGTGGCTGCCTCCTGCATTCCACGCTTCCGGGTCATCGTGGAAATGGCCGTCTTCTCTGATGCTTCACGCGGCTCTATCCCGAGTGCGCGTCACCTCCTCTCCTCTCACCGAGTGGTGTGCAGCTGGAGACCACTCCGGGAGAGCGCGCACCAACCAGGGCGTCCTTCTCCAGCGGACCCGCAGCTCTGTCCCTGAGCACCTCCTCGTTTCCCCCACACTATGCATTACGGCGTCCTGCATGGGAGCTGATGTGAGGTCCGGGCCCTGCTGCGACCTCTCACCTCAGCATCCGGTCACGCCCTCTACCTGTAATTTTCCCCCTTATTCTTACATTAAGTGCCCTAGTGGTCCTCCCCACATATTGGAGGCCACACGGACACCCCTACAGTTCCACATGTGATGAATTCAGTGATATTGTATACCTTTGAGGTGACTTGTGAGGAAAAAGTCGAAGTTTTGATGGTTTTGGATGTTTTACACACTGCACATCTCTTACACGGAAAAAAAACATTTCGGTTCCCAAACATACTAAATTTCTGAGGGGGATTTACCACACTAGTAGCCAAAGTGTCTTTCAAGGTTTGGTTTTTCCTATAGATAACATTGGGTTTTTCTGGAAGTTTAGGTCCCAAAATTTTGTCACTCTTTAGAACCTGCCAATGATTTTTAATCGCATTATTAACCCACCAATATTGTGATGAGAATTTAGTGAAAAAGGACCACTCAAATTTGTTCTGATTTCTCTCTGCTCTCTTTTTGGGGGTCAATAAACTCTCTCTGTCTAAGAGTGATACTGTAGACAATTCATTATCTAGCTTCACGGGGTCATATCGTTTTTCCTTCAAGCGGTCCTTAAGTACATTTGCCTGGGCTTGGTAATCTTCCAACAGAGAACAATTCCTCCTAAGGCATTGAAACTGTCCTTTGGGAATTACTTTAAGCCAGTTAGGGTGATGATAACTGTCTGTTGGGATATACCCATTGAGATCCGTGGGCTTGAAATAAGTTTTGGTTAATAATTGATTATTTTCTTTAAAAATAACCAAATGCAGAAAGTTGACAGACATTTTACTATGCTCATAAGTAAATCTGATTCCCCATTGGTTACTGTTGAGGTCTAGCATAAAAGACTGTAAGGACTCTTCATTCCCTTTCCACAGAGAAAAGGCGTCATCAATGTAGTGACGCCAGAAAAGCAATCTGGGGTCCCTACTTGATAACAAAACATCATTCTCCCATAAAGCCATAAAGAGATTAGCGAGGCTGGGCGCAAATTTTGTCCCCATTGCTACTCCAGTGCTTTCAAGTAATACTGCCCATCATAGTAAAAATAGTTATGCTCCATCACAAATTGTGGAAGTCGCAAAATAAAAGCTAAGGTGGAAGTACTCAAAGACTGGTCCCTAGTTAGAAAATATTTTGCCACTTGGTATCCCAACTCATGTGGGATAATGGTATAGAGAGAGGAGACGTCTGCCGTTACTAGCACAACGTCATCCTCTATTATCCATTGTGAAATCTCATTGATAATTTGAACAGAATCTTTCAAAAAAGCTGGGGTCCTAGCCACCAGAGGCTGGCGAAAAAATCTATGAACTTCCCTATTTGTGAGGTAAGGGAGTCAATCCTACTAACTATGGGGCGACTTGGAGGACATATGGGGTTTTTGTGCACTTTGGGTATATAACATATGATAGGTATCCTGGGGGCAAGTGGTATTAAGAACTCTAATTCTTTTCTATTTATGATTCCCGTTCTGTGTCCATCCTGAATAATACTATTTAGCAGTCTTTTATACATATTCAAGGTCTCGTTTTAGAATAGTGTATGTACCCCTGTTCGATAGATTACCAAGCCCAGGCAAATGTAAAACATCCAAAACCATCAAAACTTCGACTTTTTCCTCACAGGTCACCTCAAAGGTATACAATATCACTGATTTCATCACACGTGGAACTGTAGGGGTTATTTATCTCTTGAGGTGTCCATGTGGCCCCCAATATCTGGGGAGGACCACTAGGGCCCTTAATGTAAGAATAGGGGAACATCTAGGCAACATACAAAGGGGTTTCATAGGACATAGCGTTTCTAAACATTTTCGCCTCCACCATCAGAGGCATCCTTCTCTCTTACAGGTTATTGCTATAGAGAGGTATACCCCACATTGGAAGGGAAACAATCTTAAAAGACACATCTCACGTAGAGAAACCAGATAGATTTTTTATATCCAATATTAAAGCCCCTTGGGGCTTAACGTTGAATGGAATATCAATTGTTATATAGATAATAGTTAGTTCCTGCTCTTTGTTTTTCTTTTTTTCTTCTCCTTCCCTTCCCAGACCTTTAGAGCATATCGGGGGGGGGGTGTCGGGGGGATGCTGGGCCTTTCCCCCCTCTCCCTAATCCCTGCATATATATGACAATACTCCTTTGAATAAGGTCCTTCAATTTATTTTAAATTCTGAATTTGTAATTTCAGGATTTTTCATTTTAATTGTCATCAGTACAACCCAGGAGGTCATATCCAGTACATTAGTGAGGATGTACTGATATTAAATGTGGTCCATATGAATTAATGATCAAATGTCCAAATGTCCTTAGGGTATTGATTTTTAATTTTTGATTTAAATTTTTATATTTAAATTTTTGTTTTATTATATAGTAATGTTTGTATGTATAAAAGCGACAATGAAATGTATCAATAATATGCTAAAGTATTTGTTTTAGATACATATGAAAATTTACCATGGTTTGTAATGTATAAAACACATATTGAATCCATTGGTACAGATGACACCATGACACCACCAGCGTGGTGTGTGACGCTTAGACCTAGCCTTCGTTCCCAGTCGATGCCTTGTACAGGGAAACGCATCGGGTGGAGCCCCAGTCTTTGATGTCACCATGCACCAGCTGGCTGGCTTGAACCGTAGCTGTTTTAAATCTTTTTTTGCTTGTGAATGTCAGTTCCTTTTAAGCTTGCAATAAATCTTTTAAAACGGAGATACTGCACCATGAAGCCTCTTTTTCTTCTTATCTGGTAAACATATTCCAATTTGGAGGACCATACGGGACGGGAGGAACTATCAGTGCTTTTGTAAGAAACATTACATCAGAACTACCGTCCGCTGTATCAGGAGGGATCTAGAAGAGTCCCAGGAGGAATACTCACAGGCTGAATGAGCCATTGCTGGGCGAGTTTGATCTCTATAATTTGAGATCTACCTGATCCGGTAAGCGGCCTCTCTTACTATAAAGATTCAACAGAAGTTTCAAGTTATATCCGGATTGTTAATCTATTTGTTTCTGGTACCACGCTATTTTCACTGTGATCACTTTTAACTCTGGCTGCTGTCATTTGGATTCTTACTTTGGTTTGAAATAAACCTGTTTTATGTGGATTCAAGCACTATGTGGGGTCCTCTCCTCCTTTTGCATGTCCCTACGCTAGCTGAGTGAAGGGTGTATTTTCTTACTATACACCTGCCGGGGAGGTGTCCACACCTAGACTTGGAACATCCGACGTTCCCAGGTCATCTACGATTGCCCTAAAGGAACTAGTGGAACCTGCCGTACACGCCTTTCCATCGAGCACCCATTTGGATCGGTTGATCCACAAGCCCGTATGACACCTAGCCGTATGGCAAATGTGTCCACCTGTTCCGGTAAGCGTATTTGCTCCTTCTATTTCCTTCTGTGCATACCGAGTACTGGAACACTACCTATGTGAATTATATGGCACCCCTGGGAATCCTCTCGTCAATTTAATACACATACTGTTCACACTGTTGGACATTTACACGATTATAATGTTGACCTAATTGGACACGTATATGGTCATGGACTAACAAAATTTTTTTATGAGAATTATACTCTCCTTGCATATGGTTATTACACTATCACGTTGCACGTTTGATAGTCACACATTTGTGCAGAGACCGCTCTTTAATTAGGCAAATTAGGCGGTCGCCTAAGGCCTCGCTCTCACAGGTGCCTCGCGGCCGCCTAATTTGCCTGATGAAGGAAGGGGAGAGCCCAGCATCGGGAAGAATGATGGCACTGCCTGCCAATCTCCTCATGCCAGGACTCTGCACTAATATCAGCTGGACTGCCTCTCCCTCTCATCTTTATCCCGGGCTGCACAGAGGGAAAACTGGGTTAAGTCACTGCCCCTCGAGCCGCTGTAATGCCAGTAATAAGATCTGCACCAGCGATGATGGGAGGAAACCGTCTCATTGGTTGGTCCAATGAACTGCAGGATGCCGTGTTGACTGGTAGATGAAGCCCGCCCTCACATGTGTTGTGATTTCACCCAGAGGCAATGCAAAGGCTGTCAGTAGTGAAGGCGATCTGATGAACATGGGGAACGGGTGAGTCCGTTTTATTGCACCCTGACACATGTCCGCTCTGTCCACCTCCCTGCCCTGTATGCAAACAAAATGTGCCCGGACCGACTTCTGGAGACTGCACACACCCGGAGACATCACAGGTTATCCCGATTCAGACACAGGAGCTCTATCTCTCCTCTCCCCCCTCTCCCCCCCCTCTCTCTCCCCCTCTCTCTCTCCTCTCCCCCTCTCTCTCCTCTCCCCACTCTCTCTCTCCTCCCCCCTCTCTCTCCTCTCCCCCATCTCTCTCCTCTCCCCCTCTCTCTCTCCTCTCCCCCTCTCTCTCTCTACTCTCCCCTTTTCTCTCTCTTCTCTCCCCTCTCTCTCTCCTCTCCCCCTCTCTCTCTCCTCTCCCCCCCTCTCTCTCTCTCTCCTCTCCCCTTCTCTCTCTATCCCCCCTCTCTCTCTCTCTACTTTCCCCTTTTCTCTTTCTTCTCTCCCCTCTCTCTCTCCTCTCCCCCTCTCTCTCCTCTCCCCCTCTCTCTCTCTTTCCTCTCCCCCTTTCACACCTTTTTCCCCTCTCTCTCCCCCTCTCTTTATCCCCCTCTCCCACTCCTCTCTGTACCACCCCTCTCTTCTCTCTCCCTTTTTTCCCCTTCTCTCACCCCTCTCTCTCTCTCTCCCTCCCAGCCCTCTCACTCCTCTCTTTCCCCTCTCTCTCTACTTCTCTCTGTCTCCCCCTCTTTCCACCCTCTCCCCCACTCTCTCTCTCACTCACTTCCCTTTCTTTCCCCAGCCCCCCCCTCTCCCCCTCTTTCACTTCTTTCCCCCTCTCTTTCTCTCTTCTCTTTCTCTCTCCTCTCCCCCTCTCTTTCTCTCTCCTCTCCCCCTCTCTTTCTCCCTCCTCTCCCCCTCTCTTTCTCCCTCCTCTCCCCCACTCTTTCTCCCTCCTCTCCCCCCTCTCTTTCTCCCTTCTCTCCCCCCTCTTTTTCTCTCTCCTCTCCCCCTCTCTTTCTCTCTCCTCTCCACTCTCTCTTTCTTTTCTTTTTTCCCCCTCTCTCCTCCCTCTCTCTCCTCCCTCTCTCTCGTTCTCTCCCCAGCCAGTTGTCAGTCAGCCCCAGCACTTGGATCATAGGATGCGGGTAGAGGCTGCACATGGGAGATTATCCCTAGTCCTGCATCCTCTGATGTGTGCCCCTAAAACACATGATTAGCTTATGCTTAAATAAATCATTTCTGTATTCAGGTTTACTGTCATGGTCATAGTCATTGACCATAGTCATACCCATTGGTTGTGTCCACAGCAGGCATGGGGCGCAGGTTTAGGAAAATAGATGATGAATCTATGGCCAAGGAAAAGTGAAATGTAGGCACAATAGCAAGCTGTCTAGTAAGTGATGATCTCTATATGGAGGGAGCTTGTGTTGCAATGCATATCCTGGTGTGATATGATCATGGCATGCTGAAATGGAATTGTCATCAGTTCATTGGACACTACAGTGCAATGAATTATTAATTTGTATCGCTATTTTTCCCATTATGGGCGTGAGTAGGGCCTCATGTCTAAGTTTTGCCTAAGGCCTCACAAAGCCTAGAGCCGCCTCTGCATTTGTGTATTACCCCATCCTGATATTTATGTTTAGCGCTGCATTCTTTATTTCACTACAATACAGACAATGCAAAGCGCGCAGCACTGCATGCTGGGAGAAGTGATAAAAGGGGAGTTGCGGCCTGTTTTCAGCCTCTCTGGATGCCATTAAAATCCGGTCAGGAGGAGGTCTGTGTATGACCAGGAATGAGAGACTGTGGCCTACACAGCAGAGAGCCAGATCGCCTGCCTCTGAGGGATCTATGGAACACAGCCCCGCTACTCTAGCAAGCGGACCAGCCTGTGCTTCAGAGCAACTGGAAGCCACCTGCAGTTCAGTCGATCAGGAGTGGTAGCACTGTGTGGCGGCGCCATTTTCACTAGACGTAGCCTCACAGCTATTGTAGTCTATTGTGGTGAGAGGACACCTGCCCATTCAAGTAGAGTGAGTTATTTTACAGACTGCTGGTGAGACTTGTAGTTCCACAGAGGTGAATCTACTTCTTCACAAGCATCATACAGCTAAACTCTGGGGTTTGTTTGTTCCCTGAGCTGTAAGGTCAGTACTGTATTACACTCACACATATCACTTGTAGATTCCACATAAGGAGGAATCTACAAGTAATATATTTCTTCAGTTAAGTAGTTATCAACATACCATTTATTCTACAGTTATTTCTTCTCTTTTGCCTTGTGGATTACAAATACTGCAGTTTAAACTACAGGCTAGCTGAAGATATCTGGAGTCAAAGGACTTTTACCATCTTTTGGTTACCTTCCTTTTCTGCCAAGCTCTGCTGCTCTATATGCAGGGTTGATTACGGTATTATAACCTAGGGGGAGCTATTTTATTGGGACATTCTGAAAACATCGCACTGAGTGTTACTGAGTGCATATGTTGTGTTTGTTTATGCTGGTCTGTGTGTTGAGGCCTCAGAGGACGGATATCCAATACATGTGTTGAGGGTGTTGGATGTTGACTTCCCTGTGTACCTGTTCACATATACCTTTTCAGGTAACAAAGGTACACATTCTGTATATTGGAATTACAGTAAGTGATATTTTCCTGTCAGTTATAACTTGTGTGTTCATGCCATTTTATTATGTCTATTCTTTATCTCAAGTAAACATTTCTGAGTGGTTCATTGATATTGTGTGAGTCTCTATTTACTACCACAGCTTGTGACGTGATGAAACCCAGGGCCTCGGTAAATATACTTCATGGTTTATCATTACTGTGTTTCCTCTCTATTGCTGGGTTCTGCACTAACATTATCAAGTAGGTGTGCCAGAGGGGTTGGGCCCGTTCTTGGGGTTGAGAGGCAGAGTACAGAACCAAACATACATTAAGCGGCTCCTCCGGGGGTAGCACTACATACGTAAAGTGGATGATGTGGTTCCGCTGATCTGTGGTGAAAGAACGATTAAGATCTTCCTCCCATTTAACTAGACAAGATGGTTGATGATTTTCTGGGGTGCTATCAGCTTATAAGTAGTAGAAAGTACATGTGGTGGTATGCCTTCATCAGAACAGTACTCCTCCAACACACCCACCATTTTATTTTGCAGGGACTTTGCTTTCAGAAAATATACTTTGCAGATTTTTACATGTATGTGAGAAATGTCAAAATTGGACCGGTTTTGAAGATTTTCCCCCCTTCCTGACCAGAGCACTTTCTGCGATTCGGCACTGCGTTGTTTTAACTGACAATTGCGCGGTCGTGCGACATTGCGCCCAAACGAAGTTAACGACCTTTTTTTAAAATAAATAGAGCTTTCTTTTGGTGGTGTTCGATCACCTCTGCGCTTTTTATTGTTTGCGCTATAAACAAAAAAATAGCGAAAATTTTGATAAAAACGCATTTTTTTTTACTTTTTGCTATAATAAACATTACCCAAAAATATATAAAAAATTTTTTATTTCCTCAATTTAGGCTGATATGTATTCTTCTACATATTTTTGGCAAAAAAATCACAATAAGCGTATATTGATTGGTTTGCGCAAAAGTTATAGCGTCTACAAAATAGGGGATAGCATTTTTGTTTAGTTTTTTTTCTACTAGAAATGGTGGCGATCTGTGATTTTTAACGTTACCGCGACATTATGGCGGACATGTGGGACAATTTTGACACATTTTTGGGACCATTGGCATTAATACAGTGATCAGTGCGATTAAAAATGCATTGATTACTGTAAAAATGTCACTGGCAGTGAAGGGGTTAACACTAGGGGGCAGTGAAGGAGTTAAGTGTGTCCTAGTTTGTGTTCTAACTGAAGGAAGATGGGGACTGTGCAGAGAAGATAACAGATCATCTGTTCATACTCTTTATGAACAGATGATCTGTCTGTTCTCCCCTCAGAGAACCGGAAACTGTGTGTTTACACACACAGATCCCGGTTCTCCGCGTGCCCTGAGCGATCCGGGGAGACCGCCGGGCACTCGCATCGGCCGGGGGGCCACAGGGTGAAGCGACGTTACATAACATTGTTTTGCCCAGCCGTGCCATTCTGCCGCAGTACAACTGCGGCAGCTGGTCGGCATGTGGTTAAATTAGCTTTTTAAATTAAAAAGTATTGTAACGTATTCTCTTTTTGTTTCCAGATAACCAGGACTAAAACTCCATGTTTATCCCTTCTCACTTTCACTCTGTATGTCATTCTATTCCTTATGCTGCGTACACACGATCGGATTTTCCGACAACAAATGTTCGATGGGAGCTTGTTGTCGGAAATTCCGAACATGTGTAGGCTCCATCGGATATTTTCCGTCGGAATTTCTGACAAACAAAATTTGAGATCTGGAAAAATCCGTTCTCGTAAATTCCGATCGTGTGCACACAGTTTCAACGCACAAAGTTCCACGCATGCTCTGAATCAATTACGAGACGGAAGTGCTCGGTCTGGTAAAACTAGCGTTCCTAATGGAGATAGCACATTCGTCACACTGAAAATTTTTAAATCTTTTAATGCAGCACATTCTCTTCTCCTTTATAATGCTAGAATAATGAAGTTGTTTTGCTGCTGATATTCACACAGAGTTCTGAAAAAAATATTTCTTTATTATTTCTTGTGACTTCCTGAATAATATAAGTTATTTTTTTGTCAGATCTCCATAATAAGGTTTTGTATTTATTTTTATAGTTATTTTTTTTTAATCAAGATCTCCTGTTTTATTTATTTTTTCTAGTGATCTCCATAATTTTTTTTTCGTTTTGTGTGTCAAGTTACCACAACACCATTATTATCTTGTAATTTTTAACCTCAAGGAGGTTGGTTGGTGTCCCTTGCTAATTTGACCTTGTATTTTTTAAATGTACCTGCCTACTCACAAATAAACTGTCCTTTTTGAAGTAAAACACATAGGCAAGTATTTGTGAATCCAAAATAGCCATTTATTATGGGTCATGATAAAATAAAGAGGAAGGCAACGCTGGAGAAAATTGTAAAATTGACGAAGCCTTTGTACCCCAGGGCACACATCAACTATTTTACAGCCAAAATTGGTAGCATGAGGAGTCCATATAATAGTGAGCACAATCAGGTCCCGGACTACAAGAGATCAGGAACAACAGCAGATGACATATATGTCCCAAAGCTGTGGTCATACAACAGCCTGTGTCTTTTGTGAGACCAGACTGAACCCAGGCCATCACACTCTTGTCTTCCTTCCCCTCTTCCTTCAAGGCTTGCTTCCAGGCTGTGGTTTTGGAGTTGTGGCAGGAGGTGGAGGAGGAGGAGGATGGTCGAACTCACACAGGTGTGTTTTGTTTGTGAGTTGGCCCCTCAACCCCTTATTTAGGGACAGATACATAATTTCCTCACAGATGAAGCATTGGCTCTGCTCCATTTCCTGCATTTTGCATGCAGCCATGGAGGCAATGGCCTCTTGAAGAGTGGGGGTGGTTCTGAGGGCAGCATTAGCCTCCCAAATCAGCCCAAGCGCTGCCCCCTCCTTTTGGTTGGAAGGCAGAGGGGAGGGACCTGGGATTCGGTCAGGCTACTGGGCCACCTCCTGGCTGCCACTTACCCCCGCCACCTTCTGGCTGCCACTTTCCCCCGCCACCTCCTGGCTGCCACATTCCACAGCCTCATCCTGGCTGCCACATTTCATGCCCTCCTCCTGGCTGAGGCTTTCCTGTGTATGAAAAAGGGACATTGTTTTATTTTTTTATTCTTCAATCACACACAATTTTCAGCTCATGACTGTTACAGAAAGATCAAGAGAGTACTTCAAAAAAGTAAGTAGTTGTCGTGTGTTCCTATTATTATTATTACTTGCATGCTGCTCCATGTGCTTTTCTTTACTGTTGCACAGTTTAAAATAGTAACTTTCAGGTTCGTGGGCACAGTAATCGTTCGTAGTAAACATCCTTCGTTCGCCCACTAATACAATGTTTTTTGGCAGATGCAGGTTAACTACATTTGTTCAGGCCTATTTTTATTAAAAGAAGTTTATGACATTGTTGTCTAGATGAGTTTGTACTAGAATGAAATGCAAAATTGATTCAGTGTAAGAAGATGACACTCAGCAGCTGTTTACACATCTGGACGCAGGAGCACTAGTGGGAACAAACTTTTTAAGGTGTCCCACACAGGTGCTCCAGTGGATGCTAGGGGTGTCTCGATGTGTGAAAATTGTACAAAAAAGGTAAGTATTCCAGCTTTATAAAGGGAAAAGATAATGTCTTCAGCTTGGAACTCTGCCAAAAAAGTCAATTGTACGACACTTCCAAGCAATGTTTCATATTACTATTTCTGGCCTCAAATATCTGTGTTCTAAGTATACCTTTTTTTTATTCACATAGGGTAGAAAAGATTCAGGACATTTGAGGACACCAGGGCCCACCACCTCCTAAAGAAAAGCAAATCCCCACACCACAACCAGAAGATGTGGAGGAAGGAGAGTTTTATGAAGTGGGCGAAATAGTGACCACAACAGGTGAGTGTCTGAGACCACAGCTTCAGGTAATAGATGCCTGCATATTTATAATACATGGTGTGTTTTTTTATTTTAGGTGATGTGGATGTTGTGGAAGAAGAATCTCATTTCACAAGTGCAAGTGCACACGTCCTCATCGGGGAGATCATGGTGTGCAATCGTGATTTACAGAGGATCAAGGAAGACATCAATGATGTGGAAAAAAGACTCAAAAACATCATTGATGTTTTAGGCAGAATCTAAAACACCACAAAAGTCTTCTAGTTTGTTTGTATTTTTATTATTTTCACAGATTTTAAATATTTTTTTAGAAAGCCAAATTTTGAAGATGTGAAGATTTTCAACATGTG
Organism: Lithobates clamitans; assembly: GCA_037952925.1. Classification (NCBI taxonomy): domain Eukaryota; kingdom Metazoa; phylum Chordata; class Amphibia; order Anura; family Ranidae; genus Lithobates; species Lithobates clamitans. Next base: position 3,071,446 of record JBBGZY010000019.1, on the reverse strand, counting down.
CTATCTGCCATCAGGGGATATCAAGGTACGTGTTTTGGGGGTGCAACCCCCTTTCTCGCAACTAAAGTAGATGAGAGGAAGGGGTTGCACCCCCGAAACACGTCCATTGATCCCCTCATGATGGGAGCTAGCACATGTTGACATTAGGCATGGGATCAGGAGGGAAGTCCCCATTTTGACTCTCAAATTGTGTGCATCTTCAAAATTTGGCTTTTACAGGGATGACATCATCCCATCTGATGAAGGCAATATTAACACAGTTTGGACATACTAATGTCTGATAAGTTCCTGAGTTGTGTATTGTTTTATGGTTTTAAACATGCCTGTTTTAACACAAAAAAGGCTATTTGTACTGTCAAAAACAAAAATGTTATTACTAAAATATGTTGGTTTGTTCAAAAAACATTTTCTAATGCACATGTGAATGTGCACAGAGTAAAAAGTTTTCTACTCAACAATGTGTGGCTTCTTCTTTCAATGCTCAATATAATTTTTTAGACTAAGTTGGTGTTTACACTGAAATGGGGGTTATTTACTAAAGGCAACTCCACTTTGCACTACAAGTGCACTTTCAGTGCAGTTTCAAGTGCAGTTTCAAGTGTACTTTTGCAGTGCACGTGTAGTGCAAAGTGGATTTTCCTTTAGTAAATAACTCCCACAGTGCTATATTATTTGCCACAATCATGCCATTTTCGTGACTCACCAAAATTCAATCATGGTACTGAAAATGATGTATATTTTTAACAGTAATGCATTACATACATTAACAACAAAAACAAGGTGTGTGTGTAGCAAACCCACAACATAATAATAGTTCGCTGAAGAAGAGATTGTCACCTCATGTATCAAATAAATTACGTTTGCACTATTGAAGAAAATGGCCAAAAAAAATGCCCATTGGAGAACCTAGGAGACAGCTAAACGAAACACAAGCAGTACATCACAGGAAATATTATTTCACTAAAAAAAAATATTTTTAAAATGTTTATTAAACATTTTCTGGCATATCAATGGCCCCCCTACCCACAAAGTACTCCATATATTTTATACGGACCTCGTGTGCGCTTTGGGGGGGCAAGCACTAAAAACCAGATACGAACCCACAAGAACAAACTGAAGAGCAGATCGGAAAAGCACGAGGCTGAAAATCGCAAATCGTTTCTCTCGCCAAACTTCTACTAACACGAGATAAACATGAGATTATGAGTTGGACATTTTGATGATAAGCAGCTCCTATCCTCATATTGATTAGTGGGTCCAAATTAATAATAACTACTGCAGTAGGGAACAGAAACAAAAGATACGCTCAGCATCTTTCCAAATAACTGTTCCCTACTGCAGTAGTTATTATTAATTTGGAACCACTAATCAGTATGAGGATAGGAGTTGCCTATCATCAAAATGTCCAACTCAGGTGGCGAGCCAGCCAGGAGGGGCTTTACAGGTGACCCTGAGAATCTGAAACGAGGAGCTTGAGACAATCCGGGAATTTCTGATAATCAGCCGGCTGAGGTAAGCCTTTTGCTTACATTTGAGTTATCAGACTTCCTTGATTGGTAAGGCATTTTTGGGACAAAGGGTACCTATTTTACCCCCCTTAATCGAACTGTATTGATTATATGTTATGTTGTCACTGTCTACTGTCCATCAGAGTGTTATAGATAAGAAAGGGAAGAATAGAGCTGTTCACAGATATATGTAGTGCACATCTGCTAGATAAAGTAGTTTGGAGGCAAGAGGGTATAGGCACACGGAGATAAGACTGGCCAGTATTATGGGCATTAAATTAAGTAAGAGAATGAAAAAAATGCCCAGCGCAAGAGGAGCGCTATATATGGACCGAAGGTGCGGTTCCGCCTATACTGAGCCCCTAGATTAATGGTTAAAGTGGACAGTGATCCACAATGGGTAACTGGGTTACCAAAGTCCACAGGAACTAAGAATCATGCAGAGTAAACAGCTAGAGAAACAGCTATCTATGTGAGCAGGATGGATCAAGGGTGACAAATAACACCAGACAGAAAGGGACATTTTCATGTTAAGTTGTGGGATGAATTTGGGGTCAGGCACTACAACTAGTAAAGTCATAACACAGAAATGGAGAGTTAAAACAGAATACTTTATATGTTGTCAGAGAGGGAAGATGGGATGAGCACTGAATCTGATAATCTATGAGCATCTGATCATAGAATCATAGAAGGTACAGTATGTGAAGTATGGTATTACAATACATTGGATACAAAGGATATCAGAACAAAATAAGGAAAGCAGAAGTTCGGCAAGGAAATATACAAAGAGTTAAAAGAAATTGAGAGAATGATATGCATGTGTTGTGTACAAATGGGAAAAATGTAAGCGATTTTAGAGAGATATTCGTGTATGTATGTGAATGCTGGAACCTTTAGTTCTATCTCTTGTGCGTGTCATGTATGCAGATGTGACCCCCTCCTTTGCGCTCTCATGAAAGAATGTGGCTGGGATGAGAGGTCAGTGATAAGTTGGAAGGACACCATGCCAATTTCAGTTTTTTAGACAAAACATTTATAACAAAATGTGCCGGGTTAACAAATCTAATGATAAACAATGTAATCACAATTATTTTTTAATCTGTTTTCCAAACATGGTAAAATGAAGGTTACATTTAACTGTGTATTACACAATAGTGGAAACAGTGCATTTAAAAAAGGGAAATTAAGTAAAATTAAGTAATATTGAGTATTAATTTCTAATATGAGTTTAACAATTTTGTAATTTTGCATTTATACAATAAGCCCTTATTGAGAGAAAAAAAAGAGGTTGTTATGAGGTAAGTTTTTCTACAAAAATGAAATCTTAAGGTCTGATAATAACTTGATGTGCGGTCCATGATGTGAGAGCAATAATAAATAAAATTTAAATATAACAGACCCATCACATCAAGTCCACACACCCTGTTAGGATAGATGCCACCTGCAGCCAGTTATTTTATAGCTTTTGATGTGGCAGAGTGCTTTCTAGTCCATCATAGAGATTGTTGGTCCTTTTGTTTTTATTTATTTTTGTTTTTGAAATCCAAAGCAGAATGTGTGCATTGTGAAATGATGTGCCCCTTTTCCTTGTAAGTGCTGTGGTATAAGCAGAAGAATATTTTGGATTTGTGGACATCTCTGCATGACCACAGGGTATTGTTATCATTTATTATAATATTGCCAGGAAAAAGTTGTCTTTTTGAAACATGAAACTGTAGTTCTTACACAAACAGCATGATAGAAAACAAGCCATTGTATTATATTTATGCAAGCTGGACCCAGTAATGAAGGGTTCACCCCGATATATCAGAGCTGTAGCTTTATGCAAAGGTGCTATTAGACAAAGTTACAGACATTATTTTGGTCAAATATTTAATTTTTAATGGTCCCACATTCTGCGCAGCAAATATACAGCTAACTAAATGTTTGTCTAATGAAAGATTCAAAATATGAATTTGTTTTGTTTATGTACAAATGTAACAATGAAAAATGCATACATTTGAATTCAGCCACCTTATTGTCTCTATTGGAGGAGGCTGGAGACAAAGGAAAAACCACATGTGTTAAATTGATGATGTAGGAATCAGCTGCTGTGAGCCCAGTGCAGGACACACTCCCTGAAGACCCAGATATTTCTTTTTTTTGTAGATTTGATCCCGGTTTTATACTGAGGATGGCAATTCCCTTACTGAGTATGCAGTTTATCACCCAGAAGGATACTCTGTATTCAGAGTCATTGGATCATTTTTCCCCAGCTCAAGAAGCAGAGCTCCATGTTTTAGCAAAGCCTGTGAGCTATAAAAAGAGTGTATATTTATATAGATAGTCGAGATATAGAGAGCTTTTGGTTCCATTTGAAGGGCCAGAGGTTTGTTTTTACTTCGGCAGGTAAACCAATCAAGCATGCCAAGTTCATTTGATTGGCTGCTTTCAGCCTTCCAGATTCTTGCTGATGTAGCCATATTAACTTTAAAACTCACACATGGAAGCAGACCAGGCGACTAAGGATGCTGCATTACAGCCCAGGACACTTGCTGGGTCTTTGCAACTTACAGATTCCACCCTAGTTCTGGCCCAGTATAGCTGGGATTAATAATTCAACTTTAAGGACCCCAGAACGAGAAGAACAAGTGGTCCACAAGGGGCAACTTCTTATGAAACAGGACTTTGGAAAAGGTGATCATTTATGTCTGCCAGCCACTCTTTTCCCTCCAGCTTTTGACACATGGACCGTGTCATCAGTCACCAGCAGTTATGGCTGCCTTAGTAAATGAGCTTAGGATAGAGCCAGGGTTCACCACAGTTGTTTTCATAACATACCACTTCTTGTTTTACCTGTTACAAAAGGTGTTACCAAAAGCTGAACATCCCTTCCAGAGATTACAAAAAGATATAGCCAGATGCCCAAGTCAGGATCTTACGAGTATGCATTTTGTCTATATGGACAAGTTTTCTGGATGTCCAGTGGCAAATGATACTGCAAAGGCCACAGTAAAAAGTGTTATCAGAAGTAGTTTGTAAGTACAGAGTGCAGAATCTACAGAGAGTAACAGAGGAAGTTTTGAGGTTTTATTTTTACACTCCCTACTGTCTACAATGTAGCGGACAAAGTAGAGTAAGAAACTAGCAAACTTTTGCCTGAGTGTTTTCTTATATTTTATCAAGCCCCTAAGGGGATGTTGGACTCTCTCCCTATGGGATTTGGTTTGGGAGTGTGTTACTCATTTGCTTATATTTTGTCTCAGCAGCTGAAATCCTCCCTTCGGATCTCACAGAGAATGTTGCTGATCTTTTAAGGTTTTTGACAAACTCATTTATGTGTTTTCTCCCCAATTCCAGATCCTAAACGTTTGGAAGGATCTAAAACTAAAGCCAGGTGACTTGTGGATTGTTAAGAGACATATAAATATAAGGAAATGTTTGGAGACTCAATACAGCATCTATTTTATGTACAGTTTTGCAAAACTTGAAGGAAAAGTCACCTAGATCTACATCAGACACTGCAAAAAGGACCAGATTAAATAAATCTCTGTGTTTGATATGTTTCCCTCTTGCGATCACAGTCTAGGGTACTTTTTGATTCAATTACTTTAATTATAAGGGATATATATATATAGATAGATAGATAGATAGATAGATAGATAGATAGATAGATAGATAGATAGATAGATAGATAGATAGATAGATAGATAGATAGATAGATAGATAGATAGATAGATAGATAGATATAGAGCAGGGCCCTCTGATTCCTACTGTATCAAATTGTATTGTATTTGTATTGTTTACCCTCAAGTTGTAAAGCGCTACGTAAACTGTTGGCGCTATATAAATACTGTATAATAATAATAATAATATATATAATGTGATTTGAAAAGTAGTTGAGCCATGTTGTAGTCATACTTGTCTTTTGTACGTCTTCTGTTTTATGTAGAATTGTCTGTGTTTACATATGCTGATAAGCCAGCATGCCAACAATTCAGCTAGAAGGCCATTCTGGCCACAGGAGTGTACAGCCAGTACTCTGCAAATATGTCTTATCAATCATTTGCTTTTCACAATGAAAAGTCATTTTGTAATGAAAAAGCTGCTCAGCTATAATATTCTCCACAATGGAGTTTTTGCCTCTTTGGCCAGGACTATCTCCACCTAAGCGTGTGGAGGTTTCTGGTTAAAGGTGATAGCAGGTATGGTTAGTGATCAAAATATTGATCAAAAGAGGGGAGGCTGTAATGGAAATTTGTAAGTTCTGTATATAATTGTATTCTATTTTGTATGTATTGCACACTGCCCTCACTGTACACATGGTACTAATAATGTTTTCAGTACATGTTTACATTCTTTCGGGTCCTGATTAGAATTAGCCTGCCTATGTAATGCCCCTTGTTACCATAAATATACAATTGTAATATTAATGTGATAGCTACGTAATCATGTGTATAAAAACCTTCAATTGCATCATAATAAAGCAGAACAGTTATTTGGAAAGATGTTCAGCGTATCTTTTGTGTCTGTTCCCTACTGCAGTAGTTATTATTAATTAAGAACTACTAATCAATATGAGGATAGGAGTTGCCTATCATCAAAATGTCCAACTCAGGTGGTCCTTTGGACCGGAAACGAACCAGTGTCCTGGCTGGCTCGCCAACTGAGTTGGACTTAATGAGTGGGCACACCTGGGCACTGCCCAGGGGCCCCAACTGCATGGAGGGCCCCTGCACTTTCCCCAAAGCACCTGGTCCTTGGGGGCCCCATGATGGCACTGAGAGTGGTGGATACACAGGGGACTCAGGCTGGCAGCAGTGCGCCGTGCTTTGCAGAAGTATACCTATTATTTCACAGCCAGCAGGGAGGGGCGGGGCCAGAGTGCCAGTGATGCTCTGACCCCACCTCATGCATCCTGAATGCTCGGGACTTGGAGGCCATGGGGTAAGAACCAGTGGGAGCTGCTGAGTCAGCAGCACTGAGAGCCCACCTGCGGAAGTGGCATTGTGGATGGTGTCATGGTGAGCCCAGCTGTCCAGCACTGTTTGCACCGAAGGGCTTGGAATGCCCGGAGGGATGCTCCTTCCTCCACACCTCCTTCTGGCTGCATGACTTGATTGGTATAGGTGAGTCCTTGTCACAGTGCTGGAGGTGGGCACATAGCCAAAAGTTCACATGCACTGTATCTCCACTGGAAAAGGGGATACTACATGGATGGAATAATGGTGCTGGGGGATATTAAGGGTGTATGGGGGAAAACAATGCTTAGGGGGGATCTGGGCTGTATAGAGGTAGCAATGCTTGTGGTATCTTGGGTGGCTATAGTGCTAGAGGTATAAGGGATGTAGAGAGGCCACAGTGTAGGGGGTATCAGGGATGTAGTGGGGTCACAATACAAGGGGTATCTCATGGAATATGGTAACAGTGCTGGGGGGATATGTAGGGTGCAGAGAGGGGTCTGAGTGCTGGGGGGATATCTGGGGTGTAGAGGGATCTGAGTGCTAGGGGGATATCTGGGGTGTAGAGGGGTCAGAGTCCTGCGCAGATATCTGGGGTGTAGAGGGGTCAGAGTGCTGGGGGGATATCTGGGGTGTAGAGGTGTCCGAGTGCTGGGGGGATATCTGGGGTGTAGAGGAGTCAGAGTGCTGGGCAGATATCTGAGGTGTAGAGGGGTCTGAGTGCTGGGGGGATATCTAGGGTGCAGAGAGGGATCAGTGTGCTGGGGGGATATCTGGGATGTAGAGGGGTCAGAGTACTGGGGAATATCTGGGGTGTGGAGGTGTCTGATTGTTGGGGGATATCTGGGGTGTAGAGAGGGATCAATGTGCTGGTCACAATACAAGGGGTATCTCATGGAATATGGTAACAGTGCTGGGGGGATATATAGGGTGCAGAGAGGGGTCTGAGTGCTGGAGAATATCTGGGGTGTAGAGAGATCTGAGTGCTGGGGGGATATCTGGGGTGTAGAGGGGTCAGAGTGCTGGGCAGATATCTGGGGTGTAGAGGGGTCCGAGTGCTGGGGGGATATCTGGGGTGTAGAGGTGTCCGAGTGCTGAGGGGATATCTGGGGTGTAATGGGGGTCAGAGTGCTGGGTGGGATATCTGAGGTGTAGAGGTGTCCGAGTGCTGGGGGGATATTTGGGGTATAGAGGGGTCAGAGTGCTGGGGGGATATCTGAGGTGTAGAGGGCTCTGAGTGCTGGGGGGATATCTAGGGTGCAGAGAGGGATCAGTGTGCTGGGGGTATATCTGGGATGTAGAGGGGTCAGAGTACTGGGGGAATATCTGGGGTGTGGAGGTGTCTGATTGTTGGGGGATATCTGGGATGTAGAGGGGTCAGAGTGCTGGGGGAATAGCTAGGGAGTAGAAGGGTCAGAGTGCTGGGGGGATATCTGGGATGTAGAGGGGTCAGAGTGTTGGGGAGATAGCTAGGGAGTAGAGGGGTCAGAGTGCTGGGGGGATATCTGGGATGTAGAGGTGTCAGAGTGCTGGGGGGGATATCTGTTGGTGTAGAGAGGTCTGAGTGCTAGGGTGATATCTGGGATGTAGAGGGGTCAGAGTGCTGGGGGGATATCTGGGGTGTAGAGGGGTCAGGTTGCTGGGGGGATATCTGGGGTGTAGAGGGGACAGAGTGCTGGGGGGATATCTGGGGTGTAGAGGGGTCTGAGTGCTGGGGGGATATCTGGGGTGTAGAGGGGTCGGAGTGCTGGGGAGATATCTGGGGTATAGAGGGGTCAGAGTGCTGGGGGGATATCTGGGGTGTAGAGGGGTCGGAGTGCTGGGGAGAAATCTGGGGTGTGGAGGGGTCTGATTGCTGGGATATCTGGGGTGTAGAGGGGTCTGTGTGCTTGAGGGATATCTGGGGTGTAGAGGGATCTGAGTGCTGGGGGGATATCTGGGGTCTGGAGGTGTCTGAGTGCTGGGATATCTGGGGTATAGAGGGGTCTGAGTGCTGGGGGGATATCTGGGGTGTAGAGGGGTCAGAGTGCTGGGGGGATATCTGGGGTGTAGAGGGGTCAGGTTGCTGGGGGGATATCTGGGGTGTAGAGGGGACAGAGTGCTGGGGGGATATCTGGGGTGTAGAGGGGTCTGAGTGCTGGGGGGATATCTGGGGTGTAGAGGGGTCGGAGTGCTGGGGAGATATCTGGGGTATAGAGGGGTCAGAGTGCTGGGGGGATATCTGGGGTGTAGAGGGGTCGGAGTGCTGGGGAGAAATCTGGGGTGTGGAGGGGTCTGATTGCTGGGATATCTGGGGTGTAGAGGGGTCTGTGTGCTTGAGGGATATCTGGGGTGTAGAGGGATCTGAGTGCTGGGGGGATATCTGGGGTCTGGAGGTGTCTGAGTGCTGGGATATCTGGGGTATAGAGGGGTCTGAGTGCTGGGGGGATATCTGGGGTGTAGAGGGGTCTGAGTGCTGTGATATCTGGGGTGTAGAGGGGTCTGAGTGCTGGGATATCTGGGGTGTAGACAGGTCTGAATGCTGGAGGGATATCTGGGGTGTGGAGGTGTCTGAATGCTGGGGGGATATCTGGGGTGTAGAGGTGTCTGAGTGCTGGGATATCTGGGGTGTAGAGGGGTCTGAGTGCTGGAGGGATATATGGGGTGTAGAGGGGTCTGAGTGCTGGGGGAATATCTGGGGTCTAGAAGAGTCTGACTGCTGGGGGGATTTCTAGGGTGCAGAGAGGGATCAGAGTGCTGGGGGGATAGCTAGGGAGTAGAGGGGTCAGAGTGCTGGGGGGATATCTGGGATGTAGAGGGGTCAGAGTGCTGGAGGGGGGATATCTGTTGGTGTAGAGAGGTCTGAGTGCTAGGGGGATATCTGGGATGTAGAGGGGTCAGAGTGCTGGGGGGATATCTGGGGTGTAGAGGGGTCAGGGTGCATGGGGTTATCTGGGGTGTTGAGGGGTCTGAGTGCTGGGGGGATATCTGGGGTGTAGAGGGGTTGGAGTGCTGGGATATCTGGGGTGTGGAGGGGTCTGAGTGCTGGGATATCTGGGGTGTAGAGGGGTCTGAATGCTGGAGGGATATGTGGGGTGTGGAGGTGTCTGAGTGCTGGGGGGATATCTGGGGTGTAGAGGGGTCTGAGTGCTGGAGAGATATATGGGGTGTAGAGGGGTCTGAGTGCTGGGGGAATATCTAGGTGTAGAGGAGTCTGACTGCTGGGGGGATTTCTAGGGTGCAGAGAGGGATCAGAGTGCTGGGGGGTTATCTGTTGGTGTAGAGAGGTCTGAGTGCTAGGGGGATATCTGGGATGTAGAGGGGTCAGAGTGCTAGGGGGATATCTGGGGTGTAGAGGAGTCAGAGTGCTGGGGGGATATCTGGGGTGTAGAGGGGTCAGAGTGCTGGGGGTATATATGGGGTGTAGAGGAGCCATAGTGCAGGGGAGGTATTTGGGGTTGAGATTCCGGGGGGTGTGGAGGTGGTAACAGGATAACAATGGTATGGGGAAACCTGGTGTGTGTGTGTGTGTGTGTGTGTGTGGGGGGTTTGGTTGGGCGGAGTTAGGAGTGACGGATGTATATAAGATGTAGAGGGGGTTACAATGTTGGGGGTATCTCACTCTGAGGCCCTGTCAGGCTGGATGGTGCCTCATGATTTTTATTGGCGGCCGTGTCTATACTTGTTATAACTGTCCTAAACATTTTCCCACTGTTTCTGTGCTGTACAGAATGATTGTTCATGTAGTTAATGCGGAGCTCCACCCAAAAGGGGAAGCTCCGCTTGTCCTCCTCCTACCTACTTGATGTCTGTTTACCTGCGCTGTCTCCATTGTAGGGGCCCCAGAGCCATTACTTTGCCCAGGGGCCCATGATGCTATTAGGACGGCCCTGTTGCCGCCGACCAATGGGGGGGGGGTTGGCTGTTTACCCCCCCCCCAAAAGTAAAAAACACCAGCCGCCACTGTCGGGTAGTGTCTCCGTCCACATTGCGATATACGGTACATTGATAAATTGATAAATATTCAGGTCCTTACGTTTGTTTATTTGAGTGTAGTAATTTTTATATATTTGGTATACTTGTTTTTTTTTTTTACATGTCTGTTTAGTACTTTTCATATATTTGTGTATTTGTGGCTTGCTGTCTCGGGCCATGTGATCATATAAGGCGATCATATGATTATGCATGTACTATTTTAAGCAGTTCTGTGATTCATGTATACTAGCCATGATTAAGGCCTGGTGGCTAAAATGCATTTGCTCTTCTTGGCTGTTTTTCACTAGCTATTAATAAAGTTCATACATTTTAGCCGATTTTTGTGGCACTTGCCTTTTCCCCTTTACTGATTGACTATGGAGGTTGCGGAGACCTTTTCAGGCCCTGCTTCTGGGGAGGATGATTAACTGCATGGAGGTGTTAGTTAGGACACACCTGCTTTAGTGTCTGCAATGGGTTTAACATGTTCATACTTGCGAATCTGATAAATGGATCATATTACTATCATCCCTTTTATATGGAAAGCCTCAGTTCAGAAACATTTCAGACAGCCTGGAACTCTTCTTAATGTTTCTGCACTGATTGATGAGCAAATACTGTATATAGAGAGTGGACTCTTATTTACCAGTCAAGATCCAAAGTGGGAAACAGGGGGAGATACCTAAAAAACATGCATTATTGGTATTGAACTGAGTGTGTGTAATAGGTTAGTAGGTGCAACAGTGACATTCAACTCCAAAATTGTACATTTGCTATCATCCCTAACACTGCTACAGGGAAAACCGGAAACTCTCCTCACAGGCACCACAATAGCACTGAACTCTGAGAGATCGTGTTGTGACTATGGAAATAGGAATTAGACAAAGATTGAGAATCCGTAAGGGCACTACAGCACATGTAATTGGCAAATGTGAATTCTGAGCATAAATGACAAATACAAGTTTTCAGGTTAAGGAAAATCCTGAAGAAAGGGTGATGGTATACTAGAGCTGAGTATTGTAACAGAGGAATGAAAATTAATAAAGGGTTCAGGGAGATATTGGAGATGTCATTGTCAGGAAACACTCTACACCGGGGGTCAGTAATCTGTAGATCGCGATCTACCATTAGATGAGTTGACTGGTAGTAGATCACAGTCTGGGCCTGCTGACCCACCACTCCAGAGCATCAGAGTGCAATGCAGAGGGACTACTTGTAAAGTTGGAGCTGTAGTAGGGAGCCAAAGCTGTATAACCCAATGCCTCCTCTGTAGTGCTGACTTCTGTCCCATGTGGAGTAATAACAACTCCACCTCTTATCCTGGCTAGCGGTCTCCAGAGTGGTGCCAGCAGCTGGAAAGAGGAGATCTTCAGGTCAGGATGAAGCAATACACTGGGCATAATAGCAGCGTTGTGTTGCTTTCTCCCCACCTGCTTTAACCACTTGGACCCCGCAGAAGCATGCAGTCATGGGGCACTTGCAGAGTGGCCCCATTTACTTGAATGGGTCGCGATTGGCAGGCAGTAGCACCCACCAAAAGCAACAGGGGCTTAATTGCTACTGCGGCATGTGTACACCAAACAGGGGTAGGGATTGGGGGTGGTAAAACCAATACTCAACCACTGGGTTTTACCAACTCCCAACATTACGTGTGAACGATCCCTGAGGGGCTTGCTGCTGAATGCAACTAAGGGCTCATTTACAAGTGTAACAGGCACTCCTGCGCCTCTGAAAAGCGATATGAGTGTGTTTGACAGGTGGTGAGGTAGCCTCCTCACTACCCGATTTAAACCCATGATTGCTGTGCAATGCACACGATTACAACAAGGTAGTACAGCAATTAGAGGTTTAAATACGGTGTGAGGCGGCGACACTGTGCCCGGTGATCTTTGACGTCTCCCATGTTGTTCAGGTAGAGATGCCTACCCCCGCTCTAGACTGATTATAGGATAAAAGTGAGTCTGGAATAATCTGCAGGCATTTAAGCATAAAGAAGGTTTAGCATATGTGGCTATAACAGTAGCTAAGGTGTGAACATATAATCTACTTGACTTTTTAAGACTAATATCCTATGTGTACTTGTGATCAAGACTTCCAGCCAACAGCCAACAGAAAACTACTTTTCCCTTACCAAAGAAATAAACCTCAAAAACAATAAGTGTAACAGATATACATAGGTTATTTATTACTTTAAATCGTGTTAATTTGCATGTATTTGACACGCATTGACTGAGTTCCTGACTGATTTTTCTGATACTTTGATGCTTGTCAAAGGGGCAAATGATGATGGGAAATGATCACAGCTCATAAAAACCCACTTAATCTCAATATATAATACATGTAAAAATGTATGAAGACATACATAGAAAGGTGAGGATCCCACCTAAAGAGGGTCCCAGAGCACAAATACAGTATATAGTAACAACTTCAACAAAGACAGAATACCAATGTAAAAAGGTGCATATGGGATAGATGCACTGACACCACAAGGCTTTAAATATTTAAAACATTATTTTAAAAAAAGAATAAATAATGAATCTGCTTATTCTAAACATTATACTTCTACCTATTCTACCAATGAAATGTAATACCTACTGTAGAACAATAGTACTGGTTCATGTCGTATAACCACTCGACCATAGCACAAATTGTCACCTTAGTATGATCACGTTTATTCTGTAATTTTAAAATCTGGTTTATTTATGAAATCTTGTTCTATATATGTTGTTTAGTACATATATATTCTTTTGCAATTAAGTAAATATGTTTCTTACTTAAGAAGAAATATATTTCTGAAAAAGTGAAAAGTACTATAGTCAGGTTTAACTAACAACATCAGGTATAACGGGGTCAGTGATCCCTGGCATCTGTGCCATTGGTAGCATGCGTCACCATTTCTGCTGGCATGCTGCTTCCCCCATATGCAGAGCAGAGCATATGGGGGAAGCAGCATGCATGCATATATATCTTCTGCCTCGGTAGTGATTGCAGATCCACCTCTCAAGTCTATTCTAAGAGCTTGTATGTTATATCAGGTAAGTAGGTAGCTATGTTTCTGCACAGCTCAGCATTTGGAGAAGGGGGGGGGGGGGGGGATGATAAACAGTTTAAGACATGATCATGGCATTGGGGGACATAATTGCCTGGTGTCAATAGTTTTTTATTTTTATTTTTTACAATATATATTTTTATTATTTTTTTAGAAGTTAATTTTTTATTATTTATTCCAATTTTGTTAACAGCCCTGTTGGGGCGCTCTGGTAAGATGTCTGGGGTCTAAACAGACACCTGAAGTCTAATTTTTGAAACAGAAAAAAGGACGGAGGAGACATTTTCCAGTCTCTTTCTCTTTAGCCTTAACTGCACTGCAGATGAATGAACAGGAGACTGAAGCTCCTGTCCATTCATAAATGGAAGCATAGTAAACACAGCCTACTATGCTTCAGTTATGAATGAACAGAGTCAATGATTGTTACAGATCACTGACTCTATTCACGCAGACAAAGAAGGGGCTGGTAATTATGTCATTTAGCAGCCCCTTATCCATTCTCCATCCTGACACATCCCCCACAGCAGCCGGTGGGAGAGGAGAGGAGTGATGCCAGCAGTGTTGCAAGGGGATGAGGGAGGCTTGGGGAGCACACAGGGGGCACAGAGAGCAGGGAGAGTCTGATGGACAGTCCAAGGTGGTTGTTGCAGTGGGGGAGTGCGCAATTTTGAATACTGATCACCCTCTATGGCTTACCATGAAAGCAGCTGAACGCTGTGGGAGGGAGAGGAGGAGAAGAGGCTTTGAGCTGCTTCGTGGAGAGTCATAGGGGGGAATAAGTGCTTGTAATCCCCGCGTTCACTGATCACCCCCAACTGTCAGGGGGTACCAGGAGCCTCTCATAGGGCCCCTACTGGCCCCGGCCCTCGAGCAGTGCCCAAGTGCCTGAATAACCAGTCCACCCCTTCTGGGCCTGTATTAAGGTAGGGGTCTGGAGCTGCACAAATGCTTGCATAGATACATGTTTGCATAAACACATGTTGCATAAGCACATGTTTGCATGGACACATGTTTGCATAAATACATGTTGCATAAATACATGTTTGCATAAACACATTTGCTTGTTTGCATAAACATATGTGGCATAAACACATGTTGCATAATTGCATGTTTGCATAAACACATGTTGCATAAACACATGTGGCATAAATACATGTTTTGCATAAACACAGGTTGCATAAACGCATGCTTGCTTACTTGCATAAAAAACATTTGCATAAACACATGTTTGCATAAACACATGCTTGCTTACTTGCATAAACACTTTTGCATTAACACAGGTTGCATAAACGCATGCTTGCCTATTGGATGGATGCATGTTTACATGGATGCATATTTGCGTAAATGCATGTTTGCACGGATGCATGTTTGCATGGGTACGTGTTTTCATAGGCACATATTTGCATAAGCACGTGTTTGCATGAACACGTGTTTTCATGTTTGCATAAACGCATATTTGCATAAATGCGTGTTTGCATAAATGCATATTTGCATAAACACATACTTACATGCTTCCATAAACGCATGCTTCCATAAACCCATATTGCATATGCCAGCATATTTTAATTTGAACTGCATACATATATGCTTATTTGCCTTGAACTACATACATATGTGCTTAGTTGCATTGAACTGCATACATATGTATTTATTTACATTAAACTGTATACATATGTGCTTATTTGCCTTGGACTAGATACATATGTGCTTATTTGCGTTGAACAGCATACATAAATGCATGAACGGCAAGAATACTTACATACCTGCATGTTTGCATATCTAGGTTTCCTACATAACGGCATACCTGGGTATCTGCATACTTACATACCTATGGGGTTGCATAGCGGTAGACCAACATTGTTTTAGGCCTGCATCCTTGGAGAACTGTGTATTAGGTTTTGGCTAATATACTGTAGCTGCTACATTCTTTACCTGTTATACCAGCTAAAATGGCTCCAGAAGGGAGAGGCAGCCGGGGGAGGCAGATGTACCGCTCTCATGTTCAGTGATCTGGCGTTGTCAACATCTTGTGATGGACCAGTGGTTTCAGGTACATCTGATCCACTGTGGTTTTTGGCATTGCAGTGTTTCCTGAGGCATTCATTTTTCACCAAATGGACTGTGGCTGCATCACCCTGAACATACCTGATCGCTGTTGATCAGAGCCTAAGCAGGATCAAGCCTGGTTAGTACTTGGATGGGACTGTCCGGGAATACCAGGTGTTGTAAGCTTTTACACTCCTGAGTGAAGGACGCATCTGAGGCTGCTGTGTTTTGAGAGTATCTCGGGCCAGAGGATCTTGGGGCTGTCTCTGAGGTGGTTTGCTCCGTCTTTAGCCAGCAGAAACCTGGTAGGTTAAGTACACCTCTTGGGACCTTCTGGGTCTTCCACAGAGTCGTCAGTCTTTTGCCTTGCATTAGCTATTGGAGAAGAAGTTAGGGGCTCATTATTGTAAAACACTCGAATGGTAGCGGTTCCAAAACCAAATGGGGACATGAGGTCTACCTTAAAGGGGTTGTAAAGGTAAAAATGTTTTCACCTTAATGCATTCTATGCATTAAGGTGAAAAAACTTCTGACAATACCGCCGCCCCCAGCCCCCCCCGTTTTACTTACCTAACGCCTCGAAAGTCAGCTTCGCGTTCCCGACATCTATTCCTCCGCTCACCCTGGCCGCTGATTGGCTACAGTGGATGGATTGGAAGCAGTGCAGCCATTGGCTCGCGCTGCTGTCAATCACATCCAATGACGCGGCGTGCTGGGGGACGGGGCCGAGTGATACAGTGAGCGGCTATAGCCGCCGGCTGTATCACGGGAGCGTGCCCGCAAGCACTAACCACCATTCGAGGGAGCTCGCATTAAGGTGGTTAATGCTTGCGGGGAGGAGCTGAAACAGCCGCCGAGGGACCCCAGAAGACCAGGTTCGGGGCCACTCTGTGCAGAACGAGCTGCACAGTGAAGGTAAGTATAACATGTTTGTTATTTAAAAAAAAAAAAAAATTTACCTTTACAACCCCTTTGGGCATCCTTCTGTTTCAGAAGGATGCCCAGGAACCATGAAATCAGACTGAGACAGAAGTACAGTCACAAATCACACTTGTTTAATAATAAAAGTAAAAAGAACAAACGTAGTCAAAACATAGCCAAAGTTCAGTAAACGGAACAGATAGTCAGCCAAGCCAGAAGTCAGGGATCAACATAGTGGAACAGTAAGCAGGATCTGGAGCCAGAAGGGATGTCCGCAAAGCAAGTCTTTAAACAGGAACGCAGGAGATAGGCTCTGTGATGTTGACCAAGGTGAAGGCAGAGATCCTTTGGGCTGGACGGCTTAAGTAGGCAGGACCGACGATCAGAATATCATCAACAGCTGAGTAACTCTGGACAGATAGGAGCTGGCAATTAGCCGACAGGTGAGCGGCCAGCTCTGAAAAGGAAGGGCTGAGCCCAGCCCTGACACTTGGTCTGTTCAGTTATGTCCTCTTTGCAAGAGGTAGATTTTGCACATCTTTATGTGCCGCTTTTTTCCAGGCTCATCAAAGGTTTCTGCAATTGCAGTAGAAAGTCCTCCTTTTTTTTATTTGTGACTCAGCTCTTTGAGCTGGCCACAGCTCCCGAGGGCTCGCAAAGCTTCAAGCCCTGATTCTAGACTTGCTGAAGGCGCAGGGGGTGTCAATCTCAGTATACCCCAATAATCTTTGCTCAGGTAGCAGTCGGTTTCAGGTTTTCTTTCACTACAGTTCTGCAGAAGAAAATTGTATCTATGTCGAAGCATGTTCCCTACTAGTCCTACTCCAAGTTTTTTTGTAGAGAATTATTCCCTCTGTCTGGAACATAAAGATCCAAGCATTGAATTGCCAGAGGGCTCTGTTCCCGGGGTGTTACAGAGCTCAAATTGGTGGTTGATGGATCAGAATCTGGAGCGGGTGAAATTCTTCCTTTCAGGGGTTTGGAAGATAATAACCAGTGAGGCCAGTCTCTACAGTTGGTTTGAAGGTGGCTACAGTTCAGTGGACTTGGTTTCCACAGGAGAGAATACTGCCTATCGATATCTTCAAATGTTTGGCCAGTACACCTTGCTCTGGTTTATTGGACAAACCATTTGTAGGCTCAATCTGACAATTCCTCTACAGTGGCATATATCAACCACCAGGGCAGCACCAGGAGTTGTGCGGCTCAGGAAGGCGAACCACATTCTGTCTGAGGCAAACAGGTCCTGTCTCTGTCACCAGTACATATTCCAGGTATATAAAAATGACAGGGGGGGGTTTCCAGTCATCAGCAACTAATTCTTCCTGAGACATTTTTTTGCAATCCGCCAACGTTGGGGAACTCTGCAGGTGGATCTACTGGATTCCAAGTTTTACAACAAGTTGGACAGGTTGTGTTCGGGACGAGAGACTCACTGGCAATAGAGGTAGATGTACTGGAAACACCTTAGGGACCAGTTCTTCCTAATTGATGACTTCCCTGTGTTTCGACTACTGCTGCATTTTTTGTGAAGATTTTGGGAGGTGGTAACACTGATAATAGTGTTAGCTGAATTAGCCCAGGAGGGCTTGGTACACTGACATAGCCGTGGACACTTCCAGTCCAGCTGGACCTAATGGTCTTGGGTCCTGTTATCTCAGCACTGTTGAGCGCCTAGAAGCCGACATCAGTGAGCTTCAATTACAGGTCTTGAAAATATTTTATGCCTGGGGTGAAGCCAGGAAGTGGCACCCACAGATATATGTGAGTGGGAGTTTTTTTCCTTTCTCCAGTCGGGAAGGCAAGTGAGATTGGCCTTAAGGGTCAGATTCCTCCCTATCCATTTTTTTTACAGAGGTTGTTGTTTCTCACTCCTTGATTCATACTTCATACAGGGTTTAACACAGACAGTCTTGCCTGTCAAGCCACCCTTGTTTCTTTGATACCTGGATGTGCTCTTGACTGTCCTTGCAGAGGCCACCTTTTGAACCAATTTGAGAAACTCTGTTAGTCTCTTGACTCGGAACGTAGCTTCTTTGGTTGCTATCAATTCAGCAAGTAGAGTGTCAGAGCTGACGGCTCTCTGATGTAAGGAGCCGTTCTTGGTCTTGCATCATAATAAGGTGATGTTGCATCCTCATCCATCTTTATTGCCTAGAGGGGTTTCTAGTTTTCACTTGAATCAGGACAGTGTCTTGCCTTTCTTTTCTAATCCTCAGTTGGCAGGAGTAAGATCATTGCATACTCTGGAGGTAGTTCAGGCGTTCATGATTTATTTGAATTGTTGGTGCAGGTCAGGAATCCTGGTTTGTGCTGCCAGCAGAGCCCAGGAAGGGCAGGAGGCATCCAAGTTAAATATTTTTCATTGGATCCACCAGTTAATTAGTCAAGCCTACACTCCGCTTTCCTCTCCTTGCACATACTACTCACCGCCATATACTTCACATTCCTCTCCTGCACATAACACCCACTCTGTACACTCCAGACTGTACATTCCCTATTGAAAATTTGACCACATTCTGCACTATGTAAGTAATCTCAGACTCTATTTAACCACACCCCCTTTAGGCCACGCCCAATATTTAAGCACACTTTAAGACACACCTACCTTTTGATTTGTGCGCTGTATTTTTATTTTTATTAATGCCTAGAGTCCACTTTTGATCTTGCGCACGGGCCACTGATTTTATGATACGCCCCTGGCCAGGGCTGTATGAATATTCAGCTGCTGATTAGACTCTTCTTGCCCACTAACTGCCCACTAGCTTTCAGAGCTTTCTGGATAAACAGGGGGAAGCAGTTAATCCTGCAGCTACTGAAACGCAGAAGAGTCAGAACAATCAACACAGCCATAGTAATTATAATGAGCCAGAACTAAATTTGCCTAACAATGTACTGCAGCTCCATTGGATACAGTGAGCCAAAACTAAATGTACCTAATCTTAACACCTATCTAGGATTTTCAGTGCATTCTGTTAGTTCGTTCTGACCAGCCGACCGTTTTCTAGCCATGTTGCGGGTAATAAAACATTGTATTAGTGGGCAAACGAACGATGTTTACTACGAACGATTACTGTCCCCACGAACCTGAAACTTGCCATTTTAAATGCCATTTTAAACTGTCCAACAGTAAAGAAAAGCACATGGAGCAGCACTAAAGTAATAATAATATTAGGAACAATGGACAAATACTTACTTTTTAGAAGCAGTTTCCTGATCCTTCTGTACTGATTGTGCTCCCCCAATTTCAGGTCTGACCAGCGTTTCCTCAATTGCTCCTTGGATCGCTGTACCCCAAAATTCCTCTGCAGACTTCTCACAACTTTAGTCATGATCTTGGCCTTTCTCACATTTAGGTTTGGGTACGGTCCATACTTCCTATCATAGTCGGCCCTCTTCAAGATGTCCACCATCTCTACAAAGGACATATTTCTGGTTCCAGGCTTTCCTTGTCATTGCTGCCCTCTGCATGCACCGGTTGTCTCTCCGCCATGTGATCTCCCACTGCGTCTAAAGAGAAGGGGCGGGGAATATACTAGAAAGAAGGTCAGGGGCGGAGTTTTACACATGCGCAGTGTATATAAAGCATAACAAGCGTGCATCGTACGTACGATCTGTGAGCGGAGGACGGAGTAGCACAAGCGCCGATCGTTCAAATGAGGGTACAATTTTAACTTGGGGCATCAGTAGTTAGTAGCCTATACTCCTTATAGATTGAGGCCTATATTGGGACAAGATTAGGAGAGTTTAGCCTGACATTAGGGTTTGTCTTGTGTTGTGTCTTGCAGAGAAAATGGATAAATTTAATGACCATGACTTCCTCCCCAACTTTATTGATAAGTACAGGGAGCTGCCCTGTCTGTGGCAAGTGAAACACCAATTTTTTACCAACAAACTAAAGAGGAAGGCAGAGCTGGATCAACTGTTGGAATTAGTGAAGCCGGTGATCCCCACAGCAGACATCAACTATTTGAAGTGCAAAATTGGTGGCCTAAGGAGCACATTTAATAGGGAGCGCAAAAAGGTCCAGGATTCCATGAGATCAGGAGCAGCAGCAGATGACATTTATGTCCATAGGCTCTGGTACTATGACAGACTGCGGTTTTTGTCAGACCAGAGTGAACCCAGGCCATCACTCTCAACCCTTCCTTCCACTCTTCCTTCCACTTCAGATGAGGCTTCCAATGTACAACCTGGGCCTTCCACCCAGGAAGCAGATGTGAAGGAGCCCAGCTTGAGCCAGGTATAGCATTGTTCAACATTTTTCTTGTCAAAAATTGAATGATGTTAACTAGATGTTATTATTGATCACTAATTTCTGATTTAACAAAGTGGTTTACATATCAATAGACAGTAGTAGCCAAAAATGTTTGGGACAAGAATGAAAAATGCTGAGTTCAGAATGATAGTCTTTTCTTTTTGTTAACATTCAATTTGCAACAGTCATGAACTCAAAATTGTGTGTGATTGATGACCAAAAAAATAAAACTATGTACCATTTTCATACACAGGAAAGTCACAGCCAGGAGGAGACTGTGGAAAGCCTCAGCCAGGAGGAGGGCGTGGAAAGTGGCAGCCAGGAGGTGGCCATGGAAAGTGGCAGCCAGGAGGTGGCTGTGCTCAGTAGCCTGACCGAATCCCAGGTTCCTCCCCTCCGCCTTCCAACAAAAAAGGCCAGGAAGGCAAAGAACCTGGAGGAGTCAGCGACTAATTTGATTCGGCAGGCTAGTGCGGTCCTCATAAATACCCCTAGTGTCTAAGAGGTCTTTGGCTGTATGACGGCCAGCAAAATGCAAGAAATGGAGGAGGGCCAACGCCTCATCTGTAAGGTGGTAATATTTCAGGCCCTAAATAAGGGGGTGAGGAGCCAACTCACCAATAAAAGTCACGTCTGTGAGTTGGAGCATACTCCTCTTCCACCTCTTGCAACACCTCCAACACCACAGCCACAGCCTGGAAGGAAGCGTGGAAGGAAGTCTTGAGAGTGATTTCCTGGGTTTGGTGTGGTCTGGCAAAAAGACGCAGGCTGTAGTAAGACCACAGCCTGGGGACATATATATGTCATCTGCTGCTGCTCCCGATCTCTCGGAGTCCTGGACCGTATTGTGCTCCCTATTAAATGGACTCCTCAGGCTACCAATTTTGCCTGTCAAATAATTGATGTCTGCCCTGGGGTACAAAGGCTTCAACAATTCCAACTGTTTCTCCAGCGTTACCTTCCTATTTTTTTGTTATGACCCCTATTAAATTTATAATTTTGGTTTTGACAAATACTTGGCTATGTGTTTTACTTCAAAAAGGACAGTTTGTGAGTAGGTAGGTACAAAAAATACAATGTCAAATTAACAAGGGACACCAACACCAACCAACCTCTTTGAGGTTAAAAAATACAAGATAATAATGGTGTTGTGGTAACTTGACACACAAAACCACAAAAATTATTACGGAGATCACTATAAAAAAAAATAAAGATTATTCTGGAGATCTTGAGAAAAAAAACATGCAAAAAAAAAGATTATTCATGAGATCACGAGAAAGCAACTTCATTATTCTAGCATTATAAAGAAGAAGAGAATGTGCTGCATTGAAAGATTTAAAAATTTGCAGCGTGACGAATGTGCTATATCCATTACGAACGCTAGTTTTACAAGACCGAGCGATTCCGTCTCGTACTTGATTTTGAGCATGCGTGGAAGTTTGTGCCTCGGACTTGTGTACACGCGCTCGGAATTTCCAACAACAACATTTTTTGTCGGAAAATTTGAGAACCTGCTCTCAAACATTTGTTGTCGGGAATTCCGACAGCAAACGTCCGATGGAGCATACGCACGTTCGGACTTTCCGACAACAAGCTTGCATCGAACATTTCCCGTCAGAAATTCTGACCGTGTGTACGTGGCATAATAGAACTCAAGTGGTTGGGCCAATGCAGGGTGTAGATATTAGAGCTGCTGTCCCTTGCCCCCAGGTTTGGCACCATTTTGTCCATGAAAAAAAATTGTGATTTGGTTAAACCCAGGGGGCATAACTAGCATTGGGCTTCTACAGCTGAGAATCCAACAACATGACCAAGCCCATAATTTAGGTGCTTCTTTAGCAGCCAGCTCTTTTGCCACCCACCAGTTTAAGACACTGACTATCAATGTAAGGAGGGCATAGTCACTGACCACCAATAAAGGAAGGCACAGACACTGAGACTCAGTGTAAGGACAGCACAGACACTGACCACCAATGTAAGAAGGGCACAGATACTGACTGCCAATTTAAGGGGGGCAGAGACACGAACCATCAATGTAACAAACATACAGACACTGAACGTTAATGTAAGAAGGGCACAGACACTGACTGCCAATATTAGAAGGGTACAGACACTGACTGCCAATGTAAGGAGGGTACAGACACTGACTGCCAATGTAAGGAGGGTACAGACACTGACCGCCAATGTAAAAAGGGTACAGATACTGACTGCCAATGTAAGGAGGACACAGACTCTAACCACCAATATAAGGAGGGCACATAAACTGACTGACAATGTAATGTGGTACAGACATTGACTGCCAATGTAAGGAGGGGGAAGACACTGACCACCAATATAAGGAGGGCACAGACACTGACCACCAGTGTAATGTGGTACAGGCATTGAATGCCAATGTAATTCAAAAGAAGATACTTCAAGAGCACTTGCAGTATACAAGGTGTGTCTAAAAAGTTCAGTGATTGGTCCAATATCTCAACATGGGCCAGGTGTGCGCACATGCACATGGCTATCCAGAGACACGTAGAGAAGCACCACTTATGCCCCATGCACACGATTGGATTTTCTGACAACAAATGTTCTATGTGAGCTTGTTGGCTGAAAGTCCAATCGTGTGTATGCTCCATCAAACATTTGTTGGTGGACTTTCCGCCAACAAATGTTGGCTAGCAGGTTCTCAAATTTTCCGCCAACAAAACTTTGTTGTCGGAATTTCCGATCGTGTGTACACAAGTCCAACACACAAAAGTTCACGCATGCTCGGAATCAAGCAGAAGGAGCCGCACCACGTTCCCACGTTTATAATTGTTGGCCAACATTTGTGTAACAGTGTGTATGCAAGACAAGTTGGAGCCAACAACTCCTTCGAACAAAATTCCACGGTTTTGTTGTCGGAAAGTCTGATTGTGTGTACGGGGTATTAGTGTGGAGTACATATGACCATCAGGGTAAACCTATGGCAAGCAGTGGAACTTAGTCAGTGTAATGCCGCGTACCCTCCAGAAATGCTCAATTGGGTTTAAGTCAGGGCTCTGGCTGGGCCTTTCAAGAACAGTCACGGAGTTGTTGTGAAGCCACTCCTTCGTTATTTTAGCTGTGTGCTTAGGGTCATTGTCTTGTTGGAAGGTAAACCTTGGGCCCAGTCTGAGGTCCTGAGAACTCAGGAGAAGGTTTACGTCCAGGATATCCCTGTACTTGGCCGCATTCATCTTTCCCCCGATTGCAACCAGTCATCCTGTCCCTGCAGCTGAAAAACACCCCCACAGCATGATGCTGCCACCACCATGCTTCACTGTTGGGACTGTATTGGACAGGTGATGTCAAGGAAGTAGTCTTAGGACTGGCGATCCTGCCGGTAACCGTCATGGTCGCGCCAGGCGCATCCCCAGGCGCATGCGCGCGCACAGATGCGCGACAACGGTGACATGCAGACGCATTACGGCAGATGCCGGCAGACGTGCGCACGGGCGCGCGCGCGCGCACAGTGACAGTGTTTGGCGCCCTCTGGCCTATTTAAACCTGCTGCAGTTGTATGCAAGTTGCTGGATTGTCATCAGCTCCCTGTGTTCCCAGTAACTGCTACCTGTATCTAATTACCTGATTCCTGTTACTACTCGGCTTGCCTAACTCACCCTGATCTCCGCCTGCATCGATCTCTGGCTTGGACTTGACTACGCTCCTGTCTGTACCCCTGTACCTTCACTTGTCTGATCGGTCTTGACCTCCGGCCTGGCTACCGATCCTGTTCCTGATTAACCCTGTTGTGCCTCTCTCAGACTGCTCCTATGGTACATGACCCCTGGCCTGCTTTGACCTTGTTCCTGGTTTCTCCACTGGAATACTTCCATGCACGGTTGCCCAACGCACCCCAGCGACTCTCAGCTATCCAGCCATCAGCATCCGGCAATCCGTGCACCTTTGGGCACCGTATTCCCTGTCTCACTCCCAGGTTTACGCTGCACTTAGTCGCAAGGGGCGCCCTCTCAGCAATCCGGCCTCGCACCTAGAACTTGACAGTACAATCCAGCCATGACTGAGGCCAGGTGCGTCCCCTGTGGAGGCTCTGTGCCAACAGACTTCTACTCTCGCTCACGTAGTCCAAAGACTACAGGAAGGATACCTACATCTGGAGGGTAGGCTAAAACTACTAGTGGAACCAGCTACCTCTACGGTGATGACCCCGCCTCCTGAGCCACGAGTACCAATGCCTGAGCGGTTTTCTGGAGATCGACTAAAGTTCAGATCTTTTAAAAATTCCTGTTTGCTTTATTTGATCCTGCAGCCCCGGACATTCTCCATTGAAGCTACTAAAGTTGGGTTCCTTATTTCTTTGTTATCCAGTGATCCCCAAGCATGGGCTCACAGTCTATGGGAACAAAAGGACCCAGCTATCCGCACAGTGGACACCTTCCTCGCAGCCATGTCTCAGCTCTACGAGGATTCTCTGCTCGCAGCCACCGCTGAAGCTGCCCTGCACTCCCTACAGCAGGGTCAGCGGCCGGTAGAGGACTACACCATATACTTCCGTCGATGGTCTGCAGATACGGGCTGGAATGAGGCCACTTTAAAGTATCAGTTCCATTCAGGACTTTCTGAATCCCTCAAGGATGAATTGGCCAGAAGTGGTATTCCTGCTACTCTATAGGGTCTTATCCAAAGGGCCATCCAGTTGGACAGACGTCTATGGGAGCGCCAGGCCGATCGATCACGGACTCTCTGTATATCTACTCCAGAGACTGGGGCTATGCCCGCTAGTAGAATGCGAGCTGCATTGACCCCTGAGGAGAAACAACGCCGGCGACAAGCCAACTTATGTCTTTATTGCGGAGAGAATGGACACTTCCTGTGTCACTGTCCTATTGGGCCCTGCAAGCCACTCAAGTACTCCCCAGTATATTTCCAGATCTCCAGAACTTGCACTTCCCACCTTGTCCTCCCCATTATGTTGCAGTTAGCAGAAGAGAACGTTCAGCTGCAAGCCATAGTCGATTCCGGGGCATGCAGCTGCTTCCTGGACCTGAACATGGCAAGAAGACTTGGCCTATCTCTGCTCCCCAAAAAACATAGGCTGGAAGTTCTCCTGGCCGATGGTACCCTGCCTAGTTCTGGTCCTGTTACCCAAGAGACTGCTCCTCTTTTTGTCACTACTCCTGATGGTCATCAGGAGTTCATACGATTTGATGTTCTGAGCTCACCTATGTTTCCAGTCATCCTGGGTACTCCTTGGCTCCAAACACACAACCCTCAGATCAATTGGGCTAAAAGAGAACTTGTGTTCACCTCTCCTTACTGCTTGCAGCATTGCCTGGCTCCTAGCCACAAGAACACTACCAGTTGTTTGTCAGTTCAACCTGTATCGGTCAGTTATCCAAATGTGCCATAAGTCTATCACAAATTTTCATTTTTCTTCGATAAGAAGAAGGCTGATGTTCTACCTCCACATAGGCCATATGACTGTCCGATTGAATTACTCCCTGGAGCCGAAATTCCTTTTGGACGTATTTTTCCCCTCTTTGAGATGGAACTAGGAACCCTGCGTCAATATATTGACGAAAACTTAGAAAAAGGCTTCATCCAGCCCTCTTCCTCTCCTGCTGGTGCCGGGATCTTTTTAGTCGAAAAAAAGGACAAGACCCTAAGGCCTTGTGTGGATTACAGGGAACTTAACAAAATTACCATAAAAAAATTGCTATCCTCTCCCCCTTGTTCCTGAACTCTTCCAGAGATTTCGTACTGCTCGGGTGTTCACTAAACTTGACCTACGGGGGGCCAACAATCTCGTTCGCATCCGGGAGGGTGACAAATGGAAGACAGCGTCAGAACACGCTTCGGACATTTTGAGTGCTTGGTGATGCCCTTTGGGCTATGCAATGCCCCAGCCACATTCCAACATTTTGTAAATGATATCTTCCGCGAATACCTAGATCTCTTCGTAATCATCTACCTGGAAGATATCCTTATCTTTTCAACAACCCCAGAGCTTCACCGGACGCATGTAAAAATGGTACTACACACACTGAGGAAGCACAGACTCTACATGAAAGTGGAGAAATGTGATTTCAAAAAGGCATCCATACAATTTCTGGGGTTGATCATCTCCACGGGTGGTGTAGCCATGGATCCACAAAAAGTACAGGCAATCCTGGATTGGCCAACTCCATCAGACAAGAAGGGGATGCAAAGATTTGTGGGCTTCGCAAATTTTTAGAGAAGGTTTTTTAAGAACTTTTCTTCCATTATCTCACCTATAACCCAAGTAACCCGGCTACATGCTCGGTTCCTGTGGTCTCCAGAAGCTCAATCTGCCTTTGACAAGCTGAAGTCTTTACCTCAGCCCCAATCCCACAACATCCTGACCCCGCTCTGCCTTATGTCCTGGAGGTTGACGCCTCTGAAGTAGCCACTGGGGCAGTTCTGTCTCAACGCCATTGGCCTAAGTCGTTACTGCATCCCGTGGCCTTCTCTTCACGAAAAATGAGCCAGTCCGAGAGAAATTATGATGTGGGTGATCAAGAACTTTTGGCCATTAAGACTGCTCTGGAGATATCTCCTCGAAGGTGCCTCTCACCCCATAATGATATTTACGAACCAACATAGAGTACCTCCGCACTGCTAAGCAGTTAAGACCTCAACAGGCCCGGTGGGCTCTGTTTTTTGCCAGATTTAACTTTCATATAACTTTCCGCCCTGGATCTAAGAATGGGAAGGCAGATGCTCTGTCCTGAATGTTCTCTGACGCTCCCGAAGAGGTGGCTCCCAGCACCATCCTGTCACCACAGAACTTTCTTATGATCCAACCTGACCTAAGCTTCGCACTCAGAAAGGCTTCCTTCCACTGCTCAGAACCAGAAGCCTCTTCCTTAAGAAACCTGGATTGGTTTCTTTGTTACCAGGATAAAATCTTTGTCTCGCAGCAAACCAGAATCCAGCTCCTAAAGACTTTGCATGACCATCAACTTGCTGCCCATTTCGGGGTGCGGAAAACTTTGGAGCTGGTCCAACGATCTTTTTGGTGGCCATCTCTAAAGTCTGACTGTAAGAAGCATGTTGATTCCTGTACCATCTGCCAGTGGAATAAGGGGTCCAACGTCAAATCTTGGGGTCTGTTACGTCCACTGCCTGTGCCAGAACAGCCATGGAGAGAAATTTCAATGGACTTTATCGTAGAGTTACCTCCCTCAGAAGAATTCACAACTATTCTGGTAGTCGTGGATCGTCTGTCGAAAATGGCCCACTTTCTGCCCATGAAGAGTACACCATCTGCCACAGATATGGCAAGGACTTTTATAAAGGAAATAGTCAGACTACACGGCTTACCTAACAGTAATGTTTCCGATAGAGGGGTACAATTTACCTCCAGATTCTGGAAAGAGCTCTGCAAAATGCTGTCAATTAAAATACATCTATCCTCTGCTTATCATCCCCAGAGCAACGGTCAAACCGAAAGAACAAACCAAACCCTAGAACAATATCTATGCTGCTTCTGCTCTTTTTCCCAGGATGATTGGATCTCCTTACTCCCGTGTGCTGAGTTCGCATATAACAATTCAAATCATGCAACCACCAATCAATCCCCTTTTGGACCAACTACGGGTTCCACCCCTCATTTCTGCCCAATGTCATTCCAAAGGCCTCAGTTCCAGCAGTTCAGGACAGAATTAACGCTATCCAGGCTAACTATCAGACCCTCCAAATGACCATGCAAAAAGCCCAGGACTACAAGAAGCAGTATGACAAAAGGAGGAAGAATCCTGTGTTTAAGGTGGGAGATAGTGTATGGCTCTCTTCAGCAAATCTGAAACTTCCTTGTCCCTCTCAGAAGTTGGGTCCTAGGTTTATCGGGCCATTTGCAATCAAACGAGAAATCAACCCAGTGGCATCTGAACGAGTAATACCAGGTTCCTATAAAATACATCCAGTATTTCATGTGTCTTTGCTTAAAACTGTTGTCTCTA
Source organism: Lithobates clamitans (assembly GCA_037952925.1). Lineage (NCBI taxonomy): Eukaryota > Metazoa > Chordata > Amphibia > Anura > Ranidae > Lithobates > Lithobates clamitans. Next base: position 3,042,818 of record JBBGZY010000019.1, on the reverse strand, counting down.
GTCCCTTTCCAGGAAGAGAAGAAGTTCCTCCTCCTCCAGTCGCAGTGGGAGATTAAACTGAATACGAAGTGGAAGCCATTTTGGACTGTCGACGGAGAGGTAGGACAATTCAATTTCTTATTAAATGGAAAGGTTATGCTATGGAAGAAAATTCTTGGGAACCAGCAAATAAAGTCCATGCTCCCAGACTGTTGCAGTTGTTCCGAACCCGCCATCCTGAGAAATGGTCCTGACTGGGCATCTGGAGGCTACCCCTTGGGGGGGCACTGTCAAGGAAGTAGTCTTAGGACTGGCGATCCTGCCAGTAACAGTCATGGTCGCGCCAGGCGCATCCCCAGGCGCATGCGCGCCACAGATGTGCGACAACTGTGACACGCAGACGCATTACGCCAGATGCCCGCAGATGTGCGAACGGGCGCGCGCGCACACAGTGACAGTGTTTGGCGTCCTCTGGCCTATTTTAACCTGCTGCAGTTGTATGCAAGTTGCTGGATTGTCATCAGCTCCCTGTGTTCCCAGTACCTGCTACCTGTATCTGATTACCTGATTCCTGTTACTACTCGGCTTGCCTGACTCACCCTGATCTCCACCTGCATCGACCTCTGGCTTGGACGCTCCTGTCTGTACCCCTGTACCTTCACTTGTCTGATCGGTCTTGACCTCCAGCCTGGCTACTGACCCTGTTCCTGATTAACCCTGTTGTGCCTCTCTCGGACTGCTCCTATGGTACATGACCCCTGGCCTGCCTTGACCTTGTTCCTGGTTTCTTCACTGGAATACTTCCACGCACCGTTGCCCAACGCACCCCAGCGACTCTCAGCTTTCCAGCCATCAGCATCCGGCAATCTGTGCACCTTTGGGCACCGTATTCCCTGTCTCACTCCCAGGGTTACGCTGCACTTAGTCAGAGCCAGGGGGCTTAATTCACGGTGGATGCGGTAATTCTCCCCACTGTGTCGTATTTTAATCGTGGGACTCCCCCATTGTCAGTATGCACTGATTAAGGCAAATTTTCCAACAAGCCCGTTAATGAGACATTGTTTGATAGAAGTTGAATAGCCATAGATGGATCAAATTCGTCTGGGTTCTGCTGAACTGACTGAATTTTTATCTATGTATGTCCAGCTCTACACTAATTATGCTTTAAATGGCAGCTCTTATTTGGAGTCCTTCAACCCTCTTGTGCACTAAAGGTCCCAAACCTCTCTCCTAGGATAATGGGAAATACTCCACTAAAGGTCTTCTAAGATTTTCAGCTTACTTTTGTAGACCTTACAAACTACTTTAAATTACTTATGGAAAAATTTAAACTTTTAGATATTGCAATAATAAGCTAAAGCTGTTGTAGCACTGACAATTTTTGCTACTAGTTCTATGTAATGCTGTAGTATTATAGCTTAGTATTTGGCGCCATCTAGCGGCCAAAATATGGAATGAACTGCATTTTATTTCATTGTTTAAGAAGATGACAGGAAGTGTTTTGGTTTTGTTTACTTTGAAAATTAACCTGACCTACCCAAAATGCTTAGTGAACTCCCATGAGCATCAAGAGACTGAACTGCATTCTGGGAAGGCTATAAAAGGACTCGGCGCGGCCATCTTAGGTCTCTTGGGAACGCATGGCCAGCCTGTGAGGATCTGTGTGGAGGTCTCCAGTGAGGCGCGGCCTACATCCACTGCGGAGCGATCTGATCAGCGATCCTGTGACACATCAGTGAGCTGGACTGATGGTGAAGCAAGACTGGGAAGGAGCCAGAAAAGCCTGTCGGAGTCATCCAAAGTCCTGGAGCATTTCGCTGAGTGGAGCGGAGCAGTGTAGCAGTGTCGGCCGGCCGGAAGCAGGACCCTGTGCACCGGAGCAGAACTGTTCTACATTGCAGACCTGGTTGGGTGAGAGGGCTGCTGGCCAAAAGTTTCCTCGATGCACTTTTACACACCTGCACTTATAACACAGTGTTGCTGGGACCTATAGTCCCACAGTGGAAATTCAAAGGATTAAGACTGAGTTCAAAATAGGCCTCAAGCTGGTACCTCATTACAATTCTGATACTGTGTTATTGGCACCAGAGATAGTTGCAGTTCTGCTGTAGCACAACATCAGTTCAACATTCAGTTTGCTTTGACATAGCACACATAGCTAGCAGAAGAAAGAAGAAAAGAAGGACTGTCTCATAAAATGCAAGGCTTTGTGTTTTATTGCCCTTTAAAGTTACTGTAATATAAAGCAGTGGGAGCTCCCTAGGAATTGTACTAAAGTTTGTTAAAATAGCATTTGCTTTCTCTATAGTTACAAAGCGTGCTGAGGGTGGGAAAGTGCCCATAGTGAAGTCAGTTCACTCTGTCATTTGTCCCATTTCCTAGACGCATTGCTAAGAGATTAATTTAAACACTTTACATTTGTATAGTACTTTATTGTGGATTAAATCTGTTGGCTGTCACACTACGTTGGTTTGACAGTACAACTACTGTAATCATTATTTTGAAGCAAGTACAGTAAAACATAATTCTTGTTTAAGTATTCCTGTGTGGAGTGTTGCTTCTTTTGAACTGTTGACCAGGTGCAAGCCAGAGGTAAAAGGTGAAGACAAAAGGTATAATATATTATATATATATTGTGAAATTGTCTTTAAGTTTTACTGTACACTAATATTACACCACAGCTGTTTTAAGGGGATTGAGTCTGTGCTGTTACACATAATGGAACCCGAAGTGTCAGAGGTAAGGGTAGCTCTGAGGGTTTGGGATAGCCAGTGGGAAAATGAACAACTTAGCAGCTCCTACAGGGGTAGTGCGCTATACTGTCATTTAACCATGATGCATTAAACCAATTATCCTCTTTTTTTTCTAATTTGTGTGCATCTATGCTATTCAACTTCTTGAAATAGCCTTGAGTACCAAAAGTTATGTCAAAGCAAAGAAATACAATAACATTTGTAGCGCTGAACAATCCAAATATTTTAAGATTGCTAAAAAGTCCACTTAAATAGTGAAGATAAGCAGAGAGTCCACTTTATCAGTGAAAATAAGCAGATGTAAAAATGAAATTGTCCGTCACAGAACATTGCAGATTTTAATTTAAGATGATCCTTCACCACACCGCGTGTGTAACAATCCCCCAAGGTAATCCACTTACCAGATAATACTGGGTTATGCGCTTGTCTTTCAATGGATGTTGTTAGCACACTGCATACACTCCATCTAGATATTTGCTCATCACAAGCAGAGGACAAAAATGCACATAGCGTAATCCAGTACTAAAAAGGTATTTATTTAAATGTTTCCTTAAGATTGCACACTTACAATATAATTGAATAAAAAGGCATGTAACAATAATGTAACACAAGTCTCTATCTCCTGTCTACCTCTCACCACTCCTGCGGTGTTCCCGGGTAAGGTAAGCAGGAAAGCCGACGACGTAGGTTGCTGCATGGTCACGCCTTGACGCGTTTCGTCATTGCTTCGTCAGAGGGCGTGGCCGCACAGCGCATCTTCCAACATTAAATACACACCAAAGCGCCAGGGAATTAACCCACTCTCACCTGCGTGTACTTGGCTCAGTAACGGCGCTTGCCGTCTGTCATTCAAGCCTCGTTATGCATAAAAGAGCATATTAGCATTTCTGCAAAAATCCAAAATAAACATGCCGTAACTTATAAATTTAAAATGGGTAACATAATTAACCATCACTTGCCTAAGATGGATTTATCTGGAATGCTGCTGCCACTATCAATGCTCAAATTGGATTGGTGAAAAAAATCACGATCTGAGTTGATTGCTCCATGTATGGCCACAAACACCCTCCAAAAAGTCTGATAAAGGAGCAGCTGGGATTGTATTTCTATTCACATTACAAAGCATATTAAGAACTATCCCATAGTGGTGCCATACAGAACAATTAAATGCGTAAAAATTTACATATGCCTAAAATCACATCTTAATTATATTTCATACTAATACCATGCATATCTATACCATGTTAATACCATGCATATTTGAATTGCCATGAGTACAATATAAAGTGCATAAAACATATAAGTACATAAAACTACTAATAAAATGGCTGCATGTCCCATATGTTAAAATTAAAATTAAAACAATGTTAATACATGATACCCCAATGTGCATATCCTGGCATTTAGGCAAAAACTCACAGAGCCAGGATAATGCACAACTCAAACAACATATCAGAAGTTAATGAATATACGATTAAAATTTATTCAATCACCTAAAAACTGTATGAATGGTATCATATATCATTATAAATTTCCAAAAAGGATCAGACCACATTAAATAAATAAAATAAAACCAGTAATCACTAATGAAACAATTTAAGTCCAACGCAATGTTCATTCCTCTTGGACTTAAAAAATCAGTTAAATAAATCCACTTTGTCTCACATTTAGACAATTCTCTTACCTTATTGCTACCTCTCCAATCTGGGTACATTTTCTCCACCCCCCAGAATTTCAATCCTGAGGGATCACTATTATGTTTGTTTTTAAAGTGCATTGATATGCTATGTTCTTTATAGCCAATCTTGATGTTATTGATATGCTCTGATACACGTTTGCCTAAAGTGCGTTTGGTGAGACCAATATACATCAAATCACATGGGCACAAGTGCATACACCACATAAGTGGATTACATGAGATGAAATCTTTTATTTTCAACACCCTAAAGTTGGCTGTCGATTGAAACTCAGTTACATCTCTTAATCTGGTGTGTACTTGTCAACAGGATATGCATCTGCAACAGGCGAAGAAGCCTGGGCTGTCCCAGAACATAATCGGTCTAATCGGGGGATTTTGAATTTTTTTCACTACCTTATCCCCGAACGATTTTTCCTTTCTGTAAATGAAGACTGGATTATCCGGAATGACTTTTGTTAAAATCTTATCGGTGCTTAATAGCGACCAATATTTCTGAAAAATCGCTTCCACCTCTTTGTATTGTACATGGTAGGCAGTGATGAAGCCCCATTCATGCTTAGTGTTATTTTGTTTGATTCTATCGATCAGACAACTATTTTGGGGTACTATGTATTTCATTAATAGCTTTATCAAAGGCACATGTGTTGTACCCCTTCTCAACAAAACGATTCTTTAAAATTTGTACTTCTTCTAAATAATCAATATCTCGTGTGCAATTCCTCCTAACTCTTGTAAATTGACCCTTGGGTATATTCTTCAACCATGTGGGATGGTGTCCACAAGTAACTGTTCCAATCTGTCGGTTTGAAGAAACATTTTGTCACCAACTGGCGCTTAGTGAGCATCACTGTAACATCTAAGTAATTTATTATTTTACGGCTCCATTTGCACTCTAATTTGATACTATTCGTGTTTTTATTGAGCTCATTGGCAAATGCAACTAAAGAGGATTCCGTTCCCACCCATATAAAAAATAGGTCGTCAATGAACCTCTTATAAAACAGAAGTTCATTCCTTTGTTATCCATATATGAATTTATCCTCCCATACACTCATAAAGAGGTTTGCTAGTGATGGCGCAAACTTTGCGCCCATTGCTAGGCCTTTAAGTTGGGTGAAATATTTGCCAGCGTACCAAAAATAATTATGGCTTAAGTAATAGTCTAAGGCCATCCCTAAAAAATTCTTTTGGACAAATGGTAGATCCTCCCTTTTACTTAGTGCCCAATTTAAAGATAATAGAGCATCATCATGCTGTATTACTGTGTACAATGATGCTACATCTGTGGTGACCAAAAATAAATCTTGGGAATCCAGGATGTTCACACTATTCAAAAGCTGTAGAAACTGCCTTGTATCCTTCAAATAGGCTTTCGTTTCTACTACGCTTTCTTGTAGAAAATTATCTAAGTACTGGTGTACTCTAGCTGATACTGAATTAATGCTGTTTACTATCGGTATAGCAGGGGGGTTCTGGGAGTCTTTGTGTATCTTAGGTAATGTATACCTAAGAATACCAGACCTGCAGTGCTCCCCCAATTTCAACCGTGTTAGGGGAAGTTAACCCTTTTTCCTTTATTTGGATTATAATCATACATGATTACCTAGGGACACATACTCAACTGCAGGATAGGATCCTTAATGGTGTTAGGATATGATATGTATGTCTAGATCCGATGTGTTTTTAAATAATGCCTTGTCTATTCTTTTTGTGTGTTTTTTGTATATGATAAATAAAATTTAACCTTTTTTATATACGTTGTGTAGCTCACTACAGTTGTGCCTTTAAAGTCCCAAAAAAGTCTTTAGTCTCTTGATATCTCCAACTGATTATCAGGGACGTTGGCACAAATGACTTTTAAGTACCTACAGAGTCACCCTGTATATTAGGTACTGTAATACTAGGACCCTTCCTTTTGCTGAATATATAAAGTACCCCAAAATAGTTGTCTGATCGATAGAATCAAACAAAATGACACAAAGCATGAATGGGGCTTCATCGCTGCCTACCATGTACAATACAAAGAGGTGGAAGCGAATTTTAAGAAATATTGGTCGCTATTAAGCACCAATAAGATTTTAACAAAAGTCATCATGGGTAATCCAGTCTTCATTTACAGAAAGGGACAATCGTTCGGGGATAAGGTAGTGAAAAAAATTCTAAATCCTCCGATTAGAACGATTATGTTCTGAGACAGGCAGCCCAGGCTTCTTCGCCTGTCATAGATGCATATCCTGTCAACAAGTACACACCAGATTTAGAGGTGTAACTGAGTTTCAATCGACAGCCAACTCTAGGGTGTTTAAAATAAAAGATTTTATCTCATTTAAGTCCACTTATGTGGTGTATGCACTTCAGTGTCCATGCGATTTGATGTATATTGGTCACACCAAACGCACTTTAGGCAAACGTGTATCAGAGCATATCAACAACATCAAGATTGGCTATAAAGAAGCGTCTCAATGCACTTTAGAATCAAACATAATAGTGATCCCTCAGGATTGAAATTCTGGGGGGTAGAGAAAATGTACCCAGATTGGAGAGGTAGCAATAGGGTAAGAGAATTGTCTAAATGTGAGACATTTATTTAACTGATACCTTAAGTCCGAGAGGAATGAACGTTGAGTTGGACTTAAATTGTTACTAATTATTGATTTTATTTTATTTATTTAATGTGGTCTGATCCTTTTAAGAATTTTATAATGACATATGATACCATTCATATAGTTTTTAGGTGATTGAATACATTTTATTTGTAAATTCATTAACTTCTGATATGTTGTTTGAGTTGTAAATTATCCTGGCTCTGTGAGTTTTTGCCGAAATGCCAGGATATGCACATTGGGGTATCATGTATTAACATTGTTTTAATTTTAATTTTAACATATGGGACATGCAGCCGTTTTATAAGTAGTTTTATGTACTTATATGTTTTTTGCACTTTATATTGTACGCATGGCAATTCTAATATGCATGGTATTAACATGGTATAGATATGCATGGTATTAATATGAAATATAATTAAGATGCGATTTTACGCAATTTTTACGCATTTAATCGTTCTGTATGGCACCACTATGGGATAGTTATTAATACGCTTTGTAATGTGAATAGAAATACAATCCCAGCTGCTCCTTTATCAGATCGTGATTTTTTTCACCAATCCGATTTGAGCATTGATAGTGGCAGCAGCATTCCAGATATATCCATCTTAGGCAAGTGATAGTTAATTATGTTACCCGTTTTAAATTTATAAGTTACGGCATGTTTTATTTTGGATTTTTGCAGAAATGCTAAAATGCTCTTTTGTGTATAACGAGGCTTGAATGACAGGCAGCAAGCGGCGTTGTTGAGCCCAGTACACGCAGGTGCGAGTGGGTTAATTCCCCGGCGCTTTGGTGTGTATTTAATGTTGGAAGCTGCGCTGTGTGGCCACGCCCTCTGATGAAGCAATGATGAAACGCGTCAGTTTGTGACCACGCAGCAACCTACATCGTCGGCTTTCCTGCCTACCTTACCCAGAAAACACCGCCGGAGCGGTGAGAGGTAGACAGGAGGTAGCGACTTGTGTTACATTATTGTTACATGCCTTTTTCTTCAATTATATTGTAAGTGTGCAATCTTAAGGAAACATTTAACCACTTAAGGACCGCCTCACGCCGATGTACGTCGGCAAGGCGGCACGGGCAGGAAAAATCACGTACATATACGTGATCAGCCTCCCGTGGGTGGGGGGTCCGATCGGACCCCCCCCCCGGTGCCCGAGGCGGTCCTCTTTTGTCCCCCGGTGATCGGAGGTAAGGGGGAGGCCATCCGTTCGTGGCCCCCCGTCGCGATCGCCGCCGGCCAATGGGAACATTCCTTTGCTGCTGTATGCTAAACAGCAGCAAAGGAAATGATGTCATCTCTCCTCGGCTCGGTATTTTCCGTTCTGGCGCCGAGGAGAGAAGACATCTATGTGAGTGAAAACACACACACTCAGTAGAACATGCCAGGCACACAAAACACCCCCGATCGCCCCCCCCGATCACCCCCCAATCACCAAGCAGTTTTTTTTTTTTTCTGATTACTGCATGGTGTCAGTTTGTGACAGTTACTGTGTTAGGACAGTTAGGGTTAGCCCCCTTTAGGTCTAGGGTACCCCCCTAACCCCCCCTAATAAAGTTTTAACCCCTTGATCACCCCCTGTCACCAGTGTCGCTAAGCGATCATTTTTCTGATCGCTGTATTACTGTCGCTGGTGACGCTAGTTAGGGAGGTAAATATTTAGGTTCGCCGTCAGCATTTTATAGCGATAGGGACCCCCATATACTACCTAATAAATGTTTTAACCCCTTGATTTCCCCCTAGTTAACCCTTTCACCACTGATCACCGTATAACTGTTACGGGTGACGCTGGTTAGTTTGTTTATTTTTTATAGTGTCAGGGCACCCGCCGTTTATTACCGAATAAAGGTTTAGCCCCCTGATCGCCCGGCGGTGATATGCATCTCCCCAGGCAGCGTCAGATTAGCGCCAGTACCGCTAACACCCACGCACGCAGCATACGCCTCCCTTAGTGGTATAGTATCTGAACGGATCAATATCTGATCCAATCAGATCTCTACTAGCGTCCCCAGCAGTTTAGGGTTCCCAAAAACTCAGTGTTAGCGGGATCAGCCCAGATACCTGCTAGCACCTGCGTTTTGCCCCTCCGCCCAGCCCAGCCCACCCAAGTGCAGTATCGATCGACCACTATCACTTACAAAACACAACGCATAACTGCAGCGTTCGCAGAGTCAGGCCTGATCCCTGCGATCGCTAACAGTTTTTTTGGTAGCATTTTGGTGAATTGGCAAGCACCAGCCCCAAGCAGCGTCAGGTTAGCGCCAGTACCACTAACACCCACGCACGCACCGTACACCTCCCTTAGTGGTATAGTATCTGAACGGATCAATATCTGATCCAATCAGATCTATACTAGCGTCCCCAGCAGTTTAGGGTTCCCAAAAACGCAGTGTTAGTGGGATCAGCCCAGATACCTGCTAGCACCTGCGTTTTGCCCCTCCGCCCGGCCCAGCCCAGCCCACCCAAGTGCAGTATCGATAGATCACTGTCACTTACAAAACACTAAACGCATAACTGCAGCGTTCACAGAGTCAGGCCTGATCCCTGCGATCGCTAACAGTTTTTTTGGTAGCATTTTGGTGAACTGGCAAGCACCAGCCCCAAGCAGCGTCAGGTTAGCGCCAGTACCACTAACACCCACGCACGCAGCATACACCTCCCTTAGTGGTATAGTATCTGATCGGATTAATATCTGATCCGATCAGATCTATACTAGCGTCCCCAGCAGTTTAGGGTTCCCAAAAACGCAGTGTTAGTGGGATCAGCCCAGATACCTGCTAGCACCTGCGTTTTGCCCCTCCGCCCGGTCCAGCCCAGCCCACCCAAGTGCAGTATCGATCGATCACTGACACTTACAAAACACTAAACGCAGGCCTGATCCCTGTGATCGCTAACAGTTTTTTTGGTAACGTTTTGGTGAACTGGCAAGCACCAGCGGCCTAGTACACCCCGGTCGTAGTCAAACCAGCACTGCGGTAACACTTGGTGACGTGGCGAGTCCCATAAGTGCAGTTCAAGCTGGTGAGGTGGCAAGCACAAGTAGTGTCCCACTGCCACCAAAAAGACAAACACAGGCCCGTCGTGCCCATAGTGCCCTTCCTGCTGCATTCGCCAATCCTAATTGGGAACCCACCACTTCTGCAGCGCCCGTAATTCCCCTATTCACATCCCCAACCAAATGTAGTCAGCTGCATGAGAGGCATTTTCTTTATGTCCTCCCGAGTACCCCTTCCCAACGAACCCCCCCAAAAAAGATGTCGTGTCTGCAGCCAGCGTGGATATAGGCGTGACACCTGCTATTATTGTCCCTCCTGTCCTGACAATCCTGGTCTTTGCATTGGTGAATATTTTGAACGCTACCATGCACTAGTTGAGTATTAGCTTAGGGTACAGCATTGCACAGACTAGGCACGCTTTCACAGGGTCTCCCAAGATGCCATCGCATTTTGAGAGACCTGAACCTGGAACCGGTTACAGTTATAAAAGTTAGTTACAAAAAAAGTGTAAAAAAAAATATATATGTATAAAATAAAAAAAAAATAGTTGTCATTTTATTGTTCTCTCTCTATTCTCTCTCTCTATTCTCTCTCTCTATTGTTCTGCTCTTTTTTACTGTATTCTATTCTGCAATGTTTTATTGTTATTATGTTTTATCATGTTTGTTTTTCAGGTATGCAATTTTTTTATACTTTACCGTTTACTGTTCTTTATTGTTAACCATTTTTTTGTCTTCAGGTACGCCATTCACGACTTTGAGTGGTTATACCAGAATGATGCCTGCAGGTTTAGGTATCATCTTGGTATCATTTTTTTCAGCCAGCGGTCGGCTTTCATGTAAAAGCAATCCTAGCGGCTAATTAGCCTCTAGACTGCTTTTACAAGCCGTGGGAATGCCCCCCCCACCGTCTTCCGTGTTTTTCTCTGGCTCTCCTGTCTCAATAGGGAACCTGAGAATGCAGCCGGTGATTTAGCCAGCTGACCATAGAGCTGATCAGAGACCAGAGTGGCTCCAAACATCTCTATGGCCTAAGAAACCGGAAGCTACGAGCATTTCATGACTTAGATTTCGCCGGATGTAAACAGCGCCATTGGGAAATTGGGAAAGCATTTTATTATAGGGATGATTTTCAGGGAGGTGGAGTATACTACTCACCTAAGCCTCAAAGAGTGAGGTACAATAGGTCTACATAGGACCAATATGGAGTACCTGTATACAATAGCTATCAACCGCTTACAGACAATGAAGATCGATATGCATATGAGCCTTTTTTAGGGGGGAACCAGGATGGACACGCCCGCGAAGCAAGATACCAAGGAAGAGAGGAGGAAGAGCCGGACGAAGGTTACAGCAAAAAAAGAAGGCGGGAAGATTAGGTGAAGGGATCTACAATTTAAGTGGTAAAGATTTATCAAGAGAAGAAATTCTGATACTTGATAAGAGCATAAAATTCGCACCCAAAAAGGGTCTTAACAAATTTGAAACCTATGTAGGGGTACAAAAGTTCATAAGGAAATTGAACATCAAAAAATACTATGCCTTGAACCCAGTTGAGAAAATTGCTGTTAACGAAAAATTTACAGGTTTAAGAAATAACTCAACTTTTAATCCATATGTGGCCAATAACAAATATGTGGACCTTTTCAAAAAGTCAGTCAATGCAGAGCTTGAAGCATTACCTATAAAAAGAGTACATGAACATAGGGATTTTAAAAAGGGATTAGACTCATTGGAGAAGAGAACGGATATAGTTATAAGACCGGCGGACAAAGGAGGGGGCATTGTGGTGCTTTCGTTACAGCAATATAAGGATGAGATGGAGAGGATCCTCAATGATGGGAGCACATATCAGGTATTAAATGCGGATCCTTCCAGGAGTTTTAGGAATGAACTGGATCTGATTATAAAGTATGGTGTTGAAAATGAATTTTTAAATAAACAAGAAGCCAAATATCTAATTCCCACAGTCAGCAGGATTCCAGTAATATATTATCTGCCGAAGATTCATAAAGACAGTCTGAATCCACCTGGACAGCCCATAGTGAGTGGGATTGAGTCCCTAACTTGCAGATTGGGAGAATACATTGACCTCCATCTGCAGCCTCTGGTAAGAAGAACACGAGCCTTTCTTAAGGACACTAAGCATGTTCTCCAATTGTTAGAGGAACATGTTATGGATAATAACATCATCATGGCTACAGGCGACGTATCGTCATTATATACAAATATTAACCATGATGGAGCTCTAGAGGCAGTGGAATGGGCCCTGGATAAAGAAGAAGGAATGGATAGGGGCCTATGTGGATTTATTTTGAAATGTCTGGATTTTTGTTTGCACCATAATTTTTTCTGGTACAATAATAGATTTTTCTTACAGACAAAGGGTGTCGCTATGGGCGCTAAATTCCCCCCCAGTGTGGCGAACCTTTATATGGCCAAGTGGGAGGAGAAGTCGGTACAAATTGAGCAGTATGGAGACATATTGCTATACAAGAGGTTCATAGACGACCTCCTGATTATGTGGAAAGGGGATTTAGAATCGCTGATGGAATTATTGGAGTCTATGAATATTAACGATCGGAATATTTCCCTAACTTGGGATGTTAATAGGGACCGTATACACTTTCTGGATCTCGAAATTTTAGCTACAACTAGTGGTATTGTCACCAGGTCCTTTTTTAAAACTACTGATCGGAACTCCTACATTCCTACAACCAGCTGCCATCACAAACCATGGCTCAGTAATATCCCCAGGGGCCAATTTACCAGAATGAGGAGAAACTGTACACGAGAGGGCGATTTTGAATCACAATCAGATAGATTGGAGAAAATGTTTTTAGATAAAGGTTACCAGAAAGAATTTTTAGAAAGAGAAAAAAACTTGGTGAAGAGCTTTAAGAGGGAAGATTTGTTAAAAGATAAGAATGCTGCTGTGGCTAATGATGAGTATGATGGTACATGTATAGTCTTAGACTATTGTTTGCAAAGTAAAGAAGTGGAGAAGATTTTTAAAAAATATTGGAACGTACTTAAACAGGACTGTCATTTGAGAGATTTAATACCTGATAAACCTAAGGTCGTTTACAAAAGAGCACCGAGTTTACGTGATAGACTGGTGCACAATGTGGTGGAACCACCCCCACCGAAACCTAAGATGTTCTGGGATCTAAAAGGTTTTTTCGGTTGTGGGAGGTGTTATAGCTGTGTAAGAGTACCATCCAATATTAAGAAGGTTAAAGAATTCTACAACCCCCATAGAAAGCAAATGCACACTATAGAGGATTTTGTCTCATGCGATACCATTGGAGTGGTGTATGCGATTCAATGTCCTTGCAATTTGTTATATATTGGTCGCACCATTAGAGCCCTGAAAGACCGTATGGAGGAGCATGTAAGGAACATAAGGAAAGGGTCTGATAGCTGAAAGGGTCTGATACACTTCCTGTATGTGCAATTTAAGAATGAGCACAACCAAAGCACGCAGGGCATGAGATTTTGGGGTTTGGAGGCTCCGAAACGAAATTGGAGAGGCTCCAACTACGTCAGGGATATTAGTAAGCGCGAATCCTGGTGGATTTATCAGCTCGGCTCTTTGTCACCAGGTGGGTTGAATAAAGAGTTCGATCTCGCATGCTTCTTGAGCAATTCCTAGTCTCATATTGTACATTATACGTTTATTTTTCTATATATACTACCCTTGCTTATATTAGCCGGGAGATTGATATATAGCACTTTACACCCCACTCTGTCTGAACATTATTGTTTAATTTCCAGTATATATGTCTGTGGAATTCAGGCAGTTTATATGTAATTTTACAGTAAAAGTGCTCTGATGTCTGTTACTTTGGATGTTTTGGGGGGACTCTGGAGGTCCCAAAGAAGGATGTCATTTTTTTACCCCTCTTTCTCCTATTCTTGATATTCCAACTAGAATGAATTAAATTCTCCTCTCCCCTCTGAGGATTTTAATTAGATATATATGACTAATTTCTTAGGTGTCCACTGATTTATGTGCTCCTTTAAAAAAAATGTTTTTTTTAAAAAAAAAAAAAAAAAAGGTTTTAATTTTAATTTTTTAATTTTAAAGATTTTAAATAAATATCTTATATTATGTTGTTTAATATAGAATTTTTAGGGTTGATTTTAATATTGGTTAGCAGTTTTTTAATTTATGAATGATCTTCATGTAAGCTTTGCGCCTTTGCGAATATATAGGATCTATGTTAGTGGTTGATCTATATGCATAAGAAGGAATTTTGAATATGGATGCCTGCATGCGTTGTTGGTTTAAAATATGGGATGAGCAATAGCTGGGAGGGTGCTCCGTTTACAGGCATTATGCAGAATTAGACCTTTTTCACCATGCACACTATCATTCACTTTTAGGATAGATATGTATAATTAAACACTGACATTATTTGTAATGTGGTTTGTATAAAGATGGGATCGCTATAGTAGATATATGTGGGATTGCCCTTTTATATTTGTTTTTATGTCTGCTATGGGAATGCTGTGGTGTTATAGTTTCGTTCCCTCCGTGACTCCGTCCTGGATATAGCTATAGTTAGCCTGCGCGATTGATTCCCCTTATTGATAACTTGATTAGTATGGATTAGTATGGCTAAGTGCTATGCTGTGCATAGAGGAGCGGAGCCTTATACAGATTAGTCTGCGGTCACAGGGAAAATGGCCGCCGTTAGTGTATTTAAACAGCAGAGCGCCCGTCCAATCATATCCCCCTGATGAAGACACGTGACTCCCTGTGTTGAAGACGCGTAGGGTAGGGGCCAGGACGGAGCGAGCAGCACTGAGCTGGGCTGGGAACCTCTAACACCCCACAGCACGTCGGATAGCAGCACTCGGTTTATATCCTGCTTATACTGTTTGGTGCACATTAAGCACCCATGCAATGTGAGTACCCCAGTGTGGGGATTGTTTTATACATAGTATTATTAAAAGTTTTGGCGATATTACACTATGCAGTCCCTTCTCTTTTTTGGTTTGATGCCTATGGAGTCTTAAAGAACCTGGCCTGGTGGGAGATCATCTGGTGTCCTAATACTGAGCCCAGGGGTGGCTCCAAAGTGTGTTTGGACACAGCTAAACCCTGTGTCACACGCTCTGAGGTGAGCGCAACTACTTTGGGGGTCACCAAGGCACATCTGGGCACTGTGGTTCTACGATTTGGTTTTCATGTGAAGCACCTTTATGCACTGGAGTTCACCTTTGGAATCTTTTTCCACCACACATCGCTGTGTGATATGGTTTTGGAAGATTTTTTTCACGTTTAAAGGACTATTATTACCTTAAGGATTACATATTATTTATATACGTTTTTTTACCACTTATCACTTGTATGATTTATTGCAGTCAGTACATAATAGTTACCACATTTGTAGTACATATTTATAGTGCATGTTTTTTCACTTACCATTATTGATTATTAGAAGCTTTTATTTGCACATTGCACTTTGGATTGAATACATGCATGGCACTTTGATACAATTTTTAGGCACATTTATTAGTTTCTTATTTTATTGATCAGTATGTGAACAATATTTATATTTTGTGCATGAATAAGATCACTTACCATTAAGCACAATATACTTGAAGTGTGATATCTAGTAACACAGTGGATTTAATTATACAGAACTATTTAATATTTGGCACAGCGTGCTCTTGGATGTGATATATAGTAGCACTATTTTCTGGTTATACGGATTGGTTTGGGATTCGAAGCACAGGCACTAGGCACCTTTATGCTGATAAGGTGAATGCATATATAGGTTCATACCTGAGCGCAGCGCATTTTTTATCCACACTTAATGCACGGCTATGAATACGTGACCTGCGTTTGCAGCTGGGTATATATATATTTTTTTATATTTTTTTGTTTTTTTTAGATTGTTTTTTATATTTTTTTTTTTCTGTAGTAGGGCATAGGGTTATTGTGGCTCGCAAGACCTTTTCTCTCTTGTTAAAGCATTTTATCACACCAATCTTGGTGTGGTCAGATGCTTTGAGGGCAGAGGAGAGATCTAGGGTCAATTTTTTCTATTTCTTTGTGCTGTCATAGGGGATATTTACATTCCCCGAGATAACAATAAAAATGATTAAAAAAAATGAAAGGAACAGTTTAAAAATAAGATAAAAAAGCAAAAAAATAATAAAGAAAAAAAAAAAGCACCCCTGTCGCCCCCTGCTCTCGCGCTAAGGGGAACGCAAGCGGCGGTCTGTCGTCAAACGTAAACAGCAATTGCACCATGCATGTGAGGTATCACCGCGAAGTTCAGATCGAGGGCAGTAATTTTTGCAGTAGACCTCCTCTGTAAATCTAAAGTGGTAACCTGTAAAGGCTTTTAAAGGCTTTTAAAAATGTATTTATTTTGTTGCCACTGTACGTTTGTGCGCAATTGTAAAGCATGTCATGTTTGGTATCCATGTACTCGGCCTAAGATCATCTTTTTTATCTCATCAAACATTTGGGCAATATAGTGTGTTTTAGTGCATTAAAATTTAAAAAAGTGTGTTTTTTCCCCAAAAAATGCGTTTGAAAAATCGCTGCGCAAATACTGTGTGAAAAAAAAAAATGAAACACCCACCATTTTAATCTGTAGGGCATTTGCTTTAAAAAAATATATAATGTTTGGGGGTTCAAAGTAATTTTCTTGCAAATAAAAATAACTTTTTCATATAAACAAAAAGTGTCAGAAAGGGCTTTGTCTTCAAGTGGTTAGAAGAGTGGGTGATGTGTGACATAAGCTTCTAAATGTTGTGCATAAAATGCCAGGACAGTTCAAACCCCCCCCCAAATGACCCCATTTTGGAAAGTAGACACCCCAAGCTATTTGCTGAGAGTCATGTCGAGTCCATGGAATATTTTATATTGTGACACAAGTCGCGGGAAAGAGACAAATTTTTTTTTTTTTTTGCACAAAGTTGTCACTAAATGATATATTGCTCAAACATGCCATGGGAATATGTGAAATTACACCCCAAAATACATTCTGCTGCTTCTCCTGAGTACAGGGATACCACATGTGTGAGACTTTTTGGGAGTCTAGCCGCGTACGGGACCCCGAAAACCAAGCACCGCCTTAAGGCTTTCTAAGGGCGTGAATTTTTGATTTCACTCTTCACTGCCTATCACAGTTTTGGAGGCCATGGAATGCCCAGGTGGCACAACCCCCCCCCCCCCAAATGACCCCATTTTGGAAAGTAGACACCCCAAGCTATTTGCTGAGAGGTATAGCGAGTATTTTGCAGACCTCAATTTTTGTCACAAAGTTTTGAAAATTGAAAAAAGAAAAAAAAAATGTTTTTTCTTGTCTTTCTTCATTTTCAAAAACAAATGAGAGCTGCAAAATACTCACCATGCCTCTCAGCAAATAGCTTGGGGTGTCTACTTTCCAAATTGGGGTGATTTGGGGGGGTTTTGTGCCACCTGGGCATTCCATGGCCTCCGAAACTGTGATAGGCAGTGAAGAGTGAAATCAAAAATTTACACCCTTAGAAATCTTGAAGGCGGTGATTGGTTTTCGGGGCCCCGTACGCGGCTAGGCTCCCAAAAAGTCCCACACATGTGGTATCCCCATACTCAGGAGAAGCAGCTAAATGTATTTTGGGGTGCAATTCCACATATGCCCATGGCCTGTGTGAGCAATATATCATTTAGTGACAACTTTGTGCAAAAAAAAAAAAAATGTGTCACTTTCCCGCAACTTGTGTCAAAATATAAAATATTCCATGGACTCAATATGCCTCTCAGCAAATAGCTTGGGGTGTCTACTTTCCAAAATGGGGTCATTTGGGGGGTTTTGTGCCATCTGGGCATTCCATGGCCTCCGAAACTGTGATAGGCAGTGAAGAGTGAAATCAAAAATTTACACCCTTAGAAATCCTGAAGGCGGTGATTGGATTTCGGGGCCCGTACGCGGATAGGCTCCCAAAAAGTCCCACACATGTGGTATCCCCATACTCAGGAGAAGCAGCTGAATGTATTTTGGGGTGCAATTCCACATAGGCCCATGGCCTGTGTGAGCAATATATCATTTAGTGACAACTTTTTGTAAATATTTTTTTTTTTTTTGTCATTATTCAATCACTTGGGACAAAAAAAAAATATTCAATGGGTTCAACATGCCTCTCAGCAATTTCCTTGGGGTGTCTACTTTCCAAAATGGGGTCATTTGGGGGGGATTTTGTACTGCCCTGCCATTTTAGCACCTCAAGAAATAACATAGGCAGTCATAAACTAAAAGCTGTGTAAATTCCAGAAAATGTACCCTAGTTTGTAGACGCTATAACTTTTGCGCAAACCAATAAATATACGCTTATTGACATTTTTTTTACCAAAGACATGTGGCCGAATACATTTTGGACTAAATGTATGACTAAAATTGAGTTTATTGGATTTTTTTAATAACAAAAAGTAGAAAATGTCATTTTTTTTCAAAATTTTCGGCATTTTTTCCGTTTATAGCGCAAAAAATAAAAACCGCAGAGGTGATCAAATACCATCAAAAGAAAGCTCTATTTGTGGGAAGAAAAGGACGCAAATTTCGTTTGGGTACAGCATTGCATGACCGCGCAATTAGCAGTTAAAGCGACGCAGTGCCAAATTGGAAAAAGACCTCTGGTCCTTAAGCAGCATAATGGTCCGGGGCTAAAGTGGTTAAATAAATACCTTTTTAGTACTGGATTACGCTATGTGCATTCTTGTCCTCTGCTTGTGATGAGCAAATATCTAAATGGAGTCTATGCAGTGAGCTAACGACACCTATTGAAAGACAAGCGCGTAACCCAGTATTATCTGGTAAGTGGATTACCTTGGGGGATTGTTACACACGCGGTGTAGTGAAGGATTGTCTTAAATTAAAATCTGCAACATTTTTTTTCTGTGACGGACAATTTCATTTTTACATGTTGCGGGTACGTACTCATCGTAGAGTTCGTGCTATACGGGGGCTTGGTGTTGGGGTTCTTACTTTGACCCAAGCCCAGTCCATGAACAGGGGGAGGAGGAGTTCATGGACCAAGAATTGGTTGATCCAGAGTGACCAATTCTCGCACATGCCTTTGTTGCGGGAGATCCAGGAGAATAATCCTGATGATTTCAGGAATTATCTCTGGATGACGGACCCCATTTTTCACTGTTCACTGTTCACTGTTTTACTTCTTCTGCTGGCTTTGCTGTCCCCTTATATTACGAAGTAGGACACCTGCATGCGGCAAGCCATCACTCCTGAACAGAGGCTAGTCGCCACGTTGTGGTGCTTGGCCACGGGGAGAAGTCTGCAGGACATCAAGTTCTCGACAGGTATCTCCCCCCAGGCTCTGGGGATCATTATTCCAGAGACCTGTTCTGCCATCATTCAGGTCCTGCAGAAGGACTATATTAAGGTAAGTTTTATCCTTTAACATTACATTCTATGTATTTAATGTTTGCTAATGTATTATATTTCTTTCCTCATTCCCTAATAGGGATGAGCTTCGCGTTCGAGTCGAACACATGTTGGACTCGAACATCGGCTGTTTGATCTTTCTCCGAATTGCGAATGTTAAGGGCCGTTCGCGTCAAATTCGTGTGGCGCGTTGCAGACCATAATTCACTGCGGCATCGCAGTGCATTGCTGGCTGATGATTGGCCAAGCATGCACTATGAGCCGCATGCTTGGCCAATCACAGCGCCGTCAGTAGAGAGAGCTGTAATTGGCCAAAGCCAGGGTGGCTTTCACCAATTATGGCTCAGGGGGTTTAGAACACGCCCCACACTATATAAGGCCGCCTGCACAGTGGCCCTGTGTAGTGTGTTCCAGCGTGCTTAGATAGACAGAGAGACAGTGTCATTTCATTTGAGTTAGCTAGATTAGGCAGGACAGTCAGTGAGTTAGCTGCACTTACAGTGTATTGTGTATATATATGCATCCCAGGTGTTGTATATATATATATATATATATATATATATATATATATATATATATATATATATATATATATATAAAAAAAGTCCAAGAGGTTGCTGCACTTAAAAACTTCTTTGCTTTATTTCACAATATCTTCAGGAGAGATTTACAAAGCAAGTATAATCCTTTCAATCAATATCAAAGGCAACAATTGCCTACACAGTTTCAGACATGAGTAGATTCAGATATGGATGGATGGATAACGTTTCGGGCTAGTCAGCTTATGCCCTTCCTGAGATCCATTGAAACACATCTGAAGGTTTTCATTCCAATCATTCATTTAAATACAGGTTTAGTGAAGTACTTCACATATGGAATCAATATAGCTAATTAGTTCAAATCGCATACCATTTAACATCTATATATGCATATGTTAATCTATAACATGCCATTAAAACAAGGATAAGCAGCAGGTGTCAAATCTCTCATTCTCCTCACTCGCATTTTAATATATTCTGAATACCTATAAAAATGCAGGGAAATGGTACATTCATGAGTAAAAACAACAAGATATCCTCCTCATAAAGTTATTTTATCTGGCTACTTTTAAATGCTTATTCCAACAATTAAACAAATACATAAAGATCCAAATCAACAACAAGCAGGGATACGATCCCAGATTTTTTGGTCCCAGAAAGGTTAGTTTGGCTGCTGCAGCCACAGGTTGATCAGATTTAATCAATCGATCTCGCATCGTTCTTCCTTTTCTATAGGAGGACATGGGTGGATTCCAGAATTCCTGTACCATGGGACGTCTCTAGTTTATTTACTATCATTCCACATGATTTAGGAATAGAGGCATGTCAGTGATTGTTAATTCAATCAGGCATCTACAAAACCGAACAAATTTCATTTCTGCTTGACCCTTTGAAAATTACTCTTGAAGAGAACTATTTTCTTTTCAGGGATACTCATTTCTTGCAACTGAACGGAGCAGCGATGGGTTCAAATGTTGCACCCCCATATGCGAACGCATTTATGAATATGATAGAGACGTCCTTTATTTATGTCAATGATTTATTTTTAAAACATCGCCAATGTTGGTACAGATTTGTGGACGATATTTTCGCTATATGGGATGGTAACATGGAAAGCCTATACTTATTTGATAAATACATTAACCATTTAGTACCTGGATTAAAGTTTAACATTGAAATTGGTAAAAATGAGATCTCCTTTCTTGATACTCTTCTTAAATTGAACAATGGGCAGATTACTACCGACTTATATGTGAAACCCACGGACCGTAACCAATTGCTACATTTTAATAGCTTTCATCCCCCAAACATTTTTTCATCCATCCCAAAAAGTTAGATGATGAGGGTACAGCGGATCGTGAGTGACCCGCTGTGCCGTGATCAGAGACTCAATGAAATAAAAAACAAACTTACTAGTAGAAGATACCCACAAGCTTTAGTTAATATCGATTACTCTAATACAGATTATAACAGATCACCCCGAAAGGAAAACAAGAGAAACCCCCTTTATTTTGCAGTATCATCCCTTCTCCAACAAAATCAACCAAATTGTCAAAAGACATTGGAATCTTTTAAGATCCAGTTACCCCATGGTACAGGAATTCTGGAATCCACCCATGTCCTCCTATAGAAAAGGTAGAACAATACGAGATCGATTGATTAAATCTGATCAACCTGTGGCTGCAGCAGCCAAACTAACCTTTCTGGGACCAAAAAATCTGGGATCGTATCCCTGCTTGTCATGCATACAATGTAACTCCATGATTAAAGGTAAATACTTTACACATCCCCATAGGGTTTTAAATATCCCCATACGGGGTTACTATACATGCCAATCCTCATATGTAATTTATGCCATAAAGTGCCCGTGCGGTTTAGTTTATGTAGGGGAGACTACACAAAAAATAAAAGACAGGATAGCGAGACACAAATACTCAATACGAGATAAACTAACCCAATTACCGCTGGCGAGACACTTTTTGGAATTTGGCCACAATGTATCACAATTAAAATATATGGTCCTAGAAGGTATTGAGAAAAATAGGAGAGGGGGCAACCGTGAATTGATTCTAAGAAAAAGAGAAGTATACTGGATACATTTTTTAAATACAACTGCTCCATATGGCTTAAATGTTGATTTGGATCTTTATTTATTTGTTTAATTGTTGGAATAAGCATTTAAAAGTAGCCAGATAAAATAACTTTATGAGGGGGATATCTTGTTGTTTTTACTCATGAATGTACCATTTCCCTGCATTTTTATAGGTATTCTGAATATATTAAAATGCGAGTGAGGAGAATGAGAGATTTGACACCTGCTGCTTATCCTTGCTTTAATGGCATGTTATAGATAAACATATGCATATATAGATGTTAAATGGTATGCGATTTGAACTAATTAGCCATATTGATTCCATATGTGAAGTACTTCACTAAACCTGTATTTAAATGAATGATTGGAATGAAACCTTCAGATGTGTTTCAATGGATCTCAGGAAGGGCGTAAGCTGACTAGCCCGAAACGTCATCCATCCATCCATATCTGAATCTACTCATGTCTGAAACTGTGTAGGCAATTGTTGCTTTTGATATTGCTTGAAAGGATTATACTTGCTTTGTAAATCTCTCCTGAAGATATTGTGAAATAAAGCAAAGAAGTTTTTAAGTGCAGCAACCTCTTGGACTTTTTTTCTATATACAAGGTCAGTGGGAAGACCTGATTGTTGGCACTAAACTGTAAGCAGAGTGCGGTTCTCCTCTACAAGTGTATATATATATATACACTGTATTCAGTTTAGCTAGATCCGTTCCTGTTATCTTCCTACTGACAGGCAGGCTTGTCTTGTTACAGTATTTACAGCTACCTCAAGAAAATTGCTGGTGTTCTTTTGATCCTATTAGTACCACAGTCAGGCAGCTAGACTATTTAGAGTTAGTGTAGTGCGCCCTCCTCATAATGTTCAGTTAAAGCTACAAGTTTAGTGTGACCTCTGCACAGTGTTCAGCTAAAGCTACAAGTTATGCCGCGTACACATGGTTGGACTTTCCGGCATACTTGGTCCGGCGGACCAGAGTCTGCCGAACAATCCGACCGTGTGTAGGCTCCGGCGGACTTTTCCGGCGGACTTTTTCCCAAAAGCCCCGCCGGACCTAGATTTGAAACAAGTTTTAAATCTTTCCGTCGGACTCAGTTTCTGGCGGAAAGTCCGCTCGTCTGTGTGCTGGTCCGACAGAAAGCCCGCTCGTGTGTATGCTGGTCCAACGGACCAGATACGACGCGAGGGCAGGGTATTGCATTTCGCGCTCGCTGCAATAGGAAAAACAAATTTTCCTATTGCGGCGAGCGCGGGGCATACCAGGCCCTTAGGTCTGGTATGGATTATAAAGGGAAAGCCCCTACACCGAAAAAACGGCGTGGGGTCCCCCCTATGATCCATACCAGACCCCGATCCGAGCACGCAGCCCGGCCGGTCAGGAAAGGGGGTGGGGACAAGCGAGCGCCCCCCCTCCTGAACCGTACCAGGCCACATGCCCTCAACATGGGGGGTGCTTTGGGGGAGGGGGCGCCCTGCGGGGCCCCCCCACCCCAAAGCACCTTGTCCCCATGTTGATGAGGACAAGGGCCTCTTCCCGACAACCCTGGCCGTTGGTTGTCGGGGTCTGCGGGGGGGGCTTATCGGAATCCGGGAGCCCCCTATAATAAGAGGGCCCCCAGATCCCGGCCCCCCACCCTATGTGAATGAGTATGGGGTACATGGTACCCCTACCCATTCACCTAGGGGAAAAAAGTCAATAATAAAACACACTACACAGGTTTTTAAAATAATTTATTAAATAGCTCCGGGGGGTCTTCTTCCGGCTTCAGGGGTCCCTCCGGTTCTTCTCACGGCATCCGGTTGGTTCTTCTCTGCTCTCTTCTCCCGGTGTTCCAGTTTTTCGGCCGGCTCCTCCGCTGTCTTCAGGTAGCTCTCTTGCCAGCGGAGGTCCGGACTTCTGGGCTTCTGGGCTTCTTGTCTTCTCTTCTCTTTACTTCTCCAGATGTTGACACGTTGCTCTCTCCGGCTGGACTGCTCTCGTGTTCAGCTAAAGTTACAAGTTGGTGTAGTGCGTCCTCCTTACAGTGTTCAGCTAAAACTACAAGTTAGTGTAGTGCGACCTCTGCACAGTGTTCAGCTAAAGCTACAAGTTAGTGTAGTGCGTCCTCCTCACAGTGTTCAGCTAAAACTACAAGTTAGTGTAGTGCGACCTCTGCACAGTGTTCAGCTAAAGCTACAAGTTAGTGTAGTGCCTCCTCCTCACAGTGTTCAGCTAAAACTACAAGTTAGTGTAGTGCGACCTCTGCACAGTGTTCAGCTAAAGCTACAAGTTAGTGTAGTGCCTCCTCCTCACA
The DNA here is from genome assembly GCA_037952925.1 of Lithobates clamitans. NCBI lineage: Eukaryota > Metazoa > Chordata > Amphibia > Anura > Ranidae > Lithobates > Lithobates clamitans. The sequence goes on along the minus strand of JBBGZY010000019.1, from coordinate 3,018,449 downwards.
GTGTTCAGCTAAAACTACAAGTTAGTGTAGTGCGACCTCTGCACAGTGTTCAGCTAAAGCTACAAGTTAGTTTAGTGCGACCTCTGCACAGTGTTCAGCTAAAACTACAAGTTAGTGTAGTGCGTCCTCCTCACAGTGTTCAGCTAAAGCTACAAGTTAGTTTAGTGCAACCTCTGCATAGTGTTCAGCTAAAGCTACAAGTTAGGGTAGTGCATCCTCCTCACAGTGTTCAGCTAAAGCTACAAGTTAGTTTAGTGTGACCTCTGCACAGTGTTCAGCTAAAGCTACAAGCTAGGGTAATGCGTCATCCTCACAGTGTTCAGCTAAAGCTACAAGTTAGTTTAGTGCGACCTCTGCACAGTGTTCAGCTAAAGCTACAAGTTAGGGTAGTGCATCCTCCTCACAGTGTTCAGCTAAAGCTACAAGTTAGTTTAGTGTGACCTCTGCACAGTGTTCAGCTAAAGCTACAAGCTAGGGTAATGCGTCCTCCTCACAGTGTTCAGCTAAAGCTACAAGTTAGTTTAGTGTGACCTCTGCACAGTGTTCAGCTAAAGCTACAAGTTAGGGTAGTGCATCCTCCTCACAGTGTTCAGCTAAAACTACAAGTTAGTGTAGTGCGACCTCTGCACAGTGTTCAGCTAAAGCTACAAGTTAGTGTAGTGCGTCCTCCTCACAGTGTTCAGCTAAAACTACAAGTTAGTGTAGTGCGTCCTCTGAACAGTGTTCAGCTAAAACTACAAGTTAGTGTAGTGCGTCCTCCTCACAGTGTTCAGATAAAGCTACAAGTTAGTTTAGTGTGACCTCTGCACAGTGTTCAGCAAAAGCTACAAGTTAGTGTAGTGCGTCCTCTAAACAGTGTTCAGCTAAAACTACAAGTTAGTGTAGTGCGACCTCTGCACAGTGTTCAGCTAAAGCTACAAGTTAGTGTAGTGCGTCCTCTGAACAGTCTTCAGCTAAAGCTACAAGTTAGTGCAGTGCGTCCTCCTCACAGTGTTCAGCTAAAACTACAAGTTAGTTTAGTGCGAGCTCTGCACAGTGTTCAGCTAAAGCTACCTGTAGAAGATTGGTGGTGTTTTCCTGATCCTATCACTACCGCAGGCAGCTAAATAAGCTACAAGTTAGTTTTTTGCAAGCTCTGCACAGTGTTCACCTAAAGCTACCTGTCTAAGGTTGGTGGTGTTTTCCTGATCCTATCACTACCGCAGGCAGCTAAATAAGCTACAAGTTAGTTTTTTGCAAGCTCTGCACAGTGTTCAGCTAAAGATACCTGTAGAAGGTTGGTGGTGTTCTCATACTACAGGCAGGCAGTTGATTTTGCTAGCTGCAGTATCAGTATATATATATATACCAGCTTAGTGCAGCTACAGGCCATTAGTATGTCTGGAAGGCCAACAAGGAGAGGCAGACAGTCACAAGCCAATAAAAGAGGGCAAGCAGACTCTGTGTCTAGAGGCAACAGTGCTGGTTGTGGAGACGGAGCATCCTCATCAGCACGTGGCTGTGGGAAACGCTTGGCCTTTTTTCGGCAGCTGGCCGTGTTGAGCCGCAACATGTGGAAGACTTGGTTGAGTGGATGACCAAGCCATCCTCATCCTCCTCATCCTCCTCATCCTCTCTCACCCATGCTCAGGGTACTTTGTCTGGCAAAGCAGCTGCCAACGCGGCCTCTTCCCTCGACTCAATGGCATCAGTGACTCCTTCCTTAGCCCCACCATGTTCTCCTGAGGAGTCCCTCGAACTGCTTGATCACAGTGTTGGGTACATGCTCCAGGAGGATGCCCAGTGTTTAGAAGGCTCTGATGATGATACTGAGCTAAATGAAGGCAGTAACGTGAGCACGGACAGAGGGAGTGCCCAAGAAGCAATCTAGCAGTCATGCTCCCCCTGCTGCAGCATACTACCAGGTTTGCTCCAGTGATGAGGAGGGAGGGGATGATGATGTCACTGACTCAACGTGGGTGCCTGATAGGAGAGAGGAGGAGGAGGAGGCACATCACCAACGAGGCCCTCCAGGGGCCAGCCTAAGGGCAGCACACTGACTGCATCACACCCCAAAGCTCTGCATGTGCAGGGCGCTGCTGTCTCTGTCCAAAAGTTCTTTGGTGTGGGTCTTTTTTGAGACGAGTGCATCAGATCGCACCGCTGCTATTTGCAACATATGTCTCAAGTGTATCTCAAACATCTCCCGCTTGGGCACCACATGCTTGACCAGACATATGTTGACCTGCCATGCAGTTCGTTGGCAAGCGTATCTAAAGCGTTGGAAAGCGTATCTAAAAGACCCACACCAAAGAACAAAGAGGACCTCTCCTTGCTCCTTATCAGCTGAGATCTCCAACCTCACTTTACCTTCAGTACTCTCTGAGACCTGCACTGAGAGGAATGAAGGTGTAGAATTAGGTGTGTCACAGCCAAGTACTTGTGGGCAATCTGCTTTCGGTACACCAACGTCAGATTGTACCAGGCAGATTTCCCTGCCCCAGCTGCTGCACCGCCGAAAGAAGTTCGCTTCCAGCCATCCACATGCCCAGTGGTTGAATGCTAGCTTGGCAAAATTGCTAGCACTTCAACTGCTGCCTTTTCAGTTGTTAGACTCTGCCCCCTTCCGTGAGTTTGTGGAATGTGTGGTTCCTCAGTGGCAGGTACCCAAACGCCACTTTTTCTCACGGAAAGCAATTCCGGCTCTCTACCGGCATGTGGAAGGCAATGTCTTGGCCTTGCTGGACAGGGTTTCACCGCGCATTGGGTGAATCTGCTGGCAGCTGGGAAGGATGCAGGATAAGGTAGTGTTGGAGGTTGTTCTGCCACCACGCCTCCATAATGCCACTACTAATGATTGTGACACACCTCTCTCCTCCACCCCCTCCTCTTCTTCTTCCTCCATGGCCTCTTCCTGTGCTTTGTCTTTGGAACCAGCGGTGCTCCGTAGCCGTTCAAGGGGCTACGCAAGTATGCAGGCCAAAAGATGCCATGCGGTGCTTGAGCTGGTGTGCTTTGGGGACAGGAGCCACACTGGGGCAGAGGTTCTGTCAGCTCTGCAGGGGCAGGTTCAGAGGTGGTTGACGCCATGCCAACTTAAGGCAGGAATGGTGGTTTGCGACAATGGCACCAACCTCCTCTCTGCCCTCCGACAGGGACAAATGACCCATGTGCCCTGTTTGGCTCATGTCCTTAACTTGGTGGTGCAGCGGTTCTTGGGCAGGTACCCCGGCTTACAGGATGTCCTGAGGCAGGCCAGGAAAGTCTGTGTGCATTTCCGCCGGCCATATAATGCCAGTGCTCGGCTGGCAGACCTCCAAAAGGAGATTAACCTGTCCAAGAACCGCCTAATCTGTGACATGCCCACCAGGTGGAACTCAACGTTGGCCATGCTACAGCGGATGCACACGCAGCAGAGGACCATAAATGAGTACCTGTGTGACTATGGCATCAGCACAGGGTCAGGGGAGCTTGTTTTTTTTTTCCCCACGCCAGTGGGCCATGATCAGGGATGCATGCACTGTCCTGTCACCATTTGAGGAGGCCACGAGGTTGGTGAGCAGTGACAGTGCATGCATCAGTGACACTGTCCCCCTTGTCCACCTGTTGGAGCACACGCTGCGTGGAATAATGGACAGGGCACTTGAGGCAGAACAGAGGCAGGAAGAGGAAGACTTCCTTAGCTCTCAAGGCCCCCTTTATCCAGACAGTGTTTCTGCGTGCACGCCGATCACACAGGAAGAGGATGAGGACGAGGAGGAGGAGGATTGTGTCAGTATGGATGTGGAGCCTGGCACTCAGCATCAGCAGCAGTCTTTAAGGGATCAGTCCCAAGAAACACGTGGACTTGTACGTGGCTGGGAGGAGGTGGCTGCGGACCATGTCATCCTTAGTGACCCAGAGGACTCCGGACCGAATGCCTCTGCAAACCTACGCTGCATGGCCTCCATGATACTGCAAAGCCTGCGTAAGGATCCTCATATTCGTGGTATCAAGAAGAAGGACCAATACTGGCTGGCAACCCTCCTTGATCCACTTTACAAGGGTAAGGTTGTGGACCTTATCTTGCCATCGCAGAGGGAGCAGAGGATGAAACATCTTCGGGAGGCCTTGCAAAAAGGTCTGTGCAACGCATTCCCAGAGACTGGGAGGTTACAAACTCCTGTTTCTGGACAACATGTTGCTGAGGCTTCGGTCAGTCAAAGAAGGAGCGGTGGAGAAGGTGGCCGTCTGACTGATGCGTTCAGACAATTTTTTGGTCCGCAGCCCCAAGGTATGATCGGTTCCAGCAACCATCGCCAGCGTCTGTTTTACATGGTGCAGGAATACCTAGGGGCAAGATCTGACTTGGACACCTTTCCCACCGAAAATCCTCCGGGTTACTGGATCTTGAGGATGGATCACTGGCCAGAGCTTGCACAGTATGCAATTGTGCTACTGGCCTGTCCTGCATCCAGCGTTCTTTCGGAAATGCACATTCAGTGCTGCTGGAGGCTTTATAACTGATCACAGGGTGCGTCTGTCCACCGACTCGGTCGATCGACTGACCTTCATAAAAATGAATCAGTCTTGGATCACCACCAGCTACCAAGCGCCTGATGCTGATGTAACCAAATAATTTTTTTTGAAATCTCAGATCCCTTCAAAGACTGCCTATGCTGATGCTGAGTGACTATCCTGAGTAATTATCCTCTTCCTCCTCAATGATCACGCTGATAGCTTGTAAGAACATTTTTGGTTCTGGGCGCCACCACCAGTGTCAATTTTTCAGCCCCTGTTTAACAGGGGCGTGTAATTACAATTTTTGATGCAATACTTTGCAGCAGGGCTCGTTTCTGCGTTCCAACTAGAGTATCTGTGAGGGGTTGCAGTGTTGTGGCACCAGCACCAGTGCCTAAGGCCCAATTTTTCAGCCCCTGTTTAACAGGGGCATGTAATTACAATTTTTGATGCAATACTTTGCAGCAGGGCTCGTTCCTGCGTTCCAACTAGAGTATCTGTGAGGGGTTGCAGTGTTGTGGCACCAGCACCAGTGCCTAAGGCCCAATTTTTCAGCCCCTGTTTAACAGGGGCGTGTAATTACAATTTCTGATGCAATACTTTGCAGCAGGGCTCGTTTTTGCATTCCAACTAGAGTATCTGTGAGGGGTTACAGTGTTGTGGCACCAGCACCAGTGCCTAAGGCCCAATTTTTCAGCCCCTGTTCAACAGGGGCATGTAATTACAATTCTTGATCTAATATTTCACAGCAGGGCCCTGTGAGGACTTACAGTGTTGTGGCACTAGCACCACCAAAGGCCCAATTTTTCTGCCCCTGTTCAACGGGGGCATGCAATTACAATTCTTGATCTAATATTTCACAGCAGGGCCCTGTGAGGGCTTACAGTGTTGTGGCCACAACAACACCTAAGACCCAAATTTCTGCTGAGTATATAGGGCAGGCCCCTACTTTCAAACATCCAACTTATAAACGACTCCTACTTGCAAACGGAAGGAGACAACAGGAAGTGAGATGAAATCTACCCCTAGGAAAGGAAATTCTCTCCTGTAAGAGTTAATGTGGGAAAAACGTTTCTCCTTTCCACTGATGCTTTATCACCAATCCTTGTTTCACAAAAAAACCCAAATTTTCAAAAAACATTTGTCATTGGGACAAAAAGTGAGGTGAAATCTTCTGAAGAGGAGCACAGACAGCAAAACAAATGTCACAGGGCTGATAACCCTTCCCTATGTTTTCCAAAAAGCCTAAAATAGATTTTTTGGCTGGAGCTAAACACGTTAAAAATGTACCAGTTCAAAATTACAAACAGATTCTACTTAACAACAAACCTACAGTCCCTGTCTTGTTTGCACCGCCTGTATACTGCTGTTCAGAGTATATAGGGCCTGGTGGCCTTTCCTTTTTTTAATTTAGGTGCGGGGTTCCCCTTAATATCCATACAAGACCCAAAGGGCCTGGTAATGGACTGGGGGGGGTACCCATGCTGTTTGTCTCACTGATTTTCATCCATATTGCCAGGACCCGACATTACATTAAAGCCGCAAGCAGTTTTAAATGACTTTTTTTCCTTTAAAAATTACATCTTGTGCAGGGACTGTTCTAAGCACGGGAAACACGCGGCACTTTACAGGCATACTATAGACACCCCCCAGGTACGATATTTAAAGGAATATTTCACTTTTTTTTAACTTTAAGCATCATTAAAATCACTGCTCCTGAGAAAATGTCCGTTTTTAAAAGTTTTTTTTGCATTGTTACATGTCCCCTGGGGCAGGACCCGGGTCCCCAAACCCTTTTTAGGACAATACCATGCAAATTAGCCTTTAAAATGAGCAATTTTGATTTTGAAAGTTCGAGTCCCATAGACGTCAATGGCGTTCTAACGCTCGTGCAAATTTTCGGTCCGTTCGCAGGTTCTGGTGCAAACCGAACCGGGGGGTGTTCAGCTCATCCCTATTCCCTAATTACCATGATTGTAATATGCTGTGAATGTCCTCTTTATCCTCATGCATGCTGGAAGTTTTTAAAGTTCCTTTTTTGTCCTTCATACATATTTGCCTTCACTAACCTCCCCAGCATGCTATCCTAGGCCCATACACACCTAGCCTAGTCACTTAACAATGTATTTTGACAGCTCCATTGTAGTGCTTACCCTAAACAGCCCCTAAAATGTGTTTAAATGTTATTGTTGTCCTTAAATTCAGGTATAGTGCCAGAGGCTTTTTTTGGGGTCCCAAACTCATTTGGAACCCTCCCTCCCCCCCAACCGCTAAGTCAACCGATACCAATCTGCTGACTTTGCCAAACCCATACACACTATACCTACTTCTTTTGTGGTCAGATTTATGGATGAATTCACCAAAGCATGTAGTGCAAGTGCCTGAATACTTTCAAATGGTACATTTTAAAGTTTTGTTCTCCTATTATCTCGATAGGTAATTGCAGAATGTAAAAATGTGCTTCAATTTGTACAGTGTGTATTCATATTTTTGTATTATGACACTACTTACCTGTCCAGTGGGCTGGCAATAGTGTAAGTAAGGAGGAGCTGGCCAAAGTAACACACATTATGTATGCATTCAGCTCTCAATGAGGTGGAGACAGTTACCAGTCCAAAACATACCCCCCTAAAATTTTTACAATGGGCCATCAGAGGGGGTGAGGAATCTGATAAGTGGACCTTATATTTTTTAAGTTAAATACTCCTTAAAATCAATGTTATACTGATGTTGGCCAAGAATGTTTGTGTCTAATCTGTTTGCGATGTTATGTGCAAAAGTACTATTTTTTTTTTCTTGTTTCACTCCACAGTTTCCTTCAACACCACAGGAATGGCAGACTGTGGCTTCCCAATTTGCCCAGCGGTGGGACTTTCCCAACTGCGGAATGGCAATTGATGGGAAACACATCCACATCGTCCCACCCCCCAACTCGGGGTCATACTATTATAATTACAGGGGGTTTAAAAGTATAGTGATGTTGGCGGTGGTGTCGCCGACATATGAGTTTTTGTATGTGGTAAAGGGGAAGAATGGCCAGATGTTGGATGGTGGCGTCATCGCCCAGACCAAGTTCTACCGACGGCTCCAGAGTGGTGGCTTGGGGTTGCCACCTCCGGAACACAACATAGCTGGTCTACTATTTGTCTTTGTCGCTGATGAAGTGTTTGGGCTTAGTGAACACCTGATGCGGCCATTCCCCATGAGGACCCTCACCCCGGACCAGAGGGTTTTTAACTACTAGCTGGCCAGAGCCAAAAGAGTGGTGGAGAATGCTTTTGGGATAATGGCCAGCCGGTTCCACCTATTCCTGACGCCAATCAACATGGCGGAATATAAACTAAACCATATAATACTTTCATGCTGCATTCTACACAACTTTCTAAGGAGAAATGCTATGAACTATGTGGCCTTAGTTGGGCCTGAGGCCAGATTTCAAGAACAAACAACCCTGAGGGCACTTGAAGCTGGCTGTCCTGGCTTGCCCCCCCAAAGCACCCGCAAGGTCCGTCAAAAATATATGGAATACTTTGCGGGTAGGGGGGCCATTGATATGCCAGCAAATGTTTGAGAAACATTTTTAAAATAAATTATTTATATAAACTGAAATAATATTTCATTTAATTTACTGCTTGTGTTTCTTTTAGCTGTCTCCTAGGTTATCCAATGGGCTTTTCTTTTTGGCCATTTTCTTCAATAGTGCAAACGTAATTTATTTGATACATGGAGTGACAATCTCTTCTTCAGCAAACTATTATGTTGTGGGTCTGCTACACACACACCTTGTTTTTGTTTTATGTTTGTTTGTATGTTTTGTTTTATTTTTTGTGTTCTCTGATGCCCCGAGTCTTTTCTCACCTATGTGAATAAAAAAATAGGTATACTTAGCACACAGATATTTGAGGACAGAATTAGGAATATGAAACATTGCTTGGAAGTGACGTACAATTGTCTGTTTTGGCAGAGTTCCAGGCTGAAGACATTATTTTTTTCCCTTTCTAAAGCTAGAATACTTACCTGTTTTGTGCAAGTTTCACATATGGAGACACCCCTAGTATCCACTGGAGCACCTGTGTGGGACACCCTAAAAAGGGTGTTCTGGTGTCCCACACTAGTGCTCCTGCGTCCAGATGTGTAAACAGCTGCTGAGTGTCCTCTCCTTACACTGAATCAAGTTTGCATTTCATTCTAGTTACAAACCCATTTAGACAACAATCTTCTTTTAAGACAAATAGGCATGAACAAATGTAGTTAACCTGCATCTGCCAAAAACATCGTATTAGTGAACGAACGAATGATGTTTACTACAAACGATTACTGTGCCCACGAACCTGAAACTTGCCATTTTAAACTCCATTTTAAACTGTACAACAGTAAAGAAAAGCACATGGAGCAGCACAAACGTAATAATAATAATGATAGGAACACACGACAAAATACTTTTTTGCAGCACTCTCTTGATTGTACTGTACTGATCCTGCTCCATCAAATTTGAGGTCTGACCATCGTTTCCTCAGTTGAATCTTGGATCGTTGTACCCCAAAATTCTTCTGCAGTTTTTTTACAACTTTAGCCATGATCTTGGCCTTTCTCACATTTGGGTTTGGGTAAGGTCCATGCTTCCCATCATAGTCGACCCTCTTCAAGATGCCCACCATCTCCACCATCTCTACAAAGGACACATTTGAGGCCTTAAATCTCCTGGATCAGGACGTTTGTGGCTCCGGGCTTTTGTCGTCATCCTTGTTGCTGCTCTGCTCTGCATGTACCTGCTCTTTTTTCGCCATGTGCTCTCCCACTGCGCCGAAAGAGAAGGGGCGGGAAATATATTCTAAAAAAGAAGAAGGGGCAGGCGGAGTTTTACGCATGCGCAGTACATATAAAGCGTAACACGTGTGCGTCGTACGTACGATCTGTGAGCGGAGGACGGAGTAGCGTAAGCGCCGATCGTGCTAACGAAGGTACCATTTTACAGTGGGGCATCAGTCAGACCAGACTGAAATCAGACAATCACTCTCAGTCTTTCCTTCCACTCTTTCTTCCACGGTTCGTTCCACCCTAGCTGAGGCTTCCGACGTCCAACCTGGGCCTTCCACCGAGGAAGAAGTGGAGGAGCCCAGCTTAAGTCAGGTATAGCATTGTTCAACATATTTCTCAAAATTGTGTGTGATTGATGAACAATAAACTAAAATTAAAACAAAAATGGCCCATTTTCATACACAGGAAAGCCTCAGTCATGAGGAGGCTGTGGAAAGTGGCAGCCAGGAGGTGGTCGTGGAAAGTGGCAGCCAGGAGGTGGCCATGCCCAATAGCCTGACCGAATCGCAGGTTCCTCCCCTCCACCTTCCAAAAAAAAGGACCAGGAAGGGGAGGAACATGCAGGAGTCAGTGCTTTGTTTGATTCTGGAGGCTACTGAGGCCCTCAGAACCACCCCCAATATTCAAGAGGCCTATGCCTGCATGGCTGCCAGCAAAATGCAGGAGGTCTCATTTGTAAGGAAGTGATGTATCTGGCCCTAAATAAGGGGTTGAGGGGGCGAACTCACAAGCAAAGCCCACCTGTGTGAGTTGGACTATCCTCGTCCTCCTCCACCTCCTTCACCTTCTGCCACAACTCCAACACCAGAGCCACAGCAGCCTGGAAGCAAGCATGAAAGGAAGACAAGAGTGTGATGGCCTACGTTCGGTCTGGTCTGACAAAAGACGCAGGCTGTTGTATGACCACAGCCTGGGGACATATATGTAATCTGCTGCTGTTCTTGATCTCTCGGAGTCCTGGACAAGATTGTGCTCCCTATTAAATGGACTCCTCAGGCTACCAATTCTGCCTGTCAAATAATTGATGTGTGCCCTGGGGTACAAAGGCTTCGCCAATTTCACCAGTTTATCCAGCGTTGCCTTCCTCTTTATTTTGTTATGACCCCTAATAAATCTCTATTTTTTTTTTATCACAAATATTTGGCTATGTGTTTTAGTTCAAAAAAGGCAGTTTGTGAGTAAGCAGGTACATTTCAAAAATACTATGTCAAATTAACAAGGGACACCAACCAATCTCCTTGAGGTTAAAAAATATAAGATAATAATGATGTTGTGGTAATTTGACACACAAAACTAAAAAAAAATATTATGGAGATCACTATAAAAAAAAATCAAATCCGGAGATCTTCATAAAAATTTTTAAAAAAAAGTAGATCACTATAAAAAAAATATAAACATTATTCTGGAGATCTGGAGAAAAAAAATAATAAAGATTATTCATGAGATCACGACAAATAATAACGAAATCAGTTTGTCAGAACTCTGTGTGAATATCAGCAGCAAAACAACTTCATTATTCTAGCATTATAAAGAAGAAGAGAATGCGCTGCATTAAAAAATTAAAAACTTTGCAGCATGACAAATGTGCTATCTCCATTAGGAACGCTAATTTTACCAGACCAAGTGCTTCCATCTCATACTTGATTCAGAGCATGCGTGGAATTTTATGCGTCGGAATTGTCTACACACGCTCGGAATTTACGACAACGGATTTTGTTGTTGGAAAATTTGAGAACCAGCTCTCAAATTTTGTTTGTCGGAAATTCCAACAAAAAATGTCAGATGGAGCCTACACACGGTCGGAATTTCTGACAACAAGCTCACATCAAATATTTGTTGTCAGAAATTCCGACCAGTTGTACATGGCATGAGAGCTAGGGTCACAGTGCAATGGAGCAACAAGTGAACATCAAGTTCTGCTACAAATTTGGGAAAACGGCAACTGAGACACATGAAATAGGTGCAAATGTATAGGACGGAATACGTGAGCAAAAAATGTGTTTAAGACTGGTTCAAACACTTTTGTGACGGGAAGAAAATGACTTAAGATGAGCCACGTTTGGTTGGCCGCCAACAAGCAGAACCCCAGACACGATCGAGCGAGTGTGACAAATTCTGGCACAAGATGGGCGACTGACTTTACAATTTATGGCGGAGGAATTGTGCATTAGCATGGACACAGTGCGCACCATTGTCTGCAAAGATTTGGGTAATCTGAAGATCTGTTCCCGGTTTGTGCCAAAATATCTGACAGACGAACAGAAGGCAAAACGGATGGAAACCTTTGGCGATTTAATTACCATGTGTGAACAGGATCCATCCTTTCTGCAAACCATCGTTATAAGGGATGAGACCTGGTGCTACCAGTTTGATCAGGAATCCAAGTGGCACCCACGCCTGCAGAACGTCATGAAAGGCAATCAAAGTATGTGTGACAGCGGTTCTGCGATTGATTCCTAAAGAGGCTTTTGCTGACAGTTTCCAGAAGCGTTATAAACATTGCCAAAAGTGTGTTGCGAAGGATGGCGATTATTTTGAAGGCCAATAAAGGGACTTTGTATCTTCTCTTTTGTTTGTTTTCTAATACCATTCACCAAACTTTTTAGGCACACCTTGTACAACTCTCTTAATTACATACTAAACAGTAGTAAAAGTTAACCCCTTCACGCCAACCATACGCAAATATGCAGCCCCACTGGACTGGGCTTTTTGCTGTAGGGCCGCATATTTGCGTATCTGGCTCTGTGCTGGCGCACGGTGCGCACTAACGATCGGGACTTAGATCTCCCAATTTCGGGTCACCTGATCGATAAGATAGCCTCTGATTGGCTATCATAGTGATCAATCACTGTGAAGACTGCACCTGTGTCCTCTTTCTCTGTGAATGGAGGAGAGAAACACTTAGGGGGTTATTTACTAAAGGCAAATCTACTTTGCACTACAAGTGCACTTCAAGTAAATTTAAAAAGTGCACTTTGAAGGGATATTTAGCTTAACCACATCCATTTTATAATTTAGTTTCCATTTTGTGTTTTTCCCTGTACTCTATTTCACATATTACTAAGAGTGTAATGTAATCTAGTTTCGTTTCTCACATCGCTGTTATCTTTTGTGTTTCGTTTCCTGTAAAGCACGTGATATCTTAAAAATAATTAGTTTCAATTTTGTCATAAAATGTTTCTGTATTTGATTGGATAATTTGTATGCCACAGTCAAGGGGCGGTAGTTTCTGAAAGCCCCCTTTAAATATTCACACCAAAGAATAAAGATTAGATTTGCTTGGCGAGACTCTGTCCATTTCTTTTTTATCATTGTCTCAATGGGCTAATCTCACAGGCCTGTGGGAATTGTAAGGTACACCTTATGCAGACTTATCGAGGGTCTAATAAATATCCCTAGACAACCAACATCTCCCTACAGTTTTTGGGGGCTCGTCCGGGATTGATCATAATACATCCGGTGATCTTGATTTATATTTATTTTTCTCTTGCCGTGATTTATTTAGAGATCGATCCCTTTTAAGGGACCTGTAATTAGTTTTTTTAGACCTCGATAGATAAGCCCTGGGTGGGCTTCAAGAAACTGTTCTGAGAAACAGTAAGATAAGCCCTGGGTGGGCAGAAAATTGCTCTGAGAAGCAATAAAAAACCCTGGGTGGGTTTTAAGGACTTTAATGAGAAGTCCATAGAATAAGACTGCAGCCATTGTTTCGGGTAAACAGTGAGATAAGCTCCGGTAGAGCTTAATGAGTTATACAGTACTGTAATTATAAGAAAAAGTCTGATAAGGTGTGCCGGACAAAACCCGATCTTTTTGCTTTATCTTCCTGTTGCGTAGCTAGCTGTCATAAGATGATTTGTAATCTGTGTAATGTTTGTCTGTGTGGAATTTGTCGGGTGTCGTAAGGTAAGATGACACCTTTTCCACTGCACTGTTTATTTTTTAATGATTTATATATGAATGCTTTGACCCTAACGTTTAAGATATAACTTGTATCGTATTGTAATCAGCAGAATGATTCTGGCATTGTTTCAGTGAGTAAAAATATTTTCTTTTCCTTGCAGTAATCAGATGTTCAGTGTCATTTTAGAGAAAGAACTAAAAAGAGAACTAAAATATTGGGTGGTCTGACAGAACTAAGTCTTATACCAGAATTATTGTTTTAAGGTTTATTGGTGTTTAGTTTCTGCTGATTTATCTGTATAGAGTTGAACAAGAATTTTAGAGTTTTTTAAGGAACCCTGGATTGGTGAGTATCCAGGTTAATTTTCTTCTTATGTACTAACAAATGTCTCTAAAGTGTCCTGATTGTATTACTGGTTTGTTATTCTGTTATACTGGTCCTCGGACATATCTTGTAGCCAGGGTCCCAGGAGGTTATTCTAAACTAGGTAAGGGACCCTTATTTAGAGAAGGTAAACCAAGGGTTCAAGTTTTAAGGTTTAATTTACATAACAAATTTGTGTTTTAAGAAGGGTTGACAGTGAAGGGAGTAATGTCACTTACTCAAAGAGCAGGGGAGACTTATCAAGTCTGTCCCAGGTCTTTGAAGTATTATGACATTAGGGACGTTTTTACCAATTAAAATATGGGTAGAGCGTTAATAACACTTTATTAAGGTAATACATAAATTGGTGAGGCTAACTTTTAATTAAAACATGCTATTTGAATAATTCTTTTTGCTACTGACATTTTTTGCAGAGGGAAAGTCAGGTGCAAAATTTGGATTTTTGGCTTTTTGCCAACAGGGTTCAAGTGCTAATATCTCACTGACTGTAATACATAGTGGGGAATTGTTTGCGGCATTAGTGCTACCGCAATTGAAGGCACTGTTTGAACCTGTTGGCACTCTGCCAAAAATTTGAAATGTAAATAAAAATTGTTTGGTTATAAACATAGGAAAAGTAATAACATACAGAGACTTAGGCCCCTTTCACACGAGGCGGACTCCGTTTCTACGGAGCCCGCCTCGGTCCGCCGGCTCAGCGGGAGATCTGTCCGTTGATCTCCGCTGAGCCGGCGGATGACAGGTCCCTCTCTGCTCACTGAGCGGGGAGGGGCTTATCAGGCCCCGCTGCCGCCTATGGAGGGATCGGACGAAAATGGACAGCGTGTCCGTTTTCATCAGATCTCCCCCGATCCGATCCGCCAGCGACGGACCTGGACGTAGGGCCATCCGTCTGCTCTTCAGCGGATCGGACCGGGTCGGATGTCAGCGGACATGTCTCCGCTGACATCCGATTCTCCATAGACTAACATGGAGCGCCCGTTCAGGTCCGCCGTCAAAACTGACAGGCGGACCTGAACGGTCCGATCGTGTGAAAGGGGCCTTAGTATGTACAAGAATTTAGAATGTTTAGAAAGAAAAATAAAGATGAAAATAAAAATGCATGCTGTGGAGATCCCCCGGCTGGACCGAGGCTCCCTATAGCATCCTAGCCCAAACATTGTTCACGATGGGTTTAGCAGAGTCATAGGATGGTAAATTTAAGGGTTAAATCAACCTTCTCTATGCTTGTACTGTGTTCGCCACCTCCTCCCCCTTACATTTCAGAACCAGATAAAGACCTCATCACATAAAGACACACAGCAACAATTTTTTTTTTTTTTTTAACAGCTTGCAAGCAAAAGTCAGCAGAATCTGTGTTAGGATTCTGGAAAAAAAAAGATTTATAGACGTTTGGACACAAGAGGCAGGATTTGTTCAGTATAACATGCACAATCTCTTAATACAGACATACCTCAGCAACCTTGGCCTTAAACATGCACTTACAGTAAGACAGCAAATATCAGATTGGGCTACAGGCACTGTAACTGATTTTTGCAAGAAGCTGACAGGGAAGGATGCTGCAGGATGTTTTGACATTCCTAAACAAACACCAGTGCAGACACATTATCAAAATGATTTCTCAGGAAATCAAAAGGGGAAACTTTTATACAAAGAGGGAGGGGGCAGGGACAAAAGAGGATTTCTTGGAGAAAGGAATCTTAAGGGAAATTGTCTTGCCCTAAAATACTCCCATTAATCTGGTAAAGAAGGCAAATGGTTACTATAGGTTTGTACAAGACCTAAGGGCCATCAATAGCCTAGTGGTACCGATTGCCCCAATAGTGCCTGATGTGCCATCAATACTTACCACCATACCATACGATGCAGAGTATTTTACTGTGATTGATTTAAAGAATTTTCTTTTTCTCCGTCCCTGTAGACGAGGAGACATGACCACTCTTTGTTTTTACTGTGTCGATTGACCAACACAGTCGTCAGTTTATCCGGTGTAGAATGCCGCAGAGTTATATAGACCTGTGGTCTATTCTATAGTACTCCAAACCACCCTCGGGACTTGGGCTGCCCCTCATGGTTCTGTACTGTTGCAGTATGTTAATGATCTTTTGATTTGTAGTTCTTCAGAGGAGGACTGCCGAGCTGATAGCCTATCCTTATTGAAATGGTTACATGTATGTGGTCACAAAGTGTCTAAGAAAAAGTTACAATGGTGTAAACAGGAGGTTGAGTACCTAGGGTTTGTGCTGTCTCCGGGAGTTAGATAAGTCAGTCAAAAAAAAAAAAAAAAGAGCTGTCGCTCTTGTGGGTTTGCCATGCCCACTTACCAAGAAAGACATGCTTACCTTTCTTGGAATGATTGGTTGCTGCAGCCAATGAATACCTGACTGTTCTTTCTATGACAATATATTGAGACAAGCAACCTTCTCTGAAAAGTCTGATACTGTAAAATGGTCTGATGAAATGTTAAATGTTTTTGCCATGTTGAAATGTGCAATGGTTACCAGCCCAAGCCTCGGCCTCCCTGAAATATGGCAAAATGTATAACTTGTTTGCCAGGGAAAATTGCAGAACCATGGCGGGAGTACTGGCCCAGGAACATGGTGGGAGACTGCGCCCTGTAGTTTTTTTCTCAAAGATGGTCCCGGTGCAGGTTCAGGGCATGCCCGCGTGTCTCAGAACTCTAGCTTTCTGTGTAATGGTGGTTGAGATGGCCACTTCTTTCACTCTGGGACACGACACCACACTTCACACCACCCACAATGTGTCAATCCTGTTGAAAAATGTACATACACAGCACATGTCTGCTCAGAGGTTGAGCGGATATGAGGTGATTTTGCTGTCCAATCCAAAATTGCACATCAAATATGCTTCTCCCACTGCAGACCCAGCACCAATTTAAACGTCCTTTTAGGATTAAAAGGAGAACAGGATGAGGTTGTGCCACAACATGACTGCGTTGACCTCATTCACCAAGACACATCACCCAGGTCTGATTTGTCTTCCACAGCACTACCAGATACACAGAATGTTTTTGTGGATGGTTCTTACTCTAGGTCAAATGATCACACATACCATGCAGGGTATGCAGTTGTGCAGCTTCCAGATGTTATACTCGAGGCCAAGCCTATCTCATGTCAATCAGCACAGGCTGCTGAATTGCACTCACTAGAGCATGCCAGCTCTTTGATGGTCAGGATGTAAACATTTACACTGACTCGAAGTATGGGTACGGCATGGCACACGACTTCGTTGTGATATGAAGTAGGCGTGGCTTTGTGGCAGCAGATGGAAAGAACATTTCACATTCTTCTTTGGTAATGTCACTGCTAAAAGCTATCCAGCTACCTAAAACACTGGCTATAGTACATTGCAGAGCACATACAGGCCAACAGACAGAGATAGCCAGGGGAAATGCCCTGCTGACCTTGCTGCTAAACAAGCTGCTATCTCACAGACAACAGACATCCAAATGGCTATGCTGATACCTGACCTATCCCCATTTGAACAGTCACTTGCAGATCTCCAGGATTATGCCTCAAATTATGAGTTAGGGGACTGGGATAAAAAGGGTGTGCAGAAAGATCTAAAAACTGGACTTCTCTGCAAAGAAGGGAAAACATGTATACCAGCGGCAAGTGCATCACTCTTCATCTTACAGTACCACAGAATAGGCCACGCAGGTATACAGGTCACGGCTGATCTTCTGAGTAGAGATTTTTATATTTTCAAGATGGATCGAACTTTTCGTGACCACAAAAGAAGATGCACAAACAGTAGTGAGGATCCTCACTCAGGAAATCATTCCTCGATGGGGATGCCCACTTCAAATAAACTCAGACAATGGCCCAGCTTTCACGGCCAGGGTCTGCCAGGACTTGGTAAAAACTCTCAAGATAGAATGGAAGTTCCACATTCCCTACCAACCTCAAATCTCAGGGATAGTAGAAAGAATGAACAGAAAAATAAAAGACAAAAGAAAGATAAGAAAGGCCACAGGATATATCTTTGCCAACTGGAAAAAGCTCCTCCCGGCAGTCCTGGCAGAAATAAGAATGACCCCTTCCAAAACAACAGGGTATTCGCCTTTTGAAGTTTTGATGGGTAGACCTTTCCCCACCCCATGGGCCAGAGCACCTTTAATGGTAGTAAAGGGAGATTTAGACTTAATACGGGAAGAATATGTAAGAAAACTGGTTCAAACATTGGATACAGTCGAAAGAAATGTTGCTCGCACCTCTCCTTTTTCTTTACAGGAAGCTACTTACCCCTTCAAGGTGGGAGACACCGTGGTGGTCCAACAGCTGAACAGAAATAAGAAGCAAGACTATCCCTTTGGACCTCCTACCACAGTGGTTGCAGTGACCAGAACAGCCATCCTAGTGGAAAACTGCCAGTCCTGGATCCATGCCAGCCGAGTAAAAAAGGTTGCCCAAAGCCCCAGGAGCAGGAAGGAGACCTTGGATAAAGGAGGCCCTCAAGCAGAAGTCCAAGCAGACGAAAGAGGAGTTCCTGGGAAAGCAGGTCCAGCCAGAGAATATGATCTCGCTTATTTCACCACAGACTTCTGGCAAGGCATTTTGCCTCCTGATCTCTCTGATAGTGTTCCTGCCCACCTGGATCATCACTAACTGTAGCTACCACCCTGAAGATTTGGGTGCAATTAAAAGTATCTGTGGGAACACACACACACACAAGAACATTACAGTGACACAAGCTAGAAGAAAGAGAGAGATTGGAGATAGTTTTACTGATAAGATGCTTTTGCTAAAATTTAAGTATGCTTATGCTCAAAAAAATCAGGGTATGAAGAATGTTGGATATGTAGCAAATTACATCCTAGTACTGCCCGAATTCCCTTTTGGCTGTACCTTTAAATATCTCCTCCTTCCTCAACGAGACTCCTCCTGTCTTCTTAACTAACATATCCACTCTGTACATAAATAACACTGTTACCTTTCCAATAGCAGGTAAAAGTCATTCCCCGATTGGTGTTTTAATTTAGGGAATGAGACACAGACTAACTCCTCCATTTGTAGTAGGTCAATATTTAACATTTCCATGTGCGAATCTAGAGGCCAGTATACACCCCAGATACCCCCTCAAACACTGCGACAAAAGGGAATTGTTCCATAAACAAGATATGGCCTGGGCATGGTTTCCTTCTTGGACAGGAAGGGGTATAAACATGATGAAAAGGTTGAACAATTATTTAAGTATATTGGATGAGATAATGGAGAGGAATTCAGATGACATTGCTATGTTAAACATAGAAACTAGAGCAATTAGAAAACAGCTAGAACTACATGAGTTAGCTATAGAAAGCATGAGTGCAGCTCTCACAGGTTTATTTTAAATGACTGAGGACTACAAATGCTGTACTTGGATCTCTAACACAAGTGCCAAGGTGCCTGACTGTCATGAAGATCCTGCCAGTAAACGGCGATCCAGGCGCACGGGAACATGGCCACGGGTCCCACTGCGCATGCGCGCGCGTTCACGGGTGCTGTCATGCACGGGCACGCACGCGTGCACTCCCGATGGTGTCAGGCGGGCTATTTAAACCGGTCTGTCACACTCAATCCCCGCTGTCTGCTCTACAGCATTCCGTGTGCTTTACCTGATCTGATCTGTGTATCCTGTTATCTGACCCGGCTTCCTGTTTGACAATCCTGCTATCCGCCTGCACCAGACCCTCTTGGCTTGCCTGACCATCCCTCTGTGTAATCCCTGGTACCTCTGCTGTCCGACCAATACCGACCACCGGCTTGTTGACCTTCCCGCTGTGTATACCAGCATCCAGGCTCCTACCTGCTGTTTGTTCCTAGTTCCAGTCCAGCGTTCCAGGCTCCTACCTGCTGTTTGTTCCTGGTTCCAGTCCAGCATTCCAGGCTCCTATCTGCTGTTTTTCCTGGTTCCAGTCCAGCGTTCCAGGCTCCTACCTGCTGTTTTTCCTGGTTCCAGTCCAGCGTTCCAGGCTCCTACCTGCTGTTTGTTCCTGGTTCCAGTCCAGCGTTCCAGGCTCCTACCTGCTGTTGTTCCTGGTTCCAGTCCAGCGTTCCAGGCTCCTACCTACTGTTTGTTCCTGGTTCCAGTCCAGCATTCTAGGCTCCTACCTGATGTTTGTTCCTGGTTCCAGTCCAGCGTTCCAGGCTCCTACCTGCTGTTGTTCCTGGTTCCAGTCCAGCGTTCCAGGCTCCTACCTGCTGTTTGTTCCTGGTTCCAGTCCAGCGTTCCAGTCTACTACCTGCTGCTTGTTCCTGGTTCCAGTCCAGCGTTCCAGTCTACTACCTGCTGCTTTGTCTTGGTTCCAGTCCAGCGTTCCAATCTACTACCTGCTGCTTGTTCCTGGTTCCGGTCCAGCGTTCCAGTCTACTACCTGCTGCTTGTTCCTGGTTCCAGCCCTGTCCTCCTGTCCGGCTTGCTTACCTGCTGGGTTCCTGGTCCTCCCTGCATTCCAGTCTCAGTCTTCAGTCTTCTCTTCAGCTTCAGGTTCCAGAGGGTGCCACCACTACTGAACTTCCAGTGACTGTTGATCCTGCCAGTCACCCATACCACTCTTCACTCCTGGCCCTCTGTCTCCATTCCAGGGGAACGGGAGTGGGAGCTGTAAGGGAGGTCTTTCTCTGCACTTCAGGCTCAAAACCTACCAGGTACGTGACACTGACTACTATGATATTTATCCTTGCTCTGATTCTTTACCTCTGCTTTAAGTGTTGTATTTGCATAATTGCAGGCATTCAATCTCCTAATGATAAGGTTCTATCCTACATACATGAAGAATCATCAGGCAATCTATGCCACAATCCCAAAGAAGTACTAGAACACTAGATAGAATGTAGAGATCATCTTATATGATCTAAGAGGGGATTGAAGGGATATTTAGCTTAACCATATCCATTTTATAATTTAGTTTCCATGTTGTGTTTTTCCCTGTACTCTATTTCACATATTACTAGGAGTGAAATGTAATCTAGCTTCGTTTCTCACATCGCTGTTATCTTTTGTGTTTCGTTTCCTGTAAAGCACGTGATATCTTAAAAATAATTAGTTTCACTTTTGTCATAAAATGTTTCTGTATTTGATTGGATAATTTGTATGCCACAGTCAAGGAGCGGTAGTTTCTGAAAGCCCCCTTTAAATATTCACACCAAAGAATAAAGATTAGATTTGCTCGGCGAGACTCTGTCCATTTCTTTTTTATCATTGTCTCAATGGGCTAATCTCACAGGCCTGTGGGAATTGTAAGGTACACCTTATGCAGACTTATCGAGGGTCTAATAAATATCCCTAGACAACCTACATCTCCCTACACACTTGTAAGTGCAGTCGCTGTAGATTGCTGTAGATCTGAGAGGAAGCTCTGAAATGAAGGGAAGCTCAGCTGATTTTATCATCCAATCATGTGCAAGCTAAAATGCTATTTTTTATTTTACTTGCATATCCCCCTCAGATCTACAGCGACTGCATTTCCAAGTGCACTTTCAAGTGCACTTGCAATGCACTTGTAGTGCAAAGTGGATTTGCCTTTAGTAAATCAACCCCTTAGTATCTCTCTCTCCTTGCAGAGAAAAAAAGTGTGTGTAAAAAAACTAAAAATACTAGTAATAATTAAAAATATATCACAAAAATACAAAAAATACCTAGATCAAGGCTTGATATAGGTCAGTGCCAGGGTTAGTGTTTGGGTCAATGTCAGGGTCGCTCTAAATCTAAGGGGTAGATCTGAAATGAGTGGAAGCTCTGCTGATTTTATCATCCAATCATGTACAAGCTAAAACGCTGTTTTTTATTCTCCTTGCATGTCCTCCTCGGATCTACAGCAACTTTACTTCCAAGTGCACTTTCAAGTGCACTTGCAGTGCAAAGTGGAGTTTCCTTTAGTAAATAACCCCCAGTGTGTTTTATGTAGGATAAAGAAAAGAAAAACGGCACTATTGTTTTTGGGCTGTACTCTGGGTACAAACAACTACCGGTAACTTAAACATATGTGATAGTGCTGCAATCGTCAGGAGCAGGAGAATCTAATTTGAGTTTTTATTTGGTGGAAGGTTATGGTAGTAGCAACAAATATACAGCTAAATTTAAAAAAAAATACTACTTTGGGCCAGTTTTCCTTTGATAATAATAATAACAATAATAATTTAAAAAAACAAAAAACAGGAGATATCCATTACTATTTACCACCAAAAAACGCCAAATTTGTCCTGGAAAAAAAAAAACAAAGTACAACCCTCCTGAATGCACAAAGTAGTTGTAATGATATGTACAGTATTACTAACAAATGCCAACGTTTCAAAATTGTGCTTAGGCATTTCGATTTGTTTTACCCTTAGGCACGAAGGGGTTAAAAATATTTAAAAGCTGTCCACCACTCACCATGCCTAATCTCAGCAAAGAGTCCAAACAGTGTCTGTAGAAGGTGTTCAAATGTCACCTGGACTTCTTATGCCGCGTACACACGGTCGGACTTTCTGTCCTACTTGGTCCGGCACACTTTCTGACGGACTTTGTCCGCCAGGTGCGCCGGACTTTAAAATGGAAGGACTTGCACACACACGACCGGACTTTGCGGCGGGCTAAGTCCGCCCGTTTTTCCGACGGACTTTCGCCGGAGTTACGGCGGACTTTCAGAATGAACGGACTTGCCCACACATGGACAAGTCCGTTCATTTTGAACGTGACTCAGGTGCGACGGGACTAGAAAAGGATGTCAATCTTGCCGCTTTTATCGGCGAGATTGACACCTTGCGAGCCCCGTCGCAGGGCATACCAGGCCCTTAGGTCTGGTATGGATTATGAAGGGAACCCCCTACGCCGAAAAAACGGCGTGGGGTCCCCCCTAAAATCCATACCAGACCCCGATCCGAGCATGCAGCCTGGCCGGTCAGGAAAGGGGGTGGGGACGAGCGAGCGCCCCCCTCCTGAACCGTACCAGGCCGCATGCCCTCAACATGGGGGGGTGGGTGCTTTGGGGGAGGGGGGGCGCCCCCCAAGTCGGAGGAAGATCCCCCCCGGAGCTGTTTAATAAAATATTTTAAAAACCTGTGTAGTGTTTTATTATTTACAGTTTTTCCCTAGGTGAATGGGTAGGGGTACCATGTACCCCATACTCATTCACATAGGGTGGGGGGCCGGGATCTGGGGTCCCTCTTATTATAGGGGGCTCACGGATTCCGATAAGCCCCCCGCCCACAGACCCCGACAACCAACGGCCAGGGTTGTCGGGAAGAGGCCCTTGTCCTCATCAACATGGGGACAAGGTGCTTTGGGGTGGGGGGGCCCTGAAGGGCGCTCGCTCGTCCCCACCCCCTTTCCTGACCGGCCAGGCTGCGTGCTCGGATCGGGGTCTGGTATGGATTTTAGGGGGGACCCCACGCCGTTTTTTCGGCGTAGGGGGTTCCCCTTTATAATCCATACCAGACCTAAGGGCCTGGTATGCCCCGCGCTCGCCGCAATAGGAAAATTTGTTTTTCCTATTGCAGCGAGCGCGAAATGCAATACCCTACCCTCGCGTCGTATCCGGTCCGTTGGACCAGCATACACACGAGCGGGCTTTCCGTTGGACTTGCACACAGACGAGCGGACTTTCCGCCCAAAACTGAGTCCGACGGAAAGATTTAAAACATGTTTCAAATCTAGGTCCGGCGGGCTTTTGGGAAAAAGTCCGCCGGCGCCTACACACGGGCGGATTGTCCGGCACACTCTGGTCTGCCGGACCAAGTATGCCGGAAAGTCCGACCGTGTGTACGCTGCATTACTGCCATAATATTTGATACATCAATGCAGCAGCACTGGCAGAATTGTGAAGGACATTTTCTTTTTACAAAGATTGCTACTTTTTTGTGTTATACTGTATATTTGTACACTGATGTTTAGCCTATGTACATTCCCTCTCAACAAAATCACTGACCTTGTTCTTGGTTATAAAAGTAAATGTGCATTATTTATCTGGCTGTGTTATTATTTATTTAAAAAATACATATGCTGTATTTAATGGTAACTGGAAAAAAAAAAAATGAACATTGGATCAAACAAAGCTTTCTGAAAATATCTGGTAACCTCTACCCTGGCAGAGTGGTTTAAGGCCCTGCATTAATCATATGGAGTGTATGAAAACCCAAGACACAGATGCTACTGAATAGTACCATTCATCGTGGATGGCCTGGCAAGTCTATGCAGAATCCTCTAAACTTAAAATCTATTTTCCTGGCAATTTCTCCAAAATCAAACCAAGACAGGCCAGAACATACCCAGGTCTCTACACTGGTTGCGCCATGACAGCACTTCCCCCTCCTCCCCCACCCCTTCTTTTCCCCCATTTTTTCTCCCACCCCCTCCATTTCCCCCTCCCTTTTTTTTCCTCTTTCTCCTTTCCTCTGGCTCTTTTTCTCTCTATTACAGAAAAAATCACTAGGAAAGCCTGTAAATTGAACTGCGCTCACCCACAGGGAGACATGTCTTATATTATGAATCAGCCGTTATAAGCCTGATTAGAATCCCAACTGTGAAGGTAAGGATCAGGAGAATAAGAGAGCTGTGTGGCTGTTGATTCAAAAGAGCTATATATATAATGAAGCCATAAATCAAACAATAATTACATTATTGGTAGATATCCCCCAAAAATTTGAAAGACTTAAAAGCCTAAAAAAGCTGGTAGCCCATATATATATCTCAGTCCTCTGGCTGCTGGACCATGAGGGTGTTGCTGCTAGGCTGCATAGGTAGGTGCTGCAAACCTGTGTGAAACAAAAGGAAGGAGAGAAAAGAGCGCACACCTCATAGTGTAGTATGAAAGGGGAGGGTTTCATAAACAAATAAAATAATGCACTCACAGACATAAAGTAGGAGGTTCAGAGACCATGAAGGGATAGCCCGAATCCATGCCTAGGCCATCGGCCGGGGATGTCATGGGCTGCTCAAGGAGATGACGATGCCAGCATGGATGGATGGAGCCGCCACAAGATCTGGGATCTGCAACTGAAAGCCTCCTGTTGTCACGTGGTGTTCTTCCGATAACAGGAAAGACATCAGGTTTCTTTGAAACCGGTCAAAAGTCTGGGCTACTGGCTTATTAGAGCCATCCCAGAGACTGAGTCCAGTACGATCCCTGCAGCCATCCCAGGGAAAAAAAATCACCGGGGGGAAAATGGCAGGGCTAACGGGACCCACCAACCCCCGGGAAAGTAATACCACACAAACCCTGTGTATAAAAAAAATACATAAAAAACATTTAATAGAATTGTATATGTTATATATATTATTCTATGTTGTAAGAGCAAACATCATGATATATCATCAACTATTACCGGGCTATAAAAAGTCATTGCAGTGTTATAATGGATCTATTCACCAGGAGGGGATAAAGCATTTTTATATACATCAAAAATATTATTGCCATCATCAAGGGAAAGGGAGTATTAGGGTGAACATTACCATGATGATTGGTATGTTGAGCAACACTTTACAATGTTTAACAGAATCATAATAATTTGTATCAGGTCTTTATAGCTGAAGGAAACAAATAAGTAAGAACCCGTAAATAAAATCATATGGTAAAAAAAAAGTGTAAGAAATATATATATAAGAGAGAGAGAGAGAGTCAGAGCCCTCCAACCAAGATAGACGTGAAACCACATTAAGATGCCACAAGACTCACAACATAACGTAGACCCAAGGTGTGCCTTGGTCAACTGGTCGGTAGGCCAAAAAGGGGCATATCCAAGATAAGTAATAGAAGATTGTAGAAGAGAGATGTGAAGGAAGTGCCCTGTAAAGGGGGTGGGAGGGAGGGTATTGCGCACTGGAACCAACAAGGAACACAGGTGAATGGGCTGCTTAAATACCCCCCCTCGGGCTCCTCTCATAAATTCAGGCCACCATACTGGCCTTCTAATTTATGGTCAGAGCCTTCCAACCAGATAGACGTGAAACCACATAAAGACTCCACAAGACTCACGACATAACATAGACCTGAGGTGTGCCCTGGTCAGCTGGTCACACCCAAATCCAAGGACACACAAACTAGAGAAAGTGAAAACAGACAACCAGACATGAGAACAACACCCTCCTGTGCCTACCTGAGTATAAGGACGTAAGCAGTAATGACAAGACCATAGCGCGTGAATGAACCTAATGATGACACCCACCCTACTGTATGTAGTAAGTGAGCCAGAGTAACCTGCAGCGCAAAGACAGGGAATTAAAACAGAATATTTAGGGCTAGTGTACCCACAGACCGTGGTGGGTAGTCGTACAGGTGTAATGAAATAAAACGTGCATCGTATGATGTATGGTATACGGACAAGAAGATTGTTGTCAATAATCATTTAAACTGAAACCTCAGCCCGTGTGGATCTATAGACGTGACAGATCCTGACATGTGAGCACTAGATAACTAAACTTAGGTATACAAAGAAATCTGAACGAAAGTTATGATGAGACATGGAAATAAACGAAGATGAAAAGGCTATTGGTGTATGCCGTAACTGCATAGTACCGACATGCTACGACATGACCGCTATGACAGAAAAATGCTATGACAGGGCCGCTGTGATAGGAACACGCTATGACAGAAACCCGATGTGACAGAACACGCTATGACAGAACACGCTGTGACTGGAACACACTATGACAGAAACCCGATGTGAAAGAACACGCTATGACAGAACACGCTATCACAGAACACGCTATGACTGGAACACACTATGACTAAATATGCTATGAAAGCCCTGCCATGACTGAACATATTATGACAGCCCTGCTATGACTGAACTCGTTATGACAGCCCCTCTATGACTGAACACGCTATGACAGCCCTGCTACGACTGAACACGCTATGGCTGAACACGCTATGAAAGCCCCGCTATGACTGAACACGTTATGACAGCCCCGCTATGACTGAACACGTTATGACAGCCCCGCTATGACAGAACACGTTATGATTGAACGACACTTTGACTGAATATGCTATGACTGATCACGCTGTGAAAGCCCGGCATGACTGAACACATTATGACAGCCCCGCTATGACTGAACACATTATGACAGCCCCGCTATGACTGAACATGTTATAACTGAACACGCTGTGACTGAACGCGCTATGACCGAACACGCTATGACCGAACATGCTATGACAGAACAACGATATGACAGAAATGCTAGGATTGAACAACGCTAAGACTGAACACGCCTAGCACTATTAGGGGTAGGCACCCCCCACCGGACCCGCATATTTGAAGGGTTTACTTAGGAGCTAACTACTTTGGGACTGTCTCTGGATATTTATCCTTCCGGCATGCAGCCGGCATGTTACAGGTTCCAATGAACGTTTTCTCCCCCAGTTGGCTCACGGTAATTGGCTACGGTAATTTGATACATTTACTAGTGTTGGTCTGGCACAAATAAAAATACAATATTTGATCTGAGGTGCTACTTGAACACAGAGTTATTCCTAGAGAATCTATACATGTACATTATACTCACAACTCTCAAACCCCTGATGAAGGTACCAGAATACCGGAAACGCGTCGGGTATCGAGGAACGCCACCCCATGAGAGTACATTTACTATTGTCACCTTGTACACTTTCTTTGTTTTTGATCCTGTCTCTATTTTGTATGGAATGATTTTTTAACCTATATGTTATAGACGCTCTCACATCTTTTTTAAAGTATATTAATAATAAAATACATTTTTTACTCTAACGAGTTGGTGGTCTGTCAAAGTCCCAATCCAAGGGGGATTCTTTTTTCTATGGTCAGCTGGTCAGTACGCCAAAAAGGGGGAAAAAATACCAGGATAGGCAAAGCTGTTTTATTGGTATACATGACATTTATTGGGCAAGCTTGGTATTCGGAATGTACCGGGTAAAGCAGGTGGATTTCCATCTGCCTAATCTTCTGATGACATGACCGATCCGGAAGGAGTGCCCGGAAAACTGGTTAGGGTTGACCCCTAGATTAGCCAGGAGGATGCGAACACGTCTGATGAACTTGCATGTCTGATGAGCTGTTAGTGGGCTGGAAGGAAAAGACAACAATGGGCTGGAGCTGGTCCAGAACCGCTACTGGACACCATTTGTTGGGGGTCTGGAGGAATTTGATGTCGAACCCGGTGCCGGACTGATGAGTTTTGGACACTGCCAGATGTAGGACAAAATGGTCTTGAAGGCAGGCCAGATGGCACCTGCATAGCACCTGGCAACCGGGGCCACTGGAAGTGGACTCACCAGACGTAGGAAGCCGTAGAAGGCCAGGTAGATATCTGCTCGGATGACGAGGTCCCCCAAAAGGGGACCATAACAGAATGGCTGACATGTCCCGGAACGTGGAACTTGATATGGGCAAGCGTTGCTACTGGCTACAGGCTGATGTTTCTGGATGCCACGCAGCAAGGCTTTGACCGCATGGGTCGCGAACAAGAAGTGTTTCCCAGGGGATTGTAGGGAGAGGAAATGCTGGATGCTAGCTAAGTACAGTCTGACAGTGTTATGGGACAGACTCAGATGAGTGTGGCAGTAAGACACGAAGGCCAGGATGTGGTTGATGTGACCTGTGCCCATCCCGGGGTATGTGGCTAAGAATTTGCCGTAGGTGTTCCAGGCGGTGCGTTAGGCCTTCAGCGTGTTGGGCGACAGTGACCGGTTTATGAGCAACGTAGCATTGTAAAGGTGGTCTCTTAGCCCATCATTAGCTGTGACCAAGGTGGGATAGGAAATGAGGTTGGGTCGGCTCCGGATCTCTGTAAGAAATACAAAAAAAAATTTAGGCGGGACAGTGCTGCGAGATTGCATTTGCCAGGTATGTAAGTACAGTGCACATTGAAATTTTAGTGAAGGAATATCTGCACCAGCTTGCCTAAGAAGGACATGATGGCCATGGACTTGGATCTGCCTTTGTTGACAGTCTCAGCCGTGGCTAAGTTGCCAGTGGGGAAGACCACGGTCTGCCCCACCCAGGTGTGTCCCCAGACTTGAGCTTCCACGAAGATAGGGTAAAGCTCGAACAATGAGGACGTCTGGCTGAACCCAGGGACCAGGGCGATTTCCTGCGGCCATGGACCTGCAAACCAATGGGTGCCAAAAACGGCAACGAATCCTATGGAGGCTGCTGCATCTGTTACTAAATGAGGTGAGGAGGCTGAAGCTGCTGGGATGAACATGGATACACCATTCCAGTTCTCAAGGAAGTTGCCCCATATTGCTAGATCTGCAGCAGCTGCCTGGTCTAGCCTGATGGTTTGATTGGGGTCTTGTGCATGGCAAAGGAGGACCGGGAGGTGAGAAATGAAGGAACTCCCTTGAGGGACAATCCTCATAGCAAAGTTCAGCATGCCTAACAGCGACTGCAGCTGTCTCTTGGTGCAACTTCGTGAGGTGGTGAAGGCGTGAATGACCACCCTAATCCGGAACAGCTTGTCAGTGGGTAGGCTGGCGACATAGAGCAGGTGTCAAGGGTGATTCCTAGGAAGGTGATGGACTGCGTGGGGCCTTCAACTTTATGCTCCTCTATGGACACGTTGAGGCTGTCAAACACTACCCTTAATTTGTCTAAATCTGAGGGGGGCTTGTCGGGCCGTTCGATCAGCAGGAAGTCAACCAGGTAATGGATAACTTTCTGGCACTGAGCGAACGTGTCGAAGAGCCATGGACTGCTCTTTGAGCTGAAGGTCAGTTTTGTAGCAAAGCAGTATGAATCTCTCCATATGATGCCGTGCCGCTGCCACAAGGAAGGTTCAATGGGTAAGAGCTTAAAAGCATCTGAAATGTCCGCCTTGGACAGCCATGCACCCGTGCCTACGCTAATGATGGACTGTATAGCTAAGTCAACTGAGGCAAATGTGAGAGAGAACTCTTAGGAAGGAGTCAGTGAGTTAAGACTGGGAATGTGGGAGGAATGAGGTGTGGACAAGTCGTACACCAAATGTAATTTATTTGAGAATTTGCCCTTCTTTCCATGTCTCAAATGGCGACTCAGCGAAGGGGCCAATAATGAATCCCCCGATTGTCAGTAGCCTGCTCGTCAGTGGAGGCTGAGCAGTTCCTGCACTCTGGTGTGGGGTAGGGTGATGAGCCCCGTGTGGAATCCGGAGATAAAGCCACGCACCAGGAATAGTGTGTATGCGGGTGATGGGTGAAAGGAAAGGTAGAATTCCAACCATCGTACATTCACCTGGCTCAGTCAGGATGAGTTGGGACGCTTGAGGGTGCATGTGCTCTTGGGATGAGCCCTATGACAGTTGACACAAATGTGGAGCAGTCGGTATTGGTTGAAGCTGCAGTTCCCATAGTTGAAGTTGTTGCAGACAAACGTCTTGCCTAGTACCTGGATGGGCCATCCCAACTTGTCCACCTGAGGATGTTGCATAAGGGCAGGCATGCCTTTACAGGCACTAGAGATAGAGGGGAAGGTCAAAGAATGTCTGGTGTCTGTGTTAGAGCACCAGTTTGCCATTTGCGTGGAGGACTGGCAAACGGTGCAAAGCGGGGAACACAGACCCGCAAAGTGGCGGCAGAATACCTTGGTGTCCACGATGCTCCAATTCATGCTGGTTTGGAACTGGGCAAGTTTGGCTGCGGCTCTGGCTGCGAACGAGTACTGGTAGTCGTAAAACGCAGATCCTCCGAATTTGTACCCTAAGTCAACCACAGCGTGGAGGTACAAATCCATCTCTTCCCTCCTGCCGGGCTTGGCCAAGCACAACACGTCCCTGAACATGCCGAAGGCCAGCACAAACTCGGTGATCGACATTTTTAGCAATTGAGCCTGGGGTCTTTGGCCTTCAGAACCAAGGACCCATCCACCCAGGCGTAGGACTTATTCTCGGCCAGATTGTGGACCGAGATGAGCAGGGAGGCCAGGTTAACATCCTTTCCCTCCAGGCTGTCCTTCCTGATGCTCGCAGGGACGAGGTGTGCAGGAAAAATAGTGGAACTAGTGTCCGGTGTACCTGTGGGTGGTAGTGCCAAAATGGGCGCTGCGAGAGTGTCAAGGGGGGTCACCACTGGGCGCACCTCTAGGACTCCTACTTTCACCTGCGCATCGGAGACTGCTGCAGTCAGCGTGCTGATTATGGTGTGCAGCTGTGCGAGAGCTGAGGAGATGGACTGCGGGGATGCCTGCTGGGTGCAGCTGCTGCTGGTGTTGGGAACAGCAGCCTGAATAATTCGGCTTTCCTGGCCGTGGTGGGGTAGGGAATGGCCCTACGCCGCAGCTCTGCCGTGAGCTTGGGGATAGTCCATCCCCTGAGGGACTGAATGCTGCCTGGCACTGAAACCATGGTGGGTGGCAGAGGGACGGAGGCACGGTCCTCACTGCCGGACCGTGACATGACTCCCAGCTATAATGAGAAAAGAGGGGAGGGGGGAGGGTGTATGTTTTAAGCCCGGTTCACACAGGGGCGGCACGACTTGCAGGTCGCCTCAGCGAGGCGACCTGCAAACGACTGCCCGGGCGACTTGCAAAACGACTTCTGTATAGAAGTCTATGCAAGTCGCCCCAAGTCGCCCCCAAAGTAATACAGGAACCTTTTTCTAAGTCGGAGCGACTTGCGTCGCTCCGATTAGAACGGTTCCATAGCACAGAACGGGAGGCGACTTGTCAGGCGACTAGGTCGCCTGACAAGTCGCCCCAGTGTGAACCAAGCCTAAGAAGAGTTTTTGGAAAATGAGAACAGCGGAGGAGAGACAGAGTACGTGAGAATAAGTAAGTAGCAAGGGGGAGGAAGTACAGAAAAAGGAACGACAGGCGTAGTGAAGAACACGATGCGTTCCAATGAACGCTGAAGAGTGGAAATTTAGAAAACACGAAGAGTGCGGGGCAACCAAGGTTAACCAGGAGATGACTGCCCAAATAACCAATAGCTCGGGTGCCTGGTCAGTGTCATGCACGGACCTGTGAACCAGAGCCCCAGGAGGTACTGGGGTGGGAAGCTGCAGTCTGGTTGTGGCTTAAGTAGGAATGTCAGTAAGCAACTGTTTAGCAACCATATCTGCGTAGTTTAAGGTGATGTCCTATAGAAAAGGTAAGAAAGAAAATGTGACAGTAGCTAAGTTCCAGACTGGCAGCCCAATTCATGTATGTGAGATATCGAGATGAATAAAGGGTGCTGCAGGTTGATGTGGGAGAGTGTCCGTGTACTACCCACCTGACTCGTGCCATGACAGAATAGAGGTCCTGGTTGTGGCCGAGACTAATCTGGTGACCGGGAACCTGAAAAAGGGAACATGGAGGTCGAGGTTTATCCTGGCGTGAAGGAGAGCCCTAAGGCCGCACCCCCCCCCCCCCCCTCTACCCCTAAAACTTGACAACCTCCCCTCCTCTGGTTAAAAGCATGCAAAGCCCTGCATATGTGTATGTGTAGCGCCCACCACCTTTAGGTGGGTGCTAATCAGTTAGTTAGGATAAGTGTTAAAGGTAAAGGTAGGTATAGAGGAAAGGGATAAAGGATAGATAAGGTAAATTGCCAGTGCCTTACCCTGTTTGTTTAGGCCTTGTTGGTTAATTTGGTTGAGAGATTTGTCAGAGTAGAAAGGGGGGTGTGACCACCTGTATTCTGTCCTGAGAGATATCACATCCATCCAGTGAAAAGTTCTGGAAGGAAGGTGGGCTGGAGACAAGGGTACAGGCAGTTTGTATGCACAGCCCTGGACCAATCATTAATTTGAGTGGGCAGGGGCGGGACATAGATATAAACTGTGGGTCACATGCTCCTGGGTGGTTCTGCCTGGGAAGTTTGGACAGAGAGGGAGGAAAGATGTAACTAGCAAGGTGCAGGCTTGAAGGCCTGGAGGTGCGGGGGCCTCCAGTGCTGGATAGCAGGAACTAAACCTGAAGACCTGAGGGTTCAGAGACCTTAGTGCTTGATGGCTCAACAACTTAAAATCCACTAACAGAAACTCCGGGAGACGTGGGCCAGATATTACCGGCTGGGATGGTTCTGGCCATGCGGAGCGGGAAGTAGCTGCTAACAGGATGGAGTAGACCGGGGATGTTATCCGGACTTTCCTGAACTGACGTAGGAGGACAGCAGGAGTCAAGATAGGCAGGTGAGGCCTGGGGCTACCAGCATTCACATACCAATATGCTTTTCAGAGGAGCATCAGTCAGTTCACTAAGGGAAAGGGACTTAGCTACTCTAAGGAACCAAAGACTAAGAGGTAACTCATACTTCCCGAGAAGATTATGGAACATACAGCAATTAAGAGAATAAAGTTATTTGTTGAAAGTTATCAAACTGTCTGCTGATGTGATTCGTGCAGGGGTGGAAGAACGGAATGCAGTTAACAGAAAGGTATGATCTCACCCAGCAGCTCAAAAGGGAGTAGTGCGCTACATATGTATGTCATATTACCTGCTAGAAAAACTTCCAACCTTGTGCAGGATGGAACAACCTGACCTCACTGACCTATGGAGAAACACAGACAAGAAAACATGAGTGGCTGGGTTGAGTGCCACTGGAGATGAGCTTGCAACGCGTGTTGCAAGAAGGTAGCTTCAAAAGGAGATGAAAACAAGCAGTAGAGAAAAGTGGAACATGTATGGGGATAACCAAGGCCATGCTGACTGAGTGACGTAAATAAATGAGCTGACACTGAAAAGAGGCATGCTGAAGCAAGTCGGCGTTTGCGACCTAAGAAGTCGCATGAGTTCAGGGCCGGACTGGCCTACTGGGATACCGGGAAATTTCCAGGCAGGCCGCCTGCCCTGGGGCCACTTTGGGCTGTGGCGCTCCCCTCCCTCGCTCTCTCTCTCCTATGTATCACACTCAGCGGGCATCTCCTGCGGTGTGTGTCATGGAGCTGGCTGGGTCTGTGTTCGACTGTGCTGTAGCAGGGTCCCGCCCCCCTAGACCAGCTCTTGTGATAGTAGATGGAACACTGGATTCAATCGCCTATCACACGAGCTGGTCTAGGGGGCGGGACCTTGCTACAGCACAGCCGAACACAGACCCAGCCAGCTCCATGACACACACTGCGGGGGAAGTGCCTGCTGTGTGTGACACATAGGAGAGAGAGAGCGAGGGAGGGGAGCGCTGTGTGTGATCCAGGCAATGCCATAGTGACTCAGTAACCAGTGGGACATACTGGGACTTCTAGTTCTGCAGAGACAAGCAAGAAACCAGTGGGCATGCTGGGACCTCTAATTCTACAGAGACAGGAAGGGGGGAGCCAGTGTAACATCTAGCTCTACAGAGACAAGTGTAACCAGTGGGACATACTGGGACTTCTGGGCAATGCCATGGTGAGTATGTATTGATGGGGCACAGTGAGGCTGCATTTGATCAACAGTGAGGCTGCATTCACGTGCACAGTGAGGCTGCATTAATGGGCACAGTGAGGCTGCTTTCACAGGCACAGTGAAGCTACATTCACGGGCCCAGTGAAGCTGCATTTGATGGAGAGTGAGGCTGCATTCACAGGCACAGTGAGGCTGCATTCATGGGCACAGTGAAGCTGCATTTGATGGACAGTGAGGCTGCATTCAGGGGCACAGTGAGGCTGCATTTATGGGCACAGTGTGGCTGCATTCATGGGCACAGTAAGGCTGCATTTGATGGACAGTGAGGCTGCATCGATGGGCACAGTGAGGCTGCATTCACGGGCACAGTAAGGCTGCATTCATGGACACAGTGAGGCTGCATTCATGGGCACAGAAAAGCTGCATTTGATGGACAATGAGGCTGCATTCACGGGCACAGTGAGGCTGCATTCACGGGCACATTGAGGCTGCATTCACGGGCACAATGAGGCTGCATTGATGGGCACAGTAAGGCTGCATTGATGGGTACAGTGAGGCTGCATTGATGGGCACAGTAAGGCTGCAATCATGGGCACAATGAGGCTGCAGTCACAGGCACAGTAATGCTGCATGTGATGGACAGTGAGGATGCATTCATGGGCACAGTGAAGCTGCATTCATAGGCACAATGAGGCTGCATTGATGGGCACAGTGAGGCTGCATTGATGGGTACAGTGAGGCTGCATTGATGGGTACAGTGAGACTGCATTGATGGGCACAGTAAGGCTGCATTGATGGGCACAGTAAGGCTGCAATCACGGGCACAGTGAGGCTGCAATCATGGGCACAATGAGGCTGCAGTCACAGGCACAGTAATGCTGCATTTGATGGACAGTGAGGGTGCATTCATTCATGGGCACAGTGAAGCTGCATTCATGGGCACAGTGAGGCTGCATTCATGGGCACGGTGAGGCTGCATTCACAGGCACAGTAAAGCTGCATTAATTGGACAATGAGGCTGCATTCACAGGCAGTGAGGGTGCATTCATGGGCACTCACAGGCACAGTGAGGCTAAATTCATGGGCACAGTGAGGCTGCATTCATGGGCACAATGAGGCTGCTTTAATGGGCACAATGAGGCTGCATTCATGGGCACAGTGAGGCTGCATTCACAGGCACAGTGATGTTACATTCATGTGCACAGTGATGTTGCATTCATGGGCACAGTGATGTTGCATTCATGGGCACAGTGAGGCTGCATTCATGGGCACAGTGAGGCAGCATTCATGGGCACAGTGAGGCTGCATTGATGAGCAGTGAGGCTGCATTCATGGGCACAGTGAGGCTACACTCATGAGCACCGTGAAGCTGCATTTGATGGGCACAATGAGGCTGCATTTATAGGCACTTCTGAGGCTGCATTGATCTCTTGTACCATGTCTGCAGTCTCTGACCATCTCCTGTATCATGTCTGCAGTCTCTGACCTTCTCCTGTATCATGTCTGCATTCTCTGACCATCTCCTGTATCATGTCTGCATTGTCTGACCATCTCTTGTATCATGTCTGCATTCTCTGACCATCTCTTGTACCATGTCTGCATTGTCTGACCATCTCTTGTATCATGCCTGCAATCTCTGACCATCTCCTGTATCATGTCTCCAGTCTCTGACCATCTCCTGTATTATGTCTGCAGTCTCTGACCATCTCTTGTATCAATCATGTCTGCATTTTCTGACCATCTCTTGTACCATGTCTGCATTGTCTGACCATCTCTTGTATCATGTCTGCAGTCTCTGACCATCTCCTGTATCATGTCCACTGTCTCTGACCATCTCTTATATCATGTCTGCAGTCTCTGACCATCTCCTGTATCATGTCTGCATTCTCTGACCATCTCTTGTACCATGTCTACAGTCTCTGACCATCTCTTGTAGCATGTCTGCAGTCTCTTACCATCTCTTGTATCATGTCCGCATTCTCTGACCAACTCTTGTACAATGTCTGCAGTCTCTGACCATCTCTTTTATCATGTCTGCATTCTCTGACCATCTCTTGTATCATGTCTGCAGTCTCTGACCATCTCTTGTACCATGTCCGCAACCTCTAACCATCTATTGTCTTATATCATGTCTGCAGTCTTTGAGGGAGTCTGGAGAGGAGTCAAGAGAGGGAGCGCTGCCGGGATGGGGATCATGGGAGAAGTCAGACATGTGTGGACTGGAGAGGAGACTATGGGATAAAACCATAGCCACCAAGCTGGAGCCGACTGACTGAGCCTTGCACGGTGCACATGAGAGGAGGTCAGTGACAGTGCCGCCAGGCCAGTCTGAGGGGGACCACTGATGTATGGGGGGAGTGAATACAACGATGTAAGGAGGTCCTGTATATATGCATATATATATCTGTATGTAGCACTAACTCTCGGTGGAGCTGCTGGTTTAAAGCGGGCTGTTACCTTCACTCTTGATACCTCTATTTCACCGGCACCTGGTCTAGGGTCCCGTTGAGTTTACCTCTGGACGATGTAGACACTAACACTTGAGTAGATTTTCCAATGCTTTAATGAACAAATAATAAAGGAAGTAGCAGGAAAGAGGCAGAAGGAAAGTTGCAGGGAAGCTCAAATACCTTTCCTTAGTATTCTTTAGAACATTCTCTGGAATTGAACACTTGCGGTTGAATGCGCTCCCCCTTGTGGGACCCAATCTTTGCCCGCCTGGATAGGCCTCTCTCACTTGCCTAGCAGCCAGTACGCAGCACGAACAAAAGTCTCTGCCACAGACTTGTTTGGAATAAAACCCATACGATCCTCTGCCACAGGATGTATTGGTTTGCAATGAATGTCAGACAGTACTTGAACCTTTACCCCAACCCGGCAGTACTATGCAGTAAGATTACTTCAGGATACGTCCTCCAACCAAGTCACCAGGCCCCTCTCCAGACCAGCACTCTGCATGATCCTTCCATGACGGGTCCTCCCCTGGGATCTTCTCAGTTGTCCAGCTTCTTTACTCAGGATAGACAGCTCAGGACCGTTCCTCTGCTGCTGTGGTAGGCCCCAGACAGGCTTCTGGGCCCACCCACACGCTGCAGCGCCGTGGGCCTCCGGAACAGAGGACCACGAGGTGGTACTCTTAACTCTTAACACAAGGTGGTACTCTTACTCTTAACGCATACCTGTCGGCCAGGAGGGCCAGCAGGTGGCTGAAAATGAACCCCTAAACATGGCGTCTGTCCCATAAATACCCTCTCCCAGAATGCAACTCGGAGGACCACCTCCACCGAGTTGTCTCTGGGACAGAGGAGCACTCATACGCTTCAACACGTTGCTTTTCCAACACCAGCCGATGGTGACAACGACACCCACTGGCACAGTGTGGAACTACATGCAACTCAGCCAAGCTGGAACAGAGGCAAATCTAACTTCCTCTAACAAGTAACCCACAAGATTAACCTATCAGCGGTAGATTAAAAAATCTACCAGCGCTACATATATATATATATATATATATATATATATATATATATATATATGTTTTTCCCTTTCATGAACAAGAAAATAATGACGTTTGCTGTTGGGTGGTATAAAATGCTATGGGGCTGGTATGAATTTTTTTCCAGGGCTGGTTTTTATTCCCAGTCCGGTCCTGAATGAGTTGTAAGTGTAAACGGACAGATGAGTGGTATAAGTGGTGACTGAGAGCTTGTGGCAAAGAACCTCGAGAAGGAGGCCGTGTAGCAGAAGCTCGTGTTGCCTGTGAATGAGTAATGAGTGGTATGAGTGGTGACTGAGAGCTTATGGCGGGGACCTCGTGGGGGAGGTCGTTTTGCGGAAGCTCGTGGTGCATGTAAACGGATAATGAGTGGCGACTGAGAGCTTGTGGCAAAGAACCTTGAGAAGGAGGCCATGTAGCAGAAGCTTGTGGTGCCTGTAAACGGGTAATGAGTGGTATGAGTATTATTATTTTAATTTTATTTTTTTTGTTCATTTTTTTTTGTCTTTTTTCTTTAGTTATTTTTTTTGGAGAAAGCACGTGCAACCCAGTGCAGGATGGAACAACCTGAACATGACTAACCTAAGGGAGAAATGACAGACAAGAAATCGTGGTCGGATTGTGTGCCACTGAAGACGTGCTTGCAACGATTGCAAGAAAGTAGCCTCATCAGGGAGGGGAAAACAAGGACAAATCGTGCTGACTTGGGTCAGAGTTATGAAGCTGGAGTTTTGTATGTGTTTGTGAGTAAGTGCGACTGTATGAATGGTCTGAGTTGCTTGTGGCAGGAGCCTCATGGGAGAGACCAAGCTGCAGGAAGCTTGTGATGTGTGTGACAACTGCAATCGACTTGTGTCGTGCCGAGGATATGAAGCACTATGTCGCCGACATGACCTGGAGCAGAATCGGCCTGCCGTAGAGTATTAGGGTGCCACCCCCTCCTCCAAAACCAAACACATACCAACCACCCAGCCCCCGAGGCAAATCAAAGTGCAGACAAGGCAACAGGTGGGTCTAATTACCAATTCAATCAGCCACAGAACCCATGCAATCAATACATGCTAATCTCCAAACGGATGGACAACTACAGTGGGAGGGCCTGAGAACCCCTGCTGACGTCAGCTGGAAAGAGGGGAGGAGAGCAGCAGGCGAGCATGTGAGCGCCGAGAGGCACTCTGAAATAAGGTACGAATCTGCATATTTTTTTATAAAGCGCATCCACTGGAGCACATAACGTTAGTTAACAGAGGGGATTGTATGAATATAACAAAGTTATGATAGCAGCAGGAGGGGAATGGCGGGGAGCAGAGTGGCACTGTCACTAGCTGACAGGCAGGGAGGGGGGAGAGAGGACAGAGGAGAGACAGCAGGATGACGGAAGCACGTAAACTGACCACGGTATCAGGTGCTCAGCAGTCATTATTACCGTGGTCAGTTTACAGAGGATAGGGCAGCAGGGGCCAAATTACAAAGCACAAGCACTGTGCTGTTATTCACGCTTTAAGGGAACAGGGTTACAAACACTTTAACTAAGTATCTGCCGGCTTGAACTCCATTACATGTGTGATCAGATTTTCAGCTTCATATAACAGAACACGTCTCTTAAAACCTAGGCCTCTAAGCCACACTTCCTCACTGTCAACGTGGCATCTTAGAACTGGAAGGCTCCATAAACCAGAGAGAGCTACTGAGCAAAGCTTAGCGTGAAGTCACATAGGCAGCATTATTACCGGTGTCTCCTTAATCCTACACTGAATAAGAGGCTCACTGCTGCAGTTTTTCATTTGCTTGTGATTTCATGTGGGATAAATGTGATGCTGAGCAAGCATTGCCTGTTTGTATTGTCTAGCACTCGTCCTTTATTCTGACTAGTTAACATTAAACTTCACAATTTACTGCTCGTGTTAGCACTATTTTAATCCTTTTTGCTGCTCCTTGCAGTAGCCTAACATGTCCAGTATCTACAGAACGTTTTGCTGCTAAGTGCCCAACACGTATTTGTACATGTACACTTAATTTACAGATAGAATTGTAAAAAAGTAAATAAAAAAACAACCAATCAGCAGTTTGCTTTGTTTACATAAATACAAAGTGAACAAAGTAAACCTGTATTTGATTTGCTGGCACAATTTTTCCTATATGAGCATTATTTTTTAAAAGGCTATGGGGCTATTTACTAAAACTGGAGAGTGCAAAATCTGGTGCAGCTGTTCATGGTAGCCAATCAGCTTCTTACTTCAAGTTGTTCAATTAAGCTTTGACAAAAGAAAATGGAAGCTGGTTTCTATGCAGAGCTGCACCAGATGTTGCACTCTCCAGTAAATAAAAAAAAATATCGAAGGATACCCCCTTATAACCTTGCCTTTTACCATCACATCTCAGTTTTGGAAGCATACAATACATGAGGCCAATGAGTACAGAGAACCTGTGTTCCTCTATGCACTTCAAGAAATAGATTTTATGGTATGCACAAACATCCTATTTTCCTTATTGTCCATTGAGGGTCACAGGAATTCCAAAACAGTCCAGGTGTCCAGCAGCAGTCCAAATAAGGGATGGGCAACAACCACTGATGGATCCTAACCTCCCTGGTGGTATGATTATTTTAGAGTTTTGCGTCTTAAAGCGGTACAATTATTTTGCATAGAAATTTGGCGTTTTATATTGTAGGTCTGTAATTCTTAGCGATAACACACTTATATCTGTCCACCAAGAGTCTAGTAGATATCCCGGGTATGATGAAGTTTGAAACACAAAGTCATAAATTATAATATAATAAATAAATATAAATAATAAAAAAGAATAATAATATAATAATAATACATTTCCCCACGATTCACTATTGCTCAATTCTGCAAGTGTTCTAATTTATTATCGCTGTTTTCTAGCTGGTCTAAAGCCACTTTTGACGTAAAGGGACACTTTTTGGTTGCTATGGACAATCTCAAGTTTTCAGGCAGAAAGAACAGTGTATATAATATAAAACTGCATGCAGGGCATGGCCCAAAGCACTGGGGACAAAAGGGATGTAAAATTATTTCATACAGTACTGTAATCTGTAAGATTATAGTACTGTATGTGTTATGATTTTGACATTTTTTTAATTTGCAGCCAGGCTCCGCCCTGTGCGTCGCGACGCTTGCAGGGAACGGAGCCTGGCACAGAGAGGCTTCGGGCAGAGGACGGAGCCTGCAGACAGCGTGGGGGGGACATCGCAGGATCCTGGGGACAATGTAAGTATACTGCTCCAGGATCCTGAGATGTAATCCCGAGTGTGGCTCGGGGTTACCGCTAATGGTGCTGAAATTTAACCCCGAGCCACACTCGGGAATATCGTCAGGGAGGCTACGATAAAAGCAGGACCAGGCTGCAACAACCGGAAGAATGCCTGAATATGAACCAGAGGAGGTAAAGTTCCTTACAGGACAGGGAAATTGCTAACCGCCCAGGGGAGGTCACATGTGATTGACCGGATGCTCAGCACAGGACAAGAATTACCTCCAAATGGAAATTACTACTTTAAAGGACACTGAATGCACATCAGCAGAAGCTGTGAGTCGAAGCAACCACAAACAGATTGGAGACATCTAACAACCAAAATGGAGAGAACAGACCAACAACATAAATGGTCAACAAAGGGATCAATGGAAGTTTTCCCAGCCTCAAAACAGATCTCTAAAGGAAAATTGGACAATGGGTCTGTGACGGAACCATCCCATACTCTGCTTGAGTGCTTCCGTCAGTATACCACTTCCTCCAGTTTGAACATAGATATCAGATATTATAGCTGCATATTGCAACCAAGAACTAGACGTGACTCGCTTGGCTGCAAAACTGGAACTCTTTATTGAACAGGAATACAGACTTTTTATTCACTACACAGTCAGATGAGGCTGATCACATTATCATATGCAAACACAACTGCAACTGTATACAGAAATATAATTAACACTATAAACATTAAGTTAATTAAACAATTAGCCACCTGGACACTCAGAGGTCTTATTTCAGATCAGACTTGCCGGCATCAAGCTCACAAAGTACAATACACATTATTACAAGTGTAAACACATCCCAAAGCAGACAATAGGTGAGTTAATTAGCAAAATTAACAATATAAACTCTCCCCCCTTCTCAGCCTAGTAGGCCACAGACTATTACTGGAGACCGACTTACAATAAACACATTATGGCAAACGGACCCCAGTGGTTTGAGTGGATCACATTAACATCTACAGTCATTGCTGAATTGAGGCATATATATGGATATGGAACCTCCAATTCTCAGAGTCTGTGTGTTTTGGGGAGACATGAACTTGAATCAGAACAAAGACCACTCCACGGATCCCCCAGGCATACACCTGCCAAAGAATCGTGTTCCCTTAAATGCCAGGGCCTATAGTGAGTGCTTAAGAGGCTTGCTCCCAGTCCTCTCCAAAAGCCCCTGTCCTGGCTAGGTCTGCCACACTTCTCCCCCCATCAAAAGTCAACTAACAAGGTCCCAGACCACCACCTGGTCTGGACATGCGTTAGTCGGGCAGAGTGTACTCACATAGTCATTCCACATGATCTTCATTCTTGGCTGCAAGGAATAGTTGTCATAAGTATGTGTGGGGCAGAGGTCACTTCAGCTGGGTGGTTTTTAACATTTCGGGGCTCGGTCTGTAGCTGGGGAGAGGGGTCGATCGCCTAAGCTCCCTGAAGCTGTGAAGACACTGTGGGTGGTAGGCAGAGGCCAGCGGCGCTCTGCCCTAATGCCAGTGATTAAGCTGGGAGAAGGAGCTTCACTACATTAACTTGTCATTGGGGAGAGGAGCTGACTGCCTCAGCTCCTTGGAACTCCGCAGTTGTTGCCGATGCTGGGCAGAGGTTGGTAGGACGACAACCCCCTCTCCCTTCTCCCCCTGGATCCTGATCTGCTGCTGGCATGTGACCATCACCTTCTCACCCTGGGCCTCTGGAACTGCTGCAGGTGTGGGGCAGAGGTCTTAGACCCTCTGTCCGGTTGTCAGCACTTCAACTTAAGACGTTTCTTGTAACTCCACAGATGCTGCTGGCAGGAAATTCCATGTCCCTGTCAGTGGTGTGGGAGAAAGGCCGGCTGCCTCTTCTCCCAGGAAGGCCAAAGCCGCTGTTGGTGCTGGCCAGAGCTCAGTGATGTTTTGCCCTGATGCCAGCTTTTCTGCTGGAGGCTCACAAAGCTTTTATTCCTTACCAGAAAAGTCTAATAAATCCCCAGTCTCTGGAACTGGTGTCTGGGGATAGAGGTTCACCATCTCCTGTTCATGGAAGCCAGAAGATGTCGCCGGTGCTGGGCAGAGGCTAGCAGAGCTCAGCCCTGTTGTCAGCACTTCATTTGAAAGTTCAGTAAATGTTACATCCTCTGATGAAAAATCAGTTAACTCCATGCTTTCTGTGATCTGTGGCTGGAGAGATGAGCCAACTGCTCCCTCTCCCGCACCCTTATCCAGCTGCTGGACAGACGCATTCTTCCATCCAAGATCATCCAGTGCAGAAACAGGGTCATCAAGGTGAGTCAGCACTTGCTGCATCCGCCATAAGACCTCCGCTTCCATAACTGGCAGAGATAGACAAAGCAAATTGTTACTCTGCCCCATTGCCGACACTTCAGGTGGGATTTCAGGACTGTCGGCTGGTACTTCTGGATAGCCCTAGGCAAAGGGAGCCCAGACCTGCTGCTGCCCATTCCTGATTGGCTAGAAATTCCAAGTCTTCCAGTGCCCAGAGCACTTCCAAGATATTCAGCATCTGTTCTCTGTATTCCAAGATTTCCTCCAAATGCCACATCAGATCACTCCCAAAGTCAGGATCCTTGGACAGCCTCTCCAATAACAGCCGCAGGCCGGCATAGCCAAAGTCTTGGGCCGTCGTCCGCTGTCCACGGGCACACTTGGGCTACATACCAGCAGAGGGCTCTGTAGCTCTTATCCAACCGCATCTCTGCCTGGACTAGCCTGCTTAACTCAACCTTCCAATGCTTGTGGGGTTGTTTTACCAAGAACAACATTCGCACTTCGTACTGCAAGGATGGGAGAATTTTTCCCTGGTGTCTCACGGGCTAGCACTTCCTTCCAGAGTTCCCGGCAGAATGTTGAGACAAAACATTTACCACTGACAGGGGTGCTTACAATGGTCAGCTTTAATTTATTCATGTAAAACCTTTATCCAAAGAAAAATAACATTGTTGCTGTAACTGTTTGTGTAACTGCAGTGTGAGCTGGAGATTGACATCAATTTGTTACTGTATCTAAATCTTCTAGTACATCTAACACTCCACTCCCTCTAGACTGACAATGCTGCTGTGCAAAGGTGCCCCTGTGCCTTAAAAAAGAAAAAAAATGCAGCCACCACATCTAATGATTAGTAGGCGGCAATATATTACATTTTTGGTTTTGTGTTTACTATAGCATTAGACTGGGTTCACACAAATGCGGCCGCAGTTTCAAAGCAGGAGGATGGTGCGGTTCTATTCACCGGTTCAGGTGTGAATATTTACCTGAAATTGCAGCTGAACTGGACCCAAAATCACACAGGACTCTTTCTAAAACCACACTGCAGCCGCCCCACACATGTGTGAACTGGCTGCATTGAGAAGAATGCTGGTTCACATGGTATGCAAATCGAGCCTTAAGGACAGGAGATGGGAAGATGCTTTGAGTAATGACAATTAGAGGCTGCAAATACACCACAGTAGAAGGACCTGACTCAGAGTAATCAGAACCCATGAGGGAGTGCATGCAGCACTGTTGCAGTGTTAGCCATCTGCTGATAGTCCACGGAACAAAAAAGCCCTCCACAGATGCGTTCTACCTGCCATGTAACAGATAAAGCACACCCAATTGCACAAATCTTTGTCCCAGAATGGAGACTACAGGATGGTGAGGCCCAGAAAGGAAAAAAGTGCCTCTAAAGTGAACAGTATGCTTGAGAGTACCACTGGATTGGCGTAGGGCCAATGTGTTGCCTATATTTGAAAAGGGATCAAAGTCTTTACCAAGTAACTATAAACCTGTTCGTTTAACTTCTATAGTTGGGAAGAGACCGGAGAGTTTAATAAAAGATCACATAGATGAGTTCTTGCTGGCTGGAAAAAAATATTTTAAGCAACAGACAGCATGGATTTATGAAAGACAGAAGTTGTCAGACAAATCTGATTTCTTTTTTTAAGCAAAACCTTGGACAGTGGGGTGGCTGTGGACATGGTATACTTGGATTTTGCAAAAACGTTTGACACAGTTCCCCACACACGGCTAATGTGTAAGGTAAAGTCTACAGGCTTTATCAGTTTGTAAATGGATAGAAAACTGGCTAAAAGACCAAATTCAGAAAGTAGTGGTTAAAGATTTATACTCTGAATGGTGTTGGGACCCTTACTTTTTAATATCCTTATAAATTCTATAGGGTCTGGGATTAAAAGTACCATTTCTGTCTTTGCAGATGACACCAAGCTATGCAGTGGAATAATGTCCTTACAGGATATCTCCAACTTACAAGCTGACCTCAATGCACTGTTTAATTGGGCGACTATGTGGCAGATGAGGTTAATGTAGATAAATGTAAAGCTATGCATCATACATACTAGGGGAGTACAACTGGGGGGATCCATAGTGGAT
Source organism: Lithobates clamitans (assembly GCA_037952925.1). Classification (NCBI taxonomy): domain Eukaryota; kingdom Metazoa; phylum Chordata; class Amphibia; order Anura; family Ranidae; genus Lithobates; species Lithobates clamitans. The sequence continues at coordinate 2,973,498 of JBBGZY010000019.1, read as the reverse complement.
AAGAATCTGGGGGATTCTGGTAGATCATAAGCTTAATAATAGCATGCAATGGCAAACTGCGGTTTCCAAAGCGAGCAAATATTCTTGTATTAAGAGCAGTGGCGGCCCGTGCATTGTGGGCGCATGGGCGCCGCCCCTTGACACCTTCGCCGCCCTCACTATTCATGTGCCTGGCCCCTTTCAGGATGCCGGACACATGAAATACTATGGCGGGGATAGGCGGGGGGTGTTTATGTTGAAGCACGTGATTAGAGCCAGAGGCTCTAATAGGCTTCAAAATAGGGTGGGCTCAGGGCGCAGAGCACTGCGTCCCGATCCCACCCTGTTGTGTGGCATAGCAAATGAATGTTCGCTATTTTCACACTAAGGTTCCTCCCTGCCAATCAGCAGGCAGGTCAGTGAGACCTGTCTTCCAATTGGCCAGAGCATTAGGCGATCCTATTGGATGCCTAACGCTTTGGTGGAAGAAGAGGCACAGCAGAGAAAGCCTGAAGACGAGCCGAGCGCACACAGGAGTTGCAGTATATGTAGCACAAGTGGCTAAATATACTGGGCACAAGTGGCTGCATATGATGGACACAAGTGGCTACATTTGATGGGCACAAGTGGCTGCATATGATGGGCACAAGTGACTGCATATAATGGGCACAAGTGGCTGCATATGATGGGGCACAGTGGCTGCATATGATGGGCACAGGTGGCTGCATATTATGGGCAAAAGTGGCTGCATATGATGGAGCACAGTGGCTGCATATGATGGGCACAAGTGGCTGCATATGATGGGCACAAGTGGCTGCATATGATGGGCACAAGTGGCTGAATTTTATGGGCACAAGTGGCTGCATATGATGGGCACAATTGGCTGCATTTGATGGGCACAAGTGGCTGCATGTGATGGGCCGAGTGGCTGCATATGATGGGCACCAGTGGCTGAATTTGATGGGCACAAGTGGCTGCATATGATGGGCACAATTGGCTGCATTTGAAGGGCACAGTGGCTGCATATGATGGGCACAAGGAGCTGTGTTTGATGGGCACAGTGGCTGCATATGATGGGCACAAGTGGCTGTGTTTGATGGGCACAGTGGCTGCATATGATGGGCATAAGTGGCTGCATATGATGGGCACAAGTGGCTGCATATGATGGGCACAAGTGGCTGCGTTTGATGGGCACAGTGGCTGCATATGATTGGCACAAGTGGCTGCATATGATGGGCACAAGTGGCTGCATATGATGGGCACAAGTGGCTGCATATGGTGGGCACAGTGGCTGCATATGATGGGCACAGTGGCTGCGTTTGATGGGCACAGTGGCTGCATTTGATGGGCACAATGGCTGTATTTGATGGGCACAGAGAGGCTGCAATTATTGGGGGAAGAGGGTTTCAGTATTTTTCAGTTTGTTTGCGCCCCCCTAAAAATTTTGAGCACCAGCCGCCACTGTTAAAATCATTAAATCTTCACACCCTTCATTACTCTCAGATGTGAGCTCACCTCCTTAGATGGACGTCTAAGTTAATAGGAGGTCCTAAGCACCATTTTCCTCTCAGGGGTTAATAAGCCTGAAGCGCCTATACTGCAATACTATAATATGGGAAGGTTCCCCCAGGGGGCTTTAAATCAGCAATACAGGCAAATTCAAAGGGAATTTTTGAAATCTTTGTTGCCCTTCCTTGTACTCGCTCCATTTCCAGTACATCCTTCCTGAGGACTGGTGCCCAGAACTGGACAGCATACTCTAGGTGCGGCCGGACCAGAGTCTTGTAGAGCGGGAGAATTATCGTTTTATCCCTGGAGTTAATCCCCTTTCTAATGCATGCCAATATTCTGTTTGCTTTGTTAGCAGCAGCTTGGCATTGCATGCCATTGCTGAGCCTATCATCTACTAGGACCCCCAGTTCCTATTCCATCCTAGATACCCCCAGAGGTTCTCCCCCCAGTGTATAGATTACATTCATATTTTTCCTACCCAAATGCATTATTTTCCATTTTTCTACATTAAACCTAATTTGCCATGTAGTTGCCTACCCCATTAATTTGTTCAGTCCTCTGCTAGATGCAGCTGGGACAGAGAGAAGCCCGCCGCTCGAAGACACCACCCCTCTCTCACTTCAGCAGCCAAGGATTGCTGGAACCTGGGCAGTGGCAGAGACAAGGTCAGGAACGCCTCCAGTTCAGCAGCACACAGAGATTATCGCCACTGAACTGGAGGGCGTGTAAAATGAGGGGGAGCCTGGGGAGGAGCCTGGAGTGACACCAGGGGGAGGGGCCAATGCCAGCAGAAGGCCCATGTGTATAACTGGTACCAGCACAGATCAAGATCTCTCTCTCTGCCATCCCTGTGGAAGGTAGGGCAAGCAATCTGCTTCTAGCCTTATGGTGTCATAATCTGTCTGGTTGTGAATATTATTGTACCAGCCCTACCCTTCTGTCATGCCCGCAGTCTCTGACTGTCTCTTCTGTCATGCCCGCAGTCTCTGACTGTCGCTTCTGCCATGCCTGCAGTCTCTCACTGTCGCTTCTGCCATGCCTGCAGTCTCTGTCTCTTGTGTCATGCCCGCAGTCTCTTACTGTCTCTGGTATCATGTCTGCAGTTTCCGACCACCCCTTGTGCCATGTCCGCAGTCTCTGATCATCTCATTTGCCATGTTTGCAGTCTCTGATCATCTCTTGTGCCATGTATGCAGTCTCTGATCATCTCTTGTGCCATTTATGCAGTCTCTGATTGTCTCCTGTGCCATGTCTGCAGTCTCTGACCAGCTCTTGTACTATGTATGCAGTCTCTGACCAGCTCTTGTACTATGTATGCAGTCTCTGACCATCCCTTGTGCCATGCTAGCAGTCTCTGACCATCTCTTGTGCCATGTCTGCAGTCTCTGACTGTCTCCTGTACTATGTCTGCAGTCTTTAACTATTTCTTGTGCCATGAATGCAGTCTCTGACCATCTCTTGTGCCATGAATGCAGTCTCTGACCATCTCTTTTACTATGTATGCAGTCTCTGACCATCTCTTGTGCCATGTCTGCAGTCTGTGACCATCTCTTGTACTATGTATGCAGTCTCTGACCATCTCTTGTGCCATGTCTGCTGTCTCTGACCATCTCTTGTGCCATGTCTGCAGTCTCTAACCATCTCTTGTGCCATGTCTGCAGTCTCTGACCATCTCTTGTACTATGTCTGTAGTCTGTAATCATCTTTTGTGCCATGTCTGCAGTCTCTAACCATCTCTTGTGCCATGTCCGCAGTCTCTGACCATCTCTTCTGCCAAGTATGCAGTCTTTGACCATTTCTTGTGCCATGTTTGCAGTCTCTGACCATCTCTTGTGCCATGTTTGCAGTCTCTGACCATCTCTTGTGCCATGAATGCAGTCTCTGACCATCTCTTGTGGACTCACCTCACCTCATATGCCCCTATGGGGCAATCCCATGCTCTCTCACCTTCATAGTATACCAGACCCCTCTATCTGGGCAAAAAAGGGTATTCTCACACTAAAACATATAGTTCAGGATGGTAGGCTTATGACTTTCCAGGCCCTGAGGCAATCATTTGCTATCCCATCCTCCTTCCAATTTAGATACTGGCAGCTAAAGCACGCTTTTGAAGCTCAGTTCCCTGCCCCCCTTATTTTGGAACCAGACTCCATTGAACGGCTCCTGATTTCTAGTGTGATGGGGAAGCCACTTTCAACGTTATATCTATACCTCACAGTAGAGTATGACACCAAACTAACTAAGACATGGGAAAAATGGAGGGTTGATATCCCTTCCCTGGATGAAGAGGAATGGAAGGAGTGTCTAATCTCCTACATTCCTTCCATGATAGCGGCGAAAGATAGGTTCATACAATTTAAGTTCCTACACAGAGCGTACTTCACCCCACAGAGACTGGCGCGCATTTATGATCAAAGGGACCCCAATTGTCAGAGATGCAGGCAGGAGGTGGGCACCTTTTGGCACATGGTCTGGTCCTGTCCCAAACTTAAACCCTTTTGGTCAGCAGTGGCCTCCACACTGAGCGATGTCACAAGTTTAAATGTACCGGTCGACCCTCAGGTACTATTGCTTAGCCATTTGGAGGATCTTGAGGTAGACAGATATAGTGAACTGTGTCTTACCTTCGCATTATATTATGCTAGGCGTGAAATCTTAATGGTATGGAAAAAGGCTGAGCCTCCTACTTTGGCATCATGGAAAAGGTCGGTGAACATGGTACTTCCCCTGTATAGATTGACATATGAAAGTAGGCAATGTCCGGGAAAGTTCGATAAGATCTGGTCCTCTTGGGCAGACGCCTCTGGGGTCCCGGAACCCCCTGCTCCATAATTATTATGCTATGAAACTGGCTGGAGGACATCCTGTGTCTCTTTGACTACTCCCCCTGTACCTGTTCCCTCTTGCCCCCCCCTTGCCTTTCCTTCGCTCCCCTTCCCTTCCTCCCCCCCTCGCCTCCTCCCCCCCTTTCCCCCTTCTCCCCCCCCTCCCCCTCCTTATTGGATTGAAAATGGTTACTTATGTAAGTTTATATACGATGGTATAATACTATAATGCAATAAGGTGTACTGTTAAGTGATACTTCTGATATTTGCACAACTGGAATATCTGATAAACAATGACTACAGGCTGAAGGTTGATTTTACTGTAATTTTCCTCTATACTTTGAATGCTTTAAATCATTCTGTAATGCAATGCTGATTTGTTTAATAAAAAAATTTCTGTTAAAAAAAAAAATAACGAAACAAAACAAAACAAATTTTTTCGTTCTACAAGTGTCTAGGGTGAACCACTTCCTCCAAGCCAGGGATCTTCAAACTGCGGCCCTCCAGCTGTTGCAGAACTACATATTCCATGAGGCAATGTAAAACTCTGACATTCACAGACATGACTAGGCATGATGGGAATTGTAGTTCCTGAACAACTGGAGGGCCATAGTTTGAAGACCCCTGCTCTAAGCGATGTCATTTTGCGCGAAGTGGTTAAAATAAAAATGAAAGGCAAACTATTTCTGTATAGAGATAAAAAAACATTATAAATAGTTTTTACCCTCTTTTTTTAAATTTTTTTATAAGTGATCACATTCCCTCTGTTCTCAGCTCCATAAGAGCTGGGGGAGAAGAAGCAGCAGCATAATGAGCTTCCCAGTGAATGGCTGTGCAGCAGGGCCGTTTCAGGACAAGTCTGATCACTGGAGGAGAGTACACTGAGTTCCCAGCACAGCTATAAAACTGACCACGATGTGCTCTACTGCTTGGTATGGTCAGTTTTTAATAGGAAAGAGGGACTGGCAGGAACGCCATGCATTTCACATTAACGAAGCAATACAAAGAGAAAAGGATACTTCTCATACAAGTACATGGTACAGGAGGCACATATCAGGAATATGAAGTGTTGGGGTAACTAACACTTTAAGGGTTCCTGCAGGATAAAGAGATTGGGAAGGTCTAAGCTACCTTTTCCTCTAATCAGACTCATGAAAGCAAAAAAGATCTACAAGTAATTTTTGCAGCTGGATCTGCTTTAACATATGAAGGTATTTTTCCCATGCTTCATGACAAGAGTAAATATCCAAGACATGGTAATACATTTGTGAATGACAAGTGCATGTGTTACTTAGGAAGTTAGCACAGATAAAAATGGAAATAAAGGTGATGATAGTGGAATGCCTACAACCCAGGAGGTTACAGAACAGCTGACATGTCATAAGACATTAGCTATTGTCTCTCGGAATGTTCCAATGCTCCCTGAACCATTTCTGTCTGCATGGATGTGTGCATGTTCCTTGCTTGTCTCCCTCAGTAAACTGCATCCACATCAGCTCAGGCATGCTCAGTCCTGTGTATGCTGTGCAGTGATCTGTATACTGTGCCCCACAGGGAATATTCAGCTCACAAGCATCAATTTACAATGGATCTAGCTTAATGGTGCCAGCTAAATTGACGAACTGGATGGAAATTAGAATTCTTTTTTTGAAACTGCTCATTTATTTTGATGCATATTACCAGCCTAACTGAATATGTATTTAGCTATAGCTTTGAAAAAACAAGAGTACCATTATTTAAACATGATATTATGATCACATGACTTAAGCTACTAGCTGAGTGCCTGTCATTTTTAATACCGGCATTCATATTGTACAGATGGATGCTCCCCTCACTAAATCCACATGCTTACCCATTTCTTTATTTACCCAATAGTCCTGCACATGAAGATCCTCTCTGGTTGAAAAAAAAAACCCAGTTTCCAAAAATATTCTTAACCACTTCCTGCCCGCCATATAGCAGAATGACGGCCAGGAAGTGGTTCTGTTATCCCGACTGGGCCTCATACGACGTCCAGCAGGGTAAGCCGCGGGGGCACACAGCGCGGCGATCGGTGGTGTGGTGTGTCAGTCTCACACACCGCATCTCTAATCGAGGTAAAGAACCTAAGACATAGGCTTTTACATGTGATCAGCTGTGTCCAATCACAGCTGATCACAGTGTAAACAGGAAAAGCCGTGTATTGGTTTTCCTCCACTCGTGCTGACAGGCACGAGTAGAGAAGAGCTGATCAGCTGCTCTCCTGACAAAGGGGGTCTGCGCTGATTGATTATCAGTGCAGCCCCCCTGAGGATGCCCACAGGGATGACCACCCATTGCCACCAGAGATGCCCACCAGGGATGCCCACCCACGACCGCCAGGTAAGCCCACTAGAGCCCACCAGGGATGGCAATCATTGCCCATTAGGGATGTGCCCATCAGTAAAGCCTGCCAGTGCCTCCTGATCAGTGCCGTCCATCAGTGCCACCTATAAGTGCCCTCCAGTGCCCCCTATCAGAACCACCTATGAGTGCCCATCAGTGCCACCTATGAGTGCCCATCAGTGCCCATCAGTGCCGCCTATGAGTGCCCATCAGTGCCGCCTATGCGTGCCCATCAGTGCTGCCTATGAGTGCCCATCAGTGCCACCTATCAGTGCTGCATATAAGTGCCTCATCATCATTGTCACCTCATCAGTGCCAATCAGTACTGACTCATAATGCCCATCAGTGCAGCCTCATCAGTGCCAATCAGTGAAGGAGAAAACTTACTTATTTACAAAGTTTTGTAACAGAAATGTTTTATGCGATAGACCAACAGTCAATACTTTTAGAACCACCTTTCGCTGCAATTCTCTTTGGGGATGTCTCTACCAGCTATGCACATCTAGAGAGTGACATTTTTGCCCATTCTTCTTTGCAAAATAGCTCAATCTCTGTCAGATTGGATGGAGAGCAACTGTGAACAGCAATTTTCAAGTCTTGCCACAGATTCTCAGTTGGATTTAGGTCTGAACTTTGACTGGGCCATTCTAACACATGAATATGCTTTGATCTAAACCATTCCATTGTAGCTCTGGCTGTATGTTTAGGGTCGTTGTCCTGCTGGAAGGTGAACCTCCGCCCAAGTCTCAAGTCTTTTGCAGACTCTAACAGGTTTTCTTCGAAGATTGCCTTGTATTTGAATCCATCCATCTTCCCATCAACTCTGACCAGCTTCCTTGTGCATGCTAAAGATAAGCATCCCCACAACATGATGCTGCCACCACCATGTTTCACGGTGTGGATGGTGTGTTCAGAGTGATCTGCAGTGTTCGTTTTACGCCAAACATACCGTTTTGCTTTTAGGCCAAAAAGTTCAATTTTGGTCTCATCTGACCAAAGCACCTTCTTCCACATGTTTGCTGTGTCCCCCATATGGCTTCTCGCTAACTGCAAACACGACTTCTTATGACTTTCTTTCAACAATGGCTTTCTTCTTGTCACTCTTCCATAAAGGTCAGATTTGTTGAGTGCACGACTAATAGTTGTACTGTGGACAGATTCTCTCACCTGAGCTGTGGATCTCTGCAGCTCCTCCGGAGTTACCATGGGCCCCTTGGCTGCTTCTCCGATTAATGCTCTCCTTGCCTAGCCTGTCAGTTTAGGTGGACAGCCATGTCTTGGTAGGTTTGCAGTTGTGCCATACTCTTTCCATTTTCGGATGATGGATTGAACAGTGCTCTGTGAGATGTTCAAAGCTTGAGATATTTTTTAAAACCTAATACTACTTTAAACTTCTCCACAATTTTATCCCTGACCTGTCTGGTGTGTTCCTTTATTCACTGAGGCTCTCTAACAAACTTCTGAGGGCTTCACAGAACAGCTGCATTTATACTGAGATTAAATGACACACAGGTGGACTCTATTTACTAATTAGGTGACTTCTGAATGCAATTGGTTCCACTAGATTTTAGTTAGGGGGATTAGAGTAAAGAGGGCTGGATACAAATGCATGCCACACTTTTCACATATTTATTTGTAAAACATTTTGAAAACCATTTTTCATTTTCCTTCCACTTCACAATTATGTGCCACTTTGTGTTGGTCTATCACATAAAATCCCAATAAAATACATTTACATTTTTGGTTGTAACATGACAATGTGGAAAATGCCAAGGGGAATGAATACTTTTTCAAGGCACTGTAGATCCTGTATAATAATAAAAATTTTAGGTTTTTTCGCTTAATATCACTTTAAGAGAACTGCCCTCAGAAGTTCTTATGCCCTGTACACACGACCGGTTTTGCCCTTGGAATAAACTCTGAAGGTATTTCTGACTGAGTTCCGATGGAATTCCGCTCAAGTAGTCTTGCATACACACGGTCACACCAAAGTCCGACCATCCAGAACGAGGTGACGCACTACACGTACGACGGAACTAGAAAAAGGAAGTTCAATAGCCAGTAGCCAATAGCTTCCGTCTTGTACTTGTGTCAGAGCATGCGTCGTTTTTGGTCCGTCGGAACAGCATACAGACAAGCATTTTTCCTGATAGGAATTGGTTCCGTCGGAAATATTTAGAACACGTTCCATTTCTGGATCCATCTGAATTTTCGAAAAAAAAAGTCTGATGAGCATACACACGATCGGAATAGACGACGAAAAGCTTCCGTCTGACTTTTTCTGTCGGACATTCTGCTCGTGTGTACGCGGCATTAGAGAGGGAGCAGAAAAACGTGACAAGTAGAAGTACTGCTCTGAAGCACAGTGTAAATACCTTTCGTGTATTCTGAATCCTCCGCTTCCGCTGTACCTCGCCGCGGTGAGGTACATCATGTCCATCTGGGTTATGAGTGCCATCAATCCCAGGAGTCAATGCGCATCCGCCTCTTTTAGCTTTGTTACATTATGCGCATGCGCGAGATCAGGAGGTGCATGCTGGGTAGCCAGCAGCACCATATCCCGGAAGGAGCTATCAGTGGGCTTCAGATGCCCACATTGAAGATGGGAGTGTGCTCGCTGGGGACAGCAAAGTTTGGTATAACATTAGGTGCAAACATCATGGGTGTTTTTATTAAAAAAAATTAAAAAAAAGCTGGATCTCCGCTTTAACCATAGTTACTACAGTAATGGGAGAACATTATATTTTCAAAGATGGAGCTGATTTGTTATCAGTTGCTTTTGAAAAGAATGATTGTACTCACTGATGTTAAACTTGCAAAAAAAGTTGATATATAACCCATACCTCAAGAAAATCCAACTGCAGATTTAGAGAAAAACCCTCTTGTGTGAAAATGCCACCTGCTTTTAGGGCCCATGCATCTCTAACAGTTCCCAAAATTACATATTAATTCAAATATGCATTTGTGTGTTTCCCCCTGCTCTTCTGCATGTTAGCTGCTGGCAGATCTAAAGCATTCAAAGATAGATGTATCCCTTTGTTAGCTACAGATGTGAATCTAAGCTTCAAAAAGGAACATGTACTTAGTAAACTGTAGAGGAAACAACCACTGACCTCTGCTTTTGAAATGTTATTTGTCTACCCCTTAAAGGGGTTGTTAAGGCAGTGCACACAATCACTGCCAGCCCCACTGCTAGTATAACCTGTAGTACATACTGCATGCCGTTTTTTTAAATTCATCTTCTAAATACCTCATTTATTCTCCCCGCCCTTCGCTCTCTCCCTCCGATGTATACACTACAGAGGGAGGGGCCGAGATCTCCCTTTGACGTCTGCCGGGCGGTCACGTGACCTCCCTCTGTAGTGTATACATCCGAGGAAGAGGACAGGCGGTCACGTGACTGCTGATCGGGGAGAATAAATAAGGTATTTGGAAGATGAATTTTAAAAAACGGCATGCGGTATATACTACAGGTTATACTAGCAGAGGGGCTGGCAGTGATTGTGAGCAGTAATGTTTGCACTGCTGGGAATGGTACTATGAGGGGAGGGTCAGCTCACACACAGAGCTGACAGGCAGGGAGGGCAGGGGGAGAGGAGGACAGAGGAGAGCTGTGGATGATGGAGGCATGTAAACTGACCACAATGTCAGGGCTCAGCAGCCATTATTAACCGTGGTCAGTTTACAGAAGGGAAGGCAGAAACTGGCAAGATCAGCCAGGTTTTTTATATGATACAGGGGGCCAAATTACACAGCACAAGCATTGTGCCTTTATTCATGCGTTAAGGGAACGGGATCCTTTTTTTATTTTTTTTTTAGGGTAACAAATGCTTTAAAGCCCATATCAGAGCATGCACAATCCCCCTACAGGGATAGACCTACAAGAGTTAAGAGAGCCTTTAACATTCTCAATAAGTACAGTAAGGCTCTGTTCACATCTAGGCGTTTTTAGGCATTTTTCTGCCCTAAGCCTCAGCTCTAAAAACACCCAAGACAAATCCTATTCATTTCAATGGCCCCTGTTCACATCTGAGCGTTCTGTCGCCTTAAATCGAAACGCCCGTCGCCCGTCAAAAAAGTACATGAGTTTCTTTTTTGGCAGATTACAGGCGCTTTACTGCTTTTACATTGGTGACCTTTTGAACTTCAAAACGCCTGTACAAAATTGCTGCAAAACGCCCGAAAAAAACGCCAGAAAAAATGCCTGAATAAACGCCAGAAAAACACCTGTAAAATAACAACGCCTAGATTTGAACAAGGCCTTAGATGTTTGTTTTAAACTGAAACAAATAGACCACTTCTTTGTGAAATCTGTTTCCACTAGTTCAGCAAAGATTTGGGGGGGGGGGGGGGGGGGAGTAAAAATTTTGTCTGGAGTGATCCAATCCTCATGGACTGCACATTCTATCTGTTCGTGAACAGGGAATGTTTTGAAAGATTTTGCAGGTCTCTTTGTACTCAAAGAGACATGGTGAGACAGAGGAGAATCAAGCTGCACAATGCCAAGGTTTGTGTGGATGTCAGCAGTGAGTGAGTTTTTTCACATTAGCAAGTAACTTACGCGAAGCTCCCTCTTCAGCAGTTTCCTTTAATCACTTGAAGACCAGAATGATGACTACTCAGACATGCAGTCATTGCAGAGTTTATTACTAATGTTCATATAAAAGATCATCTTGGTATGAGTGGCCATAACATGATTTCATTTAGTGTTAGTTGTAAACAACAAGCACATAGATAGATAAAAACACTTAATTTTAAGAGCGCACATTTTCCACTGATGAGGGCTGCTCTACAAGATTTAGGCTGTGAAGGAATGTGATCATTAAAGTGGTGTTCCGGCCGAAATTATACTTTTTATATAAAAATATCCCTATAATACACAAGCTTAATGTATTCTAGTAAAGTTAGTATGTAAACTAAGGTCTGTTTTGTTAGTTTATAGCAGTAGTTTGTTATTTTATAAACTTACAGCAGGCCGTGGCCATCTTAAGTGTGGGCATCTGAAGCCAGACTGTATTTCTTCCTGGATCTCATCCTTGCAGATCTCGCACATGCTTAGTGCAGCACAAGCAGTGTAATAGGTTTCAGATCAGGTTTCCATAGCAATGGCAGTGTCAGAGGAAGTTGCCGCCCCTTCCCAGAAGGCATTGCAAACAGGAAATGATGCGATGGGCCATGGCCAGGGAGGAGGAAGTGAAAAATGAATGCAGCAGATATACAGTAGGCGCTGAGAAAAAAAAATAAAAATATCCAATTCTTTTACAGTGCACAGTTTAGTGAGGGATGCTGAAGAGTTGTAAAAGTGGGTGGAACTCCACTTTAATTATAATAAAACAGAAATGGGAATGCTTCAAATTGACTATATGCAAACACACTGATAAATATATTCCAATGAGCTATAAGTTTAAAAGTCTAAAAACAAAACCTATGTGGCTCACGTCCAAGGTTAACATAGCTTTAAAAATGGGAAAAGGGCATTTAAAAAAATATAAAAAGGAAGGAACACTATCACCATTTAAAAGTAACAAAGAATATAATAAATTAGGTAAAGAGGAAATCAAGGCCACAAAAATTCAAAGCAAACGACAGGTTTCAAAAGAGAGTAGGACAAACCCCCCAAAATTCTTCAAATATATTAATAGTAAAAAGGTCAGATGTAGCATGTAGGCCCTTTATAAGGGCCTAATTTTAAGTTGGTGACTGGGGACAAATAAATGGCAAATGTATTAAATACTTTCATCAGCTCTGTAAATACTAAGGAAAATATGGGTGCTAAAGTCCTTAATCAGGATAGTATTGACATCCTCCCACCTGGGTGGTAGCAGAAGCACCTCCAGTCCAGGAGGGGGAGACAATCACTGCTGAGATGGAAACTTGTGAGAGAAGGAGGAAGAGCCGAGTGAGAACAGAGGGAGGGGCCAGCAAACACAGGGTCGGGATTGGAACTGAGAGATCCTGCAGCCTCAGTGGAAGGTAAGGCAAAGTGCTTCATAAACCACGTGTATGACTGTCCTATTACACAGCCCTGTGCTGACATGTAAAGCATGGGGACAGAGTAGGAGGGATGCACACAAAGTCATAAGAAAAAGGCACATAAATGGGGACAGAAGGGGACATGGGACAGTCAGAGAAGAGTACATGGAGACAGAGCAAAGGAAATGAGGGCAAAACAGTACACTTGGTGAGAGGTGGACAGGACAGTGGAGATGGGAACAGAGCAGGGGACATGGGGGGATGGGACAGTTAGAACAGGAAACATGAGGACAGTCACAGTTTGGGTTGTTAAAAGATCATTTGCAAAAAAAGGGTCACTTTTCTCCTATCCTTAAATGCCTATAGACAGGAAAAGAGCAAGCTCTTTTCCGCACACGGCTGATTATTAGATAGCCGAGCGCAACAGCAGCCACCTTAGGACACCAGAAAGGGTAGACCCCAGATGCCCCATAAATAGTACATGTCACCAATATGCTATCACATAGGGGGCTATTGGTTCCCTATGTGATAGCAATAAAGTCAAGTTTAAAAAAAAAAAATTTTAAACATTTTAAAAGAACAAAAGAAAACACTTGTTGGGGTCGCCTACATAAAAAAAATGGAACTGACAATATTTTATTCTCTAGGGTGTCTGCTTTCAGAAAATATTAAATGTTTTGGGGGTTTTAAGTAATCTTCAGGCCTAAAATGATTTTTAAAATGGGAGTAAACTCCCATGCCTAATTTGTACCTATAGGTAAGGCCAGGGCTTTTTTTCAGGGGGAACGCAGTTTCGACACTTCCAGCACTAAATGTATGTAATAGCATGGGGTTTGGGGTGTGTTGGAGGGTCTATTAATATTGGCTGCTGGGGGATCTATTGTCACTGGTGGGGATCTGATTTTGTGTGAGGGTCTATTGTTGCTGATGGGGGGTCTATTGTTCCTGGGGGGTCTTATGTTGCTGGAAGGGATCTACTGTTGAGGGAGAGGTCTATTTTTACTGGCTGCTGGAGGATCTATTGATGCTGGCTGCTGGGAGATCTGTTGTTGCTGCTGGGGGGGGGGGCGTCTAATGTTGCTTGGGTGTATATTTTATAACTGGGTGTGATATTTTGTTGTGAGTGGTTCACTGTTGCTGCAGGGAATCTATTGTTGTTGGGGGTGGAGTCCATTGTTGCTGGGGGAGTCTATTGTTGTGTGGGGATCTATTAATGGGATTCTATTGTTGCTGGCTGCAGGGGATCTATTTTACTGCTTTTCTTTTTATTATTAACATGTTCCATACAAATTATTTAGCACCACAAAATGATACTTGGTTCTGTATTCTCTAAAAGGGGCAGTACTATACTACTATTAGTAGTACTACTATAGGTACTGTAAAGATCTCCTAAATATGCACCATTTTGGAGATATTTACTGTAGATCAGGGATCTCTAAATTGGGGCCCTTCAGCTGTTGCGGAACTACACGTCCCATGAGGCTTTGTAAAACTCTGACATTCACAGACATGACTAGGCATGATGGGAAGTGTAGTTCCTGCAAAACTGGAGGGCCGTAGTTTGGAGACCCCTGCTGTAGATGCAGCCAGTGAGGTCACCGGCAAATGCACTCTGAAGCCACAAACGGCAGCTCCCATGCGCGGGAGTGATGTCATTGTGACTCCATAGCCAGAATCCGCAAACCCTGAAGAAAAAAAGGTGAAGATGGGAGCCCAGTCAGCGGTGACAGAGCGCTGCTGGAGGGCTTTGTTCTAAAGGTAAGTTTCACATAATGTGCTAGTATGTATGCAATGTATGTATGCAATGTTTGCAACCAAGGTAACGCTATGATATCATAGCGTTACCTTGGTTGCAAAAAAAAAAACACACACAGCAGTTCACTACTGCTTTAAAACATGTAAACAAAAAAATGCAAAAAAATAGCTCAGGGGTGTAAGTGGTTAAAATACCTGTCTTCCATTCCCTAACACTGTACCCTCTCTCCTACTGGGTGCAGCGTGGAAGTTTTAGCTTGTCTCACCTGTCAGCTGCCTGTAACCAGTGAGGGGCAGCAGGGAATGCATAACCCCCCTCATTACACACTGCTGTTCTGGAAGGGAGGGAGGTGATGTGAGGCTGTGTGCGGGGGTGGCAAAATACACCTTCGCCTGAGTAGACAAAAATCCTTGCACCGGCCCTGGTGTGGAATATAGAGTATGTGTGTTCAGGAGGATAGCAAAAAAAAAATGCTGCAGCCCGGGTGTAGGTGGAAGTGGTAGTAAACTGTGCGACTTGTGGTATGATGTCACACCTGGTCATCCACCCAAGACTAAGCTCTGAATAATTTACCTTTCACAGTTACAGGTATATGAGGTGATGGGTGACCATGGTTTACCTGTCCGTGATGCTGGACTGTATATAAAGTCCAGGTTTAGCCTTCTCTGTGGCATACCCCCTAATGGGTCTTCAGGGTCAGGGTTCCATAGGGATGGACCACATTTCTGGAACTGTATAGCACCCTGTGGCTGACTACATGCATTGCACTTAGTGTCAAGGTAAGCACCCATACAGAAACCAGTGCCCAAAGCAACATTACAGCTTCCAAGGTTTACCGAGATCATGCCAATCCAGATGCACTGCTTCTTTGTGGGGTTAAAAGGCAGTGAGGAGTCAAATGATGAATTTGAAGATAAAATATTAAAGAAAGATAAAAAAAAGCATAAACCCCCGTGTTTTTCACCTTACAGACCTTTCACCTTTCTCCAACGTGGGCACTCGATGCGGGGAGGAGCTGCCAGCGCTGCCGGGGGACCCCAGAATAGGAGGACCGGAGCCACTCTGTGCAAAACAAACTGCACAGTGGAGTTAAGTATAACATGTTATTTAAAAAAGAAAGAGAGTTTGTTGGCCAAAAGTTGGACAACAATTGTCAACAGGCAATCCCCTGCCAACAATCGCATCGTGTGTACGAGGCTTTAGGCAGGCCATACATAAACCAATTTTCTTTCCTTTCCCCATCAACACAATCAATGTTGATGGGGGAATCCCTCTCGCGGAGCTATTGTATTCTGCCATAAATATATCCCCTATTTTGTAGACACTATAACTTTTGCACAAGCCAATCAATATCCGCTTATTGCGATTTTTTTTTTACCAAAAATATGTAGAAGAATACATATAGGTCTAAACTGACATTCGTTTTTTTGGGGGGGGGGGGGGTTTCGGGTTTTTTTTTGGGATATTTATTATAGCAAAAAAATAAAAAATATTGTTTTTCGTTTTTTTAAAATTGTTGGTCTTTTTTTTGTTTATAGCGCAAAAAATAAAAACCACAGAGGTGATCAAATGCCACCAAAGGAAAGCTCTATTTGTGGGGAAAAAAAGGACCTAAATTTTGTTTGGGTGCAATGTCACAAGACCGCGCAATTGTCAGTTAAAGCGAAGCAGTGCCGTATTGCAAATAATGGCTTGGTCATTAAGGGGGTAAACCCTTCCGGGGCTGAAGTGGTTAAACACAGACAGCGGGCAGTGTATGGGAACTCTATTGACTGCCTCCGCTGCTCCTGGTTGACATGTCAATAACACACGTCTCTAATTACACATTGTCCATCTGAATGAGTCATTAATGAGCTGGTGGCCTACGAGTAGAATGACCTTGGGTAGTTATTCTTGTCAGCAAGGAGCAGCAGCAGTGGTTAATAGGGTCCCTGGATGTTGCTTGCATGAAACGTTACACAATCAATACATGCGTACAGCAAATATGTTGGATCATTCTGCCACCAAGATTCTACCTGTTTTGAATATATCCCTGTGAATAAGCTATTCACTGGTAAATGGGGCCACATATCACAAGATCACTGAGTGATCTTGTGATATGTGGTACGGTCAACCAAGCTTGAATTTAACAGGTACATTTGACACTTGCAAATAACTTCAGCTGGACACTATCTGGATTCGTACAGTAGCCTATATTTCTGGATCTACCAATCATTTCAACACATGTTTTAGTCTAAAGGCATTCTCTAAACATGCTTTGTTTGAATTGCCCTGGTCTGAAACATACTTTGCTTAAAGTGGACTTTAATCAGAAAATTAAGTCCTGCTAGATCACTTCAGGCTGGACCCTTTTGCAGGTATGGATATGTAAAACATTAAAAACCAAAAATAAGTGTCTATACCAGGGTTTCTCAACCAGGGTTCCGTGGAACCCTAAGGTTCCTCTAATGGTTGCTAGGGGTTCCTTGAGCAATGACCAATTTTTGCCTCGAAGATAGGTTGCCTCGAAGATAAGTTGGTGTCACTGGGAAGATAAGTTCCCAGTGACACCAATGATCTTTTTAGCTATTTTAGCTATCTGTAGGGGGGAAATTCTTCCCCAAGAGCACAGATGTAAGGGACACTCTTCCACTGACCATCACACCACTGTATCATGAGTTTTAGATATATTCATTTTTAACAGGGGTTCCCTGAGACCGAAAGGTTATTTCAAGGGTTCCTCTGTGTTGAAAAGGTTGAGAAAGTCTGGTCTGGTCTGGTTTAAAATTCAGTAATACACTGCCTCACCCTGCTCTGCACATGCTAAGTTGCTCTCAATTTTTAGGCACTGAGAAATTTGTAGAGGCTGATCTGCCGACAGCTTTAAAGCAGAATTAAAGCCTTCTCTTTACAGCTAAGGAAATTGCTTCTGTTTGATCTGCAACTGCCATGGTGCTGCACATGTGATCAGTTATGACACCAGCTATGTGATGGATTGACAGTTTGGTTGAGGATACAAGCAAATGTGACAGTTAGCAATCCTGACATTCCAGGAATTTACGTTTTTTAAAAATGTTAAATCAATGGGTTTAGTTCTGCTTTGCAATTTACTTCGTCTCAGAGGCTCTGGGCTTCAGCAAAATGGCAGCCTCCAGCAAGGAGAAACAGGAGCAATGCTGGAGGCAATTTACACCACACGCTAATTTTGGTAGCATAATTATTAATGTGGAATGTATTTTCATTGCTAAAGAACATTATTTTTTATAAAGTTGTTATGGGTAAAGTTTCACTTTAAGGCTACCCTCTCAATATCTGACTATAATAAAAGCCATTGTCTTATACACAAGGATTTTTAAAATGTACATTTCTATAGTAAATTCAACACACATATGGACAGACCAAAATGATCTTTTAAGCCATCGGTCATTTAGCAAAGCATTTCTGAAGAGAGCATGTGGACTTTCAAGCTTTAATAAGCAATTCATAATACACAGATGTGTCCCTTGTAATATGTTATACTTGACAAGACAAACAGCAATACTTGGAGAAAATGAATTAGTCTACTGTAGTAAAGAATTTAGTTTTAACATAGATAACCTACAGTATTTGTCTTTTACTCATTCTACAAAAATGTGTTATACAATGAAAAGTCAATCAACCTCAATTCAGCCTGACCCTACTGTATGTATCTTATGTCTAGAGCAGAAGCATATTTTGTTTGTCATTGGGAAACAGATCAATACAAACAGTTGTGCTCTGTAAAGAGCTGACGAATAGAATGGTGCTATACAAATATTAATCTAGCTCTCAATATTAAAAAAAGATTTTTCAGAAAATATCAGGCATGTGAGGTATTTTTAACAATTGCATCTTTGTATATCAATTCTGCTGCAATATTCAGCACTGTGAAATCATCGTTGCTACATGTCACAGCATTTTTGGTACAATCGCTCAGTGGTATCATTGTTATCATCATTGGTGACCTGAATCTATGTTTTTTTTTAAAATTCGTATCTTTTAATTTGTAATTTGTGCAAGTGTTCATTTGACGCTCAGGCCGGGTTCACAGTGGTATGACACGACAGTCGTACAACTGTGGATCTGACTTTGCCCTGCGACTTGAAGTCCCACATCCATCTGACTTCAATGAACGGGGATCCAACTTTGGTCCTGACAATGCCAGGCACGTTGTGTCTGGTATGAATCTTTAGGAGGAACTCCATGCCAAAAAAAAAAAAAAAAATGGCATGGGTTCCCCCTCCAAGATCATACCCGGCCCTTCGGTCTGGCATTGATTTTAACGGGAACCCCCACGTAAAAAAAAAACGGTGTGGGGGCCCCCCCCAAAATCCATACCAGACCCTTATCCAAGCACGCAGCCCGGCAGGTCAGGAAAGGGGTGGGAACAAGCGAGCGCCCCCCCTCCTGAACCATACCAGGCCGCATGCCCTCAACATGGGGGGCTGGGTGCTTTGGAGCAGGGGGGGCCCAGCGCCTCCATTCATCCCAAAGCACCTTGCCCCATGTTGATGGGGACAAGGGCCTCTTCCCGACAACCCTGGCCGTTGGTCTGCGTGTGGGGGGCTTATTGGAATCTGGAAGTCCCCAGATACTGGCCCCTCCACCCTATCTGAATGAGTATGGGGTACAAAGCAGAGGTCACATGGTTTCTCAGGAGAAAAATGGATCTGAGCAGCAAGAATTTTGTCACCCAAAGGAGAAGCGAGACTGGTGCGAACCGTAGCCAGAATACGATCAGGAGGAATTACAAGAACCGACTCCATCTTGGAAGTGCAGGAAAGCTGTCGTGACAAAGCATCAGCCCTTACATTCTTAGTACCGAGTAAGAATGAGACTATGTAATTGAAACTTGACAAGAAAAGAGCCCATCTCACCCTTCTGGGAGAGAGCCGTTTAGCCTCAGACAAGAATGTGAGAGTCTTATGGTCAGTCAGAATAAGAACCGGCACAGTGGTACCTTGAAGGAGATGCCTCCATTCTTTAAGGGCTAAAATGATCGCTAACAACTCTCTCTCCCCAATCTCATATTTGCACTCTGCAGGAGATAATTTCTTGGAAAAGCAGCCACAAGGATGCATAGCACATCAGAGGTAGGACGTTGAGACTGCAGGGCACAAACTCCAGTTTCAGATGCATCAACCTCAAAGATAAAGGTACCGTAGGATCAGGATGTACCAACACAGGAGCAGAAGCAAAGGCAGCCTAGAGGCATTAATGGACTCTGGAGACCAATTCCGTGGGTTACTGTCCTTTCTGGTCATATAAGTCAGGGATTTGACCAAAGATGAGAAGTTACGAATAGACTTCCGATAATAATTGGCAAAGCCAACAAAATGCTGCAATGGTCATAAACCCATGGGTCGGGACCACTGTAGTACTGCCGAAAGTTTCTATGGGTCCATCCAAAAACCAGCAGTGGAAATGACATAACCCAGGAATTTAACCTGTTCACAATGAAACTCGCACTTCTCCAATTTGCAATACAGGTTATTATCTCTCAAACTCTGCAGCACACGATGGCTCTCTAGGGACATGGAAAATATGAGGATATTGTCAAGATAAACCATCACACATAGCTGCAACAAATCTTAGAGGTCATCGTTGATAAATTCATGGAAAACTGCCGGACCATTGCAAAGACCAAACGGCATAACTAGGTATTCATAATGGCCTGTTCTGGTATTATGATGTCACTGGTATGATAATGTCACTGGCAGGGAAGGGGTGAACACTAGGGGGTGATCAAGGGGTTCATTGTGTGTTCCCTCACTGTGTTCTTACTGTATGGGGATTGGATTGCCTAGGAGAGGAGCCATATCGTTTTTCCTACTTAGTAGGAACAAACAATACGGCTCTTCTCCTCTGACAGCACAGGGATTTGTGTGTTTACACACACAAATCCCTATGCTGGCGCATGGCAGGCGACGAGCGTGCATCGGGTCCCCGCCGTGCTGCGGGCTTGCGCGCACCGCCGGGGGGCGAAAAGGGGTAGGACGTACTCGTACAGGATTTCGCTCAGGAGAGCCATTGTGCCGCAGTATATCTGCGTGACATGGTTGACAAGTGGTTAAGAAAGGTAACATTTTTACCCAAGGGTTCAATACTATTATTATTATTTAAGGTACTTATATAGCGCCGTCAATTTACGCAGCGCTTTACATATATATATACATTGTACATTCACATCAGTCCCTACCCTCAAGGAGCTTACAATCTAAGGTCCCTAACTCACATTCATATACTTGGGCCAATTTAGACAGAAGCCAATTAACCTACCAGCATGTCTTTGAAGTGTGGGAGGAAACCGGAGTAAACCCACGCAGGCACAGGGAGAACATGCAAACTCCAGGCAGGTAGTGTCGTGGTTGGGATTCGAACCAGGGACCCTTTTTACTGCTAGGTAAGAGTGCTACCCACTGCACCACTGTGCCACACTACTACTCTATTATGTTTGCTAAAACAAGGACCTACCAGTGTTCACGTATGATGAGGGTGTTTCTTCCTTACCCTCCAAGTATGTTGGGCAGTGCGCTAAAGCTGGAGATTCAGTCAACAAAGACAGTACTAAAAAATCCATGGTAGTCCTCCCAACCTCCTGTTTGCTAGGCTGGAAGAAAAGCTCATGTGTAGGTCCTCACCCACTTCCAGTAGCAGATTGGCTGTATATGCATTGCTTGCACAGTACCTACCTGGAAAAACAACCTGAAAAAGAAATATGTATAAGGTAGACTTTTACTTACTGATAAATATGCATTAAATTTGACTTGGTTAAATTGATGATAGGCAGCTCCTATCCTCATATTGATTAGTGGTTCCATATTAATAATAAATACTGCAGTAGGGAACAGACACAAAAGATATGCTCAGCATCTATCCAAATAAGTGTTCTGCTTTATTATGACGCAATTGAAGGTTTTTTATACACATAATTACGTAAGTATCCCATTAATATTACAATTGTACATTTATGGTAACAAGGGGCGTTACATAAGCAGGCTAATTCTAATTAGGACTCGAAAGAATGTAAACATGTACTGAAAACATTATTAGTGCCATGTGCACAGTGAGGGCAGTGTGCAATACATACAAAATAGAATACAATTATATACAGAACTTACAAATTTCCATTACAGTCTCCCCTCTTTTGATCAATATTTTGATCACTAACCATACCTGCTATCACCTTTAACCTGGAACCTCCACACGCTTAGTTGGAGGTAGTCCTGGCCAAAGAGGCAAAAACTCCATTGTGGAGAAAATAATAGCTGCCTTTTCATTAAAAAATGACTTTTCATTGAGAAAAACAAATGATTGCTAAGACATATTTACAGAGTACTGGCTGTACATTCCTGTGGCCAGAATGGCCTTCTAGCTTAATTGTTGGCATGCTGACTTATCAACATATGTAAACACAGACAATTCTACATAAAATGGAAGACGTACAAAAGACAAATATGACTTCAACATGGCTGAACTACTTCTCAAATCACATTATATATATATATATATATATATATATATATATATATATATCCCTTACAATTAAAGTAATTGAATCAAAAGTGCCCTAGGCTGTGATCGCAAGAGGGGAAAAAATCAAACACGGAGATTTCTTTAAACTAATCTAGTCATTTTTGCAGTGTCTGGTGTAGATCCAGGTGACTTTTCCTTCAATTTTTGCAAAACTGTACATGAAATAGATGCTGTATTGACTCTCCAAATATTTCCTTATATATAAATGTCTCTTAACAATGCACAAGTCACCTGGCTTTAGTTTTAGAACCTTCCAAACTTTTAGGATCTGGAATTGGGGAGAAAACAAATAAATGAGTTTGTCAAAAACCTTAAAAGATCAGCAACATTCTCTGTAAGATCTGAATGGAGGACTTCAACTGCTGAGACAAAATATAACCAAGTGAGTAACACACTCCCAAACCAAATCCCATAGGTAGAGAGTCAAATATCCCCTTAGGGGCTTGATAAAATATAAGAAAACATTCAGGCAAAAGTTTTCTAGTTTCTTACTCTACTTTGTCTGCTACATTGTAGACAGGGAGTGAAAAAATAAAACCTCAAAACTTCCAGTAAGGACTCTCCTATAAAAATGATTTCCTCTGTTACTCTCTGTACTTTCTGGCACTCTGTACTTACAAGCTACTTCTAATAACACTTTCTACTGTGGCCTTTGCAGTAGCATTTGCCACTGGACATCCAGAAAACATACAGACAAAATGCATACTCGTAAGATCCTGACTTGGGCATCTGGATATATCTTTTTGTTGTAATCTCTGGAAGGGATGTTCAGCTTTTGGTAACACCTTTGGTAACAGGTAAAACAAGAAGTGGTATGTTATAAAAACAACTGTGGTGAACCCTGGCTCTATCCTAAGCTCATTTACTAAGGCAGCCATAACTGCTTGTGACTGATGACACGGTCCATGTGTCAAAAGCTGGAGGGAAAAGAGTGGCTGGCAGACATAAATGATCACCTTTTCCAAAGTCCTGTTTCATAAGAAGTTGCCCCCTGTGGACCACTTGTTCTTCTCGTTCTGGGGTCCTTAAAGTTGAATTATTAATCCCAGCTATACTGGGCCAGAACTAGGGTGGAATCTGTGAGTTGCACAGACCCATCAAGTGTCCGGGGCTGTAATGCAGCATCCTTAGTCACCTGGTCTGCTTCCATGTGTGTTGAGTTTTAAAGTTAATATGGCTACCTCAGCAAGAACCTGGAAGGCTGAAAACAGCCAATCAAATTAACTTGGCATGCTTGATTGGTTTACCTGCCAAAGTAAAAACAATTTTCTGGCCCTTCAAATAGAACCAAAAGCTCTCGATATCTCGACTATCTATATAAATATATACTCTTTTTATAGCTCACAGGCTTTGCTAAAACATGGAGCTCTGCTTCTTGAGCTGGGGAAAAATGATCCAATGACTTTGAATACAGAGTATCCTTCTGGGTGATAAACTGCATACTCAAATCTACAAAAAATGTAAATATCTGTGTCTTCAGTGTGTCTTGCACTGGGCTCACAGCAGCTGATTCCTATACCATCAATTTAACACATGTGGCTTCCTTTGTCTCCAGCCTCCTCCAATAGAGGCAAATAAGGTGGCTGGATTCAAATGTACAGATTTTCATTGTTAGATTTGTACATAAACAAACTCATATTTTAAACCTTTCATTAGACAAACATTTAGTTAGCTGTATATTTGCTGCACAGAATGTGGGACCATTGAAAATTAAATATTTGACCAAAATAATGTCTGTAACTTTGTCTAATAGCACCTTTGCATAAAAGCTACAGCTCTGATATGTCGAGATGAACCCTTCATTACTGGGTCCAGCTTGCATAAATATATTACAATGGCTTGATTTCTATCATGCTGTTTGTGTAAGAACTCCAGTTTCATGTTTCAAAAAGACACCTTTTTCCTGGCAATATTATAATAAATGATAACAATACCCTGTGGTTATGGAGAGATGTCCATAAATCCAAAATATTCTTCTGCTTATACCACTGCACTTACAAGGAAAAGGGGCACATCATTTCACAATCCACACATTCTGCTTTGGATTTCAAAAATAAATAAAAACAAAAAGGACCAACAATCTGTATGATGGACTAGAAAGCACTCTGCCACATCAAAAGCTATAAAATAACTGGCTGCAGGTGGCATCTATCCTAACAGGGTGTGTGGACTTGATGTGATGGGTCTGTTATATTTACATTTTATTTATTATAACTCTCACATCATGGACCACACATCAAGTTATTATCAAAAACCTTAAAATTTAATTTTTGTTGAAAAACTTCTTATGTATCCGATCCGTCTTGGCTTTGTTAAATATTATGGCAGCTGTATTCCAAATAACAACCTCATCTTAATCTTTTTTTTCTATCAAATAAGGGCTTATTGTATACATGTAAAATTACTAAATTGTTAAACTCATATTAGAAATGAATACTCATTATTACTTAATCTTACTTACTAATTTCCCTTTTTTAAATGCACTGTTTCCACTATCAAAGGATATTCAAGTTGTGTAATACACGGTTAAATGTAACCTTCATTTTACCATGTCTGGAAAACAGATTAAAAAAATAATTGTGATCACATTGTTTATCATTAGATTCGTTAACCCAGCACATTTTGTTATAAATGTTTTGTCTAAAAAAACTGGAATTGGCATGGTGTCCTTCCAGCTTATCACTGACCTCTCATCCCAGCCACATTCTTTAATGAGAGCACAAAGGAGGGGGTCACATCTGCATACATGACACACACAAGTGATAGAACTAAAGGTCCCAGCATTCACACACATACACGAATATCTCTCTTAAATCACTTACATTTTTCCCATTTGTACACAACACATGCATATCATTCTCTCACTTTCTTTTAACTCTTTAATATTTCCCTACCTAAATTCTGCTTTCCTTATTTTGTTCATATGTTCTTTATATCTAGCTTCTATGATCAGACAGGCAGCCACAGTGCTCATCTCATCTTCCCTCTCTGACAACATATAAAGTATTCTGTTTTAACTCTCATTACTCTGTTTCTTGACTTTACTAGTTGTAGTGCCTGACCCCAAATTCATCCAACAACTTAACATGAAAATGTCCCTTTCTGTCTAGTGTTAATGTCACCCTTGATCCATCCTGCTCACATAGATAGCTGTTTCTCTAGCTGTTTACTCTGCATGATTCTTAGTCCCTTGGTAACCCAGTTACCCATTGTGGATCGCTGTCCACTTTAACCATTAATCTAGGGGCTCAGTATAGGCGGAACCGCACCTCCGGTTCATTTATAGGGCTCCTCTTGCACTGAGCATTTTTGAGGGTCTCTTACCCTTCATTCCCTTACTTAATTTAATGCCCATAATGACTGGCCAGTCTTCTCTACATGTGCCTATACCTTCTTGCCTCTAAACTACTTTATCTAGCAGATGTGCACTACATATACCTGTGAACAGCTCTATTCTTCCCTTTCTTATCTATAACACTCCGATGGACAGTAGACAGAGACAACATAACATATAATCACCAATCAATACAGTTCGATTAAGGGGAGTAAAATAGGTACCCTTTGTCCTGAAAATGCCTACCGATCAAGGAAGTCTGATAACTCAAATGTAAGCAAAAGGCTTACCTCAGCCGGCTGATTATCAGAAATTCCTGGATTGTTGCAAGCTCCTCGTTTTGGATTCTCAGGGTCACCTGTAAAGCCCCTCCTGGATGGCTCGCCACCTGACTTAATAATAACTACTGCAGTAGGGAACAGACACAAAAGATATGCTCAGCATTTATCCAAATAACTGTTTGTGTTGCGTTTGTTACAATATGATTTTTTTTTTTATATTAATCAGACTTACAATACATGGGACATAACATTACACAATAGTGGTTGGTCATAGAGATATTATCAGTTTTTTGGCTTGAGTAGATTTCTCAAACAAATGCTGTTTTATACAATGGGGGTAAATATCATTGTTGTATTCAATTGACAGTTCAATTAACAGGCTATTGTCTCTATAGCTACAGTAAACAAGTAAGAAATGTACATGTCTGAGGTTCTTTCAGATCTCAAACTGAAAGAATGACTGTTAGATTACTGTCAGGTGTTGGCTTGATTAGACAATGGTACGTAGATACCATTTTTGTATTCAATTGACAGTTTGCAACAGTCCATTGTTTCTACAGCTACAGTAAACAGGTATGTTTTCTGTTGTTTGGTAACTATGGTAAACAGCCTGACACATAAAAGGGGTGAGTAGGGACACACACACACCCCATCATGCTGTAACATCTGACACCACTTATGATAGAAGAAACTTGCCTGATGCTCCAGGAGAATCGTTGCCAGTGGAGATCACGAACATACAGTAACAGAAGATAAGTAACCTTTAAGTGTATTTGTACTGTTAGACCATAGGCTGTTCATTTGCTAGGCATTTTTTTGCTTGTTATAGATATCTGTCAGTCTTGTATTGTATTCCTAATATTGTAATAGTTTTGTATGTAAAGCATCTTTGTATAGTAAAAGCACATTTACACACTGCAGAAATCTCAGCTTCCTTGCTTATACCACAGAGGAACCTTGCTAGATAGACGCAAGCAAAACACTGTTCTGCTTTATTATGATGCAATTGAAGGTTTTTTATACACATGATTATGAAGGTATCACATTAATATTACAATTGTACGTTTATGGTAACAAGGGGCATTACATAGGCAGGCTAATTCTAATCAGAACTCGAAAAAATGTAAACATGTACTGAAAACATTATTAGTGCCGTGTGCACAGTGAGGGCAGAGTGCAATACATACAAAATAGAATACAATTATTTACAGAACTTACAAATTTCCATTACAAATTTAAGCAAACATATGGAGTTAGGAATGTCAGAATAATTAGGCAATTATTGTATTGTAGTCACAATGTAAATACAAAAATGAATTATGACAAAGGTGAAGGGAGACAAAATAGTACATTGGATGCTGCATTTAGCACAAAAAAGTCAACAGAATTTGACACATTAACGAGCGCTCCATAGCAGGTTCACTGCTACAGGGCGCAGCGCTGCACAGTATCACGTATATATACGTTATTCTGCACTTCCAGGTAGGAGGGGAGCTCGCACTGCTTCTGCTGTGATTTGTCACAGCAGAAGCCACTCAGCGGGTGCTGGCAAATGGATGTCTGCCGGCACCCGCCGATCATAGAGAAAACACACAGAATGGAACTCTGCCTTTGTAAACAAGGCAGAGCTCTGTTCTGACAGGGGGGAAGTAATGGATTTTCTTTCCTTGCAAAGCAGGGAAAAAAATCCATCACTTTCCTTAGCAAAAGCACCTTACACTGTGTACACAAAAACACTGCCTAGGCACACATTTAACCCTTTGATCACCCTAGATGTTTAACCCCTTCCCTGTCAGTGTCATTAGTACAAAGAAAGTGAATATTTTTAGCACTGATCACTGTATTAGGATCAGTGGTTCCCACAAAGTGTCAGTGTCTGATCGTCCACCGCAATATCGCAGTCCTGCTAAAAGTCGCTAAATGCCGCCATTGCTAGTATAAAAAATAAATAAAATAACAATTCCAGTATATATTCAATAGTTCGTAAACGCTATAATTTTTGTGCAAATCAATCAATACGTTATATAAATCCTGTATAATAATAATAATAATAATAATAATAATAATAAAACGTTTTTTTTTGTTTTGTTTTTTTTTTACCAAAGACATGCAGCAGAATACATATTGGCCTAAAATTATGAAGAAATTAGATTTTTACAATTTTCTTTTACTGGATATGTTTTATAGCAGAAAGTAAAAAGTATTGTATTTTTGTTTATAGCGCAAAAAATAAAAAACTCAGAGGTGATCAAATACCACCAAAAGAAAGCTCTATTTGTGGGAAAAAAAATGACATACATTTTATTTGAGTATTGCGTTATTGTCAGTTAAAGTAATGCAGTGCCGTATTGCAAAAAATTGCCTGGTCATGAAGGGGGGTAAATCTTCCAGAAGTCAAGTGGATAAGGAGCGATATAAACATGGTTTCTAATTATTGCATATGCAATGAGAGATGTCAAATTTGAAGACTATAAACATAAACATACATATATTTTTATGTCACAAATGACTTTGCGCCATTGCAACAAACTCTGATGCTCATGGAAGATGGTATTTACCCCCAGCTACCTGTTCCCAAAAAGCATGGATCATGCCTCACACAGCTTGGTCCACTGTGTAATAATGCCAGTGTGATCAGAACACTATTTTCTTGGGTACTCAAGGCCAATTTCTATTTACACCTAGGCCTAACAATATTTCCCAATGAGGAGCTGGCAGCAGCTCAAGCCCTGACAGCAAACAATGTCATCTTGTTTGCCTAAGAGCACAGCACTATACAGAAAGTTTATCCAGACATAAGAAGTTAAAACACATTTTAAAATGATTTGCCGGACATTCAGCCAAAAAAAAAAAAAACACATAAAATGAATATACTATATATAATATTTAGCAGGTATTTGCTTGAAGCACATTTAGTTTGGCTACAATCACACAACTGCTGCAGCTTACCAAACAGCACAAATACAACCATAACATGAAGGGTGAATGCCATCAAATAATCATAGAGCTGTTCCAATTTTAGGATTTGTCTGTGAATGCCCAGATGAATCATTTTAAAGCCTAAACCCAGAAATAATGAATTGAATAAATATATATATAATCTCATGAACTGCGCTGCACTTTGGTGATAACACTGACTCCAGGAATATGACAAAAACAACCCTGGCAGTGGGGCCACCCTTAATGCAATAGTCACATGAGCTTTAGGTTTAGCTTTATGTCTAGGGGTGCACAAATTAGAAATACCTTACTTCTGGCTCTGGCAGGCTCCCTCAATCCATAGGACCGGTCCCCCATGGCCTCCTCTCTAAGGTGCTTCTAAGCCAAAGAAATACACTTCCTCTCAATTTTAGTGTAAGCACCTATATATGATGTCATTTGGTATTTTGTACAAAAGTCTTTGGGAAGTATAGCACTTTGGAAGTTTATAGTGCATTTTATTCCCAAATGCTTTAGAGCTGTAAAAGGACTGAGAAACATGTTACAGATCAAAGAGTGAGAGTATGTCATAACTTTCATCTACAAGGCATTCACAGACATACAATTTACATTTCATGTAAATATTTTATGAAATGGTTTATTTATTGTTGCTCGCCCTGCTATCCTAAATGGGATTTTTGTGCTTACCATGAAAACCTTTTCTCTGAGCCAGTTGAGAGGCACACGAATTTAGATATTGTTGTTATACTTCCATCTACAGGAGAATGGACACTGGCAAACTAAAAATTGCCCAGGAGAATACCCCCTACTTTCAGCATCCTTCAGATTTGTGCCAAATCAATCCAACAGAGGGGAGGGCAACAGAGCAACAACCTCCAACAGGCCCAATCAAAACCGAACGGGGGGATTGACAGCAGTCCAAAGACTGCTTGAAGGACCTGGGGAGGCCGAGCTCCTAACCCCAAGAGGAAGCAGACAACAACCAAAGGTCAGGAAGAGAAGGATCACTGTCAGAGGAGCATAACTCCAAATGGTAATAGACACCACAACTTAAATCAAGGGCACAGCTGGTTGATTTTAACCCACCAAAACAAGTGGAATGATGAACTCCCCTAAAGGAAAGAAACGACCCACAGCCTGATGTGGTCAACAAGGGATGGGTTCAAAACCCTCAAAAGGTACCTAATTAAACACAGGTCATGATAAAAATGAACAGTTGGTTAAGTAGGAATGACCTAGGCCCTAATACCCCTGATCTCTTATGATCAAGGCATCAGAGCCCCTATGCCTTCAGTGTCTGCTAGACAAGGCAGATCAAGGCAATGGGAAACCTTAATTAGCAGGAACACAACAGCCTGAAAAGTGCAGTGACTCCTCAGTTTGCCAGAGTCTCAGAATCAAATGACTGAAGGTGAGGGTGCAAGAATACCTTTAGAAAAGTAGGCAAGGGGAGAAAGACTGACTCTGGTATCAGATTGGTGAGTTGGAAATGACCAAATGGTCTTAGGATAGCTGAAAATATCCTCCTTGGGAAGTGGAAAATACCTCTGAAGCAACCACAGAGAAATCCTGCTGAACAGCAATTCTATCTATCCCTGGTATCTAGCCAAAAGTCTAGAGATGCTCCCGAACTTTGACATTCAGCAAAGCATTAGCATCTGTGCAGCAAGGAACAGGAGATAACCACGAGCATAGACCTGGCCGATTTTCAAAAAAGGCAAGAAACCTAAAGAAACCTAAACCTAAATCCTCCACACATGCCAGGGTCCTGGGTGTAATCCTTGACTCTGACCTCTCCTTCAGCCCCCATATCCAATCACTGGCTAAATCCTGCCGCTTTAACCTCCGCAACATCTCCAGAATTCGACCCTTCCTGACTAATGACACCACAAAGCAACTTATTCACTCCTTGATTATTTCCCGCCTCGACTACTGCAACTCTCTCCTTAATGGCCTACCCTTAAGCAGGCTATCCCCCCTTTAGTCTATTATGAATGCTGCTGCTAGACTAATACACCTCACTAATCGATCCGTGACTGCTGCTCCTCTCTGCCAATCCCTTCACTGGCTTCCCCTACCCCACCGTGTAAAACTCAAAATGCTAACCATAACATACAAGGCCATTCACAACATCGCCCCCATCTACATCACCAACCTCATCTGCAGATATCGCCCAAATTGCCCCCTCCGCTCCTCCCAGGACCTCCTGCTCTCTAGCTCCCTTGTTACCTCCTCCCATGCTCACCTTCAGGACTTCTCCAGAGCCTCTCCCATCTTCTGGAATTTCCTGCCCATGTATGTCCGTCCGATCAGCCCCTACCCTGTCCACCTTTAGGAGATCCCTGAAAACTCATTTATTCAGGGAAGCCTATCCCACAACCACATAACTGTCCCTGAGCCACCCCATCAAATCATTCTTTGCAGCTATTACCTTTTGTACCACCACCCCCTCCCTTTAGAATGTAAGTTCTACGAGCAGGGCCCTTTTGTATTGAACTGTACTGTAATTGTGTTGTCCCCCTTATACATTGTAAAGCGCTAAGTAAACTGTTGGCGCTATATAAATCTCATATAATAATAATAAAGCCTTGCTCTTAAAGTGGAGTTGCACCCATTTCTGTGTTTATTAAAAGTCAGCAGCTACAAAGTGTAGCTGCTGACTTTTAATAAACATCATGTTCTGCGGTCCAGCGATGCGGCCGCCTGAAGCCTCGCTTCTCTCCTTCTCCTCTCCGCAGCGCCGGCATTGCAAGTGTGGGCACCCGGCTGTGACAGCTTGTGGCTTCACAGCCAGGTGCGCACTGCGCGTTCTGAATGGCTGGGCAATCTTCTGGGACCTGCGATGTGTCCCAGAAGATTACAGGGAGGGAGGGGAGAGAGGAAAACTTGCCATGAGCGAAAGTTGGAGCTGGGTAACCTGTCAAATTTAGGTACCCGGTCCCCCCCCACTCCGAAAAAAAACGACATGCCAAATGTGGCATGTCAGGGGGTCAGGAGTCCTTAATGCGGAAGTTCCATTTTTGGGTGGAACTCTGCTTTAATAGGTCCATTTTCCTTGATGGATTTGGAGCCTAAGTGTAATTGGTCCATCACATGGGTGTACAGTACACTTGCACTTCTCTGACTCACATGCTTGTTGTGGATTGCTGACTCAAAGTATTAAAGCTTGTGGGTCAGGGCATGGCTGAGCAGTGGATGTAGCCGCCGTGTCCTTCATCCTCTCCGCTGAGACTCCCTGCTATTAACCTGTGGACACACACCATACTTACCCAATTGGTTTTGCATTGACACCAGCGGCTCTAGTTATGGATAATTCTAAGATATCCCTGTTCCCAGACTTTTCTGCAGAACTTCAAAAGCAACATGTAAAAATTCACAGGCATCAAGAGAAGGCTCCGAGAGCTGTACCTGCAATATGCAATGTTGTATCCTGCCAGCTTGAGAGTTGTGGCACAGGGAGAAGTCCACTTTTTTGACCGCCCTACCCTAGCAACACAATGGCGCGACAGGTCACTTAGTAGCCGTCCGGCCGCCACCTGAATGGGTAAAGTTTTAAATGTCCTGTTTTGATCAAGGTTTTCAGACCCACTTTCCTTCATGCTGAGGCGGATCTTGGGGAATTTTTCCCTCTATCTATATTTAAATATTAAGCTACACTTTCTGCTGTAGTGAAACTCTACCACCATTCTGAGTTTCCACTGTTTCCCCCGGATGGAGGTGCCATGTGGAATAACTGTTCCGACACTACGATGGTTGGGGGGCCCTGTTGGCCCCACGTTTTTTTTTTATTTCTGTTTTCGTTTTGTCCTACTATTTTATTCTAATGACCCAAAGTCTTATTTCTGTTGTGGAGCAGTTATCCTCTATAATTTCTTCTCTGGTGCTGTTTTCTCTGTGGGGGAAACTGTTCATGAATGCCTAGCCATACCAATACTGCATAAATGGGAAGGGGATTATTATAAATAAGAACACTATGGATATATGTAGATACTTTCCTCAAGGCCGCTACTTTGCGAATACTGTCCTGAAATGTCAGGGGACTTAACAATCCAGTGAAGCGCTTGGCAGTTTTCAGGACTGTCAAACAATTAAAAGCAGCAGTTCCTTCAAGAGACTCATTTGCCTCCCAATCCTACAAACTTTTCAACCTGAATGTTTAATGCCCAATTTCAATCAACTCACTCCTCATACTCTAGGGGGGTGAGTATTCTCATCCGCCAAGGAATTTAATTCTCCTGTTCACAATCCATTATAAACCTGAAAGGTTGCTATTTCTGCAGTGTAATATATATGGTTTGTCTTGCATAATTACGGGTGTCTACATCCCTCCACCATTCTCATCCAAGATCCTCAAATCCCTAGAAAACTTTATGGCCAGTTTCTCTGGTGTACCCGTTGGCGGTTGGAGACGTCAGTAATTTTCCGGATCCCTTATGTGATGAATTATCAGTCTCCCCACTCGTCCACTCCGTTAGTGGAGGACCTACCCCCTTTGCTCGTTTACTTGTGGAACTCGGATTAATGGATGTGTGGCCTAATACCCAAACTCTAAACAGTTTTCACACTACTCTGCTATTTATGGAGGTCTATCTAGAATTGACATAGGGCTGGGCAACGAAGCGCTACTTCTACTTCCATTGTTGGCTTCCTCTAATTATGAGGGCAGGCATATTTCTGATCATTCACCGTTTTGGGTAGAGACGTTTTGGGGCTTACATAGTCAGAGTTTTTCGCACATTTTATGTTGATCTATACTCCTCTAAAGTGCAACCTTCCAACTCTGAAATTGATGATTTCATTGATAGCTGCTCGCTGTCCTACTTGTCAACTTCGGATGCCAAGCTGTTAAATGCCCCACTGACAGAGGAGGAACTCTCCTTGGCTTTGCAACAATCTCATAATGTTAAATCACCAGGGGCGGGCAGACCCCCCACCCAAGGTTTACAAGAAGTATGCTGACATACTATTACCCTTACTTTTAAAAGTTTACAATGATACTTTCCAGTCTGGGGTCCTACCTGCATCCACGAATGAAGTTGAAGTTATTGTGCTATTGAAACCGGGGAAGGATGCTTTGCTGCCTGACTCCTATAGGCCTATTTCTCTCCTTACAACGGATGTCAAACTATTAGCAAGGGTATTGGCATCCAGACTGGCAAAGGTGGTGCATAAACCAGTTCATAGGGACCAATTAGGGTTCATTCCCACTAGATCTACAGCCCAAAACCTCAGAAGGCTCTTTCTTAATTTACAAATACCAATGAATAATCCTGGTAACCAAGCTATTTTCTCTCTAGATGCAGCTAAGGACTTCGACATTATTGAATGGCCTTACCTGTGGGCAGTGTTGGAATGAATGGGGAATTATCAGAGCCTTTTACACTTTATAGGGGCACTGACAAGGGTGTCCACTTTCACTCCTCATTGCATTGGCCTTGGAACCCTTAGCATCTAGGATATGGACAGAAGACAATATAGTTGGGTTTCAGCGGAGCACAGGAAGAGATGTAGTATCCCTGTACGCTGATGACACCCTACTATATCTGGGAGATACTCAGGGTTCCTTACAGGCTGTTATGTCCATTATTGTAGCTTTTGGCGACCTCTCAGGTTTTTCCATTAATTGGAACAAATCGTTTCTCATGCCATTAGACAAAATTGTCTGTTCCATTACCTAAATGTGCTCGGTCAGTGCAGATTGTTTCCCATTTTCACTATTTGGGCACGCAGGTCTCCCCTAACCTTCCTTGAGATATAGAATTAAACTTAATTCCATTAATCCAAAAAATTTTGGGACAGATGTACCACTCGGTGTAAGGTACCACTGTCAATGGTGGGTAGAATAAATCTCATAAATATGGTATGGGGCCCCCAGTTATATATATTCCACAATGCTCAAATTTGGATACCTTGTAAATGGTTCCTAGAACCATATAGATTCTCAATTTAGGGAGCTAATATGGCGCAAAAAAACGCATGTATAAGCTTAGCTACCCTGCAATATGGTAAAGACCAGGGAGGCATGGCTGTTACACACGCTAGAGTTTATCTTGCATCTCAATTGTAGCAACTAGGGGCTGGGGGGCATGTAGACTCATGTGATCCGATCTGCAAAATTATTACACCCCAAGGAGCAAATGCACTTTTCTGGAGGCAGGATTTTCACATTTAAAAGCTACAGAAGTGATAGTCCTAGTGCAAACTTTGTGGTCATATATTAAAAATAAGCTGGGAATACAGGGGTTCTTACTCCAGACCCCGTTTAATGGTTTAATTCTAACTATCAGGAAGTGCTTAAACTAGAGGGATTCCAGGATTGGGAAAGGGCAGTAATACACTACATCTCTCAATTATATAATGGATCGATTCTCAAATCCTTTTCAGATCTACAAACCAAGTTTGTCCTTCCCCCAATTTTTTAAAATCTACAATTATGACACGCCCTACAATCACAGTTGAGATTCTCCTGGAGAGGCATAAAAAAGCCATGATCTCTAAAGGCTATTCTATTCTCATTAACCACTTGCTTACTGGGCACTACTGCCCAGACCAATTTTCAGCTTTCAGCGCTGACTCATCTTGAATGACAATTGCGTGGTCATACAACACTGTACGCAAATTAAGTTTTTAGCATTTTTTTTCCCACAAATAGAGCTTTCTTTTGGTGGTATTTAATCACAGCTGGGATTAAATTGGAAAATTTTGAAAAAAACAACAACTTATGTTTCATAGTTTGTTGTAAATTTTGCAAACAGGTAATTTTTCTCCTTCATTGATATGCGCTGATGAGGCGGCACTGGTGGGCACTGATAGGCGCAGTTAAGGTGGCACTGATAGGCACAGATAAAGCGGCACTGATGGGGACAGATAAGGCGGTACTGATGGGCACAGATAAGGCAGCACTGATGGCCACTTATAAGATGGCACTGATAGGTACCCCTGGTAGGTGACACTGATGGGCACTGATGTGCAGCACTGATAGGCAGCACTATTGCCTACTGCTAGGTGGCACTGGCAGGGGGCACAGGTGGGCACTGAGGAGCTGGCGGCAGCTTGCTGTGATCGGGACTGATGTCTTTCTCACAGCCAGTGGTGATCAGATTTTTTTTTTCTCCTATCGCTGTCAGAGCGAGGAGAAAAAATAGATGATTACAGTGCTCTGCTGACATCACATGATCAGCTGTCATTGGCTGACAGCTGATCACGTGGTAAGGGGTCGGGATCAACCCCTTACTCCGATCTGTGATCCAGCGAGTCTCATAGACTCGCTGATCACAGAGTGTGCCATGCGTGCCGGCCGCTCCGGCATGAGAGGACGTCAATAGATGTACTCCCGGCAAAGCAGGTCCACGCTGTAGCCGTCATTCGGCTATAGCGCGGATCTGAAGAAGTTAATGCCCTTCAGAACCCCATCACATTTCCCTGTAGGAAAGGTTGGGAAAAGGATATAGGTGCTATTGACGGTGAGACTTGGGAACTCTGTCATCTGCCCCGTTGGTCTCAGTATCAGCATCTCAAAAGCTTTCTCATATTTATTTACTACACAGAGTTTATAGGACACCGGTCCAGTTGCATAGATGGGGGAAACGGAATACCTCATTCTGTGCATCTCAAGATCATTCACATGATCTTGAAATGCCCTAAATTATTGAGAAACTGGACAGTTTTTGGAAACATTCTCACAAGTGTATAAGTTTAGTATTTTAGGAGACCCTGTTGTGTGTCTGTTGGGTGCCCTGGAAGAGGAATCCATTAACACCACAAGCTCACACTGTGTTTCTTAGACTGCTGTACACTGCTCATAAACTGATTGGCCAATACTGGATTGTCTCCCGGGTATCCACCTGACAGGCAATGGGTGGAACAGGTAAATAATTTGCTAATACGTGAAAAGCTGACCCATCAACATAGAAATGTTTCCCGTAAATTCTACTCTATGTGGCAGCTGTGGTTGGATATTCCTGGCCTTGCAAGGAATGCAAGACTTTTGATGATGGTTCTGATCCAGGTATTGTAGCTGCATAATACAATTGTCCAAATGGGTTGCACTTTGTTTTTGTTTTTTTTACTATTTTCTTGATTGGTTTGGTTCTTCTTTAATACAGTTTTTTCTTCCCCCATGTCATTTTGTGTATAATACTATTTTGTCAGTTTGAGATATATGGGTATATGTCACTACTATCTAAAAAAAAAAAAAAAAAAAAAAAAAAAAAAAAAAAAAAAGGGAAAGAAATGTTTGTTTTCTTTTTTCGTAATGTTTCATATTTACATACTTTTGGTTGGTATAGTTATAATGTACCTTACTCGCTGATGTGTATTTACTGACATGTATCTAAAGACTCATGCAATAAACATACTCTTCTTGATTCCAAAAAAAAAAAGGCTTGTGGGTCAAAATGATAGCCAGGACAGCATTGCTTGCCTGTGAACTTCCTAACACAATGGGGGAGATTTACTAAAATACAGAATCTGATGCAGCTGTGCATAGTAACCAATCAGCTTCCAGGTTTTATTGTCAAAGCTTAATTGAACAAGCTGAATTTAACAGCAGATTGGTTACTATGCACAGCTGCCCCAGATTCTGTGTGCACCATTTTTAGTAAATCTCCCCCACAGTTTCTCAACTTCTTAAAGCATATTGTATGAAGGACAACAGTTGGCAGCAGGGGCGTCGGGAGGTCATGGCTAGGGGTGGCTGAAGCCCCGAATGTGACCCCGAAAAGCCCAGAGTTACAGGCATGCAGCTCTCCATTGCAAGCCCCGAGCAGTGAGCGCCGGGACCGATCTGATCCCGAGTGCCGTCGAGTTTGGCTGAGTGCCATAGCAGGTCCCGCCTTCTGGAGCCTGCAACGCCTATGATGGATGTCCTACTGGTCCAATGCCGGGACCACGGGACGTGTGACATCATACACACTGCATGCTCCAGAAGGTGGGAATTACAATGCGGCCGCCGCGCCACATCCCCACTCGGCGCTCGGGCGGGCCGCTCTCCTCTCCTCCTCGGCTCCTCCTCTGACTAACTGACTGGCTGCTGTGACACTGCACACCACGGCTGAGTTAGGTCAGACAGTGTATGTAAATGTTAGTGTATGTGGGTCAGGCAGGTCAGTGTAGGTAGGTCACTACCATCAGTGTAGGTAGGTCACTACCGTCAGTGTAGGTAGGTCACTACCGTCAGTGTAGGTAGGTCAGTGTATGTAAATGTCAGTGTATGTAGGTCAGGCAGGTCAGTGTAGGTAGATCAGTGTAGGTAGGTCACTACCGTCAGTGTAGGTAAATGTCAGTGTATGTAGGTCAGGCAGGTCAGTGTAGGTAGGTCAGTACCGTCAATGTAGGTAGATCAGTGTAGGTAGGTCACT
Source organism: Lithobates clamitans (assembly GCA_037952925.1). Taxonomy (NCBI): domain Eukaryota; kingdom Metazoa; phylum Chordata; class Amphibia; order Anura; family Ranidae; genus Lithobates; species Lithobates clamitans. The sequence goes on along the minus strand of JBBGZY010000019.1, from coordinate 2,935,642 downwards.
ACCGTCAGTGTAACTAGGTCAGTGTAGGTAGGTCACTACCGTCAGTGTAGGTATTAGGGGTGCAACGGATCAAAAAACTCACGGATCGGATCGATCCTTGGATCAGAGCCACGGATCGGATCATTTTCGGATCAGCAAAAAAAAAAAACAAATCTTGTTACACCCAGCGGAGTTTTAGATTTAAAAGCTATTTTCAACACAAAACCAAGCTTATATGCATAAATACAGTATTTGTAGATCGGACAGACTGTTTAGATGTTAGATTTTAAAAGCAACAGCAAACCTGCTGACCTTACATGGTTGCTAATGTGACAGAACACCTCTGATTTTCACATTTAACATTAAATGTGAAAATCAGAGATTTTCTTCACATGCCTTCACATGCAACACTGTCCCAACAAATGAACTATAGGAAAATTGCGTGAGAGGTATGATCTGTTGCTTTGTGTCATTCAATTTGGGATAAAAAAGGGTTAACTCATTATAGGTACTTATAAAGTGCCATCAATTTACGTATTTACATATACATTGTACATTCACATCGGTCCCTGCCCTCAAGGAGCTTACAATCTAAGGTCCCGAACTCACATTCATACATACACATATTATATGAATAAACATTAGCATACCCCTGAACCAACATTAGAAGACAGAATGAGATACTGGGTATGAATGCAGAATTATCATCTTAGTGCAAGAAGTCATATGTCCTCAATTTATTTCTTCACAGGAAACACTCTGAGACCCTTTCTTGATACCAATAATGAAATCTACTGTCACAAGTTTACTAATGCATTGGAGTACTGAAGCCATCAATTGGTATTTGCAAGACACTGATTCAAGACCTGTCTGGGTTATGTCTACTGGCTCTTTGCTTTTTAATGCATCAATGCATTGTTTATATACAAGTGGAAAACTTTCCTTCTTAGCTTTGTAGATATGTTTGGGAATACATAAGAGGGCTTCTCCAAAAACAGTACAAACCATTGCGAGCTCTGCCTCCTGGCACGTTTTGGCAAAATTGTGGAGATGATGATGCAATAACATTTCAAATACCCCCCTACTTGGTAATACTAGTCCAATATTTGTATACTTATTTGTAGATATAGTCTGCTTATGTGAATTGACATCTGCAGGCAATTTTGATTGAAAACTCACTGAACACCTTAACCATTGTGCAGGTTCTGCTTCCACTGCTTGCTGAATGCTTTGTTCTGGCTGATGTAAACACATATGAAAACCTGTACATAACTGGGAACATGTTCTTAAGCTGTATGTTGGTTCTGGTAATGTTGGTTCTGAAATGTCTCCTGGTACATTGCATGTGCACTGCATAGGAGTGTATTGATCCATTCTTTGCAGATGGCAGTCAGAACAGTCTGAGTCATTCTGGCAATTGCTACAAGTTACTCTTTGTTCTTCCACCAACACTCTTCTATTGGGTAAACAAAAGTCTGGGTTATTTAGTGGCAGTTCCCAGCTGGCATCTACTGGCTGGAATAACTGTTTAAGCATTTTAAAAGCACCATGAAAAGAAGAAGCAATCTGCTCACTCAGACCTCTGACGGGCCCATACAACACAATGCTGTGTGGCTTGAAGGCCAATGAACCACTGAAAACAAGATGTACATACTTTTTGTCGCCAATTAAAATGGGCTGACAAGTCTTTACCAGAAAAGAGTTATTCTGAAGATGATCACTGAGCACTGTAGACACAGGCGTCACCCCAGTGGCTGTGCAAAGCAGATCAATCTCTTCTGGTGGTATACATTCTACTATAGATATGCCATGCAGTCTAGCATAGAAAGAAACCATTTCATGTTGTTTAACAACAGATAAAATGAGCTTGATTTTATTAATCTGAAATTGCTTCATTATATTTTCGGTCCTTTGCTCTAAATACTGCTGGGAAATCTGTAGCTGAATCTGTGAAGAAACAACAAAGCCTATGCCTGATGCAGAAAGAGACTGATGGATTTGATCTGTCACTATAAGCGCTTGCAGGTCTCCCTCTACTGGACAGTATACAGAAAAATCTCGGTGAAGTACCAGGCCTGGCAGAATCCTGGAATTTTCAACTGAAAATCCTGGAGCTTGTGTGTGAAGCTCAGAGAAGAATTTGTCCACAAAGCTCATTACTTCCGGAATGTCATCAACACAAGTTAAACATTCAAATAGAAAATCACAGGCCAGTCTACTAAGGAAACCCTGGTTGTTACATGTATTTCTTCCACAAAAGTACGTATCCAGTGTTTGTTGCAGAGAAGCTCTGCACAATGTAACGTTTCCTTTCTGGTTTGTGTACATGGAAAGAAAGTGTGGTCTTAGGCACTTTTTTATGATAGGCTCCAGAACTGTGGTCTGGAAAATCAACAGCATATCGCTTATTCTTCTTAACATCGGACATTTACTTTTATATCTCACTTTCCCTGCCGAATCCCCTGATAAAATGAGATCCTCGTTTTTATCAGTTGTTCTCTGGATTTCTCTGAGAAGAGCACACAGCAGTAAAACAAATGATTTCACGCCATCTCCGGTAACACTGTAATGATTGGAGGCACAGTTCACAATTATTCTAAGGAAAAACAAAATCAAAACAGGTAACTTTGCATGTGGTTATTGTATGTGAATAAAACGTTTTTCTTTATGCATCATCCATCTTCAGTCACAGCAATATAATATATCATATCATATAATAAATATATAATACACATAACAGCAAAAGTAGAAAAGGAACTAAATAGACTGAATTCAAATGGCCAACAATACAGAACACAATATAATGGTATGTGACATTTCCCTTTTTATAGATTCTGCTGAATTAAAGTGCAACTTTTAGTCAGAAAATTAAAGTGATTTTAAAGTCTTGTTTTTTTAAAGTTTAAAATAACAAACATGTTATACTTACCTGCCCTGTGCAGTGGATTTGCACAGAGCAGCCCGGATCCTTCTCTTCTCGGGTCCCTCTTCGGTGCTCCTCGTCCCTCCCTCCTGTTGAGTTCCTCCACAGCAAGCAGCTTGCTATGGGGGCACCCGGGCCGAGTCACAGCTTCCTATGTCCATTCAGACACGGAGCCGTGGCCCGGCCCCCTTTGTCTCCTGATTGGCTGGCTGACTTTGATTGACAGCAACGGGAGCCAATTGCGCCACCCTCCTGTCTCAGCCAATGAGTAGGGGGGTCCCGGGCAGCCAAGACACTCCTACAACATTGCTGGATCTTGATGGTCCACAGGTAAGTATTTGGGTGGCTGAGGGGGGCTGCTGCACACAGAAAGCTTTTTATCTTAATGCATTAACCACTTCAGCCCTGAAAGAATTTACCCCTTTCCTGACCAGAACAATTTTTGAGATTCGGCACTGCGTCGCTTTAACTGACAATTGCGCGGTCGTGTGACGTTGTACTCAAACAAAATTGACGTCCTTTTTTTCCCACAAATAGAGCTTTCTTTTGGTGGTATTTGATCACCTCTGCGGTTTTTTATTTTTTGCGCTATAAACAAAAAAAGGGCCACAATTTTGAAAAAAAAAAAAATGCATAATTTTTTTACTTTTTTGCTATAATAACTATCTCCCAAAAATATATAAAAACATTTTTTTCCTCAGTTTAGGCCGATATGTATTTTTATTATTATTTTTTTTTTTTACTAGTAATAGCGGCAATCTGCAATTTTTATGATGACTGCGACATTATGGCAGATACATTGGACAATTTTGCTTCCAGCAGCACATAAGCCGTGAGGGGAGAATTCAACTGCTCCACATCCAGGGCCGAAAGCTGCGGTATTTGGCATCGTTCAAGAAAAGAGTCAATTTCTTCTATAGTAGGTGAGACCTTAGAGGAGTACACATCAGCATAGAAATCTCTAAACGTGGATAGAATATCTGTGTGAGAGGAAACCAGGATCCCCGAGGAATTAGTGATTGCCTCTATATGGGACGATCCCTTCTGCAATCTCACCATCATAGCAAGCATATGGCCTGTGGTTTCCCCTTCCTCAAAATATTTCTGTTGAAGGAAGAACCTTTTATTTTCCGCTTTCGTTAGGACCAAATGCTTAGCTATGTGTTGAGCTTCATGCCAAATTTTCTCAGTATGTTCAGAGGGGGAGTCAACAAAAGCAGACTCAGCCCTCTCAACTTCCTTTAGCGCAGATTGCTCCCAAGTCTTGGTCCTGGTCTTGATGGCACTGATAGACTTAATGAATTGGCCTCTTAAATAGGCTTTTAGTGTATCCCAGAAAATTCCAGGACTAGCCGTAGGTTTGTTGAACCTAATAAATATAGTCAGGTTGTTGTAAATAGGGTCAGGGTTAGGAAAGAGTGACAACCAAATAGGGTTGAGTTTCCAGCAAACCCACTTGGATACTCCAGACGTTAGGATCTCTTTACACAGGGGGGAATGGTCAGATATTTTTCTTGCCTTGTAACGTGAGGAAGTTACATTGGACAATTTTGACACATTTTTGGAACCATTGGCATTAATACAGCGATCTGTGGGATTAAAAATGCATCGCTTACTGTAAAAATGTCACTGGCAGTGAAGGGGTTAACACTAGAGGGCGGTGAAGGGATTAAATATGTTCCCTGGGAGGCGATTATAACTGAAGGGGGAGGGACTAACTACAGGAAGTGACAGATCGTGGTTCCTAGCTAATAGGAACACACGATCTGTCACTCCTGTCGAAACAGAACAGGGAAGTGTGTGTTTACACACACTCGTCCCTGTCCCGTGTCTTCTGGTCACGATCGCTCGTGGCCGACGGTCATCGTGACCATTGGCCACGAGCATCGGCACCCCCGATGTGCAGCGGGCGTGCACCTGCTATCCGGACCTCGCGAGATCACATACAGTAACATGGTTTCATGCAGGGGATCCAACCTGCCGCAGTAAAACTGCGGCGGCTGGTCCGGAAGCGTTTTAGATTAAAAAAACTTCTGCCTTTACAATCACTTTAAAGAGGAAGTAAACCTGCAAGTAAAAACATAATGTACTAGTATGCATCGCATACTAGCACATTATGTCCCACTTACCTGTAAACGAAGCCCACGATGTCCCCGCTTGAGGCCGCATCTTTGCCCGTCTTCCTTTCCGGGGCCGCGGACTCAGGCTCTGTGACTGACCGGAGTTGCGTGATGTCACTCCAGCGCATGCGCCGCCAGTCATGGCACTCGCTAGTGTAGAAAACGGCACAGAGGGGGCCGTATCATCACTGCACATGCGCCGATGACATCACTGGCGCACTACAAGGTAAATGTCTCCTAAATGGTGCACGTTTAGGAGATATTTACTGTACCTATAGGTAAGCCTTTTTATAGGCTGGTTATAGGTACAACTTCAGCATTGGGGGTTTACAACCACTTTAAGTTCTGCTAGATCACTTCAGGCTGGCCCATTTTGCAGGTTGTGATATGTAGAACATCAAAAATAAGTGCTTACTGTATACCGTTTTAAATCCAGCAATACACTGTCTCACCCCACTCTGCATATGCTCAGTTGTTCTTTAACTTGAGGCACAAAATTTGTAGAGGCCGATCTGCTGACAGTCTTAAAGCAGAATTAAAGGAGAAGTTTGCCTGTTAAAAAAAATAAATAAATGCACAACTTTTTGCAGGTAAAAAAAAAGTGCATTTATTTTTATTTTTTTTACTAGGAGCCTGGAAAGCATTGCACCCGCCATCAGCAGATCATGGGTGCTATGCAGAAGTCCTGCAAACTTCTCAGTTTATCAGTCTGCTTGTACCTTATATGGGCAGATAGATACACACTGACAGGAAGAATAAATGATCTACCAGAGTGCTCAACAGCGCCATGGTAGTTCATCGAAACTACAAGCCGACAGCCGCAAAGGCTGTCAGGAGTTGTAGTTTCCCATTCACAGAGGAATGTGAATAAATGACGTGGCTGGGCTGTCATGTTTTTTCAATGTCTGCAGCTGCAGGAACATGTTACATGTTCCACCCCAAATACGTGTGGAATCTGTAATATGTTCCAAATGTTGAACTTATCATTTAAACCCTCCTATCCTTTACAGCAAATGAAGCTGCTTCTGTTTGATCTGCAACTGCTATGATGCTGCACGTGTGATCAGTTATGACACCATCCATTTTATGGTTTGACAGTTTGGTTGAGGACACAAGCAAATCTGACAGCAATTCCGGCATTCCAGGAATGTAACTGTGTTTTGAAAATGTTAAATTGATGGGTTTTGTTACGCTTTATGATTTACTGCTGTTCAGGGGCTCTGGGCTTCAACAAAATGGCAGCCTCCAGCAAAAAGAAACTGGAGCAATGCTGGATGCAATACACAGCACACACTAGATTTGGTAGCATAATTATTAATTTGAAATGTATGTTCCTCACTAAAGAAAATTATTTTTTGTCGAGTTGTTATGGGTAAAGTTCCACTTTAAAATAGTTACAACTCTTACACTCTCCCCTCCATAACATCACCCACCTTGCAACAGGGTGATCCAATAAGAGATACTCCAGTATTTTTTTTCCATCTTTGGTAATGATAAGCTCTCCAGTGGATTTAATAAAGAGAACCTGCCCCCCTTCTGGACCAAAACTGCGACATATCGTTTTCTCCAATGATCCAGCCACTTGTAGAATTTTAGATATGTCCAAATGCTTTGTATGCTGCAGCATTTTTTTTCTGTCAAAACAAGAAAAATAAGTTATATATAACCAATTTAAAGCTGATGTTTAGTAAACTTTTTATTTTTTTTATTTTTTTAGGAATACAGCACCAAATACATTAGTTACGTGTAACTGTTTGTATCACATATCCTGCAGGCTGCTGCCTCTTGTAACAATCTACCCTTCATGTTGCCTTCACAGCCCCTCAGCAGCTATCTGGTGCAGTATGTCATTCCGTCATTCAGAGACCCACAATGCATTGTGTTAAATGGAGAAAAAAATGAATAAATGACAGAATTTCACTGCCTAGTCACAGATCGTGTTGTATTGTGGGCAAATAGTGGTGAATGGGAAGCCAGCAGTGGTAGCCCCTGTTTCTCTCAGCAAAGGGCCCATTTAGCTCTGTTCATTGTGGTGTGCTGCAGTAAATTGTGAATGATATACATTAGTGCATTGAGGTGCTGTTCTATTTTAAGTGCATCCAAAGCATTAAGGCAAAGCATTTATGCACTGCAGCACCCCACAATGCAGCGCAGTAATGCACTAATGTTTGTTACAGTGCACTGCATCGGAAAAAAAACTGCACAGGTCCATATTTTGGTACATTGGCAGCACATTCAAGTGTTCACTAACACACTGCAACAGTTTGAATGGTTCTTAAGATCAAAAGCTTTTTATCACTTTTTGGAGACAGGATGGTAAAACGCCTTGCCAGGGGGTCCCACTGGGGCGATTTAGCTTCAATGCACTGTACACTAAACAGGAAGTAAGCAGAAATACCTGAAAGTGAGGAATTAAAGGATCAGTTCACCTTTCAGAGCATGTTACACGTTATACCCATAATTTGGATGCAATTTGTAACATGTTCCAGACCTGTCCCCCGCATCCCTGATCCCCCCCTCCCTGTGATGGCGGATAGGAAACAGTGAGTCCTTGTAAGTATTTTGGGATACACCTATCTATTTTCTCTTGGATAGGTTCCACTATATTCCACTAATATTATTTTATCATATCTTGTAGATATGTTATCAGCACCCGCCCCTGATGAGTGTGATACACGAAACGCGTCGGGAATTATTTTGGGATGCAGATACAAGCCCCCTTTCTACCATCTATTTTGGGCAACTTTTGGGCAATCTTGGGATGTTTCCCCACACCCCGATGACTTTCCTCACAATCTCTTTCCTTCTATTGATTATGCATTATAATTGGTCTCACTGTCTCATTTTGCTAGCATTGTTAACATATCTTTGTACCATTATGAACTCATCAGAATGTATTCACTGATCAATCAGACCACTGCGGGGCACTTGGCTACGATACCTGGATGTACCCTAGCTGCCTGTATTGCATGCACACTTTCATTAGTATGTGTGAACAAACATGAAATTACATTTATTACAATGTGTTTTACCCATGTGGTTTCTGTTATTGACATGTTTTTGACAACTTTTCCCATTGAATTGTCTTACAAGCACCTTCAGCACTGGAGCACATTTTATATTGGAGCACAGAACACTTTGTTACGCATGTTGATGTACTTTATAAGATTACTGACTGACTTTTGATTATGAGTGATTTGTGATTTTATTTTTTTAGTTATTTTATATATTTTTGCATTTTAGATACATTATATTAATAGTTATTGATGAATTGTATTTTCATTTATTTATTGTGCTGAATTTGCACAGCTTTTGCGCTTTTTTTTAATGAAATAGTGTCTCATCACATGTATTGTATTATTTATTGTAATTTAAGGAGGCAGTGCACTTTCTTTTGCAGCAACTTTAACGTTAACATAACCAAGCGTGAGGTTTTCTTTATAAATTAGCAAATAAAACCTGCTAACTCCCTCCAACCTCCCAACTCTGCTCAAAAAAAAAATGGTTTCACATACACTTTAAAACTGAACTCCAGGATAAGCACATATTTTGGTTTATTTACTAAACTGGAGATTGCAAACTCTGGTGCAGCTCTGCATAGAAACCAATCAGATTCAGGAGTTTTTGTTTTTTGTCAAAGATTTACTGAACAAGCTGAAGTTAGAAGTTGATTGGCTACCATGTCCAGCTACACCAGATTTTGCACTCTCCAGTAAATCTCCCTATTGTCTAAATACAGGAGGCATGTGTATTCTTACTTGGTGTGAACATTTCCTTTGTGTGCAAAACTTCTGTAATATAGACCTGTCACCACTGCTCTCTCTCTCCTTGCGCAGGGGGACTGGTCTTGTGTCCGCCCCCCTTCCCTGTAGATTTTTGAAGGTAGCCTCTAGTGGGTGGGCCTGCTAGGTCTCCGTTCTCTGCACAGGCTATACGTAGCACACTGATGATGCACAGTTCCTTTCACAAGGTAATATCAGGGTGCGCATAAAGTGGATTTACACTGATCAGCCATAACATTATGACCACTGACAGGTAAAGGGAATATCTCGCTAAAATGGCATTTGAAAATTGGTGGGATATATTAGGCAGCAAGAGAACATGTTGTTCATAAAGTCGATGTGGTTAAAGCAAAAAAAAGACAAAAACAATGGGCATCGCAGTTTGTTGTGCATGGGGCTGTGAAGCCCATGGTAACCCACGTCCACACCCAAAAGCTTCTACAATGGTCACATGAACATCAGAACTGGACTACGGAGCACTGGAAGAAGGTGGCCAGGTCTGATGAATCACGTTTTCTTTCACATCATGTGGATGGCCTGGTGCACGCGCGTAATTTACCTGGGGAAGAGATGGCACCAGGATGCGTTATAAGAAGGCAAGTCGGCAGAGGCAGTGTGATGCTTTGGGCAATGTTCTGCTGGGTCCTGCCATTCATGTGGATGTTACTTTTGTGTATATGCCTCAATGGGTAAGGGCTGTTTTAGCAAAAGGGGACGATACTGAATATTAAGCGGTTGGTCATTATGTTATGGCTGATCAGTGTATATCCTTTGTGGCTAATGAAGAATATAATTTATGCCCAGAGTTCAGCTTGCAGCAGCATGCATAAGAATGAAATATTTACACTACATAAAAACCATATCCAATAGTTATTAGAAAATTCACATCTTAACACAGAAGCAGTATGTCCAGATTACAAGATATCAAACTTTTTTTTTCAATCCAAACCTCAGCTGACAATCTGCCATGTTGTATAATGTTCCACAATATTACAAAAAAGCTGAATGCAAATTAGTTGAAGAATACATTTTGCAAAACATGAAAATGCTTTTGCAAACAAAAGCTTCATCTCTATGGTAATTATTTCAAAGACTGGAAGAGCAGCATCAGAACAGTGCTTCCACAGAGAACACTCATTCTTTATACAATTATAGCTCTTCCATCCCCATGGGCGCTGGGCAAAACAGCAGTGACATCAGAGAGAAGAGCGGCACACAATGCTCTACTTCTGCTAGCCACTGCTTTATTTCCCCAGAAAAAAAAAATATCTCCATGCATCTCCTGCAAAAGTGCTGAAAAACAAATGGGAGACAATATGATTGTGTGAATGGTGTCAAGTATAACAGCATACCTGCTCATTATTTTATTAATAGTTAATACTTCTGCCTTGCAGCATGAGAATATTTGGTTTGAATACTGGCCAGGACAAATCTGCATGGAGTTTGCATGTTCTCCCTGTGTTGTGAAGGTTTCCTCCAGGTACTGGAGTTTCCTGACACACCCCGAAGACATGCTGGCAGATTAACTGACATAACATGTTTTATATATTATGAAATTCTGTTATAAATCCAAAGTTCATACATCTTGAGCACAAGCTCTTCTACTAGCCACCAGCAAAACAATGCTAGGTATTCCTAGATACCTATTCTGGTAGCTCCTGAGGTCCCCCTTCCACTTCATTTACCGTCTGGGAGTGCAGACACAGGGCTTGTGGCTTTTGATTGAAACCTCAGCATATGACATGATAAATTACTACTCTTTGATATTCCTCCTGAAGATGTGGAATTGTTCACAAAACATACTGGGGGATCCTAAAGAGGAGCTCCAGTCTCCTCCAAAAAAAAAATGTAGCTGCTGACTTTTAATAAAAGAAAAATTATCTGTCCAGGGATCCAGCGATGTGCTGACCCAAGCTGATTCTTCAAATGGCTTTCGGTCCAGACACCGGCATCTTAGGTAAGGGAAACCAACAGTGAAGCCTTGTGGCTTCACAGTCAGTTTCCAACTGCACAAATTGTGCTTTGTGAATGGTCCCGCAGTCTACTGGGACCTGTGATGTGTCCCAGAAGGCTGCAGGGGGAAGGAGGGGGGGCAAACTTCTGCCCAGGATGCTGTGGAGATCTGACAGGAAGTGGGAGCGGGTACCTGTCAAAATCAAGTGCCAAATGTGCCAGTGGAGTGATGGGGGGGGGGGGGGGGGCGTGCAAGCAAATGTAACTTCCCCTTTAAGGTGAAATTCCTCTTTTATGCCCCGTACACACGGTCGGACTTTGTTCGGACATTCCGACAACAAAATCCTAGAATTTTTTCCAACGGATGTTGGCTCAAACTTGTCTTGCATACACACGGTCACACAAAATTGTCGGAAAATCCGATCATTCTGAACGCGGTGACGTAAAACACGCACGTCGGGACTATAAACGGGGAAATGGCCAATAGCTTTCATCTCTTTATTTATTCTGAGCATGCGTGGCACTTTGTCCGTCGGATTTGTGTACACACGATCGGAATTTCCGACAACGGATTTTGTTGTCGGAAAATTTTATATCCTGCTCTCAAACTTTGTGTGTCGGAAAATCCGATGGAAAATGTCCGATGGAGCCCACACACGGTTGGAATTTCCGACAACACGCTCCGATCGGACATTTTCCATCGGAAAATCCGACCGTGTGTACGGGGCATTAGTCCAATATATTTTATGTACATTTGTGAATGTGTGTTTATTTTGCAAGCAAAACAATGACTTTGTTAGTATAGATGTTGTTACAAGCCCTATATTGGGTATATGTTTTATATATAACACCATTTTAGGTGTATGTTATCTTTTTTATTCTTTTGTACTGAATAAAACGAATTGTGTTTCTCTAACAATTTTCCAATGATGTAGACTACCTCTGTACCTTAAAGATGAATTCCATGTATGGTATATTTTTAAATCCTTATTTAGCTCCAGCTTGGACCAAAGTAACTATGTATATACCATACCTGACTGATGCCCCAGCTACCCCAGTGATTTCCACTTGTTTCGGGTCCCGTGCTGAGCAGCTGGCCTGATGCATTGTGAACACAGGAGGGTCAGCTGCTCTGCACCATTCAGAAAATTCTTTGCATTATCTGAATGAATGCAAAGTGCTCATGATTGGAAAAGATGGAGAAGTGGGGCAGTGATGGTTCTCTGAATGGTGCCCATACTGAGCGGCCAACCTCCTGTGTTCAAAATGTATTGGGCCGGCCTCTCAGCACGGGACTCGGAAGCAAGTGGAGACCACTGCAGTTACAACAATAACCCATTTATTCTCAATAGTTTTTGGTTTTATGTTATTCAGGATAAGGTATGCCTTTGAAAGGAGAGTTGGTTGGAATTCACATGGCTTCTTTTTCCCAATATAAACTTACCTTTAAAAAATGTTTCCTCTGGAGTAATATGATCAATAGGCAACAGTAACATTCCTTGCTTCTATTAGCAGAAGGCGGGAATTGGCATATAGCCTGATGCATGTAGACGAAACAAACCAGGCATGCTCAGTAGAGGGCCCCGAACATAGGTTGTTGAAGGAGGAAAACAATTGTCAACCTAGCACAGGAAACAAGGATATATTAAGGATCCCCGGGTAATTTATTATTATAATGTACAGTAAAGCTATGAAAATGGAGCCTAATGCTACTGTGTATATATTGTGACAACCTTGCAAAGGAAAGTTTATCTTTCAGGAAAGACACTTTAAAGCATATCTAAACTCAAGAACAAATATTGATGATATTGCAGCTTAAAAGCAGAACATTTAGCTTTAACAGTTTAACAATGAATGTTCTTTCACAAAAGAACATAAATTATATTAATACTTATGCTACCAAAATGAGTGTGTGCTGTAAATTGCCTCCTTCATCGCTCCAGTTTCTTTTTGCCCAAGGCCTCCATTTTGTTAAAGCCCAAAGCAGTCACTTGTTTACTGAGAAATCGCCCCCTCTCCTTGGTTTAAAAAACTACAGGTATATATGTCTGTAATTAAAATGTGTGCATTTCCATTTGATTGTATGCCTTGGCTCAGCTACAGAGGAAGGCTGACAGAAATTTTACAGTACTGATGTTCACAGGCTGCCCATGGGGGAGAAAGAAGAGAATATCATGGAAAGAAAATAGGACACCACCGGCGCCTTGTAAGTTTAATTCTTTTGTGTCTCTGGCAGCAAAATTTGTCCTGTCGCCTCTCCTGTTTTCTTTTCTCTCTCCCTAATATGTGTTCCCTCTGCACAGTCATCCTCATTCCTGCTGCTTCCTCCCCCTCAGCAGCCGTAAATCTTAAAGCTGTTAGCATATCAGCCTCTAGTTAGACTTCCTCACTACTCTGATTGGTGGCACAGTGCCGAGAACACAGGACAACTGGGGCTATGCAGAGCAGAATGAGACTATGTATTACAGGACTTTAAACAGTATAGGCACTTATTTTTTATGTTTTACCTGCTATACCTGCAAAAGGGGCCAGCATGAAGTAATCAGGACTTAAAGTAGAACTATAGGTAACGTTTTTTTTCATTTTGGATAAAGCAAGGGAGGGTTATAACCCCTGTCGGATTTTTTTCGCCATCTGTGTCCTGTTGCAGAGATTTCCCTTCATTGCCAAACAGGAAGTTAGAGGACATCCCTGCAAATTAGGGGAATTTCTTGGGGACCCCCAGATCACCAGAACTAGTGTCCCCATTGGAAGATTTCCCCTCTATTACTTTTCTGGGGACAACCCAAACTGTAGGATTTTCTTTTATGTTCAATGATAATGGTAAACAGTATATATATATATATATATATATATATATATATATATATATATATATATATATATATTGAAGTGCCCTAATGGGGACATACACAGTAATTAAAACCGACCAGAGCTCTAATCCCTCACCCCTCTGTCCAAAACTATATATATATATATATATATATATATATATATATATATATATATATATATATATATATATATATATATATATATATATATGTTTTACCTTAATTTTCTGGCTAAAGTTTCACTTTAATTGTCCCAAGATGTGGTGGTTACATTAGTTTCATTTTATTTATTTTCACTTGTTAATCCTACTAAAAACACATTTCCAGTCCTAGGGTGACAACTGTACTGTATCTAGGAGGAGTAGGGTTGTCACCCTAGAAAAGGTATGTTTTGACCTCCTTCACTCCTTCATAACAGTGGGGGGTGCTCTGTAGTCCAGTGAGATAGCAGGGAACAATGCTAACTGTTAACAATCCAGAGGCAGGGAATACAGAAAGGTATCACATCACAAGATTTCTGGTTGGATGAACAGCTATTTATTTATTGCATTTGTCAAACAGATATAAAACACTTTCAATGTTACAGTGCCTTGCAAAAGTATTCATCCCCCTTGGCTTTTTACCTATTTTGTTACATTACAGCCTTTAGTTCAATGTTTTTTTTTATCTGAATTATATGTGATGGCTCAGAACACAATAGTCTAAGTTGGTGAAGTAAAATTACAAAAATACATACATAAAACTATTTTTCAGAAATAAAAAATGATCCCTAGGAGCACCATCAAATCTATCATAACCAAATGGAAAGAACTTGGCACAGCAGCAAACCTGCCAAGAGATGGCTGCACACCAAAACTCACGGACCGGGCTAGGAGGGCATTAATCAGAGAGGCAGCACAGAGACCTAAGGTAACACTGGAGGAGCTGCAGAGTTCCACAGCAATGACTGGAGTATCTGTACATAGGACGACAATACGCTCCATAGAGTTGGGCTTTATGGTAGAGTGGCCAGAAAAAAGCCATTATTTTCAGCAAAAAACAAAATGGCACATTTTGAGTTTGCAAAAAGGCATGTGGGAGACTCCCAAAATGTATGAAGGGAGGTGCTCTGGTCTGATGAGACAAAAATTTTACTTTTTGGCCATCAAAGAAAACGCTATGTCTGCCGCAAACCCAACACATCACATGAGCCAAAGAACACCATCCCCACAGTGAAACATGGTGGTGGCAGCGTCATGCTGTGGGGATGTTTTTTAGCAGTCGAGACTGGGCAACTAGTCAGAGTTGAGGGAAAGATGGATGGTGCTAAATACAGGGATATTCTTGAGCAAAACCTGTACCACTCTGTGTGTGATTTGAGGCTAGGATGGAGGTTCACCTTCCAGCAGGACAATGACCCCAAACACACTGCTAAATCAACACTTGAGTGGTTTAAGGGGAAACATGTAAATGTGTTGGAATGGCCTAGTCAAAGCCCAGACCTCAATCCAATAGAAAATCTGTGATCAGACTTATGCCCCGTACACACGGTCGGACATTGATCGGACATTCCGACAACAAAATCCATGGATTTTTTCTGACAGATGTTGGCTCAAACTTGTCTTGCATACACACGGTCATACAAAGTTGTCGGAAAATCAGATCGTTCTGCATTCAGTTGTACTAAAATATATATATATATGTGGCACACATAGCCAGAAAAGCCTGATGAAGAGCAGTAATGCTTGATACTGTACAGTGGCTTGCACATCTGCACTTTCTGTAATTGAATGAATTTTGAAGTAAAGAAGATGCTGTAGTGAAGCATTGGTCCCGTATATATATATATATATATATATATATATATATATATATATATATATATATATCACTAAAGCACTAAAAATATGACAGGTGTTCTAACTCAAGGCCAAAAGAGGAATTTATTGTTAGAGCGTTAAAATCAATAGTGGAAAGGCTGTACAGCCACAAGCCTATGTGAAGGGACTACATAGATAGCTGTGCCTGCAGAGGACAGATGAAGTGATTTGTTTTAGGAATGGCCAAGCAATGCAATATTAAGTGTCAGCTCCATAGACCTCCCTGTGACCTCTGACAAGCTGTCACACACACAGAGAACGGCACAGCTTCTACCGACTACTACACACATCCTCCTTACCAGGGTCACCAAGCGTGGAACGCACTCTGCTAACCAGTAACCACAGCCAGAGAATCCTCACGTCTCCTCGCCACAGGCGACGTCTGCACGTTCATACACACGCACGTATCCATGGCAACGGGCCCGGGCTGCGCCTGCGTGCTGCTGTGTTTAGTGCAGAGGTGTAGGTAGCTGTACGTAGTACGTGTGGTCATGAGGTGTAGGCAGCTCTACGTAGATCACGACAATACAGGGGAGATGGTAAAAAGATGTGGGCTATTACTGCGCATGACAGTCTGTTCTTACAATACTTTTATTATTCCTGATAATAAATATGTGGGGCAAGATCGTTCACACATATAAGTGAATTTACTGAGCTGCTGTGCATGACAACCAATCAACTTCTAGCTCTCATACTCAAAGTTAAAAGCAGAACTAAAGTTCCAATGTGATGTCATAGCTCCCAACTGTCCCTGATTTCGAGGGACTGTCCCTGATTTCGAGCAATGTCCCTCTGCCCCCCCCCCCATTTATCCCTCATTTTGGTCTGATCCATATAGCTGTATATAAAACACACTTTTTATCTTTCCCAGAGTCCCAGAGCTAAACCTTTCACCCAAATTATAAATTGCTGCTTTTGTAAATTTTAAAAGCCAGTATAAAGGAAGTGTAGTGGTAAAAAATGCTCTTGTAGATTTAATTAACCTTTTTCTTGGTTAATTCTCCTTTAAGGGGGTGTGGCAGGGGGCGTGTCATATGCCTACATTCATTTGTTAGTAGGTGCCCCTCATTTCATATATACCAATTGGAAGATTTCCACCCCAAACAACCTACTATGGCCATGGTGGGGGTGTCCCACCTTCACTTTTGCAATTAGGTTCCATTGTGGAGAATGTGACTACTGAAGATTGGGGGGGGGGGGGGGGGGCAAGACTGGGAACTGTAGTGGAGTGGAGTGATTTTCACATACAATACAATCTATAACAGTGGTTCTTAAACTGGGGGTCGAATGCTGATTTGCCAGGGGTCACCGAATCCTGGGCTGTTCCTGAAGCCCACAACGCTCTCCCAGCCTTTTTGTGGCCACCCAGCTGGGCTGTTCCTGAAGCCCGCGGCCACCCACCTAGCTTCTTCTCAGCCTGCCATCCCATGCACTCCCTGCTACAAAGGAGGAGGTACTTATTACTGCATTTATGCCTATCCTATTAGATCAGTGGTTCTCAACCTGGGGGTTGTGACCCCCTCGGGGTTTGAATGATGATTTGCCAGGGGTCACTGAATCCTGGGCTATTCCTGAAGCCCGCTACGCTCTCCCAGCCTTTTTGAGGCCGCCCAGCAGGGCTGTCCCTGGAGCATATAGCTGCCCAGCTTGGCTGTTCCTGGAGCCCACAGCCGCGCATTCAGCCTCTTCGCAGCCGCCCATTCAGTTCACAGCATGGCTGGGGGACAGAGACTAGAGGTCAGGTGACTAATGAGGAATGTAAAGGGGGAGGGGCTGGAGAAGGGCCCCTTTCTCCTGATTTTTGCATAGGTGCCACTGTTACGAGACACCACAAAGTCGGAGACACAGTGAGTAACACTACCTGTGATTATAGTTGCCATTAAAAGTCTCCACTACAGTTCTCAGATCAGCAGATGACCTTGATCAAGAGCACCTAAGTTGGCAGATCAGAACTCCCCCCAGCACTGCCACTCATCCCAACTCCCCACCAAGGGGTAAGAGAAGGAATAAAAATAGAGAATTCATGTAAGGGAGAGGAAAAGAGGGGGAGGAACAAAGAAAAAGGGAGAGAAAGAACAAGAGAAAGAACAAGACAGACAGCTAGAGAAAGGTATGGGGGGAAATATCAAGAAATTAGGACAGAGAAGGAAAGGAGAACAAAGAGTAAGAGTGGCACATGCTAAAATGTACCATAAGGGGTTTCAACATTGTACGAGTGGATGGGACTCAGGGAGCGCTAAATGTCCATTAGGGGCGCAAATTACTTGTCTTGTCTTGGGTGCTGACAACCCACGCTACGAAAATAATTTTACTGTTAGGGGTCCCCACAACTTGGGAAATTTTATCAAGGGGTCACGGCCCTAGTAAGGTTGAGAACCACTGATCTATAAGTATGTATGCAACTGGTTTTCCAGTTTTCAGATTTTCACAGACTTGATGGAGAAGTTATAGTTTGTTTTTTTTTATTTATTTTTTTTTATACCTTTTACGCTTTCATCAACTTCTTTCAAGATTTTGCACTAGCTTTAAATCCTTTTATTGTATAGATTACTAACAAATAATTAAACTGTGAAGTCCAATAAATAAAATAGAGAAACCTAAAGAAGAACTAAAAGAAAAACTTTTTTTATTTTAGATAGCGTAAGGGAGGGTTATAAGTAGAGGTGCACCGAAAGGAAATTTTGGTGCAGAAACTGATAACTCAGGATGCACTTGGCTGAAACCGAGTTTAAAGAAATTATATATATATATATATATATATATATACATACATATATACATATATTAATTTATATATAATTGTATTATGTTAAACTTTATAATTAATATCTTGAATTTAAATAAATATGAACTTATTGTTGGCTATTTTCAGCACCTTTTAGCGCAAGAAAAGCTCAAGAAAAATGCATCCCTATAAATTCTATGTATGTCCTCACACTAGTCCGTTGTGGTGTTAAAAACCTTGCTTCTTTTTTGGTCAGTTAAAAAAAACGTACCTCCTCATTGACATGTATTGAAAACGCAGCAAAAACTCATGAGTTTCTTTTTTTTTTCCCCTTCCAGTGGGCATCTACGGTGATTAAATAGTTAGGCACCAACATCACTACTGACCCATACAAACTTTATGAAACCAATTTTGAGCCACTTCTTATTAAACTGAAGGAGGAACTGTTGCACTGGCATTCTTTAACCCTGACATGGTTCAGCTGTTGCAATTCTCTTAAAATGACAGTGCTACCTCGGATCCTCTTTTTACTGCAAGCCCTTCCCATTCGGCTCCTGCCTCTTTCGCACTATAGGCTCATAGTCCTGGAAATTTGTCTGGTCACATCAGAAACCACGTCAGACGCTGCAGAGACTATCGCTACCGAAGGTCTCTGGGGGCCTTGCTCTTCCGGATATTCGGGCATATTATAGGGCCGCACATCTCAACAGGATTGTTGATTGGCCTTGCCATGGGGAGGTCAAGCTCTGGGTCTCCATGGAATTGGAAGACTCTAAGGGTACTGCTTTGAGTTGGCCTTGGATATCTTCCCCCATACCTAGAGAGCTGTGCGTGCATCCTACCTTGGGCAGTATTTTACAGGTCGCTCAGGAAACATATCAAAACTCTTCAATTTCCCCACTTCCCTCGCCTACGATTCCCATCACAGGTAATCCCGAATTCATTCCAGGTCTTCAGGGTGAGCATTTTTGTCGTCTTAAAGCTCAGGGCTATACTCACTTGATGGACTCCCTCACGTCAACAGGAACCTTAATTTCCTATGAACTAGCCCATCTTTTTGACCCTCCTCTGGACTTTTGGGACGGCTTTCAACTGCGCTTTTTTTCTCCGACATTGTTCCTGTACTCCAGGTATTTTTCATTCGCTCACTTGTTTTGAAACAGTGTGTCACAGAGGGGGGACCAATACTTCATTCCTTCTCCTTGCTATATTCCTCCCCAATTCACCCTGAGAAGAACATGTCCCTCCATTTCTCACTAAATGGGAAACAGATCTGGCTCTGAGACTTACTCCTACCCAAAGACTAAAGATTCTCCATTTTGTTCAAAAGTCATCCATTGCCTCGTGGGTACAGGAGACTAGTTATAAGATCCTTACTCAATGGTACAGGGTCCCCACCCAACTTCACCATATAAATGGAAAGAAAAAAATACAGCGCTAGATTATATGGAAGCAGAAACTAAAGACCATCTAATATCTGTATGGTAGAAAATTCAAAAATAATAAAAAAAAATAATAAAAAATAAAGTTGCGCTATATGTGAATATGAAAAAACATACTTAGTATGTACACAAACATAATATAGTGATCAAAAAATAGTTACGTGAAAAATTACATCCAAATTGCATCAAAAACAGCGTAATGTCCACATTGAGTAGTGAGTGTAAAATAAAAATAAGTGCACAGGTGAGTAAATTCATCTTCGTCTTGCAGTGCCCCAGGAAGACGCAAGGTATTGCGAAACATGTAGGGCGGTGCATTGTGCTGACGCCATCACGCCATACGTGACCCCGGAACGCGGGTGTTTTTATAATTTGTTCAGCTGGCTTTTCATTTTGTTTGTACATGTTTATTGCGGTTATCCGCATGTTTTAATAAAGCGCTTTTGATCAATTACACGATCAGCGTCCCTTGACTCGCTTTTCCACTCGGGGTCCGGAGCCCGAGTGGTTTCATTTCAGAGTCAGACAAGCCTTTGGGTTTTTAATCCACATCCTGGCGTGACACTTCCATCCATCCGAAGTGATCCAGAGATCGGAGACACTACCCATCAGGAGGTCCTACAATCCCCCACAGAGGGTTATCTGTCTGCCTGAATGACCCTGCGCTGGAGGGGGTCCACCTTGTCCGGTAAGGGTCTCTACATACAGACTGCTATTCTGACACTGTGATCCATCCTTCCATCATCTATGCCCCAGGGAGCTCCATATCATTTCATCTCCCGATTTGGAATTTACTCACCTGTGCACATATTTTTATGTTACACTCACTACTCAATGTGGACATTACGCTGTTTTTGATGCAATTTGGATGTAATTTTTCACGTCACTATTTTTTGATCACTATATTATGTTTGTGTACATACTATGTATGTTTTTTCATATTCACATATAGCGCAACTTTATTTTTTATTATTGTTAAACTACACCATATGCTCCCCCAGGTTTCAGACTCCTGTCTGCAGGTCTATGATCCACATTTTCAGGGAATGTCCTAAAATTCAACAGTTTTGGCAAGATGTAACTGCTATCATTAAACAACTTATGGCTGTCGATCTGAATGCTAAACCTGCAGCCTGTTTATTGCATTTGACGGAACGACCTATTAAAAAATACAAATCTTCTCTCACAATGCAACTCTTAAATGCCGCGAAGGCAAGCATTCCGCTTCGCTGGAGAGATGCTACCCCCTACGAAGGCTCTGTGGTTTTCTAAAGTCAACAACATACAAGACATGGAAGAACTCACAGCCACACTGCGTAACACGGAAGAGTTGTGTATGGAAACATGGAGGCCGTGGAATTTTTTTGTGTATACTGATGCCTACCTCAACGAGTTCACCGCCCAGCGAACGTCCACATGCCTTGCTCTACCCAGGGAAAGGGATGACTAGGTGACCTTCCCCCCCCCCCCCCTCCATTTATCTTCTTGTTGGTCCTCTTCCCCGTTTCTTTTTCTTTTGTGTCCCTTCCCTGGTCCTGTTCGCCCTCCCTTGCTCCGCTTTCTTTCTCTTTCCTCCCTATTCCTCCCAATTTCAAATTACTAGATAAGTGGAACCATATTGATTAATCAAGGTCTTCAACCTGCCGGCACACATGACCCTGCCATGTGTGCCTTTTCTTGTTTCATTGCCAATATTTTGATGTTTGCTCCTCTGACTTAAGGGTGAGCGGTACTATACAGTGCCTTGCAAAAGTATTCACCCCGTTGGCTTTTTACCTATTTTGCTACATTACAGCCTTTAGTTCAATGTTTTTTTAATCTGAATTATATGTGATGGATCAGAACACAACAGTCTAAGTAAAATTAGAAAAATATATACATAAAACTATTTTTCAGAAATAAAAAACTGATAATTGGCATGTGGGTATGTTTTTACCCCCTTTTTTATGAAGCCCATGAAAAGCTCTGGTGCAACCAATTACCTTCAGAAGTCACATAATTAGTGAAATGATGTCCACCTGTGTGCAATCTAAGTGTCATATGATCTGTCATTACATATACACACCTTTTTGAAAGTCCCCAGAGGCTGCAACACCTAAGCAAGAGGTACCACTAACCAAACACTACCATGAAGACCAAGTCAGGGTTAGGTTATAAAAAATCCAAATCTTTGATGATCTCTAGGAGCACCATCAAATCTATCATAACCAAATGGAAAGAACATGGCACAACTGCAAAACATGCCATAATACGGCCGCACACCAAAATTTACGGACCAGGCAAGGAGGGCATTAATCAGAGGGGCAGCACAGAGACCTAAGGTAACTCTGGAGGAGCTGCAGAGTTCCACAGCAGAGAATGGAGTATCTGTACACAGGACGACAATAAGCCGCTTTATGGCAGAGTGGCCAGAAGAAAGCATTTACTTTCAGCAAAAAATAAAATAGCACGTTTTGAGTTTGCGAAAAGGCATGTGGGAGACTCCCAAGAATGTATGGAGGAAGGTGTTCTGGTCTGATGAGACTACAATTGAAATTTTTGGCCATCAAAGAAAATGCTATGTCTGGCGCAAACACAACACATCCCATCACCCAAAAAATACCATCCCGACAGTGAAACATGGTGGTGGCAGCATCATGCTGTGGGGATGTATTTCAGCAGTCGGGACTGGGAAACTGGTCAGGGTTGAGGGAAAGATGGATGGTGCTAAATACAGGGATATTCTTGAGCAAAACCTTTACCACTCTGTGTGTGATTTGAGGCTAGGACAGAGGTTTACCTTCCAGCAGGACAATGACCCCAAACACACTGCTAAAGCAACACTTAAGTGGTTTAAGGGGAAACATGTAAATGTGTTCGAATGGCCTAGTCAAAGCCCAGACCTCAATTCAATAGAAAATCTGTGGTCAGACTTAAAGATTGTTGTTCACAAGCGCAAACCATCCAACTTGAAGGAGCTGGAGCAGTTTTGCAAGGAGGAATGGGAAAAAATCCCAGTGGTAAGATGTGGCAAGCTCATAGAGGCTTATTCAAAGTGACTTGGAGCTGTGAAAAAGGTGGCTCTACAAAGTATTGACTTTGGGGGGGTGAATAGTTATGCACAGTGACTTTTTGTGTTAATTTGTCCTATTTGTTGTTTGCGTCACAATAAAAAACAAAACAAAAAAAAAAAACATCTTCAAAGTTGTGGGCGGGGAGGGGGGGAAGGAGACAGGCACACGATTAATAATAATTATGAATTATAGGGATATTATTCCCCCCCCCCCCTTTTTTTTTTTCACGAATGCACACTTTTTTTTCCCCATGCACAATTACATTATTATGAATTTTAGTGGTTATTGAGACGAACTAGAATAAAGGGGGATGTATTTAATAATGAATTGAAGTGATTAATGACACAAATTAGAACAAGGGGGGAATTTATTTATAAATTTATCTTTAAAACACTTTATAAATTATATAATTATAAACACGATTGTGTGAATTACAATTGTAGGTCAAGTTCACTTCTGGTTTGTTCACATTGTTGCCAGTCAAGCCCTGATGAAGGGGGTGCCTGGATCCCCAAAACATGTTGGCTACTTTTTTAGATAGCACCCCTGGCCTTTAATGGATTAAAGTTGTATCTTAACCACTTAGCAGTGGTGTAGCAATTACATTTCAATTATCATTACATAATACTGCACATTACGGCAATATTATGGTCAAGCCACTTCCCCTTAGGAAATATGTCTTTCAGGGAAATAATATGGCAAAGACAAATTAACTGAAAAGGGAACCTGTGTATGTACAAGGGGTCTTCAAAACGTTTCTGCACTTTTATATGGATATAATAGAGTTAAAAAATTGCAGAAACTTTTTGAAGAACCCTTGTATGTATATACGGCACATCTTCTGTGTATATTTAGGTAAACTTTCAAAATGTGTACAAGAACCAAAAGATAAATGTTCGCATGGACAGTAAAGTACATGAGCGGAACCATAATCAATATATATAAAACACATGAGGCTTACTGTTTATGATCACATTTTTATTCTAATTGGAAATACAAAACTACAGACCAGTGATAGTGCTTCAACCTTCAAAAAGCCATTGGGCAAGATGTTAAAGACAAATGAACATATAACATGCTACAAAAGACAAAACTTGTCATTCCCCTAGTCTGTTTCATCCTAGCTCGGTGACACTTAACAAGTCTCCTGAACAATGACGTGTGTGTAGTTATGCGAAGATACAGTCTTCCTGTTCAGAAGCTCTAGATATAAAATCGGCAATAAACTTCATTTATATATGAACAGTTTTGTCTTTTATTTTTTTTAATTACATTCGTTTTTGTCATTGGTTCTGGCTCTTTAATCAATACATAACACTGGTCTTACTCAGTTTTATATAACAGTCTATAATAAGTTGTTTAAAAATGTAACAGTACAAAAAAAACAAGCATTGATGGTAAAATAACAAGCGTGCATAAAAATACAGAAGTCCAGTTTACAAGGTATTAAGTAGAAGAAAACATTAGTGAATAAACCCTTCAGTCAGACCAGGCCCAACCCTGATATTGTTGGAAGGACTACCCAGTGCAAGTGTTGTAGCCATTATGACTAGCCAAGAATTAAGTTTACTCAAGGTTCAGTATGAAAAAGCTGTGAAATGAAAAAAAAAAATATATATATATAACACTATATATATATATATATATATATATATATATATATATATATATATGTGTTATATATATATATTTTTTTTAAATCACAATAAAGTCACACTCTTGTGTCCGAGGTGCCTGTTGCTATGGCTATTAAGGATATACAACAAATTTTCATGAATTTCATTGTAAATAAAACCAGTATATAAACTCAAATCCAACCATGTCAAGTCAACGGCTCCATCTGCCATTGCTGCTTCTCTGCCACTTCTGTGACAGGCCAGCCAGTCAAAAGGAAGCAGATTAAATTGAATGGCTATCCGCATCTCACCTGCAATAGTTAATGAATTAAGAATCTGAGATATGGAAAGTCCTCTTAGAAGAATATAATCACAGAGAATCTTGCAAATATCTGTATATGGCACAAACCCAACTTCTTTAACACGCTCATTTATCAAAAAGGCACATATAGCTATGTTCAGACAACTGTTGGGCTTTCCGTCTCAGCCAAAAAAGTGCAAGTGTAGGACATAACATGCAAAATGGACAGAAAGTACAACAATACTATGTCCTATTTCCAGTACCAAATGGGTCTACTTTGAGGATACTTGGAACCTAGAACTAAGGCCCATGTCAGATGCGGATTCTATTGCCTATTCCTTCAGTAGCAATAAGATTTCAACAGCATTTCAAATAATGACTTCCACAAATTGTAACAGAAGTTTAATACCTAATGCTGGTAACAGAATCACCCACCTGACACAGCCCTAAAAAGAAAAAAAGTTGTACTACCAAAAAACAAGGCATTGGGAGCACCCCCTAGAGCAGCCTTTCCAACCAGGGTTTGGTTCCTCCAGAGGTTTCTAGGGCTTTCTACCTACACTGACCACCAATTTAAGTTGTCGTTAAAAGAGTTCTGGTGTTTCTTTTCAGGACGTAATTATTATTTGTTTAAATTCATGGTGTGGAGGTTTAAGTACACCCCAGTTTTAATTTTGTTCATTTATAGTGGTTACGAAGGCTGAAGGTTTTTTACCTTCATGCATTCTATGCATGAAGATAAAAAACCTTCAGTATGCAGCTCCCCCTAATACTTACCCAGTGCGCACAAGAGTGGCTGTTCTCCCGGGTCCCTGCCTCCTCACTGGCTGAGACACAGCCACAGGAGGCATTGGCTCCTGCTGCTGTCAATCACAGCCAGTTGGGAGAGGGTGGGACCAAGCCTCGTTCTGTGTGTCTTACTGACAAACACAGCAGGGCTCAGGAGCGGCCATGCGTGAGTGCCCCCATAGCGAGTGGCTTGCTATATATAGGGGCACTCAGTGCGGGACCTGAGAATCGGTGGATCGGGGCTGCTCTGTGCAAAACCATTGCACATAACAGGGATGTATGACAGGTTTGTTATTTTGAAGAAAACAAATATGTTTTAGTTAACATTTTCAAACTCTCTACAGACTACTGATCATGCTAATTTACAATAAGTTGTAAGTATAATCACTTTTACTGGGTTCCCTGAGTCCTGAAAACTATTTTAAGAGTTCCTCTGTTGTAAAAAGGTTAAGAAAGGCTGCCCTAGAGGATATAAAAAGAACATATCATCAGGACTAGAACTGGACTTGAAAAGTGCCTGAAGCTGTGCAGTTTAGTAGTAATTCGCTGAGTTCCTGGGTCTACACACAGCATAATATGTTCAGCCCCAGCTAGGTTTCATGTACTTAATGTAACTGCTACAAATAAACTTGGTACATTAGATTCTATCCGTTGCCTATAGTGACAAAATGCAGTTTTTTTTTATTCCCTGCAGCCTTAAGAGGCTATAAATACAAATGTTTATTATATGAACTGAGACCGTAAAAACACAACATTGCAAATTTAACAAATATTCTGACTTCTCCTCTATGGCTTATATAAGAAACATCTAAATATGCCGTTTGTGGAACTCCAGAGCGAGGTGGAAACAGCCTTAACAAGTAAAAGGTTTAAATATTGCTATTTTTTTTTTCTAGATCGTTTCAAGTAACAAATATACAATTTACATTTATAAAGACAATTTAGGAGTGCACTCTATTTTAAAACAGGTTAAACATTTCACCATTTCATGGTGTTTCTGTACAAGCAGGAATAGAAGATTCCTGTCCACACAATTCAGAATGTGATTAACTTTACAATAATTTTCAATCGCTAAGTTACTGTGAAGACATGTTTAAATGTGTTTGATGTTTTCATTGCCAGCTACAGAAGAATATGATACATCCCTTTTTTGCAGTGAGGTCATGGAAAACGGCTCTGATATTTAGCTAATTATAAGCGAGAAATGGTAAAGAGAAATGAATTATGAAGATACTACTGAAATATGAAGGTCCTACTGCAGTTCATTATTAACAGTTAACTATAGATGTGTTTGCCCTAAATTTTTTTTTTTTTTTTTTTTTTAAATAAGGGTGGGAGTAATATACATAGATTGTCCATTTCTTATGTATGACCAGGATA
Organism: Lithobates clamitans; assembly: GCA_037952925.1. NCBI lineage: Eukaryota > Metazoa > Chordata > Amphibia > Anura > Ranidae > Lithobates > Lithobates clamitans. The sequence goes on along the minus strand of JBBGZY010000019.1, from coordinate 2,908,886 downwards.
AATGTATGTTATATCTTTTGCAGTCATGGTTATGCTAGTACTTGAGATTTGGTAAGAAAACAAGCGACACATGCAGCACTCCAAAAAATGTCCACATGGTGGCAGTATTGACCACTGTAACATAAGGATACTGCATGTGAGGAATGTTCTGTCTGCTTTGGCAGAAGGGGCTGCATTCATGTGCCTTGGTTTCCTCTTCCACTTCCATTTGGCAAAAACAACTAAAGCTACATTTGGATTATTTCTCTATAAGCATTTTTCGCATAGCTTGCAAACAAACTTGATGCACAACATGGTAATACACTATGGCATAACATGGTGCAAAAGGTGCAGCCACAAAAAGCAAACAATCCAATTTCAACATATTTTTAGCAGACCAATAATGAATATCTATTAATTGCTATCTGTTTCTTCGGTCTGCCCATTGTTCTCTACCTTATTAGATAAAGGCCTCTTTTCAACATATGTTTATCAGACCAATAATTAATAGTTACTGATTGCTTGTCATCTGTTTCTGCAGTCAACCCATAGTTCTCTACCTTATTAAATAAAGTCCTGTTTATTATATTACTGTGTTTAATACAGTTAAAAATGGTAGCAAGCTTTAAATAATGGACAAGTCCAGGATAGGTGCCTCTATTTCTTGGTGCTCTTAACATATTATCACCTGGATAATACTACTTTAAATGGGTCATTCCACCCCAAAGTGTTAGTTCCAGAATAGGTGGATCCTGGTAAGCTGGGTCACCTGTTGGCTTTTTCTGTCTCTTGGAGTCTGCTCCTCAGGACCTGGGAATGTAAGCAGAGAACTGACCAGTAGATGCTCCAAAAGATTTAACAAGCCATTAGGTGGTTAATCTTCCCAGCAACTACTAAACAAATCGGGCAGCCCATTTAGAAAGGAATAAACTTGTTAATTAAATGTGATACACCAGTTTTGGGTGGCTGCTGGTGGTTGGATCACCCATATAATAGAACAAATAGGCTCTCTCCCACCTTTACAGGGAGTCAATCTGGTCATTGACTTCTCTTTTTTAAAACTTATTCTACATTACGAATAATGCAAGACAGATACAGACCAATCTTAGCCATTGCAGGCAGCAGAGCGGGGAACTCCAACTAGGAGATTTCTTTGTTCGAGTCTCAGAGATATGATCATTGACCTAGCTAGTCCAAAACAGAAGGACCTGGCCTGGAGCTTCTCCAAGATGCTCCTAAATAAGTTAGTAATACCGTATAAATGTTACTGCTACCTAAATTCAGCAAATGTAGAGAAGTGTCTAGTAAAGCCAGCCATAGACGATGCAAATCTTGGCCAGTTCAGGAGTCGTCGGACGAAATTCAATCCATGTATGGGCAAGCTGAATATATTTAAGTTGATCGACCCATGGTTACAGGAAAGAAATTTGCTCCATCTATGGCCAGCCTAAGTAAACACTACCGGGTGCCATCCTGACTATGCACAAAGCCTTTTTGTCACATACAAAGTTGTAGTAAACAAAAGAGTATACATATACTGAATGAAAAACGAAGCTGGTCCATACTTGAAACCATTAAAGCCTTCATATATCTCACAAGCATTGTCTGGAATAAGCAAATTGCTATAAATAAAGCAAATACTAATTTGAGAACATATTCTGTAACTAGCAATATGCTCATTTTACAAGTAGTAGAAATGCTTTGGTCCTACAATAGGCAGTCAGTAAGAGAAAAAGGATTAAAAAAGTCTGGACAGCAGATGATAGCACTGCATTGTTAGAATGGGAACAAAGCAACTTCTTCAGTCCTCTCCTGTCTTACTGTTGAATTATAGTTCACTGAGATATTTTGTAAAAACTGAATATTTTTGGAATTCTTCTGGTGCCAGCTTTCCTCTACAGTTATGACTACAAGTGAATAGATAATAAGGAATATATTTGGTCAAAGTTTGCTACCTACCCTATGTATGAACTGACTAGACCTTTATTTTACATAGTTCAACGTTAATTACAACTTATTTGAGCGTTATGAATAACATCTGAATCCTTACAAACTGAAAAAAAAAAAAAAAGATACAGTCACTTACATACATATAAAAAGTATATATACATCTGTAACTACAGCATTACTTTCTCTTGAAAGAACAGTATGATGTGTAAAGCACAACATATTGCAACATTTAATACATAGCAACAGCTAGGAAGATGGTGCTGGCACTTTCAACGCTTGAGCTACTGGCAGCTTGGAAAGACGGTGGTAATGATGCATCAATGTCTTCAAAGGACCACAGTTTCTGACATGAGCACAACATTTCTGCCAAAGTCCAAATCATTTGACCTCTATGACAGGATGAAAAGCACGACAGTGGCTTGTAGACCTCATGAAAACGCCAGTGAGGGTAAGCGTGGTCTCAATTCAACAGTGACAGTCTCAGATGCCACATATTTCCATGTGAGACATTCTTTTTTACTTGAACAGATAGTTAATGGCAATCTGCAGCAAAATCAGGAAGATGATAATACAATAGTCTCTTTGCTGAAGAAAATTGCTATCTGTGTTTGAGGCATTTGTAGACAAGCGACTACGCAGAGCAACGATGTTCCTATTAAGGAAAGAAAGAGAAATGTAACCATAACAGAGCACTTCACAATTCTTGGCAATGTATGCAATAGACTATACATTTTAAATAGCATGTTTAATGAAGGAAAAATGCCAACATAAGCAGATAAAAATAATAGATGGAAACACATTAAAGTATAACTAAAGGAAAAATGTTTTGGATAGAGTGGAGAGTGATTAGAACCCCTGTCAGTTTATTGTTGTCCTTGTTATGCCTAGTACACCCGATCAGAAAACCGGACAAAAAATACAAGCGATCGTACAATAATCTGATTGTTAGTACACAGAGCCGATCACAACTGTTCAGGGGAGATTATCTGAAAGGACAAACACAGATATTTTTCTCCTACGATACCAGATCGTACAATTTTCGTTTAATCAGTACAGTATTCATCCGAAAAAAAATCAGAGGACCGAGACCACACATGCTCGGAAATGAAAGAATACAATATATTACATCACATCACTAACGAAATTGTATCCTGTCATACAAGAATTTTTGTAACCTCTTCATTTTGAATATGAGACTAGCATGCAAATAAAACGGACGATCATTTGCCGATATTCTCAATGTGTGTCCGAGGCTTTAGGGAGATTCACCCTATCTATCCTGTTTACATTTATCACTGAAAGTAAAAGAAAATCCCATATTTTGAGTTTTCGCCAGAACAACAGAGGGGAAATCTTCCAATGTGGATCCTAGTTCTGGTGACCCTGAAGACAACCAGGAATTCCCTCACTTTGGAGGGATTACCGCTCACTTCCTGTTTTGGCTAGGGGACAGGAAGTGCAGAATATCCACAATGGGACACAAGTGGCCAACAAAAAAAAAAATATGACAGGGGACTTAACCCTCCCTTAATCTAGCCAAAACTGTTTTGCCTCTATTTCTACTTTAACATCCGTTTCTACAATGTGCAAACTGAAATATCACACTTCTGAAAATACTGCAGAAACGCAACTGTGTCCAACCACCAACTTATGAGTGACACGTGACCCTTAGCAGTGTTCTGTGTGGCTTCCAAGTACCTTTTGTGTAAGTGCTTAATAGATTTCTGTATGCACCATAATGAACTAATCTGAAGAAAACCATGGAATAAATGGGTTGGATTAGACTGAAGAAAAATAACATTATTTCCCAAAATGTCTTACAGGCCTGTGCATATTCATATGGTGGGATTCACAGTCACCTTAAGAACCCATTCACACTAATGCTTTGCGGTGCCATTTTTTTGTAATGCTATTTCTGCTCTCTACATCTAAAAGAGTTGCAGAGAATGGCAAAGCACTAGTGCGCCTCGTGATGCGCTTCTCCACATAAAAAAATGGTGTAATTTGCTGACTGTTGTGGTGCTTTGGCAGCCCATTTGAATATAACTTGAGTTCATGCACACCAACAGACTGGAAAGATGTGACTGGACTCTGAATAGTTCAATACTTTACAAGCTGATAAAGGCTGAGATGGCCTGCACTAAAATTAAGCACACATTTAGATGATTTCTACATCCTGGAAAAATCAAAGATGAGCAGTGTACTACAGCTAGTTACAAAAAAAAAAAAAAAATGCAAATGTTGAAAGAAACACTCTTAAGAAGGCAACTTACCGGTTGATTTCCTCTTGAGTTTTCCTTATAGAGTCTATGGCACTTAGAAGTTCTCCATGGTCTGCTCCCTTTTTCCTGCTTCTACTGCTGTGTGTTAGTAGATGTGCTGGAAAAGGATTAGGGAACACACACATTACTAAACCAACTATCAACATTTTTGCAAACAGAAATAATAATGATAATTTTCATATAACAGTTCCGCTATCTGCGGTATTGTACATGGACACTCATAGAACATCTGAAGGCTATGATGCAGAGCTCACTGTTGTAGCCCCTAAGGTTCATAGAACCATACAGTTGCTGTATAGACAGTAAGATGGAAAGTTCACTCTATATGAGACCCAGGACCGGCGCTAGCATAAGGCAGCCAAGGCATCCGGGAGAGGGCTCAGTCCCCATGATATGCTTATTCTAGCACTGGCAGCCGGCCCTGCTCGCACCTGTACCCAGCACACTGACAAGCGGTGCACCACAGTCCCAGCTGGGCGCTGTTAATGTCACCCGCTCGAGTCCCGGCTCTGCCTCCTGCACTCCTCCTCCTTTGCCAGATGCAGGGCAGAGAGCCCTTGGCTAGAAGACACCGCCCCCTCTCCCTTCTGCCGTCGAGGCTGGATCTTGAAAAAAAAAAAAAAACTTTCCTCCCAACCTGGGTGGTAGTAGAGAGAGAATCACAAACGCCTCCAGTTCAGCAGCACACAGAGACTATTGCAGCTGAACTGGAGGGTGTGTGAGATAAAGGGAGACTAAAGGGAGACAAAGGGGAGGGAGCCTGGAGCCGAGGAGACAAGGGGGAAGAGCCTGGAGTCAAGGTGACATGGGGAGGAGCCGAAGAGACAAGGGGGAGGAGCCTAGAGCCGAAGAGACAAGGGGGAGGGGCCAATGCCAGCAGAGGGCCCAGGGGGATTGCAAGGGGCGCGGGTACCAGCAAAGATGAAGATTTCTCTCTCCAATCTCTTTGGAAGGTAGGGCAAGCAAGCTGCTTCTAGGTTGATGGATTCAGAGTCTAGCTGGCTGTGTATATTATTGTATTAGCCCTGCCCTTGTGCCATGCCCGCAGCCTCTGTCCATGCATGGAGCCCCTGACCATTCTGTGGGCCAGGCCGGCAGCCGCCTGTGACCATTCTGTGGGCCAGGCCCGCAGCCGCCTGTGACCATTCTGTGGGCCAGGCCCTCAGCCTCTGACCCACCTGTGTGGGCACGAGAATGGTTGGTGGGTGGGGGCGCCAAAATGCACCTTCACCTAGTAGACAAAAATCCTTGCACCAGCCCTGATGACACCCACGAATGCTTCTCCACAGGTAATATACAATGCCTAATAAACTGATGCAAGGGGCTAAGACAAGTTCTTTGTATATAGTAAAAAGAGAATGACATACAGGTGCCTTGCTCTTTGGCATCTGTGACAGACTCACCCGGGACAGAGGCTTTTGGAGGGGACTGAATGTCAGCCTCTTGCCTACAGATTATGGGCCCTGGCATTTGGGGTACCCTTGAGGTGTTGTTACTTTGGCTTCAGGTCCTTGTCCCCCAGGACACATAGACTCTGGGGACCCTGTATTTGCCATATTAGCAATAGTGATAGAGTCATACTGTTGGGACTCATACTGTGAGGAAATGCTAATATCATCAACTCCACTCACCTGTTGTCTGCTATAATGTGTTTAATGTAAATTAGTCTAGTCTGGCTTACCACAGCTTCTATTCCACACATTGTTGTTTGTTCTAATTAACCCTGTGTTGATGTTTATGTGTATTGAATAATCGATGAGCTAGGAGACGTAAAGACTTAAACCCAAAGGTCATGTCTCTGAGTCACCTAGTCTGGGTAAATGATTTAGTAAACTAGCTCATGTTAATTAGGTTACAGTTGTATTGTTAGAGTAATATGAGCAGGAGGGGGGAACCTCCTCTAACGGTACATAAAGAATTGTAAATTTGGGTCTAATAAAAACAGTCAATGTTAGCAGTGAAACAAGTCTCGTCTTGTTTTGTGCTTATGAGCGGTTGTAATATCTGATATCTATATCCAGACTGGGAGGAAGTGGTATACTGACGGAAGCACGCAAGCGGAGTGTGGGACGTTCCGTGACAACATCATTCTAGTAAAAGGAAGAACATTGCTGCAAGCTATATGTGTTATTGCCATGCCCTCATATTTGTTCTCTTTTGTGCCCAAAAGGCACACAATTTTGCTGTGCTGTTTACCCATGCCTTATCTACACCCATCAGGGTCACCAAATTCTGAATTGCATTTACCTCATACAGTAGTACCTCCTGTGCCCAAAACAGATATACATTTTTGAATGTTACCATCTTTACAACTATGATTTCTTTTTAAACATCAATCAGGCTAGAGTAAGAAGCCACCGATCAGGCAAGAAAGTTCTCGCACATAACCTATTGCTCCCTATTTGAACCAGAAAGAAAGAGATAGCATTGTGGTGCACAATGAACAGACACTAGTATAGAACCGGGTAAGGAAAACAGATCTTCCACAATTAGATTTATACACTCAGGCAAACACATGCACCTTGACACCTGTGAAAACAGGCAGAATAAACAAGCAGTCAGTAGCCACAAGAACAAACGGCTAGGTATTCTGTACTAAACAAAATGCATGACAGCTCAGCAGTGCAATTTAGCCAGCATAGCCCATAGAAGGGACTGCCACACAAACATCAAGGGGCAGTTGGCGTTAGTATGTGTCTCATGTCTGTGTACACGAGACCTTATATGTATGGTCGACTATACACTGTAATTCATAGTTTATTTTGTTTTTGAAGTTTTAAAGTTTTCTGTTTGTCGGAATATAAACAGGTACGTAATTTATATTATTAGATACTTTGAATTTTTGTTGTGGAAATGATTTTGTGCAATAATTCTTACCTTCGCTCCCTGAGGAATCCTGGTTATCTAGTTCTGGGGAGGAACAGCCACTTTCTCCTTTCTTCTGTTGCCCACTTGACTTGTGTTTAAGCTTTGGAACACACACCTGCATGACAAGTAATACTACATGTCATATATGCAGTATAAACATGTATGTGTAATAGTACAAATCACAGCTGATTCACAAGAACCAGAAAAATAAGCATAAAACTAACAATTTAGCTGCTATTGACAACTGCTTCTCAGTTTTTATGAATTATGCCCATTGTAATGACATCGGAAGTAGAAGCTTCATGGCTATGATATGGTAATGTTATTGCCATAGTCAAATAGTGCATCATTATAATGCACCCTTTACTTTCCAAAATGTTATTAGTCTTCATAAGAGCACAATAAGGATATAATAAAACTCTGGTCTAAACCTAGCCTCTTTGTAATATATACATACATACATACACACACACACACACATTTATTTTTTGTAGTAGAGCAAACTAGATCCAATATGGCCAATTTGCAATTGTATTTCAACTTCTGAAGCTATTGTATGAATAATTTGATCTGTTAACCACTTCAATACAGGGCACTTAGACACCTACCTTCCTGCCCAGGCCAATTTTCAGCTTTCAGCGCTGTTGCAATATGAATGACAATTGCGCAGTCATACAACACTGTACCCAAAGTTTTATCATTTTGTTCCCACAAATAGAGCTTTATTTTGGTGGTATTTGATCACCTCTGCGGTTTTTATTTTTTGCGCAACAAATAAAAAAAAAAACGACCGAAAATTTGGAAAAAAAAACCAAGGTTTTTCTTGGTTTCTGTTCAAAAATTTTTGTAAATAAGTTTTCTTCTTCAATGACGGGCACTGATATGGCTGCACTGATGGGCACCAATGAGGTGGCACCAATGAGATGGCACTGATGATGGGCACTCATAGGTGGCACTGATGGGTGGCACTGTTGACATTGGTGGCACTGATGACATTGATGGGTGGCATTGCTGGGCATTACTGCTTTATAATGGTGCCAGTCAGTGCCCATTTGTGGGCACTGATTGGCACAGATTGGGCACATGTGGATGGCCATGGGGTACATACCTGGCCATCCACATGTTGCCCGCTTCGCTGGTGGTCCTGGCGGCTTCCCTGGTGGTCTAGTGTGGGCATCCAAGGGGGGGGGGGCTACGTTGATGAACAATCAGCACAGACCCCCCCCCTGTCAGGAGAGCCGCCGATCGGCTCTCCTCTACTCGTGTCTGTCAGACGCGAGTGAGGAAAAGTCGATCAACGGCTCTTCCTATTGACACTGCGATCAGCCGTGATTGGACACGGCTGATCACGTGGTAAAGAGCCTCCGCCAGAAGCTCTTTACCAAGATCGGTGGAGCAGTGTGTAAGGCTGACACAGCGCTCCACCGATCATCACGATGCGAGACCCCACGGGCGCGTAGCGGCATGTTATCCTGAAGTACGTCATATAACGCCCAGTCAGAATAACTGAACCACCGCCCGCCCGTCAATCTGCTATAGGACGGGCGGGAAGTGGTTAAACCAGCCAAATAATTAGTTTGCCGCGTCTACTCTGCTTTAAAATGTTTGTAAACCCAAAATCGTTTTCATTGTGTTTGGCATCATGCCTCACTGTATACAATTTTCTTCTTAAGCAAATTGTTTTTTGTGAATTTGTTGCAAAGATTCTTACCAGGAGCGTCTGCTAGTACCAGTGCTTCCTGTTTCAAGCTGAAAAATCAAGTCACTGCCATGCAATTAGCAGCAGCATGGTCAGCCAGCCATTTGTGCACTTCAATTGACTGTTGTCAGACAGGTAACCTAATGGCCAACTAAAAAAAAAAAAAGAGTGCATATGGCAGGCTGAAATGCTGTTATTAATTTCAACGCTGTGGCTTAGGGTTGTCAGACTGCAACATTAGACAATGTATTTGTAATTTAAAAAAACAAATGCATAGCTATTCACCCAGCGAACCTGCTGGTACATTTGTTCCCAGCAAATGGGGCAAAATCTATTATTTTCAGGCCATTTACTCTACAGGTTGAATGTTATTCATTCATTAAATAGTGGTCCAAAAAAATACTGCATTATGCATACTGGATGGAGCCAACGGTCATAGGGAATAAATAATTTAATAAAAGCCTGATAACATTTGATTTTGCCCCCAGTTTTACAGGACAAATGGACATGCAATTTCACAGGAAGAATAGCTCTGCAATTTTTTATAAATACATCCCTAGGTGTTAGTGGTAGGATCTTCATGTAAAAAACAATTCAACAGATTAGCAAAAAACAATATTAAAGCAGTATTAAACCTAAAACCAAAAATGTAATACATTACAGCTTACCAATCATTAGATGTGGCGGCTGCATTAGTTTTATTTCATTAAACGTCTTTCCAGTAACACACCTCCTGTATTAGCATGCCCCAACTCTGGATAAAGAAGCACAGGGGCACTTCTGGGTCGCAACACTGTCAGTCTGGGGGGGGGGGGGGGGGGGTAGTAATGTACCAGCAGATTTAAATACTCAAAGTGAAGCCAAGCTCCAGCTAACACTTTATAAGCAGTTACAGCAGTTTTTTCCTTTTGTGATAAACGTTTTACATAAAGAAAATTAAATTGATCAATGTAAGCCCCCCTGCCCGTGGTAAATGGTTTATCTAACCCCTGTGACTGATACATCTGCAAGAGGGCTTTTCAAAAACAGACTTGCTGGCCAGATCTCCAGATGAAAATAAAAGAAAGCAAGCCTAAAAATGAAAACGAATGCAACCATTACATCTAAGAATTGGTAAGCTGGAATACAATAAATGTTTGCTTTTGGGCTTAATACCGCTTTAACAAAACAGTTTACTATGATGCATGATGTGAAATGTAATTAAACAAGAAAAAAAAGTTGTTTTTTTGTTTTATTATACCATGACCATATTACATGGTTAGTTTGGATATAAACAGTGCTTAGTAAATTTCTCCTTGTAAGACGAGCTTTATTTAAAAGTCAGTTTATTCAATAATGACCCCGTTAAAAAAAAAGGTGTATATATATATATATATATATATATATATATATATATATATATATATATATATATATATATATATATATATATATTCACACACACACACACACACAAACACACACAAAAGGGACCGCTGTGTATAAAAGTAAATAAAAGTAAACAATATACCTACCTTACAAACAACTTCTGACTATAGCAGCTAGACGATGTCGATGTTGTGCTCCTTCTGGCAAGAGCCTAGCAATGCTAGGGGTCCTAAATCTCATGAAAAGAGGCTCCTGCACTGTGCTAGAGTGCCTTCTCATGAGTTTAGGAATATCCAGCATTCCCATGTTGTCACCGGAAGACCAGGACATCACCCTCTCCTGCACAGAAGTTGGATGTAAGGTAAGAATAGTAGTTCGTTTTTCCGTAGGTGTTTTTTTTTACAGGTGAATTGGGGGGGGGTTAGCCACTACTGAATAAGAGAACCTTGCATTTTGTAACATCTGTCTTAAGAATAAGTCCACTGAGAACACAGGATGTGCTTTACAACTCACACTTTCAACAATATCTTTGCTTAATTATTCCACCCTGTATAAATACAGTACTGTATGTTATTGGTTTTGCGTTATGTTTTGACTGCTTTGATATTCAGTATAAGTATTACTACACTACTGCACTTTAGTACTTTTAAAAGTAAACCAACATGAAATATAACTAGCTTCAGAGAAATGTATTCTTATACTATGTATAACGTTAGCAAGACCCCCACTTGTATTCTTAAAGTGATTACTATGACCGTGTCATAATGTTAAAGGAGAAACAAAGCAAAAGTATAAAAATATGTTTGTACTACCTATAAAAATCATTTCTTGAAATTTAATGAGGGGCAGGAATTCAAGGACTGTTGGGTTATACTGCTGCCTTCAAGAGGATTGGACATTGGCAAACAAAAAAACAGTGTCCAGCCCAGTATAACCCCTCCTACTTCCAGATGTGTGCCACAATTAACTCCAAGAAATGTATTTTATGGCAAGTACAATAATTCCATATTCTCTCTTGTTCACTGAAGGACACAGGAATACTAAGACTGTTGGGACATCCAAAAGCCGTTCAACTGAGCAGTGAGCAGCAGCAACAAAACTCCATAAGGCCCACAAGAAAAACAAACTGGGACTGCCTATGGCTCAAAGAGCCACCCGAAGGACCCTATGCCTGAAGATGGCATCAGATAAGACCTGAACAGTCACCTGGTGAAACTCTGAGCACTTCTGAACAGAACACCAGGTGGCAGCCTTGCAAATCTGGGACACAGTTCCTCTATGCCTGAAACCACAAGAAGCACTCCTAGATCTACTGGATTGTGACAGGGAATGAAAGGGGGGGGGGGCAGATTCATTAGACCATAAGTGTGGTTAATGCTCTGCTTGAGCCACATAGAGATGGTGAAACAGTTGGTGTACCCTTAGAAGGCTCATCCGGGATTTAAAAAATGGGATCAGTCTTCCTGAAAGACAGTGGCTGAGAGACAGACTCGCACAGCCCGAACTACGTTTAGAAAATGTAGGAAAATTTCCTTTTGTCAGACTGGAGCTGGACAAAGGGACAGAAGAATAATGCCCTGGTTGAGGTCAAAGTTTGAAACTACCTCAGGCAAGAAGTAAGTCCTGCGCCTTAACACGACTTTGTCTCTTAGCAAAACCAGCAAGGGATTCTTCCAGGATGAAGGAATAAATTCAGACACTCGCGTTGCAGAGGTGATAGCTAAGCTACATGAATACCATCTCGTGGATGAAATTAGGAGAGGAGAGGAATGTCTTCAATGGGTTCAAATGGTGGTTTCTGTAGCACAGAGAGAACCAAATTCAGATTCCATGCAGTAACAAAGGAATAAGAAGAGAAGTTAAATGGGAAACTCCCTATAATAAAGGCCTGTAAAAACCTGGGCTTCAACAGTCATGTGCTTAAAGCCAGTGACTGTGAAGAAAGATGGTCCTCAAGACAAAAGATCGATATAGAATATGCCCACAAAATGTCCACCAGGAGTCTTACTAGGTCAGTGTATCTATCACACACCTTTATTATGACGAAGGCCTATGTAGGAGGGGAAACGCATCAATTTTTGGGAATTGATTCCTTTTTATGGTTTGATGGATTAAATAAAGATATACATTTTTAATGCCAAGATGTCCTGGTGCCCGATGTTTGATCTCTTCAGTGTATCACATCTGCCTGGGCAAGTACAGAGCAATGTGGATCATGCTGATTCGCTACACTCCTGTGAAGGAGAAAAAGAAGAAGGGGAGGAAAGGCATAGATCATGGTAAACTGATCCCATGAAGCTTCCACAGCTTTCACTAGAGGATCTCTGTACCTGCACATAGCCTGTCCAATTTTGTTGTTGAACCTAGAGGCCAGGTCCACACCTGGCATCCCCCACCAGTGACAGAAATCTTGGAACACCTTTGGCTGTAGGGAACACCATCCTGGGTCAGGATACTGACAGAAGTTTGCCTGCCAATTCTTTAATGCCTTAGTTGTACACAGCTGTAAGGGCTGGAATGTGAAGTTCTGGCCAGCACATGATGCGGTCTACTTTTGTTACCACTGTAAAACCTGGTTCTTCTCTGATGGTTGATGTACACCATTGTGTTGACTGAATCCGGATTGGATGACACTCCAGCAGGATGGCCAAGCACTGCATAGACAGCCAAATTAATTCAAGCTCCGGCATGTTGATTGGGAAACAAGACTTATCTAAAGACCAAGTCCCCTGCATCACCAAGGTGTCCAGGAATCATTTCCAACCTGAGAAACTGGCATAAGCCATGAAGATCTTTCAAAAGATGAGAAGAAATGACTTCCCCTGAATATTTCTGGCGTTGCAAGTTGCCTTGATTACCTTTTATGGCAGAGAGCTTCACCATCTGTGTACTGAATTTATGCTACTATTCATTACTATTTTCATTTTGTATGACAGACTGACAAAACAGTTAGCCGACATGTTACTTACAGCATTGTACCTAAACCCGATATGTACGCTGTTTACTATTCTTCATTTTCTCAATAAAAACATTGTGAAAGAAAGGACTTCCCCAATTCCAGAGCCATCAAGCCAGGGACAAACTGGTCCCTGGTGCCAAGCGAATCAGTCTGTCCAGGGACTTGACTGACTTGTCTAATGATATCAGAATGCTGCATTGTAGAGATCAGGAGGTGGACAAATGGAGCTGTCTCGAAGGAGACTACCATCAGGTCCAAGACTCTCATGCAAAAGTGGAGAGCCAGGCAACTCCTGGACTGAAGATCTTGAATTTGAGGTAAAAAATTCTGAAGTTTCTTCTATGGGGGAAAGACCCTAGCCTGAGCTGTATGATTTGAAGAAAACAAGGCATTCTGTGATTGGACAGGGGAGAGGGGGAGGACAAATCAAACGATTGCTCTCAAAGCCACAGCCAGCTAAAGAACAGCGAGACTGTATTATCTGGCATGAACAGTATGACTTTCACACTACACAGAAACAATCTAGTAACTCTTTTTCCCCAACAGATATGACCAAATGCTCTCTGCCTTGAGCTGTGCTTAGCAGAACATTTTTTGCTAGGAAATTAATTTCATAAAAAAGTTGCCCCCCAAAAGGGTACAGGGCTGATAATAGTTTGAGTGGACCAAACTGCTTGTCAGGGGATTCTAGTCTCTTTAGAGAATTAATTGCAATATCAAGGTCTTTGTGGTCCTAGTTCTAAAAGACCTTAGAACTAAAACAGAATTTTAGGGGCTACAGGCTGGTCCTCTAGTTTCAGAGTTGTGCATACTGTGCATTGATAAGATCTGAATCATCTGAAACGGTCTCTTTTACTTGGAAGTAATAGCAGGAGACTGTGGGCTTGATTTACTAAAACTGAAGAGTGCAAAATCTGGTGAAGCTCTGCATAAGATTCCAGGGTTTTTTTTTGTCAAAGCTTAATTGAACAATTTGAAGTTAGAAGCAGATTGCTACCATGCACAGCTGCACTAGATTTTGCACTCTTTTAGTAAATCGGCCCCTGTGATTTTTGTACTTAAAAGCCACCAGTTAGGCAGATGCTGACTCTGTAGGGGATAGCACGAGAACACATTTGTGGCCTCTAAGGTCAGAGCAGTAAATAACTGGGTGATTTGGGCCATAAAGTCCCACATGACTGTAGTGGAAACCTCAGAGGAACCGGACAAAACCGATGAATCAAAAAGGACTTAGAGGACAGAATTAACTGTAGAAAAAGGAAACATGCTGTGACTGTTGGCAGTAGGACAACTAAAGGCCCAGGGTACAAGGCAAGGCCTCAAGCATTCATGTAACCAAAACAGCTGGTAGCAGATAAAGTTCAATCGGCCAGAGGTGACCAAAGTTACAGCAGGTGGGCAGCGGGAACTGAATGAGGATCAGAATTCCATGTGGTTATTTACATGCAGGAACAGTAGCAGCAGATGCTTCCTCGTATCTGCATGACAGAAAAGAGTGCATGTGTGCCACACTTCACCCTACAGATGATGTCCATGTCCATGCTCAGTCCCACAGCCCTAACTCCCTCCATTGTGGAAACTGATAGAAAACACAGCAACCGATGTAAATGAAGTAGCTCCTTGTACACAGCCCACCCAGCTTACTCATGGAGGGAGTCTTCAGAGACAGGGTAAGTACTCAGGCAACTTGTTAGAACAGTTTGGAAAGCACTTCACGCAGATGTCTAGTCCAACAGGGTCTGGATTCAGCAAAGCCAAGCTGAGGACAGTTGCATCAGATTCTTCTAATCAAATAGCCCATTTCTAACAGTGATGTAGAGAAGAGTCTTAATTGAAAGAAACATTTTAAAGAATAGGAAAAAAGGTGCTAGTAAAAGTAGAACAGTCTTTTACACAGCAAAGCTGAATAAAAAAAGATACTCATCCTCCTAGGACACTAGCAAAAAAAACTGAGGCATGCTGGTAATGGGAGGGGTTATCCGAAGCCTGCTTACAGTTTTTTTGTTTGCTACTGTACAATCCTTCTGCAAGACGCATTATAACCCAAGGGTTAGAAATATCCCAAGTGCCTCAATGGACGAGAAAGAAATACTGTTTATGTTAGGATTTATACGTATATTTTGTAAGACTAATAACATAGTTCAAACAAATCAAACAAATGTAGGTGCATCAACAGTCTCAAAATTTGGACATCATTTCACTTGGTCACACCATACACTAGTTTTCTAATGGTTTGCTATCATACTGATAAAATATGTTTTTTTATTCGTGTCTATGGGTTACAAATCATGTTCTGTTTGCTCTCTATTCAAAGTTCTAGATTGTCTCAAGAAAATAAGAAAGATGTGAGTATGTCTTTAACTGTTGCTGGATGTCCATATAAGAAATGGAAGTGCAATAAATAGAATTGACAAGAGTATTCATACAACTTAGAATATTAGTATAAGACAGATTTGTAGTAGTAGTAGTCGGCAAATTGCTTGAAGCATAAGTAGATGTAACTGTAATGCAACAAACCTTTTCTATAATCAGTAAGGACTCTTGCAATAGTACAGATACACTGTCCCCAGCTCTATGGTTTGAAAGGGATTTACAGTACTTTATGGTACATTTTAATCAATAAAGCAGACACTTACATGATGAGATTTCTGAGCTTTACAGCTAAGTGTTAGTAAGTTTAAGTTGATATCATACACATGCTTCCTTGATCTTGATAGGACACAGACGAGAGAAAAGCCATTGGGCTTTCTCCAGACCTACCTGATAATTGCATTTCTCCCGCTTTGCCCCTTGGTTACTGAGACTAATTACACTGCCCGAACGTACCATTGGAGTCCTATGCCTGACTTTTGTCTGGATAGCACCATCGCTTTCAAACTGAACCAGATCATTTAGCGGGTCCCATGGTCGAGTACTGCAACACAAAAAACAAAATTAGTAACAATATTTAGTATGCAAACTTACTGAACCACAAATATTCCTCATTTTAAATAGGTTACAGAATAACCATTTAGTCGTACCAGTGGAGTACGCACTCTGCATGGGAATTCATAGAAACTGCACTGCTTAAGAAAGAAGCAGAACCTGACTGTGAAAACTTTTAAGAAGAGGCTGCTCATTGCCAAGCGGACTGCACAGCAAAGAACAGTGGAGCAAGGGCAAATAAATGTGTGCCTTGTTAGGGGTGCTGAGCGAAAGCATGGCACAGTCTTTTTCTGGTGTCTTAGGTGTATGGATGTCTTTATCGTTAACTCTGTTGTGTAAAAGACTAAGCTATTTTCACTAGCACCATTTTTCTTATTTTTTGAAGAGCATTACCCTTGCTCCCAGTATGCCTGAGTTTTGTGGAAAAGCAGCAAAAGCATGATCATAATCGTAGTCCCTCAATGAAGAAGAAATGGAAAGTGCAGAAATCCCATTTTCTCTTTCACTCATTGAAGGACACAGGAGTTCAGAGATTGTTAGGACATCCAAAAGCAGTCCAACTGAGGGGCCAGCAACAGCAACAAAACACTGGCTCAAAATATAAAAATAAAAAACAAAACAAAGTATGCCTACCATGTGTGATGGTCAGCAATTGGGAAGGGAGAGTGAAAGTTTAGGAGTGTCAGTCCACTTAAAAAAAACCCAAAACCAGCACTTGTAAGAACCTGCAGGCTTATCTTCAAGCTCCAAAGTGGTGTGCAATTTAACAATGAGGGCAACAAACAGTCTCTACGTTTTGGAGTGATGGCAGAAGACCAATTCCTTTGGTGTAGGTTTTCTACTAACCACTTACGGTCCGGGCCAATTCTGACATTTCTCCCATTCAAGTAAAAATCTGCTATTTTTACTAGAAAAATGCTTAGAACCCTCAAACTTTCTATATTTTCTAAAAGTAAAGGCCCTGGAGAATAAAATGGTGGCAATTACAGTTTTTTGTGTCACACAATATTTGTGCAGCTCCAGCCATGATTCTGGTATCACCACTTCCATCCAAAGACATATACAGTGGGGACAGAAAGTATTCAGACCCCCTTACATTTTTCACTCTCTGTTATATTGCAGCCATTTTCTAAAATCATTTAAGTTAATTTTTTTTCCCTCAATAATGTACACACAGCACCCCATATTGACAGAAAAACACAGAATTGTTGATACTTTTGCAGATTTATTAAAAAAGAAAAACTGAAATATCACATGGTCCTAAGTATTCAGACCCTTTGCTCAGTATTTAGTAGAAGCACCCTTTTGATCTAATACAGCCATGAGTCTTTTTAGGAAAGATACAACATGTTTTTCACACCGGGATTTGAGGACATTTTTGCAGATTTATTAAAAAAGAAAAACTGAAATATCACATGGTCCTAAGTATTCAGACCCTTTGCTGTGACACTCATATATTTAACTCAGGTGCTGTCCATTTCTTCTGATCATCTTTGAGATGGTTCTACACCTTCATTTGAGTCCAGCTGTGTTTGATTATACTGATTGGACTTGAAAGCCACACACCTGTCTATATAAGACCTTACAGCTCACAGTGCATGTCAGAGCAAATGAGAATCATGAGGTCAAAGGAACTGCCTGAGGAGCTCAGAGACAGAATTGTGGCAAGGCACAGATCTGGCCAACGTTACAAAAAAATTTCTGCTGCACTTAAGGTTCCCAGAAGCACAGTGGCCTCCATAATCCTTAAATGAAAGACGTTTGGGACAACCAGAACCCTTCCTAGAGCTGGCCGTCCGGCCAAACTGAGCTATCGGGGGAAAAGAGCCTTGGTGAGAGAGGTAAAGAAGAACCCAAAGATCACTGTGGCTGAGCTCCAGAGATGCAGTCGGGTGATGGGAGAAAGTTGTAGAATGTCAACCATCACTGCAGCCCTCCACCAGTCAGGGCTTTATGGCAGAATGGCCCGACGAAAGCCTCTCCTCAGTGCAAGACACATGAAAGCCCGCATGGAGTTTGCTAAAAAAAAACACCTGAAGGACTCCAAGATGGTGAGAAATAAGGTTCTTTGGTCTGATGAGACCAAGATAGAACTTTTTGGCCTTAATTCTAATCGGTATGTGTGGAGAAAACCAGGCACTGCTCATCACCTGTCCAATACAGTCCCAACAATGAAGCATGGTGGTGGCAGCATCCTGCTGTGGGGGTGTTTTTCAGCTGCAGGGACAGGACGACTGGTTGCAATCGAGGGAAAGATGAACACGACCAAGTACAGGGATATCCTGGACGAAAACCTTCTCCAGAGTGCTTAGGACCTCAGACTGGGCCGAAGGTTTGCCTTCCAACAAGACAATGACCCTAAGCACACAGCTAAAATAACGAAGGAGTGGCTTCCCAACAACTCAGTGACTGTTCTTGAATGGCCCAGCCAGAGCCCTGACTTAAACCCAATTGAGTATCTCTGGAGAAACCTAAAAATGGCTGTCTATCACGTTTACCATCCAACCTGACAGAACTGGAGAGGATCTGCATGGAGGAATGGCAGAGGATCCCCAAATCCAGGTGTGTAAAACTTGTTGCATCTTCCTTTCCAAAAAGACTCATGGCTGTATTAGATCAAAAGGGTGCTTCTACTAAATACTGAGCAAAGGGTCTGAATACTTAGGACCATGTGATATTTCAGTTTTTCTTTTTTAATAAATCTGCAAAAATGTCAACAATTCTGTGTTTTTCTGTCAATATGGAATGCTGTGTGTACATTAATGAGGAAAAAAACGAACATAAATGATTTTAGAAAATGGCTGCAATATAACAAAGGGTGAAAAATTTAAGGGGGTCTGAATACTTTCTGTCCCCACTGTATGTCCAGTGGATGGAAAGCAGTTAAAGAGTTTCTAAACCCTCTTTTTTTAAATAACAAACATGTCATACTTACCTCCCCTGTGCAGTTAGTTTTGCACAGAGTGGCCCCGATCCTCCTCTTTCGGGGTCCATCTGCGGCGCTCATGGCTCCTCCTCTTCGAGTGCCCCGTTGGAGAAGTGCTTTCCTTCGGGACACCCGTACGGGCGTGATCCGTCTATTGACACAGACAGCGGGTTTTGACCCCGCCCCCGCATCATTGGATTTGATTGACAGCAGTGGGGGCCAACGGCCAATGGCTGCGCTGCTATCAATCTATCCAATCAGGACACAAGACATCGGCTAGAGCTGGTGTGCTCATCCCCGGGGTGAGAAAGCACGGGTTTAGGTAAGTAAAACGGGGGGTCTGGGGGGGCTACTGCATGACAGAATGTTTTTCAACTTAATGCATAGGATGGGTTTAAGGGCTTAAGAGAGTGTTAGAGAGTGAGTCTTGGTGGATGAAGGCTCAGAGGCTGAGGGCAGATCACATAAAGATTTTGCATGGTAGATCATGGATATAGCCTCTGAGATCAGAATAAGTAATCAAATGTACTATTTATCCCATAAAATCCTGCATAACTGCAGTGAAATGTTCCCAAGATAGAGCCAAGGAGGTTTCCGAAGTCCAATAGAGCTATGAAAGACTCCAGGGATGGCAGGGACTCTAGTAGAAGGTAAAAATGTCAGGCACCCCGCAGAAGGTACACAACAGACAGCACCAGAACTGTTAGTGGAGCATGTGCTAAGGCCTCCGGATGCAGCGGGACTGTCTCCCTTGTGTCTAGAGCCAGGCATTTTGCAAAGCAAAGCAAAATGCAACTTAGCTCAAGGTATAAGGCTAAGCAGCCTTAGATGCTCTCAAACCCAGCTGCTGGGCAGCAGAGGTAGGGTCATGTGGCTGAAGGTGACTAGATTACTGTAGGTGGGTAGAAGAGACAAACCAAGGAGTATTCCATGTCCCACTAGCTCCTAATGCTTAACCAACTTGACTTACAGTACTTTAGATACAGTCACACCTGTGGCTGTACCATGACTCTTGATCTGGAGGGCACTTCACGGCTGACATAACCAGTACACTCTAGTCTGAAATGCACTGCAATGCAGGGCCCAGTGCCTGAGTGTCACATTCCAGGCTAGCCCTGCAAAATGCGGTCCAGCAGGGTTAGGGTACAGCACTCCAAAGTCAAACTGAGGAAAAGCCAACTCTCACAGCTGCATGGGGACCAGCTCAAGCAGTGGTGTAGCAGGATCCTTGAAAGAAGGAACAATGTTGAAAAAAAAATAGGTTAGACTTTTTTCTGCAGCCCAGAGAAAAGTTGTTTGTTCTCCTAGGACGCCTGCAAAAAAGTGAGGCATGCTGGGAGTAGGAGGGGGTATATGGTGTTCAGTCATAATTTGTTTGTCAGTGTCCAAATCTAACTGTTGGTGAAGTTTAACTTGACTGTCTGAATTTCTGTGTCCCTGAATGAAAACAAAAATTCTTCTGGTACTTTACTGTGTGTCCCTTCCCCCCCCCCCCCCGGATACATGTATCTGGGGAACAAACACCACATTTTTTCAGTGTGATGGGGTCTTCTGTATTTCTGTCTTTTAGGTATAACCAGGGCTTTTTTTCAGCAGGAACTAGGGGGAACTCAGTTCCACCACCTCTGGCTCAGGTCTTCTGCTCCCTGCTCACCACTATCACTTGGTAACACTGAAGTCCAGCTTCTGCATTTACAAGTGATAGCTTATCTCCCAGTAGCTCTCACAAGTCAGATCTCCTGCGCAGATCTCACTGAGTGCCAGACAGGGACAAGGAGATACAGAACAGGTGCACCCTAGATGGTCTCCATATTTTCCCTGGTGACCAGTTTTTGATACTCCTACTGCATGATCTCCTTACAAGTGACTGTAGTAAAGTATGGTGGGAGGTACTATAGCCAGATAGGTGCTTCAGCTTAATATTGGAACAAAGGTAAGACATATGACAGATGGTGGAGCTTTTAAGGAGGGGGGAAGATGAGGGCAGTGGAGGGAGGGGTTGTATGCAGAGGGAAGAGCTACTATTTGATGCCATTTGGCAGGTATGTGAGTGTGGTGGGCATGGTTGAGTTCCTGCACCTTTTCTCTGAGAAAAAAAGCCCTGGGTATAACGCACAGACTTTAGTTTCATTTTTAATCTGTGTTAAGGCCTTCAAAATCAACATTTGCAAATGGGCCATGCAGAAGATGTCATGTTCTACATTAGGAGTCACTACATAAGATTCTAGCTGGCAGTGTTACCTTTTGAAATCAAGAGTTAGCCAAATAACCCAGCTGCCTTGTCTGCCAATGTCAGATAGCTGAAAAGCACTTGCAGTGTGGGAACAAAGACAAATATACACTGCTTACAGGAAGGATTTTACTGCTTTTTAATCTTTAAACTAAAAGTATAAAATGTCTTCTATTAAAGAATCATATTTTCAAATACTATGAGAACGTATTCAGACTCACTCAGCAAATTTGTAATGCCACTCTCCAGTGATTGGATCTTGTTCAAAGAGATGGCACAACCACTCTTCACCTTTGGCTTTTCTCTCTTTGGCAGCTTTTCTCTGAGCTTCTTCTAAGACGAACTTCTCCTGAGTGGCTTCTGTTTGATCCTTGTTATTGATTGCCTTTGTAACTTGCTGCCAGAGTCTGCAATTTGAGAACTGCAACAGTTATTTGCCAGCAAGCTATTTATACATTTATAAAGCCTGGAGAATGACTATGTTTTTTTTTTGTTTTTTTTTTTATAGTTGCCTGCTGAGCAGTGTTTAAATAGAAATGCTGTAATGACAGACTTTTTGGGTACTTATTTCCACTAAGATTATGGATGATAAGCCATTACTTTTCCCTTCTATAACTTTCATACCTTCGAAAAGGAGGTTGCGTTTTGTTTAACCACTTGCTTACTGGGCACTTATACCCCCTTCCTGCCCAGGCCAGTTTTCAGCTTTCAGTGTAGTCGCACTTTGAGTGACAATTGCGCAGTCATGCAACACTGTACCCATATGAAATTTTTCTTTTGGTGGAATTTATTCACCACTGGGTTTGTTATTTTTTGTTAAATGAAAAGAGATGGAAAATTAAGAAAAAATAAAAAAAATTGTCCTCTTTTATTTTGCAAATAAGTAATTTTCCTCCTTCACTGATGTGTGCGGATGAGGCTGCACTGATCATCAGTGCCTTGATTTTCTGTGTGCGTGTGGCCTGTCAGGATTGCCAGTTACCGGCTCACCTCTCACTGTTACAGATTGTGAGGAAAGTACTGCCGATAAACGGCAATTCTGTTTACACTTTGATTGGACACAGCTGATCATGTAGTAAAGGGCCCTTGTGATTGGCCCTTTACCACGATCTATGATCGGCTGTATCCGAAGGACACACGGATCACAGGGTGTGCCCCCAGGAAGCATGTGAGAAGCATGGTTCCGGGAGGACGTCCATGGATGCCCTCCCAGAACTAGAGATCTGCGCTCTAGCTGTCTTTCAGCTATAGCGCAGAAAGGAAGTGGTTAACAATGATAAAATTACATTTCTATCATGAACTTTCCTTTACTCGTTTAATCTCAAACTTGCTATTCTGCTATATTTTAGTAGTATTAAATTCATACAACTTCTTACAAGGCCATTCACAACTCTGCCCCCAGCTACTTCACTAACCTAGTCTCAAAATTTAAACCAAATCGTTCTCTTCTCCAGAGTCTCCCCCATCCTCTGGAACTCACTAACCCAATCTGTCTATCTCCTACTCTGTGCACTTTCAGATGATCCCTGAAAACTCATCTCTTCAGTGAGGCCTATCTGTACATTTATTTTCTCCATTAGCCCATCCCCCACAGTTATTACATTTAGTATCTCTTGACCCTCCCTCTTAGATTGTAAGCTCTAACGAGCAGGGTCCTCTGATTCCTACTGTATTAAACTGTATTGTAATTGTACTGTCTGCCCTTATGTTGTAAAGTGCCTTTATGTTGTTGGCACTATATATATCCTGTATTATAATAATAATGTATAATAGAAGAATATGCTCATACCATAAAAAAAATGTTCACAAAGCAATTCCATCTATTCAAACATGAGTTTACAACACCTTAATGGCTGTACGTTTATGCTTCTGATAATTCCTAGTTTTCATTGTGGAAAGGCACAATATATAGTGCAATTACATCCAAACGCCATCAAAAACTAGTTTTGGATAGAGACTTTGGACAAAATGAGCAAGTGTTAGAACCTCTGTCAACTAGCCTATGCGGTCTGCATCCTAATGTCCATTCCAAAGATTAATAATTAAGCGTAAATCTCCCCATGAGGGACAGCCTGAATGCACTCATGCCTTAAAGCGGAACTAAACCCTCCAACCTTTGCAGCCAAGGAAGCTGTCATCTAAGCCTCTGTTTGATCTGCGGTTGCCAAGGTGCTGCACATGTGATCAGTTATGACACCAGTCATTTGATGGCTTGACAGTTCAGTTGAGAGCACAAGTAACAGACACTTATCATTCCTGGTATGCCCTAAAAGTAACTGTTTTGGGAAGCAGTTAAAAAGATGGTTTTAGCTCAGCTTTAAGTTCCGAATAACGTGCTAAAAAGAGAAGTGAAGTGATTCTCCTGTAACCTTATAATCATAGATCAATCTTAGAGTTTCAGTGTGCTGCTATAGCAACGACATTCACCAGGCCTGTCACAGGGATATTGATCATAATGAACAGGCCACAATGTTTTAGTCTTTTGACTTACATTTTACGTTAAGCGGGAGGCTGTGCACTGCACCTTTCACTATATTTTACAGTGTATTTACAATCGAGCAGCCTGGTGGTTGCGGGTTAATGCATTGGCCTTTTGGTTGCTTGGCTCCTGGTTCCCTTTTTCAGGCATAGATTGGAAGCATTCTACCAATGTCTGTGTGTCGCTCCAAAATACAGTGGTAGGTGTATTGTTTTCTAGGGTGTGAAAGTGTGCGCTCAAGTATGTGAATGACAATTTATCTTGGTCATAGATTGACAAGAATGGCTCTTTGTACTCTATACACCACTGTGTAATATACTACACACATACAAAAAAAAAGAAAAAAAGTAACAAATGATATCTGATAAGAGCTACTTAACTGAAGATTGTTCATGGGTAATAAAAGAAAAGTCAATATATACATTTTAGAGAGGAAAATTTCATAAAAGACAAAATGCAGCTATAGGAATTTGAAGAAATGTGTCTGCCCCAGTGAAGTATAATGAAGACCAAGCCCAAGAGGCAATTACCTTTCAGACTCAAACTCTCCTTGCTCATCATAGTGAACTGTGCAACGTGTTAATCTGCGCTGCTTTATTTCAGTTGTTGGGTTCCAGAAAGTCTCAGATAGCTCTGTCTTCTTGTCATTAATAAACACTTCACTATCCTGAAAAGAAACACACAAACATTAAATAATATTATACAGACTTCCGATACCACCATCTTTAAACCAAAATAATCTTTAGTCAAAAATGATAGAAGTGTTATTGCTAAAATTTGGAAATAGAATAAAAAGTATTTGTTTACTAAAAAAAAAGGTCTGTGCTGTGGTGGCAGAATACAATTAGAGGGGGCCTACTGGAGGCATACAAGAAGCATGATTTAGCAAACCAAAATAACCTTATTTCATGAAAAATCTAAATTTTTGGAGTGTATATATAATTAATGAATAAAAATACTACCAATATAATAATAATTTCCTTTACCATTACATATTACTGAAATATATACTTTTCTAGAGACACTACTCACAAATGTCCCAATGACCCCAGTAGTATGCAAATAAGCTGAAAGCATTCAGTTTATGCTAATGGCAGTCACAGCAGCTTAGCTAGACTGCAACAAGATCTCTTTCTTAGGCTCCATGCATACTGGACGTTAAAATAACGTTCTAAAAACACCAGTAGCTTTGCAGTGAGTCTTTCATCGTTTTTAAATGCTTTTGCAATAGCGTTTATTTTTATTTTTTTTCAATGGATCAAAATGTTAAACGCTGGTGAGCCACGTTTATCAGCGTTTAACGTTTTTAAGCATTTTTTTTGTGGTCAGAAAAACAGCTCCTGAACGCAAATTTAGGGCGTTCAGACAACAGCCTATAAACTCCACTGCTGATAAACGTCCAAAAACATCCAACGTCTATGTGATAACATAGAGGGGAGTTTATGGGCTGTTAAAAAAAAAAACGCCCAAACTCCCAAAAATGACCGTTTATGAGCTTCAGTGTGCATGGAGTCTTAGGGAAGAATCATCCTCTAGCACTGGATTATATTAAATAAATTTTTTTGAAAAATGTAGAAGTAGAGGGAAAAAAGAGGCAGGTGAGAGGGGAAATAGGGTAATGGCTGGGGGAGGACCCGGGAAATCAGAAAAAGATGGTCACTTCTAACTCCCCTACCTGCAGTTATTGGCAAACTATCATATACAAAGGTAGACAAGTAAAAGGTTTTGAAGCAAACTGAATACTCTAGAAAAGTGTAAAATTAATCCAAAAAAACCATGTTTCATAAAAGTTTCAGTTTAGTCTTCCAAAGCGACCATATTTATAATGTACAGTATCTCACAAAAGTGAGTACACCCCTCACATTTTGTAAATATTTTATTATATCTTTTTATGTGACAACACTGAAGAAATTATACTTTGCTACAATGCAAAGTAGTGAGTGTACAGCTTGCATAACAGTGTAAATTTGCTGTCCCCTCAAAATAACTCAACACACAGCCATTAATGTCTAAACCGCTGGCAACAAAAGTGAGTACACCCCTAAGTGAAAATGTCCAAATTGGGCCCAATTAGCCACTTTCATTCTCCAGTATCATGTGACTCGTTAGTGTTACAAGGTCTCATGTGTGAATGGGGAGCAGGTGTGTTAAATTTGATGTTATCGCTCTCACTCTTACATGGCACCTCATGGCAAAGAACTCTCTGAAGACCTTAAAAAAAAGATTTGTTGCTCTACATAAAGCTGGCCTAGGCTATAAGAAGATTGCCAAGACCCTGAAACTGAGTTGTAGCATGGTGGCCAAGACCATACAGTGGTTTAACAGGACAGGTTACACTCAGAACAGGCCTCACCATGGTTGACCAAAGAAGTTGAGTGCACATGCTCAGCGTCATATCCAGAGATTGTCTTTGAGAAATAGACATATGAGTGCTGACAGCATTGCTGCAGAGGTTAAAGGGGTGGGGGGTCAGCCTGCCAGTGCTCAGACCATACGCAGCACACTACATCAACTTAGTCTACATAGCGGTTGTCCCAGAAGGAAGCCTCTACTAAAGATGATGCACAAGAAATCCTGCAAACAGTTTGCTGAAGACAAGCAGACTAAGGAGATGAATTACTGGAACCATGTCCTGTGGTCTGATGAGACCAAGAGAAACTTATTTGGTTCAAATGGTGTCAAGCGTGTATGGGGGCAACCAGGTGAGGAGTGCAAAGACAAGTGTGTCTTGCCTAAAGTCAAGCATGGTGGTGGGAGTGTCATGGTCTGGGGCTGCATGAGTGCTGCCGGAACTGGGGAGCTACAGATCATTGAGGGAACCATGAATGCCAACATGTACTGTGACATACTGAAGCAGAGTATGATTCCCTCCCTTCGGAGACTGGGCCGCAGGGCAGTATTCCAACATGATAACAACCCTAAACACACCTCCAAGATGACCCCTGCTTTACTAAAGAAGCTGATGGTAAAGGTGATGGACTGGCCAAGCATGTCTCCAGACCTAAACCCTATTGAGCATCTGTGGGGCATTCTCAAACGGAAGATGGAGGAGCGCAAGGTCTCTAACATCCACCAGCTCCATGATGTTGTCGTGGAGGAGTGAAGAGGACTCCAGTGGCAACCTGTGAAGCTCTGGTGAACTCCATGCCCAAGAGGGTTAAAGCAGTGCTGGAAAATAATGGTGGCCACACAAATTATTGGCACTTTGGGCCCAATTTGGACATTTTCACTTAGGGGTGTATTCACTTTTGTTGCCAGCGGTTTAGACAATAATGGCTGTGTGTTGAGTTATTTTGAGGGGACAGCAAATTTACACTGTTATACAAGCTGTACACTCACTACTTTACATTGTAGCAAAGTGTAATTTCTTCAGGGTTGTCGCATGAAAAGATAATAAAATATTTACAAAAATGTGAGGGGTGTACTCACTTTTGTGAGATACTGTATGTCATACTTTCCACAGATGCTGAAAAAGCGTTTGACAGGGTGGACTGGGAGTTCTTGCTAGCGACCCTATCCCATCTAGGTATCAGCCCCTCTTTCCTAAGTCAGATATCCGCCCTGTATAACTACCCTACGGCACAATTGAGAATTAATGGTACTCTAAGCGATTCATTTACACTCCACAACGGCACGCGCCAGGGTTGTCCTCTTTCCCCTATTTTATTTGCCCTCTCTCTTGAACCGTTTTTATCTACAATTCGGCACAACCCGAACATCCATGGCATCATGATAGACGGGTTTGAACACAAATATGCCGCATATGCGGATGATATCTTATTCTATGTCCAACAACCTATAATTACTCTACCCAATCTGCTGCAAGCCTTTTCCGCATATAATCAAGTTTCAAATTTTCAGATCAATATGTCCAAATCCGAAATTCTAAATATTTCAGTTCCCCAGGAGACAGCTAGCAATCTTCAGAAATCTTTCCCATTCGCCTGGCAAAAAACAACAATGAAATATCTCGGTATATTTCTGACTCCTAATCTTTCATCCCTATTTCATGCTAACTTCATGCCCCTCCTCAATACACTCAAGTCGGACATACAAAAATGGTCACAGCTCGCACACTCTTGGCTAGGTAAGATCAATGTGATCAAAATGAACATACTGCCCAGGTTACTATTTCTGTTCCAGATGATACCTTTCCAAATTCCACCCAGTTTCTTCAAATGTGTAACGAAAATTATAAATAAATATGTTTGGAATAGACGTAACCCAAGAATTTCTACATCAATATTGCTTAGACCTAAACGGCTAGGAGGCTTAGCTCTGCCAGATATTAAGCGATACTACATGGCAACAGTCTTATCAAGAATATCAGACTGGAAATACAACAAGACATCAAAACTCTGGGTATCACTGGAGATGTCACTAGGGGGTAGTGACCTCTACAAGATGATCTGGATTCCTGGGAAATTTCGATCGCTGCCCTCTACCACATCTCCACTCACTCGATCCACCTTCGCATGCTGGGATCTGCTGCACAGAACTCAGCAGTGGCAATACAATTCCCCCCTTATGCCTCTAACTGGACACAACTTCTTCCCACCAGGTAATATGGATCCCGGACTTCATTCTTGGAACCTTGGGAATAATATTCAACTACACCAAGTCGTTGACGCCTCGAACATTGTACCACTATCATTGCTCACCTCAACGCCAACCCCATCACTACTGGACCAATGGAGATATTGGCAACTAAAGGACTTCATCCAATCCCTTCCAAAACCTCTACGCAATGCAACTAACCTAACACCAATTGAATCAGCATTTGTAGGAGACATGCCAATAGAAAGGCCGCTTTCTTATTTCTATCAAGCACTAGGCTCACTCACCCCGGCTAGCTACCCTACATTTCTTCACAATTGGGAGAGGGACTTAAACAAAAATCTGACGGACCAAGAGAAGTCATCCATCCTCTCTTTAACCCACTCAACTTCGATCGCCTCCAAAACTGCTGAGGTTAATTACAAGTTGTTGACCAGATGGCATTACACACCAGTAACTCTACATAAGCTCTTCCCCCAAGAATCACCACTATGCTGGCGTGGTTGCGGAGACATCGCGTCGCACGCTCACATCTGGTGGTACTGCCCCCTGATAAGGCCGTACTGGCTTACCATCCTTTATTGGATTAAAGAGATTCAGGGATCTGAAGTCCCTAATGACCCCTGGTATGTTCTATTACATTGTACAGGCGAGCCAGTAGGATCATATAAAAAGTCTGTCACTCCGCATTTACTAAATGCCGCTAAAGCCCTTATCCCCAAGTTCTGGAAAACTTCTAAAATACCCTCCCTACGCCAATGGCTGAGGGAGGTAGATCATATATACTATATGGAAGATCTAACATACTCCAATAAAAGGAACTCAGAAATGAAGAGAAAAATGTGGTCCTGCTGGTTCGCCTTTAAATACACAACCGCATATGCGGAAATTATGGAAACTAAATGATGTACATTATGTATTGAGATCTATTGTAGAGTGAACCCTCCTGAGACGGACGGCAAATTCCCCCCCCATCTTCCCTTATCCCCGTACCTCACCTCGACCTCTCAGTCTTCATCTTTGTTTATTCTCTCTTTTTTTTCTTTTTCTTTTTTTCCCCCTTTTCCTTTTTCCTCCCTCTTTCCTTTTCTTTCCTTCTCCTCTACTATCTTTCTTTTTTTTTTTCATATATATTAAAAATGTGACAGGATCTTATATCTCTGACTAGGGTCGCTGTTTTCTCAGATAATATAGTGCTTAAGATAAAGTACTCAATTGACCCTGATAACCTTACTCTGAGATGACGCGATACTGACATTGAAAGCATCTGCATACAATATGATATCTTGATGTAACTCTTTTTTCTTTTTTGTGAACATCCTGTGTTTCAATAAAAAATTATTAAACAAAAAGATACTGTATGTCATATTACAATGCTTGTGCACTACTAGTTGATCATAGGGCAAGGGTAGTTTGCTTCCACTTTGTTACCAGGTTTTCTCTCCTGCACTCCACTACTGACCGGGCTTATGGCTTAATAGTGGACCAGTCTTTAAGGCAGGAATCCTAATTAAAATCTGTATACTAGAGCACCATGGAATTCAGAATGCTCTTTGTAAAATACAACCAAATGTAGAGACATTTAGATGTTCCTCCTACATCATACAAAAGATTTTAAGCAGATGGCTTGCTAACCTAACCAGTTTCCTTCTTCTATTCACTAACCCATCATGCAGAAATCACTTCTCCTTCCATTTACTTGGTAGTGTTTCTGGGATCCCTCAACCTCAGTGCTGTTGTTATTCCTGGTACCTGGGTGCAGAAGTGATATAGACTGGCTGCCCAATGTAAAGCAGCATGACCTAAAATGCAGAGAGCTCAAAACTACCACCAGGTAAGCAAGTGAATTCTGCATATTACCTAAGAGAAGAAAACTTTTTTAGAAAATGGACTAGGATAGTAAAGTAATTTAGGTGTACCTAAAAAACATCTGTTTGGCTGCAAGTTTGATTTAAAAGTTAATTTTCTGTGGCAATGCTAGGATAACAACCAACGGAAATATAGACGAGCTACCTCGTGTTTCTAGGTACAGGTGCAGAAATTGTGGGAGTGGGCCTCAAGAAAGGAAAACTTTGAGATACCGTTTCTCGTAAGAGATTCAGGAAATTGCCTGATTCATGGCAGCCCTTGGCTGCTGCCAAAAATCACATGCATGTCTAGAGTGTCTAACTACAAAATATTTTTTACCTCTAACATCAGGCCGGTGTGTTAAGTCATGCCCATTGGTCCCACCCAATTATATCATATTAGGTGAATTGATTAACGAAAAAAAAAAGAAAATCTTAAAGCAATAAGAAGAAGCCATTGTGTATGCCATTTAGAAATCATTTATCACATCACTTACTGCCACTTACCCAGTTCCCCTCCAGTGTTGCCAAGACTTCCTTTCCCAACTTTATCTTCCCTGATATCTGATTTACACTGTCTTCACTACCAAGAAAGGGCTGCAAGGCAAACATGCAAGTTTGAAACATAGAAAACAATGAATACATGAAAGCAACTGCACATTACAAAATAGACATAAATTCAATTGTTAACTTTGCTAGCACTTTGCTTAAAATGTGATTTGTTTTTCTTGGCTATAGCTTGACCTCAATCAGATGGCTGGATCATGCATTGGAAGCTTTTAACTTGCTATTTAGTAGCAGATTTTCTGTTCCTTTGTACACAAGACTGAAAGCTGCATCATACACATAGGGCTACACACCTCATTCAGGTGCGGATGCTTTTATGGTAAAAAAAAAAATAAAAGCATCACTGTAATGTTTGTGCCACACAAAGCATTGTCATTTTTCACTACATTTAACTTCTGTACCACTAACTCTTAAAAAATACCAGCACATAAAAAGATACCGCACATTATTTGGACCATAAATTTCTCCTAAATGACCACCTAGAACGCTTGAGAAAAGATAGCGTGGTACTAAACATATCTGGTTCAAAGAACCATTTAGAAATCTTTCAAAATGGTCTAAGAAGCCATGCTGTTTAAAAGCTTAAAGTGGAAGGCAAGTCAAAACCTAAGCTTAAAGGATAAGTTCACCTTTGGGAACATGTAATATGTTCCCAATGCTCCCCCTCCCTGTGGCAGCAGTACGGGGAGAAGTTGGGGTAGTATGGGTAACAGTGGCCGTGCGTAATGCAGCCCCCCTAATCTACATGCGGGGCGCCAGACGCATGGATTCCAATGGGGTTTTTAATTTTTTTTTTTCAATAAGCACGTGATTAGAGCCATAGGCTCTAATAGGCTTCAAAAAGGGTGGCCTTGGGGCTCAAAAAAATATATCACCAGCCACCACTGACAGGTAACCCGATACACTGACAGATCTGCAGGAGACCTGCATGGCATCAGTGATCTGCTAATCACTGCTGCAATGCTTTCCAGGCTCCTGCAACAAAAAATAATAAATGCAGATTTTGAATATAATCTTTATTTATACAAAACATAAAGTAACATGTCTCTCAATAGGCTTTCTTCAACATGTAGAACAAAAAAGAAAAAATTTCAAAGACATGTATACTATATGCGAACACACAAAACACATCTACTTGCTTTAACTTATTCTCCACTAGGAGATAGCGACAACCTTAGAGGCATACACACCGACCTAGAACATGATAAAGAGTTAAACAAGTAGGTTCCAGAACCTATACCGGACCGCCAAAGACAGTTCAAGTTCGAACACTATGCTGAACAACA
The DNA here is from genome assembly GCA_037952925.1 of Lithobates clamitans. NCBI lineage: Eukaryota > Metazoa > Chordata > Amphibia > Anura > Ranidae > Lithobates > Lithobates clamitans. The sequence goes on along the minus strand of JBBGZY010000019.1, from coordinate 2,876,964 downwards.
ATGCGGTCCTGTAGGCCTTGCTACAGAGAAAGGGGGGCCAAATGGGGCCATCAAACCTCCTAAATGAACATTTTTAACTTCATCTGAACACTGTGTCAACATGTTCCCGTAAGCAAAATATTACAGTAGTCCCATGCAGTGAAAGGGGCAATAGTTTTGTGGCTTTTAAATTTCACAGAAAATGTACATGATTCATGCGGATGTGAAATTTACAATTTTATGGAAACAATTATAACTACAGGAAGCTAAAATGTAGCATGCCAGTAGGGTACAGGAGAGCAAGAAAATACTTGATGGTTACCATCAATTGCAAATAAGGCAAGTCAGCTACAGTAGAAAATATGCAGAAGGAGCAGATAATCTAAGCATTACTGGCATGTAGAAGAGTTTAAGTTGATTAAAAGCTCTGCAAGTCTCAATGAGGTAGTTGCCAGTAGGAGCTGCATTTTTTTCATATTGACCAGACACCTACCTTATAATCCTTTAAACATTTTTTATTATTTTTGGCCGCAGGAATAAAACAGATGCACTCAAAATAAATTAAATAAGTTAAATTTCTGTCTCCATCAAAGCTACACTGAGGCTCGGTTCACACCTATGCATTTTGCGACTGATGCGTTCTTTAGTGCGCATTTTGCTGTGCATTTTTCTTTTTTTTTGCACATGCGATTTTGCAATGATTTGCGGTTTTATGCTTTTTTTTTGGCCAACTTGTTGTTTGGCAGATTAGAAGCAACAAAACGCAAACTGCGGCAAAAATGCACTACATCAATTGAACTCTATCAACCAAAAAAAGTACAGTTTTGCATTTAGAAAAGTACCTGGCCCTTTCCAAAAACGCAGAGGCTGAAAAAAATAGGATTTTTATAGCAGCTTACCTGTAAAATCCTTTTCTTGGAGTACATCATGGGACACAGAGCCTTAAGTAATTACTTAATGAGTTATAGGCCACCTTCAGGTGTTGACACTGGTATACCCAATTAAGGAAGTTCACTCCCTATATAACCCCTCCTCCTTCCAGGAGCACATCAGTTTTTGTAGCGAAGTAATATACTTAAATCCCAAAAAAGAGGGGAGGGTCTCATGATGTACTCCAAGAAAAGTATTTTACAGGTAACCTGCAGGGTACCCCCAGACTTGGGGATCTATACTGCTGCCTGTAGCACACTGCGCCCAAAGGCGATATCCTCATACCTCCTTACATCCACCTGATAAAAATTTTGTGAGTGTATGCACTGAAGACCAAGTTGTGGCCTTACAGATCTGAGCCATGGAGGCCTGGTAAAGACTGCCCAAGAAGCACTAACCGACCTGGTAGAGTGCGCCTTAACTTGAAACGGCGGAATCTTACCCCTTAAATCATTAGTTTGAATTATCACTTGCCGAATCCACTTAGTGACAGTGGATTTCGACACTGCCTGTTCTTTCTTAGGACACACTGGTAGAATAAATAAGACATCAGTCTTAGGAATCTTGCAGTTGCTTTTAAATAGATTTTCACTGCTCTCACCACATCAAGACAATGTAGTGACTTCTCTTCCCTGGAACATGGTTTTGGAAAAAATGATGGCAGGATAATATCTTGGTTCACGTGGACGAAGGCGTAACACCACTCTGTCCTCATGAAAAATCAAATATGGCTCTTTACAAGAAAGAGCAGCCAATTCCGAAACCCTCCTTGCTGAGGATATAGCAACCAAAAATACCAACTTCCTTGTCAAAAGGACTAAGGGAATATACTGTATCGGTTCAAATGGCTGTTTTTGTAACACAGACAAAACTAAGTTCAAGTGAGGTTTGACAGGCGGATTAAGCCGCGTTACCCCTTGTATAAAACCCCGGATCAAAGAATGAGTAGCAAGTGATCTTTGAAATAAGACCGATAAAGCTGAGACTTGGCCTTTAATAGTACTCAAGGCCAATTCCATTTCTACCCCTAATTGTAGAAAGGCAAGAATTCTGCCTATGATATATCTCTGAGGGTGCCAACCCTTGGATTCACACCAGGAAACCTAAGCCCTCCAGACCCTATAATATATAGTTCTGGAAGCTGGCTTCCTTGCAGTATTCAGGATAGAGATAACTGATCCGGAAAGCCCACGTTTCTTCAGAAAGTGGGTTTCAATAGCCAAGCCGTTTTTTTTTAGAGACTAAGGAAGGATGGCATATCGGTCCCTGTGAGAGCAGATCTGGCCGTAGTGGGAGGGATCATGGGCTCTCCACTGCCATCTTTATGATTTCTGCATACCCTGACCTTCTGGGCCATGCTGGTGCCACCAGAATTACAGGCTTTTTTCCAGCTTGATTCTGCAAAGAAGTCAAGGCAGCAACTGAATAGGGGGGAATGCATAGATCAGTGAGAACTGACCCCATGAGGTCACCAACGCATCCGTTCCGCATGCGAATGGATCCCTTGTTCTGCCAACAAAGTTGACTAACTTCATGTTGAACCTGGATGCTAGAAGACCTACGTCCAGAGTCCCCCATCTTTGGCAAACAGCCCGAAATATGTTGGGGTGAAGAGATCATTCCCCTGGGAATAACTGCTGGCGACTTAAGTAGTCCGCCTGCCAATTCTCTACTCCCGTAATGAAGACTGCCAAAAGGCATGGAACATTCCTTTCTGCCCAAGTTAGAATATGGTTCACCTCTCTCTGCGCCGAGAGACTTTTGGTGCCCCCTTGGTGATTGATATAGGCCACAACTGTTGCATTGTCGGATTGAATTCTGACAGGCCTTTAGAGCCAGACGTACTGCCCGAATGCCTAGGATATTGATGGGCAAGATTCTTTCGGTTCTTGACCCCTGCCCCTGGACAGTTCTCTTTTCTAGTACTGCTCCCCAGCCTATAAGGCTGGCATCCGTCATTACCACTTTCCAGATGACTGGTCTGAAGGATTTTCCTTTCAGCAGATTCTGGGTTAGTAACCACCAAGTGAGGCTTTGGGACACTCTTGGGGACAGCTGCATTGGCAAGTCTAAAGCTTGAATTGTTTCAGACAGGATACTGTTTTGCAACAGTCTTGAATAGAACTGGGCATAGGGAACTGCTTCGACTGAAGCCACCATGGTTCCTTGCAACCTCATGCAAAGGTGAATGGAGGGATCGCCATCTGACCTGACCATCCGCACCAGCTCTCTTATGGAGTTGATCTTTGCCTGAGGAAAGAACAAACTTTCCTGGGCTGTGTCTATGATCAGACCCAAGTACTCCAGCCTTTTTAGCGGTATTAGGGAGGTTTCTCTAAGTTGAGAATCCAACCCAAACTTTTCAGATAGTTGGTTGTAGTGCATACGCTTTGCTCCAAACGAGCCATCGACTGATCTATTAGCAATAGATCGTCTAGGTACGCTACGACTGTTATGCCCTTAACCTGGCTAGAGGTGGGGCCAGTACTTTGGTGAACACCCGGGGTGCTGTGGCTAGCCCGAAGGGCAGGGCTACAAACTTGAAATGCTGCTGTTCTAACTTGAACCGCAGAAACTTTTCATAAGTGGAAAATATAGGGACATGCAGATATGCATCCCTGATGTCGATTGGCGCCAGAAGTTCTCTTTCTAGAAGGATAGGAACTACTGTCCTGATCGTCTCCGTGCGAAAGGAGCAGATCTTCAGGAACTTATTCAGCTTTCTTAGATCTAGAATGGGTCTGATGTCTCAATTTGGTGTTTGGTACCATGAAAAGATTTGAATAAAAACCCAGACCCTGCTCTTTTGCTGGGATCTGTCTGATCACCCCTTGAGATATTAATCGGTCTAGTGCCTGAAACAGACACTGTCTTTTCTCTGAATCTTTGGAAACACTTGACTTTAGGAAGCGAGGCGGTGGAAAGTTCCGAAATTCCAGCTTGTACCCCAGCGTTACCGTGGAGATGACCCATCTGTCCTGAATTTCCTCTTGCCAGACTTCTGAAAACTGCAGAAGTCTTCCCCCCCACCTTGGTGAGGGGGGTTGCCTCTTCATGATGAGGCTTTAGGATTCTGCTTTGCAGGTTTCCGACCGCAGGACTTCTTTTGAGCCTGGGTTTGACCCTGAGGTTTTCCTCTAGAGTCTGACGGCGGAGGCCGTCGCCACTGCCTAGAGGTGGAAGCCCCTGGCGCAGGGTAAAGAGCCCGTTTAAATGAAGGGCGTTTATACTTACTTTTGACTGGCAAAAGAGTACTTTTCCTACTAGAAATTGTTTGGATATATTTATCCAAGTCTTCCCCACAAAATCTCTCCTCATGAAAGGGGAACCCAGTTAGGAGGTTTTTACATGGTGCTTTAGCTGACCAATTTTTTAACCACATGATTCTATGCATATGCACAAGCATAAGCGTAAGGCGGGACGCCTGGAGAATAGAATCTTTAATGGCATCTATGGCAAAGTATTATACCTTTGGTAGTTCAGCTAAATCTCGAGCTTGTTGTGCAGGAAGCTCTCTAAGGGCCTGTTTAAACTGGTCCTTTAGGGATTGGCAGATGCCTATTGCAGGACTGCAGGCTGAGGAACGGTGCCTGCCATGGAGAAAGCAGATTTTAGCAGAGATTCCAACTTTTTATCTGTTGGATCCTTAAGCATCTGTGCATTGTCTACAGGACAAGTTAGGTTATCATTCACATCGGAAATCGCATCGTCAATTGCTGGTACTTTCAGTCTTTTGGAGAATTTCGCCTCCAGGAGATAGAGAATTGAAAATCTCTTAGGAGGGAGAAAATGCTTATCCGGGTGATCCCATTCAGCAAAAATAAGCTGTTCTAGTAACGCATGTTCAGGAAACGCATGCAAAGGATGAGAAGGTTTTAAGGAACTCGAGGAAGAAGCCGAGCTTTCAGGAGACTCCGTTAGGGGCAGCATGAAAGTAGAACGAACCATCTCCATAAGAGTTTGTATCAGAAATTTCGCAGATTGAGAGGCTGAAAAAGGTTCATCTTCCGTTGTTTCCTCCGCAGAGGAATCATTGGTTTGCTTTTCCTCCTGATCGACTGAGGGTAACCCCTCATCCTGTGCCCACAGTTAGCCTTGCAAAGGTTCTGAAGTGGGGGAAGGGAATCTAACATGCTTCCTATCCATTTGAATGGAGGATGTGATTAAAGCGGCTAATCTTTCTTCCAGACCCTGCAGGGAGGAGGAAAGGGCATCTTCAGTCATGTATACAGGGGCTGAGATGTGAGAAACAGCTGCACCATCAATTTGTTCCAATGGCTCACCCTGGCTTGCCAGAACTGGTAATTCAGGCGAGGATGACAGCGTGGAAATGCAGCTCGAGATCCTAATGCCTGGGGGTGAAACCTTTAGTACTTTTTTAGTTTTTTGTGGTGTCTCTTTTGGCAGGCATAGTCCTAACTACAAAAACAGAGGCACTATACAAATTGCACTTAATCACTGAAAATAGTCATGACATTTAAAGCCACTATAAAGTTCAGCCTAGTGCTGGGAAAAAGGTGTCCTTCCTGTATCAGGAATGTCAGTTTTGCAACCCATACGTGTCCCACAGCTCCTGTGTCCTTGTGTGGCAGGCTGCTTGTTCCTCCTCTTGTTCTTCCTCATCAGCCGAGGAGAGACTGTCACAGCTGTAGCTTTATCTGTTTTTAGCCTGCCGTGTGTCCTCGTGGACGTTCACGGCACCGTGTTTAGGCCCCGCCCCCTCTGAGAAAAAATTCCACCCCTTTTTCTATTTAAAGTGTTCCTGCGCCTGCGTGCGGCATTTTCCAGATCCCAGACCCAACACGAGGGGGGGGGGGGGAGATAGGGGAGGTAGAGACCCATGCAGCAGTAGGCACAGACAGTAGTAAAAAAAAAAAAAACAGCTACAGTAAAACAACTTTAGCGGTATTAGCGGGACCTCTGACCTCCCTTCCCCCCCCCGGCGGGGGGGTAATGTAAGGGGAGTACAGCACTGATGTCCCCTTAACCCTCTGGTCCCATCAGGGGGAGGAAGAAAATATTTTTACAGATTTCTTTTACCTTGAAAAGTCTCCCTCCACACGCTGCTGCAACCAGACACGGACTGAGCTTTACAATGAAGACAACAGAGTAAGGTATGTGCATAGACTAGCTCTAGTGGAGAATTAAGGCATGACAACATTTTTTCCCTAATGGAAGAAATACATGGGTATTAAAAACACCTAAGTTTCATCCCATACCTTATCCCCGCCACAGGATTTGCTGAACTAACAATGACAATCCAACCTTCATCCACCACGGCGGGCTGTGTTTAGCAAACCTTCAAGGACTGGGTCCCTAAAACGGGGTTCCAGCTCCATTGGGCCTGTAAAGAGCACCCTATCAGGAAGCTTAGGTAATGTAGCAAGACCTAAGCCCTGGGTTCCTGGGGTCCAGCCCTACAAAGAGAGGCGTTACAGGCAAAACCTCTTGCTTCGGGTTAGAGGCCCCAGGTTTAATCCCTTTAGGCCTCAATGGCACTTTGGATGGATCTGGTCTATGGAGGGTATTTAAATCCAGCATGGATCCCTCCTGGAGCTCCTCAGAGCACATCTTCACATCTTCACACGTGACCAATACCTTAGACACTGGCAAAAAAAATGATGTGCTCCTGGAAGGAGGAGGGATTATATAGGGAGTGAACTTCCTTGATTGGATATACCAGTGTCAATACCTGAAGGTGGCCTATAAAATTTAAGTAATTACTTAAGGCTCTGTGTCCCATGATGTACGATAAAGAAAAGCATAGATGTGAACGTGTCCCATAGGAAACCATGTTAAATGGACTGTAGTGTGTTTCTGCAAAAAGCACCAAAAAACGCATAGGTGTGAACCAGGCCTGAGTGGCCTAATTTATAAGATACACCAACCTAAGAGCCGTTTCTCAACCAATGCAATCCAGAGCTTAAGATGTCATGCATACACCACTTAAGATACCATGTCAGTTCCACTACAATACAGATGAACTAGTGATAGGTGAAAAATAGATTCCTAATAGGATTGGCTTGTTTTTCCTCTTCTCATAAATCCCTGCATAAAATGACACAGTGCTCTAGATCACACGGATAAAAAAAAAAAAAATGAACCCATTTAAGTAATCATGAAATGTATTTTATATACATGTTTTTATTTCTTCATTAAATCAATAGGGATGGAAGTATGCGTTCAGTTATGTATGGTTTATTCATGAATATACAGCAATGGTACAGTTTTGTACATTTACATTTTTTCAATGCTAATTTGTCCATGGTGCGTTAGCATGGGATAGGTTTAGGTGAGTGCATTTGTGTTATCATACATAGCCCCACCCCTACATGCTGATGGGCTTGTCATGGTTGTCTGTGAGGCGTTCGTACACCGGCTGGCCATCACAGTCTCAGGAGCTGCGAGGCACACTGGACACTTTCCCCTTTCCCCTCCGCGGGGGTTCAGGCTGTGTTCCACTGTGCTTAGACACCACGCCTCCAATTTCCCATGCATGATGTCGGCTGCGCAGACAGCATGCGCAGCCGTTGAGTTTGACCACCTGGCGTTTCCTTGTGAGGGTTTTCGCGCCAAACGCCTAGCGGAACCCCGCCTGGGTATTGGTGTCTCCCCTCCCACCATGTGCCTTGCATGACGTTGGCGGTTACCCATTGGTTGGAAATTGAGTACTTATACCCCCCTCAGTGTGTCCAGACAATCCCTGTGGCTGTTTTTTCCTGTGGACACTATGCACCAATCGATCATGTATTGATCTAGATCCCAAGGTATTACTTTGGCCCCTCCCCTTCTTTTTCTTACCTGGTTTTCCACACCGTGTGTTTGAGTGTTGTCTCCTTTCTGGTTTTAGGCTCTATTATGTTACTCTTTACAATACCTATTTCTCAATTACATCCAGGCTTCACCTATTATATTGTGTCAACTGCACTTTCTATTACCTTTTGTAACCAGTATTGGTTCATCATCTTCACTTTTAATAGGTACACTAGACTGGTATTTGTCATATCAACATTTCTATCTATTGCATTTATTCATAGAGGTTTATTATGATGATGTCTCCTTTACCACCCTTATCCATGGGATACCACAGTCCCTGGAAGGTCTGTCCCCTGATGTTTTGTCATCACTGCACCTTGGGTTATACCATCTCAGCTCCCGGGACTGATGAACAATCCGGCTGGACCTTAGCCTTCATCACTTCACATGTAGACTCCTACTTGCTCCTTAGCAGGGTGGGTTCCTTGTTTATTGCCCTCTTCCCCTAATACCCCCCCTCCTATGCTGATACCCATTGATAACAATCCTTATCATCTATTAATATCTTTAGATCCCTTTATTGCATCTGCTCCTGATGAGTGGAGGTATTCCACTCATTAGGTGGAGGTATTCCACTCATTAGGTGGAGGTACTCCACGAAACGCGTCAAGCTACTTGATGATACCCACGTGTTTAGATTCTAGGAACAACTTTCAACATGTTACTTACCATTGCATATGTTCTATAGTTATACTATTCATATGGATCAAAAGAGTCTGGCACTACCATGTATTACTATGTTATTATGCTTGTATGTATTACATGTATGGAATAAAACATTTTATCTTTATATAAAATGGTTTCCTGTTTATATTTTACATTGTTACAGCGTTTTTTTTATTACTATGATTTACCTGCCAGACATATCTGTAACCCATTTACACTAAATGCTTCATATAAAGCCGTAATTTTTCCTCCCCTAGTTAGTTTCGCAATTTAGGGATGGAGGCTTGGAACTATTCATTGCTCCTATGCCTCATATAAAGTCCCACACGTTTTTTATTTCTTCATCAATTAGCTAATGTGTCTATATTTGTTTTGACGTCACAACAGCAATTAGAGTAAAGGGAACCACTCCAAATCAGTCAAGAATTCACGGGTTGCACAGTGCTTGTCTGCTTAACTCTAAATAAGTTTACAGGAGGGGAGATTCCAGAGATGACCTGATCAGTGTGCTCCTTCTTCTCCTCCATCATTAAATCAGTAGGGAGGGAAAAAGAGGTTGCAAATATGCTCTTTAGATGGGTAATATTACTATAATTTCAGGGGTAGAAGGGTGTAAAAACAGAACTCCAGGAAATAAAAAAAAAAGCTACCACTGCAGTGTGCTTCCCCACCAAGGGTCATTTTTTTTCGTACGCCGAAGTTTAGCTTTAAACTTTACACATAGAGGATGCTTAAAGTGGTTGTAAAGGCTAAATTTTTCTTTTTTACCTTAATGCATTCTTTTAGGTGTAGCTCCCCCCTAAGTAATTGGCCGAGCCCGATCTTGGTTCAGTGATCAGCCCTAGAGCAGCTGAGCTGCACTCTCTCTCCTCAATGTACGCAGTGAGAGCAGTGGGAGACATTAGCTCATGCTCCTGTCAATCAAATCTAGTGACAAGGGAGCAGAGGCGAGGCTGCACTGTGTGTGTCAGCAAGCGCTCACACTGAAGTTTAGGATCGAATCCGCACGGGTACCCCCTAGCAAAAGGCTTGCTAGGAGGGTTACTTGAAGGCAGCAGGAGCCAGAAGTGCCGACCGGGGACCTCAGAAAAGAAGAATCAGGGCTGCTCTGTGCAAAACCATGATCCTTTACAATTACTTTAAGAAACATATGGGGCATAGAACAGAGACCATAAATACTGCAATCGTGGCTCTGAGATGCACGTTGCACTGATTTCATTGTGTTGTTTCTATACACATTCAGCAGCTATTATAGGCAATGGTCATTACCAGATTGACAACAATACAGACAGATATTGTGAAAATCAACAAATGTATCTACTCCTGCTCAGTGATTTTAAATGATTAAAATTAGATACCGTATATACTCGAGTGTAAGTTGAGTTTTTCAGCCCTTTTTTTTAGGCTGAAAGTGCCCCCCTCAACTTCTACTCGAGTCACCGCCGTCTGCCTACATGATCAGCGTGTTATGCAGACAGACGGCGGCCAGCGTGTGATAATACCATCCGGCGGCCATTACATTGTTCAAAAGCCGCGCCTCCTCCTCGTCTGTGATAGGCAGAACACTCCATTTCCCAGCACTCAGTGTACAGCCTAACACAGACATTCTCTCATACTTGTCCGTGGTATGAGTATGAGAGAATGTCCGTGATAGGCTGACCGCTGGGAAATGGAGTGTTCTGCCTATCACAGATGAGGAGGAGGCGCGTCTTTTGAATAGTGTAACGATGGCCGCCGAATGGTATTATCACACGCTGATCAGTGCACAGCGGCGCATAGAGGATGGAGATCGCCACACGGAGGCATGCACAGGACACAGGTAGGCTGCACGGGACACAAGGACACATGCACAGGACACAGGTTGGTGACACAGGACACAAGGACACATGCACACATACACAGGGACACATGCACACATACACATGCACAGGACACAGGTAGGCTGCACAGGACACAGGTAGGCTGCACAGGACACAAGGACACATGCACACATACACAGGGACACATGCACAGGACACAGGGACACATGCACAGGACACAGGGACACATGCACACATACACAGGATACAGGTAGGCTGCACAGGACACAGGGACAGATGCACAGGACACAGGGAGGTATGCAGCTGCAGATGGGCATTGCTGACCCTCTTTTTCCACTTACAGTAGCTGCTGCATTTCTCACCTTCGTCTTATACTTGGGTCAATACGTTTTTCCCAGTTTTTTTGTGGTAAATTAGGGGCCTCGACTTATATTCGGGTCGACCTATACTCGAGTATATACGGTAATCAAATTCCTGCCTGTCCAATAGCATTTCAGTAATAGATCAACCATGGTGGCATATCTTTTTTTTTCTCAAAATAGCTGTCCAAATGTTTGTGATAAAATGGCCCCATACAAATCTTAAAACACAAATGCTCACGCAAAGCATAAAAAAAAAAAAAAAATTGACCTTCCTGTGCATAGTATATGATAAGCAGCTAAGCACAGAAAGGGATGCCAATGGACATTTTTCCTTACATAAAACAAACACAAAGAATTGATCTGATTCACGATTGTGATCAGGATGGCAGGTTATGCACTCTTCATTTTCCAGAGGTGGAAAAGGTCCTTTTATGAACCTTAGGTAAAGACAATCTCTACAAACACTAACCAATGTGGGCAATCAGCAAAACTGCGGTGTGTTTTGAAAAAGAAAAAGCAATACTCCTGTTCATCAAAGTCTAGATTTATCTTTCATAATGTTGCATATCTCATTAATTCTCAACCTGCTTCATAAAGCATTGTGACCATTTACTGTCAGTCATTTACATGAGTTGCTGTCGTGCCTAATAAAGCGACCACTCAGTTTGTATAAAAAGAAAAGCATGCATACCTTTAATTTAAACTCTAGAATGGCACTATACCCAGTTTTCTCGCAGGTAATGGTGACATTTCCTCCAAGCTCTAGAGTCATGGTGCCATATAGGATTCCTGTAGAAACACATAAATAGGTAATACATCGGCAGGATATTAGGCAATGCCATAACATAGTACTAGGTAGAAGGATTCTTACCTTTACAGTGTGCATATGGCATAGTCATAATGTAGTCCTCTCCTCTGTTAAGGAATGTTAGTCTTCCATCTCCTTCCAGAAGAGCTGAGAGGGAATTGCCTGTGGGATAAAAAATTTTAAAAATGAAAGTCTATCTAAACCCAAAAACTTAACGTGAATGTAAACCCCATTCATGAAATTTGAGCTGGGCACATATATATCTGCAGTGTTTTCTTATCTCTCTTCAAAGCACTAAGTCCCGTGGCTTTCTCCTGCTCCGTTCTTCTGTTATCGGCATGATAACTTCTGTTAGGTTCTCCATCAACTTTGATAAAACCAGCCTGAATTTTGTGTCAGGGTGGGTGCTATAAATAGATTAGCAGAGAGCTGGTCTATTCACATCACAGCTCTGCACAGCTTCTCCCTTTTTCTGCTTATGTGGAGAGGGTGTGTGTGTCTTTCCTCCAATTAGAGGTCTCACAGTGTATGGAAAGAATCCACACCCACAGGTGAATCACATGCACTTTCTAAACAGTATACAGGCATAAAGCTGAGGACAGCAGATATACATGTAAACCTTATGTAGGAGGGTTTATTTAATCTCTGTTTATCATCTGAGGCTGTTCACTTGCCTGGGTATATGTGAGGGTTTACATCCACTTTAAATAAAATATATTGCTGCATATGTCCTTGTAATGTAAGATAAATATAAATTTCCTACTTTAAGTTACATTATATCAACAAGGTCATCCTGTCCCTGGGTGACAACACCTACTCAGTTCAACTGCAGTGTTGTCAGTCTACAAGCAGCAGCTCCAATACACAGTGCACTGGCATAGTTGCCACTAGTTACCACAGGAAAAAAATTTTTTTGCTGGAGTACTCAATCATGTACAGAATTATGATGCTGCTATTCATACAAAATGTCCAGGATCTAGATCACACATATAAAAAATAAAAAAATTTAACCCATTTAAATAATCATTAAAATAAAAGAATTTAAAAGTGGTTGTAAAGGCTGAAGGTTTTTTACCTCTATGCATGAAGGTAAAAAACCTTCAGTATGCAGCTACCCCCTCAGCCCCCCTGATACTTACCAAAGCCTGATCTCGACCCAGTGATGTGCACAAGACCTGGGTCTCTCCCCCCTGATTGGCTAAGATGCAGCAGTCATTGGCGGGGCTGGGCCGTGCTCTCTGTGTCATATGGAGGCAGAGAGCTGGCTCGGGAGTGAGCATGCACGAGTGCTCCCACAGCAAGCGACTTGCTATGGGGGGCACCCGGCAAGTGGGGGGGGGGCCAAAGAGCTGGCGGGGGATCCGAGAAGAGGAGGATCAGGGCTGCTCTGTGCAAAACCACTGCACAGAGCAGGTAAGTATGACATGTTTGTTGTTTAATAAAAAATTATAAAACTAAAATATTTAGAAAATAAATTTCCTTTACAATCGCACAATGTATTCTATATACAGCTATCTCAACCTCTTGTAGACCCCTGCATAGCAGCAGCCAGACAGAGGGAATGGGCAGCACTCTATGCCAGTCAGGGCTTCATTGCTTTGCACGGCGTTTGTCAGTCTAACACTAACAAGTTTGCAGGAAAGGCGATTACAGGGATGACCTCATCAGTGTGATTCTTCATTTCAGTATCCAATAAGCAGACAAAGAAAAACAGGTCAAGAAGCAGCTCTTCAGGTGGGTAAGATTATTATGGTTTTGGAGGTAGAAAGGTGTTAGAGCGGCATTAAACCCAAAAGCAAACATTTATTATATTGTAGCTCACCAATTCTAAGATGTGATGGCTGCATTTCTTTTTTTTTTTTTGGCTTTCCTTCTTCTATTTTCATGTTGTAATCCAGCAAGTCTGTAATTTTTCACAAGCTCAAACTCTCAGCAGAATGTATCAGTTTACATGGATGAGACAAACCACTTAACACGGGTGGGGTTAATAAAAAGATCAGCTTTTATTTATTCACATAAAATGTTTATCCCAAAAGGAAAAACTATTTGCAGTGACTGTTCTATATAAAGTGTGTGCTGGAGTTTGGCTTTAATTTGTTAGCATATCTAAATCTGCTAGTACATTTAACACTCCCCTCTCCTCCAAACTGACAATGCAGCTGTGACTCCTGTTCGCATTCCTCCAGAGTAGTGTCTCACTAATACAGGTGGTTTATTACTGGCCAGATCACCAGGAGAAAACCGAGGCAAAAAAAAGCCTAAGAAAAGCACAACGAATGCAGCCACCACATCTAAAGATTTGTTAAGCTGCAATGTTATACATTTTTGGTTTTGGGTTTAATACTGCTTTAAAGATAAACTCTGGGGAACTGAAGAAACTACCTACGCAGGATGACTCCACCCCCCCCCCCCCCCCCCAATTGCAAGAGCTAAATGCTCATCTTTGCCTAAGTTACCAGTAAAAAAACACTTTTTACTTACCTTATTCCTTGCTTCTGCAGGCTCCACCTTCAATGCAACCAGTTCCTTAAGGCCTCTTCTCCTCAGCGCTCCATCTGGTGTGCAGCAGCTGTGATGCCATCACGTACAATGCAGGACCAACAGTCCTGCATTAAGTGAGGTTGCTGAAAGCCTGCCCACAACTCAGAGAGAAGATGTGAGCGCGAGCTGCCAGAGGAAGCAGGGATAACTTTTACCAGTACACCAGGCATGAAAAGATGCGGATGCACTGCTTCTATTTTAATTTATGAAGACAGTCAGGGAGATGATTGAAGCGCTAACAAAAAATAAAATAATAAACTAGTTAAAGAGGTTGTAAACCTCCCTGAGACATTTGTATATAGGTAAGCCGAGAATAAGGCTTACCTAAAGGTACTATAAATATCTCCTAAACGTGTGTCGTTTAGGGGATATTTACTGTATACTGCGCCAGTGATGTCTTTTTTTTTTTTTTTGCAGGGTTTTCTTCCTCTTTAAGCGAAGATTGATTTCTTTGCAAGGGAGAAGAGATTCATCACCTTAGGACACAAGCAAAAAACTGGGGACTCACAGAATAGGGTAAGAGTTCATAGTGAAGGTGCCCGAGGAGCAGGCCTTGAAAGTTTTGCCAGAGTTCAGTCACCTGAAGGTACAAGCCTTTAACCCATGGTGTATGAATACTTTGCCTGTGTCCTGTACAGCACAATTAAGATGGCGCTTAAATCTTGCAGTGTGGGCGGAAGCCCCACAGCAATGGTAATATGCAGGATGCTCCAGATAGATATGGGGGCATAAAAGAGAGATTATAAATACTATACTTTACTAACAGGGGTCCACAAAAAGATTCTTTTGTGAGAGTTTAACTATATTTTAATGTAAGAAAATATTCAAGAAATGCATTTAGACTTCTACCACCATTCTGCAGTTTCACAACTGAAAAACATTTTTCAGCAACTTAGAATACAGCGAAGATCAACATCAGAAGCTTTAATATAATATTTAAACTAAATAGGTGACATTGCAGTTTCTATTGGTGTAAGGCTTAGGACCGCTTTAATATTATTATTATACAGGCGTTTGAACACGCCAACAGTTTGTGCAGCACTCTACAATATAAGGGAGATATAGTACAGTTGCAATAACATTGAATACAAGAGGGTTAGGAGGGATCCACAATTAAATAGGGTGGGGCAAGTGGTATGAAGGAATTAAAAGTTCATTAGTTAGGAGGTGGTGGGATAGGCTTCCCTAAAGAAATGGGTTTTCAGGGATCACCTAAAAGGTAGACAGGAGTGGGAGATAGCTGGAGAGATTAAGGTAGAGTTCGAAAGGATGGGAAAGGCTCTGGAAAAGCCTGGGAGGTGAGCACTGGAGGAGAAGGGGGATAGAGACCTGCTGATCTAGTGAGGAGCAACGGGGACAGTATGGGTGATATAGTGAGATAAGATTAGAGATGTAGCTTGCGGCAGAGTTGTGGATGGCTTGGTATATTCTTGTTGGAATTTTACATTCTATTTGTTGGGTGATTGGAATCCAGTGAAGGGATTGGCAGAGAGGGGTGTCAGACACGGAACGGTTGGTAAGGTAGAGGAGTTTAACAGCAGCATTCATGATGGACTGAAGGGGGATAGCCTTACAGAATAGAGGGTGCCAGAAAGAGATCAGAAAGTGCAAAGCTACTTTCAAAATGCTCTTATGTACAGGCTCCAATATTACTCCGATCCAGCCACAATTCTAAAGTGCAAAACGCATTTAAATTCTTGAGTACTCAGCACTTCTGTATTGCTAACAGAAATCCTAAGCAAAAAGTTGTCTTTTGGCTTGAGAACTATTTAGAAATGGATGAGTCTGTATGAAAGAAATCTGGACATGTCATAAAATACAGCCAGCGGCGAGCAAAGGTTTGGTGTATGCCCCTAAGGGCCACTCCACACATGTTCCCATGCAAATTCAGAGTACTTCCTTTTATTGCGGTTGGATAGCCTACTCATTGAACATAAACCTATGGAGAACAGGACCATCATTTATTTACACAATGAGTAAGGTTGACAATTATAGACCTTGTAAAGTCCAGCATAGACACTTGGTACCGTAGGTTAGTAATGAAACTGCAGTCAGACCTGATACTGTCTATGATTGCCAGAGACTTTACCAGGTTTATGAGTTTTGCCCTTGCTCTTGTAGAAATGTCCTATTCTGTTCAGATTTTCATATGTTGAAGTCCGTATGCCAGATAGCAGATCACCCGACCGATAGAGACAAATCTCCAGTGAGCGGCCACATTAGAATGGCTAAGAGGCTGCCCGATGGCATTATGTTTCTGTTTTGTCTCCAGATGCCCTCGCCCCCCAATGGATGCCTGGGGCTATTGCACTTTTGGCACCACCCTCTACATGCCATTGAAAACAGCAGCAGCTATACTTCCATAAACAATAACAAATACATTTTATAATTAAAAAGCAGTCCTAGAACCTCAGTCAAATGAATGATTATAGGAATGATCTACCTGGGGGGTGCATTCATAAACAACTGTATAATTAGCCTACAGACAGGGGGGCGTGCTCTCTCAGTCCTACATCCCTCAATGATCATTTAGTCACACTATTCAGCTTAGTGGTATGTCAAGTCGCAGGATAAAAGGAGAGATGTTGTGTATAAGACTTTAATGGGTTTTTTTTTTAATCAGAAGGTCATATAGTGAGAGGCAGAAAACAACTAGCCTATGAGAGTGTGACAGATTTTTACACTGGCTGGCCATAGATTGAGAAACAGGAACAGGGGGCTGATCTGTGTGAGACATGTAAACAGGCAAGGGCAAAGGCTTCTGTTGAGACCCCAGGATTTACAGGATTTGACTCTCCAAAGACCAGCATCTTAATCCTGGAAGTAGATGCTGCCTTGAATGACTCCTAAAGAAAGGCGGCACAGGCCTTTGCAGGCAAATGAAAGAAAAAAGAATTAAGAAAAAAAGAATGAAAAATTAAATAAAGATGAAGCGCAGTGATCCCTTTAAGAGTTAGCACATTTAAGCGTTACATATTACTTACAACACAAAAATATCAGGGGCTAGGTCTACTTTAACTGTTGTACAAAGCACTGTCATTAATGGAATAGAATTAGACTCACTTACCATAAAATTTGGATTTGGCCAGAATACTCCCACTAAGACAAAATCCATCTTTCCGATTACTGACATAAAAGGCAGACACTGGTGGATGATGGGAAACCTAGTAATAAAGTTAAGAATAATGTCACAGATTTAAAATAATTATGTACTATTACAAAAGCTTGTCAGGCCTCAAGCTAACAAATACTATAATGTAAATCAAAATGATTAATGAAAGCATACTAAAAGCACGTTTCAGCACTGTAAAGACTCATTCACAACATGTGTTCCAATCAGCAGCAGCTGGTCAACCTGGACAGCTATCAGACCTTTCTATATAACTTATCATGCCTTATGAACCTAGGCCTCTATCCAATTTTGAAAAAAATAAAACGGTTGTATGTGTATATGTAATATATATATATATATATATATATATATATATATATATATATATATATATATATATATATATACACACACACACATACATATATATATATATATATATATATATACACACACACACACACACACACACACACACACACAGTGTCTTGAAAAAGTATTCATACTCCTTGAAATTTTCCACATTTGGTCATATTACAACCAAAATAGTAAATGTATTTTACTGGAATTTTGGTATTTTATTTAATAGACCAACACAAAGTGTTACATAATTATGAAGTAGAAGGAAAATTATAAATGTTTTCAAATTTTTTTACAAATAAATATTTGAAAAGTGTGGCATGCATTTGTATCCCCCCCGCCCTTACTCTGATACCCCCAACTAAAATCTAGTGGAACCAATTGCATTCAAAAGCTGCCTAATTAGTACATAGAGTCCACCTGTGTGTAATTTAATTTCAGTATAAAGACAGTTGTTCTGTGAAGCCCTCAGAGGTTTGATAGAGAACCTTAATAATCAAACAGCATCATGAAGCCCAAGGAGCACACCAGGCAGGTTAGGCATAAAGTTGTGGAGACGTTTAAAGCAGGGTTAGGTTATAAAAATATTCCAAGCTTTGAACATTCCACGAGCACTGTTCAATCCATCATCTGAAAATGTAAAGAGTATAGCACAACTGCAAACCTACCAAGGCATGGTCGTCCACTGATAGGCCGGGAAAGGAGAGCATTAATTGGAGAAGCAGCCAAGGGGCCCATGGTAACTCTGGAGGAGCTGCAGAGATCCACAGCTCAGGTGGGAGAATCTGTCCACAGGACAACTATTAGTCTTGCACTCCACAAATCTGCCCTTTATGGAAGAGTGGCAAGAAGAAAGCCATTGTTGAAAGAAAGCCATAAGAAGTCCCATTTGCAGTTTGCGAGAAGCCATGTGGGGGACACAGCAAACATGTGGAAGAAGGTGCTCTGGTCAGATGAGACCAAAATTGAACTTTTTGGCCTAAAAGCAAAACGCTATGTGTGGCAGAAAACTAACAATGCACATCACCCTGAAAACACCACCCCCACCATGGAACATGGTGGTGGCAGCATCATGTTGTGGGGAAGCTTTTCTTCAGCAGGGACAGGGAAGCTGGTCAGAGTTGATGGGAAGATGGATGAAGCCAAATACAGGGCAATCTTAGAAGAAAACCTGTTAGAGTCTGCAAGCAGGACAACTACCCTAAACATACAACCAGAGCTACAATGGAATGGTTTAGATCAAAGCCTAGTCAAAGTCCAAGCCTAAATCCAATTGAGAATCTGTGGCAAGATTTTAAAATTGCTGTTAACAGATGCTCTGCATACAATCTGACAGAGCTTGAGCTATTTTTCAAAGAATGGGCAAAAATGTCACACTCTAGATGTGCAAAGCTGGTAGAGACATCCCCAAAAAGACTTGCAGCTGTAATTGCAGTGAAAGGTGATTCTACAAAATATTGACTCGGGGGGTGGGGGGTGTGGGGGTGGCTGAATACAAATGAACGCCACACTTTTCACATATTTGTAAAACATTTTAAAAACCATTTATCATTTTCTTTCCACTTCACAATTATGTGTCACTTTGTGTTGGTCTATCACATAAAACCCCAATAAAATACAATTACGTTTTTGGTTGTAACATGACAAAATGTGGAAGATTTCAAGGGGTATGAATACTTTTTCA
Organism: Lithobates clamitans; assembly: GCA_037952925.1. NCBI lineage: Eukaryota > Metazoa > Chordata > Amphibia > Anura > Ranidae > Lithobates > Lithobates clamitans. Next base: position 2,857,886 of record JBBGZY010000019.1, on the reverse strand, counting down.
AAGGTGTGTGTGTGTGTGTGTGTGTGTGTGTGTGTGTGTGTGTGTGTGTGTGTGTGTGTGTGTGTGTGTGTGTGTGTGTGTGTGTGTAGCAAATATCATTAAAAAAATGCACATTAAAATCATAAACAGTTATCCAATTAATCACAATTTCAATGCCAATAAAGGGTCATGAGAGGTGACAAATCTCAAAAAGTCCTTTGTGCAAAAAAAAAAAAAAAAAAAAAAGACTTCTGTGCTTTAAATCATTCACCAGACCTAACTGACCTCTTGTAATAAGAAGGTCAGTAAGTGTTAGGTGCAAAGCTTTTTCTCCAGGCAGATTGCTTTCCTCCTTAGGTTTTCATAAACTCTCTGGGACCTTTTTCTTCTCTCCTAAGCAGACTGACCAAGAAAAAATCACAAGGGCGTACTAAAAAGATCTTCTGATGGTTTACACTTTATTCGTTTAATATTTTTTGTTTGTAGCTTCAGAGCACATTGGCACTGTAACCATTAGCACTGCTATTTTTCTTTCTTTCACATTATAGTGGTGTCAGAGGGCGTACACCTACTAGCAACTGCTGGGGATTGTAGGCAGATAGTTGTCTTATTGCACCATAAGTGCGGGTGCGTATCTAATTTTTTTCAATCTGTACAATTAAATGACAGGCTGAAGAGAGGAGATTGAGATTTGAGGATGTGTGAATAAAGGCCTAAACTAGGTTCACTCTAGCCTGTGTTTTACTGTAGAGGCTAGGGTCAATGTCAGCTCTGGCAGGGAGTGGCGTGATGCGTTTTTCAGTGCATCATACTGCTTGTTATATTTTTCAACTTTATTTGAAGTGTCACATACTGGAAATTCATGTCACTGTACAGCAGTGTGATGTGTGCTTATCTTGTTCAGAAAAGCGCAGGTCACCATACACTTAAATCTAAAGTTGTGTAAATCAAAAATTTGTTCATGATGTATGCTGATATCCAAGAATGTGTGGGCAACTTGAAAAGACTTTCTAGGCACAGCAAGAAAAACGGAATTCAGCCTCCTCTGCAAATTGAATCCAACTGCAATGAATTTTTTTTTTTAAAGAGGAACTGTCACTTTTGAAATATGATTTACCCATCAGTTTAATGCAGGCACGAACACTAACATCACATTTATATTAGATAGATTTTTTTTAAACTACTTACTTAAAGTACAACTAAAGGCTATCGTACAACAGCCTAAAAAATAATCCTAAGTCAAGTTGCTGTTACATAGTAGGTGAGGTTGAAAAAAGTCCATCAAGTTCAACCTACGTGTGTGATTATATGTCAGTATTACATTGCACATCCCTGTATGTTGTGGTCGTTCAGGTGCTTATCTAAAAGTTTTTTGAAACTATCGATGCTCCAAAACGTAAACACACATGTCTTTCCTTGCAGCCCCAGCTCCACCAGGCAGTGAATAAATAGGAAGTGCTCTGTGCTAAGCAGTTTCCTGCTCATTCACAAATTGAAGCATAATAAACACAGTTCACTATGCTTTGGTTATGAATGACCACAGTGAGTTCATTTAGAAAAGGAAGGGCCTGGTCAATGACATATTGACTAGCCCCTTCCCCTGCTCTCCATCCTGAAACATCCCAGGGGGAGAGGAAAGAAGGGAATAAAGCAGCACTGCAGGTGGGGGTGAGGTGCAACAAAAGGGGAAGCACGGGCAGTAGGGGGAAATCGACATTGCATGTAGTGATTAGGGTGTGCCCAACTACACCTGGCACACCCCCTTGCTCACGCCTATGCTCCTTAATTTGTGTCTAACATTCTTCTATCCCAGACACTGTAGCTCACAGTGGGAGGGTTCCAGAAACAAAGGCAGTGTCTAGAAAGCAGTGGGTAGCACATTTTCTTATTAAGGAGGTCACAGTTCTACTTAAAGATATCTTATTTAAGCCAAGAAGAAAGTGGTTAGGAATGATAGGGAAGATTAGAGAGAACTGATGCAAAATATATGTATATAGGAGAGACATCTCAACCACCTCAGCTCTTGCATCTGTACACTCCCTTATAAACCAGAGTCATGGGCCTATTGATTAGCTAGATATATATATATATATTTATTTATATGTTGAGTTATTTTGAGGGGACAGCAAATTTACATTGTTATACAAGCTGTACACTCACTACTTTACATTGTAGCAAAGTGTCATTACTTCAGTGTTGTCACATGAAAAGATAGAATAAAATATTTACAAAAATGTGAGGGGCATACTCACTTTTGTGAGATACTGCATATATAATATATTTTTTTTAAATTAAAGCGTTTGTTACCTAAACATTTCATATTCCTCCTTGTGTCTATTGTACCATGTACTTGTATGAGAAAACATCCTGTTCTTTTTGTATTGCTTCCTTTGTGTGAAATCCCTGGTTTTCCTGCCAGTCCCTATGCTTTCCTATTAAACTGACCACAATAAGCAGGAAAGCACAGTGTGTTCAGTTCTCTAGCTATGCTCTCCTTCAATGATCAGACTTGTCCTGACATGGCTTTCATGCACAGCCTTTCACTGGAAAGCTAAGCGTGCTGCTGCTTCTCCTCCCCCCAGTTGTTATGCAGCTAAGAACAGAGAGAATGTGATCACTTAAAAAAAAGGGAAAAGGGGTATTTTAAATGTTTTGGACACCTATACAAAATTTTTTTGCCTTTTATTTCTTTTCTAAACTTTCTAAACTGAATGGGCTGTTTTACAAGGTGGTCATTTACAAGCACTTTAAATCTTGAAAATAGTTTTTGTAGTTTTTTTTTTTTTTTAAAAGCCTCTGACTTTACTCCTAAAACAGCATAATTTAGATGGGTAGAGCAGACGTGAGAGTGGAAAGCTCTTGGTAGATCAGGTATTTAGATGCATTTTAAATGGGCATCAGAATTATTAAAAATGACAGTACCCCTTTAGGTGCTTTTTTCATCTAGTATCACAAAAGGAGGCTGTTAATTATTTTCTGCCAGTTGTGATGTATTCGTATATAAAATGTTGTATATGATGCAAAGTTTTTATGTCCTTCATATTAAATCCCAATGGTGAGCAAATATTAAATATTATATACAAGGCAAAACAATAGCTGTACTAAAGCCTACCGGCAAAGTTGTCCATACCTGCTCAGCAATGTAATAGGTCTTGCTACTGGTTTTTGGATGGATCCACAAGCAGCGGAAGGTTTCACCAAGAATTGGATTATAAGGTTTTTTCAGACCCTTAGGAAATAAATAAAAACACATTTAAACACGTGCAGTTATTTACATTGGAAAAGCGTTCTACACACTTAGGATTGTTCTACTAAGGTATTATTTCACTCTGAATGAAAATCAGACTACAATTTTTAGAATGAGATGTCTCTAACTTCTGTTCCATTAATAATACGAATGTAAATGACATTAATGGACTAAGCTGAACTTTTTATATTAAACCCCAGAAATGGTTTTATGATACAGACATTTGTGTTCAGCAGTGTTTTACATTAAAGAATCAACTTTTACCTGGACTTTACCTATCAAATACCCTATTTCAATCAAAATGATGTGATTGAAGAAAAAAACCTTTTTTTTTTTTTTTATCACCAACATGTCTATGTCCTTCACATTATAATGTTTCAGTGTTGCTAATACACTGCTTATCAAATTTGCTTTTATACTCAATATGAAGAAAATCCTTTGACAGAGTGGTAAATTAAAACAAATTGTGCATTTTTTCTGAAATGCTCTTGCTAAGTCGTATGGCTAATTACACTTGCTGCTTTATGCAGTTCAATATTTCTTCTTAAAAAAAGTTTTTAAAGAATTGAAAAAAAAAATCAAATGGAGGGAAGGATGCAAGGGTCATTCAATTGTCTACTGTCTAGAGTCAAAGTTTATAGACTTCAAAGTGGCAACTGGCAAAATGATTTGTTTCATATTCTTCCAATTTCTTAAATATGCCACAGAAGCCAAACAATACGCAGTTCCTGTGGTCACTAGCTGTCCTGGCCTCTCCCAACAAAATTATTAATTGGTGACACTGCCCATGGGAGAAAACCAATCAGCTTCCAAGTTTGTTTTTTTTTTTGGTCAAAGCTTAATTGAACAAGCTGAAGTTAGAAGCCAATAGGCTACCATGCACAACTGCACCAGATTTGGCAATCTCCAGTTTTAGTAGATGAACCAGTGTGGTGTTGCCCAGTAAAAAGAGGATAATGTGTCCACTGTCCACTATAACTAGACCCCCTACTGTAAGAGACAATTTAGCATTTTCATGGGCTCACTTTTAAAGAACATGAAAAAAATAAAAATAAAATAAACGTCCCAGCATGGAAATATCTTATCAAATCCTATACGTTTTACATCAATCAAACCTTTGGCTTTTTGTAGAATCCTGACAGATACCACTTCACAACTTTCTGCATCCGGCTGTAGGGATTTTCCTCTAGAGCCGCTCTGGTAACAAAAAGAAAAATCCATTTGATATTTCAGCAAGTCTTTACAGGTTTCAGTGGTATAAAAAATCCCACCTACTACAAACTTTTCATGGGAACGCCAAAAAATACTTAGATTTGATGTTAATGAATTTATAGATTTCTGAAGAAATTAAATGTTTTTTGATTTACTGTGCACAGTTTTTTTTTTTTTTTAAGTGTATGGAAAGGCACATATTTAATTTTAGTTTTGGTAAGGGCTTAGACTCCCTGTCAGGTATTTGCTGTCTGCCGTCTGTGTCCATGTGGGGTCCTCCTAAGGGTTTCTCACATCATTACCTGGCCATAAAGGATTCTGCTACAGACAAAGTAGATCTGGGCATTTTTTTAAATGTTACTTGTAAGTTTTTCCCTGTTCTCTAAAACTGGGACATCAAGTCAAGAGTCAAGGAGGTACAGTATACACTATATTTGGCAGTGGCACTGTATTGACTTCACCTAGCCTGCAGATGTTTGATATTTGTGGTTTAATAACAACCTGGTACTTTTAAAGGTCGTGTCATGAGACATCACAGTACGGTAAATATGTACAGGGACTGTACTGTTGTTTCATGAATGATTACCCAATTCAAAATTATGATATGTATACTTCCTTGTTGAGTCCCTAAAAGAGATACAGACAGCAACAGAAATCCCAGTACCATGTGTGCATCTTTAACAAATGTACAAGCCTCAATCCCAAAAATTTAAGTTAGACATAGACCACCAAATTATAAGCGGTCTAACAACGTTCCCTCACAAGGTCAGATCACCATACTGTGGAACCATCACTCCTGATCTGTTTTAAAGGGACCATACTATACTGAGTTAACAGCCTTAAATTGTAAGTAAACCCCCCTATCGTTTTCAGCCAAGGAAGCTGCCATCTTTACCTCTGTTTATTCTACAACTGCCATGATGCTGCACATGTGATCAGTTTAGACACCAGCCATTGGATTGTTGGACAGTTTGGTTGAGAGCACAACCAATGGGAGTGTTACATTTCCGACACGTGCCGGAAATGAAACTGTTTTATGGATGGGTTTACTTCCGCTGTAAGTTGGGTATTGTATTTTAGTAAACACAAAGTTGGGTATTGTTATTTTACCTCTGTACCGTGTTGCTGTTAACTCAGTATGGTGTGGTCCCTTTTAAACAGTTTAGGAGTGATGGTTCCACAGTATGGTGATCTGACTTTGTGAGGGACCATCCTAGAAGGGATATCAAGATTGAGTCCTAATCTTTGTGAAGTCTATTGGAAGTCATATTGTGTTTGATGGACGATTGAATGATGTTAGACCACTTATAAAATTTGGTGGTCTATGTCTAAGGTTAAGAGGCCCAGTGTGCTGTGGTGTTGGTAAAGGTTCTTTTCACCCTCTATATGAGAAACATTTACATACACTGGAGGTGCCCTATATGCCTTGGATACAAATGGGCATTTCTCTATAACTAGAAAGTGCTGCATTTTAATTTCTGTGTGTAAAATCTACATAAACACAGAATTCAATGATTTGCAAATCCCATAAACCCATATTTTAATCACAACAGAAAATAGAAAACATATCAAATGTTTAAACTGAGAAAATGTACCATTTTAAGAAAAAATAAGGTATCATCCCTTGTTTTTTAACAACACTCTGTAATGTCTGGAACAATGAGACCAGTTGCTAGAGTTTTGGGAGAGGGATGTTTCCCATTCTTGCTTGATATAGGATTCTATTTGCTAAACAGTTCTGGGTCTTCTTTGTCATATTTTTCATTTCAAGATGTACCAAATGTTTTTATTTGGTAAAAGGTCTGGACTGCAGGCAGACAAGTTAAGCACCCAAACTTTTCTACTACAAAGCAATGCTGTTGTCATAGATGCAGTATGCAATTTAGCACTGTCCTGCAAAAACATGCAAAGGCTTCCCTGAAAAGGATGTCATCTGGATGGGAGCATATGCTGCTCTAAAACCTGGATATATCTTTCAGTATCAATGGTGCCTTTTCAGGTCCGCAAGCTAGCCTTTCAATGTGCATTACTGCACCAGAATTCCATCAGAAATGCAGGGTTTTTTTTGAGCTGAGTGTCAAAAACAAACCGGAAAATCCTCCTCCTCTTTAGTCTGGAGAATGCGGTGCCCATGGTTGCCAAAAAGAATGTCAAATTTGATCTGACCACAGTAGTCTTCCACTTGCAATAGACCATTTTAAATGAGATTTGGCCCAGAGAAGTGGCTTCTTCTTTGCATGATAGAGCTTCACCTTGCATTTTTAGATGGCATGGTGATTTATTTTCACAGAAAGTGATTTTTAGAAGTATTCCTGAGCCCATGCAGTGATATCCATCACAGAACCATGCCTGTTTTTAATGCAGTGCCACCTGAGGGTTTGAAGATCATGGGCATCAAATATTGCATTTCTCCAGAATCTTTAGATATTATATACTGTACATGATGATTTTAAGTCTTTGCAATTTTACATCAAGGAACATTATTTTGAAATTGTTCAACAATTTTTTAAATGCAGCTTTTCACAGATTGGTGCATCTCTGCTCACCTTTACTTCTGAGACACTCTGACTCTCCAAGTTGCTCTTTTTATACCCAATCATGTTACTGACCTGCTGCCAATTAACCTACTTAGTTGCAAAATGTCCTTCCAGCTCTTCCTTGTTAGTACCACTTTGCCAGCTTTTTGTTGTCCTGTCTCAACGTTGAGACGTGTTGCTACCATCAATTTAAAAAAAAAAATTCTGAAAATGATACATTTTCTCAGTTTGAACATTTGATATGTTTTCTGTTTTCTGTTGTGAATAAAATATGGGTTTATGAGATTTGCAAACCATTGCATTCTGTTTTTATGTAGATTTTACACAGGGTCCCAACCTTTTTGGAATTGGCAAAGGCCCCCACCTGTTTGGCCAGTGCATTACAACTGCTGTCTAGCTAAAACTGTATATTGAGGTTCTTTAATTGTTTAGGAAAAGCAAAATATGCATCACAAATATGTTAGCTTTCTTAGCAAATGACACTGCAGGTAATATGACATAATTTAAACACTCCTTAAATAAATTTTGCTTTACCATGTGTTTACATCCAGACATAGTGGAGAGCTGTGCTTAGCTGCAGACTGTGCTTATGTACAGACTTTAAATGACAGTACTATAAGTGTTATGGTACTGCGTCTCAGCTGCACAGAGAACAATAAACAGCAAGATGGGTAATTTGGCATATGAAGAAAAATACACAAGATAATTGTTATGGTGATAATATGTTGTTTTGCAAAGCTCCCTATCATTTGTTTTGCCAAGACCAGTTTAACACAGCCAGTGCACGCATCTCTACCATATGTAGCCCTTTCTGAGAAGACAAGAACAAGAACCAAAGCTACAGTTACATTTCACAATATTTACAACTGATAGGATTTCACTTTAGATAAAAGCTCTCCCTATTTATATCCATACAGTTTAATCCTCCTGGGCAATATGTGGGACTTACAGACCTGGGATCACAGGTTCAAACCCCACTAGGACTCTATCACCATGGTGTTTGCATGTTCCCATTATGTCTGCATGAATTTTTCTGGGTGCTCTGGTTTCACCATACAGCAAACACATAATAATTGTCCTAGTTTCCGTTTATTTGCATATGACTGAGGCAAGGAAGTGAGATTGTAAACTCATCTGAGGGCAGGAACTAAAGTGATTACAGATATTTAAAAAAAATTTAAATCAAGTAGATGATGTGCTGTAACATGCCCAGGGGACAGTTTATCACACAGTGACAAAAGCCCTGGGCAGGGACATTAGAAAGAACCTCATACTGGTACTTTTGTAAACACTTTGAATATAACATTACAAGCCAGTAACAAAAACTGTGGAATGTATGGGAACAAAGTCTATTGCAGTCCCCATACTGCATACTGATACTTCTGTAAGCAATTACAGACAAAGGAAGAATCCTGTCACTTACCACCTCTGCAGCTTATCTTGGCTCCAGGGACAACTGTTTTAGCTTTAAAGCTGTCCATAGATAGATCGAAATTCGGCCAATTTAGCAGGGGCGGACATATTTTGATCCATCTATGGCCATTCCTGCTTGACAGAAGTAGATATGTCCAATGAAACATTTGTCAATCAGTGGCTTGCAGCCAATCGGCTCAGTGTAGGAGGAGTCCCACTGTCAGAACACAATGGCACAGCAGGGAGAATTCATCCATTCACATTGCAGCAGCTGATCAGTGTATTCTGACAGCAGAGGAGTCCTGCTGTCAGAATACAACGGAACAGCAAAATGGATTCCTCCATCCATTTTTCGTGTGATTAGCCTGCTACAACTATAACCTGTTACCAATCATATTTCCCCAATTTTGTACTGGTTCTTGCCCCTATGTTCTTGTTAAATGTTTTATAAACATTGTTTTTTACTCGAAATACAGAAATTTGCTCCTAAATGCTCCCAGTGCATAGTAATCATGAACTAGCAGTGAATTCACAGCTACCAGATAAACTGCAGGCTCAGTGCTGTTTAAAATGCTTTTGTGTACACATGGGGTCTATTCATAAAACATTAGTTGGACAAATGTCACACACATTTGTGCAGGCTGCATGAATTTTCGCTGTAATATCTGTAAAACGTTGATTGTCAGCCCCATCAGGCAGCTAAAATGCAGTATGGTTTTCTGAAATACCGCAATAAGAAAATATACCCCATGTTGGCCACTAGATTGAAGAAATTTATCTATTACAGAAATTATGGCCAGAATTTGTGCAGCCTGCAAGAATATTTGTGACATTCATCCAACAAATGTTTTCTACATACATCCCCAAGTGCCAATAAATCACATTCCTCTTTCTCTTATTACTATAGGAATGATACCTCCTAAAGATGTGATGTATTAAATATAAACACCCCTTGCCTCTTATGAACTTAGTATACAGTTTTAGTAAATCTCCCCCAACTTGGTCAACAACTTTATTATGAAGTAAAAATTTCAAACAAGTGACAGTTGAATGAATGAATAGTAAACTTGGGAAGACTGTGCTTTGTAAAACACTGTCCAGAAAAGCATTATAATAAAAGATATGATAAGATATGATGAGACCCCAGTGATTACATGCTATATCATGGGTGCTCAACCTGTGGCCCTCCAGCTGTTTTAGAACTACAAGTCCCATCATGCCTCTGGGAGTCATGTTCGTAACTGTCAGCGGCTTGCAATGCTTCATGGGACTTGTAGTTCTGCAACAGCTGGAAGGTCACCCATGTGCTAGATGCTCTATATTTCCAAGAATTGCCTTGTTTTATTTCATTAACACTGACTGATAGAGAAGACCAAAGTTCACTCACTCAGACAGAAAGTCAGCATGATAGTAATAGTCTGAGAGCTTGTCCAGGAATGAACGGGGTTCCAGTATGAAGGTGGGAAGCACCACTTTGGACAGGTCCATTCCCGGCCGCACCTGCTTCAGTAATGTCCAGATCAAACTTTTGTGCTCTTCTGAAACAGTCTCAGTCTGTGATGCTTCACCAGCCTTAAAAAAAATAAATAAAAATGTGAAAATTAAAAAGGTCTACAAAGAACAATGCTACCACTCATGCAGCTCATTTACAAAATAACACGCACCTTTGCTTGCCTCACAACATGCACATATTTGGTATGAAAACAAAGAAAACTGATTACACCAAATACTACAAAGTTGTAGTTTTGTAAGTATGAGGGGAATTTACTAAGCATAGGGAGCAGGTGTACATAGCAATCAATCAGTTTCTATTTTTCATTTTCAAAGTTGAACTGAACAAGCTGAAGATAGAAGCGGATTGGTTACTATACATAGCTGTTCCAAATTTTGTCTGCTCCAGTTTTAGTAAAATACCACCACCCCACACAAAGCCTTCTGGGGCAATGCTTTAGTCTGAAATCCACTCACCTTTTGCATTTTAGAGAATGTGCAGTAGTAAAGTGTTGTACTTGTGTAAGATCTTATCGGTCAAAGTTACAATACCACTTCTTGTTCAATACCACTTTTTGCTCAACAGTAGCTGAAGGAGAGATGGGGTGAGGAGAGTACAAGGTACCCCATTAGGTTGGGTGTACCTGGATTAGTCCCAGGGACAACTTGTAAGGGGCTTGTTTATAATTTACAAAACCACTATAATACTTGTGAACTGCAATCACTTTAGCTTTATTTGCAGGTGTGTCCATATTGCCAGTGCCACCCTACTGAAAATGCTATTTACTCAGCTGTCTCTGTTTTAATACTCTCCAAGTTATTAACCTCAAACAAATATGAAATCAAAACATGTTAACTACATACTTAGGCCTTATGCACACTGGGTATCAAACCCATCACTTTTAGGCTTCATTCTCACAAGGCAGATCCGCTGCCACGGAGTCCGCCAGCTCAGCGGGAGGTCTCTTCGTTGATCTCCACTGAGCCGGCGGATGACAGGTCCCTCTCTGCTCACTAAGCGAGGAGGGGCTTGTCAAACGCCGCTGGGTGCTATGGAGAGATCGGACGAAAACGGACAGCATGTCCGTTTACAGCAGATCTCACCCGATCTGATAGGGACGGATGCGAACCTAGGGCCATCCTTCTGATTTTAGCGGATCGGACCGGGTCGGATGTCAGCGGATATGTCACTGCTGACTTCCGTCGCTCCATAGACTAGCATGGAGCGCCCGTTCAGGTCCGCCGACAAAACTGACAGGCAGACCTGAACGGTCCAACAGTGTGAAAGGGGCCTATAGGGCGTCTCATTTTTTTTCCCTGCCTCTAAACGCCGCTCCATATTTTGTCCATTGACGCATAGACGTTTACAGGCATTTAGAGGCTGGAGCGTTAAGAGGCAGAAACAAAAATCACTTACACATTTAGGAGAGGAGCAATTCCTTTGAAAAAACGCTTGATGTGCCTAAATGCAGTGTTAGTGCTAGTCAAGCTTTCATTCATTTCAATGGGCAGAATAATCTGGGCCAATTAAATAATGAACAGGCAAATGCTTGATGTGCTAACACACATCCTGCCAGCAGAAAAGGCGTTCAGAAGAGGTGGGTAAACCCCCATTGTGCATGAGGCCTTAAAGTATAACTAAATGCAGACTTTTTTTTTTTGTTAGTTTTGGGTAGAGGGAAGATGGATTAGATCACCTGTCAGTTTTTTTCTCTGTCTGTGCCCCTGTTAGGGAGATTCATCCTCTATTTGTTCTGGTTACCATTATCATTGAAAGTGAAAGTAAAAGAAAATCCCACACTAGTTCTGGTGACATGGTGCCCCCAAGAGATTCCTTTAATTTGCAGGGATTTCCTCTCACTTCCTGTTTTTGGCTATGGGACAGAAAGTGAAGGTAAATCTCCACAGTGGGACAAAGAAGGCAAAAATAAATCTTACAGGGTTATAACCCACCCTTACCCTATTCAAAATGAAAAAAAAAAAAGGTTTGCCATTAGTTCTAATTTAATCTGGGATAGCAACATTAAAAGCATTTAAACTGGTTGTAAACCTCAGGCATGAAAAATGAACAAAGCATATCCTTCTATAGTGTGTGCTTGTCTAAATCCAGAGCACCAAGTGTAATTCTGTCTGCTGCTTTGTTCCTCTGCTATTAGTAGGAGTCACTTCTGACCAGTTTTCCTGACACCAAGAAAAAAAAAAGGTGACGAAAGGAAGCTACAGCTTATTGACAGCCTCAGCTCTGTTCCTGTGTGCTTTGTAAAGGGGGGTGTGTCCCTTCCCTGCAATCAGCTCTCAGAGCTCTCCTCATTGATGTAACTTCGGCTCTTGGCCCCCTACTTTTCAGAGCTGTGATAACCTGTGTAAATTTCACACTTCCAATGGATGTAGGTAGGGGGCAGATGGCTGTAGATAAACATGTACAACCTGTGTAGGAGGATTTGTTTCATCCCTGTGTATCACCTGAGGACAGTCACTTCACTGGGTATGTGTAAAGGTTTACAACCACTTTAAGCTACTGACTCAGTCTGGCAGCTGGACAACTTAAATTTACATAAGGAGGTCTGAAATGGCAGCCTACATATTTCTTTCAGTACATTTCCTTTAAACCTTAATTACAGGATCCCAAATAAAAGCATTTTAGGCTACTTCATACCCTAATACTGACCAGAAATACCTTAAAGAGTAAACACTCCTTTAGTTTGTTAGAGATTTAGAGTTTAATATTATTTAAAGTGATAAACGCTTCTGAAACCTATATAGGTTGTTATAATGTAATGTCAGTTTTGAAGGTTACTTCATAGAGAGAAGTAATTGTGCTGTGTATGTATTTCTATTCTAAATTTCTATGTTAGTATGTTAGGAGGAGTTCTGTATCTTACTAGATCTAACCATATAATGCAAGAATGGGTGTTACTCTCGTGAAGTGCCGACATAACTTTACAAAACAGTATAAGAATACAAGGTTTAGAAGGTTAGTTAGGAAGAGAGAGGGAAGAAACCCTACACTATGGAGGACATAACATCTGCCATCTCTTTCTCCTTCTGATGATCTGAAGCCATACCATATATGCTACCATATGTCACTACGCAAGTCTTGTCTCACCTTGTGAAGAATAAACACTTTTTCTTAAAGACTAAGTTCACCTTTAGAGAAAAATCTGTAAGGTGAACTTACACAGGACCCCCACCTGGCCCCCCCCCCCGTCCCACTGACCTGAATGGCAGCAATCGCCCGTTGTGAGCCCCGGTATAGCCGCCTTATGGCTCCGGCGCTTAGAAATCCTTCCAGCTCTCTCCTCTTCTTCCTCCCCACTGAGAGGACAGACTACGCGGCTTCTGATTGGTCGGCGCCACCCATTTGACGGCGCTGAGCAATTAGAATGCTCCTAAACGTACCTCCTGATGGGGAAAGTTTAGGAGATTAAGCTACAGGGATTTCTAGGCCCCGGAGCTATGAGGCGGCTATACTGGGGCTCAGAACATTCGATCGCCGCCAATCAGGTCAGCGGGACTTTCCTGTGTAAGTTCACCTTACAGATTTTTCTGTAAAGGTGAACTTACCCTTTAGGTATCCTACGAGCTAAGGATTTTTCTACTATGAAACAAATTTCTAACATAGTTCAGTTACATTTAAATGTTACCTTATCCTGACCCCAGTCCTCCCTGCCAATCTTACACACTTGCCAGTAATATTGCAGATGAAGTAATTTAACAGCTAGTCAAAAATATCTGAGCTGGGCCTGCACATGTACTCTTAAGTCAGTTCTTTGGAAAGTATATACTCTATGAGAGCATGATTACAAACTTTTCATAATACTGGGTGGAGATTGCACCATAGGACTGAAGGGAGAGCGTAGAGTGACTGGGTGCGGGGACTAAACGCAGAAAAAGGAACACCACACGTTTAACTACACCTTCATTTCTTTTCTTTTAAATAAGCTCCCATGGTACAAACTACCAGGTAGTACATTTTCTGCTAGTCCGGGGATGGGTACATACTGCAGAGTCACGGTATGTACCCACTGTTGAGAGGATCAAGATTGTTATAAAAGACTGTTACATCTGTACAAGTGGGGCTTCTCTAAACTATACAGGAACAATCCCGATGGTAAGGAAGTTCATATTACATTACAGTTGTCTAGTCTTTCCAAGAGAATAAAAATGTCTGGTGAGATGTTTTATAACAGTAAAAAAAATCTCACATCCGCCACTTGTACTTCTGAACGTGTAGCATTGGTTATTACTCATGACTACTATGGTTTCTCATCTCTTGCTTGACTGTCACAATGTTTTCTAAACTTCAGTCAAAAAACAAGTCTGCTTATTTTTTATTGTTCTTCTCATAACTCACAAACTTGATTCTGAAGTACAAAATAATTCCTACCGTATAAACTGCAATTTAGTTACATATTCCAAGATCATACTCCTTTGATGTAGTTTCATATAGAACTGCTAGTTTAAAGTAGAAATTAACAAATTGGAATGCCAAGCATGTACAGTAAGAGTTAGCAACACAAAACAATCTCCTGCGCTCGGGAGCTTGGTCAAATGAGTAGGAGGTGTAGCAAATCCTTATGAAAAAGCATATGGAATGTCGCAGGTCTTGCTGCCCTCCTCAGAACAATGGGTATCCTTGGAACTGAAACATACAAACAAAGAAGGGGGCGCACGACCTTGTGCATTGCCAATGATAAAATGTATTTATAATTTATAACAAGAATTATATTTTATAAATACATTTTATCATTGGTAATGCGCAAGGTCGGTGCACCCTCCTTCTCTTTATGTACGTTTCAGTAAGAGTTAGCAGCAGGCAGGAAGGCTAAGGAAGTCTCTCTCATTTCAGTCCTTCTAGGCATGTGCCCTAAAGTAAAAAAAAAGGAGTAGTAGGAGCAATCAATTTATCTTACAACAGGACCCAATCAGAATGTTTAAGTGAGATCTTATTCGTTCTACAAAAAATATTCGTATCTACTGTAGCAGCAACTCATCCTGCAGAAAATACTCAGAATACAAGTTTCCAGGTTTACCAAGGCAAGCCGTTATCCTTGAAATATTGGAAAAAAACACTAAGCAAGCTCTTCTACAATGCAGATGGTGGCAACGGAAGCACTTCCTCCTCACCTCTCCCAATTCTTCATGGGACTCTTCCACATATGTCGTCTCCTTTAATATATCAATTGGTTCAGGGTCAATAAATGAGTCATCCTGTCTCTCTGAGGTGTCACTGTCACTCTCCTCACTTTTGCCAAGCCCATCATTGTCAGACTCCTCGTGATCATGATCATTGTCCTTATCTGATTTGTCAGAATAAGTGTCTTGATCTTTAAAGTGTTGTCTTTCAATTTCACTGTCATTTAACCTGAAACAAATAACACACTATGTGATCAATTGTTCTTCTTACAACATGACGTGAACCCCCCCCTGAAAAAATGACCCCTGTGACTAAAGATCTTGTCTGCAGAGCTGAAAAACAAAGATAACCAGGATAGGTCATATCTTTCCCTGGTTGACAAAAGATAAGATCTATTTGCTAGCTGGCTCATCCAGTTCTAAGCACTTGAAGTTGCTCTGAAATGTCCCTGCCATTTAATGATGTACAATATAAAAAAATCATTCTGAAGACTGAAAACTTGGATTAGACACTTTTCAAACTACTAAAAATCTCTGCAACCAATGCCTACAATCTTTGTTGCTGGCATTTTTCAACCTCATTGACAATCCAGTGATCTCTAGCAATGCGTAAACAGTATCATATTGACCAAATACCGGTTACTGCATGGGCAACTTCGGCAGGTATCAAACCTGAGAATCACCAACTGTTTAAATAATACTTAAGAACTTTTTTTCCAGCTTATCAATGTATTTTACATGTTCATTTACCATTCATATTAATTTATGGTCATTTATGAATCAATTGATGTATAATCACCATTCCTTGATGGAAATGTTAAATTAAATGAGAAGTTGGGGATTTGAAAAAAAAAAAAAAAAAACTCACCTAGGTGGATGCAGCATCGATCCAATGTTGTACCTGTCCCCCACCGGCTCTAAGACTGAGAACTGAGTGATCCAACACTGCCGATTGCTCAGTTCTCAGTATTCTGTGAGCAGAGATACAGGGTCTGTCAGTCTCTGGCTCTCTGCTCTGACTATATGGTCGGGATCTGGACCGGATCTAAGACATCTAAGACATCAGCCAACAGGGGCTTCAGAGCTTTGGCTATTCTTCTCCTTTAGGTTCTAATGGAAAGATTCCTTTTTTATTGTCCTTAATTAAGCAACATCAAGATGAAAATAATCCTTTTGACAGTAAGTTAACAAGGTTTTGAACTGTGGAAGCTGAGCCCAAAAAAGCAAAGGATGAGTTAGCATTGCCTGTAGGTACCCTGCAGCTGATCATTTCCACTAGTAGTGACTTATCATGCTTAGTTCTTTATTGTGTCTCTGTGTGAAGGTAGTTATCTTGGCAGAAGAGCAGGGAATTGCTTTCTCAGTTCAGATCAGCCTCTTTGATGACTGGTGGGGAAATATTTAAGATGCAGCAGAAGAAGAGCGGTCTATCAGTTGCAGCTTCCTCTCCAGCAAGTAAAAGAGTGAACTGTACAGTGGTGGCATAGCCAAGCCCTACTCCAGATCTCATGAGACTAGCAAGCAGAGGCAGCAGAGCCTTAGATCTCACCGTGAAGATATAAAACTATAAGGTTCAAGGCACAGGAGTGCCTAGGCACTGGAAGTGCAAGACTATTTTTCAGGAGGAATTCAAGACAAAGGGAAAATTTTTCGGGATGCTCCATACAGACAATTAACATGTTCTAAACCAGCCTTTCTTATCTGTGATGCCGCCTGAGGTCATCAGGGATGCCGCGGGATTTTGGTAGAGAAATGCTGTCAGATGAGTCCAAGCTCCCGATCCCTAGCCGAACTATACATCGGTACTGTGAAGTTCAGTCAGACTCCGCAATGTGAAAGTAAAAGGGGGGGGGGGTGTTCTGTGCTCTCTGCCTCCCCCTACAGTGTAGTACCTGGCTGTGGGAGGGAAGGTACTATACTACAACTTTGAACAAACTGCACTCCTGTGATCCATATAAGTAGAGCCCTAAAAAAGCAGTTCTGATAGTACAGGAATAGGGGGTCAGGATTAAAAGTAACATACATACGCGTACAAACACACATACAGACACGTACACATGCATGCACCCGCACAGACACATGTATACACATACACACACACACACACACACACACACACACACACACACACATGTATACAGCCCTCTCAAACGTTGTAGTATAATACTTTTCAAGGGCGCCCTGACTGGAAAAAGGTTGAAAAACAATGTTCTAGACAATACCTGTAGGAAAGCAAATCTTCATCTTTAGAGTTCTGTAGTAATATAGTGGCTGTTGGAAGGAACCACAACATCCAATGAGGGACACCCTATCTGACCATAACGTGTCCTCCAGATACCATGTCATATAGCAACAGTATCTGAGCTTTTTAACAGCTCTTCCTTCTTAACAGGGCATATTCAGAGTCCCATAATATGTACAGCTGCAGCTACACTTTAAAATGCTGCCTTGGCAAGGCATTGTGACTTTACATCTTTGGAAATGTATGTATTAAAATGTAAAACTAGATCTGCAATTGATAAGCCTATCCCACACCCACCTAACAACTGTCCCCGAGTAACCCCAATCAAATCATTCCCCGCATCCATTACCCTTTGTACCACCACCCCCTCCTTTTAGAATGTAAGCTCTATGAGCAGAGCCCTCCTGTTCCTTCTGCATTGAACTGTACTGTAAATGTGCTGTTCCCCCTCTACATTGTAAAGCGCTGCATAAACTGTTGGCGCTATATAAATCGTGTAAAATAATAATAATGATAAATTCTCTAAGCTTATAACTTGGACATCTGCTTAATGTTATGCACCAAATTGGTTGCACTGAAAAAGCATCAATAACCTATTACATTATAAATTATTTAGGTAGATTAGATTCAGAACATATTGAGTTTAGATTTATTTTTAGAAAAGTAAAAGGACAGAGCTGGACAATACTTACTGGAAATTTTCATTGCTGTGCATGTTGTTTGCCCTTAGCAAGCCATAGAAGTTTACGTGGCTGTTCTCAGAGGAGTTCAGGTCATGCTCTTTACCTTCCCTGATCATGGTGCGTTTCAGCAAACTGGAGCATTTTAGAGCCAGCTCTAGTGCATCCATCCAGCACCTTCCTAGCATAAAAAAAACAGAGAGTGACAAAATCAGTATCACATCCCCACAGTTAGTGTATATTAAAGTGCTTTTAGAGGCAGAAAGTTTTTTTATTTTACTGCATTCTATGCAGTAAGGTAAAAAACCTTCTGCATGCAGAACCCCTAAATAAAACCTGAGCCCGATCTCGATCCAGCGATGTGCACAAGAGCCAAAGCTTTCTCGGCTCTCTCACTCCTCATTGGCTCCTCATTGGCTCAGATACAGCAGCGGGAGCCAATGCAAGGGAGCAGGGTCTGAGCCCTGCTCTGTGTGTCTTTTGGGTGAAGGGGAGGAGCCAGGAGCACTGGCAGGGGACCTGAGAAGAGGAGGATTGGGGCTGCTCTGGGCAAAACCACTGTACAGAGCAGGTAAGTATAACATGTTTGTTATTTTAATAAAAAAACAAAGCTTTACAATCACTAACTCTGTTTTTAACCTTAGAATAATGCTAAAAGCATGTACACCTGTGGAAAACCCTTTGGCCACTCTGGCTTTGATGCAGGGACTGGCTAAACCATTGTATTCTGGATCTGCTAACTGTGCAATTTAAGCACTGCTTCCACACAAACTAGATAGATTAATTACAACGAAACAAATTAAACTAAACTACATTTTACATTTACATTTTAAACTAAAATTATCTGCAAGATAGTTTTACAAATTTGCATGGCCTTGATATAGCAGACACAAGAGTCAAATAACTAAAGTAGGGTTGCACCAATTGCTAGTATTGGTAGCAGTGCCGATAACTAGCATTTGCACGAGTACTTGTACTCATGGAAATGCTCCAATGACTAATCTGATACCTGGACAGCCTCAGAGATTATCAGTGCGGCGGTGGGGGAGTTACAATCACTGATCTCCCTGCATGGCTTTCAATGAAGCAGCTAACAGCCGCTTCTCCTCCTCTCCCTCGCCGCACCGATCACCCCCGACTGTCCCCTGTATCCTCCTCTGGCTCCCCGAGTACTCCTTTGATCCCCTCCCATCCCATATGTCATTTACTGGCTCCTTCCTTTTCTGATTGAGCAGAGTCAGTGATCACTGACTCTGTCCATTCATAACTGAGCACTATGTTTACAATGCTTCAGTTTATGAGTGGAGAGGAGCCTCCGTCGTCTGTCCATTCATCTCCAGTGCAGCTGAGGCTGCAGAGAAAGACTGGGGAATCTGTGCCCTTAGTCCCTTTCCCTGTCTCAAAGGGGAGATGTCAGGGGTCTGTTTAGACCCCATATGTCTCACCAAAGCCCCCCCCCCCCACCAGGGCTGATAAAAAAAAAATAATAACAACAAGTAAAAGAAAGAATCGTAATAAATATTTAAAAGTTAAATTGTAAAAAATATTAAATAAAAAAAAACACTTACACTGTCCACCCCCCCATCCCCAACAAAAGAAAGCATTGTAAGAAACAATAGCAAAAAAATATATAAATTGTAAAAATTAATAAAAAAAATAAACTGTAAAAAACGAAAAAAAAATAAAAAAAAATAAAATAAAAATAAACAACTACTGACACTGTCCACGCCTCATCGGTGCCCATCAATGCCACCTATCAGTGCTGCATATTAGTGCCACTGTCACATGACATTAAAAAAAAAAGTATTGGTAATCGGTATAGGTGAGTACTTGAAAAAAGTATTGGTACTTGTACTCGGTTTTAAAAAAGTGGTATTGGTGAAACCCTAAACTAAAGCATAATGCATATGCGGTTTTAACTATACTGCATTATTCTTATATTACTAAAAAAAATGGTGACCTCAGTTTACTAGAGCATTTGTTTTTGCATCAAAATGTTCTGTTAAAAAAATATAAATACTCTGTTGTGTTGAATTATCATTTTTCCTCAAGTTTGCTAGTTAAAGCAGAGTAAAGCCAAAAATAAGCTAAAAATGAATAGCCCATTAACTGTTTCATGACGAAAGAAAAACGAATCTTAACGCCTGAACCCAGTTTTGCAACTTTGGCATATGTTAGTAAAACTGTACATATTACAATCACTTGGTGTATCCAGATTAATTACACCTCGTTTTTCAAGACAAATTGGGCTTTCATTTGGTGATAAATGGTAATGGATCTCCTGGTTTTGTTTTATCAAAGAAAAACTAGCAAAAAAAGTTAAAAAAACATATTATGAAAACCTTAGCTGTATATTTTATGCCATTACCATCACTCACCACCACAAAATGACTTAAAAAAATATAAATATTTTTCATGGAGTACATAGCAATTCTACACGTGTAATTTTTTGTTGTTTGTATTTGTAGTAGGGCCCAGAAACAAGCATTTTGCTTTTTTAACCTACCTAAAACACATTGATACCAACTATAAAACATGTTTCTAACCTATGTAAAATACACTAACACTAACCTAGATCCAGCCCTGATCTAACTATTTTATCTTTAGATTTTTTCTTCAGCAGACTATTTCATCACATACTTCTCCTCTAGAGAGGAGAAAAAGATTAAATGCATCTTTTTCTTCTCAGTGAAGAAAGAGATGCAGGGGATTGGCTATCATGGTCATCATTTAAACGAGAGCTGGTGCATCGTCTCCTAATGGTTAGTCTGAGTCTAGGTGCTGTTGGTGACAGCTCAGTCACATGTGCTCCCACCACAAAAGCAGGATGCACATTTACAGCATCACAAAAGAAAACCCACCTTCATGACAACACATATATGTGTTATGCCAGAGAAAAGGAGTTAAAAATAAAATCATACTTTTGCCGCATCGTTCACTTTCAATTAACCACTTCCCATCCAGGCCAATTCTGGCACTTCGCTCCTACATGTAAAAAATAGTCATTTTTTTTCTAAGACTCAGAACCCCCAAACATTATATGTTTTTTTAACAGTTGTTGCAACTTTTTATGTCACACGGTATTTGCGCAGCGATTTTTCAATCTATTTTTGGGGAAGAAAAACAGTTTCATGAATTAAAAAAAAAAAAAAAAAAAAAACACAACAGTAAAGTTAGCCTAATTTTTTTGTATAATGTGAAAGATGATGTTACACCTAGATACCCAACATGTCACGCTTTAAAATTGCACACACTCGTGGAATTGCGCCAAACTTTGGTACCTAAAAATCTCCATAGGCGACGCTTTGACATTTTTTACAGGTTACCTGTTTAGAGTTAAAGGAGGTCTCAGGCTAGAATTGTTGTTTTTGCTCTAAAGCATGCGGCAATACCTCACATGAGTGATTAGAATGCTGTTTACATATGTGGGCGCGACTTAGGTATGCGTTCACTTCTGTGCGCGAGCACGTGGGGCCGGGGGCGCTTTAAAAGATTATTTCTTTATTTTACGTTTATTTTTACACTTTCTCTTTTTAAAAAAAAATTGATCACTTTTATTCCAATTACAATGAATGTAAACATCCATTATAATAGAAATAGTGAGTGGCAGGTCCTCTTTATGGAGAAATGTGGGGTCAATAGGACCCCACATCTCTCCTCCAGGCTGGAAAGGCTGAGATCAAAAAATAAACTCTCTCTGCCTTTCCAGCCGCATCCCCGGCATTGTTTACTTCCGCCGGCCAGGACGTGACACCATAACGTTGTGCCTGGGCCGTCGAGGGTCAGAGATGAATGGGCACCATCTGGTCACCGGAAATCTCTATGCTAAACTTCCGGAGGCCACTGATTCGTTCTCCGGATCGCCGATCGCAGGGGCAAGCTGGGAGAAGCACCGTAGAACGGCGGGAGGGGCCACCTGTAAGAACGATCAAGTGGCTGAACTGCCACTACGATTGTACTGTACAGTGCACAGAATCGCTGGCAGAAAAAGATGATATCTGGATGATGCCTGTAGATGCAGGCATCATTCAGATATCTCCACTCAAAGTCCAGGACGTCATATGACGGCCTATACGTGGGAAGTGGTTAAGAGATTTCCCCTGCATTAATTTTTTCTGCCACTAGATATCCCCAGTCTGATAGTCAGCATCATTCAACAAACTTCTAGCCTGTTACTGGACAGTAAAATACAGAGCAGCACAGCAGTGAACTCAGAATGCCTCTTTTTAGCACATGCATGGATTTGTTCCTTGTACTGCTTCTTTCTCTCACACTTAACCCCAGCTGTACAGGGACTGCTACAATGCCAAATTTCACATACTACATGCATAATAGTTCAGGCTGAACTCATGAAAAGTAAAACGTCTTTAGTCCTCAAATATCTGTATTTAAAGTGATTGTAAAGTTATTTTTTTTTTAATCACAAACATGTCATACTTACCTGCTCTGTGCAATTGTTTTGCACAGTGCAGCACTGATCCTCCTCTTCTCGGATCCCCTACCGCTGTTCTCGGCTTCTCCTCTTCACCGTGTGCCACCATAGGAAGCTGCTTCCAATGGTGGCACACGAGTGGGCTCGATCCCTAGCTGGGCTGTGTGCATTTAGCCTATTGGCTTAACTAGATGGACTTGTGTCTTTTTCAGCCAGACTATATTTTTTAGACGTTTAATACTTGCATGCACATTTACAAAGATTAACGCACAGGTTCTTACAGGTTAAAATACGGCTAGCTTTTGGCTGGAGTTAAACATGAGGTCTATTTGAGGTGATGTAACTGATTCAGGAGAAATAAAGGCTTGCAAAGGTTACATAAATATAAATATATTAGGCAAAAATAAAAATATGAACTTTTGTGATATTTCTAATTTTTATAATTTAGAAATTGTGTGCTAAACAGCAAGTGCAGCAAAATTAACTCATTTAGCCCAGCACATTGACTCTGTTGCTGCCTAGACCTTTAGCAAAATTAAATTTTGTAATTCTATTCATTTAGAATACCAATTGGACACAAGAGACATGTCAACAATGGGTTATTTTGCTTTTAAACAACACTTCAGAGTGATGAAATACAGAGTATACCGTGCCTACCGTCATAGTGCTGCAGTATAAACATTATTTCTGATACATAGTTATAGCTCTAATCAGCTATGGACATTTGCTGAAGAACAACAAACACATTAAATTAAAGTGTCACTAAATCCACATCATAAAAAAACTATCAATAAATGCTGTATTACATGCTGTTCATACTCTGTCATTATGAGATTTGTTTTCTGTATTCTGCAAAAATCCTGTTTGATCCTGCTGTTCTCGATCTCTACCTTCTGTCCATGTCCCCAATTCAGCTAGGGATTTTGCAGAGCAGTGTTAGCAGCTCTGCACATGCTCAGTCTTCAGCGAGTTTCTATGCTGAGTATTTCCTCCCCATCACATCTGAGCAGCCCATGTGTCTATAAAGTCACACATGTGAGCAAATACAAAGTGGTAAATGACAGTCCACTCACTCCCTCCTCCTCCATGCCCACTAAACAGCTGAACACAATGGGGGCGGGATATTACATGAAGAATAACTGAGGCTTCACCTCCCTCTTATTCTTATGCCACGTACAGACGATCGGACATTCCGACTACAACATCCTGCATTTATTTCCGACGGATGTTGGCTCAAACTTGTCTTACATACATACGGTTGCACAAATGTTGTCAGAATTTCCGATCGCCAAGAACACGCTGACGTACAACACATACGACTAGCTGAGAAAAATGAAGTTCAATAGCCAGTGCGGCTCTTCTGCTTTATTCCAAGCATGCATGGAATTTTGTGCGTCGGAATGGTGTACACACGCTCTGAATTTACGACAATGGATTTTGTTGTCGGAAAATTTGAGATCCAGCTCTCAAATTTTTGTTGTCGGAAATTCAGACAACAAATGTCCGATGGAGCCTACACATGGTCGGAATGTCCAACAACAAGCTCACATCGAACATTTGTTGTGTACATGGCCTAAGACACAAGCTGGAGGGGTGTGACACAGCCTGTGACTGGCAGAAGTCTGCCCACACCATGATATTTCCACAAAAGAATAAAGATTGCATTTCAATATATATTTGTATGATAGTTTAAAGCAAACTATGGATATTATTTATTTTTACTCTAGATTCCAAAGGTTGTTTTTTTTTTTTTAACATGTGAGCAGCAGCAGAGGACTAGAAGCTCCTCCTGCTTATGTTTTCCTGCAGACAGGCTGGGAACAAGCTGGGTCATGTGACTGCTGTATATCGATTAGAAAAAAGGTACTTCAATTTTTTTTATCATTATTAAAATAATTACAGTGCCATCATAATGAAATAGAAGTGACAATGTCAATTAAAATGCTTAGTAACACTTTAACTATCCCTTGGGGGTGACATTCAGAATGTCATGAGGCAGCAAACAGTGCAATAACTCATGGCGACTAATCAGAACCAATATTTTACTAATCTAACCGTAGCTAACAAAAACCTAATTGATTGCTAGGGGTTACTGCATTATAATATGCAGGGAGTTTAGCATCATTAGGTGACATCTGGTTCTGGAGTATGGAATTCCACTCTCATAGTAGTCAAAATCGCCTCTAAACTAGGATGTGATTATTAACTGCCCTGAAAATATTTTTTACAAGCTCTGTTGGTGTAGAGGAGTTAAAGTATTTTGTCTGCTGGCACAATGGCATTTTCTGCTGCCTCACCCACGTCTGCTGCATACCACAGAGCAGCTATGCAAAATCCAGCAATGTTATTCCACATTAACACTCTAAATACCAAGGAACTATGAACAGTTGCTACAAGGGGGAAACAGTCTATCCATTCTATCCTTATTACTTGGACAATTTAATCTTAATTTGCAGAACACTGTTGTTTCATGTGTCACTTTGAGTATTGTGGGACAGTCAAACATAACATCCTTCCAAATTAGCATACTGATTCAAGAAAGCATCAGTGTCTTAACACAGAGTTCCACCCAAAAGTGGAACTTCCGCTGTAAGCACTGTCACATTACCTAGTTTTACCTGGTTTTGACAGGTACTTCATGTCCCATTTCTGCCTTTTGTCGATTGGCCGCCTAGGCGACTCCTCCTCTCCCGTTAGGCGGTCCCTCCCTCTCTGCAATCTTCTGGGACACGTCACAGGTCCCAGAAGATTGCCTGGCCACTAGGAGAGCACAGTGCAACTCGCGCATGCACGCCCGGCTGTGCAGCTGCAAGCTGTCACAGCCCGGCGCCCATAGTTACAATGATGGCGCCATGGAGAGGAGGGGGAACGGAGCGAGGCTTCGGGCAGCTTGATCGCTGGACCGTGGGACAGGTAAGTGTCTGTTTATTAAAAGTCAGCAGCTACACTTTTGATAAACTGAAAAAAGACTGGAACTCCGCTTTAAGGTTTCACAGGTGTATAATATAAACTGGTCTAAAAAGAATCTTGTACAGTGAAAACAGAAAAATAAACATTTGGCCTCCTGATTCTCCCCAAGATTGTCTTAAAGAAAGCTACTGCACTCCTTTACCCCATGAGTTTCCTCACATATCACTGATTTATTAACACTAGATGTCACATCACTTCCTCAAACTCAATCTATCCAAAACCAAGCTCATAATATCCCCCCCCACCCTCCACGTGTCTCTTCTCCTGACTCCTCTGTCAAGATCAATGGCACAACTATCAGTCCATCCCCACATGCCAAGGTGCTAGGGGTAACCTTGGACTCTGAACTGTCCCTTTCAGGCCCACATCCAATCCCTGTCCAAACCATGTCTCCGCAACCTCTCCAGAATATGCCCCCTTTTAACCAATGACATCACAAAGCTTCTAATTCACTCCAGTGGTGGCTGGTGCTCAATTTTTTTTTGGGGGGGGGGGGGCCCAAACACACTGAAAAATTCTTAAAAATACTGAAACAAAAACATCAGTTGCAGCCACTGTGCCATCATATGCAGCCAACTGTGCACAGCAAATGCAGCCAACTCTGCCCAGCAAATGCAGCCACTGTGCCCAGCAAATGCAGCCACTGTGCCCAGCCAGCAAATGCAGCCAACTGTGCCACATCAAATGCAGCCAACTGTGCCACATCAAATGCAGCCAACTGTGCCACATCAAATGCAGCCAACTGTGCCACATCAAATGCAGCCAACTGTGCCACATCAAATGCAGCCAACTGTGCCACATCAAATGCAGCCAAATGTGGCCCATCAAATGCAGCCACTGTGTCCATAATATGCAGCCACTGTGCCCAGCAAATGTAGCCAACTGTGCCCCATCAATTGCACTAAAGTAAGGGTGTGATGGAAAAAGGGGAAGGGGAAAGGGAGTGATGGAACAAGTTACACCTGGGAGTGGTCAGGTAAATGAAATGACCAACTTGATTACACACTAATATAGTGTCTGTTGCTGTAACCGTAGTTTGCATAGAAGGAGAAAGAGGCACCCGGTTCTAGATGGCCGGGTAAGGGGTTACTTTGGCAACAGAATTTTTAATCATGTCAAAAATGCTGACAATGTTATCAAAAAATGTAAATATACTTATTATTTAATTATAATACAAAACATCAAAATTGGTACGACAACCTATCAATTAAAACATTGTATTAAAAATTATTGATTAGGTCCGGTAGAACCCCATCAATTGCAGCCTCTGTGCCAATAATATGCAGCCACTGTGCCCACCCCCGCCCGCTGTCTGTCCGGCACTTACCCCATTATGGTGATGGGTCAGGCAGCGAGCTGTGGTATGGGTAGCGTGGCGATGGCCCGTGTCCTCAGTGCGCATCTTCTTCCTGTTCTGCTAGGCAGCCAATGGGTTAGCCTTCAGCCAAACAGGTGACCAGTATTATATACACGCCTCCTGCTTGGCTGAGGGGCGGTTCTGTGATAGCAAAGCAAATATTAATTTCACGACACTACCTGCCTGGAGTTTGCATGTTCTCCCCGTGCCTGCATGGGTTTCCTCTGGGTACTCCGGTTTCCTCCCACACTCCAAATACATGCTGGTAGGCTTAATTGGCTTCTGTCTAAATTGGCCCCAGTATATGAATGTGAGTTAGGGACCTTAGATTGCAAGCTCCTTGAGGGTAGGGACCGATGTGAATGTACAATGTATATGTAAAGCTCTGCGTAAATTGGCGCTATATAAGCACCTTAAATAATAATAATAATAATTTGCTTTGCTAACATACCTGGGTGGACTGCGAGCTCAAAGGTTTGCGCTCGTAGATCACCCTTTTTGAAGCCTATTAGAGCCTATGGATCTAATCAGGTGCTTCAAAAACAGAGCCCCCCCCACTGTAATTCAGGCGCCCAGCGTCCGTAAAGGGGCGGGATGCCTGAATAGGGGGTTGCTACAGCGCCCATGGATAGATTCATGCAATGCATGAATCTATCCTTACTACACAGAGGGAGTGGCTGGAGAGAGGGAGCGGCTCCAGTGCGCCCTTAATGGACGCACTGCCACTGATTTACTGCCTGGTTATCTCTCACCTGGACTACTGCAACTCCCTCCTCACTGGATTACCTTTACATAGGCTATCCTCCATTTAGTCCATTATGAATGCTGCTACCAGACTCATCCACCTTACCAACCGTTCTGTGTCTAGTGCCCCTCTCTGCCAATCCCACCACTGGCTTCCGCTCACCCATAAAATAAATAAAATCTAAAGTACTAACAACAACTTACAAAGCCATCCACAACAAATATCATCCAAACTGCTCTCTTCGGTCCTTCTGCTTTCTAGCCCCCTTGTCACCTCCTCCCATGCACACCTCCAGAACTTCTCCAATGCTTTGGAACTTTGTACTCCAATCTGATCCGACTATCTCCGTAATCTATCCATCTTTAGACAATCCCTAAAAACACTCTCTCCATCATGGAACATGATTATCTTCATTTCACACATAACTATTCTGCATTTGCATGTTCAGCCTTTGTGTAAATGTATATTCAAATGTATAGACATATTATGTGGCTTAAGTAATGAGGTTTCTCCATGAACTTCCCCTGCTTCAGCAAAGCAACTATAAAATGGAATTGTAAAAATCTGAATTCTACAATCTATCATTTAAAGTAAAGGGAATGGGTTACCTTAAAGTGGTTGCATACCCTTTGTTTTATATATCCTGTATGGTTTAGGAGATATTCACTTTGCATGCAGCCGCTGACGTCAGCGGCGCATGCGCTGTGAAGGCATGGGTGAAGGTCTGGCAGACGCTGCCGAACCTTGCCAGGAAGAAGACTCCCGCGCACATGCGCGAAAGTGGCGTAATCACAGCACCGCCCACTCACAGCACCGGAGCCGTGAACTCAGAAGAAACGCCAAGGGCAAAACGTCAGCTCCCTCGGTGTGGACTGGGATCAGATGCTGACGTCTCCTTCTAAGGTGAGTATTTAATAATGAGCTTGTATGCGCTGCATTCTAGCTTGTTATGCCTTTACCGTACAGGTTTTTTTTTTTTTCCTGTGCGGGTATACAACTGCTTTAACAATATAAGGTGATCTATTCCTTGTTACACCCTACATACAGATCACAATATCTATTTCCTTTGATATAATATGATTCTAAATAAATCCTGCGTTGGCAGCTGTGAAGGTACAAATGTGAGCAGCTGGTATTGACTTAGAGCAAACATAGCACAGAACAGCCTTTATTTCAAGTCTTGCCTTGTAACCACAAGAAAAAATTGTATTTACCGTCTGATTCTGACGCAGCTCTAATAATCAAGTAACTGCCTGGAAGAGGCTGAGTAATGGATCCAACAGCTTCACCTTTAGGACCCTTAAAAGAAGTGAAGAAAAGGAAAATATATTCAGTATGTTAACAGGAACCATCCAAAAAGGTTGACTGCAGAAAAAATAACATATGAAGTTCTCTTACAGAGGAGCTTCAGCCCACTGCTCTACCGATATCGCTGGTTACTTAATGCAGAACAGGGAATGCTTCTTTGGAGCTGGGTTTGTTTCTGGTTCAGACCTACCTCCCTCTAACATGCTAAGGAAGACATATGGTGACACACAGGCTCTAATTTTAGGAATTCTTTCACATGTGTATTACCGTGGGAGGCATACACAAATCAGCTATAGCGGTATGACCACCCACCATAACTGAGGCGAGTCAAGGCATGGACTCCACTAGACCTCTGAAAGTATATTTTGGTATCTGGCACCAAGCCGTCAGTAGAAAAAAGTCCTGTAAGTTGCAAAGTAGGGCCTCCATTGACTGGACTTGGTTTTTCTAGCACATCCCACAGATGCTCAATTGGATTGAGATCTGAAGAATTTGGAGGATCTCAAACTTGTTGTGTTCCTCAAACCATTCTTGAACTCATCAGGCCAGGAAACCTTCTTCCTTTGCTCCAGTTCTAATGCTCATATGCTTATTGTAAGTGCTTTTGGCTGTGAACACAGGTGAGCATGGGCACCCTGACCAGTCTGTGGCTATGCAGACCCATATGCAACAAACTGTAATGCATTGTTTTCTGACACCTATCAGAAACATTAAAAATTTTCAGCAATTTGAGCTAGAGTAGCTCTTCTACTGGATTGGACTACACAGGCCAGACTTGTTCCCCATGTGCATCAATGATCCTTTGACACCCATGACCCTATCGCCAGTTTCCTTTCTTGGACCTCTTTTGGTAGGTCCTGTCCACTGCAGACCAGGACCACCCTACACAAGAGTTGCTGTTTTGGAGATGCTCTGATTCAATCATCTAGCCATTACAATTTGGCCCTTATCAAAGTCGCTCGAATCCTTACACTTGCCCATTTTTTCTGGTTTCAACACATCAACTTCAAGGACAACATGTTAATTTGCTGCCTTATATATCCCACCCATTTTCAGGTGCCACTGTAATGTGATAATCAATGGTATTCACTTTAGCTGTCAGTAGTCATAATGTTATTGCTGATGGGTTTTACATACCCCAGATGGCAACAGACCATCTGATACTCCATAAAGAGAAAGCATTTATTTTTTTGTTATAAATCGGTCAATCTTCATGAAGTTGTACTGGAGTAATGCTTTGTGGTCTTCCCGATCTTGTACTGGTGTTATGGCATGTGGTCTTTCTGATACTGTAGTGGTGTTATAATATGTGGTCTGACACTGTACTGGAGTTATTCTATGTTGTCTTTCTAAAACTGTGCAGGGCTTATTATATGTAGGGATTCTTACATTGTACTGTTATGTAGTCTTCTGGATACTATATGTGAGCCTTCTGATATTGTACTGGAATTGTTACTATGTTTTTTGGACACCGTACTTGGGTTCTACTAAGTGGTCTTTCTCATAACAAAATCAGACTATATTATGTGATCTTTCTCATATGGTACTGGGGTTATGCTGTGATCTTTCTGACACTATACTGGGGTTACGCTAATTGGTCTTTCAGATATTGTACTGGGGTTATGCTAAGTGGTCTTTATGATGTTGTACTGTGGTTATACTATAGGAGCATGCGGTCCATAACATTTAGAATGCCATTACACATTATAAGAATGTAGTATGCCATAAAAGATTTTTACTGCAGAATAGTAGTAAGAGATATTTTACCTTAACAGCCCAGATTGACTGTTCCAGTGGGTGGAAAAGTTTAAAGCAGAATCCATCCTTCTTAGATGGCCTCTCTATGATTTCACAGGCATTCAGTAGAACTGTGCCTACCCACTGTCCATTTTTTGGGGTTTTATAGATTAACAAGACTCCTGGTTTTAACACACACCACAGTTTTGTCCAGCTTTTTAATGTCCCTCTAATCTGTAAATAAACATGCAACACATTAAGGTAAAAATCCACTTCTGATAAAATACACTACATACAATTGTTACACAAGCATTACTGTAATACTATAAAAAATTGTCTTTGTGGTTCATTTTACTGCCAGCTACAATTTTCTAAAGCTGACGAAAAAATGTAAACTATGGTTTTCTTGTGTTAACGCACAGAACTCCACAGAAATGTTGCTTCCTACTCATGTGATATAAGGTCCCCAACAGTGTTTCTCTTATTACATCACTGGGACTCATGTGATTACATCAGAAGACCCATCCTCTCAGTGCTCAGGAAGTAGGATGTGGCTGCAGGAAGTGACTGGAATCCATTTATGTTTTGTTTCAATACAAACAGCAGCATGTAGGCCTCAGCAACCAGAGCAGGCCGGTTTTTCTCCCTCAGTAAAAGGGGGAACCATACTTAAAATAAGGCCAACCAATCACAACAACAGTTAACATTGCATACCATTTTTGGAATAACTAAGATGTAAGGCCCCTTTCACATGGGTGCCTCTGTGAATCGGGATCCACTTGCTCAGTAGGAAATCTCTCCACTGATCCCCGCTGAGCAGGCGGATGACAGGTCCATGTCAGCTCCGCTATGCAGAGTGGACAGGAACAAAGCCCACTCTCATCCATGGGGCAATCAGATGGCAACGGACCACCTGTCCGGTTTCCATCTGATCCGCCAGGCGGATGGGGAATAGGTCCCCCAACAGTCTGTTTTTGGTGGACAGGATCGGATGGCGGAGGATCGGATGACTTCCGCCACTCCATAGAAGAGACTGGAGGGTCCGATCAGGTCTGTCTGAAAAACTGCCTGTGTGAAAGGGGCCTAATACTAATGACTGAATACCCAAACAGCAGCTACATCTGATTTGATGCCACTGCTGTTCGACAATTTTCTGTCTGGCTCCTTTGATAATTCAATTGAAATAAGTTGAGTGGGAGGGTGGCAAAAGGACCACCTATATAACCAATTTCAACCACTTCATCAGTATTCACATAGTGTATGGACAGCTTTAAAGTCAATTTAAATGTAAAATACAACAGGTTTACACAGATCTTACAAGATGAGACAGATTTTCACTCAAAACAGATGCACAATTACGAAGTGGTCAAGGGCAGGTTTTACTTTGTCACAGTTCTATTTTAGAACAGCTTAGGGGGCATATATGAATAAAGCTGCCTAAATATGATGAATTTTGTGTCTTTTTATTTAGCATTGCATAGCTGTGTGACAGAATTAATAAATATCCAACACAGTAATTAATTGCTCAGTTACTTCTTGGTCAGTGAAATTGCATGGCTATTGGACATGGTATCTTTTAGATGTCACGGGAATGCATACCTCAGCATCACTTAGTTAGCACAATAATGAAAAGCTTGTCTGAGAGAAATATGGAAGCTTAAATGGCATCCCAAAGTATCTTGCCAACAGACATGCAGCTACCAGATAGGTACATGCACCTTTTTTGGTGCATTAGGCAGCCCAATCGAACTGGTCTTAATGCAACGCACATGTGCTAACGTACCACAATAGTGTGAATAAGCCTTAAAGTGTTAGGACCCATTGACATCTATATGTTGTTGCACTGCATAATAACACTCGTGCATTACTGCAACACACCTAATCTTTGTGTGGTGCATTGCGGTACCAACTCACGACACACCACAGTGCACCACAACATACATACTATATGTTGTGGTGCATGAATTACTAAAAAAAAAAAAAAAAAAAAAAAGGGTCATGAATGCATGGGAGTAACCACAGCCAGCAGCAGGGGGAGGGAGAATTCAACCCACCCACCTGGAAATATTATAAGTGTCATTTCACATGGGTCACTTGAAAAGCATAGAGCCTCTTCTTTCAGTTTGACTTTGTACTGACAGTGGAATTTTAAAAACCAATGTGTCTGCTGAAAGCATTAATATGACAACAAGAACGCATCGGTCACTAGAAGAATAGCTGATGCATGCATGCCTGCATATATTGTATTTGTGTTTCAAAATCTGGCCATAACCCTTCATGGGGTAAGGACAAAGGAAAACAAGAAATGGAAATGCTTATGAATTTTATAGATAACATTGTTTAAAACACTTTCAAAAGGAAGATGACAGATCTGCCTGTCCTTGTGGCAATGTCAATTCCGCTGAAGCCAAGGCAACTTTTTTTTTCAATAAATTCAGGAAATGAACTATGTCACATGCACATAGAAAGACTTTCTACATGGAAAAGGGAATACAATTTAATCAGCTACAAAGGTGCTGTCAATGCTCTTAAAGCATATACAAGCCTTATAAAAATACTTTATATCTACAAACTTTTAAACTCTGAAGCAATACTTAGTACATCACTTGAAAAAAAAAGAAATAGACTTGTGTGGCTGGACTAACAGCAGTAAGGAACTGTGAAGAGGACTCCAGTAGAAGTGACTTCAAACTGTTTGGCAAATGCTGCCATCATTGTGAATGTATGAACTTATATGTAGGGATAACTAGCATCATCTGTAGCTCTCACCTTTAACCAATCTGCCATGACAATAACTGATGGATCTGTGATTGTACTGAGCAATTCTTTAGTGGCCCTCTTCTTCTCTTCCCTGTAATTTTTCTTTTGCACCTGAAAGGACAGAATAAACACATTACACTAATGCAGATAACAGGAGGTTTTCATGTGGAAAACACTTATCAGTTTCCAGTCTGCCTATTCTGACCTTGGGCAAACCTAGTTATCAAAGTCAAGGTTGGAAAAAGTTGACAAAGTAGAACTAAGAACAGTGGATGACTGCTTATCATATAACAGAGAAGGAAGTAACAAGGGCTCAGAAAAGCATTTTCAGAATGTATTCAAAACAAATAATTTAAGACAGCCCCTACTTCAGGGTTTTGCAGGGTCCCCTTCCTCAAGGTGACACAGAGACAGAGTAAGGCTTCATGTACACGGGACGTTTTTACAAACTCTGCTGAACGATTTAACTTGACAGATAGTAACCCACGTTTAAAACATCTGCTTTGCCACGTTTACATGCCACGTTTTGCATTTAGAAGCGTTTTATTTTTACTTTTTTAAATAGCAAAAAATGAAAAATGCATGTCAATGCAATGCGGCTAAATGCGAGTTACTGCATTTAGAAGCGTTTGGCACTTGAAATGCCTGTAAACTCAGCTTCTTAACGCATTTTTTTGCATTCCAAAAAATGCCTCTAAACTCAACTGCCTAGAAATAACTGTAAACCACCCTGTGTACATGGACAGATAAGATAACCTAGAGGAGAGTTCAGGGGCAGTTGAAAAAAAGCTCCCAACTGCTCCTAAACGTCCGTTTACCAGCAGCAGTGTACATGAGGACTTAGGCTTTTATTGCTTATTTACATATCTAAATCTAAATGCTGGTGTCTATATATGACTATGTAATGCCTTCATTTATGCAGTAAAGGAATCAGAGTAGCCACCCTAGGGTTGTGCTACTGGCTGAATGATGAGGTGAAAATAAAGCTGGTCCTACATTATACAATTTTCTTATTCCATTTCCTTTAGATTTACCTTCACCTATGTAATGTAAGGGCCTGCCTGAGTGCATACAAATTGAAAGTGTTTAGGTATGACTCCGTATTATATGATTTTAGTAAATCTAAAGGAAAATTGTACAATGTATGGCCAGCCTAAAGGAAACAAAAAGCTTAAAGAAAACTAATACAGCCACCATCTAAGGACTGGTAAGCTGCAATATGTTACATATAGTTAAAAAACAAATTTTTCCACTTGTGAGGTTGCTCTTACTGACAATATGTGGAGATAAAAAAGGAAATGCCTTTAGGCCCCTTTCAGATGGGCAGGTGGATGACAGGTCCGTGTCTGCTCTGCATCGCTCTATGGGGCGGTCGGATGGAAATGGACTGGCAGTCCGTTTCCATCCAACTGTCATCCGATCCGATAGACGGATGGAGAATGTATCCTCATCTGTCTGTTTGTAGCAGACCTGATCGGATTGGATGCTGGCGGGAGTCAGCAGACACATGCTCGCTCACGTCCGCCACTCCATAGAAAACAGTGGGTGGTCCAATCTGGTCCACATGAAAAAGCAGACAGGCAGACCAGATCGGTCCACTAGTGTGAAAAGGGGCCTTAATCTTACCATAAAGGACAACACTGAATACATAACAACAATAATATTGTTACAATTTATTTATAACAATGCCTATAATATAAGGTTCTCAGGCTTCATCTTATAACAGGCGCTTCTGTCAGCATGACTGCAACAAAGGCTGCAACCTGACTGTCAAAATGACAGCTGGTGCTACTGATTTCTGACAGCTCTGGAGAAAAAGGCAGAGGAAGAAGACCAGGGTGTACAAAGTAAGGCACAGGCACTTTGTTGAAGGCTATGGGGCGTCTCTCATATTTCCAAGATCCTATACTGGTTAAAGCGGAACTAAACTCCAAGTGATGTACCGTCCCTGGAACTCACTACCGGCCGGATTCCAGGTCTCGATTGTCCGCTGGTGTCATTGGGGGGGCTGAGAGGACATCACTCCCGCACATGTGTGTGAGTTCCGTCTCTTCTGCATGAAAAATCCCGTCTGTCCATTTTCATTTTGGAGCCTAAAGTTCCACTTTAGTATAATACAGGGTTCAAATCACTGCAACATTTTGTCAGACACATTCAGATGAAATGTAAGCTAGCCCTTGAAAGGGCTACAGTGAATGTACTACAATGTAATGTCCCATCCTGCAACAAGACACATTCCATAACAGATCCCCCTGGCACAAGCCACTGACATTTACCACGGTCAGAAGTCACTTACCTTGAGTGATTCCTTTTTTGTAAGTTTGCTTGAGGCAGCAGCAATGTCCTTTTCAGACCCATTATATAATTTAGACTCAGACTGCAATGGAACAACGAAGTGATGAGAACATTACAAATACAAATATAGGTAAAAGAATAACATTTAGGCTCCTTTCACACCAGCAGACCAATAGTGTCCGCATGTCTGTTTTTCAGGCAGACATGATCAGACCACCGGTTGCTCTCTATGGGGTGGCGGATGTCAGCGGACATATATGTCCACTGTCACCCACCGACATCCAATGCGATCCGCTAAAAACAGACGGATGGGGATACGTTCGCCATCCGTCCGCTGGAACGGATGACAGTCAGATGGAAACAGACATGCAGTCCATTTCCATCCGACCGCCCCATAGAGAACAGTGGATTGTGTCCGTTCCACTATGCTGTTGTCCACTGCTCAGCGGGGACCAGTGGAGAGATCCCCCCTGAGCAGGCGGATCTGCTTGGATGGATTCCGTTCGGTCTGAAAGGGGCCTTACCATTGTTTGATTGTATTTTATACTGAAACAAGAATCCTATAAAAATAATGTATACCCCTGGATGATAAAACTCAGAAAAAATATACTAGTATATCTACACACTTGAGGATACATACTTCTAAATCTGAGAGAAAAAAAAGAATACATTTCCTTAGAAAACCAAATTTCCTCCAACTTTTTTCTATTGTAGGTAGGAAAAATGAAAATAAACATGCTTTTCTAAACATTTCATATGCCATATTTAAATCTATTCATTCAGTATCTGGTTACTAGAAGCTATTATTTCAGTTTTGGATAGATGAATGCGTTCCTTCATTACCCACTATCTTATTCTTATTCTGCTGAAATCTCTGTCCTTAAGCCCTCAACACCACTCACTTACTACAATCATTGCTAGGAGGCTAAACCCTCCTTCTCCATTCACTTTAAATTATGTAGTGATGTAATAGAGTGGGAGTGGAAGTACAACTTCACATTCATTGCCTTTTAGATTGTAAGCTCTACCGAGCAGGGCCCCCTGAATCCTCCTGTATTGAATTGTATTGTAACTGTACTGTCAGTTCTAAAGTGCTGCGCAAACTGTTGACGCTATATAAATCCTTTATAATTATAATATAATAACTGATGGCAGTGCAGGGAGTTGGGTGTTGTAGTACAGAGATGTAGCTAGCACTGGAGACACTTAGTCACTGAATGATTCAGCCTATTAGCAGTCACCATTTACTTATCAAATACCGTACTTTGAAAAGACTATCCTTCTAGGCTTCATTTATGAATGCCCTGACGCCTTCTTTCATCTGTGAATCTGTTTTGTTGATCGTTCTTACTGGCATAAGAAGAGAACTACTGTATGAGGTAACAACCCACTTTTATTAACCACTTGACCTCTGGAAGATTTCACCCCTTTATGATCAGGGAAATACTTGCTATTTGGCACTGTGTGACGTTATTTTTTTCACACAACTACAGCTTTCTTTTGGTGGTATTTGATCACCAATGGGTTTAATTTTTTGCGATATAAACAAACAAAAAAAAAAGACAGAAAATTTTGAAAAAATAAAAAACTAATATTTTTAACTTTCTGCTATAAAACATATCCAATAAAAAAATTGTAAAAAAAAAAAAAAAAAAAATCAAATGTTTTGATTTTAGGCCAAAATGTATGCTGCTACATATTTGGTAAAAAAAAAAAAAAAAAACCCAATAAGAGTATATTATTTGTTTTGCATGAATGTTATAGCATCTGGTATAGACACTCAAATTTGTATTTCATTATCTTTTTATATTAGTAATGGCGGTGATCAGCGACTTATAGTGGGACTGCGATACTGTGGCAGGCAATCTGATACTAGCTCACGCTGGCTGAGGGGTACACCGCCTGACATCAATAGTTGACACTAATACAATACACTGTCATTGTAACACTGGCCGGGAAGGGGTTAACATCTAGGAGCAATCAAGGGGTTAAACGTGTGCCGAACAATGCTTTGCAGGGAATAAAAAAAAAACAGCAAGATTTCCTGTCAGTGTTCAGAGCTCCGAGTTGTTTACAACACAGAGCTCTCTTCCCTGAATGACGGAGGCAATCAGCTGGTCCCGGAGAAAACTCATTGGCCGGCATCCACTGATTGTCTTGTGCTGTAACAAATCACACCACAGCTGGGGCGGTGTATGCGCGTGCCCCCTAACTGGAAGCGCGGATCACTTAGCAGATATGAGATCCAGCGATCACTGCAGCAGTATATCTGCATGGGGCGGATGGGCAGCAATTAAGGCTGATCACTTTCCATGGTCCCCTAAGTGAACCGGAGCTCTACTTTGTACAATATAACTAAGGATGAGCTCCGGCGTGTTCGCAAGCCGCACGTGCCGAGCCCGCCAGGAAGTCAGAACTGCACAGCACTAATCACAGGCAGTGAGACATTGTCCTGATGTGCGGTTGCAGAGATTGGAAAATGTCTCACTGCCTGTGATTCGCACAGCGCCAACTTCCTGGCGGGCTCGGCACGTGCGGCTTGCGAACACGCCGAGTTCATCCTTAGTTACCCATGCATCCTAATAACTGTGTATTGCTACATAACACAAGCACATCTGGACTTCAAGGGGCATTTAGTGATTAAGGAAATGAACCACATAATAGCCAAGGAAAGCATGCATGAGATTACCTTGCTCTTGGACATGGAGTGAGAAGAGTCATCTTTACTTTGCAAAGTTTCATCCTTGCCCCTGTCGAAACCTAGAACAGATTTAAGAAAACACTTTACCCATTTACACAAAAACAATATAAAATTTAAAGAATTTGAAGGCTTCATTCATGCAGAAGTACCGATTTGTACTCCCATGTGAAGGGAGATCCATACAGCTGCCCACATGTCATTGATTCGAATGGGCTGTGCACACAACACCTGTGCATCCAACACAGGTGAAGATGGCTCTTCGCCATCATCTACGAATCGGTAAGCCTGTGTAAGTGTGGCCCAAAACTTGCTGATTATGAAGAATAAACATAAGGGACAAGATAGCACATATTTATGTTTTCTTTTTTAATTTTAATAAACTTTTACCCATACAAGATAAATAGCAACTTTCTGAAACAGTGTATATGCCAATACAATGATTTACAGTTCTGTGTTTTTTGTTTTTTGGCAGGTATTACATCTATGTACACAAGCATTTTGTAAGCAGAATTATGTAATAGAAGGGTAATAATAAGCATCCCAGAAAAACAAAGAAAACCAGTCCTTTGAACATTTTACATTTAATCACAAAGACTGTGGCAACATGCCTGTTTAAGGAAAGTGATCTCTTTCATGGGAATATTTGGAGAGCAGGTTCTTGGCTGCATTTAGGAGGTGTGATATCAATTTCCTATATCTGTAAAACATGCTTATGAGGTTGGTGATCTGCTTCCACTAAGTGGGAAAGGGTACCAGGTGCCAGATCACATCTCCAGCACATTGGGGAACCCTGAGGATCCAGCGGTCTTGGGTGTCTGTACCACCATGCTTAACGTTGCACTCTGATATATTATTGTTGACAGAAGAAGTAAGAGTTAAGAGAAGGATTATGAACCAGTGTCTAACAGAAAGGGTGTGAGACATTTCCTTTTCCCTGTGGGCCAGGTAGGCTTGAGCAATATAAATAGATAGCCATGCTAAATAAAGTAAACAACATCATCCTGTGATCAAAATATGAACACCACTATATAATGTGCCCATGAATAAATCCACAATTTAAAAAAATGTCTATTCATGCAAGAATAATTGCTGGTGCGTAAACACTCTTCCGTGATTTAATATCCCAATTCAGTGCCATGCATGCTATTCACCGCCGGTATAATGTGAAATCTTCCACTGTCCAAACTATTCACTCACCAGATAACCTTTAATAATAAGCGTTATCATCCACTCCACCAGGGATACTGTATCCACTAAAATTCTTAATAAACAGGATCCTTCAATCCTCCAGGGCTCCTGTTGACACATTGAGCATGCGAAACAAGCTGAAGCATAGTGACGCGATGGTTATGTCAGTTCCTGTCTTTAGTTACCACAGCTGACAATTGGAATGCACGCTAGCTTCAGTGCACAGAGAGGCGTGACGTTTACAGACCTGCTTTGCTGGATAGACTTAGTGTCGGTCAGAGGGCACGTTGACATGTGAGTTGGCATCTGTATTTTATACTGAACTTTTAAATTGAATAAACATGTTGAGCAATGATAGAATATTTTTTTTCATTATATGATTGAGTGAAAGGGGAGTGCAATATAATATGAACCTTGGAGGACTAAAGGATCCCATTTATTATTAAGAATTGTAGTGGATACAATATCCCTGGTGGAGTGGATGATAACGCTTTTTATTAAAGATTATCTGGTGAGTGAATAGTTTGGACAGTGGAGAATTTCACATTATACGAGTGGCAAATAGCATGCATGGCACTAAATTGGGATATTAAATCACGGAAGAGTGATTACGCACCAGCAATTACGGTATTCTTGCATGAATATACATATTTTAAATTGTGGATTTATTTAAGGGCACATTATATAGTGGTGTTCATATTTTGATCACAGCATGATGTTATTTACTTTATTTAGCGTGGCTATTTATATTGGTTGATCTGCCATTTCACATTGTAGCGAAAACATTTTAGCTGCAGTTGACAACACATAATCATTATCACAGTTTTTGAAACACTAATTTTTGCGCCAGTGACACATTTATGACATAGGCTTGAGGGTTTAAATGTGCAGCTGCCAGAAGCAGTTTGTATAGCAATGAAATGTCATGGGAAAAACTTGAAGTGGGCAAAAATTTCTTTTCTAAGGGGTCCATTTATGAATACCGTTTTCCAATAAATGTGACAAGCATTCAGCCTTTGACGAATTCTGACCGTATTATACCCAATATGGATTTCCTAAGCTCGTCATCTCTGTCTATTGGCCAAAATACAATTTACAATACAATTGATTTCTGATTCAGGTATTTCACTGTAGAAATCATTGGATTAAGCAAAATACATCCAGAATTCATCAAGGCTGGGCGAATTCTTGCCACACAAATTTTTTATCACCTCTGTGTGCTTTATTTTACCATCAACATGATCAATATAACTTAACTAAAAGAAGAAAAAGAATCCAGTAAAAGGCTAACAGTTCTGTTCAGAATAATAAAAACTGTAATAAAACAATGAAACAAGCATTTTCGGCAGTTGTGCCAGGTAAGTAAAAAATTCTATTCAACAGTATCCAGCCATATAAGAAACCATATTTATTCAGTAGCACACAGACTGAAACATAGTACGGGTGATCTGCTGCTATAGTTGATCATTATCTGTAGTTATTAAACACAGCCCGTTGGTTGCCTTAAGCCCGGTTCACACAGGGGCGGCACGACTTGCAGGTCGCCTCAGCGAGGCGACCTGCAAACGACTGCCCGGGCGACTTGCAAAACGACTTCTGTATAGAAGTCTATGCAAGTCGCCCCAAGTCGCCCCCAAAGTAATACAGGAACCTTTTTCTAAGTCGGAGCAACTTGCGTCGCTCCGATTAGAACGGTTCAATAGCACATAACGGGAGGCGACTTGTCAGGCGACTAGGTCGCCTGACAAGTCGCCCCAGTGTGAACCGAGCCTCATACAGGTCTCTGACAGTCACTGGAACGTGTCCTTTGTGTT
The DNA here is from genome assembly GCA_037952925.1 of Lithobates clamitans. Taxonomy (NCBI): domain Eukaryota; kingdom Metazoa; phylum Chordata; class Amphibia; order Anura; family Ranidae; genus Lithobates; species Lithobates clamitans. The sequence continues at coordinate 2,816,642 of JBBGZY010000019.1, read as the reverse complement.
CCAGCTCCCAGCATCTGTCAAAGGCAGTATTAAGTCGATTGATTTGCTACTCCATAGTGCCTACATAGTTCCGATCATGGCAAGCATAAGACATGGATCCTGCACAGAGGTAAGTGTCACTGAATACTAATGCTGGGGGCACCATACCTCACACAGACATCAATGTTAGGTCACCATTCCTCCCACTGACAATAATTCTAATAAAGAAAAAGGAAACAGTTGGGACTTTATATGAGCTTTTGACCAGATAAGAACAAATGCCCCCATCCCTACTATATGGAAAAAGGGGGGAGAGTATGGGACTTTATATGAATCATGCAGCCAAGAATGTTAAGGCATGGTTCCTCCCACTGACCTCAATGTTGAGGCATCATTACTCCCATTGCCAACAATGCTGGGATACCATTCCTCCCACTGACACCAATGCTGGGGCACCATTCCTCCCACTGACACCAATGCTGGGGCACCATTCTGCCCACTGACACCAATGCTGGAGCACCATTCCTCCCACTGACACCAGTGCTGGAGCACCATTCCTCCCACTGACACCAGTGCTGGAGCACCATTCCCCCAACTGACACCAATGCTGGGCACCATTCCCCCAACTGACACCAATGCTGGGCACCATTCCTCCCACTTACACCAATGCTGGGCACAATTCCTCCCACTTACACCAATGCTGGGTACTATTCCTCCCATTGACACTAATGCTTGGGCACCATTCCTCCCACTAACACCAATGAATGGGTAACATGCTTCTAGATGATCACTGACACCAGTGAAGGGCCAACATTTGTTTCACTGACACCAATGATGGGGCAATGTTCCTGTCACTAACCACTGACGCCAATACTGGGGCCCTATTCCTCCCATTGACCCAGGGGCATTTATTATAGTCTCTGATGCCAGGATGTTTATTGCTCCCCACTTACCACTGACATAGGGTAATCTTTACTCACACTGACCTCCAATTCTTTTTACTCCAACGGATGCTGGTGCTAAACAGTGTGACCAACAGTGACCTGGCCCTTTGGTCATAGAGTTTGAGGACTACTGGTTTTAAAATGCTACAATAAAAAGCCATTTGGAAGGGAAGAGCATGTGAATCTGTAGACAGGCTTTCCGTGCACTTGCAAAGCACGTGCACATGACATCATAATCTCTGAATGGAAAGAATGCCCAACATCAAAAACAGACAAGCATGGCTCATTGGCTGATTGGGAAACGACATCCATCTTGGCCCTTATTCCATCAATCAAAAGACCCAGAGAGTGTGAAGCGGCTTAGTGACACTATGAGTTGCATGGTGTCACTGATACTTGCTGGCAGTTTCAAAGGCGGATTGCTTGAAAACTGGACTGCAGACAGGATCCACACACTACATTATACATTTATCAAGTTATATGTGGTAAATGAGTACTTCAAAAGGTGTGTGTTATTTCTGTTGCACTGGCTCTTACAAATTTCCAGTAACTTCTGTGCAGATACAGGCAGGGGCGGACTCATAACTCATTGAGCCCCCGGGCAATAGGAGATTATGGGCCCCCGGGCAATAGGAGATTATGGGGCCACCAGGCAATAGGAGATTATGGAGCCACCAGGCAATCGGAGATTATGGGGGCCCCAGGCAATCGGAGATTATGGGGGCCCCCAGGCAATCGGAGATTATGGGGGCCCCAGGCAAATCGGAGATTATGGGACCCCCAGGCAATCGGAGATTATGGGACCCCCAGGCAATCAGATATTATGGGGCCACACAGTATACACACACACAGTATACAATCACACAGTATACACATACACAAAGTATACACAGACAGATGTAAAAAAAACACAGATTTATACATACTGTCCCTGGTTTTACTGAGGCTGGCAACCCTGATGTGGCCCAGGGCCCTCGGGCAGTGCCCGAGTAGCTCAATGGTCAGTCCGCCCCCTGGATACAGGCTACTTTCAACATCTGTATGTCTAAAGAAGAACAGACCGCTAAATCACTGATACATATATGCTACTTCTTGGGTGTTAAATCTAGAGTTTGCTCTTCAAGCTAATATTTGTGTCTCATAATAAGTAATCTGAGAATATGAGCATAGATTTCCTATAAATGTTAGTCATGCTTGCAATCTTAACATGTACAGGGCACTTGTTTTCCTCCATGGAGCACTCTAGGGATTACCAGCAACAGCGAGGTGTCAGAAGCTGCAATTAACATTGCAGGAACAAAAACAGCTATTCCGAAGAAAATCATCACTCCAGAGCACAGCAAATGAAAGCAATGATTTGTACATGATTGTCTAACAAGAACTACAGAATAAACATTATTCCATAATTACAAGTTTAAAATAAAATTTGCATTCCAATTTGTCATTTTTCCACAGACTACATATTGCTATGCAACACTCAAAGCACAATTACAATTCTCAAACACAGACAGCAAAAGTCTTGGTCCAAATACATAACCTAGTAAGTTAATAAATATTTTATACGTACCTGTAATGATCCAATGAACATTAACATATTTTGCAGACCACATTTGGTGGGATGGAATAATATTTCAGAAAATATATTCTAGGATTAACGCTAGTTAACCACTTCAGCCCCGGAAGGTTTTACCCCCTTCCTGACCAGAGCACTTTTTACAATTCGGCACTGCGTCGCTTTAACTGCTAATTGCGCGGTCATGCAATGCTGTACCCAAACGAAATTTGCGTCCTTTTCTTCCCACAAATAGAGCTTTCTTTTGATGGTATTTGATCACCTCTGCCGTTTTTATTTTTTGCGCTATACACGGAAAAAGACCGAAAATTTTGAAAAAAAATGATATTTTCTACTTTTTGTTCTAAAAAAAATCCAATAAACTCAATTTTAGTCATACATTTAGGCCAAAATGTATTCGGCCACATGTCTTTGGTAAAAAAAATGTCAATAAGTGTATATTTATTGGTTTGCGCAAAAGTTATAGCGTCTACAAACTAGGGTACATTTTCTGGAATTTACACAGCCTTTAATTTATGACTGCCTATGTCGTTTCTTGAGGTGCTAAAATGGCAGGGCAGTACAAAACCCCCACAAATGACCCCATTTTGGAAAGTAGACACCCCAAGGAATTTGCTGAGAGGCATGTTGAGCCCATTGAATATTCATTTTTTTTGTCCCAAGTGATTGAATAATGACAAAAAAAAAAAAAAATTACAAAAAGTTGTCACTAAATGATATATTGCTCACACAGGCCATGGGCATATGTGGAATTGCACCCCAAAATACATTTAGCTGCTTCTCCTGAGTACGGGGATACCACATGTGTGGGACTTTTTGGGAGCCTAGCCGCGTACGGGGCCCCGAAAACCAAGCACCGCCTTCAGGATTTCTAAGGGCGTACATTTTTGATTTTACTCCTCACTACCTATCACAGTTTTGAAGGCCATAAAATGCCCAGATGACATAAAACCCCCCCAAATGACCCCATTTTGGAAAGTAGACACCCCAAGCTATTTGCTTTGAGGCATGTTGAGTCCATGGAATGTTTTATATTTTGACACAAGTTGCGGGAAAGTGACAAATTTTTTTTTTTTTTTTTGCACAAAGTTGTCACTAAATGATATATTGCTCACACAGGCCATGGGCATATGTGGAATTGCACCCCAAAATACATTTAGCTGCTTCTCCTGAGTACGGGGATACCACATGTGTGGGACTTTTTAGGAGCCTAGCCGCGTACGGGACCCCGAAAACCAAGCACCGCCTTCAGGATTTCTAAGGGCGTACATTTTTGATTTTACTCCTCACTGCCTATCACAGTTTCGGAGGCCATGGAATGCCCAGGTGGCACAAACCCCCCCCAAATGACCCCATTTTGGAAAGTAGACACCCCAAGCTATTTGCTGAGAGGCATGGTGAGTATTTTGCAGCTCTCATTTGTTTTTGAAAATAAAGAAAGACGAGAAAAAAATTTTTTTTTTTTCTTTTTTCAATTTTCAAAACTTTGTGACAAAAAGTGAGGTCTGCAAAATACTCACTATACCTCTCATCAAATAGCTTGGGGTGTCTACTTTCCAAAATGGGGTCATTTGGGGGGGGTTTGTGCCACCTGGGCATTCCATGGCCTCCGAAACTGTGATAGGCAGTGAAGAGTGAAATCAAAAATTTACGGCCTTAGAAAGCCTGAAGGCGGTGCTTGGTTTTCGGGGTCCCGTACGCGGCTAGGCTCCCAAAAAGTCCCACACATGTGGTATCCCCGTACTCAGGAGAAGCAACAGAATGTATTTTGGGGTGTAATTTCACATATTCCCATGGCATGTTTGAGCAATATATCATTTAGTGACAACTTTGCGCAAAAAAAAATAAAAAAAATAAAAAATTGTCTCTTTCCCGCAACTTGTGTCACAATATAAATTATTCCATGGACTCAACATGACTCTCAGCAAATAGCTTGGGGTGTCTACTTTCCAAAATGGGGTCATTTGGGGGGGTTTTGAACTGTCCTGGCATTTTATGCACAACATCTAGAAGCTTATGTCACACATCACCCACTCTTCTAACCACTTGAAGACAAAGCCCTTTCTGACACTTATTGTTTACATAAAAAAATAATTTTTTTTTGCAAGAAAATTACTTTGAACCCCCAAACATTATATATTTTTTTTAAAGCAAATGCCCTACAGATTAAAATGGTGGGTGTTTCATTTTTTTTTTTCACACAGTATTTGCGCAGCGATTTTTCAAACGCATTTTTTGGGGAAAAAACACACTTTTTTACATTTTAATGCACTAAAACACACTATATTGCCCAAATGTTTGATGAAATAAAAAAGATGATCTTAGGCCGAGTACATGGATACCAAACATGACATGCTTTAAAATTGCGCACAAACGTGCAGTGGCGACAAACTAAATACATTTTTAAAAGCCTTTAAAAGCCTTTACAGGTTACCACTTTAGATTTACAGAGGAGGTCTACTGCTAAACTTACTGCCCTCGATCTGACCTTCGCGGCGATACCTCACATGCATGGTGCAATTGCTGTTTACATTTGACGCCAGACCAACGCTTGCGTTCACCTTAGCGCGAGAGCAGGGGGGACAGGGGTGCTTTTTTTTTTTTTTTTTTTTTTTTTTTCTTTATTATTATTATTTTTTTATCTTATTTTTAAACTGTTCCTTTCATTTTTTTTTTTTTTAAATCATTTTTATTGTTATCTCAGGGAATGTAAATATCCCCTATGATAGCAATAGGTAGTGACAGGTACTCTTTTTTGCAAAAATTGGGGTCTATTAGACCCTAGATTTCTCCTCTGCCCTCAAAGCATCTGATCACACCAAGATCGGTGTGATAAAATGCTTTCCCAATTTCCCAATGGCGCTGTTTACATCCGGCGAAATCTACGTCATAAAATGCTCGTAGCTTCCGGTTTCTTAGGTCATAGAGATGTTTGGAGCCACTCTGGTCTCTGATCAGCTCTATGGTCAGCTGGCTGAATCACCGGCTGCATTTTCAGGTTCCCTGTTGAGACAGGAGAGCCAGAGAAAAACACGGAAGATGTTGGGGGGGGGGGGGCATTCCCTCCCACTGCTTGTAAAAGCAGTCTAGAGGCTAATTAGCCACTAGGATTGCTTTTACATGAAAGCCGACCGCTGGCTGAAAAGAATGATACCAAGATGATACCTAAACCTGCAGGCATCATTCTGGTATAACCACTCAAAGTCGTGAATGGCATACCTGAAGACAAAAAAATGGTTAACAATAAAGCACAGTAAACGGTAAAGTATAAATAATTACATACCTGAAAAGCAAACGTGATAAAACATAACAATAAAACATTGCAGAATAGAATACAGTAAAAAAGAGCAGAACAATAGAGAGAGAATAGAGAGAGAGAGAACAATAAAACGACAACTATTTTTATTTTATATTTTTGTTTGTGTTTTTTTTTTTTTTTTTTTTACACTTTTTTTTGTAACTAACTTTTATAACTGTAACCGGTTCCAGGTTCGGGTCTCTCAAAATGCGATGGCATCTCGGGAGACCCTGTGAAAGTGTGCCTAGTCTGTGCAATGCTGTACCCTACGCTATTACTCAACTAGTGCATGGTAGCGTTCAAAACATTCACCAATGCAAAGACCAGGATTGTCAGGACAGGAGGGACAATAATAGCGGGCGTCACGTCTATATCCGCGCTTGCTGCAGACACAACATCTTTTTTGGGGGGTTCGTTGGGTAGGGGTACTCGGGAGGACATAAAAATGCCTCTCATGCAGCCGACTGCATTTGGTTGGGGATGTGAATGGGGGAAGTACGGGCGCTGCAGAAGCGGTGGGTTCCCAATTAGGATTGGCGAATGCAGCAGGAAGGGCATTATGGGCACGACGGGCCTGTGTTTGTCTTTTTGGTGGCAGCGGGACACTACTTGTGCTTGCCACCTCACCAGCTTGAACTGCACTTATGTGACTCGCCACGTCACCAAGTGTTACTGCAGTGCTGGTATGACTACGACCGGGGTGTACTAGGCCGCTGGCGCTTGCCAGTTCACCAAAACGCTACAAAAAAAACTGTTAGCGATCACAGGGATCCGGCCTGACTCTGCGAACGCTGCAGTTATGCATTTAGTGTTTTGTAAGTGACAGTGATCGATCGATACTGCACTTGGGTGGGCTGGGCCGGGCCGGGCGGAGGGGCAAAATGCAGGTGCTAGCAGGTATCTGGGCTGATCCCGCTAACACTGCGTTTTTGGGAACCCTAAACTGCTGGGGACGCTAGTATAGATCAGATCGGATCAGATATTGATCCGATCAGATACTATACCACTAAGGGAGGCGTATGCTGCGTGCGTGGGTGTTAGCGGTACTGGCGTTAATCTGACGCTGCCTGGGGCTGGTGCTTGCCAGTTCACCAAAACGCTACCAAAAAAACTGTTAGCGATCGCAGGGATCAGGCCTGACTCTGCGAACGCTGCAGTTATGCGTTTAGTGTTTTGTAAGTGACAGTGATCGATCGATACTGCACTTGGGTGGGCTGGGCCGGGCGGAGGGGCAAAACGCAGGTGCTAGCAGGTATCTGGGCTGATCCCGCTAACACTGCGTTTTTGGGAACCCTAAACTGCTGGGGACGCTAGTATAGATCTGATCGGATCAGATATTGATTCGTTCAGATACTATACCACTAAGGGAGGTATACGGTGCCTGCGTGGGTGTTAGCGGTACTGGCGCTAACCTGACGCTGCCTGGGGCTGGTGCTTGCCAGTTCACCAAAACGCTACCAAAAAAAATGTTAGCGATCGCAGGGATCAGGCCTGACTCTGCAAACGCTGCAGTTATGCGTTTAGTGTTTTGTAAGTGACAGTGATCGATCGATCGATACTGCACTTGGGTGGGCTGGGCTGGGCTGGGCGGAGGGGCAAAACGCAGGTGCTAGCGGGTATCTGGGCTGATCCCGCTAACACTGCGTTTTCGGGAACCCTAAACTGCTGGGGACGCTAGTATAGATTTGATCGGATCAGATATTGATCCGATCAGATACTATACCACTAAGGGAGGTGTATGCTGCGTGCGTGGGTGTTAGCGGTACTGGCGCTAATCTGACGCTGCCTGGGGCGACGCATATCACCGCCGGGCGATCGGGGGGCTAAACCTTTATTCGGTAATAAACGGCGGGTGCCCTGACACTATAAAAAATAAACGAACTAACCAGCGTCACCCGTAACAGTTATACAGTGATCAGTGGTGAAAGGGTTAACTAGGGGGCAATCAAGGGGTTAAAACATTTATTAGATAGTATATGGGGGTCCCTGTCGCTATAAAACACTGACGGCGAACCTAAATATTTACGTTCCTAACTAGCGTCACCAGCGACACTAATACAGCGATCAGAAAAATGATCGCTTAGCGACACTGGTGACAGGGGGTGATCAAGGGGTTAAAACTTTATTAGGGGGGGTTAGGGGGGTATCCTAGACCTAAAGGGGGCCTAACACTAACTGCCCTAACACTAACTGTCACAAACTGACACTATGCAGTAATCAGAAAAAAAAAAAAAAAAAATACTGCTAATGTCAGTTTGTGACAGGGGGGGGGGGTGATTGGGGGGGGATCGGGGGGCGATCGGGGGGGGATCGGGGGTGTAAAGTATGCCTGGCATGTTCTACTGTGTGTGTGTGTGTGTTTTGTGCACTCACTTGTCTTCTCTCCTCGGCGCTGCAACGGAAACTGCCAGACCGAGGAGAGATGACATCACATCCTCTGCCTGTGTGAAACGACACACAGGCAGAGGAGGATTCCCATTGGCTGGGAGCGATCGCGAGGGGGGGGCCACGATCGGATGGTCTCCCCCTCGCCTCCCGACGCTCCCAGTCAGATGCCGACCGCCGATGGCACCGGGGGGGGGTCCGATCGGACCCCCCGCCCGCGGGAGGCAGATCACGTACGGGTACGTGATTTTGCCTGCCCGTGCCATTCTGCCGCAGTATATATGCGGTAGGCGGTCGGCAAGTGGTTAAAGGAGAAGTTCACTTAAAAAAAATAAATAAATAATACCGTATATACTCGAGTATAAGTCGAGTTTTTCAGCACATTTTTTTGTGCTGAAAGTGCCCCCCTCAACTTATACTCGAGTCAAGCACTTTTCTGCAGCAAAAAATTTCATTTTCCGAACCGACTTTGGGGCCCCGTATCTCAGGGCCACTTGGTGCTAGGAACCCCAAATGGTGGTTTGGTGTGCAAACCCAGTGGAACTGGTACCACAACATATCCAAAGCTGGAGTTCCCAGCACCAAGTGGCCCAGAGATACGGGGCCCCAAAATCGGTTACGAAAATGTCATTCTCTGCTGCAGAAAAGTGCTTGTAGGGCCCCGTGTCTCAGGGCCACTTGGTGCTGGGAACCCCAAATTTGGTGTGAAAACCCAGTGGAACTGGTACCATAACATACCCAAAGCTGGGGTTCCTAGCACCAAGTGGCCCCGAGATACAGGGCCCCAAAGTAGGTTTGGAAAATGTCATTTTCTGCTGCAGAAAAGTGCTTGACATTTTCTGAACTGACTTTGGGGCCCCGTATCTCAGGGCCACCGCTAGAAACCCCAGCTTTGGATATTTTATGGTGCTAGTTCCACTGGGTTTGCTCTTGGGGTTCCTAGCTCTAAGTGGCCCCGAGATACGGGGCCCCAAAGTCGGCCAACTGTGTCCATCTGCAGCAATGTCATTTCGAGACCCTTTGGGTTCAGAGACCTCAAATTTTGGCTGCAGCTAGGGGGCATCTAGGAAACCTTAACTACCGAGTTTGAAGTTCGGGGGACCTATGGCTGCAAATGGGCACAGTGAGGCTGCAAATGGGCATTGTTGACCCTCTTTTCCACTTACAGTAGCTGTGCATTTTTCACCCTCGTCTTATACTTCCCCATTTTTTTGTGGTAAATTAGGGCCTCGACTTATACTCGGATCGACTTATACTCAAGTATATACGGTAATAACTGCACTTTTTTTTTGTAGGTAAAAAAATATGCATTTACTATTTTTCTTTGTAGGAGCCTGGAAAGCATTGCACCTGCAATCAGCAGATTCTGGATGCCATGCAGGACTCCTGCAGACAGTCATGGTAAGAAGTTTTCAGAAAGACAGGAAGACTCAAACTACTTGAGTGCTCAACAGTGCCCTGGTAGTTCATTGAGAAGTACAAGCCGAGAGCTGAAAAGGCTGTTGGTACCTGTAGTTTATTGATTCACAGGGATCTGTGAATCAAAAAAGTGACAACAGGTATGGGCAGAAGATCCCTGGCCTGCTGTCACAGGGAGTGCAGGGATCAGGCACATGTTACATGTTCCACCCTAAAAACAGGTGAAACATCTAACATTTAAAAGAACAAATCCGTGACAAACACAAAGCAACTCTTCTATGAGAACAAACCGGTGATGAAGGTATTAATCTTTATTAGAGACTATCCAAAAATAGAAAATACTAAATATAAATAAATATCACAATACAACCCTCTTCCCAGTACACATTAAAAAGCATCTAACATGTTGTCGAAAGCAAACTTCTTTAAGCACAACATGCTACATGAATCATCTTCCCTTACTCATGATGACCGCAGCTGCTAGAAATGCTAGGGGGGTATAGAAGTATAGCCAAAGCTTTTTTTGCTACACTTCTCCTATGGATCACAGGAATGCAGTTTGCTCTGTACTGCTGTGACCTGTTTTCAGCCTGAGCCAGCCCCTCCCATCCCTTTCAAAGCCCAGTGCTCCACTGAGTGCAGAGCAGAGAGCTGATAACCAACAGTCATAGGTTTCTGCTCAGAGCGGAGGGAGAGAACCGAGAGATCAGCGGTGTTCAATCGCTCAGTTCTCGAGGTAGAAGCGGCAGGGAAAAGCTGCAGCTGAGATCGGTGCTGCAGCCATCTAAGTGCATATGATTTTTTTCTCCCCTGCATTCCCGAACTTCTCTTTTAAAGAGGCGCTCCAATCTGGAAAAAAAAAAAAAAAAGTCAGCAGCTACAGTATTTCTACTATAAGGACATGATACGTCAATCGGCTTTGGGTGCAGGCACTAGCATTGTAAGTAAGGGGGCATGCTGTGCTTTCTAAATGGTCCTGCCTTCTTCTGGGACCTGTGTCCCAGCAGCGGGGGGGGAGTCTGCGAGAAGGGGGGGCTGGAAATGCTCAGAGATTGGCTGAATGGAGTAAAGTACAGAGATATCGTAAAATCGACAGCGCTCAGGACCTCAGACTGGGCCGAAGTTTCACCTTCCAACATGACAACGATCCTAAGCACGCAGCCAAGACAACACAGGAGGGGCTTAGGGACAACTTTGTGAATGTCCTTGAGTGGCCTAGCCAGAGCCCTGACTTGATCCCTAATAAACATCTTTGGAGAGACCTGAAAATAGCTGGTCCCTATCAAACCTAACTTAGCGTGAGAGGATTTCCAAGGAAGAATGGCAGAAAATCCCTCAATCCAGGTGTGCAAAGCTTGTCACGCCAAACCCAAAAAGACTCAAGGCTGTAGTTGCTGCCAAAGATGCTTCAACAAATTACTGAGTAAAGGGTCTAAATACTTAATATTCCTGGTATGTGCCTGCTGTACCATGCACTTGTATGAGAAAGTATCCTGTTCTCTTTGTATTGCTTCTTTTATGTGAAATTCCCGGTGTTCCTGCTAGTCTCTCTGCTTTCCTATTAAAAATGGACCACACTAAGCAATAGAGCACACTGGTCAGTTCTCTAGCTATGCTGGAAACTCAGTGTACTCTCCTCCAATGATCTCAGACTTGTCCTAACAAGCCCCCCCTTGCACAGCCATTCACTAGAGCTCAGCGTGCTGCTGCTTCTCCCAGCTCTTATGCAGCTGAGAACAGAGGGAATGTGATCAATTATAAAAAAAGGGGAGAAAAAGTATTTATAATGTTTTTTTTATATCTAAACAAAAAATGTTTTGTCTTTCATTTCTATTTTAAACTAAATGGGTTGTTTTACAAGGTGATCATTTACAATCACTTTAAAGCTACATATACTGCAGCTGCTGGCTTTTAACAATAGGACACTTACCTGACCTGGAGTCCAGCGATGTCGGCACCGCAGCTGATGTTTCTATCAGCTGTCGAGTGCTGCTGCCGCCATTGCGGGTAAGGGTACCCGGCAGTGTACACTGACAGCTTCACGCCGGGAACCCTACGGCGCATGTGCGAGGCCCCGCTCCTCTCTCCTAGTGGCCCGGCGACAGGGAGAGGAGGAGGGAGCCCCGCGATGATGTCACAGGCCGCGCCCCAGACTCCCGGAAGTGGGAACAGGATAATTGTCAAAGACAGGTATCCTGTCCCCCCTCCCCCTCGAAAGGTGCCAATTGTGGCACAGAAGGGGGATAGGAGACAAATGAGCGGAAGTTACACTTTTGGGTGGAGCTCCGCTTTAAATACATGTGATATTTCAGTTTTTTCTTTTTAATAAATTCACAGACATTTCTAAAATGCTGTTTTCACCTTGTCATGGTGGAGTACGGAGTGAGGATTAATGACAAAAAAAAAAGAATTTAAACAACTAGAGAATCAATTTGCAACATACCAAAATTTAAAAAAGTGAATGGGGTCTGAATACTTTAGGAATGCACTATAGAGTATATTCAGTAAAGCACCACAGAATACGTATGTCCAACCACTGAAATACAGTAATGACCACTCGATTTTACAATTGTGCAACAGTACCGAATCCACGAGCAGATGCTGCAAAAGAGATATGGAATTACATTTCTGGGTCATGATAAAAATATGGGAACTGAAGGATGTAGAGACCAGCCTTTCTTTTTAAGCTGCTCAAGGATTTCAAATTGAACATGCCAGTACATGCCATACAGAGAGTGATATACACAATCTGGGAACACACAGATTCTCAAGCAAAAATATAAAGTACAACCCTTTCCTAAATGTAATGACCACTTGCTTCCATTTTGTTTCTTGTACAAGCATGTGCCATTTTCAAACATTGTCCTTGTTTGTCTTTTCAGCTACTATAAATTGAAAAATCTACTAGTAATTTGCTTCTGGAAAAAAAAAAAAAAAAAAATGAATGGCCATTTGAACTTTTAACTAAAGCAAATATGCCCAACAAAGCACAGTGAGTAAGGATAGGATTTGAAAGAAATGGAGTGCATGCTGCCTTGGACATTCTAATCTGGGCATCCCAGGAATGCTTGAAGTCAGTGTGCTTACTTTATTGTGAACGGCAGACAATGCCCACTTGTGTGATCTAAAAACGCTGGAGAAAAACTCAAATCTTTTACACTCCCTGACATTTACAAAGGGCACTCGGACAAGGCTGTTTATTGAGACACTCCTCCATTTACCAACATAATTCAGGGTACTCTGTGTGCCAGTTGATTAGCTAAGCACAATAAATGCCAGTAAATCCAATGGACAGCTTCCAAGTACATCCATAATGGTATAATCACTAACCATAATACATTTTGCATTAACCATAACAAATATAGCGTAAAAAAACAGATATATGCAACATAAAATCATATTTCAGTTTTGGATAAACTTCACAAGTAAAACCCCAACCTTTCTTTTTGAACATCTTTTGGCCCAAAGTTCTCAGCGAAGATGAGCGATTAAACCATTAAGAGAAAAAAATTGCGCTAACGTAAACAAAAAGCTGTAGTTTCATCACACAAGTCTGTTTAACGTTATCCAACTTAACAATAAAAGAATTAATAGGACAGCAGGGACAAGATTCCAGTGAACCTTACAGTTGTGTGAAATGACAGGAAGCTCTTAGTAGAATAATAAACATTCCCTTTTCAAGCAAAAATGTATTCCAAAGGATCACATTCACGTAGGTATGTCAGTAGTACATAAAAAAGACATTTAAGTAAATGCACATTTAGAATTGCCTTCAACCCAGCGGGCTGAACTAAAAAAAAAGACAAAAAACTGGCAGCTCAGGTTGGAGCCGCTGTACTAACAATCTGATGTTAGTACAGTGATCTCCCCTACTGTGCTATAGTGTTCTGACAATGGGGTGGCCCTCCCGCCAGAGCCCTTGGCTGAGAGCGTTGATCGGGAGCCGATCGGCAGATCTTTTTTGGTCATGCCCTCTTCGACAGAAGCTGACTAAAGGGGGTGTGTGGGACAGGGCCAAATGTCAGCCGGTTTCTATTGAACCGGCTGTTGTCAGCCGACATTCGGCTCATGTGTACGGGGCTTTAGTCATGCAACACTATACCCAAATTCACTTTATATCATTTTTAGAGACCACTGGGTTTTTTTATTTTTTACTATATAAGAAAAAAAGACTAAGACCACTTTCACTCTGAGGCAATTTTCAGGCATTTTAGCACTAGAAATAGAGCCTGAAAACTGCTATTTTCTTTACACCCGGGCGATGCGCTTGCGGGACATTAGGAAAAAAGTCCTGCAAGTAGTATCTTTGGGATCGGTTTGGGAGCCCAAAATGCCCCTGCCCATTGGAATGAATCTGAAGTGCCTGAAAAGCGCTTTGGAAGCACCGCAACACAGGAGTTTTTAACCCCTTTTTTGGGGTTAAAAGCACCCCACTAGTGGCCAAAAAGTGCTGTTTAATCAGCGCTAAAATGAGCAGCTTTTTAGCGCTAACGCGGCCGCGGCTCACTGTGAAAGGGGTCTAAACAGTTTTGAAAAAAATTGTTTCCCTTACGGTTAAAAAACAAATCAAATAAAATGCTAGGACAGTATGAACACTTCCAAAGTGACACCTTTTTCAAAAGTGGACCCCCCAAAGTATTTATTTTTTCCAAAATGTTTTTGGATACAAAGAAGCATGCTGGTATTGTGGTGGTTATCACCTGCTGAGCCTTTAAAAGGTGCCCTCTAAAGTCAAGTCCAATTGTTTGTTTATAAGAGAAAGAACATTGCAATGGATAGAGGTCATCCCTCCCACAATCATTGGTGATCTTTAGCATTTTAACCCCTCACCCCTTCACAAAACAATCCTTTTTGATTGGTGCTGACACTTTAACCCCCTTGGATGCAGCCTACCTATTCCTGGATCAGGCTGCAATCCTTCTCCGACCCGTTTCGCCTTTGTGAGAGGAAGGGGGGGCTCTCCAATGTAAACAAAAATACTGTTACTTTTTGTGATACTTGTCTACGGCCATCACAGAAACCACCAGACACACAGCCACTGTTAACTCTGTGCCTTTAGCCTGTGATCTCTATCTGCGTGTACACCAATGATAAACACTGGGATGTTTTTACTGTAACGGTCTACTGAGAAGAACCGCTCCTTCAGATGATTTTTAATAGCAGCCAGTAGGAATGTGGTGAAACAAAAAGCTAGATAGAATATACTAAACTGCTTATTACAAAACCACCAGGACCCTTATCAGAATTTTTGTGGATTTGCCAAAAACTTGTGAAAGTTCACATCCCCTTCATGAGATCCGCACACCTGCCCCAGCCCAGATATACAGAATTCTTTGAATATCTTTCAAACACGGCCAGTGGCATGTTTTACATAAATATTTGAAACAAGAAACAAATTGTGCACCTGGAAGATGAAATGCTTTTAATATATTAGGGGTAAAAAAAATGCATAAAAGGGGCAACTTGAAAAAAAAAAAAAAATACTACGGACGTTAATAATTGCATTTATATAGAGTAATATGGTTTTTAAAGGTGGGTTTAATACTATGCCAATGTTATATTGTAAAGAATGAAAAACTTTGTTCGACTTGCCATCTTATTCCACACAAATGCTTATTTTTGTGTTCTACTTATAACTAGAGAAACAAAAGAATAGTTCGGAGGGCACTGACATTGCTACAGTTTAATTTTACACACTATTGTCTTTTATTTGGGCACCCATGGAAAAATTTGAAATATTGCATTCAAAAATATAATCTGTTAGATCAGGATATAGGTGACATTAACTGATTGGTGCCTAATCTATGAATAAAAAGTGTCCATGCTTCTTATAAGAAGTGATTATTCCGAAATGTGTCCATTTACTACACTTAAACACTGTATGGTAAAGGCTTGAAAAAAATATACTGACAAAGTAGAATACCAGTCTATATCCAACTAGGTCTAAATCTGCTACCACCCCCTTCTAACTACACTGTAGAAGAAAGATGCTTACACTTACCTATTCTCAGGGCTCTCCGGTCCGGTCACGTGATCAGCTCCAAGCATCGGATTCAGGGGAGAGAAGGGACAGCCAACAACAGATGCCCCCCTGTAACCCTATGGGTGAAGTCACTGCTCAGGCATTCCAGACACGGTTGGCAATCTCTCCTCTCCCCTAAAGCCGGCCGATGGGGAGGCTGCATGACCAGATCGGAGTGCTGTGAGAATTGATAAGAATAAGCATCTTTCTTTTTTTTTTTTACAAAGTAGGTAGGAGGGTGGGAGCAGTTTTAGGCTTGGTTAGCTATAGACTGTAATTCTACTTTAATAGTGTGGTCTGAGCGAAACAACTTGTTTAAAAAAAAAAAAAAAAAAAAAAGAAGAAGACCATTACCGCCATTTTGTCATTTATTTATTTTTTTAACAGTCTCTTATTTCTTTGTACAACCATTTAAGGTTTTCTAAATACCACAGAAAATTCAAGCAATGGCAACACTGTTTGTTTTTTTAGGTATACTCTCATGCTTTTGGGTGACTGGTCAACTGCTTTTCCAGGGGACCTCACAGACCTCGAGGGTACATTCTTGGGACTAGCACTGTCCTTTTAACTTTGATATGTACCAAGGAATATTGCATGGCGGGATGCCGAGATACAGATTTTTTTTTTTTATAACACCGATTGTGTGATTATAGCATGTTAGACCCATTTAGAAATGTTTGTGGTTGCTTAAAGAATTAAGTGCAATGATCTGTCATTTGTCTAGAGAACAGAAGCAGGTAGAAATAGGTAATTCATTTAGCTAAACTCCTTGCAATGTACAGGAGAGGTTTTTTTTTTTTTTTTTTTAACAAAAGTGTGGTTTCACTTTACATTCCAAGAGAAATTATTCTTAAAATCTGAATTTGAAGCATGTAAAAATGAATGCTTCACCTGGCCATACACATTACAATCTGTTTGTAGGTTATACTAAAAGCTCAATAGTAATGTTACAATTTGACTACAACTATGTAGTGCAACCTGCCTGACTGGATACAAAATTGCCAGAATAGTTTAATTTGGTTCTCACACACCATAGTTTTGGTAATTATAAAGGAGAATGTACTGGGTATTGTAAATTTTAGATTTATAAAAACTATGCAATTTGTGTCCACTCAGGCAGACCTTTGCACTCTATAGTCATTAGTATAACGTACAAGCATGTTTGTACTATGTGGTCAGATTACATTGGTGCTCCTGCTCCAGAGACCTGGATTTATGAATGGTATCTGCTCACAGCATACATAATCTGCCATTCCCTTTTCTGGGTGGGGGCCTTCTCTTTTTCCTCGGAGGCAAATGAAAGAGGATTTGACTGACTGCAACCGACAAGTCTTTTGATAAAGAAGTCCTAATATTATACAGACTAGAGCGAAACTACTCCAAGTCCCCATTCACACCTGAGTTTTATTTTTATCATGCAATTCTTTAAACGCTCAAGATTAATAATCCCATTACTCTTCTTAATGGGTTCCGAATGTTGCATTGCTTGTCAAGTCAAAACTAGAAAAAGTATATGAGCTTCGTTTGGACAGAACCGCACATTGCCCAGTTTTTATTGGAAGCGCATGAAAACCGCTTGACAAATGTGTGTTCTGCTCTTGCACAATAACTTCTGCTAACATAAAAAAGTGCATTACATCAAAGAAAAAATAAAAAAGATTCCAATATATTATCTGATGATTTTAAAATGGATGTGTGTGTCTATTGGTTAGAGCCCCTGTGGATTCTATATATGTTATAGTTTATTTTGAATCATTATTACCTGCCCAGGTGGTTGGGTGTAGTCCTGCTCGAACCCTCTGCCAAGTCTACAGTGTTGGTCTGTCCCGTAGGCCAGTTGTCATCAACCCTGTCCTCGGGGCCCACTAACAGGCCAGATTTTATGTATTACCTTGGGGAGATGCAGACTAGAATACTGAGCAGAAAATATCACCTGTGATGCATTTCAGTTATCTTACAAACCTGGCCTGTTAGTGGGCCCTGAGGACAGGGTTGATGACCACTGCCGTAGGCTATTTGTTGATTGACCTCACCTTAGAATATGGCCTGTTCTACACTACAACAATGGAATCCTAATTGTTGACCACCTTGGCGGTCTTTCTTCAAATTACTGCGGGACTTTTAATGGGATGTTGATAAACCCCCCCCCCTCCCATTTTTTTTTGTCACCACTCATATACTGTGTATATATATGGCAGTTCCTTATTGTACTTGATATTGCTATTTTATATTGTTTTCATTCTTACTTGAAGACTCAAAAAGACAGAAACAGAGAAAAGTGCACCAAGACTAACTGCCTAGGTTCAGCATACGTATGAGGGGGGGCCTGAAAAAGCTGCAGAATTCACGCAACAAAAACCCACCACAGCCAACAGAAGAATCAAATACTTTACATTAACATTGTCTGACACATTTGAGAAGACATCTATCCATATGCAGAAACTCTCCCCATGTCTGTAAATAGTAGTCATTGAGTTGAAAAGCTTTAGATTGCTAAATTCACCACCATAAATTCTTTTTAGCAAAAAGAAAATACGTAATCAGACCCAACTTTATATGTTTGCCTCAAACATGGACCAAAAACAGTCTGACATTTTTCTGCATATAGAAGATCTACTGCAAGCATATGCCATGTTGATAATATAAAGTCATTTTATAAAACTGGTTCAGTATATTAAAATGTACAAAGGCATGCCTAATCCCCTATGTAATTTCCAAGAAATGAGAGTTCATTAACATTCACACCTTATGTCAAAATCTCATGTGGCAAAATCATGTGACACAGATGAAAGATGAATTAAGAAATAAGATCCGGCTTTGGCATTACGCAAATTACGACAACATTGCAAGCAGCAGAGGAAGGAGATATGTAAGGTCTCAGGGTGATGCCGTATTTCAGAATAGGTATGGAGATAGCCTTGATCCCGATTATGATAAGAAAGTACTTAGCTGGAGGAATAAGCAGCAATGTGCTGACAGGAGGCTTTTATAAGATTTCTTTATTAGAAGGAAACAAAACACACGCGCCTTACCCTACATAGCCCACATAGAAGCTTAAACATATCGCCGCAGGAAATTCTTATATAAAAATGTATACTTGTTATGGTCTTTATAATTACTTGTAATATCAGTGTGAAGTACTAAAGGTGTTTTCTACTTTGCCTTCTGTATATAATATAGTCAATCACCCCATCAAATAAACCTTAAAGTGGAACTTTACTCTCTCAATCAACACTGACTATTTTTAATCCTTATGCTGCTAGCATTAGAAATGAAATAGGAAAGTATATATTTAAATGTTTTATTTTCTTTTTACATTTCTTCAGTTGCTTAGTTTCTTGCCTAGAGAAATAAAGTATATATTTGTTTTATTTATTTTTTTACATTACTTCAGTTGCTTAGTTTCTTGCCTAGAGAAATTATGTCATACATCTCAGAAATCTTCAGAAGGGGGGTAGGGGTTTTCTCAGCTAAGCACGTCCTTATGTCTGCATGTCTGAGCGAAGGGCAGATGGATTCCACAAAGTAAATGCTACATGAATCATCTGCCCTTACTCAAGATGCCCACAGCCAGAAATTCTAGGAGGTGTTTTTCCAAGTGACTTCTAAGCAAAATAAAGCAAGGAGACATGAATGCAAGAGCGAGTTTGTATTGAATATTAAAAATGAACTTAAAAAAAGCATTTTCAGTTTGTGATGCTCAGATGCAGCATAGTTCCGCTATAACACTCTCCTTTTCCTGAAACTCCTGCAAGAATATTTCCTCTGTTGAATTTTAATTTGGACTAAGGGAAGACGGGGTGGTGGATTGGGAATATTGGTTGCAGAAGGATGTGAAGTGGGTGGTTGTGGGCTCCAGGGAAGCCTGGTGAGGAAAATATGTCAGTCTCTATTTAGGAGACTTTTCAAAAAACTGAGCCTGGAGCTTGGGCTGCAGAATTGATGGCCACCCTGGTTGTTACGTCCACCTACCAGGTTACATGGCTAGTTATAGGAGGGTCAGGAAGACTCACAGGAAGGGGGTCGTGCAAAGGACTTCCTGTGAGGGTGAACAGATAGAATGTTTGGGTTTTTTTCTGTCCAAGAGCACGTGGAGCTTTCACCTACCAAATGGAGTTTGTTCAGGCTGACCAAAAGCCTACTACATGGACCTATGTATTTGCTGAGGTAAGTAGGCCTTTGTTTCCTTGTTTTTACTGCTGAAGTGAATTGCTTTTCAGGTAATACCACAAATAAAAATAAATATGGGACCTGTACTCCCTCAAAGAGACTGCTGTACAGTGTCTTCCTACCACAGAGCTAACACTTGAGAATGTCCTTATTATACCTGTAAACAGAAATGGTTTTGATTAAAAACCAGTGTTGTGGAACACCAAGGAAATTTTCAGACAGTCTCTTGAAGCTTTAAACCCTACTAATAATCTTCCAAGCTGACACACAGGATTCGGAAGGGCCCCCACGTCCACAGGCCCCCCTCAAACCCCTAACCTCCCCTCACTACCCCATCTTTTCTTAATACTGTACTCTTCTTTTGCCCGCTGATACATAGGTGCCCTGAATCTCTCAGTAGCCTGACACAGCTCATTGAAAGTCTTTTTTACAACAGAACGCACTGTGCCTTGTGTACTGTACTGTAACCTTGTCAATGTAACTTTTTACAATGGGCTATTCTCTAGGTCCCCAGAATTTAACTTTGTTAAAAACTATAACAATATTAAACAGAAATGCCAATGAAAAACAGACTGATATAGTACCAACCACTAAAATGAATGTTATAAAACAGAAAGGTTCACTTTCACAAATCTCTTAGTAATTAAAAGGTAAAGGATCCACATTCTAAAAAAATATGCTATCAAAGCCCTGTAACCAAGTCCTTCTCTAGTGTCTGCAATTTTCCTGTAAGTTGGAGGGCAGGAGGGCCAAGCTCAAAATCCTAGGATTTCATATTTAAAAAGTAAAGTGGAAGTCCATGCAAAAACTAAAATCCCTGCATCTATAGCCACCAGCATTCTAACACTTCTCTAGCCCTGTAAAGAAAAAACGAGTATACATACCTTTTTTGAAGCTGCTCCGACCCGATCTGTCCGGATCCCACACCGAGATGTCAGCCGCGGCTTCACTGTGGAGGCGGGTGCAGAGGACATGGACGACAGCAGAAGTCCCATAGTAAATCTATGGGCGACGTCACTTCCCATTAATTTCACAGCCATTGACGGCCGTATCCTTTGCAGAGCTTCTGCCGCTGGAGATCAGGTCAGATCGGGTTCAAAAAAGGTATGTATACTGATTTTTTTTCTTTACAGGACTAGAGAGGTTAGTGTTAGATCGGTGGTGTCTATAGATGCAGAGATTTTCATTTTTGCATGGACTTCCACTTAAATTTTCATTTCAAAAGTCAATTTTATTATTTTTAAATTGACAGCTTTCGTTAAAAAAAAAAAAAAAAAAAGGTGATCTTGCCATGATGGTCCTTGCACAGTCTACGTTATAGGGTGACAACACATTGTCCCTGTCTCCTAACTGTCCTCTTGCCTTGTTACTTGGTCACATGGCCTTTCCGATGAAGACTTACAAGAGACTGTTTCACATTATGTAGACATAGTGAAGTCTTATCACCATCAGGAAACCCGCCCTGATAAAAAAGCATACAGCCATCACTGGAGTGAATGCTAGTAGAACAAATGTGGCTGTAAAGAGGATGTATAAGATTAACAGCACTGAGATGCAAAAAAAATTACTTAAAACAATGAAAACAAGAATTTTATTTAACCCCTTGCAGCCGCTGCCATTCCCCAGCCCTTTCAGTGGATCTAACTTTCAAGAGGCTGAGGTGGGCTTTCAGATCTTGTGACTGCTGTGATTGGCTGCCCTTGACATCTTAGCTCCTGTGCTGGGAGTGTGCAGTGAGTGCGCTCAAAAACAAAGAAAAGCCATTCCCCATAAACAGACATATGGGGCCTCTCTGCGTTAAAGTGGACCTGCCCAGTAGCCACATATATGCATATGGCCAGCGGGAACAGTTTAAAAAAAAAAAAACACAAACAATTGAAGAGCTTTACAACATGGAGGAATTAGTAGCAACAGCGAATAGATCAATAGAGAAATTTAAAGGTGAAGTCCAGCCAAAGCTTGCTTGACTGTACTTCTCCTATGGATCACAGGAGAGTAGGGCTGCAACTAACGATTATTTTCATAATCGATTAGTTGGCGATTATGGTTTAGGTAAATCGGATAAAAATGGGGTAGCTCTATTCCTCCCGGGAACACCAATGATGGGATACTATTCCTCCCAGATGCAGCAATGATGGGGCACTACCCCCCCCCCCCCCAGGAACTCCAATGGGGCACTAGTCCCCCATTCCCCCTCCCAGGAACACCAATGCGGCACTATCCCCCCCTCCAGGAAAACCAAAGGGGCACAATCCCCTCCCCCAAGAAAACCAATGATGGGGTACACTATTCCACCCCCCCCAGAATACCAATGATGGGGCACTATCCCCCCCCAGAAATACTTATGATGGGGCACTTGTCATCACAGAGTATTGATTTACAATAGCCACAGCCGATACATTATATTGCAGGTGCAGCTCGGCGCTCACGGCTGCTTCTTGCCTCTCTCTCTCTCTCTAGTCCCTCAAGGCAGCAGCGGGCGGGGCTGAGAATATCAGGGGGGGGGCTGACATCAGAGAGGAGGAGAGAGGCAGACGTACCTGGTCACATGAGCGCCACTGTATTCTCATGAGAATACAGCAGCGCTGCCGGCTTGTACATGGGATTCTAACACTGGGATGGAGGCGGGACTAGCAGGGAGGAAGGTGCGTGCCAAATAATCGATAATGAAAATCATTGACAGCGATTTTCAATATTATCAATTTTTTCGATTAATCGTTTCAGCCCTACAGGAGTGCAATTCGTTTTGCACTCCTGTGACCCGCTTTCAGCTGAGAGCGGGCTGAAGTCTGCTCTCTGTTGACCTCATCGATGTCAGTCCAGGCACCGCGTCATTGCGACAATAAGGTCTGGATCTGCCAGGCTCAGCCTCTCAGCGAGCCGGGGGAAGAGCAAAAAGCTGTGACTGACAGTCAGCTGCTCTCTGCTCGGAGAGCTCTGAAAACTGAGCGATCAGCAGTGTTAGATCGCTCAGAATTCAGGGCAGCGGCTGCATCTATAAGGCAAGTATGATTCTAAAAAAAAAAAATAATAAAAAAAAATCCTTTACTTCTTTTTTAATAGGATATGGCCACCATGGGTTATTTTCAGAAATTCATCAGACTACGCTCAGGTTACAACTTGGGGATACAGTCAATTGTAACTTCTATATCTTAAATGGTTATATTTTATGATTAGACTTACTTAAGGCCAATTGGTTACGTATTCATATTAATATACTTTGATTACTAAATGTTAATTTGACATTAAATTAATATAACAATGTTGTTTATGTCCAATCCGATGTATACATGTTGTAAAAGGTTTGCAATTGTATGTGAAATACTAAATCTCATGTATGTTTAATATGTTTCAAAAAATTAATAAAAATGTATTGTAAATAAAAAAAATTAAAAAATGATACATGGCATCTTAAACTCAACATCAGTCAGATAGGGTTTACATGTAATTTAAAGGAGAGTTTAGTAATAGAAACATGTTAATGATCATGTCAGCGGAAAGTCAAGAATGTAGAGTGACCTTTATTTTATTTATAGGCTACAGATTGCAACTTAACATCTTTTATCTGCCTTCTTTGCTCGACAATATATATATATATATATATATATATCTATATTCGAGTATAAGTCGAGTTTTTCAGCACATTTTTTTGTGCTGAAAGTGCCCCCCTCGACTTATACTAGAGTCAAGCACTTTTCTGCAGCAAAAAATTTCATTTTTTTTCCGGGCATTGTTGACCCTCTTTTCCACTTACAGTAGTTGTGCATTTCTCACCCTCGTCTTATACTCGGGTCAATAAGTTTTTCCCATTTTTTTGTGGTAAATTAGGGCCTCGACTTATACTCGGAACGACCTATACCAGAGTATATACGGGGTATATATATATATATATATATATATATATATATATATATATATATATACATATACATACACACACATACACACTGTATTAAAAAGGTTCTGTTATTATAGTTTTACATATTTTTGCATTTGAATTCTTTGAAATGAAACACACATTGATAATGAAGATGTTGAGATTGACAAAGGTGACAATATAGAATTATGGTAGACAGAAAG
This sequence comes from Lithobates clamitans, assembly GCA_037952925.1. NCBI lineage: Eukaryota > Metazoa > Chordata > Amphibia > Anura > Ranidae > Lithobates > Lithobates clamitans. The sequence continues at coordinate 2,792,772 of JBBGZY010000019.1, read as the reverse complement.
AAACCCTGCATTCCGTGCCTTCAAATGTGTACAAAATGGACAGAATGTACTGATTAGCAGGTATTCATATATGAACCTCATCCCACACAATTCTGCTGCCAGCATCTCGATGGGCTGAATGTTACAAAGCTTCTGCCTTCATTGACAGGCTAATGAGGATCCAGATAAAAAAGATCCCATTAGATGCTGAGAAAATCACTCAAGGGAAATTTACAAAAGTTTCATACAGATATAAAAAGTCATCAAACTGTGCTCAGTACAAAAAATAAATAATGCTTTTAACAAACAGATACTGAAGATGCTGTAAAGTTAGCTGCTTGTCTCAAGCTTAAGTGCATTCTAAGATGGTGGCCTGAAATGCCATACAGCCATTAAAATTAGTGGCGTGAAAGAACGATGAAGTCAGTGGTCCAGAATTAGCATGCAACCACTGAAGTCAGTGGTCTGGAATAAGCATGCGGTCCGTAAAATCAGTGGTCTGGAATATGCACGCAGCCAGGAAAGTCAGTGGCATGGAAAAACCATGCAGCCAATAAAGTTAGTGGTCTAGAAAAGGCATGCAGCAAGTGAAGACAGTAGCCCAGAATGGACTTGCAGCTAGTGAAGCCCGAACTGCATGATTCAAAGAACTTTATTTATTTATTTATTTTTTTACAGGATTAGGAAATCAGCTAGAATTTTAGGAAAGAGAACAGTACAAATAGTGTGTTATATGTTTTTTGTAAAGGCAGTCCCTGGATTATGAACATGATATGTTCTGTAAATTTGTAAGTGTACCTAAAGGGAAAACTTTTTTTTTAGTTTTGGATACAGTGGAAAGGGATAACAACACCTGACAGTTTTTATTGCTTTCTGTGCCCCGTTAGGTAGATCCTCCCTCTCTATTTGTCCTGTTTACCATTATCATTGAAAGTGAAACAAAGAAAAATCACAAATTTTGGGTTGTCCCCAGAGAAGTAATAGAGGGGAAATCTCCAATGTGGACACTAGTTTAGGAGATCTGGTGGTCCCCAAGGAATTCTCTTAATTTTCAGGGATTTCTGTCCACTCCTTGTTTGGCTATGTGAGGGGATATCTCCATAATGGGACAGGGATGGCGAAAAAAAATCTGATAGGTTTATAACCCCCCCCCCCTTACTCTATCCAAAATGAAAAAAAAAAGTTTTGCTTTTAGTTCAGCTTTAAGTTGAATTTGTATGTAAGTTGGAATAGGTACATTTTTTTAAGTGTGACAGGTCTGCTGGACAGTATGCAGTGAGCAGCAAGGTGGCCGCCTGGCGGTTTCTTGACGTCACATTGTCTCCATTCCTAAGTATGAATCGTATGTAAGTTGGATGTTTGTAACTCGGAGACTGCCTGTACTTGGGACTGTACAGTTGGCTGTACATAGAGGAAGTATGCACAATGACTATACAGTGTCGGAGAGGTGATCTCCCTACTATTATCTAAAGGTCAATCATGCCTCAAGGGTCTGTGCACCCAAAAGATTTAAGTTATAGGTAGGGCATGTCTTGAATGCTCCAACCACAATGTCTCCCTGCCATAATTTGCAACTTTGTTCCTGTCTACCTGAAAGTCTGGTTCTTTCACCCACCTCTGCATGTTCCTTATTTTCCATTTCCCTTATTGTAAAATATATAAATATTCCAGGAGAATAGACAACAGTTTATCTGGCCCAGATATCTAAGAGGTGGATGAAATTATCAGGTGGACTAAAGTAGCTTGAACCAAAAACTGAAATATCAGTTGTAAATTATTTTCAACAGTCCATTTATCTGACCAGGTTGGCATGCAGGTTGGCAAAATTGAAGGTCATTCCCTGATTCAAGTGCAGTTATTAGATATATAGGAAGAAAGGGCATGTCGGTTTGCCAGTTACACCACTGCTGTCTTTTTATTGGCTGCTAGGATACAGACAGCCCCTGTCACACATCATCCTTGAATGCCAAGAAGCAGGTGGCTACCTGAACCATAACAACCAATTTAACAACCCCACCACCTGCATCCTAGCAGCCAAGGAATATAGACAACAGGGGCAGCCTGTATCTAAAAAAAAAAAAAAAAGTGAAAAAGGGGAACTGGGTGAGAGCCTGCTAGACAACACACCCCCTCCCCTCAGATGCACCCACTGTACAGTGGGTGGTGGCAATTGAGCTCTGCCTGGGCTTATCGTTTGTAACAACCACAAATAGGGCTTCCAACAGGGGAGCAGCAGAGAAGCTGGAAGCTGGAATAAAGGAGGGGGTTTCTTCACATTTCCATACTGTTTTAGTGGAGAAGTGAACACAGGTATTTAGACATGAATGTATGAACCTGCATTTAATTTTTTTTCCAAATAAATGTTCTTCTTTAAATATTTAATCTTTCATTAGTACACTTAATGAGAAACCAAGACAGCACATAGCACAGTAAAATACCGGATGTTAAAACCATTCCTACAGACTTTGAGTATGTAAAACAGATGATCATAAACAATTACATATGACAAAAACTATATGCAGATGTAAGAAAGCAAACACTGCCATAAAATGTAATTTGTTCTCTTTATCCCAAGTGTCATGTTGCTTACTTTATCAAAGAACTGCTGTCACCGATATGTCACAAACATGTCAAGTTCCCCAACTGTGTGTATTTTGCTGGCACAAGTGCCATAAACCGGTCATTTATTAAAATAAACAGGCAAGCACTGTCCTCAGATACTAACTATTATTTAGGAACATAAAAAACTGAGGAGACAGCTGCATAGCACTTCTAAGTGTTTCTCTCACTGGAAACATGCACTCTACAACACAAATACTGAAACAAACTAGCATTTATTAACACTCCAAAATAGGTCAATATTCATAATAGTGAATAGTAAATACAAACATAGTGTAAATGCAAATGTCGGTCGGTTCAACCGTTTTCTGTTGTGGATTTCTTTTGTTATTTTTTTTACATCTGTGATTGTTTATGCATGTACACCATTGTTTCTGTAATGGTTAAAAGTGGTATTAAATCCAAAAGCAAAAATATTTATATTGCAGCTAACCAATTCTTAGATATAAGCCACCAAATAATGATGCACGCAATGCTAGATGGTAAGACTGCACTCTATGTTCAGATACAGGAAAAAACAAAATAGACAAAAACAGTGTGCAAAACCTCGAACCTTAAAAACCGCAATGAAAACAAACAGTAAAGTGATGCAAATAATATCAACCTCATTAAATAAAACCACCAATATACACGAAAAATAGAATCATATTCAGTATAAATCAATAAATGAAATACTGGAAATGAAAGTCCACTCCCAAATGAATAGTCAGGGCTCCACTAAGAGGCCGGTGTAGAATCTTGTGTGAAAAGGATTTGCCACAGTTCCACCTGTTTTAGTCCCAAACTATCTCAGACATAGATATATGAATTCCCTAACCGGATAACCAGGATCTCCAGATTATAAGAGATCACTCATGCAAATCACACCAGGGTATAGCAACAACCTCCACGCCCACCAGGTCCTCAATGGCTGTCCGGAAAGTGCAATTCTCCACAGTAAGATTTAGAGGAAAATACAAAGGACCATAGCGTAATATTGCTAAAAATTTATTTCACGCAAATATACTGACACGTATCTCAGGATAACAAAAGCTCAAAAGCACCAGCGAATGTGATTAAGTCATAGGCCGCTAGCCTCTCTCTATGCGTTTCGTCTATGCAAAGGAACATCCTCCGGGGATATAAAGAAGGATGCGCACACACACACACACACACATACCTGTTGATCCTGCCAGAAATCTTTTGAGATGATATTGTCTTGTTCCCTGCCTTGCCTGACTATTATTAGTTAGCACTGTTAACAGTCCTCTATTTGGACTACAGAACACAACTCTCTTATGTTATGGCAATGAGGATGGGGAGGTCTTTTAAAGTCCTAACACACTTCTTGATCTAAGCTGACAACATTGCTCCTCTGTACACTCAGTAAGTGAGCGTTGTCACAGTAGACATGAAGTGCAATACCAACAGGATCACCAGGTAAAAATAAAGGTTAAAAAAAAAAAAAGAGTAAAAATAGAAAACGAATGCTGTTAACGCATTGAAGAACTGGTAAGCTGTAATATTTTTCTTCCTGTGTTTATATATACACTTTAAATTCAACTTTAGTAACCCGAATGCTGATCAACAGGCATGACAAGCAAGTACAAAAAAAGAAAAAAAACATTCTTGTTGGACACAATCACCAGTTGCTCCTTCCACATATTTTTTAATTAAATACAGAGAATTACTGCATATCATACATATTTTTTTTTCTTACAAGATTTTATTTTATCATTGATGCCAGATTACTTTTAATCAGTTACAAATTATTATTTTATGTAAGATCAAGAGGGAAGGTGGGTAGCTGCTGTACAAATGTGAAAGCAAATATATCTGGTACATATCATAGGAGAACAATTTTGTGAAGTATATCTCAAGGGATTTGTAGGAATAGCAGCAAGGCAAAAGCTCGAAGAGTAACTTGTGTTTAAGCATTTTAAACTACCAAAAGTACAGTGGTGTAGAGAGAAAGCATACCAACCTGGCACAACAGGAGACAGCTCATTGTATCCTCCAAATGATGCGTTTCTGACAAGCTTTCGTCCTTCAGGCCTTGGGAGGACGGTGCCAGGTGAAACCCCAGCACATGACCTGCGCCTCAGGAGGCCCTCTTCCTTCATGGCTCGAGCGTACTGTCAATCTGAAGGCTGCTTAGAATAAAAAAGGGGGGCAGCTATTGCCTAAGACCATTACACAACACACACACAGCAAATCACACCTACAAGACACACACTTCCCATGTGTTTTCACCCAGATGTGTATGAGGTGGTCCTTTCCATCATGTGTTACTAGTGTGCAAGCTCCTTCAGCTATTCAATACTAATTAGTAATGCAAAAAGGGCCAGGAATTGATTTGGATGGTTTCTGACATTACGGACCACCAACCACGTAACATTTATAAACTTGGAATGACTGCAAGTAATTAATTGGCAAAGATGGCTTTTCTAGAATCTATTTCTCACAAACTGAGGGCACGAAATCTGTGTCATCTCTCCTTATGCCTAGTTATTACAGGGCATTTCTTTTTTTAAACACATCAAAATTATGATTCATTTCCTGTGCTTGTCAGCATACAGAGATCCAAAGCGCTGAATACACTAATGAACTACTCTATCAGTCTTCGGTGACGGTAGCTGTTTAGCAAAGCTCCTGGCCTGTCATTGTCCTGCCATGTACCTGCACAATAACCCACTGAATGATTTAGAGTGTATTTACTGCAACTTGCTTAATAGCAGCCAAACATACAAGTATGAATAGTTTGGCAGGAAGAGAACAGGGCCACGTCATAAAGCCAATACCGACGTCTCCAATGACATTAGAATATGTTTTTAATCTGCCAACAACACTCCTAAAGGAACTGCTATAGGGGAAAAATAGAAAATCACTAACATATTCCATTTCATGTATCTCTAGATCCTGCTGAACGAAGATGTTGAGGGGCAACATCTTGCCAATATAGTGTGTATCGCTTGAAAATGTAGATAGCCGTACAGCTCTGAGGTTAACTTTAATATAAATCACACACATACAAGGGCACATCTAAACTGGAGAAAGAACATAAGTCTTTGCAATGATTGAAGGCCAACAGAAAGTCTTTGTCAGGCATGCGATCATCACGTGATTGACGCAGCAGACTTTCATGCTGGCAACATACACTGATCAGCCACAACATTATTACCACTAATAGGTTAAGTGAATAGCATTAATTATCTCATTGCAATGACCTCTAAAAGTGGGTGGGATATATTAGGCAGCAAGTGAACATGTTGTCCCTGAAGTTGATGTGTTGAAAGCAGAAAAAATGGGCAAGCTTAAAGCAAACCTTCACCCTCTATACAAACTTCCTCCCTCTCCACCCCTCCTCTTCACGAATCAGGTATTTTTTATTCTTTATTTTCATTTACCTTTTTTTGAGAAAAAAAAAGGGCAGCCCCGCCCCTCAATGCACGTTGTACGCCTAGATCAGTGGTTTCAAACTGATCCCCGGGGGCCAGATGTGGCCCTTTTCTCGCTTTTATCCGACCCTTTGGGCACTATCCCCCCAACTGTCAGCCACAATGGGCCATAGTTTCTATCACTGTATTCCTCCCACTGATATCAATGATGGGGCATTATTTCTTCTACTGACACCAACGATGGGAAATCATTCCACCCACTGACACCAATGATAAGCCACTATTCCTCCCACTGACACCAATGATAGCGCACTATACCTTCCAATGATGGGGTACTATTCCTCCCCTTAATACCAAAGATAGGGCATTGTTTACTCCCACTGACACTAGATATTTTTCTTCTCCCACTGCCCACAGTCTGGCCCCCCTAAAGTTTGAAGGACAGTAAACTGGCCCTTTGTTTAAAAAGTTTGGAGACCCCTGGTCTAGACGAATGACATGCACTGTGCTCGCTAGGCCTCCTGAGATCTGCATTCAGAAGTCATTCATTCAGAAGTAGGAGGGGGCGTGGGCCTAGAAGTATATCATCGCAAGGCCCTGTAGGTTGAAACTTAAAGAGCCAGTAGGTCTCTCGATGTCACAATTAAGATGGTGCCACGGGACCCAGCAGTGTCTGCTGACAGAAGGATGTCAGCGGGACAGCGCTGGATCTGGTGGCTGGGTGAGTATCCAAAGTCTGCCTAAAACAACAGGAGGTGAGCGGGGGCAGAGAAAAAGAAAAGGGGGGGATGGGTGGGTATGTTGCAGGTCTTCTTTAAAGTAGAACTAAATGCAAAACATTTTTTTTTTATTTCGGATTAGAGCAAGGTAGGGTTATAACCCATTTCAGATTTTATTTGCCATCTGTGTCCCATTGCAGGGATTTCCCTTCACTTCTGTGAAGAAAGAAATCTCTGCAAATGAAGGGAATTTCTTGGGGACCCCCAGGTCACCAGAATTAGTGTCCCCATTGGAAGATGATCCCTCTATTACTTTTCAGGAGACAGCCCAAAATTTGGGATTTTCTTTTACTTTGAATGAAAATGGTAAACAGAACAAATATAGAGGGTGGATCTCCCTAATGGGAGACAGCAATAAAAAATGACAAGCGTTCTAATCCCTCTCCATGCTACCCAAAACTAAAAAACCTGAGTTTGCCTTGAGTTATACTTTAAGGACTTGACCGACTTTGACAAGGGCCAAATTGTTATGGCTTGAAGTCTGGGTCAGAGCATCTCCAAAATTGCAGCTCTTGTGGCATGTTCCCGGTCTACAGTGGTCAGCACCTACCAAAAGTGGTCCAAAGCAGGAAAACAGGTGAACTGGTGATGGTGTCATGAACGTCCGAGGTTCACTAAAGCACATGGGGAGAGAAGGCTGGCCCGTGTAGTCTGATCTAATACAAGAGCTACTGTAGCCCAAATTGCTGAAAAAGTTAATGTTGGTTCCAATAGAAAGGTGTCATTACACACAGTGCATCACAGTTTGTTGAGGATGGGTCTTCATAGCTGCCGAGTGGTCAGGGTGCACATGCTAACCCATGTGGCCTTGTTTAATGAATTCAAGAATGGTTTTAGGAACACAAAAAATAAGGTTCCAAATTCTCCACATTCTAATCCAATCTAACATCTGTGGTATGTGCTGGAAAATCAGTCAGATCCATGGAGGCCCCACCTCGCAACTTACAGGACCTAAATGATCTGCTATTGACAGCTTGGTAGCAGATACCACAGCATACCTTCAGAGGTCTAGTGGAGTCCATCCATTCCTCCACGGGTTATGGTGGGTGGTCAAAATGTTATGGTCGATTGGTAAAAAATCCTTACTCATGTGCTGATACCAGCAAACCTGCTTGCAGTTGCTACAGCCCCCCCTTACTACAGACCTTGCCGTAATGTGTGACATACAAAACTGGGGAAGGTAAAGAACATGAAAGCTTTCTGCACCATGTAAGAAAGGTGACTTTCCAGCAACACGGATACAGCAAAGCACTTCAAACTAACACTAAAGGGTCTAACTTAAAAAGAGTAAGTAAACGTAACATGTCATATTCCTGATATGTGCCTGCTGTACCATGTACTTGCATGAAAAGAGTATCAGGTTCTCCTTGTATTTCTTCCTATATGTGAAATTCCTGGTGTTCTTTCCAGTCCCCCTGCTTTCCTATTAGAAACTAACCACACTGTGATAGTGTTCTCCTGATTCTCATGATTGTGACATTTGACAGCTTTATTCAACAGAGACCTCAAGATCAAGATGGCATCTGGTTGCTTTGGTCTTCTACACTTAAAAATAATGCCATCTGTGTTAAATCCTGTTTCATATACAGTATAAAGGAACTTGACTCATATGAGGCAGGACTGCGCAATGTATAGGAAGGTTAACCAATGAAGAAATCAATTCTCCAAAAATCAATAATGTCATTGTAAACAGAAGATGAAAATCATCAGTTCTGACACTCGCTGCATAGAGTCAATGGTTCTCAACAACATTCTATGTCTAGGAGCTGGAGATGATCATCGAATATGGCCATATTAACACCACCTTGGTTATCTAATTAATAAACGGCTCCATGCACTGATACTTCTTTTTTGGTGATCGATCTCCCTTAAAATGGTCTATTTATAACCCCATCCCCACTTTCAGTACCTTACCTGTGCTAAAATGCTCTATAATTTTCAATGGGCTGCCTGTGCATTTGTCCCATGCCACCCTAACATGTCAATGAATCACTCCAGGGCAGGTGCAGTATTACTCACTGTGTGTACAGGAAGAGCCGTTGTAAAAAAAAAAAAAAAAATAATCATTGGGCAGCTAAAGACTGCACACAGCCCTTGCCTAATCTGCTTTTTTTATAAGGGTGTATTATAATATTAGGGATAAAAGATATGTTATTTTAATAAAACAATGATCTGAGCTCTATGTTTCTGTATTTCTGCTTACAGAAACCTGCATTTATCTTGAATAAAATCAATACCCACACCATATCACAAATGATGCATGTCAACCCAGGAGAGAAAATATATTGATTGGGCGTTTTTTTTTTAGTAGGCTTGAGGGAACTGGATGCTTTTACCAGAATCGCTGGGACTGCCATCATCTCTCAATGCAGGCAGAACAAAGCATTGGGTTTATTTAATTGAACTCCTAAATACCGCCAGCGGAACCTTGGAAAGGAAGCAATGTCTCAGGAATATAATTTTTTTTTTTTTTTTTTGACAAAACAAGAATATTGTTTAAAGTGTATTTTCAATATTCCTTTTCACAGTCAAATTTGAGAAAACCCAATTATATATGTGTTCTCATTCACACAGCATACCATTTTTGTTTTATTTCTTAGCTTTTACAGGTTTCCCAGGTTGAAGGCCTCATGGCTGATTCAAGGATTTCTGAACAAATCCTTGAAATTCTGAACAAGTGAGTCTGTCCTAAGAGCTGCTTCACACCAGATGCAGTCCAGTGCATTTTTATTCTGCATGGACGGTGTTTAACATGGATTCCAATGGTCCTAGTTCACACCAGTGCAGTCAGCAAAAGTAGGACATGTTGTATATTTTCTGTAGGAAAACGCAGCAAAACGCACCAGAACACACATCCTTCAAAAAAGAGAGGTGAAAAAAACGCACTGAAATGCAATAAAAATGCACTGGAATGCATCAAAAACGTGCATGTAGAAACGCATATGGAATGCAGAAATTGTGTTGTGAACCACAGTGGTGTAGTGGGTAGCACACTCGCCTAGCAGTAAAAAGGGTCGCTGCTTCAAATCCCAACCACGACACTACCTGCCTGGAGTTTGCATGTTCTCCCTGTGCCTGCGTGGGTTTCCTCCAGGTACTCCGGTTTCCTCCCACACTCCAAAGACATGCTGGTAGGTTAAATGGCTTCTGTCCAAAATTGGCCTTAGTATATGAATGGGGACCTTGGATTGAGGGTAGGTTAATGATGTGAGTGTGGGATGTACAGGGTTAGGGATAATTGTAGACACACACACTCACTCAGGTTGAACTGGATGGACTGGTGTCTTTATTCAACCTTACTAACTATGTAACTATGTAACTATGTAACTATATGTAACCAGGCCTTAAGGACACACTGAGTCTTCGCTCATAAAAGTTAAAGTAGAATTCCAGTCTAGTACCTAGCTGCCACTCACTGACACAAGGGAGCTGGAGCTGCAGGATCACTTGACAAGACCGGATCAGAATAAAAAAACAGTATACACGTTTTTGTTTTTTTACACAAGGTAGGCAGGATAGGTGGTGGTGGTGGTGGGGGAGGGGGGCTGGGGCATTTCATTTTTAAGCTTAGTGTAAGGCTGGAATCCTACTTTAACCCTTTTCTTAGGACAGACAGCCCTAACTTTCAAATCGAGTTTACAACTGATTAAGAGATTTGACAGCACAGTACAGACAGGGTTAATTGTGGAAAACACAGCTGTCTAGCCCCTCATAAACCAAGAGACATAGTAGGATTTTATAGTGCTGGAATTTCCAAAAAAACAACATCTAAAAGATTAGCTGCGATGTTTTTATATTTTTTCTTACGTTACGCTATGTGAATGAGAACATGTAACAAATATAAGGTAGGCGTTATCCCTAGTCTGTAAGTTTGACTGTAAAAAATCTGCTAGGACTCCATTAGCATCAAAAGTGGTTCTAAACTCAAAAGCTTTTTTTTTTTTTTTACCTTAATGCCTGCATTAACATAAAAAAAACCTTCCAATCCCCCCATCCCTAAACACTTACCTTGTCTCTAAATCCAGCACTGTGCCCGGCTGCTGCACCTCTGCTCTCTCTTCATGGTATTACAGGAGACACTGAGAGCACTGATAATGTCAGTATATATATATATATATATATATATATATATATATATATATATATATATATATATATATATATATATATATATATATATATATATCCAGTGAGGAGGGAGCGGGGGGGGGGGGGTTATGGATGAGCTGGGCTGTGTGCATCTATGAACGCACACAGACTGGTTCTGGAGCACGCCCCCATAGCACATGACCCTCTATGGGGGGGCAACTGCAACATGAAGGAGCGGACAACACCAGCAAAGGACCCCAGAGGAGGAGGTAAGTGGCCAATCTGTGCAATATTGTTGCACAGAGCAAATAGAACATCATTTTTTTTTTATCTGAGGGAAAAAGTGGAGCCTTTATTATTACTTTAAAAAGCCTATCATAAAACCCAGTGATATGTCCAATGACATGAAACAAGGCCCTGGTGTATAATCCACAGCAACATATATGGATTTACATAAAGTGTTTGTTACCCCAGCAATTTATATTCCTGATATGTGGCTGCTGTACCATGTACTTGTATGAGACAGTATCCTATTCTCTTTGTATTGCTTCCTTTGTGTGAAATCCCTAGTGATCCCGTCAGTCCCTCTGCCTTCCTATTAAAACTGACCACACTAAGCAGGAGAGCACACGTGGTCAGTTCTCTGGCTATGCTGGGAACTCAGCTCACTCTCCTCCAATTTTCAAACTTGTCTTGACACTCCCTCCCCCCCCCCCCACACACAGCTATTAACTGGGAAGCTCAGTGTACTGTTGCTTCTCCTCCCCCCAGCTCTTATGCAGCTGAAAAAAGGGGGGAACAGAGAGAATGTGATCACTTATACAAAGGGGGGAAAAGGTATTTATAATGTATTTTTTTTATATATCTCTACACAAATGTTTTGTCTTTTGTTTCAATTTTAAACTGAATGTGCTGTTTTACAAGGTGATTGTTCACAATCACTTTAAAGCGGTTGTATACCCGCTGTCATTTTTTTATTTTTTTTACACCTGCAAGGGAAAAGGCATAATGAGCTAGTATGCACCGCATACTAGCTCATTATGAGATACTTACCTTAGAACGAGGCGCCGGCATCTCACCTGGTCCACGCCGAGGGAGCCGACATCTCCCCTCGGCGTGTCTTCCGGGTATCGCGGCTCCGGCGCTGTGAGTGGCCGGAGCCGCGATGTCGTCACTCCCGCGCATGCGCGCGGGAGACTTCTGCCCGGCATGCCGGGCTGTCAGTCGAGAGTCCCCTGTGCGCATGCGCCGCTGCAGTTAGCGGCTCATTGCGAGGGGAATATCTCCTAAACCTTACAGGTTTAGGAGATATTTTTTTTACCTACAGGTAAGCCTTATTATAGGCTTACCTGTAGGTAAAAGTTACAAATATAGGTATACAACCACTTTAAGTGCATGTGCACCCTAACAATGAGCTTGTTTGGTCCCTTCAGTCTATTAAATATAGCATTGGACACTTTTTTTATATTAGTGTAGTACATGCAAAAATACCTGTTGATCCTGCCAGAAAACGTCCTGTTCTGAATTCCCATTAATTATACTGTTCCTAGCTATCTCTATGAGGACTAAAGAACCCTCCCACTCTCTTATGGTAGGGAGAAGGGGAGAGGGGTGTGTGTTTGTAGTCTTGTCTTATACTGACAACACAGCTCCTCCATAACTACAGCAACGGCAGGATCAACAGGCAAAAATTAAGGGATAAAAAAAAAGCCTGAAACAATAATGAATGCAGTGACCAGATTTAAGAACTGGTAAGCTGGAATATAGGAAGATTTGTCCTTAAGTATAGGTAGGCTTTAACAAAGCAATGGAATAACCAATGATGTGCAGAGTGCAATCACTCAACCATTCAGCTTTCCCCCTTCATTAGTGTAATAATGCTGAGTGATTGCTGACAGGTTGCTATGGTTTACAGCACTATTCCTAAATTAGCCCAATAATGTTGATCTCAGCTAAGTACACATGGTCTCTTTTTTTCCATCAAGCCTGGTCATCGCCTCCCATTACATCTGACTAATTTGACTAGCAATCACTCCTTTTAAAAAGGATTTGCATGATTTGACTACCTCGCCTATTTGATCTGTACAGAGGATGAAATGTGAATTTATGTGCAAATACGATCGATCAACAGTCCGATCTTTGTTTACCTTAACTAAACAAGTGGATAGATATTGACCCTTTTCTTCCTTCCAGTAATGTACTTAAAGTTTATTTACAATCGTAACCTGGAGAGTCATTTAGGTGAACTGATTATTGCTACCTTGTTAAGAGCGATAATGAGCGTCCTCAGGCTGGGGAGTTCATGTATATGATGGTGCTTTGGTATACACCAGGAGTTAATGCACTGGAGGTTTGAGAAATCCCAGCTCAAGGCAGACTGTATTCTTATTTCCCAGAAGCCTGTTCTTTCCCTTGTGCGCAGCCAACATCCCCATCTCGTGCCATGACTTATCTTTGCTGGAACCTCTGGACTGCTTCATGGTGCTAGGATTTCTCGGTTGGGCCTTTTTCTATAAAGCTGTAGAACCTAGTAAATTACAACGTTAACCCCGACAACTTGGGCTAGGAGAAAAGGTGACAGCATCTAAAAACACAATGCTAAAATTTGATTTTCTAAAAAAACGGAAAAAAAAAAAAAAAAATTAGCGCCCAAATCTGTACACACAGTATGCACCATATATAAGATGAAACCATACTAGCAGCCATTGAAGAAAGAAATGGAACAGCATGCAAATGACAGCTAGTGTGTGAGATGTCAAAAGCCCAGACATCATCTGATGAATACAGAGAGGTCCAAGCTGTGGGGAAGAAACGGACAAACAGGCAGACAGCTGGCCACATTACGTTGGCTAGTACATATTCAACACATGAACATAAGAAGATTTAATTAGGATATAATGCCCTCTTTATAGGGCATTAAGAAAGAAGTCTCCTAGTTTTATGACAGCACAACTTTCTTTTAGCAACCTGGTGTCCAGAATTATTACATGACAAAAGTCCCGGTAACCTCTATGTTACCTCCCAGGTCAGTTCCTTTTCTGATCACAACAGAACGGACAGATCATTACAACTGGTATAAGACTAGAAGCTTTGTACAGCTGGATTTTTCGTGCAGTAGTCCTACGGCTTCAAGATGTGCCATGCATAGAGTAATATGGGAGGAATTCCTTAAAGGGAAACTTATGGGATGTGAACACAAGAGTGTAGCCGATGAGTGACAGCTCTGCTACCCTATATATTAGATCTGTGTCCCCCCCCCCCCACCCCCCTGTACATGTCTAATGGAAGTTAGCTCACCACAAACTAGTCCACTATACATACAACACAGTCTCCAGCTAGTGAAATCACTGCAGTCTGCTCTTGCACGCAGCGCACACACACACTGTTGCATGAATCAACAAGCTGCTTTGGCTACATACTTGCCTTTTGTTGTCAGTGATTTTTACTCAAGGGCACCAGAAATCCAAAAGGAAAAGAGTGCTCATATTGCAGGGTTAGAATTGCTCTTGTGTTCCAGATCCCCGTGAAGAATTTTCCCAGCTCACCTTCTAATCCTAAAGCCTGAGCATGCTTCCACACAGAGCCATTACATGCAGGGAAGTGCGAGCTCTGGGTCTCTGCGACTAAGCTGGAGAGACTACTCTTCAGGCACCCAGATCCCTCCTCAGCTCCTCCCAGCCAAGAGACGTGGACTTCTTCCCCGATCACATTTCCTTCCTAATGATATAGGCAGCACACACCGAGGTCGCTGCCTTGTCTGGATGTCTGCTAGGTCAGGTGAAACCCTGCACAGGCTGCATTCCTAATCATTTCTATTTGAATGTATACAAAGACAGGACAGCCTATTAGTCAGCCTGAACTTCACAAGAGAGCAGGTGCAAGGTCACAGCTTTCTAATTTACTGGGCAAATTCATAGAGAGCAGCAAACAGATAAAACCCTTAAACCTAGTTTTCCAGGATGTACGCCTAGAACGATAGGTTTATACAGACCGCAATGTGTACCTAAAGATATTACTTACTAGTGTAAAAACTCAGGATAAAGACTGGGCAATTCAGAAAAAGTGAGATTGAAAACCCGTCTCCAATTAGTACAACAAATGGTGCAACTTGCAACAGAGTATAATTATTATACAGGATTTATATGGCGCCAACAGTTTGCGCCGCAATTTACAATATAAAAGGGAGACAATACAGCAACATGAATTTGTTGCAGAATTGTCTCAGACAGAATTATGTCTGTTACACAATACTATTGCACAATTTACACAATTGCACATGCTACACAATTTACTCCAACATAAAAGCTGTCTTATGTCGTGTACACACGGGCGGACTTTTTGGCATCAAAGGTCTGACGGACTTTCAAAGGACTTTTGACGGACTTCCGACAGACTTTCGAATGAACGGACTTGGCTACACACTTTCACACCAAAGTCCGACGGATTCGTCCGTGATGACGTACGACCGGACTAAAATAAGGAAGATTATAGCCAGTAGCTGCCCTAGCGTCGCATTTCATCTGTCGGACTAGCATACAGACGAGCGAATTTCTCGAAAGGAACTGGATCCGGCGGAAAGATTTGAAACCTGTTCCAAATCTAAAGTCCATCTGATTTTCGACCAAAAAAAAGTCAGCTGCAGGTCCGAAGAAGCCCACACACGGTCAGATTGGCCGACGAATTTGTTCTGTTGGACCAGTCTGGTCGAAAAGTCCACCCGTGTGTACACGGCATTAGGCTAAGTTCACATGTATGAGGGTGCAGGACTGTGCTTAAATCGCACCCTTACACACACCAAAAATGTGTTGCTGTTAGCAGATGTGAAGGGGGTGCCATTAATTCTTAACCACTCTCTGCCTGGCCACTATATAAAAATGGTGGGGCGGGAGCTTCCTTGTTTTGATAGGATTTACCGATACATCCTCCCGTTCTCGCCACTCGTGTGCAACCTCGGGGGTATGAAGCAGCGTGAGCTAAGTCCAGAGGACACAGAGAATCACAAATCAGGGTACAGGGCAAATTTTATTGTCTCTGTACCATGTGATTGCTGTAACCAATCACAGCAATCACACATGTAAACACAAAGCACAGGAAATCGTCCCGGGACTTTAAATGAGTAAATGCAGTCTCAAAATTTATTAAAATTGTCATGCAAACATAAACAACATGAATCATAGGCAAGCCACTGAAATGATACATGCAGTAAAAAATGTCATTACACGCATCATGGTATAAAAATGTAAATTGAAAAGTACACAGGCATTCAAAGTATCTCAACGCGTTTCGCAAGACCATGCTCGCTTCATCAGGGATAGATGCATGTGTAGTACATCAAAGGCTGGATGAGACTACCAAATGCTTGTCACTTCCCGATTACTGTTTCACTCACACGCAGCAGTTTCACTTCATTCAAATTAACATTAATAATGGATACTGGGAGATCTTTGGTGACACACCCCCCCATCCCGGCCATGTCGGCACTCCGTTTGTGCTCTGTTGGGTTGGTTTGTCCTCTGCCTCCTCAGCTTCCAAGCCAGACGCTCATTACTGCCGCCTCTGGGTATTCAGCATTTGGTAGTCTGATCCAGCCTTTGATGTACTACACATGCATCTACCCCTGATGAAGCAAGCATTGTCTTGCGAAACGCATTGGGATACTTTTCATGCCTATGTACTTTGCAATTCACATTTTATACCATGATACGTGTAATGGTTTTTTCTTTACTGTAGGTATCATTTAGGTGGCTTGGCTATGATTTATGTTGTTTATGTTTGCATGACAATTTTAATACATTTTGAGACTGCATTTACTCTGTCAATTGTTGGCTAACCGCATTCACCTCATTTAAA
Organism: Lithobates clamitans; assembly: GCA_037952925.1. Lineage (NCBI taxonomy): Eukaryota > Metazoa > Chordata > Amphibia > Anura > Ranidae > Lithobates > Lithobates clamitans. The sequence goes on along the minus strand of JBBGZY010000019.1, from coordinate 2,776,079 downwards.
GTCCTGGGGCGATTTCCTGTTTTTTGTTGCATATATTGGGATGGAGGTGGTTTGCGGGTGACACCAGACCTTTTCCTTTTTAACACATGTAAACACAGGCTGCAAAACAGCACAGCCCCTCCTCCTCCTTTATATCACAGCCCTTTTCTCAGTACAGTCTCCCCTTTACACCACAGCTCCCCCTTTTTACATTGCAGAAGCTCCATCTTTACATCACAGTGCTCTTTTTTTATAGTACAACACCCCCCCCCCCCCAATACAGCCCTCTTTTACATTACATCACCCCTTCACATCACAGCCCCACTTTGCTTTACAGTGCCCCCCCTGTACATCACAGCACCCTCTTTACAATACAGCATCCCCTTTACATTACAATTTCCTTTACAATACAGCCCCCCTTTACATCATAGCACCCACTTTACAATACAGCCTCCCTTTACATTGTAGTTCCCTCCTTACAATACAGCTCCCCTTTACATCACAGCACCCCCTTTACAATACAACCCCTTCTTTACAATAAAGCTCCCACTTTACATTACAGCCGCCCCTTTACATTACAGCACCTTTTGCATCAAAGCCCCTCATTTACATCACGCCCCCCTCACATCATAATCCCCCTCCATAAATCACAAACCTCCCCCCCTTTACATCAGTGTCCTCAGCCCCCACCTCACTGTTCCCCTCACATCCGTGTCCTCTGTCACCCCTTCACATCAGCCCCCCTCTTTACAACTCACTTCTCTTCACATAAGAACCCTCAATTTACATCAAAGCCCTGCCCCTTTCTTGCACCCCAGTTCCCTTCACAGCCTCCTCCTCGTATCCCAGTCCCCTTAACCTTGCATCCCAGTCCCCTTCACAGCGCCCCCCTTTTATTGCACCCAAATGCCTTTCACATCCCCCCCTTTCCTGGCATCTCTATCCACTTAACCCCCCTTTTTTGCATCCCAGTCCCCTTCACAGCACCCCCTTTCTTGTATACGAGGCCCTTAACAGCCCCCTTTCTTGTAAATCAGTGCCCCTCATAGCCCTCCTTTTTGCATCCCAGTCACCTTCACAGTCCCCATTTCTTGTATACCAGTCCTTTCACAGCCCCCCCCTTTCTTGTTTACCAGTGCCCTTCACAGACCCCCCACTTTCTCATATACCAGTCCCTTCACAGCCCCCCTTTCTTGTATACCAGTTCCTTCACAGCCTCCCTTTCTTGTATACCAGTGCCCTTTACAGCCCCCCCCCGCCCATTCTCATATACCAGTCCCTTCACAGCCCCCCCTTCTCATATAGCAGCCCCTTCACAGCCCCCCTTCCCATTCTCATAACAGTCAATCCACAGCCCCCCCGCTTTCTCATACAGCAGCCGCTTCACAGCCCCCCTTCTTGTATAGCAGTCCCTTCAAGCCCCCCCACCTTTCTCATATAGCAGTCCCTTCACAGCCCCCCCCTTTCTTGTACACCGGTCCCTTCACAGCCCCCTTTCTTTTATTTCAGTCCCCTTGAATGACCCCCTTGTTTCACAGCCACCACTTTTCATCCTCCAGTCCCCTTAACATGAAAGCCCCTCCCTTAAATCCTATTTCCCCCTTCCAATCATAGCCTGTCTCAAACGTTTCCAATTCTATCTTACACCACAGTTGGTGCGTGGGGGGTGTCTGGATAGGGGCGGGACTGCCCATCTTTCCCTGTTGGCAGGCAGGTGGTTGGTTGCCGGGTCCCGCTGCGCCGTGTCTTCTACAAGCCAGTGGCGGTGGGGGAAGGAAGTTATCAGCCTGGAGAGGAAACCTAGGCTGCTGGGTGGCAGAGCTGTGATTGGGATAGAACGGTCATTCGGTCTGCCATTTAGTGATGCCTAGCTTATAGTAATGGGAACTGCTATGGGTGATGCCACATTAAGCTATTTTCCCTGACGACTTGTACAGAGGCGACCATTACAGTACATTGTTTTCTATGCAGTGCTGGTTGATCTTTGTGATACACATGATGCAATGTCCGGTAGTCAATCAGTCCAAACACTGAAAAAGTAGGAGTAGCATAATGTGTTTTGGAGTGAATTTCTAAGTATGCCCAAGCCGTGTTTAAAAATTATCTTCTAAAACTGACTTTGTGCAAAAAAAAATTTAAAAATTTAAAAAAAGGATTTTTAATTTTCCTTCTGCATTTTTCAAAACTTGTGCCAAAAAAATGAAGTCTTCAAAAGACTCACCAAGCATCTTATCTTGAGATATTTACTTTCCAAAATGTGGTCATTTTGAGGATGTTTCTCCAGTACTGGCTCTCCAGGGCCTCCACAGATGTGAAAGGTAGTCAGGAAATTAGATGCATAATTTATGTGTTGTGAAGAATATCTTGTGGGGTGTAATTCTTCTAAGTATGCCTATGATGTGTGTTAGAAATGTCTTATTCACAACTTTTTCATTATCTTTCCGCATTTTCCAAACCCCCCCCCCCCCCCCATGTGGCTAGGCTGTGAAAAAGTCTCACACGTGTCGTATTGTCATATTCAAGAGGAGTAGTAGGATGTGTTTTGGGGTGTAATTCGAAGTACTCTTATGCTGTATATTAGAAATACCTAATTAATTTACAACTTTATGTAAAAAAAAATATAGATTATTTTTCATTTTCTTTCCGCATTTTCCAAAAACGTGATAAAAAAAATAACATGTTCATTATGCCTCCTCAGAAATACCTTGGGGTGTTTGCTTTCCAAAATGTGGTCATTTTGTGAGTGTTTTCACTGTCCTGGTGCTTCAGGGCCTCCAAAAATGTGATAGGTAGTCGGGAAATTAGATGTGTAACTTGTGAGCCTGGAAAGCCTGAAAGTGCTCCTTGGATTTTGTGCCTATGTGGTTGGCTGTGAAACAGTCTCACACGTGATATCACCATAATTGGGAAAAGTAGCAGAATGTGTTTTGGGGTGTAATTCTAAGTATGCCTATGATGTGTGTTAAATATCTTATTGACAACTTTGTGTAAAAAATAAATTTTCATGTTCTTTCCACATTTACCAAAAGCTTGTGGCAAAAATGACAACTAAAAATTCACCATGCCTCCAACTATATACCTTGAACTGTCTACTTTCCAAAAGGGGGTGATTTGGGGGATATTTGTGCGGTCTTGACATTTTAGGGCCTCAAGAGCTGAGATAGGCCGTCAGAACATCAGGAGTGACCAATTTTCAAATATCTATACGCCATAGTTTGTAGACTATCTCAAAGTCTAAATACCGTATATACTCGAGTATAAGTCGAATTTTTCAGCCCTTTTTTTTGGGCTGAAGGTGCCCCCTTCGACTTATACTCGAGTCACCGCCATCTGTCTGCATAATCAGCGTGTCATGCAGGCAGACGGCGGCCGGCGTGTGATGATACTGTTCGGAGGCTATTCCAGCTTTCAAAAGCCGCGCCTCCTGCTCGTCTGTGATAGGCTGAACAGCTGTCAGTGTACAGCCTAACACGGACATTCTCTCATCCTCGTCCGTGGTATGAGAAAGAGAATGTCCGTGATAGGCTGACCGCTGACTGCCTATCACAGACGAGGAGGAGGTGCGGCTTTTGAACAGTGGAATGGCCGCCGAACAGTATCATCACATGCCGGCCGCCGTCTGAGGATGGAGATCGCCACAGGGAGGATGGAGATCGCCACAGGGAGGCTGCACAGGACACAGGTAAGCTGCACAGGCACACAGGGACACAGGACACATGTACAGGACACAGGGATACAGGACACAGGACACATGTACAGGACACAGGACACATGCACAGGATACAGGTAGGCTGCACAGGACACAGGTAGGCTGCACATGCAAACAGGACATGTACAGGACACACATGTACAGGACACAGGGACACATGCACAGGATACAGGTAGACTGCACAGGACACAGGTAGGCTGCACATGCAAACAGGACATGTACAGGACACATACACATGTACAGGACACATACACATGTACAGGACACAGGACACATGTACAGGACACATACACATGCACAGGACACATACACATGCACATGTACAGGACACATGTACAGGACACATGACACATGCACAAGACACAGGTAGGCTGCACAGGATACAGGTAGGCTGCACAGGACACAGGTAGGCTGCACATGCACACAGGTAGGCTGCACATGCACACAGGTAGGCTGCACATGCACACAGGTAGGCTGCACATGCACACAGGTAGGCTGCACATGCACACAGGTAGGCTGCACATGCACACAGGTAGGCTGCACATGCACACAGGTAGGCTGCACATGCACACAGGTAGGCTGCACATGCACACAGGTAGGCTGCACATGCACACAGGTAGGCTGCACATGCACACAGGTAGGCTGCACATGCACACAGGTAGGCTGCACATGCACACAGGTAGGCTGCACATGCACACAGGTAGGCTGCACATGCACACAGGTAGGCTGCACATGCACACAGGTAGGCTGCACATGCACACAGGACACATGCACACAGGACATGTACAGGACACAGGACACACGTACAGGACACAGGACACACGTACAGGACACAGGACACACGTACAGGACACATACACATGTACAGGACACAGGGACACATACACATGTACAGGACACAGGACACATGCACAGGATACAGGTAGGCTGCACAGGACACAGGGAGGCATGCAGCTGCAGATGGGCATTGTTGACCCTCTGCATTTCTCACCGGGTCAATAAGTTTTTCCCAGTTTTTTGTGGTAAATTAGGGGCCTTGACTTATACTCAGATCGACTTATACTCGGGTATATACGGTAATATACACAGATTTGAGTTATTTTTACCAAAGATAAGTAGAGGAATACATTTTAACCTAAATTTATGAAGAAAGATTATTTGCTAAATTTTATAACAGAAACTAGGAAAAACATATTTTTGTTCAAAATGGGTAGTCTTTTTTTCTTTTATATAGCAAAAAATAAAATCAACCAGTGGTGATTAAATACCACCAAAAGAAAGCTCTATCTGATTAAAAAAAAACAATATAAAATGAATTTGGGTACAGTGATGCAAGACTGAGCAATTGTGCTGAAATCTGAAAAATGACATGGGCAGAAAGGGTAGTGAAATAGTTTGGTCTTGAAGTGGTTAATGGCACCTCCACGCACTGGAAACCAAAGCACATTTTCCTGTGCTGGGAATCACATAGCACTATGCGGTTTCCCTTCGGCTGCAATTTTAGAAAAGGTGCAGGGACCACTTCCCTGCTCTTTCCGAAGGTACAACAGCCCATTCAAATGAATGACAGGGAAACTACAATATAGTGTGAGCCTAGCCTTATTAACCTCCACTTTCTATATAATAGATATGACAGTATTTCTTTATGAATTGCAATAATAGAGAAAGAGAGTAAAAGTGTCACAAATAAATAGAGGTCGACCGATATATCGGCCGATATTTGGCGTATTTACTTAATCGGCATCGGCCGATTGTGCTGATAAAAAAGGCCGATTGTAACTTTAACTTCAGCCGTGACTTGCAAATGACTTCTGTAACAGAAGTTAAAGCAAGTTTCCTGAGGTTATCTGTGGAGAGGATTCTCTCCTCCTCTGGGCAGCCTGCCAAGTCTGATAAGAAGATACATTTGTATCTTTCAGGTTCTTTTTATCAATAGACTGAACTCCGTGGAGAAGTTTTCAGTTTAACCATTTAAAGACTAAATCTTTTCTGACACTTGTTGCTTACAAGTAAAAATCCTGTATTTTCTGCTAGAAAATCACTTAGAACAACTAAACATTATATATATATTTTTAGCAGAGACCCTAGGGAATAAAATGGTGATTGTTGCAATATTTTATGTCACACGATTATACATACAAGTGAACTGATTGGAGGTTTGTTTTGTTTAATGTTTAAATGAAAAAAAATTTCTGTATTACTTAAGGTTGCTTTCACACTGGAGCAGGCATGCGTTGATGGTAAAACGCTGCTAGTTTTAGCGGCGCTTTACCGTCATTTTAGAGGCGCTATTCGGCTGCTAGCGGGGCGCTTATAACCCAGCTAGCGGCTGAGGAAGGGGTTAAATGCGCCGCTGCCGAAACGCTTTGCAGGCGCTTCGGCAGCGGTGCACATTCATTTCAATGGGCAGGAGTGGTGGTATACACCGCTCCAAAGATGCCGCTTGCAGGACTTTTTTTTACATCCTGCCAGCGCATCGCCTCAGTGTGAAATCACTCAGGCTTTCACACTGAGACTGCAGGGGAGCCGTTTTACAGGCACTTTACAGGCGCTATTTTTAGCCCAAAAGTGCCTGAAAAACGCCCCAGTGTGAAAGGGGTTTAACTGTTAGATTTTATGAGATGAAGGGAAAAAAGAAAAGAAAAAAAAAATCGGCCAAATATATCGGCCCAAAAAAATCGGCATCACATATCGGCCATCGGCCACCGCGATTTCTAAATATCGGCATCGGCCAGAGAAAAACCCATATCGGTCGACCTCTACAAATAAAGCCCTAGATGAATTTGAATTTGTTGCATGCATCAGTGCCACCAACTAAAATGTCACACAAGTTTCATTCATTTGGCGCAAGGCTTCCGACTATATCCACATCACCAGAAATGTGTTGCAAATGCTTTATTGAAACAACCCCCCCATCCATCTATCCCTGAAACATGTAAAGAACATTGTAGACACCCATTGGAAATCTGCCTCCCTTCCATGCAACAAAGGGAGGAATTTGCAACAGATTTGTGTAACTGTAAGGTTTATATAAATATGTTGCAGAACTGTTCATGACAAAATTTTGTCTGCAACACAATGCTTACTTCAACATAGAAGAGGTCTCATTTACCTCCCCTTTTCTTATCACTGATATGGTGGTTAATAATTTTATGGCAGCCATAGCGGCAGAATGTAAAAATGTTGCACATAAGAACTAACTTAATGTGTTGCACATGTTGGAAATAGCAAGAAAATTGTTGGCTTTCATGGCACAAGACTTTCTAATACAGCTATAATATACAAAAAGCAGAGCAAATGCTTCATTAAATCACCCCCACTAATTACAATTGTGACACAAATTACTTTACCATAAATAAAAAATAAATAAATAAATAAAAGTATTTTTTTGCCTCGCCTTTCCTTATCAGTGATATTGAAGACAGCAAAGTGTCAGAAATAAGAGCTACGCACAGCAGTACCAACAATGAAAATTTTGCACGAGTTTTATAAATTTGGTGCAGGTCTTCGGACAACATCCACATTGCCAGAAATGTGTCACAAATACCTTATAGAATCCCCCTCTATGCTTCCTACATAATACATTTTACACTTCCACTGCTATATTTTATCATTTATAAATAATAAAAAAAAAGGAAATATAAGCTACAAAGTATGCATATCATGTACAAGGCAACTGGCAAAAAATGTACAGACTGTTTGGAGTTCTCACACACAAACGCACAGGAGGTATGTGAAAAATATCAGATGTTATACAAAAGGTACATAATACTAGCACAGGCCAAATACCTTTGGGCCATCACAGGCAGAGGTACAACACTAGAACTGGTATCAGTAGTAGACACCTTTCTGCTGTGGCGGACAGCCCCGAGTGCCGCTCTCACTTTATTTTCTCAGAGCAGCTCTATACAGCCTAGAGAGTAGTATTCAAGTAAGCAAACACTTAGGGGCATAGTTATAAAGCAATGAATCTGACATTAAGCAAACATTATTTGCAGGTGACTCTTCCAGCGCCATGTATATTAAATGGCAGCGATTGATTCTCCAACAGAGTATGTCTGGTGAAAGTCACACTCTCTGCTTAAGGCCGGGTTCACACTACTCCGACATGGAAGTCGGACGACTTCCGCTCCGACTTTGTCCTACGACTTCATGTCCGACTTCCATGCGATTTCAAAGAACGGGATCCGACAATACCAGGCCCTTTAAGTCTAGTATGAACCTTGAGGGCGGTTCCCCCCTCCTATGTGAATGAGTATGGGGTACATTGTACCCCTACTCATTCACCACAAAAAAAAGTGTCAAAAATAAAACCAGTACACAGGTTTTTGACAAAGTCCTTAATTAAAGTAGCTCCGTGTCTACTCCACCAGATTTCTTCTCTATCCAGTTCTTCTCTCTCCGGTGATGTCTTCATCCTCCGGTTCTTCTCATTGCGCTGTCTTCTTCCGCCGGTTCTTTCCTCTCTGCTGTCCTGGTATGGTCCAGGGGGGGCGCTCACTCGTCCGCCCCCCCCTTTCCTGACCTGCCTGGATGCATACTCAGATAAGGGTCTGGTATGGATGTTGGGGGGGGGGGAACGACGACTTTTGTTTTTTGTTCTTATTCTTCTATTACTGAGTGTATTGTATTAAAGCCCTTGCTGGCAGTCAGCTCAGTAGGTGTGTGCTACACTGGATGTTTTTAGTAGATTAATTATGGTACTTAAACTGCTGAAAATTAATTACTAAAAGTAGCAATGTATTGCTAAAAAGATGGGACAAAAAGCCACTACATGTTACATTGACAGCATACTGTAGAATAGCGATCAATCTCCTATGTTTGCACAATGCTCCAAACACGTGTAACTGATAGATCCAAGATGCCACTGCATGCTGTTGTGTAGCTTACTACCTAGAGAGCCATATGTTTCAGCTGTTTAGTGATCGGGTAGCTTAGCCTTAAAACCCAGCTCCAGGCTCTGGGCTTCCCCTCCTCCCCAATGCGCCTCCGTCTCCCCCCCAAAGGCTCCATGGGCAGAATTTTATACTTTCTTTCTTTTTTTATTCACCTTTTTGCATTTTTTGTAGGCCAGTCATGTGATGTTACATTGTCCTCATTACTCTCTGTACCATTACATAGTAAATGCAGGGCACCATGGCTACAACCCCTAAGGGGGCAGGCCAAAGACGCTCTGCACTCACAGCATGTCCTCAATCTTTTGAGGGGTCATTCAATCCAGAGGACATTTTCTGGTGAATATAGATTACTGTGGAGAACAGCTCTGGATTAAGGGGCAAGTTTTGCAGCCTGAATTTCATTTTTTTGTTTTTTTACACCCAATGGGGGATAATAAATAAAATTGTTTGCAGCCGGGCTTTAAAGCAATAGCTTTTCTTTACTGTGTTCAGAAGAGGGAGGGCTAGTACTCCCAATCAGTCCACTACTTTGAACACTGCATAGTAGCCTAGATCTGAACTTACTTACATAGGGAGGGCTACTGCTTTGCTGCTACTCCCTAATTGTCCAATCACAGACTGGGAAAGGTGCAATGATTTAAGAAGCAGAACATTAGCATCCAGATTTCTTCTAGGAGTTGCCCATCAGATGGGGTACTCATTTTTAGGCTTCCAGGGGTGTGTGTTTTTTAATTGTGCATATAAACAGTGCTTGCACAGCAAGGCAGGAAATATTTTGATATAACTGAGATTTTGATATAATTTAAACTTAACGATTTTGGCTTTAAATTTATAAAAACACAAAAATCAGACAACTTCTACTACGAACAATAAATATTCAATGTAATAATGTACAAGGTGAAAAGATATGATGAAGCTCAGAACTAAACTCACACAGTCACGTGGACAAAAGCGTTCAACCATAATGACCATACTCATGCTTGCCTAATAGCCTAGACCAGAACAAATAGCTATTTACTAGGACTTGTTTTCTGTATATTTGCTTTTTGTTTAGTTCTTAAAATACGAAAATTATTACAGCCATTTCATAATCGTGTCAAATATTGAATGTGTTTCACATGCTTAATTCTGTTTCCATGGATACCATGAAGACAAGTGAAGGCAGAACTTGGGAAAATGTGAGAATTATATAAACCCCTATGTTAATTCACTGAAAACTCGAGCAGAATAGCACTTTACAGTCTGAATAAGCTGATTATATCCCATGTTCTTCATATTCATATATGTGCCAAACTCAGACTGAAAAACAAGTTTAAGCCATTTGTTTACAAAGATATTGATCAATACTGTGTGATAAATAATTGAAGTGGTTGTAAGCCACAGCCATGACATATGTACAAAGCATATCCTGCTATAGTGTGTACAAAGTCATTTCTGTCTGCTGCCCCTTTCCTCCGTCACAAGTCACTTCTGACACGTTCTCCTGACATCAAGAGAAAAATGGTGACAGAGGAGGGAGCTTCAGCTGATTAACAGCTTCAGCTCTGTTCCTGTTTGCTGAGGTGGGTGTGTTCCTTCCCTCCAATCAATTGTCAGCATTCTCCTCACTGAGCTCTGCAGTGTGACTTCAGCTCTCCACCCCCTTTTTTTCTGAACGCTCAGACAAGCCATACATTTTCAGCACTTTGAATAGATGTAGAGATGACTGTAGATAACAACTTATGTAGGAGGATTTGTTTCAGCTCTGTGTATCACCCGAGGCCAGTCACTTCACTGAATATATGTATGAGATTATAACCACTTTCTGCCCACCGTATTCAGAATGATGCCTGCAGGGCGGTTGTGTTATCTTGACTGGACTTCATATGACGTCCAGCAGAATAAGCTGCGAGGGCGACCAGCAATCGGTAGTACGGTGTGTCGCTCTGACACACCACATTTCCAACCTTGGTAAAGAACCTATGACGTAGGCTCTTTACCATGTGATCAGCTGTGTCCAATCTGGCACACAGCTGGTCACAACACAACCAGGAAGTGCCGTTTTTTGGCTTTTCCTCTATTCGCGCTGACAAGGTGCGAGTAGAGGAGAGCCGATTGGTGGCTCTCCTGACAGGGAGGGGGTCTGCGCTGATAATCAGGGCCTTGATCATCAGTGCAGACCCATCAAGGATGTCCACTAGAGCCCACCAGGGATGCCCACCCGTGCCTCCTCATCAGTGCTGCCTAGCAGTGCCCATCAGTGCGGCATATCAGTGCTCGTCAGTAAAGGAGAAAAATTATTTACAACATTCTATAACAGAAACTAAGAGAATTTTATTTTATATAATAAACCCAGTGGTGATCAAATACCACCAGAAGAAAGTCCTATTTGTGGGGAAAAAAATTATAAAAATTTAGTTTGGGTACAGCACTGCATGACTGCGCAATTGTCATTCAAAATGGGACAGCACTGAAAACTGAGAATTTGGCCTGGGCAGGAAGGGGGTGAAAGTGGCCAGTATTGAAGTGGTCAAAGACACATTAAAAAGTGTACCACCGCAGGCAAAGCACAAACTTTGAAAAACAACCCTGTGTAGAATAGGAAACTTTTCCCAAAAACATAGCATTTTCAGGGTATCCAGTTATTTGTGTTGCAATTACAAACAAACTTTACTATTCCAACAAACTAATACTCCCAGTAAAATAATATGGACTTCTATAACATAGGCACATTTGAAGGAAACCTTTCCTGTTAGAAACATGAAGTCTGCTATTACTGATTTCTTCTTTTGAGAAAGCTGGTTGCCTGGCTGTCCTGTTTACTTTATTGTTTCAAACATGTTAGTCAATAACCCACAACGTGTATGCAAATAAGAACTTCTAGGCGGACTTTCCTAATATGCATATACACAGATCAGTAACTTAGAAAATATTAAAGTAAACTTGAACTCAAAAAGTAAAGATATATGCTATAGGGAACATTTAAAAGAGAAGTATGGCCAAAGCTTTTTTGGCCATACTTCTCTTCTAGAAAAACAGGACTGCAATTATTTCTGCACTCCTGTGACCCAGATTCAGCCAACAGTGGATTAAAGATCGCTGACAGCACAGAGCCGGTCCTGACCAGCAGCTGGTCCAGCATCTTGGCACACTGCTTCCACCCCTTTCTACAACACGGAGTTCCAGTGAGCGCTGGAGGGGCAAAGCAGAACCAATGACTGACAGTCACCACTCTCAGCTCAGTGAAGACCGAGAGAATCGGTGCGATTGCTCAGTTCTCAGTCTTAGAGCCACCAAGGGACAGCTGCAGCAGCCTTAGGCTCCTTTCACATGGGTACCTCCACATAACGGAATCTATTTGCTTAGTGGGGGATCTCTCTGTTGATACCAGCTGAGCAGGCAGATGACAGGTCCTTGTCCATTCCAATGTGCAGAGCGGACACAGACAGACACAGTCCCATTCTCCTCTATGGGGACATCGGATGGAAAAGGACTGCCTGTCTGGTTCCATCTGATCCGATGGACGGATGGAAAATAGGATCACCATCCGTCCGTTTTTGGCAGACAGGATCGGATGGCGGCAGTGTCAGCGGAAATGTGTTTGCTGACATCCGCCGCTCCATAGAGGAGACTGCAGGGTCCGATCAGGTCCACCTGAAAAACAGAAAGGCGGACCTGATCAGACAGCCCGTGTGAAAATGCCCTTATAGGTGAGTATGTATGTTTATTTTTTTGCTATTTTCCACTTCTTTTTTAAAAACCCTAGGCCTTGTGCACACGGGTGGATGAGGCCACACAACATAATTTGCAGGCATATTTACGCAGCTTTTGTCTGGAATGCCTCCTGAAAAACTAAAGTGCACTTCCTGCTATTTAGGGGGTTCCCAGGCACTTCTGTTCCTACAGCCTTATAGCTGTATATTTGCATTGTGGGATCTAAGGCATTACTGACTGCTAGTCTCAGGAGTTTTAGTGATGTCACTACTGTGCCAAGCACTGTCCTCTTGCTCTAGCTTCTGACATGAGGAAGCAAAGCCCAGTCTCTTCTAAGATGGCTGCCTCCACACAGAGACATAGTTCAGAACAAGGTATGGTAAGTCAGTAATGGGAAAAAATTAATTGCAGAGAGACCACAGCCAATACTGGTTTGGAGTTCTACGCCATCTGTCTGCCTTTTTGAGAACAGCCTGCAGAGTTCCTCATTAAAACCAGGAGTTCAGCATAGCAGCCAAGTAAACTGCAATAAAAAAAAAAGAAGAGGTAATAGCAACACCCTTATTTCTCTTAAAGTGGAAACCGTAAAACCTAAGTTTAAATCTACTCCCACCCCTATTTTATCTAATCTGTGAATAGAAAGGTGCTGAAGGTGCTCTGGTATGGTCACATGATCTCTCCAATGCCGGCTTCAGTGTAAACAAGAGGCAGTGACAACGACTGAAGAGCATATGCGGTGATGTCACCCATAGGCTTACTATGAGGCATCTGTTGTTGGCTGTCCCTCCTTTGCACAGAAGGCGGGGCTGGGACCTGATCACGTGACCAGACTGGAGCAACTTCAAAATAGGTAAGTATAGCCTTCTTTCTTTTACAGGGTAGATAGAATAGGCTTAAAATGGGGGAAGGAATAGATTTAAGCTAGATGAGATGGATCGAATTCCAGCTGTTTCAGCGGGGACTGATCCATGTATGGGCAGGCTGAATGTACCCAAGTCAAGTCATGGATTTGGGTACAACCAGCATGTCAGACTGCTGGCATGCGATTATTGCCAGCAAATATAGCCTCTAGCAATAATCATTGTGTTCTCCCAATAGGGACAACATCTCCCCTATCGGAGAACACAATGGCTCCGTGGGAGAGATTGCCCCATGAAAACTGTGCTATTGAGGGAATCAAGCAATTTTCTTTCCTACAACCCGTGGTTGCAAAAATCGCAAAATCTATGGCCTGCTTTAGTTAGGTTTTCACTGGAATGCCACTTTAGGTAAGGTTTACTTTAAATACTGCTTAGCTTTTGATGAGCAAAATGAAAGAATGTACAATGGGGACGGAAAGCATTCAGACCCCCTTAAATTTTTCACTCTGTTATATTGCAGCCATTTGCTAAAATCATTTAAGTTAATTTTTTTTCCTCATTATTGTACACACAGCACCCCATATTGACAGAAAAACACAGAATTGTTGACATTTTTGCAGATTTATTAAAAAAGAAAAACTGAAATATCACATGATCCTAAAGTATTCAGACCCTTTGCTCAGTATTTAGTAGAAGCACCTTTTGATCTAATACAGCCATGAGTCTTTTTGGGAAAGATGCAACAAATTTTACACACCTGGATTTGGGGATCCTCTGCCATTCTCCCTTACAGATCCTCTCCAGTTCTGTCAGGTTAGATGGTAAACGTTGGTGGACAGCCATTTTTAGGTCTCTCCAGAGATGCTCAATTGGGTTTAAGTCAGGGCTCTGGCTGGGCCATTCAAGAACAGTCACGGAGTTGTTGTGGAGCCACTCCTTCCTTATTTTAGCTGTGTGCTTAGGGTCATTTTCTTGTTGGAAGGTAAACCTTCGGCCCAGTCTGAGGTCCTGAGCACTCTGGAGAAAGTTTTCGTCCAGGATATCCCTGTACTTGGCCGCATTCATCTTTCCCTCGATTGCAACCAGTCGTCCTGTCCCTGCAGCTGAAAAACACCCCCACAGCATGATGCTGCCACCACCATGCTTCACTGTTGGGACTGTATTGGCCAGGTGATGAGCAGTGCCTGGTTTTCTCCACACATACCGCTTAGAATTAAGGCCGGAAAGTTCTATCTTGGTCTCATCAGACCAAAGAATCTTATTTCTCACCATATTGGAGTCCTTCAGGTGTTTTTTTAGCAAACTCCATGCGGGCTTTCATGTGTCTTGCACTGAGGAGAGGCTTCCGTCGGACCACTCTGCCATAAAGCCCCGACTGGTGGAGGGCTGTAGTGATGGTTGACTTTCACCAACTTTCTACAACTTTCTCCCATCTCCCGACTGTATCTCTGGAGCTCAGCCAAAGCGATCTTTGGGTTCTTCTTTACCTCTCACACCAAGGCTCTTCTCCCCCGATAGCTGTTTGGCCGGACGGCCAGCTCTAGGAAGGGTTCTGGTCGTCCCAAACATCTTCCATTTAAAGATTATGGAGGCCACTGTGCTCTTAGGAACCTTAAGTGCAGCAGAAATTTTTTTTGTAACCTTGGCCAGATCTGTGCCTTGTCACAATTCTGTCTTTGAGCTCTTCAGGCAGTTCCTTTGACCTCATGATTCTCATTTGCTCTGACATGCACTGTGAGCTGTAAGGCCTTATATAGATAGGTGTGTGGCTTTCCTAATCAAGCCCAATTAGTATAATCAAACACAGCTAGACTCAAATGAAGGTGTAGAACCATCTCAAGGATGATCAGAAGAAATGGACAGCACCTGAGTTAATCATATGAGTGTCACAGCAAAGGGTCTGAATACTTAGGACCATGTGAAATTTCAGTTTTTCTTTTTTTAATAAATCTGCAAAAATGTCAAAAATGTGCTGTGTGTACATTAATGAGGAAAAAGAATGAACTTAAATGATTTTAGCAAATGGCTGCAATATAACAAAGAGTGAAAAATTTAAGGGGGTCTGAATACTTTCCGTCCCCACTGTAATTCTCAAATATACTTGGAATACACCCTTCCTTTCCCTTTAAGAGTCAAGTATTTTAATGTGCATACAGATAATATTATGAGCAAATAGAAAAGCACTGAAGCCTGTAAAACCTTTGGTGATCCTTACATGGCCATCAAAATATGCAAGAGAAAAGGTTATATCTATCATCAGCTTCTGATGACGTCATTTTTGATGACAAAAGTTAAAAGGCACGGTGCGGGGTGCAGGGCTCTAAATGTATACAGGTTAACATACCTGAGCCTTTTTAGCCACTGTGATGGTATTTTGATGATCGTGTATGCTTATATAGAAAGGGTCTGGCCCCCTATTCCTGCTGTGAAACTATTTGTGTTTAACCAAGTTTTAAATAAAGATCCCAAACTTTATCCCGCTATGTGGAGCCTGTTTTCTTTTTTTGATTTGCTATGAGGTTCGTCCTTGGAACACGGACCGCAAGAAGGAGAGGATGATTGGAGCGGTTTCACGGATCCTTTGGTCTTAAAGACCGCACACACTCTTTGGACCTCTTTTGTATGGCATTGAGGGTCAACTACATTTGGCGAGTAGGGACCTTCACCTTACCTTTTCCACTGTCTGAGGGAGCACTTTTCCATTACTAATCAGCATTGTATGGGAATTAAAAGGAGAGCACAATTCTTGGACATAAGGAATCAATGATTTCACTTTATTTCTTGCATATGTTTGTGTCACCAATTTGTACATTTATTATTGTGTCACCAATTTAAAATTTAAACGACATGCGTGGGTCTATTGTGATTGCACTAGCCAATTAAGTTATTTTAAACCACTCATTATTACCAAGCACTGTTTGTCTGCGGGGATTTTGATTCTCGCGACACCACCATTCATTATCAATCGCTAGTATATTATTTGAAACAGCTGCTGCATTCATTTTTTTAATCACCCCTTTATCACTATTCCAGGCACAATTGTTTTATTTATCTATAAAATAGTTCCATTTATCTGTGCATATCAAAGCAGCTAAGGTGTTTATAAACATATTTTAGCCAATAAAAAGGCCAGGCCTTCACTTTGAAGGGAAAATCTGCAACAACAGTAATGTTAAAATGGACAAAAAAACAAATACAGTACACTGAAGTATATTTCACTTAATAAACTTAACATGAAATGGTTACTGATGGGAAGGCTCCTGCATGGCGTTCACTAGAGTGCAGTAACAAATCTATTTCTATTAACTAAATTAAGTCAAACCACTAAAATATACATTTTCATTGCTAGTCATGGGCTACTGCACTTTTTTTTAATAAGCACACATGTGCATGGAACACTTTATGAATGAGTTTAAACAGGAATGAAGACTGATAAGCGTTTTATTAAAAGCAACTAGATACAGTTGTGGCATGTAATTGCTTAGGCTTGTCACAAATGGCTTTACTTTACATTTCTTGGTGTGTTTCTAAACTTTGAAAAGGGAGTTTGGGTAGTCATGAGCACTTGGTATTACAAAGGGGGCTACTATTAATAGATACGGCTAGAGGCAGTCATGGAGGCTGTGTAGTACAATACAGGCCAGGTATTCTGACTCCACTCGCATCTCTGCCCTTAATATATCAATCCACACACATCAAATGTGTACGACTTCAAGGAACATATAAAATGGCCTTTTGTGTGTACACTAGCAAATATGTGCACATTCCAGAACGGACAAGGTTAGGGTGGTATAAGCAATGGTGAAAGAAGGGTGTTGTGAGGAAAGGGGCAGAGGCTACATTAAGTGGTGAGAGAAGAGGTGCTATAGATACAGCAGATGGTGAAGAAAGGGGATGGCAGGCATGGTGGGTAGTGAGAGAAGGGGAAAGGCAGGCATGATGGCTAGTGAGAGAAGGGGAAAGACAGGCATGGTGGTTAGTGAGAGAAGGGAAAAAGCAGGCATGGTGGTTAGTGAGAGAAGGGAAAAAGCAGGCATGGTGGTTAGTGAGAGAAGGGAAAAAGCAGGCACGGTGGTTAGTGAGAGAAGGGGGAAGGCAGGCACGGTGGTTAGTGAGAGAAGGGGGAAGGCAGGCACGGTGGTTAGTGAGAGAAGGGGGAAGGCAGGCACGGTGGTTAGTGAGAGAAGGGGGAAGGCAGGCATGGTGGTTAGTGAGAGAAGGGGGAAGGCAGGCATGGTGGTTAGTGAGAGAAGGAGGAAGGCAGGCATGGTGGTTAGTGAGAGAAGGGGGAAGGCAGGCATGATGGTTAGTGAGAGAAGGGGGAAGGCAGGCATGGTGGTTAGTGAGAGAAGGAGGAAGGCAGGCATGGTGGTTAGTGAGAGAAGGAGGAAGGCAGGCATGATGGTTAGTGAGAGAAGGGGGAAGGCAGGCACATAAGCTCTCAAATAACACATCTGCCCGGGCACTGGAGACACACGTAGCCAGGCTCTGATGCGAGTGGGGGCACACCTATTCAGGCTCAGGGCATGAATGGAACACCTGTCCCACCTGGGCTCTGAGGGGGAATGACCGGCTCTGTGGTTAAATAGAACACACCTTTCTGGGTCTGAGGGTGAAAAAAAAATGAACTACAAGTACTGTCAGCCACGGCAACTGATGGCTTAAAGTTCTGAATGAACTGTGCTGAGGGTGCTGATGAGCGCAGCATTCGACAGCCCTGCAGCATTCAACAGACAGCCTTGTATGAAGGTACTGGCAGAAAGCTCCAGGGCTTGTCTGCAGACTTCCCGAAATTGGACCCCTGATCCACTGATCACAGGTGCAATGCTTTTCAGGCTCCTGCAGGAAAAAAAATATAAATGCTTTTTTTTCCCCTGCAAAAATATGTGCATTAATTATTTATTTTGAAAAGTAATCTTTTCCAGTAACCATAACTAACTTGCCCTCAATCTCTATGTAGCATCTAAACTTGCAACATAAATCAAAAGAATCAGCATGAGGTTGCAACCTTTAAATGCGGGATTTAGAAGAGTGTACTGGCCTCAACATTTTGGTATATCCATGAACAAGCTTGAACCAAACTCCTAAAATGTAACCTTCAACTTGTACCTAACCTCCAACAGCAACCCAAAACCACAGGAAAAAATAACCTTATCATAGCAATAAAAACAAAAAAAATCTTATCATGGTGATAAACTATAGTGATACTCTCCAGTTGAAAGTGACATGTGACCACAGTTTTGGCAACCAATTACAACTATTAAATGAGTGATCATGACGCATTCTTTACAGCCAACATGACTAATTATTTAAAAATGAATAACTTCTTACCACAATTAATATTGTACCAAACGATTTTCAAAGAAAAGAATAGCAAAACTATTGCAGACCTCTTGGCTTTCTGACCTCAGTGTGAAATGGAAATCCACCCCTCTACATTGCAAAATATTGTACTCTTTCACCGGACTCCAATAGTCTCCCACTCTCCCTACCAGGTATACTTTCACTGCAACTAAACTACTAATATAATTGCAGCTTAGATATATCACTACACAGAAGCCAGTATTGGGTCCTTATTTTACAGGACCACTTAGCAGTTTGCCTTATAATTACACACTTGAAATTATTTTCCCGTAAACAAGACCGGTTAGTTTATTTCACAAGTGAAGACCTTAGGCATAAATTCAGTTTTTATAATACAAGAGGAAAGGAAACGAAAGGCAAATAATATAAAGTTAGCTAACAAGACATGACACATTGCATAACTCAAACTATTTACTTCACTGACCTCCATAATAATGTATTATATTTTCCATCTACAGGCAGGTGCCAAAAACAATGCCACTTAGCAGGAGAAATGCACAACTGTTGGCATAAACCAGCGGTACTTAAACTATATGGCAACCCAAATGGAGTCACATACTCCTTTGGCCAGCCGAATTGCGTGCAAAGTGTCTCCCTAAACCCCCGTTGCCCATTTACTCGAAGCAGAAGCACTGTTCAATAGTTTCACACCTGCCCAATGTAAAATGGCAGCGTCTATTGTATGGTGTATTGGCAGGACGGAGTGTGCAGCAGCAGCTGATATTGTGAAAAACCACTTGCTTTGATGAGCTGCAGCCAGGGATAAAGGGAGAGACAGAGAGAGCCTGAGAGGAGCATGAGGGAGGTACAAATCAAGTAAATTTGCTCATTCTCCACTGACCACCCCTTTACACTGGTGATCACTTAAGCAGTGCCCCCCTAACATTGGTGCCACTTATGCACTGAAATTGTAAGGGTGCACTTTCCTACTGACACCAATGTCAATGTCAATTCACTGACACCAGCATAAAGGTGGAACTTTCCCGATGACACCAATGTTTGGGGGCACTTTGTTACTGACCCCAGTGTAGAATGTCCCTTTTCCACTAACACCAATGTAATGGGGCACTTCGTCACAGACACCATTGTAAGATGGCCCTTCTCCACTGACATCAATGTCTGCATGCTGTGAGACTTTTGTGGCACAGTATTTAAAGCCTATGTTTGCTGCAGGGTGCATGGTGTGCTGCTTCATTGTTCCCCTTAAAGAGCCCAGGGGTGCCCCTCGAGTCTTTCCCAATTCAAGCAAAGCTCCTGGTCCCCACTTGGCTATGCAACCTAATTTGTCCAAACGTGAGATTGCACAATGACAACACGGACATGTATTTGAAACAAATGCAAGTGCAAGGCAAGGGGTGGAAGGAATTACACAGTCAAGACTCTTGGATCCCAGTACGGTAACCATTTTCTTATTTAAGTCTTCAGATTAAAAAGTTTAAGAGTCAATGCCATAAACTGAAACAAGTAGGTTAAAAGCAAATGATATGAAATATGTGAAATGCATAAAATCCCATTATATATAAATAATGTATTTCTACACACAAACACATACCCAACTTATGAGCTATCAAATAAGAACTGTGGAATAAAAAGCAGAATTGTACAAAAACAAAGGGGAACTGTTCGAAAACAGGTACACTGAAAAACCTTGTACAAAAGCATTATAGGGGAACTAATTAGTAGCAAAGCCACGTTAACTACACAAAACAAATTCAGTGCTTATATACTGTAAAAGGGAACCTGTGAGGACAACAATACAGCAGCTGCCATTGTTGACTTGTTTTTCAAGGTGCAGGCTCTAGGGTCTAGATTCCTGGATTCTCTGCTTCACTGATAAAAAAAACTGAAAAAAAAAAAACAGGAGCTCAAACTTTAACAGGCTGCAATGGCTGTATGTTTGTTCAAGGACGCTGACTCTCTAAGCAATGAAGGCCAGATTGGGAAGAGCGCAATGAAGCCTACACATTTCTAAAGTAGTAAGCAATGGTAGTTCCCATATTTCAATCCTCACGGTTTCTCTAGTTCTCAAACAATGGTGCATGTGCCCCAGGGGCTTCTTAAACCACTTTTTGAATGGGATGAAATACTGAATTCTTTTTTTTTTTTTTTTTACCACTTTATTTTTTTTCGTACAAATATTAGTTCTTAAGAGGAGCTGGAAGCTGCAACTGCAGCTCTCTTGGGTTTAGGAGTTGTACCTTCACGGAATCCACTCCTGAACCTGCAGTACACAACCTTCAGATGTCTCATGCGACTGGTTCCGGTGGTGTTGCGTCTCTTGGCCTTGGCACTCCAGTTGTACTTTCTCTTGCGCTTAGCTGGGTAGGTACACTTGCCACAGGTAGACTTCTGTAAATGGAAGGCTTTAGAGCCACAGCGACGGCACAGAGTGTGCGTCTTATTGCGGCGCTTTCCAAATGACGATGTTCCCTTCCTCATCTTCCCCAGCGGGAGACTGGTGAATTCTTAAACACTGTTAGCAGTGTCAATGCTTGGTACATTGTTTATATTTTAGCAGTCTGGGAAACGTAGGGGAGGTATGTTGTTACAGTGGCATTCAGTGCAAATGTGTGCAGGTGCAATGGCAATAAGTGGGGACATGCATAGACACAGTGGTGATCAGTGGAGGGGCATGCAGATGTTGTGACGGGCACTGACGTGCATTAGTGCTGTAGTGATTGGTGAAGTATGTGGGTGCAGCTGTGTTCGTGCTTATTTACCTGCTGGTCACTTCGCACTGGGTCTCTCAGAAATGATGTTGACTCATGCTCCAGAATTGCATGGCCTAAGCACTGTAACGGCAGAGGGTGCCATTGATGTAGAAGCTTACTGACCCATGTTCATGCCTCATACCTGCAGCTCTTGGCTGCTAAGAAAGTCTCCTGGCGCTCTGCTCCTGCTCAAACTGCCTGGGTTTAAGATTTAACGTGACCCTGTGAACTGTGGGAGCACTCTGTTATGTGTGTTAAAATGTTTTCCAAGGAGAGTCAAAAGAGAGAAGACCTCCCATGGAAAAAAAGACAGCTACTATGGCTGCAGTGGGAAATTATGGGAGAGTAATAATACAATTTAACTCATATTTTATTAGATATCAAAACAACAATTTAAAAAACTCACTCAGCAAATAAGAGCTATATTGAACTGGTCTTGCTGAATATCAAAAAATGGCAGACCGAAAATGCATCAAAGCATGTGGTGCACCAAACAAACAAATACACAGACAAAAAAAAAAAAAACAATAGACATACAAATAACAGAGACGGACTGGGCACCTTAATTACCACAGATGCATTAAGACCCTGCAATCAAACCGCCAATGATAGATATATAAATAATGCAATTAATTAATACAAAGGAAAACTATGCATGCGTGGCCCCCAGGGGTGAGGAGAATCTAAAGAAATAAAACTCATCCACCGAGGGAGGATCAAAAACAGGACGCTGTTAGATGTACCATGCGGGGTGTTCCCAGGTCTTGGCCACACTGCAGCGTTATAGTCAGAAAGGTAACAGCTCAGTATGCGTAAGCCGAGTTCTCCGGGCCGTAGTTACGTCGACGCGTTTCACAACGCCATGTCACGTAGCTTCAACTGAACATTCAGTTGAAGCTACATGACATGACGTTGTGAAACGTGTCGACGTCACTACGGCCCGGAGACGCCGTCAGAGTGATCCTCCAATCCAAATGGGAAGTTGAGAACCATGAACTGAGTACTCAGATTACACATACTGAGCCGTTACCGTTACCTTTCTGACTATACCGCTACAGTGTGGCCGAGACCTGGGAACACCCCGCATGGTACATCTAACAGCGTCCTGTTTTTGATCCTCCCTCGGTGGAGTTGCCCTATTAACTGGAAACACAAGAAATGCCGGCCAGTATACCTGCATAGCAAAAGGAGGCGGTAACATAGAAAACCATCATATAGGCTCTTGTCTTTTTATAGACTCTATTCCTATACACGAACTGCATGGCCCAGGGGCTGAATCAGATTCCGGGATAGCCATATGTGACTGATACAGGGCTAATGATGACAATGTTTAAATGATGGTAAAAGGAAACCAGTATTTGCACTATTTACTTAACCTTGATCAAGGACATATCACCTGGTAGCTGTCAGTAAGCACCTTACTATTAACCGCTCCATATATGAATCTAGTCTCCTATTGATGTCCGGACTTTATTTCAGCTACATACCGTAATTATTTCCAGTTATTGTTACTTTTGATGATATGTTACTCGCACGCGAATGCAACTATCAATGTTGCATTTATTCAGGACAACAAAAGAGGAATTAATTGCCAACTTGGAGACTATGTGTAATATCCGGAATTTAGTCAGACAGGCACTTTATTATATGGTAGTTTTATTTCTTTAGATTTTCCTCACCCCTGGGGGCCACGCATGCATAGTTTCCCTTTGTATTAATGATTTGCATTATTTATATTATTTATATTTCTATCATTGGCGGTTTGACCGCAGGGTCTCAATGCATCAGTGGTAATTAAGGCGCCCGGTCCGTCTCTGTTATTTGTGTGTCTAGTGTTTGCTTTTTGTCTGTGTATTTGTTTGCAGCACCACATGCTTTGATGCATTTTTGGTGTGCGATTTTTTGATATCCAGCAAGACCAGCTCAATATAGCTCTTATTTGCTGAGTGAGGTTTTTTAAATTGTTGTAGTTTTGATACCTAATAAAATAGGAGTTACATTTTATTATTACTCTCCCATTTTCCATGGGAGGTCTTCTCTCTTTTGACTCTCCTTGGAAAACATTTTGTGTATGCTGTTTCTTGGTTACAGTAGTAGCCTCATTTATTCAGAGGAGTGGCATTGGGTTGGTAATCATCACTACACGGGTGGCGTGTGGTGGAAGTTTGGTCGTTTCTTTGTTTTGCACCCATGTGTTAAAACCCAGCAGCCTTGCTTCTCCTAGTTGACGTAGGTATTCCTCACTGTGTGAAACACCTTCTCCTCCATCGCACACTGTGGCTCCTCTTCCAGGCTTGTACGTCACTACAGGACTACATAGGATTCATCATCAGCCAGCGCTTCGGCAAATTTAGAAATACTTACAAGGAATTTACGAAAAAAAAATTTATAAAACATAATCGGTTGTTTGGAGAAAATTTACACATAAAGACATGGGGCATTGCTAAAAAGCATCATGTCAAAGGGAACCATTAGGTGACCCTCACTTGGGATACTCGGTAATCATTTGATTTTATAAAGGGATACATACTTTAAAGTTGAACTCCAGGCAGAGATAAAGGACAGAAATGAATGCAGTTCTGTAATCATCACATTATTGAATGCAGGCAGTTTAAAGCTGGCCATAGATGGTACAAATTCAGCAGGGACCGGCTGAGATTCGAACCATGTATGGGTAGGCCGAATGTACCCAAGTTTCTCGATCGATCAGCTTGGGTACAACCAGCCTTTTGAATTTTACATGTGATTATTGCTAACGGCTATTATAGACGCTAGCAGTAACCACTGTGTTCTCCCACCGGGGGCGGCTTCCCCCGCAGAAGAACATAATGGCTTACCGGGAGGGATTCCCCCCATCAACACTGACTACATTAATGGGGAAATCAAGGTATTTTCTTTCTTGCGGAGGACAATACGGTATTTCTTAATTGTAAGTTGTGTTATCCATGTGGATATGCTGCATGGCAGAGCTGAGTAAATCTCAGAAATAAAAATGCTTAAGCATTGAAAACAGAATGCCGCACACTAAAAGTTATTGGATTACAACACAATTACAAAAATATCACAGGTAACAAGAAACTCTGGGAAAAAATATGCAGTGCTCACTCCAGTGGCAGGTACATATAAATAATACTGACAGATAACATATCTTGCCAAATCCACTAGAAGCATATATTACCTTGGCTAATGGGCAGATGGGCTCACATAACAAAGCACTGCCTAAGTCAAGCACCTAAGCAGAAACCTCAACAAGATGCACAAGATGAATCTAAGATTACCTTCCCCTCCTCCTCCGAGGTTTCAAGACATCAAACTCCTGGTAAGACAGCTAGGGTTTGTTCAGATGTACATTATTTATCACAGCAAGCCTCAAATAAACTTCTTTGGAAAGGAAAACTAACATTCCTCCTCCAGCAACAGAGTCAGCTTTAATTTTTTAAATGCAAAGAAAAAACGTGATTGCTGTGGAAAGTACCTTGATTTTTAGTCGTGAAAGCTTAAAAATGCTATACAGATGGAATAGTTAAAATATAACGAACAGAGCACAAACAAATACAAGTAGCATTATCTATTACTAAAGAAAGTTAGGATTTGAAAAGGGTTGTTGGTCTTAGGCCTCATGTACACTGCTGCTGGTAAACGGACGTTAAGGAGCAGTTGGGCGGTTTTTTTTTATTATATCTTTTCATGTGACAACACTGAAGAAATGACACTTTGCTACAATGTAAAGTAGTGAGCGTAAAGCTTGTATAACCATGTAGGCTTGTTGCCCCCGCAAAATAACTCAACACACTACATTAATGTCTAAACCGCTGGCAACAAACGTGAGTACACCCCTAAGTGAAAATGTCAAATTGGGCCCAAATATTTTGTGTGGCCACCATTATTTTCCAGCACTGCCTTAACCCTCTTAGGCATGGAGTTCACCAGAGCTTCACAGGTTGCCACTGGAGTCCTCTTTAACTCCTCCATGACGACATCACGGAGCTGGTGGATGTTAGAGACCTTGCGCTCCTCCACCTTCCGTTTAGGGAAGGCCCCACAGATGCTCATTAGGGTTTAAGCCTGTAGACATGCTTGGCCAGTCCATCACCTTTACCCTCAGCTTCTTTAGAAAGGCAGTGGTTGTCTTGGAGGTGTGTTTGGGGTCTTTATCTTGTTGGAATACTGCCCTGCGGCCCAGTTTCCGAAGGGAGGGGATCATGCTCTGCTTCAGTGCTTCATGTGACAGTACATGCTGGTATTCATGGTTCCCTCAATGAACTGTAGCTCCCCAATGCTGGCAGCACTCATGCAGCCCCAGACCATGACACTCCCACCACCACGCTTGACTGTAGGCAAGACACACTTGTCTTTGTACTCCTCACCTGGTTGCCGCCACAGACGCTCGAGACCATCTGACTCAAATAAGTTTATCTTGGTCTCATCAAACCACAAGACATGGTTCTAATAATTCATGTTCTTAGTTTGTTTGTCTTCAGCAAACTGTTTGCAGGCTTTCTTATGCACCATCTTTAGAAGAGGCTTCCTTCTGGGACGACAGCCATGCAGACCAATTTGATGCAGTGTGCGGCGTATGGTCTGAGCACTGACAGGCAGCATAAGTTGGTCTATTTCCCAAAAACAACCTCTGGATATGACGCTGAGCACGTGCATCCAACTTCTTTGGTCGACCATGGGGAGGCCTGTTCTACGTGGAACCTGTCCTGTTAAACCGCTGTATGGTCTTGGCCACAGGTGCTGCAGCTCATTTCTGGGGTCTTGCCAATCTTCTTATAGCCTAGGCCAGTGATGGCAAACCTTGGCACCCTAGATGTTTTGGAACTACATTTCTCATGATGCTCAACTACACTGCAGAATGTACAAACATCATGGGAAATGTAGTTCCAAAACATCTAGGGTGTCAAGGTTTGCCATCACTGGCCTAGGCCATCTTTATGTAGAGCAACAAATCTTTTTTTCAGATCCTCAGAGAGTTCTTTGCCATGAGGTGCCATGTTGAACTTCCAGTGAACAGTATGAGAGAGCGATAACACCAAATTTAACACACCTGCTCCCCATTCACACCCGAGACCTTGTAACACTAATTAGTCACATGACACCGGGGAGGGGAAAATGGCTAATTGGGCCCAATTTGGACATTGGGGGAATATCATCAAAAGAGTTTATGAAAAAAGTTGAAATTTACATATTACAATGCCAAAGGGATTTAGGGCTCCTAGGACAATCAAAGCTCTCAATGTGTGGGCACCAAACCTGGCCTGCTATTCAGTTATGAGGGCAGATAGGCATGTCATTATAACAAAAAGTTTAAGTAGAACTATAGTTACATAGTAGGCAAGATTGAATAAAGACAATAGTCCATCCAGTTCAACCTGTGTAGGTGCACGTGTGTGAGTGTCTATAATTATTTCCCATATTCCTGTATGTTGTATTCTTTAAGATGCACATCCAAGAGTCTTTGAAAATATCCATACTCCGTGCTGACACCACCAAATGTGGAAGAGAGTTCCACATCCTTATTGCCCTGACAGTAAAAACCCCCATGCGCAGTTTAAGGTTAATCTCATTGTGTGGCCCCGTGTCCTCTAATGATGTTGGCTCAAGCTTGTCTTGCATACACACGGTCCCACAAATGTTGTCGGAAATTCCGAAGTCAAGAACACACTCACGTACAACACGTACGACGAGCCGAGAAAAATTAAGTTCAATAGCCAGTGCGGCTTTTCTGCTCGATTCCCAGCATGCGTGGAATTTTGTGCATTGGAATTGTGTACACACAATCGGAATTTCCGACAACGGATTTTGTTGTCGGAAAATTTGAGAACCAGCTCTCAAATTTTTGTTGTCGGAAATTCCGACAACAAATGTCCGATGGAGCCTACACATGGTCGGAATGTCCAACAAGCTCACATCGAACATTTGTTGTCGGAAATTCTGACCATGTGTACGCGGCATTACACTGCTTGAGACTGAATATTTTTTTCCTATGCTGGCATCACCATTGAGATATTTGTAAATCGCAATCATGTCCCCTTTCAAGCGTCGCTTCTCCAGCGAGAATAAAGTAGTGCTTGCAGGCGTTCCTCGTAATTGAGGGCGTCCAGTTGCCTTATTAGTTTTGTTGCCCTTCTTTTGACTCTCTCCAGTCCCATCACATCCCTTATGAGGATTGGTGACCAGAAGTGGACAGAGTACTCCAGATGTGGTCTAACCAGAGTTTTATAAAGTGTCAGGATAATCGTTTTGTCCCTGGAGTATATCCTTTTTTTATGCATGCTAAAATTCTGCCGGCTTTGGTAGCTGCAGCTTGACATTGCATGCTTTTGCACAATCTGTCATTTACTAGGACTCCCAGGCCCTCTTTCCATCCTTGATTCCCCCAGTGGTTATCCCCTATAGAAAAAAACTTTTTTAAAGATAAGATAGCATAAGGGGTGTGTAACCCTCCCTTACGCTATCCTAAATAAAATAAAAAGTCAGTTTTTTTTTTTTTGCCATCTATGTCCCATTCGGGAGATTTACCTTCACTTTCTGTCCAACAACCTAAACGGGAAGTGAAAGGAAATCACCGCAAATTAAATCAAACAGAATGTGGAGTTCAGCAGCCCGACCCCTGCTTCTGCCAGCTCACTTCCAATGGCTTAATAGTATTAGTAATACTTTGCATCACAAAGTTCCAGTGTATAAAAGTAATTCATTTTTAATAATACAGAAGGCTAAAAACAGCCCTGCAGGAAAAGCAGACATGCTTCAGTCCAAAGGGGCCCAAGTCATAACAAATTAAGGGTTTTGTCAAGAGATACACAGTAATGATAACATAAAGTAGAAGTTCATATTGTGGTATAAACTGGGTAGAAACTGGGTAGAAATGTTGTCTAAGAACTTGATTGAAGGGTTTCAGTAGGGGATACTGTACTTCATATATTATGCCTTATGCAGCCTGTAAACTTTACAAAAACAAATAAATTATATAAAATGTCAGCTTTCTGTTTGTACAAACAGGTCTTCTCTGGCCACACCTCTGGCTTAGGTACAGGCACAGAGAAAAGCCAACAAACCTGTATGGTGAGTGGAAAATTCTAGTCCTATATAAAGTATATTTAAAAAATTTAGATAGCTGCAGGATGGGGGATTGGAAGTATGTAAAATTACACATATATTAAAGTTGGTCTTCAAGCGAATATTACATGGTCAGAAAATCGGCCAATCACATGGCAGCAACTCAATGCATTTAGGCGTAAACATGAAAGCATGGATCCATCCTGCCTTGTATCAAAGGTTCAGGCTGGTGGCGGTGGTGGTGGTGCAATGGTGTGGGGGATATTTTCTTGGCACACTTTGGGCCAATCTGAGTATTGTTGCTGACCATGTGTATCCCTTTATGACTACAGTGTACCCATCTTCTGATGGCTACTTCCAGCAGGATAATGCATCATGTCACAAAACTCAGCTCATCTCAAAATGGTTTCTTGAACATTCACTGTACTCCAATGGCCTCCACAATCACCAGATCTCAATCCAATAGAGCACCTTAAGATTCATATCATGGATGTGCAACCAACAAATCTGCAGCAACTGTGTTATTTCTTTGATGTCAATATGGACCAAAATCTCTGAGGAATGTTTCCAACACCTTGTTGAATCTACCATGAAGAATTAAGTCAATTCTGAAAGCAAACGGGGGGGGGAGGAATGGGTCCAACCCGGTACTAGCAAGGTGTACCTAATAAAGTGTCCGGTGAGTGAATATTATCTAGTAGGAGTTAGTGACGTTCAACTGGACTTGTTCTGCTGTAGTCGTTTTGTACCCTATCCAAGCTACTTAAATTCTGAGTGTCAGGAAAATACCCCAGCATTTTGATCCACACAGGCAGCGCCAACACCTTGAACCAATCACCATAGAAAGGCAGATATTATGTAAGAACAGAATGGGAGATGTGAAACTTGTGAAACCACACTGTTTTAGTTACATAATTCCATCCTTGGTGTCAGGAAGGCTTCACAGTCAGCAAAAACAAAGAACCATCAAAAAGAGGGGAGACTCAGAAAGCATGCAGTAATATAGTCATCCTGTATGTAGCTGAAACTCAAAAAGATGTTTAACAAACATTTCATCACTGTATCCTTCAAGCCCAGCAATACACCGAGACACAACTTGTACAAAACACCCAACCAGCCAAATACAAGGGTAGTTGGAATATACAGTGCAGTAGTGAGGAATGCACAGATCTGTACATTGGGGAGACAAAGCAACCTCTTAAAGGAATGACCCAACATAGGAGGGCGAACATATTCTACAGGTTAAGACTCAGCAGTTTTACGAAACATTAAAGCCCATCTCCAGGTGCCCACATTGCGTGGTTCAACTGCTCGTTTTTGTCCAGGGGAGAGAAAAAGGAGATTTACTTACCCGATCCTCCTAGCACAAGACCAGTCCTGCATCCCTGCACTCCAGCGGTCTTGAGATGTGGACTGTTCCCAATGTCATGAAGCCCAGAACAGGCTAAACAGAACAGGGACAGTCCACCGCTGGACCATGGAACTGAGGTTGATGTAAGTATAAGCTTCCTCCTCACCCCTAGTCCCTAGACAAAACAAGCAAGTCAGCACCTATACAGTGCGAGCACAGCCCCACTGCATGGGAATAGGTTTTCTTTGACTGGACAGCACCCTTTATAAAAAAAAAATAAGAGCCATCAAGCTCCCAATAAAAAGACGGCATAAAGAACACATAGTGTGTCACAGTGTCAAAGTCCTCGCCCCCCCCTCCCCTCAATCCCCACCCACCACAGTAGTACCCTCTGCCCCTTTCCAGTGATGCGGCTCAGTAAATTCATGCTTCATGGGATGCCGCATTTGTTTTTCATGCAGGGGATGCAGGGCTAACCTGAAATCCCAAAGGATCAGTTTGACCTCTTTTCTAGGTAAAGTTAAGATTTACACTTTCCCTCACATTAAATTGAAGAGGATGATTATTTAAGGGGTATTAAACCCTCATAAGTCAAAAGGATATGGTGCTGTACACCTCAGCATTTATCATGTTCAATGTTTTGATTGCTTTCTTTTCACTCCTCTTGAGCTTCTCGTTTCTATTCCTTTTAAAGGATCCACCTTTGTGTGCATGCTCCTGGCTGGTCAGCTGACTCCTCCCTCTACACTGCATGGGTTCACAGCAGCACCCCAAATCCTAGGACGGGAAGTCATCCCCACTCCCTGTGCTGTTCCTTCT
This sequence comes from Lithobates clamitans, assembly GCA_037952925.1. Classification (NCBI taxonomy): domain Eukaryota; kingdom Metazoa; phylum Chordata; class Amphibia; order Anura; family Ranidae; genus Lithobates; species Lithobates clamitans. The sequence continues at coordinate 2,745,633 of JBBGZY010000019.1, read as the reverse complement.
GAACAGTGCATGTGAAGTACACACAATGTGTACTCCCCTACCAAGAATTTGGGGATGTAGTTCTGTGCAACTTGGAGCTACAGCAGTAAACACCATAGCATGTGAGTCTTTTGGGCACTGAGGGTTAGTTTACACTTGCTTTAAAACATGGCATCGGACAGGCTTTCTTAAAGCTCTCTGAATGCCAGTCAAAGCTCCTGTCACTAAATAAAATTGTTAGCTTACAGTCCTGTTTACACCTTGCGTTTGCTTTGCTTCAAAAATTATACCCCATGTCATTTTAGTGGTACTTCAAAGCGTCTTCAAAGGGTACATGGAACTCTTTGACAAAGCTCGCTTGAAGCACCTGCAGCTTTTGAGAGGCTTTAATTCAGCTTTAGCTTCACTTTATTTTGGAGAAATTGCAGGTATGAGATATACACACACACACACACGCAGGGCATCTGTCAAGCTTCAACAAAGCTTCAAAAGAGCATCACGGAAGCATCACCGAAGCTTCATCAAAACACCATCGAAGCTTCATCGATGCACCATCGAAGCTTCAAAAACACATCATAAAAGCATGTTGAAGTGGTAGGCGCTTTAATGTGCGTTGAAGCCAAAGCAAGTGTAAATGAGCCCAAATAGAAGCCAAAACTGTTCTGGATAATACATCACTGCATCACTGAAATGCTGAGCATTTAGTGCTACTTTAGGCATAGAAACTACAAAAGACTATGGGGGTTATTTACAAAAGGCAAATCCACTTTGCACTACAAGTGCAAAGTGCACTTGAAATTGCACTGAAAGTGCACCTGAAAGTGCAGTCGCTGTAAATCTGAAGGGTAGATCTGAAATGAGGGGAAGCTCTGCTGATTTTATTATCCAATTATGTGCAAGCTAAAACGCTGTTTTTTATTTTCCTTGCATGTCCCCCTCGGATCTACAGCGATTGCACTTCCAAGTGCAGTTTGCACTTGTAGTGCAAAGTGGATTTGCCTTTAGTAAATAACCCCCATATCACTTATACAAACATTCTAGAACACCAGAAGTTGAATATACTGCTAATTATTAATTTGTAAAAGAGTTAATGATGTCAGTTGTAGGAACTTGCTCTGAGAGGAGCTAAGGCACATGTTCATAATCACAATTCTTCTTCAGTGGCTTCAGGAATACAAATCACCATAGGTCTTTCACCTTTCATTGTGTTCACAGCTCATACATTTTCCAAGAATCTGCATTAGAACTGGATTACAAACAATTTCCAGCCAGCTTCACATTAGATGATTTATTAAAAAGCATTAAAAGCTGTAATACATTTAGAATGTACTATTTTTTGGGTCTAAGGATAGACAAAAATATATTTGTTACAATTTACATATTACATGAAATAAACCTACTAGGTATAACTAAGTTCTATAAGAAAAACCCTTTAAACTGCTAACACCTTCTCGTTGCTTACAGTAACAGTCTCTGCCAAAACTTCATATACAATTATTAAACTCTGAGCGAAGCTCTGTGCCAAAGGCGTGCCAGCTCCTACAATTAGTAGATCTAAAATGCACCTCATAAAAGGTTAGCTGTATCCTAAACTGGTATATGAGTCCAACAAAAACCTGGCTTTTTACCGTTGAAATATGGTTAGGAGATAACCAACCGAAACAATCCTTCAACCACTGCAGTTATTAAAATGATAATGTCAAGCTTCTCCGTCAAATTCTGTACAATACAGAAATAACTGGGAAAATTAATCCGCTGGAGCAGCCATTCTCAACCAGGGTTCCTCCAGATGTTGATAGGGGTTCCTTAAACTATGGCTGATTGACCTTCCATTTGATGGTGCCTGCATAGTTTCGAAATCAACACCACATGGCATAGCCAGTTGCGTGACACCAATGAACTTTTTAACTGCCTGTAAGGGGGGGGGGGGTATTCTTCCTAATGACCCCAAAGAATTTTTTTAGGGGTTCCCCAAGACCTGAAATTTATTTCAAGGGTTCCTTTTAAGTAAAAAGGTTGAAAAATTCAAAATACTAACCACAACATACAAGGCCATCTACAACACTGGCCCTAACTACATCCCCAACCTCATCTGCAGATATCGTCCAAATCGTCCTCTCTGCTCCTCCCTAGTCTATGCTCGCCTGCAGGACTTCTCCACCTCTCCCATCCTCTGGAACACTCTGCCCCAGTATGTCCGGTCAGCTCCTACCCTGGCTGCCTTTAGGTGATCCTTGAAAACTTATTAAATGAAGCCTACCCCACCTCCACCAAAGAACTGTACCCAAGTCACCTCCATCAGATCATCACCTGCAGCTATTACCTTTTGTACAACCTCCCAATCACTTTAGATTGTAAGCTCCATGAGCAGGGCCCTCCCATTGCTTCTGTATTTTACTGAATTGTAATCGTACTGTCCGCCTTTACACTGTGAAGCACTGCGTAAACTGTTGCCACTATATAAAACCTGTATAATAATAATTGGAAGCGATGCGCTACCGAGTGTCATCTTTTTAGGGCCTTGTGGGTGATAGTCGAGACTGAGAAGAAGGTTGACCACAGCTATCTCTTAAGTAACAGAAGGAGCAGACAGGTCATTAACTGTTGCCTATCCTAACCAGTATGAAGATGGCCTTAACTGCTACATGCAAGGTAGATAAGGATGGCCTCAGCAGCAACAAGGGCAGAAGTGTTAATATACATTTGGGGCTGTCCATATAAAAGACTTGGGGCAAGCTCAATAATTTGTATCCTTAATTAGTGTGGAGATTTTTTTCTTGCTTACACGTTACATCACGGTCACATGACTTCATCAGGGGAATCCCTCATGAAGTCACGCGACAGTGATGTAACACATAGGGTGTGAGTGGAGGCCTACCGAAAGTGACGCGATTGTGGAATGAGCTCAGAGCTCGTTGATATACGCCGTTACTCGGCTTTTTAATGTGAGTGCACTGTATGATGTTATGATTTTAATAAATTTATTCTAAGTTACTACAATACGAGAGCGCTCTTCTTCCTTTATATATACCCCTTTGAGAGGACATTACAGGGAACCCCCTGGGAGAAAACAGAGACATAACATATGTGAGAGCAGATCATTGGAAACAACTATAGAGGACCCCAAGAGGTGACTACACGTCAGTAGACCGTCCAAGGAACCATAGGCTATGCTGATTTAATACTCACTTGAGGTGAGAGGCTAGAGAGCATGGAGGTGATGTGGGAGCAAGATTGTCACCTATATATTATGAATAATTACCACTAAGGGTGTAGAGATATCGTGCACTACCTAAAAAAAAGGACTTTTAATATAAGGACTTGTATCAACGGACATGTACCATTATATTGTTGTTTAGATTTGTGTGTTAGGTGTCCAGCCTTGAGACAAGTTATATATGCACTAGGATCACTTTATTACATGTTTTGGATCATTTTTTATATTGCATGTTTATACACCTATTTTTTATTGCTGCTGATTTAACACAGTGTGAAGAGTGTGGCGATCGCTGGATGATTAGGGGCATCACAGAGTGATTGCTTTTAGCCTTGAGGTTACACCCAGTAATGTCCAATTGGTTTATGCACTGAAGTCACTTTAAATTTATATTTATTTTGATGGTTATTTATTAGGAGTGATTAACTAGGTTTACCTATCACAAGAGTTCACGTCACATATTGGTTAGATTGAATTAACTGTCAGCACCTCACTACTCTCTAACAATTTATTTATGAATAGTCAAGGATAAGCTATTTAAGTGAGGGCGGCAGGCTTGCTATACATTTTTTACCCCACACACAGAGTGGTAGCGCGAGAGTAACACATAACAAATAGGCTTTATAGCTGACTGTAACTTTGTTTGAGAGCGTTTTACAAGACAAGCAATATTTTTTTATAAATTTTGACTTGATAAACAAGCGATGTCTTGATATATAAGTAGTGTCACAACTGAGTATAAAAGAGAAGAGAAGCGCCTTTAAATGTAGTAATATGGTTACATTTAATGAAGGTACAACATTTAGCAACTCACATGGTTGATGATTAAAACAGGTACATCTAAGTATGCAGGCATCCAGGGTAAAGTTGTCCACAATCCTCCGCACCGCCATCAACGTCATCCCTTTCATGCTGTGCTCCACGAGCGATTCAAGCCTCGGTTACAGATCGTTCTACTGCAGGGCAGTCTTCCCTGTCACGATTGCAGACTGACAGCGGTGAGAGCCAGCGGTGTGGATGATGGTCTTTGTGGACAGCTTTACCCCCAGATGCCTGCATACTTAGATGTGTCTGTTTTATCATCAACCATGTGAGTTGCTAAATGTTGTATCTTCATTAAATGTAACCATAATGCTACACTTAGGGCCCTTTCACGCTGGGGCGGCGTCGGCGGTAAAGCGCCGCTATTGTTAGCGGCGCTTTACCGTCGGTATTCGGCTGCTAGCAGGGCGGTTTTATCCCCGCTAGCAGCCGAGAAAGTCTTAAAAACCACCGCAAAGCGCCTCTGCAGAGACGCTTTGCCGGCCGTATAGCCGCGCTGTCCTATTGATTTCAATAGGCTGGAGACCAAGCAGCGGCACTTTCGGGTCGGTTTGCAGGCGCTATTAGCGCAATAGCGCCTGCAAACCGCCCCAGTGTGAAAGGGCCCTTAGAGGCACCTTGCTACTCTTTTATACTCTGGAGCTCCTGCTGGATTTTGCTTCTAATCCCCCTGTGGAGGCAGCCATTTGTGGATGGACATTTTATGGTTACACAACCTATAACATTGCTAAAATCTTTTTATATGGACTATAAACTGAAGAATTTATGAATAAATGGTTGTGGAACAAATCATTTGAGTTTCCATTATTTCTTATGGGGAAATTCTCTTTGATAAACAAGTGCTTTGGATAACAAGCATGGAACGAATTATGCTCGCAATCCAAGGTTTTACTGTATACATACTCTGTACATGGTCATGGAAAAAGAGAATTCACTATAGTAGCCAAAGTGCCATTCAGAGATTACCTTGCATTTTTTTCAATGAATGCAATATATTCTCTGATTGGATGGAAGGGAGAGACTGCAACGTTGCCTCTCCACCTCATTTATATTCATAAAGTTGCAATGGTCAACTAGTATTTTAAAGTGGTTGTAACCCTTACATATGCCCAGTGTTGCGACTAGCCTCAAGTGATACACAGAGATAAAACAAATCCTCCTACATAAGCGCTACCTGTCTATCTACAGTCTTCTCTTCTTTACATCCTCTCAAAGCCCAGACTTTAAAAAGCTTGCCTAAGCTGTCAGAAAACAGAGAGCAGAGAGCTGAAATGACACTGCAGAGCTCAGTGAGGACAGCGCTGAGAGCTGATTGGAGGGAAGGGACACCCCCTCTTCACACAGCACACAGGAACTGAGCTGCGGACATCAATCACAGGCTCTCTGCTGGAGATAGCCGTGTCACATTTTTCTCTTGGTGTCAGGAAAACTTGTCAGAAGTGACTCATGCAGATACAGTGCCTTAAAAATGTATTCATATCCCCTGAAATTGTCCACATTTTCTCATGTTACAACCAAAAACATAAATGTACTTTTGTGATTTTATGTGATAGACCAACACAAAGTGGCACATAATTGTGAAGTGGAAGGAAAATGATAAATTGGTTACAAGTAAATATGTAAAAAGTGTGGCGTGCATTCGTATTCAGCCCCCGAGTCAATACTTTGTAGAACCATCTTTCGCTGCAATTACAGCTGGAAATCTTTTTGGGTACCAGTTTTGCACATCTATAGAGTGGGCAAAAATGTCATTCTTCTTTGCAAAATAGCTCAAGCTCTTTCAGATTGAATGGAGAGCATCTGTGAACAGCAGTTTTCAAGTCTTGCCACAGATTCTCAATTGGATTTAGGTCTGGACTTTGACTGGGCCATTCTAAAACATGAATATGCTTTGATCTAAACCATTCCACTATAACTCTGGTTGTATGTTTAGGGTTATTGTCCTGCTGGAAGGTGAACCACCACCCCAGTCTCAAGTCTTTTGCAGACTAACAGGTTTTCTTCTCAGATTGCCCTGTATTTGGCTTCATCCATCTTCCCATCCACTCTGACCAGGTTCCCTGACCCTGCTGAAGAAAAGCATCCCCACAACATGATGCTGCCACAAACATGTTTCCTGGTGAGGATGGTGTGTTCAGGGTGATGTGCAGTGTTGGTTTTCTGCCACACATAGTGGCCAACATTTAGGCCAAAAAGTTCTATTTTGGTCTCATCTGACCAGAGCACTTTCTTCCACATGTTTTCTATGTCCCCCACATGGCTTCTCACAAACCGGAAATAAAAAAATTTAAAAAAAAGTCACAAGAAGTTCTAACAACGGCTTTCTTCTTTCCACTCCCCCATAAAGGCCAGATTTGTGTCGTGCACAACTAATAGTTGTCATGTAGACAGATTCTACCACCGGAGCTGTGGATCTCTGCAACTCCTCCAGAGTTACCACGGACCTCTTGGCTGCTTCTCTGATTACTGCTCTCCTTGCCCGGCCTGTCAGTTAGGTGGATGGTCATGTCTAGGTAGGTTTGCAGTTGTGCCACACTCCTTCCATTTTCGGATAATGGATTGAAAAGTGCTTCGTGAGATGTTCAAAGCTTGGGATATTTTTTTATAACCTAAGCCTGCTCTACACTTCTCCACAACTTAATACCTGACCTGTCTGGTGTGCTCCTTGGCCTTCATGATGTGGTTTGTTCACTAAGGTTCTCTAACAAACCTCCGAGAGCTTCACAGAACAGCTGTGTTTATACTGAGATTAAATTACACACAGGTGGACTCTATTTACTTATTAAGTAACTTCTGAAGGCAATTTGTTCCATTAAATTTTCATTAGGGGTAAAGGGGGCTGAATACAAACACACGCCACACTTTTCAGATATTTATTTGTAAAAAATTTTGAAAACGATTTATCATTTTCCTTCCACTTCGCAATTATGCAACACTTTGTGTTGGTTTATCACATAAAATCACAACAAATTACATTTACTTTTTGGTTGTAACATGACAAAATGTGGAAAATTTTAAGGGGAATGAATACTTTTTCAAGGCACTGTAACAGAGCAGCAGACAGAAATGACACTTAGAGCTCTGGATTGAGACAAGTACACACTATAGAGGGATATGCTTTGTTCATATTCCATGTCTTAGGTTTACAACCACTTCAACATGAGTTTAGAGTTCTTAGCAGACAATGTAGAAACGTCTTATTTATCTGTGCATTTTTCTTTATGCATGTCAGTTAAGAGTGGATGTTTATTTTCAAAAACAGATAAAAATATATTTGAGTCTATTAGGACCAATTCTCTCCAGTGTGTTGATCTGCGTTTTAGCGCAGCTGCAAAATGCAGATAAACAGAAGAGCATCTGAAAAACAATAAGTTCCAATGTGTGCTATTCACACCATAACACTTTGCACTGTCAATGAACGTCAGCACATGTTAAAACGCCACTAAAGTGGATAGAAATGTATATGCATTTTCCATACATTTTAGTGCAAGTCAGTGTAATTTGGCCTTAAAATTAGCAGGCTATGAAAAAGAAGGGATACTAAAGCACAGCCGTTACATTAACACCTACTCCTTAGATAATGCGTACAGCACCGGACTCTAAAAATACATCGTGTTTCTATAATTGCTTGCCAAAAAAAAAAAAAAAAAGACGGAACACTTTGTGCTAACCAAGCAATGGACAAAAACTACAAAATAATCACTGGAAAATTTACATAGAGATGAAAATGTGTGAAAGGAGTAAAATATTATATTCAAAAGCACTAAAAAAGAAATTAACTATATCTACCGTAATGACTAATGCCTTTGACCAGTGTATTAAAGGACAAAGTATGTCAACTGCAAACATTATTTGAAACACAAACTACTAATAAGCAATATACAAAATTTACACACATATTACAATATACTTAGGGGTCTATTTAAAAAACATTCATTAGACAAAATAACACAAGCATTAGTCTGGACTGCACAAATTTTACCCTTATGTTCTCTAATACTATGACTCAAGAGTCCATCATAGGGAAATTTTTGCAGCCTGGACAAACATTGCAAGCATTCCAATTTTTAAACCTCTGATGAAGAAGGTATATCCTTTGAAACGCATTGGCTAACTAGGACCCCAGAGAGGTTCCCCTGCTCCGTGGAGCCTGCCAAGACGTTGACTATTGGGCTATGGATGATTAGCACTTTGAGCCATTTTTATTTATGCGTTTGTGAGCATAATTTATGTTGCTTTTATGTTAATAAACGTTGTGTGCACTAGGCTGGTGCAATCTCTTTTGTTTGTTTTTCGTAGTGGCTACAGAACATCCCTAGTCCTAGAGGGCAGCAAGGCTTGGAGACTGTGAAGTGGAGACCACACTAATACTTGACCCAGGCTACACACTATACATAGGGGATTTATTTGCTCTTTTGTCTGAACCCAGAAGGCACCCTGGGGTGCTGGTCTAAGGATTACTTGCAATTATAATTAACCACCTTTTTTTACCATGTTTGCTCACTCCTGAAGGCACTCCTCTCCTTTTGCCTGTCCTCTTCTCCATACCACCACGTTTTTCATTTCCCTTAGCTCGTAAAAAACCCTTTATCTACCCATCCACCTTCCTTCACTTTAGTAGAATTACCCCCTCATCTTGACCCATAATTTACCTAAAAATTTGATATGCATTGGACTCATTCTGTGCCCTTGCGGTTCTACCACTCTAAGGGGAACAAGCCGTGGTATCCGATGTCTACTGAATTATAACAAGTACCATTTTCTGTAAATTCATCTGGCTACTGCTAAATTTTTCTGATTGCATTGGAATGTAACTCATTAAAGCGGAAATCCAGCCCCCTTGCGGCTTCACAGCCAGTTCCCTAAAGCGCGCTGCACTTTCTGAATGGTCCGTTGGCAGAAGGAGAGGGGGGGGTGTCAAATTTTCAAGTGACTTTGCTGTGGCTCAGTCACCCGGAAGTGGGAGTGGGTACCTGCCAAGAACAGGTACCTGCTCCCTCCCGAAAGGTGCCAAATGTGGCAGTGGAGGGGGGAGGATGCCGACAAGCGGAGCTTCCCCTTTTAGGTGGAGCTTCACTCTCTCAATCAACATTGACTATTTTTAATCCTTATGCTGCTAGCCTTAGTAAACAGATAGGAAAGTATATTAGATATGCTTGTTTTAAACCTTTTTTTACATTTCTTCAGTTACTTCCTGCTTTCCATGCCTAGGCAAATGATGTCATAGAGCCCAGGAGTCTTCAGGAGGGAAAGAGAGGAGGAGAGGAGAAGAGGTTCTCTCAGCTAACCACACGCATGAGCTAAGGTCAAATAAACTCCAGGAAGAAAATGCTACACGAATCATTTGCCCTTACTCAAGATGGCCACAGCCAGGAATGCCATGTTTTTCAAAGAGATTTCTTAGCAAAATAAAGCAAGGAGGCATGGATGGAAGGGGGAGTTTGTTTTGAATATTAAAAATGAATTAAGGGTCCCCCTTCTCCCAGTTGGCCTTACTGAATAGTTTACACAGGTCCATTAAAACTATGCTTTTTACTGGCTAGGAAGTTTCCTTTACTGTCCCAGTTGAACTGCAGGATACAACTGTTGTGGAGTCTTTAGACCAGTTTCCTGTTTTACTAAAACGTTGTAATGGAACCTTGATTACTACCCCATTAATGTACATTGACTTGTTTGTCGAGCTTTTATTAACGACTATTAATGGATATAGTGGATTGACATGTTGTATTCCTTGCTTTTTTGTATAATCTGCATTCCTTAAATAAAGAATTAAAAAAATGAATCAAAAAGCATTTTTGGTTTGTGGTGGTCAGATGCAGTGTATTTCCGCTTTAAGTTGAGGACTTTAGAAAGGTCTTGCCTAACAGACTAGATGTAAGCTGATAAGGGGGAGAGAGGTTAATGGTAATTCAAGCGTAGTCTGGGAAAATCTATTAGAAAATACTTTTTAGAATTTACCTGTAGCTCTTTTATAATTTCCAAGTGGACCACCCATCCCATAAAAGACATAAAACATAAGAAAAGACATAAAATATCTACCTTGGCTAAAGAATCGCATGGTATTGAGCCTTCTCCTAAATGGGAGCAAGAGAACAGACTGCCTTTTAACAGAGATCAAATAAGCAAATGCCTAGGCACTGTCAGGTGACTAACTATCATGAGATCTTAAGCTGGATACACATTATGCAATTTCTGTTGTTCAACTTCCTTTAGATTTATCTTCAACTATATAGTGCAAGGACCTGCTTGATTACATACAATTCGAAAATGTTTAGGTTTGACCTCATATTATATGGTTTTGGTTAATCTAAAGGAAAATTGTACAAGAAAATTGGATACAAATTGTATAGTGTGCAGCCAGCTTTAGAGTAGAAAGTTCTGCAGATAAGGATAATTTAGGAGCTTGATATATTTTTTTACAAATTTCACGTCATGGTCTGAGCAAGGTAGGAGGGTCTAGCATGACAACTGATCCACTTTAACTGAGAAACAAAGAAAACAGCTCTATAGAAGTCATGAAGATAGGCATGCAAACATCATATGGGATGCAGAAATAAGCCTAAAATTAAAAATGCAAAAAATGCATGATTCAAGCAACAAAAAAATATTTGAGATACCTTTCAAAATTCATATTTGCATGCTAAAGCCTGATTGTGTAAGAATAAACAATTTTATTTATCATAGTGTATTCTTCTTGCAGAAGTGAAGCTTTACATTTGCTTGTTCAGGACTCATTTCATTAATCTACATAGTTATTCTGGGGTTTTTCATAGAGAACAATGAACTATTCACAACAGTCCCAACCGAATTTACAATGTCTGTGCAACAGTTTTACTATCGCTGTTATAACAGCTGTATTTCCTCACTTGGATTGCTTTGCGCAAGATGTTGGTATTTAAAAATCAACAGTACTAAAAATAAGGAGACGCACTGGTACCATAAGAAACAGCTTACTTTCTCTAACTTAAATATTTAAAATTGGTAGACATTTATAGTAGGTAGCTGCACAATGAATCATGTAAAAGCTCTTTAATTGCACAGTACCTACCCGTGACCACTTTGCGTCTATAAAGATTCTAGAACATCAAACAAAAACATGTATCCAGGGTGCTTAAACCCCCCCCCATGAAGTATCTACGATTAAGTCTCCCAGTGTTCCCTTATGCTATTGTGGTGGGGAAGGTAGACTTGTTGAGGGTAAATTTGGTCAGTAATCCAATCTGGACAAAAAAATCTCCATTCCCCACATCTGTAGCACCTTGTGAGAAGATGAATATGGTGCAACACGAATGGTTATAGGAAAATGCTTTCAAATTCAGTGGGTGGGGAGTAATTTACACCAGAATTGTAAAATAAGGCATTGTCTCTAATGCTAGCCATACACCTGTCGAAAAATCGTTCAAATGAGTTTTGGAAAAACTAACACATGGTCATGAGAGCAAACGATTTTGCCATCATGTAATGACCGAAATTTGATCAATAAATCGTTCAACTGATATAACTTAATCAATTTTTTGTTCGTTTTGTCACATAAGCACAGTGCAAACTGTTCGGGCGAGAAACACATTAACCTTTCAATTTATCGTCCATTTAGCCGAAGTTCTCCAAACTTTTCCTTCGATTTTTCGGCTCAAAAACATCACAACCGATTTGTGCCCATTAACTAGACGATAAACGAACAAACTATCCAAATGACAGATTATTGAACAATTTTTCGTCTAGTGTTTGGCCACCATAAGGCCCATCATACAATCAGTTTGAGTCTCCAAGCCATGAGTGGCACCAGAAGCCTCTTTTCTGTGTTGTCAAAACTGCAAACCATTACCAGAATAATAAGCCACATATACAATTAATTAGATGCTAGATATAGCAACCAGCTTCACAAAAATGAATTCACTAAGACAAGGGTAGGTGTGGTGGAAAAAAACATTGCCTTTACTGATCACTTTTTAAAAGGAATTTAAAGTAAAATTTCCACCATAAGCTTAAGGTTTTTGTGGGTCTGGAAAGTGCGAGTACAGAATAGGACTTCTGACAGGATCTGCATTCGGGTTGGAAAGATTTCCCTTAAAGAGGAAACCCTGATGGCTTTTACTTCCTCTTTATTCCCCTGCAAGTAAAAGCATAATGTGGCACTTACCTGCAAACGAAGCCTGCGATGTCAGCATTCATCTTCACCCGTCTTGCTTCGGGGATGCAGACTCCAGCTCTGCGACTGGCTGGAGCCACGTGACGTCACTCCTGCGCATGCGCACGGGAGTCACCAGTCACGGCACACGCTGGGGAAGAAACGGCACAGAGGGCCATTTTTTCACTGAGCATGCGCCGATGACCTCATTGACGCACTACAAGGTAAAGATCTCCTAAACAGCGCACGTTTAGGAGATATTTTCAGTACATATACATAAGCCTTAATATAGGCTTACCTATATGTAAAAATGTCTCAGGGGGGTTTACAACCACTTTACCTTTCTGTTTCATATTTCATAGACATAAAAAGTGAGATGAAATCTCGTCAAAGTCAGGGAAAACTGCACCTATGACAGCTGTCTCATAAACAAGTTTCCCCTTTGGTAGGTGTCACTCCAACTGTTGCTGCTGTGACAACTGTAACATTTTAGATGGACACTGGCACTGTGTCAGTGATAGAAATGAAGCGAGGATTAATTTCCACAGCATGTACCCGATGACAAAAAACAACAGCCAGAGGTTCATCTTACCTTTTCACATTTGCTTCAAAACACCACTTTTCCACTTTTGCAGCCAAACACCTACTTTTTATTTGTGACATGTTCCAATTTACATTGCAGAAAATAAAAAAACATATATTTAAAAATTGCAGCTTACCTTTTCTACTTGTATTCAAATTCTACTTAATTTTTCCCTTCTATATAATGTTAAAGGAGGGGGCATGGGAGTTATCTTTACCATAATTAACTATCTGTGTTGTGCTGGCAAATCTCACTATCAGTTGTAAACTAGATGTACACACTACAGTTTCGGTTGGAGCTGCTGTACCAACTACGCGAGGTTAGGGTTAGTCCAATTATCTCCCCCACTGAGCTGTTCTGACAGGAGGACCCCCCCCCCCGGCTGGAACACGCCGATCAGCGCTCTCTGCCATTGGCTGAGCATGCAGATCGGGTGTTGGTCGGCTGGTGGTTTTCCAGCATGCACGTCTGACAGACCGACATAGAAACGTAGACGCGGGCCAAATTTTTGAACCGGCCGTTGTCTCCCGACATTCCGTGTGCACGAGGCTTAACAAAGATTTAAAGGCTATCTCTCAGAACGACAAAATGTCCCCTTGAAGTGGGGCTGCCCCTAAACTACAAGAATTAAATGACTTTTTATGTCTGGGGAATGTGAAAAGCACTTATCCTTACCTGATGCTCCACTTTCCTGGCAGCCGGCACTCTTATTTACTCCCCCATGCTCCAGCAGTAGACTGTCCCTTAAGCATTTATTCCTTGCAGTGTGGGGGCAGCCCCGCCTCAAAAAAGCATTTAAATTCAGCTTTATAAATCTCAATGCTTGGGTGGTACACTGGGGTTAATTTACTAAAACTGAAGAGTGCAAAAACAGGTGCAGCTTCCAGGTTTTTGTTTGTCAAAACTGAAGTTAGAAGTGGATTGGCTACCACGCACAACTACACCAGATTTTGCACTCTCCAGTTTTAGTAAATCAACCCCATTGTGTGTTATTGCACTTATTTAAAAAAAAAAAACACCTCTACATTTGTCCCTCCAATTGCACATTTCTAGCTATTCTAAACAATTTGAAGCCGTCTTTAGAGTTTGGTGTATAAACCTACTACAAAAAAAAAAAAAAAACTAGAAAAGTAAGATTTGTTTTAATTATTAGTAGGTATACTGGGTAAATGGTAAACACATACCCAACATACTGTATAGTAGGGGTTTTTAAAAACTTGACTGAGAAAGTGGAAAAAAAATGTAAGGCCCCTTTCACACATGCGGACCATTAATTTCATCAGTTCAGTCACGTTTTCAAAGAAAAAAACTGAAGTTTACCTTCAGTTTTTACTTGAGTTTTTTTACATCCACTACCAATGCAAAAAAGGATGCAAAAACACACCATTAGTTCATTTAAATCAGTTTTTGTTTTCTTTTAACGGAACAAAAATAAAGCTTCGATCCGTTTTAAAAAAAAACAGATGTTGACGGATTCTGATGTAAACTATTGTAAATGTATGATCATCCGTTTAAATCCGTTCTTCCATAGAGATGTATTGATATCTTATTTTCATCTTTCAATGGATGGATGAAAAACGGACTAAGGGTCCACATGTGTGAAAGGGGCCTTAAGCTCATTGTAGGATGTTAGCCTCTCCCCCCTGCAACTGATCGTTGGCTGGATCCAATTGTCTGTTAGCAGTCACCCCATTGGTGGAACATGCCCCTGTGAGGAACCGGATTTCCCCACTTGCTCCACCAAATAAAAAATAACAATAAAAAAGAAGAAAAAAATACAGGACAGTGGATGTTTTAAGCTATACATAATTTATCAATCATTTCTCTCTCTCTTTTCTTTCAAGACCAAAAAAAAAAAAAATTCTTATTTTTAAGACTGCAGCTAAAATCCATTCCACATTTAAAAACGAATTTGCAGTTTAATATACTCCAAAAATTCCAGTGGCGTTTAAAAAAGAACACTTATTATCCTTCAAAGGACTCTGGCACCATGCTCCACCACACTTCTTGGCATCACTGCAAATTACATCTGCTATATCCTGTACCAGCAACAATAAAGAGCCTAAAAATAAAACATCATCTAAAAGTAAACACAGTACAAGGTCACACGTGGCAAAAAGCAACAAACGCTAAGCCTGGCAGCGCAGAACATAGAAAGAAAACCGATGAACTGGATTTCAAATATAACTTCTTACCATGACTGTGAATAATTCCTGGGCTCAGCGTAGCTTGGACTAAGTCTTTGGTAGGAGAAAGGTATGCATCTTTACCCTGACGATGGCTCATCTTTGCCGGTGGGATCACTGGAGAATCATCACTGCTTGTGATGACAGCTGGAACAAAATAAACACATTACAAAGCTTAGTTCTCTTTTGCAGGAATAAGGGATGTATTTTTCTCAATGTCTAATTTACAAAAAACTGGACTGTATAGGAACATCTAAAATTATACCTACAAGGAATGCATTACATAATAAAATTTAAAATTATTTGCAATCTATCTTTATTTTTTTAAGAGAACCTTTCCTTCCTCCATAACAGTTGGCACCGAAATACCAATTGTCTGCTAGTATCTAAGACTAGGCAAAGGTGAAATCACTCCCTTTGTGATGTGACTGTGCTTAGGTCTATCAATTGGCTGCTACACGCAAGCACAGAAACATACGAGGTCACATGTTCTCCCAAATGTGAAAAAGTGGGAATTTTGCACAAGTGGAGGAGGAGAAATAAGAGCAGGAGATCACTGGAAAGGTGAAGGAGTATCAGGCATTTTCATAGACACCTAGCTTGTCCCTACTGGGGTAAGTGACAGCGAATCTTTAAAGACCTGCCGTAGGCCCCTTTCACACTGGGGCGGGAGGTGCGTCAGCGGTAAAGTGCCTCTCTTATTAGCGACGCTTTACCGTTGTTTTAGCGGCGGTATTCGGCCACTAGCGGGCGGTTTTACCCCCTGCTAGCGGCCGAGAAAGGGTTAAAAACCCCCGCAAAGCTTTCAATGGGCAGGAGCGGTGAAGGAGTGGTGTATACACCGCTCCAAAGATGCTGTTTGCAGGAGTTTTTTTTCCTGTCCTGCTAGCGCACCGCTCCAGTGTGAAAGCCCCCGGGCTTTCACACTGGAGACAAAGCAGCGGCTGTTTCGGGTCGGTTTGCAGGTGCTATTTTTAGCGCAATAGCGCCTGCAAACCGCCCCAGTGTGAAAGGGGTCTTAGAGTAGATGTTGGAAGATGCCTGTTATTACCTTTATAAGCAAGACAACGCACCAATGTGTAATTCCCAGAAACTGAATTTACTTTATTACTAGGGGTCCAACTTCAGTAAGCCCCTTCTCAACTGTCATTCCCATATCCAATGAGAGCGCCTTATCGACTACTCTCTTATTTCTTTCAGCCTAGGTTCACACTACTGCGATGCGATGTACTGCGAATTTGATCCGTTTTTTTGTCCTGTGTGAGGTGCAAATTTGCCTTGAGTTTTGAGGTGGACAGGTGCGAATTTACCGCAAATTTCAGGAGGCAGACAGTGAACAATTTTCAGAGATGTGAACTGTGTGCTGTGAGTTTACTGCAAGTTCAATCGAAGCCTATGAAGATAAAATTCCCACTGCACCATAGGAATTTGCATTGCACTCGCAGTCAACATGCACAGGACCCTTTTATTTCTTGCACCAAATTCGCAACGCATATATGTGAACCAAAGCCATGGAATACTATGCTTTTCACACGACCTGTGAATCTGTGTTTTCCTAAATGCATCAAACCCGCTGTGAATTTGCATTAGTGTGAACCCAGGCTTAGTCCATACCGCCTCTCTGAAAAGCTATTCACAGAGATATCGCTGCTTTCTGAACCCTGAAATCCTCTGACAGAAGAGCTGCATCTTCACACAGCAGTAGCTCTGCCCACACCTTCCCTCTGCTGTCCATTCACAGAAGACTGTATTTTGTAAGTGGGTTCACATAATGCACAGCACTCTGTGATTGGAAAAGAGGAACGGAGTTGTGGGCAGATCGACTGCATACAAACCTGTAATTGCAGCAGCAGAGACCAGATGGTCCAGCAGTGGAAGTGAAGTGAAGGCTGTACTTATGGGCGCTCAGTAAAATGAAAATTGGAATTTAGAGAGATAAGTTCACAAGATGCATGTACCTTCTTAAATCGAACCCATAGAATCTGGCTCATTTTAGAAAGTGGCTGAATTCCTGGAGCTCGGCTTTAAATTTATCAGCCCTGTAAAGCTAAGCATTATACTCACCAGAGCATCTGCCATGTCTGTTTGGAACTGGGTGGTCAAGGCAGGATCATCTGCCTATTTTTACTGCCCCCTTCTGCCTGTGTGAACAAGGCGTTGCTGACTAGAAGCACAGACACAGCAAAGAGGGATAATGCTAGATTCACACCTATTTGTTTGCTGTAGCTCACGTTTGCGCAGGCACAACAGCCCATTCATTTAAACGGGCTGCTGTACATGCGGTCACACATGAAACACAGAAAAAAAGTCCCTGCGCCTTTGTAAATACACAGCCACAGCGAAAACACCATGCGATTTCCCACACCTAGAAACGCCCTGTGCTTTCAGATGCGAGGGGGTGCCATTAAAAATAAATGGCAGGTCCGCCCATCTGCAAAAGAGTAGTGCGTGTTGGCTGCCATTTACACACTGTCCAGCACCCGCAACAGTGTGAACCCAGCCTAACAGCTGTCAAAGGCAACAAAGAAAAACTAGTTTAAAAGAAGCTTTTGGTGCCTGTAAATGCAACAGCAGGGAGGCATGTTGAGTTATAAGACCTTAGTAAGAAATAGCTAAAATAATTTTAATAAATGGACACTTACCAGTCCAAGGATCCTGTCCTCACCCAGGCTAGTTCTTCACTATCTTCTGGGTTCCCGGCACCCTAACTGTGGGCATCCGGCTGTGTGGCTTTTCGGCTTCACAGCCGGCTGCCCACTGCGCTTTGTGAATGGTCTCACGGTCTTCTGGAACCTGTGATGTGTCCCAGAGGATGACTGGAAGAGATGGGGGAAAAGGAACTTCCCCTCAGACTGCCTAGTCAAAAACCGAGTACCAGCTCCACCGCCTCCAAAATTTCATGTCAAGTTAGGCAGAGGATGGGAGGAAGGATGTCTTAAATCAGAATTTCCCCGCTTTGGGTGGAGTTTTGCTTTATGTTTAAAATACAAAAGTAAAGAAATCTAGAGTACTATTACACAGCCATGCAGAATATAAGAAATGCATTAGCCAAAGTCACGTGCTGAAATGCGTTTCCGGTGGGGGTATCAAAAAGCATGAAAATAATGGATGGATAAATACATTTGTTTGCCTAATGCACTCGTCCCAGATTTAAATAGAAAGCCATGCTGAGTTGCTGCGTTTCATTTGTTCAGGCCGATTAGAGGCAATTTTTACAACCCATTTGTGTACATCTATGTAATTATGGAAGTGCTTAAGCATATTTACAATTTGTATGGTGTTTTGGCCTTTAGGAGCAAAAGCTGCAGGTAGGCACAATTTCTATAATCCTACAACAGATCGCATGTATATATAAAGGAAATAAGCTGTGTCCTGGCACATTTGGAACAGGCCCTGAGACAGTTTAGAACACTATATCGGGACTAAAACTTTGGTTATAATTTGTTATTAAATAAGACATCTAAGAGACCTCAGTTTTATAGTGCCTTGAAAAAGTAGTCACACCCCTTGAAATTTTTGACATTTTGTCATGTCACAACCAAAAAATACATTTATTTTATTGGGACTTTATGCGATAGATCAACACAAGGTGGCACATAATTGTGAAAAGGAAGGAAAATGATTTTCAAAATTTTTTACAAATAAATATCTGAAAAGTGGGGCGTGCATTTGTATTCAGCCCCCCCCCCCCCCCCCCCCGAGTCAATTCTTTGTAGGACCACCTTTCGCTGCAATTACGGCTGCAATACTGTTTGGGTATGTCCCTACCAGCTTTGCACATCTAGAGAGAATGAAATGTTTGCCCATTCTTCTTTGAAAAATAGCTCAAGCTCTGTAAGATGGAGAGCGTCTGTGAACAGCAATTTTCAAGTCTCAATTGGATTTAGGTCTGGACTTTGACTGGGCCATTCTAACACATGAATATGCTTTGATCTAAACCATTTCATTGTAGCTCTGGCTGTATTTTGTATTAGAGTAGTTTTCCTGCTGGAAAGTGAAACTCCACCCCAGTCTCAAGTCTTTTGCAGACTCCAACAAGTTTTCTTCTAAGATTGCCCTGTATTTGGCTCCATCCATCTTCCCATCAACTCTGACCAGCTTCCCTGTCCCTGCCAAAGAAAAGCATCACCACAACATGATGCTGCCACCACCATGTTTCACAGTGGGGATGGTGTGTTCAGTGTTAGTTTTCTGCCACACATAGCATTTTGCTTTTTGGCCTTATCTGACCAGAGCCTCTTCCCTCACATGGCTTCTCGCAAACTGCAAACTGGACTTCTTATGGCTTTCTTTCAACAGTTTGCTTACTTCTTGCCACTCTTCCATAAAGGCCAGATTTTTAGCGTGCTTGACTAATAGCTGTCCTGTGGACAGATTCTTCCACCTGAGCTGTGGATCTCTGCAGCTCCTCCAGAGTTACCATGGGCCTCTTGGCTGCTTCTCTGATTATTTCTCTTCTTGCCTGGCCTGTCAGTTTAGATGGATGGCCATGTCTTGGTAGGTTTGCAGTTGTGCCATAATCTTTCCATTTTCAGATGATGAATTGAACAGTGCTCCGTGAGATGTTCAAAGCTTGGGATATTTGTTTTAAAACCTAACCCTGCTTTAAACTTCTCCACAACTTTATCCCTGACCTATACCTATCTGGTGTGTTCATTTGCCTTCATGAGGTTTGTTCACCAAGGTTCTCCAACAAACCTCTGAGGCCTTCACAGAACAGTTGTATTTATACTGAGATTAACCACGTGCCTACAGGGAACCTTCACTCCCTTCCTGCCCAGGCCAATTTTCAGCTTTCAGCGTTGTTGCACTTTGAATGACAATTGCCCGGTCATGCAACACTACCCAAATTAATTTTTTTATCATTTTCTTCACACAAATAGAGCTTTCTTTTGGTGGTATCACTGCAGGGTTTTTTATATCCTACTAAAAAAAAAATGAAAACTTTGAAAAAAAAAAATTCTTAGTTTCTGTCAGTAAATTTTGTAAAGAATTAATTTTTCTCCTTCTCTGATGGGCTCTGATGAGGCTTCATTGATAGACTGCACTGATGGGCACTGATGAGGTGGCACTACTGGTGGGCACCGATAGGTGGTACTGATGAGCAGCACTGATGGACACTGAAAGGCAGCAGTGACTGGCATCACTAATAGGCACCGATGGTGGCACGGGGGGGGCTTTACTGTAACCAGGGCACTGTTGATCTGTGCCCTGATTAAATGTCCGGGTGTTCCCTGCAAGGAGATGCCGCTGATTGGCTCTCCTCGCCACACACTCTGTCAGTGTGAGACGATGAGAGCCAATCACCAGCACTTCTGTGTTTACATGTGAATGGCTGTGATTAGACACAGCCGATCACATGGTTAAAGAGCTGCATGAGCGGTTCGTTACAGTGATCAGGGTCGCCCTATGACGTCACACCAGAGCGGCCGCTCTCATGCGCCCGCACCGTGTTACTAGGACACAGTGCACACGCATGAGAGTGGCCGCTCTGGGGCGACGTCATAGAACCTCCTCCCAGAATGAGAGACGCACCACTCTTCTGTCATTTGATGGTGGGCGGGCGGCAAGTGGTTAACTTACACACAGGTGGACTCTATTTACTAATTAGGTGACTCCTGAAGGCAATGGGTTCACTAGATTTTACTTAGGGGTATCAGAGCAAAGTATTAGTGTTTTGGAGCGAGCTTTTCTCTATACATGGAACTACCCAGTAGTGAGCGCAGGATGTGTCGGTGCTAGGATTCCATGCAGCATTTCGTCTTCGCAGATCCACCAGCAGGATTGCCAATTTGCTATCTGATGAGCCTTGTTTGAACTTTTGGTCATTGTTAGAAGTGAGCGGCCAATCTATACATTTTACAATCGATGTTGGATTGATGCTTTGTTTTCCTTCTATCAAGCTACTGTTCTATGAGACATCCATCTGAACATAAACTGATTCCTACCATTTGGTTTTACTTGGACTTTTTTTGCACTTTATTTTAGTTTAGTTTATTTTTGGGTTTTATGTTAATGGAACACTATATTGAATAAGTGCACCACTCCCCCCTTCTTTTGCATTTATCATTTTTCCTCCACTTCACAATTATGTGCCACTTTGTGTTGGTTGATCACATAAAATCTAAATAAAATACATAAATATTTTTGGTTGTAACATGACAAAATTTGGAAAATTTCAAGGGGTATGAATACTTTTTCAAGGCACTGTATATACCACAAAATTATTAATTAAAAGAGATGTAAAACCAAACTTTTTTTTTGGTTTTGGATAGAGTAGGGCAGGGGAAGGCAACCTCCGTACTGCAGCCATGGTAAAGCTACAAATCCCATCATGCTTCTGCCTTGCAATGCCTCATGGGACTTGTAGTTTCACAACAGCTGGGGTGCCAAGGTTGCCTACCCCTGATTATGTCGTCTGTCCCAGAGAAACAAAATAAGTAAAAGGAAATATTTCCAAACCAAGGGAAACATCCTCTGACAGTTTTCACCCAAACAGGTGTCCCCATATTTCTGCATTAGATACAATGGTCTTCAGGCCAAATCAGGGGTGAATCTCTGCAATAAAAACATTTAGCTTTGTTTCTATGTCCTATGCAGGAAAACATAGGAACTGGGGTGCAGAAAATGGCAGCAGGTGCTCTGGACTGACAAGTCAAAATGTAAAATATTTGGCTGTAGCAGAAGGCAGTTTGTTCCCCCCGAAGGGCCAGAGAGCAGTACACAATAATGAGTGTCTGCAGGCAACAGTGAAGCACGGTGGAGGTTCCTTGCAAGTTTGGGGCTGCATTTCTGCAAATGGAGTTGGAGATTTGGTCAGGATCAATGGTGTCCACAATTCTGAGAAATACAGGCAGATACTTATCTATCATGCCATACCATCAGGGAGGCGTGTAATTGGCCCCACAAACATACAGCCAATGTCATTAAGCACTATCTTCAGTGTAAAGAGCAAGGAATCCTGGAAGTGATGGTTTAGCTCCCACAGAGCCCTGATCTCAATATTAAGTCTGTCTGGGATTACATGAAGAGACAGAAGGATTTGAGGCAGCCTACATCCACAGAAGATCTGTGCTTAGTTTGCCCAGATGTTTGGAACAACCTACAGGGTTGAGTTCCTTCAAAAACTGTGTGCAAGTTTACCTAGAAGCATTGATGCTGGTTTGAAGGCAAAGGGTGGTCACACCAAATATAGTTTGGATTTGGATTTTTCTTCTGTTTATTATCAACAAATTGAAAAGTAAATGAACTATTAACACCTCTATTTCTGAAAGTATTCTTAAAGGAGGCGGTGCAGTCTGTAAAAAATAAATAAATAAATAAATAAATTATAAGTCTGCGGCTATAAATCCTCTAGCTGCTGACTTTTAATAAAAGGACATTTACCTGTCCAGGGGTACAGAGCGGTCCCCACCCATACTAGTTACAATTATCCTTTGGGTCCCCTAATTGCTGGGTTCCTAACAGACTGCTGCCCACTGTGCATATGTGAGCAGCGGCGCTTTCTGTATGGTCCCACAAGACTGTGGGGAGGGGGGGAGGGGGGGAGGGGGGAGGGGAACTCCCACTCTTATTCTTATAAGAGGAAGTGGGAGCAGGGGTTCCTGTTAAAACTAGGTACCCCCCCCCAAAGAAAAAACATCCCCTTTAAGAGGCGGGGTTAGCAGGCGCCCACCATGTACAGCCTGACTGTGCCCAAGGGGCGGCGATCGCGTCACAGAGCCTCAGGGCGGGGAAGTGCCTATGTAAACAAGGCATTTCCCTGTTCTGGCTTGTGTCATGACAGAGATCACTGCTCTCTGTCATCGGGAACAGTGATTGCTGTCATGTGACTAGTAGCCCACTCCCCCACAGTTAGAATCACTCCCTAGGACACACGTAACCCCTTCATCGTCCCCTAGTGGTCAACCCCTTCACTGCCAGTGTCATTTACACAGTAATCTGTGCATTTTTATAGCACTGATCGCCATAATGTCACAGTCCTGATAAAAAAAAAATCATCGCAGATCGCCATTACTACTAAAAAAAAAAAAAAAATTAATAATAAAAATGTCATAAAACTATCCCCTATTTTGTAGATGCTATAACTTTTGCGCAAACCATTCAATATACGCTTATTGCAATTTTTTTTTTACCAAAAATATGTACAAGAATACATATCGGCCTAAACATTGGGAAAAAATAGTTTTTTATATACCGTATTTATCGGCGTATAACATGCACTTTTTTCCCCTTAAAATCAGGGGAAAATTGTGGGTGCGTGTTAGACACCGATCCCCGCTAATTGTGATCTATCGGCGGCGATCGCCGCTGACATTCACAAAGCATGTAGTTTTAAATATGGCGCCGCGGAGTTCGGAGGGACTCACAATCACAGTGACTTGGCGGAGCCGAGACACACATAGTCGAGTGTTCTCGGCTCTTTCCGGTGCCGCTCACAGTCACGCCCAGTCCCGCCATTGGACCTGTGTTATGTCCATCATAGGGCGGGACTGGGCGGGACTGTGAGCGACGCCGGAAAGAGCCGAGTACACTCGACTATGTGTATCTCGGCGGCGTTCGTTCAGCTCCGCCGCGTCCCTCCGAATTCCGCAGTGCCATATTGAAAACTACATGCTATGTGATCGGCGGCGATCTGTCCAAGCATGGACACTGGGGGCAAGGCTGCACTGACCACTGGGGCAAGGCTGCACTGACCACTGGGGCAAAGCTGCACTGACCACTGGGGCAAGGCTGCACTGACCACTGGGGCAAGGCTGCACTGACCACTGGGGCAAGGCTGCACTGACCACTGGGGCAAAGCTGCACTGACCACTGGGGCAAAGCTGCACTGACCACTGGGGCAAAGCTGCACTGACCACTGGGGCAAAGCTGCACTGACCACTGGGGCAAAGCTGCACTGACCACTGGGGCAAGGCTGCACTGACCACTGGGGCAAGGCTGCACTGACCACTGGGGCAAAGCTGCACTGACAAGGCTGCACTGGAGCAAAGCTGCAATGACAAGACTGCACTGGGGCAAAGCTGCACTGACAAGGCTGCACTGACAAGGCTGCACTGACAAAGCTGCACTGACAAGGCTGCACTGGAGCAAAGCTGCACTGACAAGGCTGCACTGGGGCAAAGCTGCACTGACAAGACTGCACTGGACACTGGGGCAAGGCTGCACTGACACTGAAAAGGCTGCAATGACACTAACAAGGCTGCAGATGGACACGATAAGGCTGCATTGATGGGCATTTTAATGTAAGTTTTTTTTCCTTAAACTTCCCTCCTAAAAGTTTTTTTCCTTAAAATTCTCTCCTAAACTTGTGGTGCGTGTTTTACGCCAATAAATACAGTATATTTATTATAGCACAAAGTAAAAAATATTGCGTTTTTTTTTTTTAATTGCCGCTCTTTTTTTTGTTTATAGTGCAAAAGATAAAAACTGCAGAGGTGATCAAATACCACCAAAAGAAAGCTCTATTTGTGGGAAAAAAAGGACGTCAATTTTGTTTGGGTACAACGTCGCACGACCGCGCAATTGTCAGTTAAAGTGACGCAGTGCCTAATCGCAAAAAGTGCTCTGGTCAGGAAGGGGGTAAAATCTTCCAGGTCTGAAGTGGTTAAAGTGGAACTTCCCTTTTGGGTGGAGGTGTGTGTGTGTGTGTGTCATTAGGGTTTATTTTGACTCTGGTCATGAAGGGGTTAAGGTTTTGCCATTGTTTCTGTACAAGAAAACCCTTTGCACACCTGGTGCTCATAGCTGGTAATTAAACGGAGCCAAACCAGCAGACACAGACCTATTTTTAGTCTGGTGGAAGAGTTTTATCCCTGGAGCATTATCTTTGTAGCTCTTGTCACAAGGTATTATATTAAACAGGAGCTGTAAAATTGAAGTGTCATTAGGAGAATACATACGGTATTTGTTATGTCATGGGGCCAATGGCAATATGTATTTCTGTACACCATTGAGTGGTCACCTTAAAACTTTTTCTATACATGAATTTATTCCCACTGTGACATATGACATTCAGTTAGAGTGTGCACCAATATAGTAAAACAAAGCTCTAGCTAAATTCTAAGGCCTCGTGCACACAGGCCTTAAAAAAGTTACTTTTACAGGTGTGTGGCAGTTTTTTTCTATGCCTCTAAACATACCTCTATGTTAGCCTATGTGTCCATGCCCACATAGGTGTTTACAGGTGTATTTGTAGTTTTTAAATGTTGGCTATGATTTGTCAGGGTGGCTATAAATCAATGATTTAAAAATTAAGAAAATCTGATTTTTTTTATTTAAATCAAATTTTTTTTATTTTTATCAAATGTATTTTAATAAAATGCTTTTGGAGTAAAAATTGTCTAACGCTTTCTATTTAAGATACATTAATAATTTAGTTTATTGCGCATGGAATGCTGCTTAGTTATGTAGCATAAGGCTGTATATTCTGCAATATTTACATTTTTGGTAAACTCATTCAATGAATCCAAGCTCTGCAAGCTAAGATAACATGCACTGCATTGATGCATTCACGCAATTTTACAGTGACCATGAGATAAACCAAAGTTCAGGAATATTCCTTTATCCCATTGTTTTGCAAATCTATGAACACTACAAACTGTATGACTGAATCGGTTCTGATATCGCCGTTTTACTAATCTGACAGATTATTCTAAATAGGAAACCTTCATTTTGTTTGCAAATAATAACGAGTCTAACTACCAGCAAGAATAAGTCCTTACATTTAAAGAGCACCTGTCATTTCATATCCATTATGGCAGCACCTGTTAGCGGTCATCCACAAATGGGACTGTCTGTGAATCAACAGCGGGTCAGAGGAGGAGCTGCTGCGGGACAGAGATGACATTTGCACTTTGAAAAATATATGATTTAAATCAAGCTTTTTTACTAGCGATTTAAATCAGGATTTAATTAGACTTGATTTAAATCAAATCCACCTTGCTATCTGTCAAGTTAAATCGTTCAGGAGAAGTTTTAAAACGTCCTCATACACACTATTAGATTTTCTGCAGATTTTTGTCTTCACATTCACCAAAACCATGTAGTGCAAGGGCCGGCCTGATTGCATACAAATTGAAACTCTTAGGGCCCTTTCACACTGGAGCGGGGGCGGCGGTAAAGTGCCGCTATTGTAAGCGGCGCTTTACCGTCAGTATTTGCAGTTTTACCCCCCGCTAGCGGCCAAGAGTTAAAAACCGCCGCAAAAACACCTCTGCAGAGGCGCTTTGCCGCCGCTATAGCCGCGTTGTCCCATTGATTTCAATGGGCAGGAGCGGTGAAGGAGCGGTATACACTCTGCTCCTTCACCGCTCTAAAGATGCTGCTAGCAGGACTTTTTTTCCCATCCTGCTAGCGCACAGATCCAGTGTGCAAGCCCTCAGGGCTTTCACACTGGAGAGACAGCAGCGGCTGTTTCGGGTCGGTTTGCAGGCGCTATTATTAGCACAATAGCGCCTGCAAACCGCCCCAGTGTGAAAGGGCCCTTAAGGTTTGACCTCATATTATACGGTTTTAGTAAATCTGAAGACAAAAATTTGCAGAAAATCTAATAGTGTGTATGGGGTTGAAGACTATGTTTCCTTAGAATTGATAATTTACCCCTCTGACTTTTCAAGGACGACATTAGTGAGATCTCCCTGCTCTACTGCTGCCATGATTAACTAAAGTTATAGTGAATCTTATTTGCTCAGGTTTCTAAAAGTAAAACTGTTTCTTTTATTCTTGCACTGTGGTGTTCCAAAATGAACAGTAAAGGTGCTTTCACACTGAGGCGTTGGGGGCGTCAGCGGTAAAGCGTGGTTATTTTTAGCGGCGCTTTACTGTCGCTTTAGAGGCGCTATTCCCTTTTGACCCCTGCTAGCGGCCGAAAAACGGTTAAAAAGCGGAGGTGCTTTGCCGGCGGTTCAGCCGCGCTCTCCCATTGATTTCAATGGGCAGGAGCAGTGTATATCCTTGCCTCCTACTGCCATGTTCATCTAGGAAAGAACTATGTGTCCTGGTCCCACAGCCTCTTGGGATATCACCCATCCAAGGAGGCTGAAGGAGACAATACACATAGTGTCTGGAAGGTGGCACTAAATGACGTCACTGGGGGCCATGCTGCCTCAACAGTTTAGACACAGCTGCCTGAGGAGATCAAGATGACGGTGCAGTTCTGTAAATAGCAATGCTGGGCAGGAGGAAAGTAGTCAGGAAAGCAGGGGGTCAGGAAATTCTGCTTTAACCAAGCTCCGCAGCACAATGT
This sequence comes from Lithobates clamitans, assembly GCA_037952925.1. Taxonomy (NCBI): domain Eukaryota; kingdom Metazoa; phylum Chordata; class Amphibia; order Anura; family Ranidae; genus Lithobates; species Lithobates clamitans. The sequence goes on along the minus strand of JBBGZY010000019.1, from coordinate 2,718,471 downwards.
GACTGTGACCAAAGACTTAAAAGGTTTGTGAAGATTCTTTAATAAATATATGGCAATGTCTTAGTTCTATAAGCCCTGAAGCTCCCAGCACATCTCTTTAGAATAATAAACTATAGCCTGAGCTTGAGCCCCCCATACAAAGTTAGCCTTTTTGCAGGTCATCTATTATTAGCCCTAACCCAACCTTCTCCTTGACTAACTTACTATATACCCCAAATTTATTGTCCTGGGTCACCAGACTATCTATAAATGAGAAAAAGCCGATTGCCCTCAATGTCTTCCTGCCAATCCAACACTTGAAATGCTTAAATCTACCTTCACTTTCACTTGGGCTGACAAAATACTGGAACATCTTTGCAAACTAACCTCCAACTATTCTCACTTATACTCAGCCAATTACATCCCAACTATTTGTAGTTTAAAAACCCCATAATGTCTCTTGGATGGGGAAAATTATTTCCATCAAAATGAACATTCTTCTTACTCTCTTGTACCTATTCTGTACCCTCCGAATTCGCCCTCTGTACAGCATACCCTGTTTCCCCGAAAATAAGACCTAGCGTGATTGTCAGTGATGGCTGCAATATAAGCCCTACCCCCCAAATAAGCCCTACACTGTTTCCCCGAAAATAAGCCCTACCCTGAAAATAAGACCTACAAGGACTTTAACTAGGGCTTATTTGGGGGGTAGGGCTTATATTGCAGCCATCACTGACAATCATGCTAGGTCTTATTTTCGGGGAAACAGGGTAACAGGAGACTGAGAACCTCTAGGTGAACAAGGTATATACATAGACGCCAAGGAGGTCTAGGGGTTACAAAATTCCTGCACTATAAGCGGCTAAAAAGGCCCCTATTTGGGTTAATTCAAAGGCTAATCATTGCTCACCTGTTAACTTGAAAGACCTACTCTGGATTCCATTCAGTTTAAGACCAAATAGAATGAGCCCCCTGATGAGATATACACTAAAAATTTGGGATACTTTAAGCATTCTAGTAAGCGAATATCACAACGTCCCACCTTACTTCCTCTAACAGGCAACCCACTCTTCATATTAGGACTGAATCCCCAAGCGCCTTCGCATGGTCAACACAGAGCTACACGACTGTCCACTCCCTCTTCGAAAATGATTAGATTCTCGCATGGCTTTTCCCTCAGAATTTGTTAGGTACATACAACTCAGGAACTGGATATTGTCACTAATACAGGACAAAGACCTCTTCACTCCACAAACCTAGCCCTTTATGAACATATTGGTAATTATACACTCTTAACACCGAAACATATTTTTTTATAGTCTACTCCCACCTTAAAGCAGAACTACACTGCATCTGAGCACCACAAACCAAAAATACTGTTTACTTCATTATTAATATTAAAGCAAACTCATTCAACGATCAAGGTCTCCATGCTTTATTTTGCTTAGAAATCACTTTGAAAAACACCTAGCATTTCTGACCATGGCCACTTTGAGTAAGGGGAGAGGATTCATTTAACATTTACTTCCTGGAATCCATCTGCCCTTAGCTCGGACATGCTGACAGGAAGGTGTGTTTAGCTAAGAAAACCCCTCCTTAAGACCCTGGGATCTATGACATCATTTTCCTAGGCCTGGAAACCAGGAAGTAAATGGAGAAATTTAAAAAAATAAGTAAATTTAAAAGTATATATGATATACTTTCTTATTTACTAATACTAAAGGCATAAGGATTAAAAATAGTTAATGTTGATTGAACGTTCACCTGCAACGCACTCCTATGTTGCCAAGTGTGAGGACTTTGTCGGACGTTGTCAAGCAGATCCTCCTGCTCAGCGCGGAATTTGTTCGCTGATCCCGCTGAACAGGCGAATGACAGGTCCATGTATGCTCCGCTTATGCAGAGCGGATATGCAGTGGCGTCTCCAGCCTTCATATTTAGGGGGGGGGCACCTATAAAATGCAATCTCCTGGGGCACTTTACTACGATCCCACAACGGGCTCTTTCACATGTTCTGCAGTGAGCTCCCTTCCTACTGTATTGGGGCCCCCCAGGGTGACAGAAAACAAGAGCTATATGTCACCAGCATACCAAGAAAACATAAGGGTCCAAAGAAGTGGGAGAACTATCAGGGTTGCAAAGGTTGTCTTGCCACCGGGCCCTGGTGTTCTACCACTGTGGGGTTCCCCAGCCTCCTCTTGCTGTCCTGCCCCTGCTATTGACAGCGCTGGTCTGGCATCTCTTGGAATTTACAGGCTGGTTCTCCTGTCCTAAGGACAGGAGAAATCAGTCTTTTTTTTCAGTAACTGAGAGTCCTGGTGGAGTCCTTCCTGCAACTCGCTCTTCTCCCTGCCAATGAGGATGCAGGGGAAGGAGCAGATCGGGCGGTCATGGTTGTGTGAGCGCGCGCATTATGCAGTGTCAGCGAGCAGAGGGAAGGGGGAAGGAATCACCTGCAGGAGCTGACTGGGGATGCTCTCCCTCTCAATAGAGACGAATGCAAACAAAAAGACTTTTTTTTTTTTTTTACAACCTAGGGACGACATTGCGGATCTGGACACAGCCCGTTGTGCTCTATGGGGCAGTCGGATGCAAATGGACCGCCTTTCCATTTCCATCCAACTGTCATGCGATCTGCTAAATGGATGGACATGTCCATTTATATCCGCCTCCCCATAGAGAGCAATGGGTGATCCTATCGGGGTCACCTGAAAACCGGACAGGCGGAACCGATCGGACCGCTGGTGTGAAAGGGGCCTTAAAGGCTAAAAAGACAGAGGAAAACTACCAAGAAATCCAGCCTATTATTGCCACCTGTACTATCAACGTCACTACTCTTGAATCTGCATTCAAGGTCAAAAACCAGATGGTACTTGGTACCTTCCATACTCACTCACATATATCCTGAGCACCCAGGCTTTTGCTTTAGGGACTGTCAGACTGCTGAACATGAACTTCACACTTGGACTTGCCTGATGTGTAGTGTTGGGCGAGTGGTTTAAGCCAAGCAAAAGTTGGGAGAACACCCAAATTTGCGGGGTGCTCGGCGGGATGTTCACCCACCAAGCGCCCCATAATGCACTGCGTGCTTCACAGTGCATTCTAAGGCCCTAATTGGATGAAGCCTTGCACCAGACCGCTGGTCCGCTGCAAGGCTTTGCCAATTAGCTCTGTCAGAGCCCTGATTGGATAAAGTGATGATGACTTTCTCCAATCACGGCTCAGTCCCACCCCGCACTATAAAAGGTAATTTTCCACACAAAGCTTTTGCAATGTGTTGGAGTGGAGATAGATGGAGCAGGACTGAGTTTGCTACTAGCGAGTTAGTGTGTTCACTTATTGTGTAGTGCAGTGTTTAACACAGCTTTACGTAACATTTGACTCTGAGTGTAGTGTTAGTGTAGTGTGAGTATAGTGTAGTGTCAATATACTGCAATGTTTAACAGAGCACTACATACTATTAAGCTCTGTATACTGCTTTTCTTTTTTTTGTGGTTGCTAAATTTTTTACCTTTCTGTCAACATTAGTCCTTACTTTAACGCATCCATTCACACATTTCCCAGATTCTATTAAATTTTGGTAATAAGCCCCCTCAATCACGTCTGGGAGGCCAACAAGGAGAGGCAGCCGTTTCCATGCCACTAGGAGGGGGCCAGCAGCGTCTGAGTCCACAGGCAAAGGTGGATGTGGTCTGTCCTCAGGCAGGGCACATGGGTCTCTGTTTACTGATTTTGCCCATGCTATTCAGCCACAGCATGCAGAGGTGGTGGTAGACTGGCTTACTAAGCCACCAGAGTGGCTTATTTTGCCTCCTTATTCACAGCTACTCCTGTCATTGCACCAGCATCATGCGTGGAGGAGTCAGCTGAATTATTTGAACACAGCGTTAGCCACTTGCTTCTTGAGGATGCACAGACATAACTTGATTGTGATGTTAGTTCTGAGCTAGAGGAAGTGGGTAACATGAGCCTACTGAGAGGGGAGAACATTGATTAACAACAAATTGGCAGTCATGTTCCCCCAGGCTCAGCGTATTGCCAAGTAGGCTCTGTTGATGATGAGGATGGAGGGTATGAGGATGATGAAAAGGTCACTGATGCAACTTGGGTTCCGGATAGAGCAGAGGGGGAAAGTGAGGGGGAGAAACAACCCCAATTACGCAGGATGTCCTCCAGGAGGCAGCCACCCTATTTCATCAGATTGTGGAGCTTTTATCTCCCTGCCCATTTCCCACAGCTCAGCTGTCTGGGCCTTTTTGGGCACATGTGCAGCCGATCACACTGTTGCAATTTGCAATCTCTGTCGCAAGCAGATCAAGTGTGGCAAAAAACACCAGCCATTTGGGTACTACATGTTTGACCAGGCATTTAACCTCCCACCACTCAGCCTGTTGGCAAAGCACCTGAAAACCACACACAAGGGACATAATTCTTCTCCTCCTCACCTTTCATTTCTACCCCCGCTATATCTTATGACCTCTCAGCAGCCTCCACGGATAGAAATTATGGTGTAGAAAAGGATGTCACAGGTGCTTGCAAGAGGTCTGCCAGCAGCATGCCACCAGCTGTAGAGTATAGCAGGCAAATTTCTCTTTTTTTTTTTTTTTTTATAAAAATGTCAGTTTTGCTGCAGCAACACTGATGCACTTTACACAGATGCACCACTTTACAGGCAGACTAGGGGGAACCCCTAGGCACTGTATTTAAAGGAATTTTAAATTTTATTGTTTCACTTTAAACATAATTAAAATCACTGCTCCTTTAAAAATGATCTTTTTTGCATTGGTACATGTGTCCCCCAGGGCAGTAGCCAGGCCCCCATGCCCTTTTTATGGCCAATAACTTGCATATAAGCCTTTAAAATGGGGACTTTTTGATTTTTCAGTTGTTTTTTTTTTTTGAGTCCCATACACTTTAATGGGGTTTGTCGTTCAGGTCCTAACTTTTGCAATGTTTGAGAGTACTGGCGCAAACCGAAATGGGGGGGGGGGGGGGGCATTGTGTTCGGCCCATCTCTATGGATGTGAAGTCTTTCTGGACTAAGGTCCTCATATATTTAAATAAATTTGACACAGAGATCATCTAAGTCCTTTAGATAGCTCTATTACATTTCAAACGCCCAACCCTCACTAAATACAAATGACACATTTCTCAAGATATGGGACTCGGATTAAGAACGGCCACCCGGCACTCTCTGTGGAAAGTGTGACGGCTCTATGAGGAACTCATAAAGTAAGCTGGGAACCCCCTGCGCCATGCCTTCCCCTACCCATTCCTTCCTTCCACATCCACAAACCTTTTATCTCTTATATTTAATACTGCATGTCTCGACTAGAAGCCCACAAAATCTCCCACTTCCTACTTTGCTCTCTGACATACCTTGAATGAATTCCAGTCTGAAAATGGAAAACCTAATGACAACAAAACCAAATCTGTAACCCTATGTAGTACTCTTTTCTTTCCTCCCTCCCCCTTTCCACCCTTAAAACCTACGCCTCCCCCTCTGTTTACCTCCACTTCCCTTTTCAGTAACTGAACCTGGGAACACCGCGTCCAGCAATGTAATAACTGTTGTATTCCAAATGCACATAAATAACCACAATACACGGTTTTTACTATATTATCTTGTTTTCTGATTCTCAACATTTTGTAGAACTGATTGCAAAATCTTTGTAACTAAACAGATGCTAGAATTTTCTGCTAAAACTTTAAAAAAAAATTATTAAAATGAAAAAAAAAATAAAAATGATGGCAATGTAACGTGGGTATGGTCTCTGCTAAATAAGACAACCTCTTTGTGACGATCAAATTACATTTCGAGACACTAAAGGAAAACTGCAGATCATTTCTAAAGGGGATCTCATAACTGTACTGGTTCAAAAATCATTCACTGTCAGATGAGAGCAGGGACAGATGAGAAAAACTTGGAAAGTGTAAAGTTTCCAAGAATAATTAAAACAATGGAAGAAGGGAGACTATGGTTAAAACTAAAATCATAAAATATAACATCTCCTTGCTTTGCATCTTGATCTTGTTAAAGTATCTCAAAACATGTTTAATAGCATCTGCTGCCCTCTGCTGGAAAAATAAAACACTTTCAGATGTATAAGCAATCCCAAAAAAGTTATGACGCTGTGTAAAATCAACATAACAAATAGAATGCAATGATTTGCATCTCATAAACCCATATTTTATTAACAACAGAAAAAAGAAAAAATATCAAACATTAAGCCTGAGCAAATGTACCATAAAAAAAAATTAAAAAAGGAGATTTTTAAATTGATGTCATTAACACGTCTCAAAAAAGTTGAGACAGAGCCATGTTTAGAGCGGTGTAGAATTCCCACTTCTTTTAACAATCCAGTTGCTGGAGTTTTGGAAGAGGAATGTTGTCTGATATAGGATTCTAACGTCTTATTTTTGCTTCAAGATGTGCCAAATATTCTCAGGCTCCATGCACACTAGTTTACTTTTAAGCTTCTAGCAGCTTTAACCGTTTTTTTTTCTTTTTCTCCCCATAGAAGCAAATAGTGTCATTCTATGTGTCTATGCACACTATTTTAGGCTGGAAGTGTTTTTCAAGCTTTGGCTTCAAGGAGCAGAAAAAAAAAAAAGATTTTTTGCGAGGGATTTACCACCAGAAGAAAAAAAGCTGACAGCTCCTAGAAGCTAAGTCCATATACAAAGATTCAGGCTGGGTTCACACTGGTCCGACAAACGCTCCGACATTGGGAGCTCATGTCGCATGACGTGTGAAATGTAATGTTTCCCTATGGGAGCCGTCCTAACTGGTCCGACACAAGTCGTTCCGACTTTAGAAATGCTCCCTGTACTACTTTGGTCCGACTTTGATCCTACTTCAGCCTATTGACTATCATTGAAGTCGGATCAAAGTCGGATTGCCGTCTTGCATGATCCGACTTCGGCATGCGACTTGTGCTCAGATGTTCTTGAGGGGGAACTCCGCGCCAAATTTTAAATAAAAATCCGGCATGGGTTCCCCCTCCAAGAGCATACCAGGCCCTTGGGTCTGGTATGGACCTTGAGGGGAACCCCCTACGCCGAAAAAACGGCGTGGGGGGTCCCCCCCAATCCATACCAGACCCTTATCCGAGCACGCAGCCCGGCCGGACAGGAAGGGGGGTGGGGACGAGCGAGCGCCCCCCCCCCTCCTGAACCGTACCAGGCCGCATGCCCTCAACATGGGGGGTTGTTGCCTTGGGGGAGGGGGGCGCACTGCGGCCCCCCCACCCCAAAGCACCTTGTCCCCATGTTGATGAGGACAAGGGCCTCTTCCCGACAACCCTGGCCGTTGGTTGTCGGGGTCTGCGGGCGGGGGGCTTATCGGAATCCGGGAGCCCCCTTTAATATGGGGGCCCCCAGATCCCGGCCCCCCACCCTATGTGAATTGAGTATGGGGTACATGGTACCCCTACTCATTCACCTAGGGAAAAAGTGTCAATTTAAAAAAAAAACACTACACAGATTTTTTAAAGTATTTTATTAGACAGCTCCGGGGGTCTTCTTCCGACTTCGGGGGTCTCTCCGGGTCTTCTCCGCGCTCTCCGGGTCTTCTGCCGGGCTCCTCCTCTCTCTTCTGCCGCTCTTTTGCTAAAGAGGAGGAGCCCGGTCTGCTGCCTTCTTCTCTTCGGGGGTCTCTCCGGTTCTTCTCCGCGCTCTCCGGATCTTCTGCCGGGCTCCTCCTCTCTCTTCTGCTCTTTTGCCGCTCTTTTGCTAAAGAGGAGGAGCCCGGTCTTCAATCTTCTGCCTTCTGCCTTCTGCCCTCTTCTCTTCTCCTGATGTTGACACGACGCTCTCTCCGGCTAGAATGCTCTCTGTGCGCTCTGCTCTGACTTATATAGGCGGTGACCCCGCCCTCTTATGCCGTCACAGTCCCTGGGCATGCTGGGACTATGACGGCATACAGGGGGCGTGGTCATCGGGTGATGACCACGCCCCCTAAAACGTCACAGTCCCAGCATGCCCAGGGACTGTGACGGCATAAGAGGGCGGGGTCACCGCCTATATAAGTCAGAGCAGAGCGCACAGAGAGCATTCTAGCCGGAGAGAGCGTCGTGTCAACATCAGGAGAAGAGAAGAGGGCAGAAGGCAGAAGGCAGAAGATTGAAGACCGGGCTCCTCCTCTTTAGCAAAAGAGCGGCAAAAGAGCAGAAGAGAGAGGAGGAGCCCGGCAGAAGATCCGGAGAGCGCGGAGAAGAACCGGAGAGACCCCCGAAGAGAAGAAGGCAGCAGACCGGGCTCCTCCTCTTTAGCAAAAGAGCGGCAGAAGAGAGAGGAGGAGCCCGGCAGAAGACCCGGAGAGCGCGGAGAAGACCCGGAGAGACCCCCGAAGTCGGAAGAAGACCCCCGGAGCTGTCTAATAAAATACTTTAAAAAATCTGTGTAGTGTTTTTTTTTTTAAATTGACACTTTTTCCCTAGGTGAATGAGTAGGGGTACCATGTACCCCATACTCAATTCACATAGGGTGGGGGGCCGGGATCTGGGGGCCCCCATATTAAAGGGGGCTCCCGGATTCCGATAAGCCCCCTGCCCGCAGACCCCGACAACCAACGGCCAGGGTTGTCGGGAAGAGGCCCTTGTCCTCATCAACATGGGGACAAGGTGCTTTGGGGTGGGGGGGCCGCAGCGCGCCCCCCTCCCCCAAGGCAACAACCCCCCATGTTGAGGGCATGCGGCCTGGTACGGTTCAGGAGGGGGGGGGGCGCTCGCTCGTCCCCACCCCCATTCCTGTCCGGCCGGGCTGCGTGCTCGGATAAGGGTCTGGTATGGATTGGGGGGGACCCCCCACGCCGTTTTTTCGGCGTAGGGGGTTCCCCTCAAGGTCCATACTAGACCCAAGGGCCTGGTATGCTCTTGGAGGGGGAACCCATGCCGGATTTTTATTTAAAATTTGGCGCGGAGTTCCCCCTAAAGATTCATACCAAACACAGTGTCGGGCATTGGCGGGGATCCAAGTCGGATCCCCGTTCATTGAAAGTCGGACACATGCCGGCTTCATGTCGCAGGGCAAAGTCGGATCCAAAGTAGGACGGCTGTCGTGTCGCACCAGTGTGAACCCAGCCTCATAGTAAATTATGTAACATTGGTAACAATAGATATCTTAATATTTTGTGTATATATATATATATATATATATATATATATATATATATATATATATATATATATATATATATATATATATATATATATACACACACACACACACACACACACATATATATATATACACACACATACACACACACACATATATACATATATATATATATATACACATACATACACACACATATACATATATATATATACACACACACACACACACACATCTCAACATGATCCACAATTATAGTGATGAACATATTGATATAGAATACATTGTTTGGGTTAGAGGTAAACATAAATGATCTTAAAATTGATAAAGATAACATTTTTGATTAAATACATAGTCCTAGAAGAATCTCAAGCACATGATTGCAAGGTGTAGCATATAACGGCCGTTAAATTTTCTTGCTGCTCTGTCCCAACTATGAGATGTGTAGCTGCCATCAATTTCAAAATGACCTTAACTTTTTCTTAAAATGGTACATTTTCTCAGAACATTTGATAGGTTTTCTATTTTCTATTGTGAATAAAATATGGGTTCATGAGATTTGCAAATCATTGCATTCTGTTTTTATGTAGATTTTACACAGCATCCCAACTTTTATGGAGAAAGAAAAAAAGTGAAAATACTTTCTTTTGTTTAACCACTTGCCAACCAGCCGCCGCAGTTGTACTGTGGCAGAATGGCACTGCTGGGCGAAACAACGTTATGTAACGTTGCTTCGCCCTGTGGCCACTAGGGGGCGCGCGCTCCCTGCTCGCCCCCGGAGACAATGCGAGTGCCCGGGGATCGCGATCACGCCCGGGCTCCCGCGATCGCTCGGGGCACACGGAGAACCAGGATCTGTGTGTGTAAACACACATATTCCGGTTCTCTGAGGGGAGAAGTGACAGATTGTCTGTTCATACAGAGTATGAACAGCGATCTATCTCTTTCCCTACACAGTCCACTCTCCCCTTCAGTTAGAACACACACTAGGGAACACAATTAACCCCTTGATAGCCCCCTAGTGTTAACCCCTTTCCTGCCAGTGACATTTTTACAGTAATCAATGCATTTTTATAGCACTGATCGCTGTAAAAATGGCAATGGTCCCAAAAATGTGTCAAAATTGTCCGACATGTCCGCCATAATGTCACAGTCCCAATAAAAATCCCAGATCACCGCCATTACTAGTAAAAAAAAAAAAAATTAATAGTAAAAATGCCATAAAACTATCCCCTATTTTGTAGACGCTATAACTTTTGCGCAAACCAATCAATATAAGCTTATTGTGATTTCTTTTTTACCAAAAATATGTAGAAGAATATGTATTGGCCTAAACTGATGAAGAAATTTTATTTTTTTACGTTTTTCTTTTGGATGTGTATTAAAGCAGAAAGTAAAAACAATGTTTTTTTTTTTTTTTCAAAATTGTTGCTCTTTTTGTTTATAGTGCAAAAAATAAAAACCGCCAAAAGAAAGCTCTATTTATGTGGGGAAAAAAAAAGGACACAACGTCACACAACCGCGCAATTGTCAGCGACAAGCGACGCAGTGCCTTATCGCAAAAAATTACCTGGTCATTAAGGGGGTAAATCTTTCTGGGGCTGAAGTGGTTAATAAAAGGTCACTTAGTGACATTATAGTAAACGTCTGTTAATAAGAAATGGAAAAAAAAAAAAACAGTAAACCGTGAGACGTAAATCTGTCACAGAACTCTTACAAGCATCATCCCTGTGAAAAAACAAAAAAAAGAGAGCTTTACAAGCAGAGAAGCTATTTGTAGTAGTTGGGAAAGTAATGGAAACTATCAAACACATCAAATATCAGTGCCACAGAGCTTAAAGTGTTACTAAATCCATAACAGTAAAATCAGTCTGTATATGCAGTAAACCATGCTTGTTCTATTCACTGTGGAATCTAAAAGGGTTAATTCTGCGCATTGTGCAAAAAGGCTGTTTGAGCCTGTCATCTCTGGTCTTCCCCTTCTTCCACAGTCCCCAATCCACCTCCTGACAGAACAGAGCCTTGGAGGCACTCTGAACATGCTCAGTTTGGTGTCTATTGCTAGAGAGGTTTTTTTTTTTCTTTTTTTTCTTGGGAGTGCATGTGATCAGCACAGGGCCAATCAGCACTGTCCAGACAGAGGGTCAGAGGTCTTGCAGCCTCATAGGCCAGTCAGAGGAGAATGAAAACTCATTCTACAAGCTTTAACCAGTGCTCAGCCAGACACTGATAGAAGTCACAAGACTGCTATATACTGCTGATGATGAAAAGGTATTTAGCAGCTTATATTTGCTATAATAATTGCATTCCCATGTTCTGTGTACTGTGGAAGACCAGATATAGTGAATGCAGGGTCCTGGGTTTAGTAACACTTTAAAGCCAGATTTTGTTGCAGAATTATCTCAAAGATGGGACACAATTTCAGGGGCAACGCAGTCAACAATTTACTCCAAAATGGTAGGAGCCTTGTTTACCTCCACTTATCGCTGATATAGCAGGATTTCCTGAATAGAGCCAGATAATAAAATTGTCACAAATAAGAACCACCTAAATTTATCACACACACATTGGTATAACTATGTTGAAATGTTTATATAAAATTTAGTGCAAGGCTTCTGACTACATACAGTCTGAAATGTGTCGCAAATACCTTATTAAATCACCCCCCCGCTATAGCTTTAGTTAAACACAAAATTACTGTCTAGAATTAATCTTTTTTTATTAAGTGTTGCATGACAGCGTTGTGATTTTAAATAAGAACTGTAATGACAAAAAATGACTAAGAGGAACCTTTTATTCACTAAATCGTTTTACTAAATGTTAACTGTAGGCAGGAAAGACATCTATGTACATAATACATACAGAGTCCAAACATACTTATGTTAGCACTCTGCAAACATTATTACAGGGCTGACAAATTCCAAGCTCTAGTTTCAAGGAGGCTAACCTCTGCACTGACTGAAAATCAGTACAAAGCTAGGTAGTAATTATGGAACATTACAATTCAGCCATTTTACATCCTTCATTTTCAGTAACTAAATTATGATAGTACTATAAACTTGCAATACTTCTTGCATTTAATCTCTGACATACTGACATGTACTTACCTAAAGCAATGACTAATGCTGCAGCACACTATATGCTTTTTATAGAATGCTGGTACGTGTAACTGGGACATTTTAAATATATCTATTTGTCAGACAGAGGTTGCAGCAAAGGGCACTCGATGCAACAGAAATTCCTGCTCAAGAAACATAAGACCTGGCCCCACATGAAAAAAATCCTCCATTACCAAGGTTTTATGGTACAATAAATACCTCACTGAATTGATCGACTTGGAAGGGTTGGACCCATGGAAAAAAGCTAACATTTCTCATCTCTCTCAGTCATACTGTGCTGACATCCTCAAATCATTTCAACAACCTTGAAAATAGTTCTCCCTCTACAGATCCATTTTTTTTTTTTTTTTTTTTAGGCATCTTAAAATGGGGATCCACCCATTTTACAACTCTTCAGCATCCCTCACTAAAATGTGCACTGTAAACGAATTGGATATTTAAAAAAAAAAAATTCTCAGCACCTACAGTATATCTGCTGTATTCATTTTTCACTTCCTCCTCCCTGGCCGTGGCCCATTGCATCATTTCCTGTTTGCAATGCCTTCTGGGAAGGGGCGGCAACTTCCTCTGACACTGCCGTTGCTATGGAAACCTGACCTCAAACCTATCACACTGCTTGTGCTGCACTGAGCATGTGCGAGATCTGCAAGGATGAGATCCAGGTAGAAATACAGTCTGGCTTTAGATGCCCACACTTAATATCCTGCTGAAAGTATTAAAATATCAAACTACTGCTATAAACTAACAAAACAGACCTTAGTTTACAGACTAACTTTACTAGAATACATTAAGCTTGTGTATTATAGGGGTATTTTTATTTAAAAAGTATAATTTCGGCCGGAACACCACTTTAAGCTTCATTGTGCCCTGAATAGTCAACAAAAAAATCACATTACATAAAATGGAGAGGGCAACATTGGCCCGGTTCAACAGAAACCGGCCGACATTCGGCCTGTGTGTACTGCAGCCAGGCCGTCTTCTGTCGAAGGGGCATGACCGAAAAAGGTCTGCCAACTGGCTCCTGATCAGCGCTCTCAGCCAATAGCCGAGAGCGCTAACCGAAGTGTTCCCTGTCAGAACACAATAGCACAGGCAGGGGAGATAGCTGTACTAACATTGCATAGTTAGTACAGCGACTCCTCCTGAGCTGTCTGGTTTTTTTTCATTCAACCCTGCTGGCTGGAATAAAAAAAAAAAACTAGTAGTGTGCACCAGGCTTTACTGTAAACAGGGACTTATCTTTATACTCTGCACACCAGACCTCAAACCCGACTGTTCCTATTAGCCCTTTAACAGATGAGCAGTGGCTCAAAGCCCTGCAGCGAATATTTTAGATGTTAATATCCCCTTCCCTAAAGCCAAGTCCACATCATCAGAAAATCAGACCACTTTGAAGCAATCGTATGAAAAGCTGATCGTTCGTACACAGCTTTCGAGAGCCAATCACAACAGTTCATCCGAAATTATCCAAAGTGACAAAAATGTTTCTCATACGATACTAAATTGTACGATTTTCATTTAAATGGTAGTTTTTGTCCAAAAATACATTACAGTACATTACATCACTTCTGAAGTTGTATTCTGTAGTACAAGATTTTTCGTAACTTTAGTAACCTCTTCATTTTCGATATGGAGACTAGCATGGAAAAAAAAAAGCATAATCATTTGTCCGATAATCTCATTGTGTGCACAAGGCTTAAGGCTCACACAAATGTCCCTACTACATAGGGTGTATTAGGCTCCACTAAGGATGTATTACATTTCCCGTAGACACTCCCTGTTAAGTCCTAGGTGTACCTAAGGACATGAGGATCTTATTTACATGGTTTTGAGCAATACACGTGTATACCAAGAAGGGGGGGTCCTCTGTGTCCCGTGATGTACTTCAAAGAAAAGGATTTTACAGGTAAGCTGTTATAAAAATCCTATTTTCTTATCGTACATCACGGGACACAGAGCCATAGTAGTTACTCCGTGGGATGTCCCATAGCAATACCAACTAAAGGGAGGGAGACACAACAAAAATAGGGCACTAAGAGACTAGAGGACTCATACTGCATCCTGCCCAAAGGCGATATCCTCATGACCCTGTACATCTACTTGATAGAATCTGGTAAATGTATGGACTGAAGACCAAGTTGCGGCCTTGCAGATCTGAGCCATGGAGGCCTGGTGATGCACTGCCCAAGAAGCACTAGCAGCTCTGGTGGAGTGCGCTTTAAAGCCATTTAGAAATAGTAGGTTTCGACGCTGCCTGTCCTCTTTTAGGACCGTCTGGCAACACAAATAAAACATCTGTTTTACGAATCTGAGCGGTCACTTTTAAATACACCTTGACCGCTCTCACTACATCAAGAGAATGTAGTGACCTTTCTTCCGCAGAACGAGGTTCTGGAAAAAATGAAGGCAGAACAATATCCTGGTTTAAATGAAAACCTGACACTACCTTCGGTAGGAAATTAGGATGAGGCCCCAATACAACCTTATCCTTATGATTAATCAAATATGGCTTTTTTCAAGAAAGAGCAGCCAACTCTGATAATCTTCTTGCAGAAGATATGGCAACCAAGAAAATTATTTTCCTCGTCAAGAGGACCAAGGGAATATCTCGTATGGGCTCAAAATGCTGTTTTTGTAAAGCCGACAGGACTAAATTTAAGTCCCAAGGGTTCAGGGGTGACCAAACTGGAGGATTAATCCGCGTTACCCCCTGAATAAAGTTACGAACCAGAGAGTGTGAAGCAAGAGGTTGTTGAAAAAGCACCGATCAGGCCGACACCTGGCCTTTGATAGTACTCAAGAATCCCATTTGTAGGAATTCAAGGATCCTACCTATGACATATTTCCTGGGGTGCCAACCCCTGGATTCACACCAGGAGACATATGCCTTCCAGACTCTATAGTATATGACTCTGGAGGCCGGCTTGCTTACATTAACCAAAGTAGAAACTACTGAAGCTGACAGCCCACGGTCTTTTAGAATGTGGGTCTTAATAGCCAAACCGTTAAATTTAGCGTTTGTAAGGTAGGATGGAATACCGGACCTTGCGAAAGAAGGTCTGGCCACAGTGGTAGGGTCCAAGGGTCCCCTACCGCCATTTTTATGATCTCGGCAAACCAAGATCTCCTGGACCACGCTGGGGCCACAAGAATCAGCTCCTTCCCTTCTTGCTTGATCCTGCAAAGAAGGCGCGGAAGCAGCAGAACAGGAGGGAACGCATAGATCATTGAAAACTGATCCCACGGAAAAACCAAGGCAACTGTTCCGTATGCCATCGGATCCCTTGTCCTCGACACAAAGTTGTCAATCTTGATGATGAACCTGGACGCAAACAGATCCACGTCCGGAACTCCCCATCTTTGGCATATTGACAGAAAGATGTCGGGGTGAAGGGACCATTCTCCCGGGAACAATTGATGACGACTCAAGTAGTCTGCCTGCCAATTCTCTATACCTGGAATGAAAATTGCTGATAGGCAAGGAATGTTCTTTGAGATCTAAAATGGGTCTGACATCCCCGTTTGGTTTTGGAATCGTGAATAGGTTTGAATAAAACCCTAATCCTTGCTCTTCCAAGGGGACCACCGATATCACTCTTGGAGACAAGAGATGATCCAAAGCTAGAAAGAGAGACTTCTTTTTCACTGGATCTCTGGGAACGTTTGATCTGAGAAAACGAGGAGACGGGAACTCTCGGAACTCTAGCTTGTAACCTAGAGCTATTGAGGAAGCCACCCATCTGTCTTGACATTGTTCCTGCCAGACCCTTGAAAACTGTAGAAGCCTTCCCCCCACTCGAGCGAGCGGGGGCGCCCCTTTATAAGGAGGCTTTAGTATTTTGTTTTGTGGGTTTCCTCCCCCAGGTCCTCTTTTGACCCAGAGACTGACCCTGAGGTTTACCTCTTGAATCTGACGGTGGAGGCCGTCGTGACTGCCTGGAGGCTGATGCCCCTGGCTTAAACTTCTTGACTGGTAAAAAGGAACTTTTCCCATTAGAAATTCTTTGGATATACTTATCCAGATCGTCTCCAAATAACCGTTCACCATGAAAAGGGAAACTGGTCAAGAGCATTTTTTGCATGGCGCTTCGGCTGACCAATTTTTCAACCATAGGATTCTACGCACATGTACCAGCCCTAGCATGAGTCGGGAGGCCTGGAGAATAGAATCTTTCATAGCGTCTACTGTAAAACACAACGCTTCTGATATCCCGGCCAACTCCTGGGCCTGCTGATCAGGAATAACTGAGTACCTCTATAAACTGGTCCTTTAAGGACTGAGATACTCCAACCGCTGCCAGCGCAGGTTGAACGACTGAACCTGCAAGCAAAATATAGTTCTTAAAAAGGAATTCCAACCTCTTATCTGTTGGATCCTTTAGCATATGAGCATTGTCTACTGGACAAGTCAAGTTCTTGTTCACAGAGGATATAGCAGCATCAATTGCTGGAATTCCCCATTTCTTATAAAACTTCCTCCATAGGATAAAGTATTGAAAACTATTTCGGAGAAAAAAAAACTCTTTATTTGGGTGATCCCACTCAGAATACATTAGCTTTCTTAGCCATGAACAGATTGGGGAGGCTTTAGTTAACCCAAACCAGAGGTGGGCTCATCGACTGACTGCGTTACTGGCAGTAGGAATGTGGAGAGGACCATTTCAGTGAGAGACTGTACCAACAATCTTTCCTGTGAACCTGGTACTTCCGTATTAGGTTCTTCGGAGGAGACATCAGCCTCTTCCTGGTCCTTTGAGAGAAAATCGTCATCGATCGCTCCTTGTTCCTCAGCAAGAGGGTCCTGAGCAATGGATAGGGACCTGCTACCTTTAGTCCCACTAAAAAACTTTTAGGTGCGTAATGCTTCCTTGAGTGCAGCCCTCCACAGATAGGAAAATCCTCAGTAAACTACACACACACACACACACACTTCTATGAGCTTGTTTGGCTGGGCTTCTCCTATGGGTCACAGAAGTGCATTTCGTTTTGCACTCCTGTGATCCGTTTTCAGCAGAGAGCGGTCTGCAATCCGCTCTCTGCTGACGTCACGCAGATCAGTCCAGGCATCGGGTCATCACGACAATAAAGTCTGGATCCGCCATGTGCCTGGACCGACACCCAACTCAGCCTCTCAGCGAGCTGCTGGGAGCCTGAGACGGTTACTATGGGCAACGTAGACACATACATTAAGACACTTCAATAAATATAGCTTTTCATACTCCCATACTAAATACAGTGGCATGATATATAGGATTTATGTAAATTAGTTATGGCAATTAACACTTCTGCTTGTTTTTTTCTTTTGAGTGTAAAACAGCTTGTCAAAAACTGGGGGACTTTGCTCTCCTCAAATAAAAATCTTCTTAATGAAAAAAAAAATAGATCTTTCAAGGTGCCAATAAAACGTTTGAAAATATACTCACAACTTGGCTAACATTGCAAACGGCTATTACTACTTGTAAATACGAACATGACCATAAAACACTATTTTCAGCAGCCATTATTTCTCTAGTGTTCTAATGCTGAACTCATGCCTATTTAATAATGTTTAATAATAAACCCATTTTCCTGCTAAAAACAGGTTTACATTGCTGTGACTTCACGTGGTTTTCACGCAACTTTGAAGCTGGCATCCCAGAAGTCAATGCAAGTTGTGCCAAAGTCGGACCAAAAGTAGTGCAGAAACCTTTTTCTAAGATAGATTGACTCAAGATGCTCCTATTAGAATAGCTCCATTGCACTAAATGAGGACTTCTCATGCCACATGTGCTCTCAAAGTCGGAGCGCATGTCGCATCAGTGTGAACTGGGGATTTCAGCGGACCTTCAGTCATTTATTCAACTTTCCATCTATTAAATCTTCTGCCCTTGTTGTTGTAACTTTGGATAGTAAAATTTTTTTTTCTGCCAGTAAATACCTTATACAGCCAACTTCCTGTTTCTTGTCTGGTAAGGCTTACGACATGCACAGCTCTCTCTCTCTCTCTCTGTCTAGTGAGAGTTTGCCAGGAAGTGAGGGGGGGGGGGGGGGGGGGAGTCATAAAAGGGCCAATGAGAGCTGCAGAGCTGGAGGTGTGCCTCTGTGCGTCTATCCAGGAAGTGAACAGGCAGCAGCTTCAGCTGCCCACAGTTAAAATGGCTGCAGCCTGACTCAGCGGAAGGAGATTTCTGCAGCATATTTGGCAAGTACAGAATCACAGTGTATATAAAATAATATGCAAAGTGGTTGGAGGGAAGCTCCAGAGTGGCAAAGATGTTTGTATTACAAATTATGTTAGCAGACTGCAGTTCCTTTTTATAGATAAGTTCATCTTTATAAAAATAAATAAATAAATAAAAACGCACATCTTTTTGCAGGTAAAAAAAGGTTTGGTTATTTTTTTTATTGGGAGACTGGAAAGCATTGCACCCACGATCAGCTGATCATGAGTGCAATGCAGGGCTTTTGCAGACTCTGCGTGTAAGCTGTCGGGTCGTGCATCGTACGGACAGGCGGTTAAACACGAACTTGAAGCATCAATGAACTACCTACAGCACTTTATTGAGAACTACAAGCCACAAAGGCTGTCAGACGCTTCCCTGATGACGTTCACAAACGAAACGTACGTCGGAGCGGTACATGGTCACATGTCCAGAATCGTCCCACCTACTTCCGGATTAGCTGGTTAGCTAGACGCACGGAGTGGAACGCACGCCGCATGTGCGATGTGATGCGAAGGGTTCCTGACTCTACTCACCCTGACATGCGAGCAGTCCCAGTGCCGGGTAGGCACCGTCCAATGTAAGAGGCCATTTGGCTATTTTATTGTTCTCTAATTTTATATATTAAACGGTTTTACGCTATGAAGATTCCCTTTTGTTTCTCATATTTCCTATCCTGAATGAATGGGACGGGAGGGTTCAATGCCTAAAGTACCATCCAGCCTTCCAGCCATGTGAACAGGCACAATCCTGTACAAGCACTAATGACTTTCTTTTTAGTTAAAGAAGTCATTGGTATCTGGTAAGCAGATATCTATTACCTTCAGGTGTTCTTTCCTCTTGGGTGACGGAACCTTTATATCAACGCATAAATTGTTGCATTTGTGATATCAACGCATAAATTGTTGCATTTGTGAGGATCCATGTGTCTGCTGTGATGTTGGTTTCAACTGTTTTGCTCTGATCTCTTCAATGGATTGGGACTATTAGACATCACGATTTATTCATTTCACTTGCACTACGAATTTTGTTCAATTTTTTTTCCACTGGATTCTTTATTTATTATTTTTTTCATTGTATTTTATAATTTTTTTGTAGTATAAATTAAGTGTTTGTGTTATCACTAGTTTAGCACAATCAGCACCATTCAGTTCACTGAGATTGATTTGGTTAGTGAGTGCACCTAATGGCAGAAGCATATGTTTGTTAGGTCTCTAGCGCCCCCTATTATACACTATTACTTATTTGATTGTTCCATTCAAATTAAGGGGAGCAGCTTGTATTTGTGGTTTTTTGAGTGTGTGGTTTTACACTTACCAATTCACTCATTTTATATTTTGTAAATTTTTTTATTTTTATTTTACCAAAGGCGCGAAAGTATTGTCTATTTATCACAAAGGCTGTCAGACCTTGTAGTTTTCAATTCACAGAACACTGTGAATAAATGACGCGGACAGAGCCCCGCACGGCAACGTTCTTTTTAGAGTGTGACAGAGCTGGGGGAGATGATCCCCTGCTGCCTGTAACAGGCAACAGGGGGTGGATTTCTAACATGTTACACCCTGAATATGGGTGTAAGAAGTAGTATGCTTTTTTCTTTGTCGCAGAATCATACTTAGCTAGGTGGATGCATCATCAGTCCGATGCTGCATCTGGCCCCTGCTGACTCCAACACAGAGAACAAAGTGATCAAACACCACAGATCGCCTAGTTCTCAGGGCTCCCCGAGCAGAGAGCTGGTGACTGTCAACATGTTATACTTACCTGCTCTGTGCAGTGAATTTGCACAGAGGAGCCTGGATCCTCCTCTTCCCGGGTCCCTCTTCTATGCTCCTGGCCCCTCCCTCCTGTTGAGTGCCCCCACAGCAAGCAGCTTGCTATGGGGAGCACCTGAGCTGAGTCGCAGCTGCATGTGTTTATTCAGACACAGAGCTGCGGCCCGGCCCCGCCCCCTCTCTATCCTGATTGGCTGATGGACTTTGATTGACAGCAACGGGAGCCAACGGCGCCGCAGCTTGCTATGGGGAGCACCTGAGCTGAGTCGCAGCTGCATGTGTTTATTCAGACACAGAGCTGCGGCCCGGCCCCGCCCCCTCTCTATCCTGATTGGCTGATGGACTTTGATTGACAGCAACGGGAGCCAACGGCGCCGCTTTGTCTCAGCTGATCAGGAGAGACGGCTGAGAAAATCGTGGACATCACTGGACAGAGATGGTTGTATTAGGGGGGCATAGAATGCATTAAGATAAAAAAACCTTTTGACTTTACAATGCCTTCAAGACAAAGCACTCTGTACAAAACATTGTGCCTGAAAAAAATAATATCCATGTTTAGCATGGCAACCATCATTTCTCTTAATTTGATGGTAGAAATTGAGAAAAATGGATGACATTGGTTACTATGGGCAAGGTTGATACCACAATTAAGACACTTCAATAAAATACAGCTTTTCATACTCACACACCAACAAAATCAAGCCACTAGAATTTTCTCTTTCAAGTGGGGCTTGTAGTGAACACTGGCTAGCCTGGCATTGCCCCCACCTTCTCTGCTTTCAACTACAAGAAGTCATACTGAGAGATTGCAGGATGTAAACTGTCCACACCATGCACCACTAAGCAGCAGTTCTAACAAAAGAAAGTGTCAGGAATGTTTCTGTTCATAGTATGTACATTAATCTGACAAGCACGGAAAGTAGGTTAAAGTAGCTTAGAAGGTCAAATACAGATCAGAAGGCGGTCAACTACAGGTAAAATGCACAGATCAATGAATTCCAAATGATCTCAGAAGCATCTTAAACTGATGAGAATTGAAAGCTGAATGCACCTGAAAGCACTCTGCATTTGTCCGTCAACATGGGTGATTACCTGCATACACCGGATTTCAGCAGTCTGGGCTGCTATGATATATATAGAGGTCCCTAACCTAAGGTAAGCACTTGGTGTGTAGCTACATGCAAATAACAATGGCAGCTTGTCAGCTTGTCATTGCTTTGTACAGGTGCAGTGGCCACCGCTACTCCCATATACCTCTAATTACACTGCAAGAGTGTGCTGATTGTTGCCACTGGACTCAAAGTATGCAGATAAGTGCCCACATGAAAGAGGAACTAAATTAGAACTATGGCCTATGTTGCAGCATTTTAACCACTTCCACCTAGCCTATTGTGAAATGGCGGCTGGGCAGGATATTCATCGTTCCGCTGGACGTCATATGACATTCTCCCATAACAGGCTGCGCTGCAGCGCCATTTGTCACCAACTGTGTCCACCAGACACAGGCGATGACTGATCAGTGTACTAGCCTGCTGTAACCAAACATAGCAGATCACATGACAATTGTAGACCATGAATAGCTTTGAACTATGCCATTCATTGTGTACAATTGTGTTGCTAGCTGTGATTGGTGACAGTAATCATATGGTTCAGACAGGGCCAATCACAGCTCATTTGTACCATGTGATTAGCTGTAGCCAATCACAGCTAATCACAATAATACACATTAAATTATTCTGTTTTATTCAGTAAAAAGGACTGCTTATACCAGTGAAATTCACTGGTATAAGCAATCATAATGTGTTTTAAAAAAAAATCCTGACCACTTCCCCAGAGTAGTACAATATGGTGTAAAAAAAAAAATGTAAAACATAAATAAATAAAATGTTTATACAGGTGATACTCGAAAAATTACAATATCGTGCAAAAGTTCATTTATTTCACTAATGCAACTTAAAAGGTGAAACTAATATATGAGATAGACTCATTACATGCAAAGCAAGATAGTTCAAGCTGTGATTTGTCATAATTGTGATGATTATGGCTTACAGCTCATGAAAACCTCAAGTACACAGTCTCAGAAAATGATAACATTACATGCAATCAATAAAACAAGAATTGTACATAGAACAATATCGGACCTCTGAAGAGTATAAGCATGTATATGTACTCAGTACTTGGTTTGGGCCCCCTTTTGCAGCAATTACTTCCTCAATGCGGCATGGCATGGAAGCTGTCAGCCTGTGACACTGCTGAGGTGTTATGGAAGACCAGGATACTTCAATAGCGGCCTTCAGCTCTTCTGCATTGTTCGGTCTCATGTCTCTCATCTCTCTCTTGGCAATGTCCCATTGATTATCTATGGGGTTCAGGTCAGGCGAGTTTGCTGGTCAATCAAGCACAGTAATCCCATGGTCATTAAACCAGGTTTTGGTGCTTTTGGCAGTGTGGGCAGGTGCCAAGTCCTGCTGGAAAATGAAGTCAGCATCCCCATAGAGCTAGTCTGCGGAAGGAAGCATGAAGTGCTCCAAAATCTCCTGGTAGACGGCTGCGTTGACCCTGAACCTATTGAAGCACAGTGGGCCAACACCAGCAGATGACATGGCTCCCCAAATCAACACAGACTGTGGAAACTTCACACTGGACTTCAAGCATCTTGCAGTGTGTGCCTCTCCATTCTTCCTCCATACTCTGGGTCCTTGGTTTCCAAATGAGATGCAAAATTTGCTCTCATCAGAAAAGAGGACTTTGGACCACTGAGCAACAGACCAGGTTTGTTTTTCTTTTGCCCAAGTAAGATGCTTCTGACGTTGTTAGTTGTTCAGGAGTGGCTTGACAAGAGGAATACGACATTTGAAGCCCAAGTCCAGGATCCGTCTGTGTGTGTGGTGGCTCTTGATGCACTGACTCCAGCCTCATTCCACTCCTTGTGAAAGTCCCCAACACTTTTGAATGGCCTTTTCCTGACAATCCTCTCCAGGCAGCTTGTGCATCTTTTTCTTCCACACTTTTCCCTTCCACATAAATTTCTATTAATGTGCTTTGATATAGCACTTTGGGAACATCCAACTTCGTTTGCTATTACCTTTTGAGGCTTTCCCTCCTTATGGAGGGTGTCAATGATGGTTTTCTGCACAACTGTCAGGTCAGCAGTCTTTCCCATGATTGTGATTCCTACTGAACCAGACTGAGAGACCATTTAAAGGCTCAGGAACCATTTGCAGGTGTTATGGCTTAATTAGGGGATTAGAGTTGGACACTTTGAGCCTAGAATATTGCACCTTTTCACAATTTTCTAATTTTCTGAGATTGTGGATTTGGGGTTTTCATGAGCTGTAAGCCATCATAATCATCACAATTATGACAAATCACGGCTTGAACTATCTTGCTTTACATGTAATGAATTTATCTCATATATTAGTTTCACCTTTAAAGTTGCATTAGTGAAAAAAATATACTTTTGCATGATATTCTAATTTTTCGAGTATCACCTGTATATATAATGTACACACTGTCAACAGTCGCTGTCCCTGATAAGTTTTATGATGACACTGTACTGCACTGGTAAAACTATAAAGAAAAATACTGCGCTATCCCTTGGGTAAAAAATATTCCACACGTGTTCTGTGAAAGGACAAAGCAAAAAAAGACCAAAAATAACAACAAAATGCTGCTGCAACCTTAAAATGTGAGACAACCCCCACCTTACTAACTGTACAAATACAGTTAGTAAGACGACAGATTTGTCGAAACGGCGTAGGGAGGAGGGGCGTGCTGACGTCACCACCACACCACGCTGAACCCGGAAGGAACGGGCAGCAGCTGAAGCCGGCCCATTTGTGATTTTAGAGGCGAATTTAAACTGCACACTTTGTAAGTGCCTTTCTTTTATTTAATAAAGTAGCATATAACTGTATTACGCTATGGAGCATTCTTTTTTATGTTTATCCATGGATTGGGAGCGGCAACATCAACATTAGGCAGATTTCCCGGAGAGGTGGCTTGTGACACACATCCTGACAGAGACCCAGTGGCTGGGGGACACAGCCACTTGCGTGTATGATCTCTAAGACAGGAGATCTTTGGATCTGGTAAGGGGCTTACTTACTTGAGGTGGAGGAACTCCCTACAATATCACGCTCCTTAGGGAGACAGTTTTTTCTTGCACGCTATAATCACTTGAAGAAAGGGTGTCTTTCTCCCTCTATCCATTAAGTTTCTGTACCCACAAGGACTATAATTTTTTCATTATATGGACTTTTTTCAATTGTTTTTGATCACTGAATTCTTACTCACGCATGTGATTTATATATTTTTCAGTTATTGAATATTTTTTAATATTTTGCTTACGCTTGATTGTCACCAAGTTGGTTGTATTAATCATGATCATGTTCATTTATTAGCAGCGCAGCCTATTTGTACTGCACTGGTGACAGTATGTATAAAAAAATAAATGTGAAAAACACTTTTTTTTTTTTTTTCAAAAAAAATTGTGACAAAAAATGACAACTCCAAAAAAACCACCATGTCTCTCATTAAATACATCGGACTGTCTACTTTCCAAAAAGGGGTAAGTTGGGGGGATATTTGTACTGTCTTGGTGTTTTTGGGCCTCGAGAATTGAGATAGGACATCAGTACATCAGGACTGATCAATTTTTAGATATACTGTATATACCATAGTTTGTGGACTACAGGGAGTCCCTGGGTTACAGACAAGGTAGGTTTGTTCTTAAGTTAAATTTGTTTGCAAGTCGGTACAGGTACATTTTTTAACGTTATAAAAACGTCAGTAGCTTTGCAGTGAGTTTTTCAACTTTTTTCAATGTTTTTGAACGTTTATTAGCGTTTTTTTTTTTTTTGAAGAAAAAAAAGTTTTATTTTTTTTTCAATGGATCAAAAACGTTAAGAAAACGCTGGTGAGGAACGTTTTTGAGCGTTTATCAGCGTTAGAGCGTTTTTACAGCTGAAAAACGTCTCTTAGAAGCCACTAGTTTTGTTTTTTTTTTACTGCTCAAAAGCGCCGCTGCCCAAAACTGCTGATAACAGCCTATGTGTGCATGGACACATAGGATAACATGATGGAGAGTTTAATTACTGTAGAAAAAAACGGCTACGGCCAAAAACAGCTGCTGTAAAAACGTCAAAAAATGTCCAGTGTGCATGAGGCCT
The DNA here is from genome assembly GCA_037952925.1 of Lithobates clamitans. Taxonomy (NCBI): domain Eukaryota; kingdom Metazoa; phylum Chordata; class Amphibia; order Anura; family Ranidae; genus Lithobates; species Lithobates clamitans. The sequence continues at coordinate 2,693,107 of JBBGZY010000019.1, read as the reverse complement.
TAAGCTTTTTGGATAGCATAGGGAAGGGTGAACACTCCTGTAATATTTGTTTTGCTGTCTGTGCCCCCATTCAGATTTCACCTCACTTTCTGTCCCAACAGCAATTGGATTTTGAAAATTTTGGGTTGTTGTGGAAACAAGGATTGTTGATAAAGTTTCAGTGAAAACACCTTTTTCCCATATTAACTCTTACAGGAGTGAATTTCCCTTTCTAGGGGTAGATTTCCTCTCACTTCCTGTTGTCTCTCTCCGTTTGTAAGTGGAAATCGTTTGTAAGTCGGATGTTTGTAACCCGGGGACCGCCTGTATAACTTTCCTACAGACTAAAGAATATTAACTGATTTGGGTAATCTTTACCAAAGAAATGTAGCAGAATACAGTTTTGCCTAAATTTATGAAGAAAGATTACTTATTTGCAAAATTTTTTAACAGAAACGAAGGAAAATGCATTTAATTTTTTTTTTCAAAAATGTCGGTCTTTTTTCGCTTATTTAGCAAAAAATTTAAAACACACTGGTGATTACATAACATCAAAAGAATGCTCCATTTGTGTAAAAATCTGAAAGCTGAAAATTGGCCTGGGCAGGAAGGGGGTGAAAGTGCCCGGTATTTTAGTGGTTAGGTGCAGCTGCACATACAGTTTTCACTGAGCCCCCTGCAAATTTCCACAAATACTTGCTATGTCTGCCAATGAAGTCCACCAAATGCAACTCCCTGCGATGGGTTGGCATTGGCAACACTTCCTAATTCAGAGCAGAGTTGCCACTCTCATGTAGGCTTCACCTACATCTGTGAAGATATAGCAGGGGATGTGGCTATAAGCATTGGCACTGTGGAGTCACAAGCCTGTAGTTTGTCACTCAACACCTGGTTATACATTCTACTGCCCACTGTATTCAATATTGACAGCACTGTCTCTGTTGCTGAAACCCTCCAACTGTGAGCTGCAGTGTCTGGGAGGGGGAGCATGTGAGATACAAATTAAGGAGGATTTGTCTTAGTCAGAGAAGGGGCAATTTGTTTACTTTATTAGGATTTTTCGTCCTATAATAACTGGATTTGGGACAAGCTTAGACTCTCATACAGTAGCCTTTAGTTGTACTTTCGGCTGGCCATAGCCACTGTAATGCCCCGTACACACGGTCGGATTTTCCAACGGAAAATGTGTGATATGACCTTGTTGTCGGAAATTCCGACCGTGTGTAGGCTCCATCACACATTTTCCGACACACAAAGTTTGAGAGCAGGATATAAAATTTTCCGACAACAAAATCCGTTGTCGGAAATTTCGATCGTGTGTACACAAATCCGACGGACAAAGTGCCACGCATGCTCAGAATAAAGAGAAGAAAGCTATTGGCCACTGCCCCGTTTATAGTCCCGACGTACGTGTTTTACGTCATCGCGTTCAGAATGATCGGATTTTCCGACAACTTTGTGTGACCGTGTGTATGCAAGACAAGTTTGAGCCAACATCCGTCGGAAAAAATCCTAGGATTTTGTTGTCGGAATGTCCGAACAAAGTCCGACCGTGTGTACGGGGCATAAGGGGTTAGACATATATATGATCTGACAGGCCCTCAGACTTCTTTGTATACCAGTACATTCCTAAACATAAGCAGTTGCCTGGAGTAACCATTTTTATTTGACCAATGAAGCGGGGAAGGTTGCTAAAACCTTCAGCATTGGCTTACTGTGATGAAAACAAAAGCTATAGCACATACTTGTCTACCTTGTCTGATCGACTTTTCTCCGGTGAGACTTCGTCAGCTACTGTAAATAGCTCGGAGACATCAGAATTCTGCCTGGTCAGACTTATGGAGTTCATCGTCTAATAGCAGTGGGGGTATATGTACAGTACATTTATTTTTTAATAAGGAAGGATTGTGTAATTTCAGTGAGCACATATTTTGAAATTTTAATGCAATGTTTACCTAGGAATAGTTTTTTTTTACATGCTTACTCTTCCATATTTTTTGATGGTATTAGAGTGCCTTGAAAAAGTATTCAAACCCCTTGAAAATTTTCCACAATTTGTCATGTTACAACCAAAAAACATAAATGTATTTTACTGGGATTTTATGTGATAAATCAACACAGTGGTGCATAATTTTGAAGTGGAAGGAAAATGATAAATGGGTTTCAATTTTTTTTACAAATAAATATCTGAAAAGTATGGTGTACATTTGTATTCAGCCCCCTTTACTCTGATATCTCTAACTTAGGCCGGGTTCACACTGGCACAACACGACAGTCGTACCACCTTGTATCCGACTTTGCCCTGCGACTTGAAGTCCAACATGCGTCTGACTTCAATGAACAGGGATCCAACTTTGAGACCCAACAATACCAGGCACTGTGTCTGATATGAATCTTTAGGGGAAACTCCATGCCAAATTAAAAAAAAAAAAAAAAAACCAGTATGGGTTCCCCCTCCAAGAGAATACCAGGCCCTTCGGTCTGGTGGGGATTTTAAGGGGAACCCCCACGCTGAAAAAACGGTGTGGGGGCCCCCCAAAATCCCTACTAGACCCTTATCTTAGCACACAGGCCGGCAGGTCAGGAAAGGGGGTGGGGACGAGCGAGCGCCCCCCCCCTTCCTGAACCATATCAGCCCGAATGCCCTCAACATGGGGGGGTGCTTTGGGGGCAGGGGGGGCCAAAGCACCTTGTCCCATGTTGATGAGGACAATGGCCTCTTCCCGACAACCCTGGCCGTTGGTTGCCAGGGTCTGTGGGCAGGGAGCTTTTCTTAATCTGAAAGACCCATTCAACAAGGGGGCCCCAGATCCCGGCACCCCACCCTATGTGAATGAGTATGGGGTACATTGTACCCCTACCCATTCACCTAAAAAAAGTGTCAAAAATAAAACACATTGAGGATGTTTTTAAAGTAATTTATCGCCTCTTCCGATCTCCTCTCCCCACTCCGGCTCTTCCTTGTCCTCTGCTGACGTCTTCTGCGTTAAATTCATTGGTATTTAAAAAACTGTAGTGTGTGCCCAGCTTTAAAGTGGCCATAAAGGGGCGATTCGGCAGGGTCCAGGCAAACTTTGATCTATGTATGGCCACTGCAATTGAATAGAGGTCAATCTACCAACTGATTTCTGTTCAACCATCCTGTTGGATAAAAGTGGCTTAATCAGCAGCTGCAGCAGTGCTCTGTGTATTGTGAATGCAGGGGAGTCTCCCAGCTGTCAGTATACAATAGCCCAGGAGGGAGGGCTCCCCCATTCACACATTTGAGGCTCAGTTTTTCTTGTTCAGTCCGCAGGCTGAATGATAAAAAATACGGAACCATGCATGGTCAGCTTTGTATTGCAAGAAAGCAGAATTGTTGGGGTTTAATCCCTGAGAGAGTAAAGCTTGTGTACTATGCAAAGTGATTTTTCACTTAGCTTAGATAATTGAGGTGAAACTGTGCTTCACTTATCCTTATGTGTAAGAGAGATAAATCCAATTTTTTAATCTTCCATGCACATAGGTATTCTTTGCAAAAGTAATTTTTACTTGGTTTCATCTTATTCACAAAGTAAAGTAAATCAATAGCACTACTATCAGCCTGTCCCCATATTCCAAGGTTCTAGGTGTAACCCTGGACTCTGAATTATCCTTTCGGCCCCACATCCAAAGACTTTCCAAATCTTGCCGTCTCAACCTCTACAACATCTCCAAAATACACCCCTTTCCAACCAATGACACCACAAAATTCCTAGTTCTTTACCTGGTCATCTCTCGCCTCGACTACTGCAACTCCCTCCTCACGGGATTACCTTTACACAGGCTATCCCCTCTTCAGTCCATCATGAATGCTGCTGCCAGGCTCATCCACCTTACCAACCGCTCAGTATCTGCTACCCCTCTCTGTCAATCCTTCCACTGGCTTCAACTCACTCAACTAATTCAATTCAAAATTCTAATAACTAACAAAGCCATCCACAACTCAGCCCCGAGCTACATCACTAACCTAGACTCAAAACACCAACCTACTCGTTCACTTCGGCCCTCCAAAGAGCTCCTGCTCTCTAGTTCCCTCGTCACCTCCTCCCATGTTCGCCTACAGGACTTTTCCCGAGCCTCTCCCATCCTCTGGAACTCCCTACTCTGCTCGCTTTTAGACAATCCCTGAAAACCCTTCTCTTCAGAGAAGCCTAAACGGCCCCCACCTAACAACTGTACTTTTACTTTCTCCATCAGATCATCCTACCCAAAGATTACCTTTTGTATCACTTGACCCTCCCTCTTAGATTGTAAGCTCTTACAAGCAGGGCCCTCTGATTCCTCCTGTACTGAATTGTATTGTAACTGTACCCCCATGTTGTAAAGCGCTGCGCAAACTGTTGGTGCTATATAAATCCTGTATAATAATAATAATAATAATAATAATAATAAAGTAAAAAGCACTTTTTCAAAGCGCACATGCTGTACTCTGCTAGTAAACCAATGTACTGCTATGCAGGAAGCAGAGCCTGCATATGTAACAAGTAAATATGGCTGCTTCCGTGTATGTACACAATTGCAAACTATGAACACAGACCATGTTTTTAAAAAAAAAAAAGAAAACTTTGCTAAGACGGTTTACATCAAATTGCTCCTTTTTCGTTTTTTCTTTACAAATTCTGAATTATCTATAAAAATGACTAAAAAGAAAAGAGATTTCCTCTAAGTGCCCCAGTTCATCGGAGTTCAGCACAGAGATGAAACACAGTTGTTTTAAATTGACAAGAGAGCAGATAATGATTAACAGATTACAAGAGACAAGTATGACTATGACAACTGTACTGGAAGGTTATATAGCAACACATTAAAGAAAGTGTTTGGTTACACTTGATATTTGTGAAATAGTTAAAGTGATAAAAGAGATAAAGTTGATAAAAGGTTTAAAAAGATCACCTTATAAAACAACCCATTAGTTTTAACCGCTATAATACAGGGCATTTTCACCTCCTTCCTGCCCAGGCCAATTTCCAGCACGGTCACATTTTGAATGACAATTACGCGGTCATGTAACACTGTACCCAAATTAAATGTTTTATTGTTTTTACCCACAAATGGAGCTTTCTTTTGGTGCTATTTAATCACCACTGGGGTTTTTTATTTTTTTGTTAAAAAATAACAGAAATAAGACTGAAAATTCTGGGGAAAAAAAACAAGTTTTTTTATAGTTTGTCAGAAAATTTAGTAAAAAAGTAATTTTTCTTCTTCACTGATATGGCTGCCCTGAGGGGCACCGATAGGCTGTACTGATGGGCACTGATGAGGCGGCACCAATATGCTGCACTGAAAGGCAGGCAAAGATGTGCATTGATTGGTGTCACTGCTGGGCACTGCACTGATAATCAGGGCACTGATCATCAGTGCCCTGATTATCTGTAGACTCCCCTGCGAGGAGATGCCTCTGATCGGCTCTCCTTGCCTCACACTCTGTCACTGCCCACTCTGTCACTGTGAGGCGAGGAGAGCCAAGAAACGGCACTTCCGTATTTACATGTGACGCTATAATACCCAGATCGGGGTCACGCAAGAGCGGCGAGACTGGTGCAACGTCATGAGAGAGAGAGAGAGAGAGAATGAGAGAGGATCCCGGCTGCCGTCATTTCATTATACGGCAGGCGGAAGGTAGTTAAAATAAAAATTAAAGGCAAAACATTTTTGTATAGATATAAAAAAAAAAAAAAAAAAACAAATAAAACAAATACCTTTCGTTTCCCATTTTTTTAAAGTGATTACATTCCCTCTGTGCTGCATAGGAGATTGGGGGGGGGGAGAGAAGCAGCAGCACACTGAGCTTCCCAGTGAATGGCTGTGCAGCAGGGGCATGTCAGGACAAGTCTGATCATTGAAGGAGAGTACACCGAGTTACCATCATAGCTAGGGAACTGACCATGGTGTGTTCTCCTGCTTAGTGTGGTCAGATATTAAAGCGGAACTTCAGACATTTTTTTTTATCTTTCCATCTATTAAATCTTCTGCCCTTGTTGTTTTAACTTTGGATAGTAAAACATTTTATTTCTGCCAGAAAAATACCTTATACAGCTCACTTCCTGTTTCTTGTCTGGAAAAAAGCCTGGGCTTATGACATCATGCACAGCTTTCTCGTGAGAGTTTGCCAGGAAGGGAAGGGGATGAGTCCTAAGAGGGCGCAAGAGAGCTACAGAGCTGAAGGTGTGCCTCTTTGTGTCTGTGTAAGTCCAGGAAGTGAACAGACAGCAGCTTCAACTGCCCACAGTTAAAATAATTGCAGCCAGACATGGTGGAGGGAGATTTCTGCAGCATATTTGGAAAGCACAGAATCACAGTATATATAAAATAATATGCAATGTGGTTGGAGTGAAGCTTCAGAATGGCAAAGATGTTTTTATTACAAATTATGTGAGCAGACTGCAGTTCCTCTTTAATAGGAAAGCAGAGGGACTGGCAGGATCACCAGGGATTTCACATAAAGGAAACAATACAAAGAGAACAGGATACTCTCATATACAAGTACATGGTATAGCAGGCACAATTCAGGAATATGAAATGTCGGGGTAACAAACGCTGTAAGTCAGCAATGTATAAACATAAAGCTTATCCAAGAAAAAAAAAAAAAAAAGAGCCCATTTTTTAAATGAACAAAATACCCCGATAGGTGGCACATCACACCTTCAATCTAATACATTTTTCCTGGCAAAGTGGCTAAAGCCAGCTAAGCAACCATAGGCTCTTCCCTTCATTACAATGTCCTAGCTGTGTTGGCTTAGTAAAATAATAAAAATCTTTGTCAGTCTTCTACAATCAAATCCTCTTTATTAACGCATGTTCAGCATGTCAAAAATGTAAACATTTTAGAACCATCAGGGGTCCCTTTGTCATACAAAGGTACATGAATCAGGTACAAATATGCTGCCAGCACAGCTTTATCTTCTGCAATCAAATCATCTTTATTGACATTTGTTTAGCACGTCATACAAAAAATAAAAAAGAAGATTCAGGGTCTCTTCATTAGGCACACGTCACTTGTTTCTGATGAAGGGACCCCTGGTGGTTTGGAAATATTGCACTTTTTGTATGACATCCTAAATAAACATCAATAATGACAATTTATTGGTAGATGATAGAGGTGGCACTATATTTTTTATCTTAGCTGTGAGTGCCGTCCACCAGTTGTTTTTAGTGCCCTGCACAAGGGTAAATACTGGTTTGGTGTGCAACAGAACTATAATGTCATTATTAATATACAGAATTTATATAGCGCCGACAGTTTGCGCAGCGCGTTCCAACATCATGATGTCATAGTATAATGACCCTATTACCTATAAATGGAAATGTTATACTAGCCATGAAAAGAAAAACAAATTCCTGTACAAAACGATAACAATTGCTCCCCCGGACGATGTGTGTGAATTTTGAAAAAAGCAACAGTGGGCACCAGTGACAGATCAAGTTAAAACATAAGAAAAGCTGTGGAATAAGCTGTGTTTTCACAAGCAAACAGCAGGTGGCTCCAAAGCACTACATTGTGATTTATTTCTGGTACGTACTTCGCAAGCGAGTGTAATTCAGATCCAATAACGCTTTAATAGGCGTGTGTCGCTGAAGAGACACAGAATTGTGATTTTGAAATGGCTTTCAATGAATAGTATGATTTAAAGTAACAACTGTATGTAAAGTAGATGGGATCAGGTAGGCATAGAAGTTTACACAGTCATCCTAGTGTCTGCAGTCAGACCAAAGAGTGGGTAGGCCACAATAAGAAAACAGTAGTCAGCAGCAAGGAAGACACGCTAAAATATTATTATTATAACTAATCCTTTGACCACACCTCTTCCCCAAAGCCAAGCAGGTGTGAATCATTACATAACGAGAACATCCGGAATCGCTTTTACACATTGGCACGGTTTACTGGCAGAGGCATGACCAGACAATATATTTCAGGGTGTCAAGATCTGGGTTGCATATTACCTGTTCTGTGATGTTCTAAGGTGTATATGCTAAGATGTCAGTGTCATGCATGTCAGGTAGACCAATGCTTTCTTTAAATGGCAAACTACGGGGGGTAATAGAAAATCATCATACCTATTAACCGGACATAATAACCTGTGCTACAAAGAGTTCTGTTTCCAAGTACACCTCGACTCAAAACAAACTGCGCAGTGATGACACAGATAAAAGGTATAAAATAATCTACTAAAACATACGTTTCTGATCATTCCGTTATATTATGACGTATGACATGTACATTTATTAAAGAACAGACGAGGTATGGGTGGGGACTATAGGCTTTGAGGGCTGTTTTACACCAGATGCAGTCCAGTGCATTTTTTGTCTGCATCAAAAATGCATGGACAGCATTTAACATGGATTCCAAAGACCCTAGTTCAGACCAGTGCGGTGCATTTCTGTGCAGTTAACAAATGTAGAACATGTTGCAATTATTCTGTATGGAACGTAGCAAAACACATAAAAAAATATAAAGTATGCGCGTCCTCAATTGAAATGCAGAAGAAGAAAAAGTGTAAAAAATGCACTGCAATGCATCAAACAATGTGCATCCGGAACGCAGAAATTAAAATGGGAAGTGAAGATAATAAACCCCCAAAAAAATCCATGCAAGGTTTATGAATGTAATGCGTGGAAATACTGAAAGCTACAACGCATTGTTTTATGCAACGGTGTACTTGAATATTCAGGCTGGGTTCACACTATGTGCGGCCGCAGGGCACAGCAGGGGGTCCGTTGCATCCCCGTTTCAGGTCCGAATATTTGCCTGAATTCGGACCTAAAACGGAGCCAAAGATGCACAGGACCTTTCTCTCACACTCTCTTATCATGCAAATTGGATCTGCGCCCAATTCACATAAGTGTGAACCCAGCCTAATGCCCCGTACACACGGTCGGACTTTGTTTGGACATTCCGAGAACAAAATCCTAGGATTTTTTCCGACGGATGTTGGCTCAAACTTGTCTTGCATACACACGGTCACACAAAGTTGTTGGAAAATCCGATCATTCTGAACGCAGTGACGTAAAACATGTACATCAGGACTATAAACGGGGCAGTGGCCAATAGCTTTCATCTCTTTATTTATTCTGAGCATGCGTGGCACTTTGTCCGTCGGATTTGTGTACACACGATCGGAATTTCCAACAACGGATTTTGTTGTCGGAAAATTTTATATCCTGCACTCAAACTTTGTGTGTCGGAAAATCAGATGGAAAATGTGTGATGGAGCCCACACACGTTCGGAATTTCCAACAACAAGCTCCTATCACACATTTTTTTGTACGGGGCATAAGTCCCTGTTCACTCTGATGCAAATTCTGTATGGGTTTGAACCAATTCGAAAGGCAAATATTTGCAAGTTATCTTAAAAAAACATTGTTTTTAATGAAGGCTGTTCACATCTATGCAGTGCGATACTGATCTGATTAAAAAAAGGGTGCTGTGCGAGTTTAGTGCAGTGCAAATTTTATCTCTATAGACTGCAATAGGACCGGATTGCCCGCTGACAGCTGAATGAAAACAAAAGAATGCCAGCATTAAACATTTTTTAAAAAATTGTGTGGGGGTCCCCCCAATCCATACAAAGCCCTTTGGGTCTGGTATTGATGTTAAGGGGAACCCCACGCAGTTTTATTTTTATTTTTTAATGCCAGCATTCTTTTGTTTACATTCAGCTGTCAGCAGGGAATCCCACTGACAGCTGAGAAATCATTGGTTGTTAGGGACGCAGCGGCCCAGCTGCAATTTCTTACCATTCACATCAGAATCGCACTGCACTCGCATAGAAAAATGGATGGAATTTACACCTCATCGGTGTGAACCGAGACTAAACCTCTGACACAACCAGTTCACTCTCAGATTCCCCAATTACCTTTTTTTACATCTAATTAATCATGAATGATCACTAAGCAGGTGCTCAGTCTATTGTATGAGAGTTCATTCCTTTCATAAATCACATTTAGGGCTACATTTACTACAGGTTCAAAATACTTCATATAGCATATTAAAGTGCTATCTGGCCAACATAGTCAATGCTAGAGTCACAGTGACATCTTATTTTAAAGAAACCTGTTGTGAACACTGTCACACACAAGAGTAATATAAGACATGAGGGGGAGGGGAAATTGGGACTTTAAATGAAATTACGGCCTGGTAAGGTCGCATATTTCCATCCTTGTCATTATGACTATAAATTTATTTTAAAAACCCCGCAAGCGAGACGCTAGCGAGTAAAAGAGGAGGAGTTGGGACTTTAAATAAAGCCAATGGTTTGCAAGCCAACACATAACTGGTGGGTGAATAAGCTGTTTAATGGTTTACATACAAACAATGGTATCAAACAATGTCTTATTAACACTTAGCAAGATATCTGAGATGAGTAATAGCACTAATAAACAGTGGTCAGCGTACAGATTACTAACATCAATTGGCAAGACAGGTAAAAGAGATAATAACACTGGTACAAACATCATTGCTGGCTAAAACCAAGGGACCACCAATGTCAGAATGGGTAAACAATTATTGCACGATAATGCCTGCCTAATTTCTGGCCTCAAAATTCCTGTTACAAGGAATAATCCATGTGTACAATGAAATTGGTGAATAGAAGTTGGCTGGTAGCTCGACGCGTTTCGTGGTTCAAGACCACTCATCAGGAGCAGACACGTCATGTTTCTGTAATTTAGAATGATATCAGGTCAACATGGTTAACGGGGGTAGAGGAGGGCAGATAGATCCCCCAGAAGGATCAAAGTACTCACTGGGATACGTTTGTTGGTGGTGAGTGGCCAGAGGCGGTAAACAGTCCGGGTACACTGCAACCGGGAGCTGAGGCAGGCGCCCCCGCCACGGCGGCAAACACAGGCACCCACCGAGGACACACAGGACCAAGAGGCACCCTAGAGATAAAGGTGGCAGGTGAACCAAGATGAGGGGATGTATGTGAATGAGAATGAATGGGGAAGAGGTGGTGGGGGGAGGTGTTGAGGGAGAAAGTGCCGTGTGGAGAAAAAGGTGAACGGGGTGGAAAAACTATTGGGGAGGAAAGATGGTGAATAATAGGGCCTGTGAAGTGACAGTGAAGGAGAGCTTGCAAAAAAAGGGGGGGGGGGGGAAGAGAACCAAAATAGTGTGGGATACTAGCGTGGAGTGAGAGTACCGAGTACCTGGAATGGTGTGGATTACCTGGTGTGGCATGATGAAGAATGTAGTGTGGAAAGGGACACCGACCAACACAATAGTGTCTCTCGAGTGCCGCATCCTTTCAGACTAAATTGGGTGCCCATATAGACGCCGCCGCGGGAAAGCCCACCAACGTCACGCACGCTGAGCAAAGAAGGTGGGAGGAGCCCCGACCTCCTCTTTTACTCACTAGCGACTCGCTTGCGGGGTTTTTTAAATACACACAAGAGTAACGTCATCTGTCTAGTCATGAAATGACTACTAAATGAAATGCAACCTTAACCTCCCTGGCGGTATGATTGTCAGATTTTTGTGTCACAAAGCGGTACAATGTTTTGCATGGGCGTTTTATATTGTAAGTCTGTAATTCTTAGGTATAACTCACTTAAATCTGTCCAAACAAGTCTAGTAGACATCCCGGGTATGATAAAGTTTGAAACACAAAATCATAATATAATAAATAACTATAAATAATTATACCAAATAATAATATAATAATAATAAAAATTATTCAATAATGTAATCAAATCAAAAACACAGAAATTTGCTCAGTTGCAGAATTGTCGCTGTCATTACTTTTCAGTGTTTGATGACGAATTTCCCCATAAATCACTATCGCTCAATTCTGCAAGTGATTCTAATTCACTATCGCTGTTTTCTAGCTGGTCTAAAACTGCTTTTGATGAAAGGGGACACTTTTTGGTTGCTATGGACAATCTCCAGTTTCCAGGCAGAAAGAACAGTGTTTATAATATAAAACTGCATGCAGGGCACTGGACAAAGCATTAGGGACAAAAGGGAGGAGAAACTATTTGATACAGTACTGTAATCTGTAAGATTACTGTGTACTGTATGTGTTCTGTTTTTTGCACTTTTTAAATTTGGCTCCTGGCTCCGTCCCTGTGCGTCGCAACACTCGCAGGGAACGGAGCCCGGCACACAGTACATCGGGCGGAGGACACAGCCCGCACACACAGTGGGGAGGCATTGCAGGATCCTGGGGACAAGGTAAGTAACTTTCCCAGGACACTGCAATGCAATCCCGAGTGTGGCTCGGGGTTACCACTTTTAGTAATGAGAATTCACCCAGAGCCACACTCGGGATTACTGCCAGGGAGGTTAAAGTGATTGTAAAGTCTTGTTTTAAAAAAATAAAATTAATAACAAACATGTTATACTTACCTCCTCTATGTAGTTAGTTTTGCACAGAGCAGCCCAGATCCTCCTCTTCGCTGCTCCTGGCCCCTCCCTCCTGTCAAGTGCCCCCACAGCAAGCAGCTTGCAATGGGGGCACCAGAGTCAAGTCACAGCTCTGTGTGTCCATTCAGACACGGAGACCCGACCCGGCCCCCTCTCGCTTCTGAATTGGCAGCCGCAGGAGCCAATGGCACCGCTGCTGTGTATCAGCCAATCAGGGGGAGAGTCCCAGGTGGCTAAGACACTCGTGGACATCGCTGGAGAGAGATGGACCTCAGGTAAGTATTAAGGGTGCTGGGGAGTCTGCTACACACAGAAGGTTTTTTATCTTAATGCATCGAATGCATTATGATAAAAAACCTTCTGCCTTTACAACTCTTTTAATATTGCGGGGCAGGTCTATAACTTTGCCACAAGCACTAAATGTGCCAAAGTAAACTATTATAAGTAACAGAAACAAAGACAAATCAATAAACATGATCTTTGAAATGAATTAGGAGTGTCGTAGATGTTCATTAGAAATCCTGCAGTAGTGCAAGATGTGGTGCAACCTAAGACAGGATTCCTGTACATTAGATGCAGACCAGCAAAGAAAGTGTTTCCACCGCTCAGGCTGACACTGACCCAGGTGTAAGTGGAAGTTTCAGAGCAGAAGAGCTCCAGGTGCTGGCTGAATGCTAGACAAAGCAGGCTTGAATGGAGGAGAAGATTTGGATGCCGCACACCGGATGTAGTCAAAAAACTTCACTTTATTGAAAAAATGGGATCATCAAAATAACAAGACTGTCATGCAGAAAGTACAGGTAACCTGACGCGTTTTGCACTCAGGACTGAGTGCTTACTCATAGCTGTCAGTCCTGAGTGCGAAACGCGTCAGCTTACCTGTACTTTCTGCATGACAGTCTTGTTATTTTGATGATCCCATTTTTTCAATAAAGTGAAGTTTTTTGACTACATCTGGTGTGCGGCATCCAAATCTTCTCCTCCATTCAAGGATTCCTGTACATGTTGGGAAGGTGTACACTAGTGGGTAGTAGAATTGTCTCAGAAGTATTTTGCTCCATAAATTTACTCCAACATGGAAGCGGTTTTGTCAGGAAGAAAGGATCACAGCTTCTCCTGACCAGCCCAAGTAAATAAAAAATAAAGAGCGGCCTCACCCTACATGTCTTCACCACACCACACACCCTGAAGCACTTCGCCCACCCACTGAGGCTTAGGCTGGCCATACACGGTGCAAATTTCTTTCCTGCAACCACAAATTTGCATGATTACCCCATAAACACAGTGTTGACAGGGGAATCAGCAATTGTCTTCTCCCGCTGGGAGCAGTCCCCGCCAGGAGAAGACAGTGATTATTGCTAGCAGCCGCTAGCAATAATGGCGAGAGAATCCGGCAGGCTGGTTGTACCGAAGTTGATCGATTGGTTTTATTTACCTCCATTTTCCTTATCACCAAATATTTCTTTGTGAATTTCTTGCAGCAACAGTGAGGTAGTAAAGGTGTTGCACAGGCTTCAAGAATTTGGCACAAGCTTCTGACTACATCCACAGCGCCAGAAATGTGTCACAAACCATACCTCCTTAAAGTCCTTAAACTATAATTTAATAATCTCTGAAAAACACTGAAACTGGTTAAAAAAAAAACATACAAAACCAACCTTCCATTATATTATAGTTAACACTATCATTGCTGAATAATGTATATGGCAATTTATATTGTTACTTACTATACATAAATAAAAATGTATTGTTTAAAAAAAAAAAAAAAAAACAAGAAAAACATACAAACATACTTTATATTCATATGCCCTTAATCCGGTCTACTCCTGGGCACAGATCAATATCATCAGCTAATTTAGAGGCTATATTTTGCACCGATATTAAACAGCAGGCTGGTAGTCATTAGTGCATTATGCAAAATATGCCCTACATATGTATACAGGAAAACACGTTTTCTTATTTTCCTTCCCTGCCTCTTATTCCAAGCGTCATCTTGAAATCCCTGTGGGTTTCCTCACATGTAAAAGTGACCTGTACAGATATTCCCTAATTAGGGACAATTACCCAGAGGAAATAGGTTTATGTTAGATATGGGTATTCAACACTCCCTTATGCTTTTATTGAATTACATGCTGAACAAATTACTTTGTGCCTGACTTAATTTATTTCATCTAAGTGCACTTCTGTTCAGCCATTAGCAAATCCTGCTCCTGATTACTGAAACAGCTTAAAGCAACAACAGCTAGAGCCCAGCAAGCTGAATTACAACAGCAAATCACTTGGCTGCAGTGCTGGGCACCTCTCTGCTGATGAAGCCTACAGGACTCATCTTGGATCTGTGCGCTCAATTAAATATATGACCGTGCTGAAAATCCGAAACAAAGAGCTTACCTCAATGAAAATATGAACTGACCTAATCTGTCCCTTAAGAAATGGTAAACACAACAGCAAAAAAAATACACATGGATTTACGCTAAAAATGGAGGCCAACCACATCACAGCTATCAATTTTGAAGTCTGGGCTTGAATACCAAAATTAAGTAATTTTTAGTGCCAACTTGAGAGGCAATAGTATCCCTAGCCACTTAAGGACAGCCTCTGAGATTTGTTGTTTACAAGTTAAAAACAGGGGGTTTTTTTGCTAGAAAATTACTTAGAACCCCCAAACATTATACATTTTTTTTTCTATCACCCTAGAGAATAAAATGGCTGTCATTGTAATACTTTCTGTCAAACCGTATTTCCGCAGTGGTCTTACAAGCACATTTTTTTTTGGAAAAAATACACTTTTTTAAATTAAAAAATAAAGTAAAGTTAGCCTAATTTTGTTTATATTGTGAAAGATAATGTTACGCCGAGTAAATTGATACCCAACATTGTCACTCTTCAAAATTGCATCCACTTGTGGAATGGCGACAAACTTTTACCCTTAAAAATCTCCATAGGCGGCGTTTAAAAAATTCTACAGGTTGCATGTTTTGAGTTACAGAGGGGGTCTAGCGCTAGAATTATTGCTCTCGCTCAAACGATCGCGGAGATACCTCACATGTGTGGTTTGAACACCGTTTTCATATGCGGGCGCTGCTCACGTATGCGTTTGCTTCTGCTCGCGAGCTCGGCGGGACAGAGCGCATTTAAAAAAATTGTATTTAACCTTTTTTTTTTTTTTTTTACACTGTTCTTTAGAAAAAAAAAATTATGTCACTTTTATTCCTATTACCAGGAATGTAAACATCCCTTGTAATAGAAAAAAAAGCATGACAGGACCTCTTAAATCGGAGATCTGGGGTCAAAAATACATCAGATCTCATATTAACACTAAAATGCAATTAAAAAATAAATAAATAAAAATTTGGTAATTTGAAGAAAAAAAAATGGCCCTTTAAGAGCTATGAGTGGAAGTGACGCCCAGCAATGGTATGGAGACGCGTCGGGGGGCCATCTTCCCCTCACTTGTCTCCATACCCAGCAAGGAAAAGGATCCGATTGCCTCCGCCGCTACCGATGGCTCCGGTAAGTGGTGGAGGGCACCGGAGAGCAGCTGGGGGGGGGGGGGCCTCTCCCGCCGCCGATAAAAGTGATCTTGCTGCAAGTCCGCCGCAGAGACCACCTTTATCGGAAACTGGACCGCCCGCCGAAGAAGAGGATACCAGGGTTATGGCAGCTAGCTGCTTCCATAACAAAGATGTCCCTCTTCACATTTAGGACGTATATCAGTGTGCGGGAGTCCGGAAGTGGCTAGAGAGCAGGCAAGCATGGCTTCCTTGTGTTTATAAATGTTCTATTTAAATGTGATTAATGGGTAGTAGGTGAATATAAGAAAACATCATATTGAGGTACCAAGCTTCAGTTATTATACTGCATGGGCCAGGGCAACAGACACAGTGTCAATGGACACACAGAGTAGGGCTCAGGAGTGCGCCTGCACATGTAGCACCATAGGAAGCAGATTCCTATGGTGGCACATGGAAAAGAGGATTCGGGCTGCTCTGTGCAAAGCCATTGCACACAGCAAGTATAAACCTGTTTATTATTTAATTTAAAAGAAAAACGCCACTTTTACCGCCACTTTAAAGCCTAACCCGGGGCTTGTCAGTTCAATCCCAGTTGCCCCCTATACTTAGACAAAAACTTCTACATTCTGCAGGGAGGGGCACAGTGTTATAATGTGATGCGGCATCACTGGATAGGGGATCGTCCAGGGGACATAGCAGCCACGACTCTGTATTTTAAAGGATAAATGGAGTCTGCCGCTGCTGGAACATGCTCCAAAAGGAACTTATCCTTTAAGAATACTGTGGTCCATTTCTTTCACTTTTCCCCAAGGTAAAATTGGCCTTTAAGAATGATGTAAACCCTAAAGGAACTGCATTCAGTTTGCCAGAGTACCGTGTATCATAAATAACTGCCTTTTTATATAAAATAGTAATTTTCACCTTTTTTGTTTTGTTTTTTTTTAATCTTTTCATCTTTGCTGCTAATCTCTGCATGCTTCTTTCAGCTACTTACCATCTACGTGCATGTGCTCCAGCAATGGCTGCATGGCATTTTTTCAGCTGGGGGTTTTTGAAATTGCAAACTGTAGTCTCCATCAGAAGCCTAAACAGAATAACAATCCAGAAGCACAACTGGGAGACACAGGAAGTGCCTGAACAAGAACTTTTATAACAGGAGCACCAGATAGGATTCTAATGAAGACTGCAGGTGTACGAAGATGGAAAAAGCTGCTAAAGCTGATGTTTATTCTGCTTATATTTGCCTCCCCTGGTGGTTTACATAAATCCTTTCATTAGATCCATTAGATTACTTACATTATTTTAGACCCAGTGATGCCACCACTGGATCTCTGTGCTTCTCTAGCCTTTTTTCAGTCAAAGCACCCTTTAAAATCCCGCACATCTCAAGGCACCCCAGTCCAAAATGTAAAGAACTAAACAGATAGTTATACATAATTCAGCAGCATCCAGACATGTAGAACACCCAACATTAGGGGTGATTTATTCTTACCTTTGCACATTGGTACGGACCAGTATTCCAGCGTTGCTCTTCTCCCTTACTCAGCTAAAGTGACCCCTGATGGAGAGGGGCAAACAAGGATGCAGGCGCCTGACATCCTCCTTATCAACCAATTACATCATCAGTTGTTAGGATACCAGCGGCCAGCCTTTACAGTGCCCAAGGTTGTAATGGTGCACAATAAAAAATGCAATCTTGATCCACCTGCTGGCTTGTAGAAAAGTTTTTGGCAATTTGGGAAAAGTTTTAGGCATTTTGCCAAGGCACCCCTGACGAACCCAGAAGGCACCCTGGTTGAAAAAGACTGCTCTGGATAGAACTTGGTTGGCAGGGTGTTGTAAACAGACCATCCTAGGTGACTCCCACATGTAATGCTAAGCCTTTACTGAAATCCAATAAATGAAAAGGACAGGCCAGGGACAGTTTGGCTAGGGAGAAAAGTGCTAGATATACTAGAGGTTCTCCAGCCACGAAATAAGGCAGGTTCTCTCTTATTTGCTGCAGTTTCTAATACACACTAGAGAAGCTCACGTTGTGCAGGGAAATCAGAGTAAGCCTTTTCAGTACAGGAGAGAGACATGTACAACTGTGCAAGGCTGAAGGAAAGGCTGGAGTTCTGCTTTAAAGCTTGTATGAGATTTTCGATGATAGAAAATGACATATAGGGATGGTGCTATCCTTCGAGTCTCTTTAGCAACCATTACATTAGAAGGGTCTATTTATGTTCAGGAAACATTATCTTGTTATCCCAGAGCAGTAAAGGCACTTAAGACATCACCTGTTATATGACCCTCTGAGAAGGCTCCAGGGAAAAGCAAAGCCCACGACGTTCGCAAGAGGATTCTGGGAAATCACATCTACATGCAGTAAATAGTAGGAGAAATGAATTTTCTTCATAAACAATTTAAGAAAATTATAGTTGGCTGCAAACTAAAAATGCATAGTAATATTTAACTACAAGGTGGCATTGACCCATGTTCTGTACATTGTTATCAACCAGGTTTCTTTTAGGAAGAAGATAGAAATAGAAGATACCTGCAAAATGTATCTCTAGTGCATTTAAAATGAATAACTTTGTTGTTAATCTAAAAGGTCATCAATATTAGAAGGTATATATTAGAGGTATTTTGATTCAACTAACAACCTGCTGTGTAAATGACTTGCTTCATCTTTAGGCTAAGAATTAAAAAATCATTTGCGGCATTAAATGAGAAGTATAATTTCAACAACATAGGCTAAATATACACCCTGGGGTCTGAGGATTCAATAAAGTTTGCTCCTGTTGAAGACATTAAACTGCTTTACAGCCTTGCAGGCTTTGGGATTTGTTATATAAGCCGAGTTCTGGAGCAAAATGTAACCTAACTAGATGACACTTTATTTTTATTTTTTTGGAAATAATGTTTAAAGTATCATTAAACTCACATCAGAAAAAAAAATAAAATATTGATAAATGTTGTATTACATGCTATTCATACTCAGTCACTATGAGATTCGTTTTCTGTATTCAGCAAAAAACCTGGTTGATCCTACTGCTCTCTATCTCCACCTTCTGTCCAAGTCCCCAATTTTAGCTAGGGATTTTGCAGAGCGGTGTTGGCAGCTCTGCACATGCTAAGTTTTCAATAAGTTTCTATGCTGAGCATTTCCTCCCCATCACATCTGAGCAGCCCATGTGACCATAGAGTCACACATGTGGGCGTAAAATACAGTGGTAAATGACAGTCCACTTATTCTCTCCTCCTCCATGCCCACTAACCAGCTAAACAGAATACGGGGGGGGGGGGATATTACATGTAGACTGATGGAGGCTTCACCTCCCTATTATTCTACTACACAGGCTGGAGGGGCGTGACACAGCCTGGGAGAAAACGGACCACACCATGTTATTGCCAAAAAATAATAATGATTTGATTTCAAATATATTTTTGTATCATTTAAAACCATTAACTGATATTTATTTTTACTCGGTATTCCAATGGCGGTTTTTAATTTTTTTATTTAGAACATGTGACTAGCAGCATAGGACAAGAAGCTCCTCCTGTTTAGGTCACCCCGACAGACAGACTGGGAAAGATCTGCGTCATGTGACAGCTGTATATAGATAAGGAAAAAGGGATCATCCACTTACAGAAATAGAAGGGCCAACATAAAATAAACAGTGTGTATCGTATCACTTTAAGGGTCGGTTCACACTAGGACGACTTGTCAGGCGACCTAGTCGCCTGACAAGTGGCGTCCCGTTCGGTACAATGGAACCGTTCTAATCGGAGCGACGCAAGTCGCTCCGACTTAGAAAAAGGTTCCTGTACTACTTTGGGGGCGACTTGCATAGACTTCTATACAGAAGTCGTTTTGCAAGTCACCGTGGCAGTCGTGTGCAGGTCACCTTGGTGAGGCGACCTGCAAGTCGTGCCGCCCCTAGTGTGAACCGAGCCTAAATCATATAAATATAAAAGATGACCATTACAAGCTCCCAGGTAGTGTTATATGGTTTATCTTAACCCCAGTAACTGCCACTTTTGTGGGGCAGATTAACTTGCTAAAGGAAAACATGGAAACATAACAGATCAACTGACAAAATCAACAGTTAGAACTATTTAAAGGAGATACAATAAAACAATTGACAAACTGTATATGTCATTTTATTACGTATTCTTATATATTCAAAATTATTATCTTGCTGTGACATGTTTATGCTTTATCTCGTAGCACATGATATCACTGTATTACATCATTCTGTTCCATATATGCTTTCTGGGTAATTACCACCAATGTATATTTCAGCGTCTGGGATTCATAGGTGTAGCATAAAGCCCGCTGCCAGCAGCCTGTCAAAATCAATGACAGACTGAAATACACTCCTCTGCAAGCACAATCAAGCGGTAATCACGTACAGGAGCTCATGTCCTTTCTATGTTTTGGGGCATACATCAATGAGAGCATACAGCCCTATACATAAGCACTGCTCAGACTCTGCTTGATGCGTATTTTAGCTGGTCATTGACAGGTTGCTGGCAGCGGACTATACGAACCACTTGAAACTCCTGGGCACAGGAACAGGACAGGTTTTTGCTCTGTGTGGGCAAATGAGCCCATGTGCATGAGGCCTTATGTTAAGTACATTTCATTTACAAAATATGTGTTTCAGATTGGAAAACACTAATGAGTTGTCCACTCGAAAACAGTAAAAAACAGGTGAAAGCGATTTATCCAATTTATAAACGATTCCAGAAACCATTGGTAGGTATACAACTCTTACATAAGTACCTCAACTGTTCATGTAGCAATTTGCCAGGAGCTCACGTACAGCACATGTATGTATCCATCATTTACATCTCTACTCCTGCCCCACCCTATTAGATTGTAAGCTCTTCTGAGCAGGGCCCTCTTAATCCTCTTGTATTTTATTCTATTATAACTGCATGGTCTCCTTTTTTTATTATTATTATTATTATACAGGATTTATATAGCGCCAACAGTTTACATAGCGCTTTACAACTTGAGGGTAGACAGTACAAATACAATACATTTTGATACAGTAGGAATCAGAGGGTCCTGCTCCTTAGAGCTTACATTTTTATATTGTAAAGCGCTGCGTAAACTGTTGGCGCTATATAAATCCTGTATAATAATAATAATAATACTAGATACTACTTTAAGGGATTTAAAATACTATGTAAAGATTTCTAGGGGTATTTGCACACCTACAAAAGTAACTTTCTAATACAGGAGTTTAGGGAACCAGGAAACTGGAGCATGTCCAGGAGAGGGAAAAAAAAATAAAAAATCGAACAATAATTCTGCTTGCTATTTTTCCAGATTTCTTTATTCCTGGTTTCATAGGTCAGTAGGCTAGTGTCTATTATATAGAGGAGCCTCCTCCCCCACGGCTCATCACCATCATCACTACATTGTCAGTGAAATGGGTTTCCTTGGGTCATCCATGGTTATAGCACAGATGCCCTCTCTACCGTGCAGCACATCAGTGCCTGCGATGGTCATTGCACACGGAGATCCTTTAGGAAACATGTTACATATGTAGTCAAGGTATTTGAAATTGTGAGCTTTCCAGTGTAAAATGAAACATATTACACGAGAGGTTTCTAGAAGAAATCTATACAATGAAAAATGCTATTACTTGCTATTCAAAACAGTCACTGCATTCCCTGGAAATATCATCGGAAACAGCGAATATGTCAGATTATTTTCTGCCCCCTTGGCTGAAATGTCTGCAGAGAAAGCAGACTGATAAGGTTATAAGCACTGATTCAAATGCTGCCTGTCCCTATAAATACAAGCAAATCTAACAGGAAATAAGTGATAAGAATTCTGGGAAAACAAGTGTAAAAACATCTCTGCTTACAGGAAACCATTCTAATATTACAGAGGGGTTTGATTGGAAACAAAGCTCACTAGCTGCTATAGCAGGATTTAGGGGGCATAAGAGAGCATACTACGCCCGTTCATATGAAGGGTCGTGGCACAACACAAAATTGGGAGCAGAGATTTGCAGCAGCTACTAAGCTTTCTCATCATTTTCTATAGAGGTTCATAGCCAGCTACAGACTTATTTCTACCTACTAAAACTGACCACTATGTAAAGAAATAAATCAACTGCTGAGCTACAAATTGCTGGAATCATTGCAGTGAGTGGATGCCCGAAAATTCAAATATTCCTAGCACCAAAAACACTGAGCAGTGCCAGTCTGTAGTAACTGCAAATCGCTGCTACCAAAGGTCAGATTTTCTTATGGATATCAGTATCCTTGATTTTGGGTCCTGGGACACCTCCCAGACATGGGGCGAGTGAATCGCTATTTTGATTCACAGGCACAGAAATTAATCTGTCAACTGCTAATGTTTTTCACGTCTGCGGTTTTTATTTTTTGCGCTATAAACAAAAGACTGACAATTTTGAAAAAAAAAAACATTTTTTTTTACTTTCGGCTAGAATACATTTCCAAAAAAAAAAATTCTTCATCAATGTAGCCAATATGTATTCTTCTCAATATTTTTGGTAAATATAATCCCAATAAGCGTATACTGATATATAATGAAAGTGAACTGATCACTGTTTTAATGACACTGGCAGGGAAGGGGTTAAGTACGGGGCAAACAAAGGGTTAAATGTGTTCCCTCAGTGTGTTTCTAACTGTGTGGGGGAAGTACTGACAGGAAGAACACAGAGATTGCTGTTCCAGATTACTAGGAACAGACGATCTCCATGTTCTGCCCTCTCAGATCAGGGATCTGCCATGTTTACACAGGCAGATCCCCTTCTGCCTCTGTGAAGCGATCGTGGGTGGCCGGCAGACACATGCATTGGCTCCTCCTCCTTGAAGTTACTCCTCAGACCCCACCCCCCATTCTTTTTCTCACCAGAGCCCGATCCGATCCAGCAATGTGCACAAAAGCAGCGGCTCCAGATGCTGTCTCTCTCCTCAGTGGACAGATTGATAGCAGCAGGAGCTATTGGCAACTGGTGGTTTTTCACCTTAATGAAATAGAATGCATTAAGGTGAAAAACCTTAAGGCTTTAGAATCACTTTAAATATCTTCTATTTAAATTCTTTTCATTCCAAAAGATTTTTAATTCTGTTTTGCGCCAGTTTTTCGCTCCAAAAACCTATACCAGACACCAGACAATTTGTAGACCTTCCTGCAGTTTACCAATGCAGGACCCCGACTGGACAATAAGGTTAGTAGCAATCTAATAGGGTGAACTCAGAGCTCTTTCCACCAGTAGGTACACAATGTTATGCAGGCATCACTGCACAAAGCTCCGCCCCTCCTTATCCAACCCTTAGTTTGGCTGTACAGGGAATTACAGCAGGCTAAAATCAAGACAAATCTAGGTAATTTTACAAGTTCACTATAAAAAATGATTTTTATTTAATATGTTAAAAATAGATTTTTTTCTTTAAAATCGGCCTGGAGTTCACTTTTTGTCAAATAACTTTTCTTTAAGACCCCTTTCACACTGAGGCGCTTCTGTATAGCGTCTGTATAGCGCCTGTAAAGCGCTGCTCCTGTCTCTCCAGTGTGAAAGCCCAAGTTCTTTCACACTGGAGCGGTGCGCTTGCAGGAAGTTACAAAAGCCCCTGCAAGCAGCATTTTCGGAGCGGTGTATACACCGCTCCTGCCCATTGAAATGAATGGGCAGCGCGGCTATACCGCCGGCATAGTGCTGCTGCAGCAGCGCTTTGCGGTGGTTTTAACCCTTTCTCGGCCGCTAGCGGGGAGTAAAAGCCCCCCGCTAGTGGCCCAATAGCTCTGCAAAATTGACGGTAAAGCGCCGCTAAAAATAGCGCCGCTTTACCGCCGACGCACCCACCGCCCCAGTGAGAAAGGGGCCTAAATCTTCCTGGAACAGACATACATGAAAATATATAGGAGCACATAAAGATTCAAAATATATACCACCTATTACCCAGGTTACACGAAGTAAAGGAGACTTTGTAGGTAACGCTACAATCATAAGACAGAGTACTTGGCAACAACTAGGAAAACAAGTTAACCAATAGAAAAGTTCAAGAAAGAAGACCCTGGAGCTCACTTTTGGTCCCCAGTCACATCCATGCAATACAGTAACACACAAGCATAGATGTGCCCTTTATGCACATGTTGCATCCATTGTGCTTGGGCAGCCCATTCTTTTTAACAGGCTGCCCAACACAAAGATATCTCACTAAAAAAGGGCATGCACATTTTTTTTTCTTTAAGCACATGCCAGGGCTGGGCTCAAGCCCTCCTTCTCAGAGCTGACCGCTTAGCTGTCGGCTAATTGGCAGCTCCCATCTCGCCACAGTAACTCAGCTGTTGATGATATCCTGCTCGTCAGTCCTGCCTAATTAAGCTGTTCAGCCCAGTGGATCTCTGCCTTCGCCAACATTACAGAGGCTATCTCCTGCGTTCCTGTTTAAAGACTTGCTTTGCTGACATCCTTTCTGGCTCCAGATCCTGCTCGCTTTTCCTCTACATTGATCCCTGACTTCTGGCTTGGCTGACTATCCGTTCCGGTTACTGAACTTTGGCTATGTTTTGACTACGTTTGTTTTTTTTACTTTTATTATTAAACAAGTGTGATTTAACTGTTCTTCTGTCTCAGTCTGATTTCATGGTTTCTGACAGCACATCACACCAAAATGCATGGTAATAAGTTGACATGCATTGTGGTGAGCTAAAAACCACATGAATTGTTAGCAAGATGTGTTGGGATTGCCTTTAAAAATTAATGGCATTGCGACTATTTATTATTATTATACAGGATTTATATAGCGCCAACATTATGCGCAGCGCTTCACAATTTTATAGCAAACAGTATTCAGAACATGAGGAATCAGAGGGCCCTGCTCATTAGAGCTTACAATAAAAAGGAAGCTATAATAAAAACATGTGTATGTGTGCTGTGTTAGCATGCAAAATTTTGCGCATGTTGCTGTAGCACGCAGCTGTGAAGGGGGAATTAATCTTGACTTGCTGTGTAAACCTTAGAGGAAGAGTTGGGAGCACAAGCAAGCATTTAAGTATTAAGCAGAAAAGTTAGTGTCTTCCTGAAAACACACTTGCTGCCAATGTTATTCTAAACCCACATCACTTACAACGTGAGCTGGGATATGGAGATGTGAAGCAATCTGCCAGCATGAGTATTTTCAGTGATAACAGCATTATGTCAAACCATCCCCAGCTCAGATATATTTGGAGCTCTGGCAGGCTAAAAGCAAATAGAACAAGGCGACACAACATATCTCAAATGCTTGAGAAGAAAAAGTACCAGCAAGAGGCAGGAGAGCGGCTGTATAAGGGACAAGCAGAGACCGTCTGAAAGCCACAGTGTTGGAACAAGTCCTCGTAACGGCCGGAGGTTTCGAAAACATCACATGATGTTGAAATGTCTTGGTCCTCACTGTGAATAAAGCAGCTGTTCAACTTGTATATAAAACTGCGCTCTTTGATGAGGCTTTGTTAGGATACCAAAAGCCACTGATTACCATGTGTGATAAAAAAAAAAAAAACGAAAACTATCATAAAAGGGCTGACAGAGCTGACTAGAGAGAAGGATGGCCTCTGACTACATTGGTTTTGTTTCAAACTGGGATCAGTCCAGGGTTTCGAATAAAAATAACCACTGATTTGAAGCACTATAGGAAAATTCCCAAGCTGACCATAAATGAACCAAGAACGGAGCCCTTTACTATGCCAGTTATTCAAAATGTTTTTTTCATGTGACATACTGTATGCTAAATGGAAATACAGTACATAGCTATGTTGGATTGGATAAATAGAGTGTAAGAAAAGGGACTCGTCTACCCAAACCTGTAGACGGTGTTGTTCTCGTTTACCTTCACTGCTGGTCATATATCTAGAATTCTAGGAACACGGTTATGCGATCTCTACTGATAAGCCTGGTCAGAGCAGCACATTTTCTGGATCAGCAGGGATAATGTACCTCGGGCCAGCAAACATGCATTAACGGGGAGTTCCACCCAAAAATGGAACTTCTGCTTTTCGGATTCTCCTCCGTGTCACATTTGGCACCTTTCAGGAGGGAGCAGATACCTGTCTAATCCAGGTATTTGCTTCCACTTCCAGGCATAGATCACTGCAGTATCCGCGGCGATCTACACCATGTCAGGCCCCTCCTCCGTTCTTCCCCCCCCCCCCCCCGCTTTCTTGTGGGAGACACACAGGTCCCAGAAGACAGAAGGAACCAGTGAGATTGCGCATGTGCAGTAGGGAACCAGGCTGTGAAGCCGCAAGGCTTCACTTCCTGATTCCCTTACCAAAGATGCCGGCGCCTCCACCCGGGAGCCGAGGGACGGGTCGGCTTCGGGTGAGGACTTTGCGGGCGCCCTGGGCAGGTAAGTGTCCTAATATTAAAAGTCAGCAGCTGCAGTATTTGTTTTTTTTCGGTGGAACTCCGCTTTAAGCACTAAAGGAAAGATTGGTGCACGATTTTCTCCAAAAACAGCATGAATCTTATCACTTATCACCATAAATCTTTACCAAGCAGCAGAACACAAAAATAATTTCAACACATGAGTAGAGATCCACTTTAAATGGTGGCAGCTGTTGGACATTGCTTGTTTTTTTACAGTGTTTCTGGTCATATATTTCAATTCTTTATTACGTAATAAAAGGTTTCATTAAAGAAGAATTCCAAGTATGGATATTTTTAGCTTGGACCAATGGAACCATCAAGTCAAGTCTTATTGTCATTCTACTTCATGTGAGGACATACAGTAGAACAAAATGTCGCATCTCACAGGGCCACAATGCTACATATGAATTCAACAGAATTATAAATATACAAAGAATAAACCACAGCGAAGAACTTAAAAAAAAAAATGTAAAAATTAAAAAAAAAACCTATACATATACTATACCGGAGGAGTGGAGTCCCTCTAGAAGCATAAAATCATTAATAGACAACCCTACTCCACTGATCTATACATGTTTCTAGGTCCCATGCTGAGCAGCTGCTCTGTTGCATTCTTATTTAAAGTGGTTGTAAACCCTTTACAACCATTTTAAACTACAGGCAAGCCTATAATAAGGCTTGTCTGTAGCTGCACTGGATATCTCCTAAACCTGCATGGTTTAGGAGATATCCCTGTATTTACATGTGCCGATGTCATGTGGTACATGCGCACTTAAGCCAACTGAAGCAATGGCACGTACGTGCCGTTGCTTTAGTTGTACTGTGCCGTTCGCAGCGGCATGCGCAGGAGGGACGTCATCGCGGCTCTGGCCAATCACAGCGCCGCAGCCGTGATACCCGGAAGCAAGCCCCGGGCAACATGTCGGCGGCCTGAGGGGGAGACGAGGATGGCTGCGGGGGCTTTGTTCTGGGGTAAGTAATTCATAATGAGCTAGTATGCTATGCAGGAGGGTTTACTTCCTCTTTAAGGCAAGTGAAGGGTAACACATACAAGTGTGAATGGGTCCACAGAGCTTCCCTCTCCAAAATGCAATAAATAGATGGGAACCAGCCACAAAAAATAGAACAGGATTTCTGTTTAAAATGCATTTTCATACAGTAAATCGTATGGGTTTGGTAGTAGAGAACATTCACATCAGTTTCTGCCCCAGTGGTTTAACTAGAACCTTCAGGGCCCCGATGCAAGAAACCATGAAGGGTCCTTTCCTCCGAGCCTGGTGGCGGAACAACAGGGCTCACTCGCAATTGGGTGGCTGCATATAAAGGAACTGATTTCTCCATTTCCCCCTGCTTCTCCTCCTCTCCCTCCCACAGGCATTCAGCGGCTGCAGGAGGTAAATGGAGAGATTGGTTCCTCTATGTCAGTGTTTCTCAATCTTTTTCCAGTCAGGGCACCTTTGAAGTATACCGCTAGGTGAATGGGGCTGCACTGCACCCACCCTGCAACTGTGTGCATTGCATGCAGTTGCAGCATAGTGATGATGCATTTAAGGAGTTAAAACAGGCGGTCAGGAGGCAACATATTGCCTCTTTACCGGCTGTCAAATGCCTCTGAAAAGCGATCTGAGCATGGATCACTTTTCAGAGGAACAGTGATTGCACACATATAGGGGGTCAGGATTAAACACCCCTATATAAAATGTGCATGCATGCACATACACACATATAAACACACATATATACAGGTAGCCTTTTAAAAAAAAAAAAAAAAAAAAAAAAAAAGAATCAGCAGTGCTTTACCTTGCTTCTTCCTGCAGAGTAATACACTGTAGGGCAGTGGTCCTCAACTCCAGTCCTCGGGACCCACCAACAGGCCAGATTTTAAGTATTACCTTGGGGAGTTGCAGACTAGAATACTGCAATCACTGAGCAGCAAGTGATATCACCTGTGATGTATTTCAGCTATCTTGCAAACCTGGCCTGTTGGTGGGTCCTGAGGACTGGAGTTGAGAACCACTGCTGTAGGGGGAGACAAAGAGCATAGCACACATTGTGCTTTCACTTTAGGTCAAATCAGTGTGACCAGCTCCCTGCAGTGCCGATTACAGTTCGGCTGAGGATCTCAGCCGCCCTTGTTGCTCCTACTATCGAGGTATACAGGGGGCCCTTAAGGGCCCCCTGCAGCGTGGGGCCCGGTCGCCATGGCGACCTCAGCGACCCCTAAACTTTCGCCACTGCCCTGCCCACAAGGAGCTCACAATCTAAAGTCCGTAACTCACATTCATACATACACATACTAGGGCCTTTGGAGTGTGGGAGGAAATTGTAGTACCCGATAAAACTCACACAGGCATGGGGACGTATTTTTTAAAAAAAATCCCCTCCCCTCTTTCTACCTATCCTGCATACCCTGTGTAAAAAAAAAAAGAAAAAGAAGAAGATCGGTGTACTTGTCTATTTTTAAGCCAGTCCAATCATGTGACCCAGCAGCTCCGACTCCCCTGTGCCAGCGAACGGCTGCTGCAGGGGAGAGGAGGGAGCACAGACAACGGATGGGCCATGAGAGCCTGTAAGTGATGTCATGAGTTTAGAGAATTTAAAGTCTTTGTCAAATGTTCCCTTAAGGCTCGTACACACGATAAGAAAATCAGGCGCACATTTTCGTCTGAGAAACAATCTTACAATTTTCGTATAGTGTGTACACAACTTTCGACAGCCGATTCCAACCTTCCAAAAAAAAAAAAAAAAATCTCCGAAGGGACCAACTCCAAAATTTTTGGGACCAGAATGAACAAGTTTTGTTTGTTTCGTTTGTTTTTGTACGATTTTCTTACGAGAAAAATCAGAAACAAAAAGCTGCGCATAATCAGAAACAATGAAAAAAAAGCCTTTGTCGTACGAGAATTTTCGTACATTATTTCCTTCCTCAGTTGCGAATTGCTGTCAAACAACAAGGAAAAAATTTTTATAGTGTGTACCCCCCCCCCCCCCACTTTACAAAGAGAGGCCGGAGCTGCTGAATCACATGACTAGGCCGCATTTAAAAAAAGGTTAAGTATACAGATCTATTTTATACAGGGTATGCAGGAAGGATGTTTTTAACGATAGTGTGAGTAATGGTCAACTCGAACTAAGAAAAATCATTTTAGATTGGCATCAGTATTATTAGTCAGTTCTCTGTAACTCAAAGTAGTCAGGATTTCTGAACAAACTTTCACTATCTATCTAATCTTCATCCAAAGATATCACACAAGTCACACACTATCTTTACTGCTTGAGTTTGTGTCGAAACCAAGTAGATTCCAGATCTGTAAGAATTTCAAATGAGCAAACAAGACGACAAAAATATGTTCAAGGGCTTCTCCATTTACAAAAAAGAATGAATGAGGGAATAAAGAAAAGATAAATCAGGAAGAAAAAAAAGACATTCATAAATCCCAGCTAGGCAGAATTCAGGAATAATGTACTTGTCTTCACCTAGGACTGAAAGGAAAACATTGTACATTTTAAAATGGCTCGAGTCCGGGGTTCACACTAGATGCGGTACAAATTCACATCTAAATCACAACCGATTGCGGAGTGTATGTAAAGTTTACGACACCCATAATCGGTTTGCAAAACACAGCATGCTTTGCAGAAACGGATCACATGAGTGTGAACGCCCATGCGGTTCAATTCTGGTGCAGCAAAAAAAAAAAATTCCTGCACCAGTTTGTTGCAAATGCGGTGTACCCCAGAGACACGGCATGTAACTCACACAGGCATGAGCTGCGACTCCTGTGCCAATTACATGCTGTGTCTCGCGCCACAGCAGTGTAAACCTAGACTTAAATACCTCACTAGTATTAACAAAGGCACTTTTTTACCCTTTGGTTGTTACACAATACTCTGTTAGAATGTGGTGCTAGCTGTATTCATTACGACATTAGTGCAATCATTTATATGGTTTTCCATGTTTACTAGTATTAGACTCCATGTACACTGAAGCTCATAAACGGACGTTTTTTGGAGTTTGGGTGTTTTTTTTTTTAGCAGCCTATAAACTCCCCTTTATGTTATCCTATGTGTCCATGCACACATGGACGCTTTTAGATGTTTATCAGCAGTGGCGTTTATGGGCTGTTTTCTGAACGCCATACAATCGTGTTCAGGAGTCGCTTTTCTGACCACAAAAAACGCCAAACACTGATCAGCGTCGATATACGCTCAAAAATGTGGCTCACCAGTGTTTAACGTTTTTGATCCACTGAAAAAAAAAATGCTAAAAACGCTAAACGCCATTGTAAAAACGTTAAAAAACGTTGAAAGACTCACTGCAAAGCTACAGGCGTTTTTATAATGTTATTTTAACGTCCAGCGTGCATGGAGCCTTAACAGTCTATGGTTCAAAAACGCCAGACAAAAACAAACTAAATACATATTAGCGCAAGCTTTTAAAAACACTCAATTCCCTTTGACCGTGACCAATACTCCATCCTCTCTAACTCTAAAGCTTGAACTAAAATAGATTTGTTTCGTGAATAACAATATTGGCGATAGTTCACCTTCCTGATAATACTTCTGACTAGCACAGGACAACACTGTATTGTTGACCAGAAAAACAAACAATCAGGGCCCATTTACACATACACACTCATTTTTGTGCATTGAAGTGTGTGTTGTTAAATAGCCAATTCACAGTGACTGGGCTGTCAACACACACAATAATAGGTACTGCCTATAGGACAACGCAGAACATATACATCTGTGTGTTGCAGCGCGCTATAACATGGACGCAACACAACACATTGCTACAGAACTTTACCATACGTTGCTCTCTGGATTCACATGAATTTACACATGTAAAAAATGTATTTTATGCATTTGTCAATGTATTTATAAAATAGGGGCAGGGCCTTTTTTTTATTAATAATAAAGCAGAAGTTGTTGAAAACGCTGACAAGTAGGATTTTCATGCGTCTCCTCTGTCATATGCCTCTCTTTTCCTCCCAGCATTTTTTATACAAGCACAGCTCAGACTATGATCTTGGCACAGTTTTTTGCTGGGACTAAGGCCCCTTTCACACTGCGGCAGTTTGCAGGCGTTATTGCGCTAAAAATACCGCCTGCACACCGGCCCTAAACAGCCTCCGCTGTTTGTTCAGTGTGATAGCCTGAGGGCTTTCACACTGAAGCGGTGCGCTGGCAGGACGGCAAAAAAAGTCCTGCGAGCCGCATCTTTGGAGCGGTGAAGGAGCGGTGTATTCACCGCTCCTAAACCGCTCCTGCCCATTGAAATCAATGGGACAGCGCGGCTATACCACGGTAATACCGCGGCTATAGCCGCGCTGTACGAGCGGGTTTAACCCTTTTTCGGCCGGCAGCGGGGATTAAAACCGCACCGCTAACGGCCGAATACAGCTGCAAAAACGACGGTAAAACAGCGCTAAAAATAGCGCTGTTTTACCGCCGACGCCCCCACCGCCCCAGTGTGAAAGGGGCCTAAGTAATTTCCGTGTGCATGTGCGGGAGTTACATCATCCCGGACCGGCCAATTAAGACTGTATAAGGCTGTTTAAGACCCTAAAATGAAAAATAAAAAAAAATCGTAAGAAATCGATGAAAGCACTGCCGATGAGAGAGCACGGCAGACATTGCGGAACTGGAGGGAAATTACTGATACACAATATTGATTACTGGTACACTCACCGGCCACTTTATTAGGTACACCTGTTCAATTGCTTGGTAACACAAATTGCTAATCAGCCAATCCCATGCAGCATCTCAATGCATTTAGGCATCTAGATGCAGTGAAGACAACTTGCTGACGTTCAAAACCGAGCATCAGAATGGGGAAGGAGGGGATTTAGGTGGCTTTGAATATGGCATGGTTGTTGGTGCCAGATGGGCTGGTCTGAGTATTTCAAAAACTGCTGATCTACTGGGATTTTACTGCACAACCATCTCTGGGGTTTACAGAGAAAGGTCCAAAAAAAAAAAAAGAAAATATCCAGTGAGCGGCAGTTGTGTGGACGAAAATGCCTCGTTGTTGTCAGAGGAGAATGGGCAGACTAGTTTGAGATGATAAAAAGGCAACAGTAGCTCAAATAACCACTCGTTACAACAAAGATAACCATAACTGAAAGCACAACACATCGAACCTTGAAGTGGATGGGCTACATCAGCAGAAGACCACTCCTGTCAGCTAAGCAGAAGGAAACAGATTACAATTCACACAGGCTCACCAAAATTAGACAGTGGAAGATTGGAAAAACGTTGCCTGGTCTGAGTCTCGATTTTAGCTGTGACATTCAGATGGTAGGGTCAGATTTTGGCGTAAACAACATGAAAGCATGGATCCATCCTGCCTTGTATCAACGGTTCAGGCTGGTGATGGTGGCGTAATGGTGTGGGGGATATTTCCTTGGCACACTTTGGGCCCCATAGTGCCAATTGAGCATTGCTTAAATACCACGGCCTACCTGAGTAGTGTTGGTGACCATGTCTATCCCTTTATGACTACAGTGTACTCCTCTTCTGATGGCTACTTCCAGCAGGATAATGCACCATGTCACAAAGCTCAAATCATCTCACCACTGGTTTCTTGAACATGACAATGAGTTCACTGTACTTCAATGGCCTCCACAGTCACCAGATCTCAATCCAATAGAACACCTTTGTGATGTGGTGGAATGGGAGATTTGCATTATGTTTGTGCAGCCGACAAATCTGCAGCAACTGAGTGATGCTCTTATATCAATATGGACCAAAATCTCTGAGGAATGTTTCCAACACCTTGTTGAAGCTATGCCAAGAAGAATTAAGGCAGTTCTGAAGGGGGTCCAACCCAGTACTAGTAAGGTGTACCTAAGTGGCCGGTGAATGTATGTTGTGTACACTTGCACTTTTTTTTTTCCACTGGTGGTCTACTTCTATAGTCTTAAAAACAGGCCTGTACTGGCCATCGGGACTACAGGGAGTTTCCCGGTGGGCCGATGGCTCAGTGGGCTGGTTTCAGTGACAGCCTGTCAAAGTAATGGCTTTCTTGGTTGGCCCTCAACTTCACACAGTGATGTGAGAAAGATGAGAAAAATACAGAGGAGAATAAGTGAAATAGTAAAAGAGGTTAGTGAGGACTCCTTATGTTATGCTACTTATGTTTTTTTGCACAATTGCGTAAAGTTTATATACTGTTTTTGTGCTTGTTTGCACAAGTAAAGTGGGCCGGTCTGGATGAAGTCCAGGGCCAAATTTTTATCCCAGTCCAGCCCTGCTTAAAAATATGTATAAAAATAATGTAGGTGTTGCTGCTACATTTGGCCTGAGCCACCCCGATTACAAATGCATTAATGGATAAACCCTTGTCCTTGCATGATCAATTTTTTCCCCTTGAGTAGAGATATATATATATATATATATATATATATATATATATATATATATATATATATATATATAACAGATATGTATAAAGAAATCAGTAAGGGCTTTATCAGTGATGCATACAATTAAGTTGGAACATGTCTGGCATAGTTAAAGAGATCCAGTAGAGGAATTCAAAGCTGATTTTTCCTACAGCTGTATATGTTTTATCATCTGTCAAACAAGACAGCTTGCATCTCCATATTCTACAAAGTGAATATTAAAAAAAACAAAGAAATTAAAAGCCTCATTATCTAGAGATCTCAGCTTGCTTTTAAAAGCCGCAGCCTAGAAGGAAATGTCACTGGAAGGTTTTAAGTTAATAACATGCGAGTCATTAACATTGACATTGACACTGGGAGGAGATGAACTCTGTAAAACACAAAATAGTCATAGTATGGAGGGACTATACCAGGAGATGGTCTCTATGTGCGAACACATCCTAAAATTAGTATGAAGCCACTTACAACAGACATTTCCTGTGTAGAGATGTATTCCACAAACACGTAAAGTCAGGCCTCCCTGTGTGAAAATGCATCCAATTTAACCACATACAGAACCTCATATGCCTGTGTGCATGAGGCCATATTTTAACAACGGCTAGACAAATTGTACAGTGTCTTGAAAAAGTAATCACACCCCTTGAAATTCTTTACATTTTATCATGTTACAACAAAAAACATAAATATATTTTATTGGGATTTTATGTGATAGACCAACACAAAGTGACACATAATTGTGAAGTGGAAGGAAAATGATAAATGATTTTCACATTTTTTTTACAAATAAATATCTGAAAATGTGGTGTGCATTTGTATTCAGCCCCCCTGAGGTAAGAAGGCTTGGGATATTTTTTTATAACCTAACCCTGCTTTAAACATCTCCACAACTTTATCCCTGACCTGTCTGGTGTGTTCCTTGGCCTTCATGATGCTGTTTGTTCACTAAGGTTCTCTAACAAACCTCCGAGGGCTTCACAAAACAGCTGTATTTAAACTATATTAGATTAAATGACTCACAGGTTGACTATTTACTAATTAGGTGACTTCTGAAGGCAATTGGTTCCAGACTTTAGTTAGGGGTATCAGTAAAGGGGGCTGAACACAAAAGCACACCACACTTTTTAGATATTTATTTGTAAAAAATGTTAAAAACCATTTATCATTTTCCTTCCACATCACAATTATGTCCCACTTTGTGTTGGTCTATCACATAAAAGCCCAATGAAGTACATTTACGTTATGGTTGTAACATGACAAAATGTGGAGAATTTCAAGGGATATGAATACTTTTTAAAAGGCATTGTAGTGGGAATCTCAACAGGTGTGATGTTAAAGCGGAGTTCCACACAAAAATGGAACTTCCGCTTTTCGGAACCCTCCCCCCCATCCGGTGTCACATTTGGCACCTTTCAGGGGGGAGGGGGGTGCAGATAGCTGTCCCATGGGAGTCTATGCCTCTTCCCGTCCCCACCGCGCTGTCTCCTGGGAAACACACAGCTCCCAGGAGATAGCGGGGACCAGTTACGATGCGCAGCGCGACTCGCGCATGCTCAGTAGGGAACCGGGAAGTGAAGCCGCAACGCTTCACTTCCCGATTCCCTCACCTAGGATGGCGGCGGCAGCTGCCGAGAACCAAGCGGGTCGCCTGCCGACATCGCTGGATCCTGGGACAGGTAAGTGGCCATTTATTAAAAGTCAGCAGCTGCTGTATTTGTAGCTGCTGGCTTTTAATATTTATTTTTTTTTTGGCGGTTTAGGTGGACTCCCTCATTAAGCACAATTTGTTTCTTGATGTGCTTTTTTTTGTTTTGTTTTGGGTTTTTTTTTATAGACATTGCAGAAGTAAAACTTTAGTCAACTTTGTAGGTGTGACAACGATTAGATAAAACGACACTGTATGACTAGTTTTGTCTACAGTAAAGAGTGTTCGCCATAGATGGAAAAAAAACTATATGTGGAAGCAGATTTGGGGACTTTACCTAGGTTACATTCAAAATAAAAAAGCAGACTCCGTATACAACCCCTGGCTAAAATGATGGAATCACCAGTCCCTGAGGATGTTCCTTCAGTTGTTTATTGTTGTAAAAAAAAAGCAGATCACAGACATGGCCAAAAACTAAAGGCATTTCAAATGGCAACTTTCTGGCTTTAAGAAACACTAAAAGAAATCAAGAAAAATAATTGTGGTGGCCAGTAACAGTTAGATTTATAGAACAAGCACAGGTAATAAATTATGGAATCACTCAATTCTGAGGAAAAAATTATGGAATCACCCTGTAAATTTTCATTACAAACACTAACACCTGCATCAGATTAAATCTGCTTGTTAGTATGAAAGTAAAAAGGAGTGATCACACCTTGGAGAGCTGTTGCAACAAGTGGACTGACATGAAGCATGGCTCCAACACCAGACATGTCAATTAAAAAAAGGAGAGGATTATCAAACTCCTTAAAGAGGGTAGATCACCACGCAGTGTTGCACAAGATGTTGGTTGTTCACAGTCGGCTGTGTCTAAAACATGGACCAAATACAAACAACATGGGAAGGTGGTTCAAGGCAAGCATACTGGTAGACCAAGGAAGACATCAAAGTGACAGCAGTGAGAGCCGGAGGTGAGGAGAATGTGGACAGCTTTACCCCGGATGCCTGCATACTCAGATGTGTCTCTTTTAATCGTCAACCATGTGAGTTGCCAAATGTTGTACCTTCATTAAATGTAATAATAATGCTAGACTTATGCCGCGTACACACGGCCGGACTTCCCGACAGAAAAAGTCAGATGGGAGCTTTCGGTCGGACATTCCGACCGTGTGTATGCCCCATCAGACTTTTTCTGTCGGTATTTCCGACAGACTCAGATATAGAACATGTTCTAAATCTCTCCAATGGAAATGCCGACGGAGTGTATACGCGGCAGTGTATACTCTGCAGCAGGAGCTGCAGAGTATAAAGGAGGAGAGGGTCGCCTCTAGGAGACCCTCTTCTCCTTTATACTCTGCAGCTCCTGCTGGATTTTGCTTCTAATCCCCTTGTGGAGGCTGCCATTTGTGGATGGACATTTTATGGTTACACAATCTCACATTGCTATAACCTTTTTATATGGACTATAGACTGAAGGACTTATGAATAAATGGTTGAGGAACAAATCACCTGAGTTTCCATTATTTCTTATGGGAAAATTTGCTTTGATATAAGAGTGCTTTGGATTACAAGCATGCTTGCGGAATGAATTATGCTCGCAATCCAAGGTTTTACTGTACTCAACCTACTTTTTTTTACTGTACATAAACCTTGTCTGCATGCAGATATATGTCATTAAGGTAGTTTATTTCTCTGCTCACTACTAAATAAAGAATGTAAAAAACACTCAGGTAGACATTTTTTCAACAAAAATTCATACGCCTAAATGTGATGTTTCTTTCTACAAATGTTCTGTACTGGAAAAAACAGTATTGGACCAGTATGCAGAAGAAGGCTAATGAAATGAGCAAAAAGCAGCATTAAAAATAAGTCTATAGCTGGCCATACAAACATTTGTACAAAATTTCCTCGAGAACATTCGATGATTTGACAACGGTCACTCAAAAGTATTTAAAAAAAAGTTTATTTTTAACATTCAATTTTGGAAAGTGAAAGTTGATTTGACCCCACTAACCATCAGAAGATTGAATAAGAAATACAAAATTCTACTAGGCCAGCTTAAGTTAAAATATAAAATTGACCTACGGGTCAGACAGAGTCATTTTGATATCAACCACTGAGAACGCGTTGTACTTAAAACTTCCAATTTCAACATAGATTGCATGAATGAACATAGAAAACACT
Organism: Lithobates clamitans; assembly: GCA_037952925.1. Taxonomy (NCBI): domain Eukaryota; kingdom Metazoa; phylum Chordata; class Amphibia; order Anura; family Ranidae; genus Lithobates; species Lithobates clamitans. Next base: position 2,655,614 of record JBBGZY010000019.1, on the reverse strand, counting down.
TCCTGTTGGTGTGTCATAGAACAAATAAACATGCTTAGACACTTACGTGTTGATCCAAAGGTGTCTTTGATCTCAGACTGAGGCTGTTTGAGAATTGGTAAGAAAGGCAATCGGAGCAGCAATCCAGTGCCAAGGGCAAATGAGATGTTGTGATGGTAAATACAGCAGCGTCGTGAAGAGCAAGGGAGAGAGGAAATACATAGTGTTAACTTGTGCTCAGACATACAAAAGCTAGGTTAAACAAAAACATGTACATAAAAAATTGGTGCACATTGCATGTATTTATAGGTTAATGCCTCAGGCCCCCCTAAGTTAAATGCAGAGATCAATGTGCTACGCAAATCTAAAGGTCTGTATTGCTAGAAAGGTTGAAATAGCATATTCACTAATGGAAGAAAACTCGACTAAAAGCCATATATTTTCAGTCTGACAGGTCAAAGCAAATGCAGGCTCTTGCTTATTACAAAGACATACGACAAGTGATAATTCTAATCTAATGACATTTTCAAAGGTATATTAAAGCCTGAAGCAGCGTCCTGCTTTATAATGTATTATACGTAGAGAATATCTGTTTAACCTACTGGTTTCTGTATTAAGTAGGGAGTATGCAACACTATTTACACATATAAAGTATAGACCGTATACTGTAGAATGGAAATGTAAAACTATTTCACATACAAAATACCAATACATACATACAGTAATGACAACCAATGCAGATAAAGTAGAATACAGTAAACAAGACTTATGGTGGAGTATAAGGAAGTCTGCAATTTTGATCACTGTAGCTAATTTCTATAAGAGGTATTTCAGCTCCATGGTAACTTCCATCATACTTGATTTGTTGTAGCCGTATTAGTGCAACTGTGACAGAGAAAATTGAGTACTGAGTAGTAGTGAAGGGGACATACCCCGAAAGCTTGTCCTGAAAAATTGTATGTTAGTGCAAACAAAAAAAGTATCACGGACAGTACTCAATTTTCTCTAGCTCCATGGTAAAAAAATCCTTTGGCTCTTAATCTGGCTATACACTGATCGCATTTTTCATTCAGTCTAAATGCTGAAAGAAAAAAAACAAAAAAATAAAACAGATTCCTCCATCCACGCTACAAAGCGTAGATAGACGAGTCTTCAACTTCAGCTATTCCATTTTCACATATGCACCCGCTTTTCAGATGACATTTTTCTGCTCAGCTCCTTTGATTTTTCAATCCAGGGATGTCTGCCAGATAGGACCACCCACTGAGTGAATTTCGACCAGTTCATCAGAAACGTTCTGTTGGTGAGAACACTTATTTAAGAGTGGTTCTTTGAGAAAGCAGACTTGTCTAAACCTTGTTTTTCAGTGTATGAAAACCCTTTTGGTCTATAAAATATACTATTGAAAGTGTCAAAGAAATTTATAAAATACCGGTTGATCCTGATGATATGTGCATAATATATATATATTTTTTTATCTACCTGTAAAGGTTTCTTTTGTGTAGACTTCTAAAAGTCCTGAGACTGCTGCTGCGCACCACCACGTTGGACGTGAGGACACCAGCCGCGGCAAACTCAGAGTTGTCACTTAAAGAAGTCCTTCAGTCATTTTTTTCATCTTTCCATCTATTAAATCTTCTGCCCGTGTTGTTTTAACTTTGGATAGTAAAAGATTTTTTTTTCTGCCAGTAAACACCTTATACAGCCCACTTCTTGTTTCTTCTCTGGTCATTAGCCTAGGCTTATGACATCATGCCAGGAAGAGAGGGAGGTGAGTCATAAGAGGGCCAATGAGAGGTGCAGAGCTGGAGGTGTGCCTCTGTGTGTCTGTGTTAATCCAGAAAGTGAACAGGCAGCAGCTTCAGCTGCCCACAGGTAAAATGGGTGCAGCCAGACTTAGTGGAGGGAGATTTCTCCAGCATACTTGGCAAGTACAGAATTACAGTATATATAAAATAATATGCAAAGTGGTTGGAGGGAAGCTTCAGAATGGCAAAGATGTTTTATTACAACTGATGTGAGCAGAGTGCAGTTCCGCTTTACTTGATACTTTATGTAGTTAAGTTATAACTATGTAGTTATCTAGGGAGGTGTATCTTTAATAAAAGACCACAGAATTCTTGTCAGATAAAAATATTTTAATTAACAGACAGCATGGATTCACGAAAGACAGAAGCGGTCAGACAAAAATATGATTTATTTTTATGAGGAGGTAAGGAAAACCTTGAACAAATGAGTGGCTGTGGATGTAGATTTAGATTTTGCCAAAGCGTTTGACACACATCAAAAATCAGTTTGTAAATGGATAGAAAACTGGCTAAAAGACCGAATTCAGAGAGTAGTGGTTGATGGTTCACATTATATTTTTTTACATATTTGACTATATTTTCTAAAAATTCCATTGCCTTTCTGCTGCCAATATATGTAGAGGTAAGCCAATGAGTAGGGGGTTGCAGTAGTCAAGGCGAGAGATGACCGGGGGGCTTTTTTTGTGTCATTGGTTAGAAAGGGGGGTATTCTGGAGATGTTGCGGAGGTTGAGGCAGCAAGATTTGGACTGTGATTGGACGTTGGCCCTAAAGGAGAGTTCAGAGTCCAGGACTACACCTAGGACCTTGGCATGCAGGGATGGGCTTATAGTTGTGCCATCGATTTTGACAGAGAGATCAGGGGAAGGGGCACATGGGGGAGGAAAAATAAGTTTGGCTTTGGATAGATTAAGCTTGAGGAAGTGGTGAGACATCCAGACTGATATATCTGTTCGTAAATTAGTGATACATGAGGAGACTGAAGGAGCGAGCTGAGGGGTAGAGAAACACAGAAAGGAAGAGGAAAGGAGGAGGTAGAATTGTAAGTAACACTGAAGGTGCAGTTGGATAAGTAGGAAGAGAACCACTGAAGAGTACAGTGACGGAGACCAAAGGTGTGGAAGAGGGGGTGGTCAACCGTATCAAAGGCAGCAGAGAGGGTTAAGAATAGGAGTACAGAATAGTGTCCATTGGTTTTGGCCATTAGTAGATCGTTTGTTAGTTTTAGGAGAGCAGTTTCTGTGGAGTGTTGAGGACGAAATCCAGACTGAAGGTGATCAAGAAGGCTATTATCTGCAAGATGGTCGCTCAGTCAGTTGTAGACCAGACGTTCAAGGAGTTTGGATAAAAAGGGGAGCAAGTAGATGGGGGAGTAAGTTGTTAAGATTGGATGAGTCCAGTAAGAGCTTTTTAAGTATGGGGCTGATAAGTGCATGTTTTAGAGAGTTGGGGAAGATGCCAGAAGAGAGGGAGAGATTGAAGATGTGGGTTAGAGAATATAGAATAGAGCCAGAGGGTTGAACGTAGCATTTGCGAGGGAACAGGATCCATAGGGCAGGTGGTAAGATGTACGTTAGCAAGTAGTTTAGCAACCTCGTCTATAGTGGTGGGGTTGAAAGAGGGACATAATGATTGTACCTGTGGGCATGAAGTGTAAAGCGTGGAGGGTATCTGAACAGTAGAGACCTCCTCGCAAACTGTATCAATCTTCTGTTTGAATTGATTGGCGATCTCCTAGGCAGTGGGTGAGTTGGTGGGTGGAGGCAGTGGGGGACGAAATAGAGAGTTGAAGGTAGAGAAGAGATGATGGGGACTGGATGAAAAGTTGTTAAGGAGAGTGATAAAAAAGGGCTGTTTGGCAGTGAGGAGGCTGGAATTGTATTTTTTGAGGGCAGATTTATATTGGTTGAAATCTTTCTGAGACTAAAGGCCCGTACACACGATCCAAAAATCAGAAGAAAAAGGTTTGTTCGAACCAACGATCTGCCGATTTTCGAATCGTTCGTATGGTGCTTTCAATAGCCGAATACGATTTTTCGTCAGACAAAAGCTGGATGTGCAGACTATAAAAAAATGTTCGTACATGAACTCAACGTCCGATTTTCGTTTAGTTAGTACAGTTTTGGTATGAAAAAACCATTAAAGCAGAAGACTACGCATGCTCAGAATCGAAAAAGAATACATACAAAACTAGTCAACACATTACATCACTTCTGAAGTTGTTTTCTGTCGTACGAGAATTTTTGTATGGTGAGTACCCTCTTCACTTTCGACATGAAACTACCATGCAACAAAAAACGGACGTTTAGTCGTCCGAAAATCTGATTGTGTGTACGCTACAGGCGCTCATGAGCATGACTATGTTTTTTCAGTCTTCTAGTATCATCTGTTTGCCACGGTTGAAGTCGAGGTTGGGGCCTGATTCTGTGTGTAGCGAGGGGATAGGTAAAGTTGATCCAGGGAATATCCGATTGCCTCTTGGGGGATCAGGAAGGAATTTTTTTCCTCTGCTGAAGCAAACTGTATCATGCTTTATTGGTGTTTTTTGCATTCCTCTTGATCAACTGTGAGTATATGATTGTATACATAGGATTGTATAGAAAAAAAAAAATGTTCCCTTCTATTGGTTGAACTAGATGGACTCATGGCTTTTTTCAACCAGACTAACTATGTAACTATGAGTGCAATAAACCTATCGCATAATAGTAACAGAGATAAGTCCCAGAGGTCACATGCAACTTAGTTTAACTCATGGTGTGCCTGCATTTTTTTTGCAGTCACTGAATTCCTGGAATTCAGCTTTAAAATGCACATTGCAACTGAATTTAAAAAAACATATGGAAATGCATAAACCCTGCAAAGTATGTAAAATACTTGATTTTACATGCAATATTTTAAGTTGTTGACAGGGTCTTTTTAAGATGAGGTCCATTTTACATGTCACAACATGTAAAAATAATAAAAGCAATAGGAAAAAACAAAAGCCTTCTGACGTTACTATACTGTGGAAAAAAACCTCACCCACAGCAACACTAGTATGTACACACATAATATAAAGAGAAAAGCTAAGGAGATCAAACACTTACATGCAGACTCATATCAAAAGAAACATTCTTTATACACAACCACATAGGAAGTCCTTATAATAAACCTAAAGCCTTGTACAAGCATTTCCTTTAGTTTCCCTACTGAGTGCCTTGGGAGCCTTGCATTCTGGGATGCACTTATGCATATTTCAACTAGCTGCCATGGTCTCACCACTCCCAACTCTACATCTTATTATTAGTTAGTGAGGCTGCCTAGAACAGTAATGGACCATCAGTAAGGTGTGAGGCTGGAAAGGGAAAGTCCAGGCTCTCAACCATAGCAACCTACTAGAACAGCTTTTCTCAGCACTAAAGGAACCCTTAAAATAATTTCAAGCTCCTAGAAATACTCTGCTAAAATATATATCTACAGTCCACCATACATTAGCGCTATATAATTATGTTATAACAATAACAGCAGGTAGAAGGTAAAGAGACTGAAATTTGTAATGTCCCTTTGCGCTAGGGGTCAGTAGAGAAGGGCCCACCTTACATTAGTGATCATATGAAAAGTGTCCTCTTACTTTACAAGTCATTCTAGAAGTGAGCCCTACATTGGATGTTAGTGGAAATTTGCCTCCTTTACTTATGGTGGAGGTTGGAGATCAATATCCACCATTGTTCACTGCTCAAGAAACCCCTAGGAACCTCTGGAGGAATCCCAGGGATCCACGGAACCCTGGTTGGGAAAGGCTTAATTTTAGGGTGGTAAAAATCCTAAGCAGAGGTAGACACCAAGTTCATAAGACTACTGTTATTCTGCTATTCACTTCATTTTTAGGGCTCATGAACATGACTGCAAATGGGCCGCACAACATGCAAGAGTGTACATAACCTGTGTATTCAGCACCAAACCTCTTCTTTTTGGGTCCCTCGCTGGTGGTCCAAACTCCTCTCCGCTGAGTGCCCCCAACAGCAAGCCTCTTACTCGAGCAGGCTCGTTTCCGACATTATCCATTCACACACAGAGCATGGCTCGGCCCCAACCCCGCTCTCTACTCATTGGCTCACTGACTGATTGACAGCAGCAGGAGCAATTGTGAGCCAATGAGGAGAGAGACTATGGAGAGCTGCTGCTCTCATGCATGTTGCTGGATCAGGATAGAGCTCAAATAAGTATAAGGGGGTGGATCCAGGTTTTTTTTTTTACCTTAAAAGGAGAAGTTCACCATTGGGCACATGCTAGATGTTCCCCTCGTTTTTAGGGTAGAACATGTAACATGCTTCCTATGCTGAAGCTGCTGCCTGAAGTTCTCTGTACTAGCTGTCCCTTTTTGGAATCTGCGTGGCCTTGCGGGGCTTCGCCCACACAGCCATGTCATTCATTCACACAGCTCTGTCCCGACATCCTTTGCGGCTGTCAGCTTGTAGTTCTCTATGATTTTTTCTGTCAGATTGTATCTGCTTGCCCATATGAGATGTACAGGCACACAATAGCACTGGTGATCTACTGATTGCTGGTGCAATGCTTACAGGCACCCCCCCCAAAAAAAAAAAATAATAATAATGCACATTTTTTTATCTGCAAAAAAAAAAAAAAAATTTGCATTTATTGTTTTTTCTAAACTTATCTTTTATGAACTTATCTTTTAATGAATAGAATGCATTAAGTTAATCTATGGTCTGTTCTTTTATGTCAAATAATGTCTTAAATAAAAAATTAAAAAAAAAACCTGTAAATAAAAAGGTGACAGTTGCAAGCACCCCTTGGCAATAGCATAGTTTGGCCCAACCCCTGTCACTGTAACTTCTGTCGGTAAACTTGGTCTACATATAAATGTGGAAAAACTGTAAACAAAAGCACTTTTAAATCAAAACCATTGCATATACTGAACACTACCATTATAAGTATTAGAGTTATCACAATACAATGCAACATTGCTATAGCAGTCTTTTCTATAAGTGAGTCTAGCTTATTTATAAATACATCTGTGTGACTGGACATTTCATCCCGATTATTCAGAACGGCAATGGAATAAAGCATGCTACCTGGCACGTCCCATTTCTCTATGAAGTACACCATTTCCACAGGAAGCCACGAAGATGTATTCCAACCTAGTTCTCGTATTCCATTACAAGTTTTTCTATAGATGTCATACACAAATAAACATGTCTATTTTAGATAAGACTCTGCAAGCCAGCAAATATGTTTCCCAAAAAGGAGAGAGCTGCTGCAGACTAAAACAGAATTAAATCTGGTCTCCAGAGGAAAGATCAAGGAGCACATCTGGAAGCAATTTCTGAAATGCAAAGAAGCATATTGTGGATGTATTCAGTTACATGGTCAGAGGTTTCCCCATGCCTGGGGTGTACTGCTCTCCTCATATGCTTTCAGCACTGCAATGTGCGACCACAGCTTATCAGTCTGTCAATTAAGAACACGCCTATATAGGCATGCTATAAGTGCCTGAAGGTTTTTGATAGCAAAAGAAGCGGACGATAAGGATACATTTTCCATGTATCTATATAAAGAGCACATATTCAACTGTCAGTCCACCCAGAAGTGATAATTCAGTTACATATGTAGTCTGGAGGGATGCAACAACTTGTGTCCCATTATAAGTCTTGCGGAATGGTTTGGTAAGCTCTTCCTACCTTTTTTTTCCCTTGTCTACCCACCTTGACATTTTGGATTTTTCAGTATACCGTATATACTCGAGTATAAGTCGAATTTTTCAGCACATTTTTTTGTGCTGAAAGTGCCCCCCTCGACTTATACTCGAGTCAAGCACTTTTCTGCAGCAAAAAATGTCATTTTCCGAACCAACTTTGGGGCCCCGTATCTCAGGGCCACTTGGTGCTAGAAACCCCAAATTTGGTATGCAAACCCAGTCGACCTAGTACTATAACATATCCAAAGCAGAAGTTCCTAGCATTAAGTGGCCCTGAGATACGGGGCCACAAATTCGGTTCGGAAAATGTCATTCTCTGCTGCAGAAAAGTGTTTGACATTTTCTGAACCGAATTTGGGGCCCCATATCTCAGGGACACTTGGTTCTAGGAACCCCAGATTTGGTGTGCAAACCCAGTGGAACTGGTACCATAACATATCCAAAGCTGGGGTTCCTAGCACCAAGTGGCCCTGAGATACGGGGCCCCAAAACTGGTTCGGAAAATGTCATTCTCTGCTGCAGAAAAGTGCTTGACATTTTCTGAACTGCTTTTTGGGGCCCTGTATCTTGGGGCCACTTGGTGCTAGAAACCCCAGCTTTAGAAATTTTATGGAGTTAGTTCCACTGGGTTTGCACACCAAATTTGGGGTTCTTAGCACTAAGTGGCCCCGAGATACGGGGCCCCAAATTCAGTAAACTGTGTCTATCTGCAGCAATGTCATTTCGGGACCCTTTGGGTTCAGAGACCCCAAATTTTGGCTGCAGTTAGGGGGCATCTAGGAACCCTTAACTACCGAGTTCGAAGTTCAGGGGACCTATGGCTGCAAATGGGCACAGTGATGCTGCAAATGGGCATTGTTGACCCTCTTTTCCACTTACAGTAGCTGTGCATTTCTCACCCTTGTCTTATACTCGGGTCAATAAGTTTTTTCCCATTTTTTTGTGGTAAATTAGGGCCTCGACTTATACTCGGAACGACTTATACTCGAGTATATACGGTACCTTTGGGCATTGGTGCACAACCTGTGCCACTCTAGCTGTTGCAGAACTACAAGTCCCATGATGCATTGCAAGATTGACAGGTACAAGCACAACTCCTAAAGTCAAAAGCATGATGGGACTTGTAGTTTTGAAACAGCTGGAGGGCTACAGGTTGAGCATCCATGACTTGGGGTGTTCCCACTGGTCCATTATTTACAATTTATAATTTCACAAAAATTATAAAATCTTTTTTATCCTCTACTGGAAAGTTAAATAATCCTTTTAGGTGAATTAATCTACTGTGTGTATATGTACTGGAAATTTAAATATCACTTTTAGGTGCAATAATATACAATGTATGTATATCAAATACGCAGACAGAAAAAGCAATAGGAATTCCCCAAATACTTAAGGGGATATATCAAAAAAGCAAATATAAAAGTCAAGACTAGTGATGCACCGAATGGGTTTTTTGGTGCCGAAACCGATACCGAAAATAAATCTCCATTATACCGAAAACCAAAACCAATACCGAAACAGCACCAATACCGAAAGTGACGGTTTTTAAAAAATATTTTTATACAGGAGATGGTCAGAGACTGCAGACATGGTACAGGAGATGGTCAGAGACTGCAGACATGGTACAGGAGATGGTCAGAGACTGCAGACATGGTACAGGAGATGGTCAGAGACTGCAGACATGGTACAGCAGATGGTCAGAGACTGCAGACATGGTACAGCAGATGGTCAGAGACTGCAGACATGGTACAGCAGATGGTCAGAGACTGCAGACATGGTACAGAAAATGGTCAGAGACTGCAGACATGGTACAGCAGATGGTCAGAGACTGCAGACATGGTACAGCAGATGGTCAGAGACTGCAGACATACTACAGGAGATGGTTAGAGACTGCAGACATGGCACAGGAGATGGTCAGAGACTGCAGACATGGTACAGGAGATGGTCAGAGACTGCAGACATGGTACAGGAGATGGTCAGAGACTGCAGACATGGTACAGGAGATGGTCAGAGACTGCAGACATACTACAGGAGATGGTCAGAGACTGCAGACATACTACAGGAGATGGTCAGAGACTGCAGACATACTACAGGAGATGATCAGAGACTGCAGACATACTACAGGGGATGGTCAGAGACTGCAGACATACTACAGGAGATGGTCAGAGACTGCAGACATACTACAGGAGATGGTCAGAGACTGCAGACATACTACAGGAGATGGTCAGAGACTGCATACATACTACAGGAGATGGTCAGAGACTGCAGACATATTACAGATGGTCAGAGACTGCAGACATAGTACAGGAGATGGTCAGAGACTGCAGACATGGTACAGAAGATCAATGCAGCTTCACAAGTGCCCATCATATGCAGCCTGCCAGTGCCCAGCAACCTACCAGTGCCCATCATTTGCAGCCTGCCTGTGCCTCACCAGTGCCCATCAGCCTACCAGTGCCCATCATTTGCAGCCTGCCTGTGCCTCACCAGTGCCCAGCAGCCTACCAGTGCCCATCATTTGCAGCCTGCCTGTGCCTCACCAGTGCCCAGCAGCCTACCAGTGCCCATCATTTGCAGCCTGCCTGTGCCTCACCAGTGCCCAGCAGCCTACCAATGCCCATCAATTGCGGCCTGCCTGTGCCTCACCAGTGCCCAGCAGCCTACCAGTGCCTCACCAGTGCCCAGCAGCCTACCAGTGCCCATCATGCAGCCTGCCTGTGCCTCACCAGTGCATATAAACATACACATATAAAACACACACACACACACACACACACACACACACACACACACACATATAAACATACACACATATAAACATACACACATATAAAAACACACATGCATACAAACATATATAGACAGGCTTTTTAAAAATTGGCAGCTGCATTCTGTACCTTCAATCTCCATGCCGGGTACTGCACTGTAGGGGGAATCAGAGCACAGCACACACTGCTAGACACCTCTCCCTTACTTTCACTTTCAGAGTAAACAGCATGACCGAGCTCCTGCACAGCCGATTTACACATCGGCTGAGGATCCATATGCAGCCACCGCTCGGGGAGAGAGGGACATAACACAGAGACCCCACAGGCCACCTGCAGCATGGACAAGGAGGGAGGGGAGGGGAGAAGGAGAGAGTAAGGACAGGCGCTCCAGACTGACATCCAGTGATGGGTGGCACCAGGGGGTAGGCCCCGCCCCATTTTCGACACCATTATCGGCAAGAATTCTCTTTCGGCTTTTTGCCGAAAGGGCCATTTTCGGCCGATATGTTTCGGTGGCCGAAATTTCGGTGCATCCCTACTCAAGACACTCTCTAAAACAGCAGTACCAAAAACTCAACAGCAGAATCAGGATATGTTGTGTTAGCACTTTAAGCTTTAATCATCCCGACACCATGGTATCAAGACTAAAGCGCATTATTTATATTATTACATTAGAATACATACTTAAATAGTTCAACTCACAATAATGTAGATTCAGTGGGAGCTTGAGCTGCCACCAGATGCAGCTTGTCAACTAGCCTGCCACCAGATGCAGCTTGTCAACTAGCCTGCCACCAGATGCAGCTTGTCAACTAGCCTGCCACCAGATGCAGCTTGTCAACTAGCCTGCCACCAGATGCAGCTTGTCACTAGCCTGCCACCAGATGCAGCTTGTCACTAGCCTGCCACCAGATGCAGCTTGTCACTAGCCTGCCACCAGATGCAGCTTGTCACTAGCCTGCCACCAGATGCAGCTTGTCACTAGCCTGCCACCAGATGCAGCTTGTCAACTAGCCTGCCACCAGATGCAGCTTGTCAACTAGCCTGCCACCAGATGCAGCTTGTCAACTAGCCTGCCACCAGATGCAGCTTGTCAACTAGCCTGCCACCAGATGCAGCTTGTCACTAGCCTGCCACCAGATGCAGCTTGTCAACTAGCCTGCCACCAGATGCAGCTTGTCACTAGCCTGCCACCAGATGCAGCTTGTCAACTAGCCTGCCACCAGATGCAGCTTGTCACTAGCCTGCCACCAGATGCAGCTTGTCACTAGCCTGCCACCAGATGCAGCTTGTCACTAGCCTGCCACCAGATGCAGCTTGTCAACTAGCCTGCCACCAGATGCAGCTTGTCACTAGCCTGCCACCAGATGCAGCTTGTCACTAGCCTGCCACCAGATGCAGCTTGTCAACTAGCCTGCCACCAGATGCAGCTTGTCACTAGCCTGCCACCAGATGCAGCTTGTCTCTAGCCTGCCACCAGATGCAGCTTGTCTCTAGCCTGCAACCAGATGCAGCTTGTCACTAGCCTGCCACCAGATGCAGCTTGTCACTAGCCTGCCACCAGATGCAGCTTGTCACTAGCCTGCCACCAAATGCAGCTTGTCACTAGCCTGCCACCAGATGCAGCTTGTCACTAGCCTGCCACCAAATGCAGCTTGTCAACTAGCCTGCCACCAGATGCAGCTTGTCAACTAGCCTGCCACCAGATGCAGCTTGTCAACTAGCCTGCCACCAGATGCAGCTTGTCACTAGCCTGCCACCAGATGCAGCTTGTCAACTAGCCTGCCACCAGATGCAGCTTGTCACTAGCCTGCCACCAGATGCAGCTTGTCAACTAGCCTGCCACCAGATGCAGCTTGTCACTAGCCTGCCACCAGATGCAGCTTGTCACTAGCCTGCCACCAGATGCAGCTTGTCACTAGCCTGCCACCAGATGCAGCTTGTCACTAGCCTGCCACCGGATGCAGCTTGTCACTAGCCTGCCACCAGATGCAGCTTGTCAACTAGCCTGCCACCAGATGCAGCTTGTCAACTAGCCTGCCACCAGATGCAGCTTGTCACTAGCCTGCCACCAGATGCAGCTTGTCAACTAGCCTGCCACCAGATGCAGCTTGTCACTAGCCTGCCACCAGATGCAGCTTGTCAACTAGCCTGCCACCAGATGCAGCTTGTCACTAGCCTGCCACCAGATGCAGCTTGTCACTAGCCTGCCACCAGATGCAGCTTGTCAACTAGCCTGCCACCAGATGCAGCTTGTCACTAGCCTGCCACCAGATGCAGCTTGTCACTAGCCTGCCACCAGATGCAGCTTGTCACTAGCCTGCCACCAGATGCAGCTTGTCACTAGCCTGCCACCAGATGCAGCTTGTCACTAGCCTGCCACCAGATGCAGCTTGTCAACTAGCCTGCCACCAGATGCAGCTTGTCAACTAGCCTGCCACCAGATGCAGCTTGTCACTAGCCTGCCACCAGATGCAGCTTGTCAACTAGCCTGCCACCAGATGCAGCTTGTCACTAGCCTGCCACCAGATGCAGCTTGTCACTAGCCTGCCACCAGATGCAGCTTGTCAACTAGCCTGCCACCAGATGCAGCTTGTCACTAGCCTGCCACCAGATGCAGCTTGTCTCTAGCTTGCCACCAGATGCAGCTTGTCTCTAGCCTGCAACCAGATGCAGCTTGTCACTAGCCTGCCACCAGATGCAGCTTGTCACTAGCCTGCCACCAGATGTGTACATACATACATACACACACACACACGTATGTACTTTCTTTAACGCTTCCCTTATTTCAAGTCACATTATCTAATCCCTTTGGATTGGTTGCTTTAAGCAGCTTGTCAGCTGTGTTAATTTTGGCAGCAAATTTCGATTTAGTTTTAGTCTTAGTCCTAGGACTAAAATGTCATTATAGTTTCAGTCCCATTTTAGTCTTCTGCAATTGTTTTAGTCGTATTTAGTCGACTAAATCTCTATGATATTTTAGTCAACTAAAATCGAATGGGTGTAGTTAAATTGTAATGCGTTATTTAAGCATTTCCTTACAATTTCCGAACTCATTATATACTGCTGGAGTGAAAAATCGAATAGGTTATTTATGCTATTGAGGTATGAACATGCACTACAGACCAGTATTCATTTTTATGTCAAATTTCAATCTAGTTTTAGTCTTAGTCCTTTGACTAAAATGCCATTTAGTTGTATTTTAGTCATCTCAATTGTTTTAGTTTAAGTCGTATTTTAATCGACTAAAATGGTATTAAGTTAGTCGACTAAAATGTTTTAGTCGGTTTTAATCGACAAAATTATCAGTGCTTGTCAGTACCTACTGACCCCAGTTTCCAGAGCGCCATTCCTGCAATTATAACAAGCCTATTTTATTTCTAGGAGATGCACATTATGAAACTTAATTTAGGCAGCAATGCTGAATTCAATAGTTGGCACATGATTCAGATACGCTATTGATTCGAAATATACTCCCACCTGAGGAACACGGATTGCACTATAAAGGTAGCACATACAGAGATGATCGATGGCTCATTACCAACGGGTGACATCATTTCAGGACTGACACACGCCAAAGGGCCAGCCTACGCAAGCACCAGGAAACAAACAAACTACAATGTTTCAGCCTGAAAAAAAATGTCAAAATAGCAACAGTAATAATAATAAATAAACCAGGAGCAAGTAGGTTTTCTCAATTTCCGTTTAAAAGCAAAAACATTCAAAATATAATCTCCTTATTGGCAATTTCGGCAAATTTACCTTTAATTTTAAATTAAATTTACTGAAACACTTGTACATAAATAAAAGCGTATTTATTCTCACATCACTACACCAATGCAGATGTAAGTTTTGCCAACATCAAAGGCTCCCCTGCTGCTTCAGGTTGTCCTACTTTACCTCTTTGTATTTTCAGGTACTACAAGTCTACCCTGTAAATGTCGCATAAATCAGAATCATATACAGATTTTTACTGTTTTAAATTAACAGCACAAAGTTTTCTGAAATGCAACAGAAAACCTGTGACTAAATTTACCAGCTGCTGAAAAAATAAAATCTTACATTCTTTTCAAGAAACGATCACTTCATTATCCATCTCAATTGCTATTTCCAGAAATAAACAAATCTGCTCTTAATCATTGTTAAAAATAAATCGGCATACATTACTGGAGTCTATTTTTACCTCCGAAGGATCAAAACATTAGACACACTGGATTTGACACAGCAAATACAATTTTCTTTTACAGTAGTGGAATGTACGGCATTCATTAGCTATTTCAGCATTGAGCATACCAATGCCTTGTGATTTGTTACAGACTGAGAAGGGAGGATTTTTAAAGTATGAAAAGCCAACATTTTTTGGGGGTTTTAGGTTCTTTCACACAGGCAGCTGAACCGTGGCTTTACCGCCACAATTACAGCCAGACATATTAAAACAATAAATAAATAACTGCTCTGGGATTTAACCATTCAATACTGTATCCAAAGCTTTAAAAAAAAAAAAAAAAAAACATTTTGGCTTTAGATATTCTTTAAAAGTGTAGTGTGAGTGTAGGTAGTATACTGTATTTTGCTGCAACCACACTTTTTTTTTTCCACCAGGGCAGGGGCGGCCTTACAAGAAAAATACATTTTAAAAAAAAGTTTAAAAAAAAGTAAAAAAAAAATGTCAAAATTATAAATTAAAAAATGTAAACCTGTGAACACTTAAAAAAAAAATACACACAAAAATCCTACTACCTCCGCAGAACCTCTGCCTCCTAACTTAAGCCAGATTGACCTTCCCCTTGTTTGCCCATCCATCTGTGATGTGGATCGGCAGGCAGCCTACAGCCACGGGTTTCTCCTCTTCAGCTATGCCTCCAGTGCGGGTGATCTGGCCACCATCCGGAAACGCAGCAGATATTGTCCCAGCACATCCTCAATGGTTGCATTTTGGGTTTGCACTGGGATGGTGGCAGTAGGTCCCCCGATTTCCCCCCCAGCACCAGGGAAGGATGAACTAATCTGAAGCTGCCCCATATTTTTCTCCTCACTGCTAGCACATTAACAACCCTTCTCCCCCTCCTTCTACGTGCTGGTGAAAAGCAGGGAAGGTTTTCTGTACAAAATAATGGCAACTGGCATATGACCTTCTGGGCAAAATAATAGTAGCTGCGCACCTGACACTGCAGTATAACAAAGACCACAAACTGGGCGTTTCACTAAGCTGGAAAAATTTTGGGGAAAAAAAAAGTGTTTTTGCATTGGTACATGTACCCAACTCAACATTTTTTTGACAACCCATTGCCAATTAGCCTTAAAAATTGCCATAATTGATTATCAAGATTTGCCTCCCAAAATCTTCAAATGAGGCTCAACTTTAAGTTTTATATTTTTTGCTCTGGGTTCGATGAACTCCCTGAAAACCAAACCCAGACATATTTGCTTATCCCTAAACACAGCAATCACTCATCCCACCTACCCTTTCATCTGCCAAAAACCAACCCTAATATACTGTAGATGAAAGCGAACGTTTGTCTGGCTTCCACTAGAAATGATTAAAGTTCTTCTGTCAGTAGGAGTAATTGTGCCCCATCATTGGTGTCATTCAGAGAAATCATTGTCATTGGGAGGAATTGTGCCCCATCGTTGGTGTCATTGGGAGGAATTGTGCCCAATAACTTATGTCCCTGGGTCCCATTGTTGATGTGATTTAGAGAAACTGGGCCACATTGTTGGTGTCATTGCGAGGAATTGTCCTAAATCATTTGTGTCATTGTGAGGAATAGCCCATCGGTGTCTTTGAGAGAAATTGTGCCCCATTGTTGGTGTCGGTGAGAGAAACTATGCCCCATTGTCGGTGTCATTGTGATAAATTGTCACCCAGCATTGGTGTGATTGAGAGGAATTGTGCCCCACTGTTGGTTTCAGTGGGAAGAATTATTCCCCATTGTTTGCATCAGTGGATGAAATTTTGCCCCAAAGGCCAGATAAAATCAAGCACAGGGCCGCAGTTTGGAGAATGGAGATCACTGCTTTACAGGAAGCTGCCACCTTAGCCTCTGTTTGATATACAGTTGTCATTTTGCTGCACATATGAACATTTATGACACCAGCCATTTGATGGTTTCACAGTTGGGCTGCGAGCACTCATGACAATTATCATTCACGGAATGCAATGACTTTGGGAAACAGTTAAATGGATGGGTTTAGTTTGGTTTAAATGCGCTCAACCAGCATCTCCACAGATGGAGGAGGATACCAAAACTTAAAAGTGTCATGACAAAAATAAATATTCCAGTCTCAAATGCATCTCAGACATTGATTGCTTTAAACATAAATGAGTAAACGCTCAACATGATTTCTAATATCCTGTTTAAACAAATTTCTTCCTTACACCTACCTCTAAAGAGCTTCATATATATGGAGGAAAACCACCTATAGATATGGTATTGGAAACCTTCGCCACATCCCAATACAAAAAGAGAAAATTACAAAAGGGGGTGCCCCGGGGATTATTTGGGCAAAGGGTAGTAACCAGAAATGGGAGTAACAAGCGTATAAAAATATACAAAATTTATTGAGTACAAAGCAGTAATAGAATTAATACACAAGGTATCTCAACCTAAAAGCAAATTAGTCAGACTGAATAGTTACATAACAGCTAGATTCTGAGACACACAGTTGATAAGTATGCGTCCCCACAGTGCCGATGATAGACGGTTGCCCGTGCCAAATCGGTTACAGTATGTTGTATGGCGTGAGTGAAACATAAAGCATCCCTGCCGACAAAAGACACTGGGACCCCCTGAGGATCAACCAAAATTTTGGAGATGGATCTGGCACAAAACGTGTCTATGTAAGAAACATGAAATTATAGACCCAAAAGGATATATAATAATATAAGGTGTATAAATGCATCGCTATGTCATGCATGGGGGTGCATCGCCATAAAGGGTATCATGGTGTAAGCCTACCACTCCCAACGGGTCAGGTGACCCATGCAGTAGGGTATTAAAGGCAGTGAGAAGGCAGTAGGACACAAGAACCATAAAGGCACTTACCTATGGTTGCCTTTTGATGTAAATATTCAAATCTGGGACGTTGTGTGGTCATAGACGTACAGCAATTGAAGACTAAGCTTACCTGTCTTATAAGGGTGGGGAGTCACATAGTATACGCCCAGAGTGTGGGCATGGTCCAATGGATCAGGCTTGTAGGTATTCAGGTTATCGGTGGGTCCAACACAAGTGATGAGCCCTACCGATCACCTGTATACCAGGTGTGCGACAGGCCTCGTCTGCCAGACGATTCCCCCGGCACAAGCGGCGTCCGGCTTAACTGCGCAACATGGTGCGATGACATCAGACGTCGCGAGGCAGTCGACACGCTAGGTTGGCGGTACGTCTCCGGTTGAATGAATAGGACCAGAATGCGCACACGCAGATCGGCGTGAAATGCCGATTCATAGCGTAGCAGAAAAAACTGAGCCCAGAGGAATGCCCGGGATGCAAAAAGCTCCAGGGGGCCCCCACGTGCCAGGGAGCCTTGGTATCCAAAAGGCAACAGACTATGGGAAGAAGTCACTATACAAAAATCTTCAAAGCATGTGTGATAGAACAGGAATGGAGAAAGTGAAGCCCAACCTGAACATCAAAAATACAAAAAACAGAGATGTTAACAGTATGGATAACAGATGCATGACTTAATAGGAAATCACTTTATCATGTTTATTGAGCATAAATGGTTCTAAAAATAGACATTAAAAGAGCAGGAATGGCCAAAGTTTGCACAGCAGAGCTCTTTACAGTGGTGCATAGGGATAACCTGGGTGGGAAAGAGGAAGAGGGGAAGGGGGATGAGGGGAAGGGGGATGAGGGGATGAGGGGGGAGGAGGGGATGAGGGGAAGGGGGGAGGAGGGGATGAGGGGAAGGGGGGAGGAGGGGATGAGGGGAAGGGGGGAGGAGGGGATGAGGGGAAGGGGGGAGGAGGGGAAGGGGGGAGGAGGGGATGAGGGGAAGGGGGGAGGAGGGGATGAGGGGAAGGGGGGAGGAGGGGATGAGGGGAAGGGGGGAGGAGGGGATGAGGGGAAGGGGGGAGGAGGGGAAGGAGGGGAAGGGGGCGAGTGGGGAAAAAGAGAGAGTGGGGAAGAGAAGTGGGAAGACGGGGGAAAGACGGTAGGGAAAAAGGGGAAGGTGGGGGCCAATGTAGGGGTGTTACCCTGTGGCCCATTAGTAAAACTTGTTACTGTTCCCAATCACATATATAAAATGGGTGGGTTGGCAGTATGTCTACAGGAATAGATCTACCTAGTGATATCGGGATCATAGGTTCACATGTCCCTCTCGAAACCTCCAGAAAAGAAGCCCCATAAAAAGGGCTTCAGATTGAAGGACTCGTTGGGGCCTGGTAGAGAGGTAGCATTCAAATCCGAGATCCATCTCAGCTCACGTTGTAGGAGGAGCTTGTTGAGATCTCCTCCTCGTGAACCGGGATGCACTTGGTCCAACACCAGAATGGACACCTTGGGAAAGTGGCCACCGTGGCCCTGCGAAACGTCTTCCCAAAGGGAGACCAGGGTTGCTGGTTTGCATAACCCGGATGTGGCGGTAGATTCTTTGCCACAGTTTCTATATGGTTTTGCCTATATAATAACAACCACATTGTAGGAGGTATACAACTCCCACAGTCTGAGAGTTGGCAAAGTGTCTAGGGATAAAGATCCAGCCATTGGGTAATTGTATGTTTTTTCTGCAATGTATTTGCAATGGCCACAAGGGAATGTGCCAAGAAGTTTGCACGGATCACCTCGGGTGCCTTTTGTCGGCAGGGATGCTTTATGTTCCACTCACGCCATACAACATACTCTAACCGATTTGGCACAGGCAACCGTGTATCATCGGCATGGTGAGGAAGCATACTTAGCCCCCCAGCCTCAATCTAGAGCATTCCACTGTGTGATGGAGCAGATTAGAGATGGAAGCCCCATACTAAAAGGTACTACAACTTGATTTAATATTACCAAGAAGTTAAGAGTACCTCCGTTCACAGGGCAAATTTATTTTTTTGGTTCTATTTTTTTTTTTCATTTTGATAAACACTATTGATATATGGAACTTATATGATATGTTATTCTAGACCCTTTAACCACCTGACGTCCGCGCTATGGCCGAATGACGGCCACAGCGCGGACCTGAATTCCCGGGAGGCCGTCATATGATGGCCTCCCCTGTGCACACTCCCTGGGCGCGCTGTGATCACCGAGTCACTGAGACTCGGCTGATCACCGATCCGAGTAAGGAGCCGGTCCCGGCCCCTTACCATGTGATCAGCTGTCAGCCAATGACAGCTGATCACATGATGTAAACAAAAGATCGGTAATTGTAATCGCTGACAGCGTGAGTAGCAAAAAAAGCCGATCACCGGCTGGGATGGAAGAGGCACATCTGCCTCATCAGTGCCACCTACTAGCGCCAATTAAAAGAGCCCATAACAGTGCCCACAGTGCCACCTAACAGTGCCCACAGTGCCACCTATCAATGCCAACAAGTGCCACCTATCAATGCCCACCTGTAGTGCCAATCAGTGCCACCTGGGAGTGCTGCCCATCACTGCCACCCATCAGTGCCCATCACTGCCGCCTATCAGTGCCCATCACTGCCGCCTCATCAGCGTACATCAATGAAGGAGAAAAATGACCCGTTTTAAAAATTTTTTTACAAAATATAAAAAATTTTTTTTTTTTTTTTAATTCAGTTTTTTACATTTTTTTTAACAAAAAGTAAAAACTGCAGAGGTGATCAAATACCACCAAAAGAAAGCTCTATTTGTGGTGAAAAAATGATAAAAATTTAATTTGGGTACAGTGTTGTATGACCGCGCAATTGTCATTCAAAGTGCATCAGCGCTGAAAGCTGAAAATTGGTCTGGATAGGAGGGGGGTTTAAGTGCCCTGTAAGCAAGTGGTTAAGGATAGGTCTACATTTGTGTCCTTATGTTCACAGAGCGTACTGACACTCACATGTTAACCCCCCCCCCTTTTTTTTCTTGTTTTGTACAACACTTTTGTATCATTTGACTGAAAATATGATTACTGACTGATTGTCCATGTCATTTTGTATAATTTGCAAAACCTTTAATAAAGAAAATTGAAAAGAGATGGAAGCCCCTCTTTTGTGTGAACCCTGATGTGTACTTTAATTCACAAAAGATAGTTATACTGTGAGTATTACCTGCCATCTCTATATGCCATGCTATTACCTACTGTGTTCTTAAATTTGCATATTTGTTTATTCTCATACATTTTTTTTGGATATTTCTGCTGTTTTATTACCAGACAAAACAGCTCGTCTCAAACCAGCCCCTGTAAAAGGAATTAATTATCCATACCTATATTCCGAAACATGTTGCGACTGTGTACACGGACATAGTTTGGCCTCTCGTTATGAGATCAACTGTGTGTCTAAGAATCTAGCTGTTCTGTAACTATTCAGTCTAATTTTCTTTTAGGTTGATATACCTTGTGTATTAATTCTATTACTGCTTTGTACTCAAATTTTGTATATTTTTATGCACTTGTTACTCCCATTTCTGGTTACTACCCTTTACCCAAGAAATATCCCCGGGGCACCCCCTTTTGCAATTTTCTCTATTGATCTTCAAGGTTATTACTTGAACTTCTTTTAAATATAAAGCCTCTCGGCAGTTTGTAATTGCTGAATGTATACTATGAGACAAAACAGGGATAGTGGGGTTCTACTGGTTTAATATGAAATGTCATATGAATTGGCTATGGCGCTTCATTAATAGTTAATGGTTTGCTGCCAGCAGTAATAATCCAGGTAATGTAATAATGCACAGTTCAGGACATTTTGTTCCCTGTTAAGATACACTGACCATTAGTGATAATGCCAAATACACAACCCCCAACAGTTATATTCTATAGAAGAACTAGATTTGATTAAAACAGATACACTAAAATAATGAATAATGAAATGCTGACAGTTTGCTAACAGGGAACAGCTGCTTTTGTGTGCTGTTCAAGTATTGTGAAGAAATACGAAATCACAATCAAGGAGGAGATAGAAGATTGGTAATGGAAAGCAGCTGTTTCTATAAAAGCACCAGGAAATTCTACATTGGAACAAGGACTGGGGAACTTGCATATCTGAAAGAATATAAAAAGCACATTCACTACTGAATACTCTGTTGAAATAATTCTAGCTTTCGGTCTGTCTTTGCCTACTTCATTTTATTCTACCACATTTCCAAAAAGATCACATTGATCCATTGTCACCTGAATACCGTACAAGCGGTTTTACATTAAAAGCGGTAGTAAACTAATTTTAAAAAGACATACATACCTAGCCCCCCTGCAGGTTCAAGTGATACTAAAATGTATTTATTTCTTTTTTAGTAACAAACGATGGTTTTGCACACAGCAGACCTGAACCTCATTTTCTCAGGTCCCCAGCCGGTACTCCTGACTCTTCCTGAGTGCCTCCATAGAAAGGCACTTGCTATGGGGGCATTGGTGCATGCTAATGTTCCTGAGCCTCGCTCCCTCCTCACTGGCTGTAATTAAACAAGAGCCCATGGCTACCACTGCTGTGTCTGTGCTGTGCCACCAAAAGCATGCTGTCACAGCCACAGATACTTCCATCTTCAGCCAGTCTTTCTTCTGGTTTGGGCTCTCTGGGCATTTGAATGACCAGGCCACAATGACATCACTCACGTGCATGCGCACGAGAGTCACAATTGCAACACAGCACTCTTCGCCCTGAATGCAGCATTGCTCTGCATTCAGTGACATCACCAGCAATGAATATTTCCTAAACGGCGCATGTTTAGGAGATATTCACTGTACCTACAGATAAGCCTTATTACTCTTTAAAGTGTATCTATGGTCAAAATGTAAAATTATACATGTATTTTCACATTGCATTTCAATCATTTCTAGCCTACAAAAAGTAAACAGTGCCTTGCGCTGGAATAACACAAGGCAACAGCCCCCAAAGCCCATCCAGCAAGGACACCAGCCTATTTTCCAGTGCGGCTACTGTGAACCAGCCCTCAAAGTTCCCCCTTCTCATGTTCCTTTTTTTTTTAGTTAGCTGCGTCCCCTTACAGGGTCCCATTGAGCCACTTTTGCATACCAAACTAGCATCTACAGAAACCAAAGCCTGGAGCAGAAAGCCATTCCACTGGCTCCTCCCAGTGGGTGATTGACACTGGCTGGAGATGTTGGACATATGATGTTATCAGGAAGCACCCTCTTCTATTCAGGGATTCGGGGAAGTGGCAGTGTAAGAAAGCTATGTAGGTATATTTATACACTTAAGAAAAATATGTACTGGGGAATATTCTACGGGTAGTTTAGAATGTATTAAGGTAAAAACGAGCAGCGTTTAATACCAGGTCAACTACTGCTTGCCCAAGCAGGTTTTTCTACGTGATATGTAAAACGCAAACAAATATGGAGGATGACACTGTGCATACAACAATGGCAATAAACAGTCTCTGCTTCAGCAGCAAATACACAAATACAGTAATTTCATATGCACTGCATGCCAAAAACTATTGTTCCTTAAATATATATAGCAGCAGCAACAAAATTAGGCAAGACGATTATATAGACCCCTTTACATCAGTCTTGGTTCTTAGAGGAAGTTGCTATAGGAGGTCTGTTCTGTAATAATAGAATAGCACACACTAAGACAGGATTGCATACTAGTCAACATACTAGTACGCCTAAAACAATAAAAATAGTACCTCTCAAATGGCATGTCAGTCAGATCAGCATGTTAAAAGACTGGTGCAAGACAGACACGGTCAGCTTGTTAGGCTCTAGTAGACTTCAACAAAATGTTCACCATCTGCAAACAGACAATGACTCCCTATTGCATGAATGTGACTGAACCTCTACAACTAAGCCTTGAAAAGGATGAAACGCGTCAGAGTTCTCTACAGGTAGAGAACAGGAGCTGAAGTCATCTTCTACCCATCTCATTCAAGCTACAGGGAGTTGGTGTGTGTGTAGAGACGGTCACCATTTTGTTGGAACATATACCGAAAGCATAAACCCCATACTGGCCTGAAACAAGACAGCTATCAACGGAAAAGAGAACTGGTGCCAACAAAAGAAATCTGTAATATACAGCAAAACCCAACATATTGCACAAAGGCACTACAATATAGAACAAACCACACATAATATTTTAAGAAAATCTGTGTATTCAAAAAGGTATATAGCCTTCACATGAGAAAAATAAAACCACATGCTGCATATGCCAATAGCATAACAAATCCCCTAAACAAGCTAGAAAAAAAAAACAGGATGCAAATGCTGGATTATTTCTGTTACCTAAACAGCATTCAGCGTGGGTCTGTTACCAATCCAGAATATACACTTGGGACACTTCAAATTCTCCATCGGAGACCAAGATAGATAGCTGTTCAATCATCAACTGATGTCACGGTTAGCCATTAAGCTATAGTCAGCATAAACAAGCACATGATGCCTCACTGGCTGTGAACACAAATTAAACCATAACTAGGTGGGATATTAAAACTGCATAAACAATACTGTGTCCTTGTCGCACTCTGCAGATAGAGAATAACAATAGCACTTTTATATTTTAATAAAAAATGCTTTAATACTATAGAATGGCAACCACCACTGTTAGTGAGCACTACAATTTTTTTACTGTTCTGGGTATCTTTTCTGTCCATGATTAATAGGATCTATTTAATTACAATATAATTACTAAAAATAATATTGGCAAATACCCCAAGCATGTCACATTCTGTATGCTTTTATTTACGCTTAGATTTACAACGTACTGATTAGTTTAATAATGTGTCATAAACAGATATAATAATTATTAGCAGGAGTTCCCTAAGCTCTGTAAGTTAATTGCATGGCTCTAAGGCAAAGAGGAAGGACTGGGCTGGAGGGTCTGTGGTCATGCTTGAGCACAGTGGTGTAGTGGGTAGCACTCTTTCGAATCCCAACCACGACACTACCTGCCTGGAATTTGCATGTTCTCCCTGTGTGGGTTTCCTCCGGGTACTCCGGTTTCCTTCCACACTCCAAAGACATGGCTGCTGCCTAAATTGGCCCTAGTATATGAATGTGAGTTGGGGACCTCCTTGAGTGTAGGGACTGATGTGACTGTACAATGTATATGTAAAGCGTAAACTGACAGCGCTATACAAGTACCTTAAATAATAATAACTAGCATAGTAATAAAGTTGTTTTTTGCCCAAGAGAGAAAAAAAAAAAAAGTTCAGCCTCGTATATGCTACACACAAAAGCCTAAATGGACCCATATGCATAAGATGACAGTCACCTGATTTCCGCTGGATGGGGCTAGGGCTGCAACTAAAGATTATTTTCATAATCGATTAGTTGGCCGATTATTGTTTTGATTAATTGGTTAATAACCTTAAAAAAAAAAAAAAAAGTGTGGTGTATAATTTAGTTAATATGTAAAGTTTTTAAAAAAACACAATTTATTCTTAAAAATCTCTATGCAGTGGTAAATATAAATAACCAACTATATGGTTAGGGAGCAAAATATCTAATCCACTCTGAGAAAAACAGACAGAAGAGATATACTGTATATACTATTAGAGGAGATATATACTGTATAAACTGTTAGAGAAGAGATATACTGTACACACTATTAAAGGGTGAATCTGATAAATATCATCAGACTCAGAGATCAAATGTCTTCCTTCAAAAAAAAATTTCATTTTAAGAACGTTCGTTCGATTTTCTAATCGTTAGTGGGGTCAAATCGACGTTCATTTTCAACCACAGTGACGGGAAAATTTGGAAATAGAAAACTTCTTGGTCAAAGGAATTTTCTGACAGTGTATGTGGTTTTCGTTCAGAAATTACATTCATTTTAAAATCAGAATGTTAAAAACAAGTGAAAGTTTCAAACAACATTCTTTCATTCAGCGAATGTACAAAGCTTTTTCGTCTGAATATTCTCGTCTGAAAATTGATCCGTGTGGCCAGCATAAGGCTTGCTACACACCTAGGCAGTTTGCTTTTGATCTGTTTCTGTAGTGCTTTTTGCTGTGCATTTTGATTTTTGCACATGTGATTTTGCGGCGATTTTTTTTGGCCAATTTGTTGTTGGGCAGATAAAAAACACAAATTGCTGCAAAAACGCATTAAATGTTTTTCTGCAGCTTCTCCATTGAAGTATATTGAACCAAAAAAGCAGTTTTTGCGTTAAAAAAAAAGTCCCTGACCCTCTCCAAATACGCAGCGGCTGAAAAAAGAACAGATGTGAACGTGTCCAATGGGAAACCATGTTAATGAACTGCAGTGTGCCAAAACACCAAAAAACACATAGATGTGAACCAGGTCTAAGATGTTTAGTAACATAATGGAGTTAAAAAAAACTAATATAGTACAAAAAAAAGCAGATAATCACTACTGTAAGGGGTTCATTTTTTAACTGTAGAACTGTGAAAGTAACATCTACTGTAGCGATTATTTGCTCTTTTTGTACTATAAATGGCTCCTTTTAGTTTTTTTTTAACCCCATTATGTTACTGGCCGATTAATCGATTATGAAAATAGTAATCGATTAATTTCATAATCAATTAATCGATTAGTTGTTTCAGCCCTAGATGGGGCTAATAAATCCATATTCATGGGTACAGGGTAAGTATTGCGAATTCCCCATATGGGCGATCCAATGTGAAACGGAGGTCAGCCATAAGAGATCACTACTGTGTATAGAAAGATGGCCAGCACGAACAACGCACACATATTACTGTTCTCCCCTTCTCCATAGTCAAACATGCAACCTTACACCACCTGAGCATTCACGTTTGTGAAAATATCCTTCCTTTATATTTTAGTGCCCTTTCATTTCCATACACAGTTAGAATACAAGGAAACAACATACAAAACAAAAAGAGGAAGCACTTGAATGAGAAAAACACTTGAAATATAAAAAAAAAAAAAAAAAAAAAAGAAGATGGTTTTACTTAATCCAGCTGCCTTGCTTTCCATCACATGATATATCTGCACATATCTATTTGTCCTCAAAAGTTAAAAAAAACTAGTCTAGTCTAGTCTAATTTTATTTAGTAACACAACTACGGTATGTGAAAACCCAATTCCAGCCAAAATATGTCTTTTCTTGCTGCCTGAAAGAATGGAGAGAAAATGTTTCCACAGGGGACTGATGAGCTGAGAAAGAGGCATTGATTCTTCTGGGATGCCAAGAAAAAAATGAGTTCTCTAGTCAAGAGGGGGTTTAGCCACTGATTGGTTCCAACCTCCTAGATCAGTGGCCCCAACCTCCTAGATCAGTGGCCCCAACCTCCTAGATCAGTGGTCCCAACCTCCTAGATCAGTGGTCCCAACCTCCTAGATCAGTGGTCCCAACCTCCTAGATCAGTGGTCCCAACCTCCTAGATCAGTGGTCCCAACCTCCTAGATCAGTGGTCCCAACCTCCTAGATCAGTGGTCCCAACCTCCTAGATCAGTGGTCCCAACCTTCTAGATCAGTGGTCCCAACATCCTAGATCAGTGGTCCCAACCTCCTAGATCAGTGGTCCCAACCTCCTAGATCAGTGGTCCCAACCTCCTAGATCAGTGGTCCCAACCTCCTAGATCAGTGGTCCCAACCTCCTAGATCAGTGGTCCCAACCTCCTAGATCAGTGGTCCCAACCTCCTAGATCAGTGGTCCCAACCTCCTAGATCAGTGGTCCCAACCTCCTAGATCAATGGTCCCAACCTCCTAAATCAATGGTCCCAACCTCCTAAATCAATCAATGGTCCCAACCTCCTAGATCAATGGTTCCAACCTCCTAGATCAATGATTCCAACCTCCTAGATCAGTGATCCCAACCTCCTAGATCAGTGGTTACAACCTCCTAGATCAGTGGTTACAACCTCCTAGATCAGTGGTTCCAACCTTACTGAGACCAGGGCCTGGTAATTTGCTTCCAAAACTTCCTATGCCCCATCTGCAGGGAACACACAAAGTATATGTGTATAAATACATACACACACAGTGCACAAGCACACTTTCATAGACCATAAATGTGAATAGCAATCGTCGATCCATTGGTAGAAGGGAGTCTTTGATTTAAAAAAAAAATTGGGGATCCTGCAGCTCCTTCCAAAGAGATCTTGGGATCAATCCAGATGTACAAGAGACAAGGGCACAGGGATAGATTACATTGTGTATGGTTTAGTCAATAAAAAGGAATATCATCACTTACATCCGGGTTGCCATTTGCCATTCCTGAGTGCAGAAATCGCTGTGCTTATGATGACCTAGAGCCCAAAGCAGAGGTAGATGGTAAGCCCCAGCCCAGATGGCACTGGATCCACTGTGAACTGTCATTCTCAGAGGCGTCTATGGCCATACTCTGCACTAGTGGAGACCAGGCAGAACGTGTGAAGAATGGGCAGCGTTTCAGGGCCTCCGCTTGACAAAAGGACCATAGAGCCATGTTAAATGTGCCTTTACTTCAAGGCCATGGCTTGCATACAATTAAATAAGCAATCTCAAAAAACAAGTGAAACCAATGAGTGAGATACAAATGTATTCCAGCAAATTTTGCCACTATGCCAACATCAGAAAGTTTGTTTTATAAAGCCCAAGAACAAACATTTATCATATTGCAGCTTAACAATTATTAGAGGTGATGGCTTCATTCGTTTTCTTTCAGCTTTCTTTCTTTTATTTTTACCTGGTGATCCGGCCAGCAAGTGCCAGTTCACACTACAGCGACTTGGGATCCGACTTGTAAGTCCTCAAGTCGCTGGACATAAGAAATGCCATAGAAGTGAATCAGAGCCATCTTAGTGTCGGTTCACACAGGGGCAACCCGACAAAGCGCGACTTTGCAAGGTGATTTGGAGGCGACTTCAGCTCGACTTTGAGCAACTTCAGTAGTGTATATTAAGACGGCTCTCATTCACTTCTATGGCATTTCTTATGTCCAGTGACTTGGGGCAACTTGTACCCATAGATTTCAATGGAAGTCGTCTCCAAGTCGTATCTCCATCTATATTGAAGCGACTTTACAGGAAAAATAATATACCCAGGTATTCCCCACATTTACCCAGTCAACCCCCTCCCTCCCACAGAGCTGATTATTCTGTGATTGGCCACAGCCAAAGTCGCCTGTCCTGGAGGAGACTTTAAGTCGCGTTGTAAGTTGCTTAAAGTCGCGCTGGAGTCGCCTTGCAAAGTCGTGCTGTAAGTCGGGTTGCCCCTGTGTGAACCGGCACCAAGTCTGTTGTTTGTGCAGCAGTTACAAGGTTGAGAAAAATGATTTACTACTGACAGGGGTGTTTATAATGATACGTTTTTATTTATGTAAAACCTTTATCCCGAAATAAAAAACTCTGCTGTAACTGCTTATAGGGTGTGAGCTGGAGTTCGGCTTCAATTTGTTAGTGTATTTAAAGCTGCTAGTCCTCCCCCCAGACTGACAGTACTACTGCCCAAAGGTGCTCACTATGCTCCTTCATCCAAAGTAGTGGCACTCTAATACAGGAGGTGTGTTACTAGCCAGATCACCAGGTGAAAACAGTGAGATAAAAGGAAAAAAAATGCAGCCACCACATATGATGATTGGTAAACTGCAAACGATTATATTTTTGGTTTTGGGTTTAATTCTGCTTTAACCTAAATTTTAAATAATCTGTTGAAGCCAGATTCAGACAGCTCTAAACATGGCAACTGGGTGTGAACTTGTGAAAAGCCTGTTTACCATTTTTCTTTTACATCAGACTTTCTGAAAAAACTGGAGATTACAGGGAATCTGAAGAAGGCATATTTAGAAAAGATTCCCTGTATCATAAACATAGGTTTTGAAAGAGATTATTAGCAAAAAGGAACTATTGTACTGTAGACAGGTGCCCTATAACTATACCTATATGAAAAAGGCAAATATTGAGCTACCAAGGCTGTGCTCCCTTTACGCATCGGAAAGTATCATTCTTATTTTAGACTGGAGTTTACTTTTATCCTACATGAAATGTTAGATTTATACAAAATAATTTCACGTTTTGGGACATACAGTATTTTTCTATAGAATGACATGCAATCATTTCATTGCACAATTTAACCTAAAGTCAGAAACTATTCAAATTGGGCAAAGTTAAGCTGCCCCTAGAACAGAAATTGAGTCGGTTCATCAGGGATTACGTGTCTATCCACGCTCGACGGAGGTAGATCTAAGAATCGATTTCTGACAAAAGGGACTGTTGCAAACATTTTCTTGAGCAACTGGCTGCAGCCACTGATCAATGTATTCTGACAGTGGAGGATTCTTCCATCCACTTTGCATGTGTAGGTGGGGGAGTCTATTCTGTTCAGCCCACTGGCTGATCAATAAAACAATGAATTGTGTATGACCAGCCCTAAAAGAGAAGTATGGACAAAGCTATTTTGGCTATACTTCTCCTGTCGGTCACAGGAGTGCAGTTCGTTCTGCTCTCCTGTGACCCGTTTTCAGCCAACAGCAGGCTAAAGTCGGCAGACATCACTCAGCTGGTCCAGACTCTGAAATGGGATCTACCCAGATGCCTAGACTAGCACCTGGCCCAGCCTCTCAGCTGTCTGCTGAGAGCCTGAACCAGCACCACAGCCCAGCACTCCAGTGAGCACTAGAAGGGAGAGCAGAGATCTGCTGACTGACAGTCACAACTATCTGCTCAGAGCAGAGGGGGAGAATTGAACAATCAGCTGTGTTTGCTCACTCCGTTCTCACTGCAGAGCCGGCGGGGGGGGGGAATACAGCATTGGATTGATGCTTCACCCTCCTAGGTCGAAACTCGACAAATCCCAGGCGCCAGATCGCCATGGTAACTAGAATGTGCGTCCTAGCACCTGGGTTTTTGTCAGCCCATTCACTGTTGCAAGGATGCACAATTTGTATTGCCTGGACATGCAAATCCAGGCGCCAGGCAAGTAGCTTTTTTTTTTTTTTTTTTTTTTTTTTTTATACATTTAGCCCTGCTGCGGGCAAGCACCGTTGCTTCCACACACGTGGGTAAAGTGCCCCCCCACTATGTATCTGGGGCTCCGCTTCCCCATCCACGGGCCTGAAATACGCATCCGCTCTCCTCCCCATCTTTTTCCTGACCCGGAAGCAACGTATATGAAGTAACTTCCGGGTCCATGTTGATAGTTTCCCTGGGAAAGAATGTAATGCAGTGCATACTGAAACTAGCTGGCTCCTAGATTCAAAGCAAATTTGCCAAGCCCTGTCCTAGGTGAGTATAAAAGTTTGTTATTTGAACATCCATACTTAAAACTTCACAACTTCATGCAGTCGAGTTCCTTCAGGGTTCTTGCATCAGGGCCAACAAATGCTTTGCTAATAAACGTCAAAGCAGTTCGAGGATGTAAGATATGCCCTCCAGGTAATTACACAACACAGTCTAAAAATAACTGCACTATTTGTTCCATAACAAGGCATAAGGAATCTGCCCCGAGTCAGTAAGTTGCCATTTTAAAGTCATACAGTGAATGAATCGAATACACTGCAAACAGTTTGCAACTTTTATGCCGATATTACTAAATCAAAAGGTTATTTAAAGTGGAACTTTAGTCAGAAAATTAAGTTCTGCTATGCTGGCCCCTTTTGCAGGTATAGCTATGTAACATTAAAAAGAAGTGCCTATAGTGTTGAAAATCCAGCAATAAGCTGCCTCACCCTGCACTGCACATGCTCCGTTGCTCTCCATTTTTAGGTACTGTGCTGATTTTGCAGAGGCCGATCTGCTGACAGTCTTAAAGTGGAATTAAACACTCTTTTCCTTTACAGCCAGGAAGCTGCTTCTGTTTGATCTGCAACTGCCATGATGCTGCAAATGTGATAAGTTATGACACCAGCCATTTGATGGTTTGACAGTTTGGTTGAGGACACAAACAAATATGAGGGTTAGCAATCCCAGCATTTCAGGAATGTAACGTTTTTTGAAACCGCTAAATGGATAGGTTTATTCCACTTTATGATTTAGGCGCCGTTAACACTGGTGCGACATGGGATCCGACTTGTGAGAGCACAAGTCAGATGACATGTCAAATTAAATGTCTCCCTATGAGAGCCATCTTAACTGATCCGACACAAGTCACTGACTTTAGAAAAGGTTCCTGCACTACTTTGGTCCGACTTCAAAGCTACACAATGTAAAAGTTCACATCAACCCCTTCACGCCAACCGTATGCAAATTTGCATTCATGGCATGAAGGGGTTATAACGGGGTGATGCCTGCAGCTTAAGAGTACCTGTCACCACCTATTACTGTCACAAGGAATGTTTACAGCAATAAAAGTGATCAGATTTTTTTTTTTTTAAAGAGACAATGTTAAAAAAAAAAAAAAAAAAGTAAATTAATAAATTATAAAAAAATTTTTTACGTGCCCCCCTCCGCATGCTCGCACAACAAAGAAAACGCATACGCAAGTCGCGCCCACAAATGTAAGCGGTGTTCAAATAACACATGTGAGATATCGCCGTGATCGTTCGAGCGAGAGCAATAATTCTAGCACCAGATCTCTTCTGTAAACTCTAACCTGGTAACTGTTACATTTTTTTAAAGCGGCACCTATCTTGAGATTTTTAGGTGCCGTAGTTTGTCCCCATTCCACGAGCGTGCGCTTTTTAAAGCATGACATTTTACATATCTATTTACTCTGCTTAACATCATCTTTCCCATTATACAAAAAATTTGGGCTAACTTTACTGTATAGTTTTTTTGTTTTTTTCAATTCATGAAAGTGTATTTTTCCCCCCAAAAAATTGCGTTTGAAAGACTGCTGCGCAAATACCATGTGACATAAAATATTGCAACACCATTTTATTTCCTAGGGTCTCTGCTAAAATATATTATATATATATATATTATTTTTTTTATATTTTTTTTGGGGGGGGGATTCTAAGCAATTTTTCAGCAAAAAATATGGATTTTAACCTGTAAGCAACAAATGTCAGAAATAGCCTTAGGCGTGAAATGGTTAAATCGGCCTGAAGTTGCAGGGCAAAGTCGGATCGGAAGTCACGTGACTTTCATATTGGACCAGTGTGAACCTGGGCTTACTGCTGTTCAGGGGCTCCGGGCTCTAGCAAAATGGCAGCCTCCCTCAAAGAGAAACAGGAGCAATGCTGGAGGCAATTTACAGCACACACTCATTTTGGTAGCATAATTATTAATGTGGAATTTATTTTCCTTGCTAAAGAACATTTTTTTATCAAATCGATGCTTTATTCATCCCTTTCCAACATTAACTTGCTTCTCTTTCACTCCCCACTGTTCTGTTCAGCACAAAGAGCCAAAAGAAAGTACCCGGTATGCCCAGGTATTAGGAAACATGTGACAGCTCTGGACCAATCAGTGTTGTTACTCGAGGACTCCATAGCTCAGTGTAAGCTACAGTCCTGGTGGCTAGAAGTTTAAGCCCTTGTTCCAATTGGAGTGGCTTGTCGTGCGATTTGACAAATCGCATGACAAGTCATACCCCCAATTTCGGCAATGGCCATGTTCAAATCGGTACGACGCTGACTTTGCGGTGCCACATCGATTTGAAAAAGTAGTTCCTGCACTACTTTTGGCAATTTCGGGTGCGACTTGCATAGACATCTGTGCCTGAAGCAGCACAGATATCTTCAAAGTCGCACCTGAATTCGCACTGACATGCGGCTTCGAAATCGTATGATTTCAGATGAAGTGGCACGATTTCAGATTAAGTCAAACGATTTCAAAGCCGCATGCAATGTGAACGAGGGCTTCAAGGACATTCCTTTTGTACCTAGAAAATGAACAGAGTGGTAGGGGAGTGAAACAAAAATTATATGCTGCTGCTGAGGGCTCTGTTAAAGTGAACTGGTTGCTTTGCCCTGTGTGGCAGAGCACACGTTCCATTTAAATTTTAAATCTGAGACGGCACTTTGATGTTAGGGAAATTTATATTTCATTTTTATTTTAGAGGCACACATGCTCTTACTTTACAGAATCATAAGAAACTTTAGAAAATTTTTTATATATATATATATATATTGTAAGCTCTAACGAGCAGAGCCCTCTGATCCCTCCTGTATGGATTTGTATTGTAAGTGTACTGTCTGCCTTCATGTTGTAAAGCTCTGCGCAAACTGTGTGCGCTATATAAATCCTGTATAATTTTTTTATAATATATATATATATATACTTTTAGACCTCTCTGCTGCCTTTGACACAGTAGACCACCTGCTGCTCCTCAGCAAATTACACTCCCTTGGCCTCCGTGATTCTGCATTATCCTGGTTCTCCTCCTACCTATCTCAGCGCACTTTCAGCGTCACTTACAACTCCACCTCCTCCGCTCCCCTTCCTCTTTCTGTTGGGGTACCCCAAGGCTCTGTCCTTGGGCCTCTCCTTTTCTCACTCTATACCTCTTCCCTGGGCCAGTTGATCACCTCCCATGGCTTCCAATACCATCTCTATGCCGATGACACACAGATCTATCTCTCCACTCCCCAACTCACCCCCACTATCTCCTCACGGATCTCAAACTTGCTGAATGACATATCGGTATGGATGTCACACCACTTCCTCAAACTTAATCTTTCTAAAACTGAGCTTGTTATATTTCCTCCTTCACGGTCCCCCTCCTGTGACTTCACCATTAATATCAACAACACAACCATTGGTCCCTCCACACATGCCAGAGTCCTGGGTGTAATCCTTGACTCTGACCTCTCCTTCAGCCCCCATATCCAATCACTGGCTAAATCCTGCCGCCTTAACCTCCGCAACATCTCCAAAATTCGACCCTTTCTGACTAATGACACTACAAAACAACTTATTCACTCTTTGATTATTTCCCGCCTCGACTATTGCAACTCTCTCCTTAATGGCCTACCCTTAAGCAGGCTATCCCCCCTTCAGTCTATTATGAATGCTGCTGCTAGACTAATACACCTCACTAATCGATCCGTGACTGCTGCTCCTCTCTGCCAATCCCTTCACTGGCTTCCCCTACCCCACCGTGTAAAATTCAAAATGCTAACCATAACATACAAGGCCATTCACAACATCGCCCCCATCTACATCACCAACCTCATCTGCAGATATCACCCAAATCGCCCCCTCCGCTCCTCCCAGGACCTCCTGCTCTCTAGCTCCCTTGTTACCTCCTCCCATGCTCGCCTTCAGGACTTCTCCAGAGCCTCTCCCATCCTCTGGAATTCCCTGCCCCAGTATGTCCGATCAGCCCCTACCCTGTCCACCTTTAGGAGATCCTTGAAAACTCATTTATTCAGGGAAGCCTATCCCACACCCACATAACTGTCCCTGAGCCACCCCCATCAAATCATTCTTTGCAGCTATTACCTTTTGTACCACCACCCCCTCCCTTTTAGAATGTAAGCTCTACGAGCAGGGCCCTCCTGTACCTTTTGTATTGTACTGTAATTGTGTTGTCCCCCTTATACATTGTAAAGCGCTGAGTAAACTGTTGGCGCTATATAAATCTCGTATAATAATAATAATAATAATAATAATAATAATAATAATAATAATAATAATAATAATAATAATAATAATAATATATATATATATATATATATATATATATATATATATATATATATATATATATATATATTTATTTACCACTTTAGCTTTACCTATGTAATCAAAGACATTGGAAAACTGCTATCCTTTCTTATTTAAAATGGCAGACACTGGTTTAAGTGACTCACCTGTGTGAAATTAATACGTGTCATTTGGGAAATTTTCAGGTAGGAGTCCAGTCTAATTATCATGAACAAAGAATGCACATCGATTCACAGCATTTTAAGGGTTAAATCTAAATCTGAAGATTTTCTCAGTTCTCACATGGACTGATTTGATTTGAGTAAAACGCTATTTCCCCTCTTAGGACAGAAAGAAAAGAAAAAAAAAAACAAAAAAAAAACACAGTATGGCAAAAGGAAGCTCTCCGCAGGAAGCCATTCGGAAATGGAAAATTTAATGATGCTTGGTTGACAGCTGTTGTGCAAGACAAAAAAATAAAATAAACGCACACACTACAGAGCACACAGCAGATACATCTTTGTCATCAGCTTACCCTGACTGTCAAGGTTAACCCATTCATTATGGTGACAAACATGAGCGAACTGCAAACTTATGTAACACCGGCTTACCTCCTTCAATACACTGTATATTTGCAATTATAGCTCTGTAAGGCTGTGCATTGAATTTCCCGTGATTACCTGCAATTAGCTAGTCAGCCCCCCCTGACTTTGGTTGTGTCCGTTTTGCCCAAGAGCATAAATCCTTTGCCTGTTGATGATGAAGATGTTCAGAAGTCAATATGTCATAAGCATGCCTTTGGGTTGAAATCTAATAATAATGTAATGACAAGCACTGACTCCAAACACAAAAGGAAGACATATATAGTAGGTATTATTGTGGACATTTATTCCTTGACTAAATCCTCGTACACACGATCAGATTTTCAGCAGGGAATTGTGTAATGACAGACTGTTTGCCTAAAATCCGACCATTAGTACGCGCCATCAGACAATTGTTGTTCAAATTTCGGCCAACAAATGTTAGTTAGCAGGCTAGTAGATTTTCGGCGGCCAACGGTCTGTTGTCAGATTTTCGTATCGTGTATACACAAGTCCGTCACACAAAAGTCCAAAGTACAAACACGCATGCTCGGAATCAATGCTCACCAAACACGACATTAGCAGAAGGTGCCCAAAGGGTGGCACTCAAGAGTTGAAATTCCACGTAGTACGTAACTACGTTTGTGTTTGTTGGACGACGATTGTGTACCGTTTCTATGCAAGACAAGTTCATGGCCAACACCCTTCGGACAAAAGTCTGACGCTTTGTTGGCCAACAATCCGATCATGTGTACGAGGCTTTAAAGGGTAAATTCACCTTGACAAAATAACTGCCCGTGTGGGTAAGGAGTGTTTGTAGATAAAAACAAACTGTGCTGATCTGGCTAAGGTTGAATAGTGCCTTGCTATAGGTGCAGGCCCTTTAAAAACCACCCAAAACCTGACTGGAATACTCCAAGGATGTTGCTAGGACATTGCCTAGTCATTACTGCTCACCTCCACCATCGCAGGATTGAGCTTTTTCTCGGAATTAAACCTCCTCACATGCTCCTTATCTCCCTTGATACAGTAGCTCTGAACTCAGCATTAGAGAGCTCACTCCTATGATGGCAGAGGTGGGCAGTATTTCCAGACAGGTTTCAGGAAGTACACAAATGGCCTACACTTATAGTAAGGACATTATTCAACTTTAGACTGCGCAGTTTTTTTTTTTTATCTACGTATGCCCATTATTTGCATAACCAGTCTTTTTGTAAAGGTGACCTAAACTTTTAACGTATACCCAACGCTAGGAGAACATGATGGCTCCAGAGGAGGGATTACCTCATCGGCACTGACTGGGTTGATGTGGAAGTTGATCGATTTTCTTTCCTGCATCTATGGCCAGCTCAAGATAACTGGGAAAGACAGCCAACGGTTTTCAGGCATGCTTTTGATTAAATATGTTTAATGTTGGGGAAAAAAAAAAGTTGAGGCGAGTTTATTTACTGCAAGTACTGTATATAAAACAAATACTATGCACACTACATGTTTTCTTGCCTGAAATGTATGTGTTATCGAAGCAGAAATACAAAAGTAAAAACGTGTCCGATAACAAAAAAACAAGAAAAAAAAGAGAAAAACGTATACCCTAACAAAATTCCAGACCCCCCCCCCCCCCCCGAGTGCCCCTATAGCAAGCGGCTCGCTATGGGGGCACTAAGAAGGTGGGGGGGTTGCCAAAGAGCAACCCCCCAAAGAGCAGGTATCAAATATTTAAAAAAAAAAAAAATTTTGAAATCATTTAAAGGACACCATCACAATCTAAAGCATTTTTAAAAAGTTGCTTTGAGAACTGATGCCATTATAAGACACATTCTATTATATAAAAGTACAAAATACGTAACCAAAGACACAAGGTCAGCTCAAGCACAAAAAAAATAAATGCGCCATTCATTGCATTCTGCCTATATTATAACAGGTAATACCTACATTTTAAAACTCTCAGGAGCAATTACAGATTACGATATCTAATCTTTCAAAAGGCTATAACAATAATCTTGTTGTTACCTTTATATCCAAAGATAAGTGGCTATTTAAGTAAATAGGTTTTATGGCACATTTCTTTCATGATAAGGAGGCTCAGCCTAAGGAAACTAAATCTACATTCCCATAGGCCACAGTGCTCACATAGCTACGAAGCAATATGTGACTAATTCAAGTCCTGCAGAGGCAATTCTTCTAATAGCAGAATCTCAGGTTATTAGTGCTAGGAAATGACATCCAATAACCACAGAAATACACAAAGACATTGAAAAAATTGTTAATTTTTTTTTTAATGCCATGCAACTAGATACATTATAAAGGAATTATAAAAGTCATATACCGGTATTTAGTATTCCTTATTTTACTGAAGTATGCTTTACTACAGTCTTTATTAAATCCTCCCTTGCAGTGGGGCTACCCCCTCCCCCATACCACAAGGTTTAAATGCTCATTTAAGGTACCAGTAACAAGGACCTTTTATTTACCCTATTCCTCGCTCCTGCAGGCTCCTTCCATTCTATACAACCAGTCCCCCCAGCTTCTGCTCTAAAATATTCCAGCTGTTGCAGGCACTCTGACATCATCAGGTACAGAGCAGGGCCAATATCTCTGCACTGTACACAAAGACGATGAGGGACTACCCTCAACCTAGAGTTTTAAGGAAGAATGGTGACTGACAGCTGAAAGGGAGGGCTAAGGCAAGTAAAATCCCTTGTTACTGGTACTCTAGCCATAAACACAAGCATTTGACCTTTGCAGTGTGGGGGGGGGGGGGGCTAGCCCCACTTCAAAAGAGGATTTTTTTTCCTCCCCTAGTGTTCAGCGCTGTGCCCGAGTGCAGCATCACTGTTTTCTCTCTCCTCAGAACCTAGAGGCATCAGCGAGAATCATTTCCTCCTACCGCTGCCAATAAAATCCTACGAGGAGGGAGTGGGGGACAGTGCTGAACCCCACTGTGTGTTTCAATAGGCGCACACATCCCGGCTCGGGATCGTGCCTGCACAAGTGCCCCCCAAACAGCTTGCTATGGGGGCACTGGGAAGGCCAACAGCACAGGTGGCCAGAAGGAGGAGGATCGGGCTGTTCTAAGCAAAACCATTGCACAGAGCAGGTTGATATGACATCATTGCACAGAGCAGGTTGATATGACATCATTGCACAGAGCAGGATGATATGACATCATTGCACAGAGCAGGATGATATGACATCATTGCACAGAGCAGGATGATATGACATCATTGCACAGAGCAGGATGATATGACATCATTGCACAGAGCAGGATGATATGACATCATTGCACAGAGCAGGATGATATGACATCATTGCACAGAGCAGGATGATATGACATCATTGCACAGAGCAGGTTTATGGAAATCATTGCACAAAGCAGGATGATATGACAACATTGCAGAGAGCAGGTTGATATGACATCATTGCAGAGAGCAGGTTGAGATGACATCATTGCAGAGAGCAGGTTGAGATGACATCATTGCACAGAGCAGGATGATATGACATCATTGCACAGAGCAGGTTGATATGACATCATTGCACAGAGCAGGATGATATGACATCATTGCACAGAGCAGGATGATATGACATCATTGCACAGAGCAGGATGATATGACATCATTGCACAGAGCAGGATGATATGACATCATTGCACAGAGCAGGATGATATGACATCATTGCACAAAGCAGGATGATATGACAACATTGCAGAGAGCAGGTTGATATGACATCATTGCAGAGAGCAGGTTGATATGACATCATTGCAGAGAGCAGGTTGATATGACATCATTGCACAGAGCAGGATGATATGACATCATTGCACAGAGCAGGATGATATGACATCATTGCACAGAGCAGGATGATATGACATCATTGCACAGAGCAGGATGATATGACATCATTGCACAGAGCAGGATGATATGACGACATTGCACAGAGCAGGATGATATGACATCATTGCACAGAGCAGGATGATATGACATCATTGCACAGAGCAGGATGATATGACATCATTGCACAGAGCAGGATGATATGACATCATTGCA
Source organism: Lithobates clamitans (assembly GCA_037952925.1). Taxonomy (NCBI): domain Eukaryota; kingdom Metazoa; phylum Chordata; class Amphibia; order Anura; family Ranidae; genus Lithobates; species Lithobates clamitans. The sequence continues at coordinate 2,616,183 of JBBGZY010000019.1, read as the reverse complement.
CAGAGCAGGATGATATGACATCATTGCACAGAGCAGGATGATATGACATCATTGCACAGAGCAGGATGATATGAGAGCAGGTTGATAGGACATCATTGCACAGAGCAGGATGATATGAGATCATTGCACAGAGCAGGTTGATAGGACATCATTGCACAGAGCAGGATGATAGGACATCATTGCACAGAGCAGGATGATAGGACATCATTGCACAGAGCAGGATGATAGGACATCATTGCACAGAGCAGGATGATAGGACATCATTGCACAGAGCAGGATGATAGGGCATCATTGCACAGAGCAGGATGATAGGGCATCATTGCACAAAGCAGGTTGATAGGGCATCATTGCACAAAGCAGGTTGATAGGACATCATTGCAGAGAGCAGGTTGATATGACATCATTGCAGAGAGCAGGTTGATATGACATCATTGCACAGAGCAGGTTGATATGACATCATTGCAGAGAGCAGGTTGATATGACATCATTGCAGAGAGCAGGTTGATATGACATCATTGCAGAGAGCAGGTTGATATGACATCATTGCACAGAGCAGATTTTAATGACATGTACTGTATATTATATAAAAAATAAAAATAAATTGTACCTTTACAATCCCTGTAAATTACAATAAGTTTATATTAGAATGACTTCAGGCCAAAGTTTTATATGGTTACGGAGCTCCTATGTAACTTGAATACATGAAAGCTTGAAAGGATTGACACAATAATATCACAATAACAGACAGAAAAGAACATACCAATGATCACATACAACATAACAGCAGTTAACAACTGCAGGAATGTCAAAGTAATATTATACTAATCTTTACAAGGTAAGAATAAAAAAAAAGCCGAAAGATTCTCTTTGAAAAGCATCAGTAATTTCACAGTTGCTTTACAACATTTAAAGGAAACCTGTGTGGTAAGAAATAAAGTATAACTAAAGGCAAAGCTTCTTTTTGTTGTTTTTTTGGTTTTGTGCAGAGTGGAGAAGGATTAGAACACTTGCCAGGTTTCATTGCATTCTGTACCCCCGTATAGGAGGTTTCCCCTCTATTTGTCCCGTTTACCTTTATCGTTGAACGTAAAAGAAAATCACTAATTTTAGATTGTCCCCTGAAAAGTAGTAGAGAGGAAATATTCAAAAGGGGAAAATAGTTCTGGTGACTTTGGGGTCCCCAAAAAATTCTCTTTATTTGCAGGGATTTCCTCTCACTTTAAAGGCTGATCTCACTTCTGGCTTCTCAATGGTTTCAATATTTGAGTCAATGCTTTAAAACACATACATCAGGCAGTTGTTGCCATTAACCCATCCAGCAAGTGCAAAAATCCTCTCTCATCACTCACATTCACTGAACCACTTATTCTCACAGATACAAGAAAAGGTATGCACCGGTTATGCCTATTATCCCCCCCAAAAAAAGACCTCTGCTGCTGGCCAATTTTACATTGCTATATCCGCTAAGGCAGTGGTCTCCAAAATGCGGCCCTTTATTTGCCTTTTTCTGGCCCTTGAAGCACTATTCCTTCCACTGACAACAATGGGGAATAATTCCTGCCACTGTCACCAACAGTGGGGTACTATTCCCCCCACTGACACAAACTATGGGACACTACTCCCCCTCTGACATCAATGATCGGGGCATTGGTACCGATGCCAGGACATTTTCTACTCCCACTGGCCACAGTCCAGCCCCTCTAAAGTCTGAAGGATAGTAAACTGGCCCTTTGTTTAGAAAGTTTGGAGACCCCTGCTCTAAGGTATCTTCATTTTTTTTTTTTTTAATTATATACCCATTTTTGTCATTACCAATTGGTAAATGAAACTAGTCAATATGACTTAAAGCGATTGTAAAGTCTTGTTTTCTTTTCCTATAACAATAACAAATGTTATACTTACCTGCTCTGTGCAGTGGTTTTGCACAGAGCACACTAGATCCTCCTCTTCTTGGGGCCCTCGTCGGCTCTCTTGGCCCCTCCCTTCACAAGCAGCTCTGTGTGTCCATTCAGGTTGGGTTCACACTAGTGCGTATTGGATGCGGGTTTCCCTGCATACAACTCGCATAACAGGAAATTGTGACCGGCTCTCTAAGGAGCAGGTTCACACATCTAGGCAGCGGCTCCGGTGTGTTTTTGGTCCGAATTCAGCCAAATATTCTGTCCGAAATCGGACCTGAACCGGTGAAAGGAGAGGCACCGAACTCCTGCTGTCAGCCGCTGCGTTCTCCAGTATGAATCCAGCCTCAGACACGGAGCCGCGTTTCTGCACAGCCCCCTCTCTCTCCTGATTGGTTATTTGACTTTGACTGACAGCAGCAGGAGCCAACAGCGCCACTGCTGTGTCTCAGCAAACCAGGAGGAAGAGTCCTGGAAGACTGAGGCACTCGTGCACATCGCTGGATAAAGAGGGGGCTCAGGTAAGTATTAGGGGGGCTGGGAGAGCTGCCGCCCACAGAAGTTTTTTTCTCTTAATGCATTAAGAAAAAAAAACCTTCTGATTTTAGAATCACTTTAAAGCAAGACTCAAATTTACAAAACCATTTATAAAGCATTCGCAATTTAGTAAGTTATGTAGTAGCTGCCTAAACATACAATGCGACACTGCAAGAAGGAGTGGATTGTGTAAAGTGGTTCTAAAGTCAGAAGGTTTTTTACCTTCATGCATTCTATGCTTCTGGGTGCCGCTCCCCCCCCCTTTACTTACCCGAGCCCCATCTCAATCCAGTGATGTGCATGAGAGAGGCCATTCTGCTGGGTCTCTCTCTTCTCATTGGCTCACACAACTGCGGGAGCCATTGGCTTCTGCTTCTGTCAATCACAGCCAGTGAGGAGAGAGTGTGTGTATGTGTGTGTGTGTGTCTCCATTCACTGGAGTGCCACTGGAGGAGTGAGCCTGCTAGAGTGCCCCATAGTAAAAGGCTTACTATTTGGGGTACCTCGAGCAGGGGAGGGGAGCCAAGACCGCTGGTGGGGAACCCAAAAAGAAGAGAAGAGGTTTAGAGCTTCTCTATGCAAAACCATTGCACAGAACATGTAAGTAAAACATGTTTGTTATTTAACAAAAAAACGTAACCGAATCATTTTAAGCAAAGTCAGGCAAGGGCATAATGCCTGCTTTGGCAATCAGAAAATGTCAATGAACTTTGATTTGCTTGGCCTTTTTTTTCCATTTTGGACAGAGTTTTATTTTTGCCGTATGTGTCCTATTTGGGAGATTTCTCTTCAAGTCCTGTACTACAGACAAAACAAGAAGTGAGCACAAATCCTTCCAAAGTGAGGGAATCCCTGGTTATCACTAGAGTTAGCAGGACTAGTGTTCCCATGAGATGATTTTCCCTCTATTACTATTCTGGGGATAGAACTGGGAGCGTTGCAGCAACATCCAAATAGCAAGGCAGGAAGGGAATGTCACCTCTGGGAGTTTTTCAGCCAGGCTTTGGGAAATACATAGATGGCCTACACCCATAGCAAGGGCCTCATCCAACTTTAGTCAAAGCTGTGTAGTTTGTTCTCATCTACAGGCTCCCCCTTACCTATACAGGCAATATTTTGGTAAAATTGAATTAACCCTTTAGGCCCCTTTCACACTTGTGCGACCTGAAAATTTACCAGGCTTTTGCCACGATTTTGAAGCAATGCCTGTGAAATCTTGAAGTCTATGGACCTCAAGTCGCATCAAAGTTGGACCAAAGTAGTGCAGGGACTACTTTGAAGTTGCTGCAACTTGAAGTCGCACAGATATGAATGGTACTCATTGAAAATCATGGGGTACGACTTTGCAGTCCCAAGTCGCAGGACAATTCGCACAAGTGTGAAAGGGGCCTTAGGCTCCATGCACACTAGCTTTTCTTTTAAGATAAAAAAACACTGGATATAAAAAAAAAAATGCTGGCAATAGCTTTTTGTAGTAGCGTTTCAGCAGCGTTTTGCAGTAAAAGAGAAAAAAAAGCCCAAAAAACTTTATTAGGAGCATTTAGGAGCATTTCTGCTGAAAAAACGCTCCAAGAAACTCTACAAAAACTATTTTTTTCTCTGCTCCTAGATGCTGAAGCTCAAAAAACGCTAATAGCCTAAAGTGTGTATGGACACATAATATAACACTATTTAGCATCTAGGAGCTTAACCACTTGCCACCTGCCATATAGCAGAATGACGGCGGCAAAGTGGTTGTGATATCCTGACTGGACGTCATATAACATGATCAGGATAACACAGCCGGCGCGAGCCCGCGCGCGGCCATCGGAGGTGCTGTGTGTCAGTCTGACACACCGCAACTCTGATCGTGGTATGGAGCCTCTGACAGAGCCTGTCAGTAGCTCCTCATCAGTGCCGCCCATCAGTTTTTTTTTTTTAATTGTTTGTCTTTTTTTATTTGTAGTGCAAAACTTTAAAAAAAAAAAAATGCAGAGGTGATCAAATACCACCAAAAGAAAGCTCTATTTGTGGAAAGAAAATGATAAAAATTTAGTTTGTGTACAGTGTTGTATGACCGCGCAATTGTCATTCAAAGTGCAACAGCGCTGAAAGCTGAAAATAGTCCTGGGCAGGAAGGGGGGGAAAGTGCCTGGTATGGAAGTGGTTAAAAAAAACGCTAGTGTGCATGGAGCCTTAAAGGGAAACATGCTCAGTTTAAAATACCAACGCTTAGGGGAGGCTTGTTTAAATACACATTTAAATGTATTAATTGTTTGCAGAACTAGCTAAACCTGATCACTTTACAATTGTTTACATATCAAATTCCATCTAGACTGAGAAAAACCTTCTCTTCTATCCAGCTCTCACTCAGCACTGGTGTGCACTCTGGGAATCCCTTTCCACTGTGATCACTTCTCAGGTTCAACTTTACTCTGTATTCCATGCTTTGATTAGAAGATGGGTGTTAAGCAGGAATCTGTCAGACTGGAAACCTTCCTGATGGAGGCTGCCACTGTCTAACTCCAGCTGCATGCCATTTCCAGGGCAGCGAGGTACCCGCTCAGCGTCACCGACAGCGAGGTGCCTGGCAATGCATCACCACCCCCCCACTCTCCATCCAATGCAACATAAATATGGAAAACTACACAGAATACATGGCTTTTCTCCTTTCTCAGAGGACATTTGGTATGAAAAGATCTTCAGTACATTTACATTAAAGCATTTTTTTTTAACTGACTGCATTCAAAGCCTGCACACTAACTGCTGTATGGAAAAAAACAGGAACAGATTGAGGTTTTATAAATGTAAATCTATCAATTGTTTTAATTGTGTGTGCTTTTACTATGTCATCTGGCATTAAGGAGGAGTGCTTGTAAAGAATAGATTGCGTAAAATGCAGGAAGTAGATAAGAATTTTTTCCTCTGATTTACATTGCACAAGAACCTATGAATGGCGACAAGCACGAAGACATGGAGATCAGCCCCGTGGAACATTCTAGTGCAAATTTGGGGCCCATTTTGGTGGTTTTAAGAACAAACATGTCTTGCTTCCAGACTTAGCCCTTGTTCACACTGGAACGACTAGTCATGCGATTTGACAGGTGAAATTGCATGACAAGTCACACCCCATTGTCAGCAATGGCACTGTTCAAATTGGTGCGACACTGACTTTGCGGTGTCATATTGATTTGACAAACTAGTTCCTGCACTACTTTTGCTGACTTCAGGTGTGACTTGCTTAGACATGAAGATGCACCGATGTCTTCAAAGTTGCACTGACATGTGGCTTCGAAATCGTGTGATGTCAGATGAAGTTGCACAATTTTAAAGTTGCATTAGGTCTAGGTTCACACTACTGCGGGATTGAAATTGTGCAAGTTCAGCTGAACTCGCACAATTTCATTCCCGCATGTCATTCTGACTACAGGGGCGATTTCAGAGACATCTGTGCGGCTTCCTGCACAGATGTCTATTGAAATTGCACCCGAAGTTGCAAAAGTAGTACATAAACTACTTTTGGGAGTAGTGCGGTGCCACACCGATTCAGACAGTGACAATGCTGGCTATAGCCGCCGATTTGGCATGCGATTTGACAGGTCAAATCACATCAATGTGAACCTAGGCTCAATGCTAATGTATTTTCTCAAAACCAGAGGAAAAAAGCTACAGGTTGCATTTTGTTAAACCACAACCTGCAGAACTGCATAGATGGAAACTTTACAATGAAATACAACAGTATCCACATTTCCTTACCGTTTTTGTGCAGAAGATATGGGCCCTATGCACCAACATCAATAGGAGATTGGATATCGGCAAGAGGAATTTAACTGCTGGCTGAGATTACTGCCTATTACATTTGCAACGGTAAGTGAAAGGAGAAATTTTACTTTTTTTTCCAAATATAATTTTTATTAAATACCCACAAAGGGAGAAATCCCATCATTACAACAGATGTAAATGTCGTTGAATACTTAATACAGTGTTGCAGTGTTTGAAAACATTAAACATGTTGCATCGATATCTTTCTTAATGGTCTAAAACATGAGAGTAGATGCTATTGGTACGCGTATCGTATATCCAGAAAATTCAACTTTCACAGACAATGTCAATAAGTGACAGGATCTCCACTATGGCTTTTCTATTTTTTTCCTTAGAAACAATAAGATGGTAGGTAACAGAACAATAGAAGAAGGGGGAAGAAAAGGAGACAAAAAAGAAGAAGCAGAGAAGAAAACTTTTTGTACTGGCAAATAAAAAAATAATAATAATAAAAAAGAAGGTTAAATACCTTTAACTATACCCTTATGCCGCGTACACACAAGCGGATTTCTCGGCGGAAAAAGATATGACGGCTTTTCCGACGGGATTCCGCTCAAGTTTGCCTTGCATACACACGGTCACGCAAAAGAGAGCATGCTCTCAATCTTTTGCTGGCTGGAATTCCGCCAGCAAAAGACGGATGGAGCGTACACACGGTCGCATTTCCCGTCGAAAAACTCATCGGTCTTTTGCGGGCCGAAATTCCGATTGTGTGTACGCGTCATTACTGTAGCAAACTGTCCACTAATATCAGAATAGAAATGTCATTTAACTGAGACACATAGGACCTAGGGTGTGATTTCTATTGCTATTATATGTGTCAATTGAACTTTTATTAAAAATAAATAACATTTTTATTTAAAAAGTGAAGTTCCACCCAAAAAAAAAAAAAAAACCTACATGAAAAATCCTAAAAAAAAAAAAAAAAAATACAAAAAAAATTTGGATATTTTTTTTTTTTTTACTTACCTCTAAATGCCTGTTGCTAGGGGGTCCCTCGTAGTCTGCCTCTTCCAGTGCCTGGGCTGGTGACATCACTTCCCCCTCAGCACAGGAAGGGCTCAGCTCTGCTCCCTCCCTCGTGTCAATCATCTGGGACCCATTACAGGTCCCAGGTGACTGAGCGGGCAATCACGGCGCGCGGTGCCGCTCCCGCATGTGCAGTGGGTGCCAGGCTGTGAAGCCACAGCCCGGCGCCCACAGTTGCGATGCCGGCGCCGCTGAACGGAGGGGGAGACGAGCGGGGCTTCGATCCCCCGCATCCCTGGACCCTGGGACAGGTAAGTGTCCAATTAAAAGTCAGCAGCTGCAGTATTTGTAGCTGCTGACTTTTATTTATTTATTTATTTTTTTTGACTGGACCTCCTCTTTAACAAAACAAAAACAAAAAATCTATCATTTAAAAAAAAAAGAAGAAAAAAAAAGCATGAAAGTGAATGAGAATTCTAAAAAGTTACTAGCACCCAAGTTTATCCTTTAAAAATCCCCAAAAGCTTTCTTGCAGCACTAATAGCAGAAACACCTACAGGCATCAAGTTGTCGTTTTGAGAAGAGTTGCCACCAATTTTTTTATGCTCCTCGTTCTTAAACCCCCCCACATACCTATAGGCCTCTCCCACACTGGGAACACACCATTCTCTAAACGGCAAGTAAACTAAAAGACATAGTAAAAGACCCATATAGTGGACAATACTTAGGGAAGTTAGTGCCAGCAGGAAAAAGACAAATTTTGATCCATCTATAAGCAGGCTGGTTGTACTGAAGTCAATCAATCATCTTCAGTACAACCATCCAGTTTGGGTTTTGTTTTTGTACAATTACCGCCGTTGGCTAACTCTGACAGCAGCAATCACTGTAGTCTGATGGCAGGGAAATCTCCCGTTGTCAGAATACAATAGCGCAGGTTGAAGAAAAGAAAACTGCCTATTGTATGGGCCAGCCTCAGGCACTGGCAGCATCCACAGGCATCAAATGGACAATTCTATTGTACAGAGGCTAACATTCAACTCTAAAGACAAACATCCCAATCTGGCAGATCTGAATCAGTTCAAGATACAAATTTTGGGGTCACAAAGACAAATTTTTGTGCAATTGCTGAAATGTATAAGTTCAGTTCCTCTAAACTCCAAGTAACAGCAAAATGCATTTATAGTAAATTAGTTCTACAGTTTGCATAAAATCAACGTACCTTACCAATCCATCCGAGTTGCAGCTTACCCCACCATACACTAACACAGTACCACACACTGTGGTGCGCTGCCTTACTAAAAAATAGCACAATCACCTTTTTGGTGCTTTTAGCCCATTCAAATGGGTTAACACAAAAAATCTAAGTAAATCCAGCCTTAGAAAATTGGCAAAGATTTTTAATGAAGCAAAAAGTGTGTGCGCTTCCAGGAGTTAGAAGTGATTTCTGGTGAACTTAAAGGGTAACTCCACTTTTGAGGAAAAAAGTATAAACAAAAAATAAATAAATAAATAAATAATATATATATATATATATATATATATATATATATATATATATATATATATATATATATAAATCAAAGTCATACAGTGATTAAATGTTATTAAAAAAAAAATGACCATTGCTTTTCAATAATCAGCAATGCTGTAATTTTCTGTAAAATGCAATATGGCATTCTGGAGGTGCTCTGTACACAGAACTACCAGAAACATTATTTTCTGCTGGTATGATTGGCTTACTGATTTTACCAAGAGTCTGCACTAAGACAGAAGTTAGATTTTGGGCATCCCTTGCAACAAAAAAAATAATAATTTTCGGTGGGATACTTCCAAATGGGAAAGGACATCTAAAAGGGATTCAAACCCTGCTACTTAGAATGATGCAAATGCAGCAATAATTATCAATCGATAATTATAAAGTCACTCCCATTCATATTCACTTTGCACATGGACACAGACTAACAGATATTTCATCAAAAATCAAGTAGGAATCAGCAACAAAGTTTCCCTGCAATGTACATTGATTACCCAGAGTAGGATTTTTTTTTTCTCAACCACTTCCCAATCCCCTTACGCAGAAATATTGCAGTAGGACAGCCGCTCTGCACTGTATTTGGTACGTGATCAGCACTTCCAGGTAGGGGGCACCCGCTGTCCCTGCTTTGCTGTGATTTGTTACAGCACAAGCCGGCCAATAATTGATCACAGGGACCTGCTAATCGGCTTCATCATTCATTCATGAAAGGGAGTTCTATGTTGTAAACACAGAGCTCCAAACACCAACAGGCCATCTTGCTGTTTTTTTATTTCCTGCAAAGCAGGGGGAAAAAAAAGACACAAGATCGTTTAGTAAACACAGCACATAATACACACATTACCCATTGTTAGGCACACATTTAACCCCTTTGATCACCCTGAGACATTAACACCTTCTCAGCCAGTGTTATTAGTACAGCGACAGTGTATAGTATTAGCACTGATCACTATTAGTGTCACTACTGAAGTCAGTGTCTGTTAGCGTACTTCCCAGCGAGTGTCACATGGCCCGTCGCACTATCACAGTCCCAGTATCAAGTCACTGATCATCGCCATTACTAGTATAAAAAAAAAAAATTTAAATTACCAGACGTTATAACTTTCATGCAAACCACCTTATATACACTTAATGGGATTTTTTTTACCAAAGACATGTAGCAGAATACATTTTAGCCTAAATTCATGAAGAAATTAGGTTTTTAAAATGTTTTATTGGATATGTTTTATAGCAGAAATTAAAAAAAATATATATTTTTTTTAAATGTTCTGTCTTTTTTTGTTTATATCGCAGAAAAAACCCAGGGGTGATCAAATACCACCAAAAGAAAGCATTATTTGTGTGAAAAAAAATATAAAAACAGAGTTACTCTTTAGGGAGATAACACAACAGTACAACCCAACATTAGATTAGTAATTGTAAACTAACTGTACACTGCAGCCAGCCTTTTTTTGCTCTGAAATGGTTGTAAGTATGGAATAGGTTTACAAAGAGGCCTATAAAAATTATTAAGGCTCGGTTCGCACCTAAACCGGCCACGGATCGCACAGCAACGCTGTCCGTCCCTGTACTTTGTTTCAAGGACGAATCAGGGCAGAATCTTTGCCTGAATTCGGCCCTGAAATGGAGCCAAAGACGCACAGTAGTGCAGTGCGCTCCACAGCCACAACGGAGATATGTGAACCGGCCTAAAAGAACGCCAAGGAGCTCTGTTTCTAAAGAGATATATATATATATATATATATATATACATACATATATATATACACATACACATATATATATATATATATATATATATATATATATATATATATATATATATATACATATACATATACATATACATATATATATATACATACATACATACATACATACATACACACACACACAACATGAAAGAAGTTTGTTTGAAAGCTTTGCAAATTTATTAAGAAAAATAAAATAAGAAAAAATAAAAATCACGTGTACATAAGTATTCACAGCCTTTGTCAAGACACTAAATTTAGCTCAGGCGCATCCCGTTTCCACTGCTCATCCTTGAGATGTTTCTACAACTTGATTAGAATCTACCTGTGATAAATTCTGTTGCTTGAACATGATTTAGAAAGGCACACACCTGTCTATATAAGGTTCCACAGTTAACAGTGCATGTCAGAGCACAAACCAGGCCATGAATTTCAAGGAATTTTCTGTAGACCTCCTAGACAGGATTGTATTGAGGCACAGAAACATTTCTGCAGCATTGAAGGTCCCAATGAGCACAGTGGCCTCCACCAGGACTCCTCCTAAAGTGGGCTGCCCGGCCAAACTGAGTGATTGGGGGAGAAGGGCCTTAGTCAGGGAGGTGACCAAAAACCCAATGGTCACTCTGACAGAGCTCCAGCGTTTCTCTGTGGAGAGAGAAGAACAACCATCTCTGCAGCACTCCACAAATCAGGCCTGTATGGTAGAGTGGCCAGACGGAAGCCACTCCTTAGTAAAAGGCACATGACAGCCCGTCTGGAGTTTGCCAAAAGGCACCTGAAGGACTCTTAGACCATGAGAAACAAAATTCTCTGGTCTGATAAAACAAAGAACGAACCTCTTTGGCCTGAATGGCAAGCATCATGTCTGGAGGAAACCAAGCACCACTTATCACCTGGCCAATACCATCCATTCAGTTAAGCATGGTGGTGGCAGCATCATGCTGTGGGGATATTTTTCAGCGGCAGGAACTGGGAGACTAATCAGGATCAAGGGAAAGAATAATGCAGCAATGTACAGAGCAATCCTTGATGAATACTTGCTCCAGAGCGCTCTGGACTTCAGACTGGGGTGAATGTTAATCTTCCAACGGGACAACGACCCTAAGCTTACAGCCAAGATAACAGTAGCTACAGGATAACTCTGTGAATGTCCTTAGGTGGCCCAGCCAGAGCCCAGACTTAAACCCGATTGAACATCTCTGGAAAGATCTGAAAATGGCTGTGCACAGACGCTCCCCATCCAACCTGATGGCGATTGAGAGGTCCTGCAAAAAAGAATGAGAGAAACTACCCCAAAAATAGGTGTGTCAAGCTTGTAGCATCATACTCAAAAAGACTCGAGGCTGTAATTGGTGCCAAAGGTGCTTCAACAAAGTAATGAGCAAAGGCTGTGAATACTTATATACATGGGATTTTTTATATTTTTTTTAATAAAAAAAGATTGCAAACAAATGTCTTTAATTTTCAATTTTGAGGAAAATAATAAACATAATCCATTTTGAAATAAGGCTGCAACATAACAAAATGTGGGAAAAGTGAAGCGCTGTGAATATTTTCCAGGGGGAACTGTAAATGTAAATATATATATATATATATATATGAATATATGTATATACATATACATACATACATACACACACACACACACACACACACACACACACACATATATATATATATATATATATATATATATATATATATACATACATATACACACACAGGCACACTATAAATGACCCTGATGTAACAAATTGTATTTTAAATCCACTGCTTTTTAAGACATGACAATGAAAATAAACGATAAATAGGAGTTGGTCACTTATGGAAAGGGAAGTACACATGTAAAGGTTACAAAATGTGACTAACAATTCACATTGCCAAAAGCCACAGGAAATGCCATCTATGAATCATTCTGGGTAAACATCAGACATTCTCAGAGACCCAGATACGTGGTCACACCAAAAAGCACGCAGAGCCTTAATCAGAATAAGACATCTAGGGACACTATATATACACATACATACATACATACATACATACATACATACACACACACAGATATACATATATAACACTATATATGTTTTAAATAACATTAGCAACTCACCTCAAACGTCTTCTAAGCCCTCCAGAGTACAGAACACTGTATACACACAAGATGGCTGTTCTGTCCCAGGCTATTTATACCCACTTGCATCAGTTGATAACAAGCAGTCTATTCGTAATACATCCCAACATTATATATTTATAATCTGATAGTCCAGATCACTAGCAAATGACACCAGCACTCTACCCTGCCAGTCTGTCGATCTTGCCAATTTACTGACCCAGTTGTGCCGTCATGAACTCCAAAAGACCTAACCTAGAGCTGGATAAGCTTTAAATGAAGATATCAAAACCCTCATTACAAATGGCTCATTCCTTACCAGCCAACTTGGTGTGAGCTTTTATTTAGACAAAGCCAGCCAAGTAGTAAGTTTCTACTGTTTAGCTGTCTCTTTAGCTAAGCCATGGTGCTCTGGGATCCTTTATCACATGCTAAATGTTTATTTGTAAAAGAAAGAGATTGTATACATATAGTAAGAACAGCAATAAAAGTGCCAGTTTAAAAACAATAAAACAAAAATAAGATAAAACAATATTTTATTTAGCAAAACCAAAAACAAGCCTTAGCTGCTTGCCTTGATTGTACCAACGTACTCTAAACCCCCCACCCCTCAGCAGTACAGCCATAGTCTTCAATGTTTCTAGGCTTTATGATAGAAGCCTTATTGTGAGCCCTCAGAAGCGCTTACAAGGCTGTACTCGAGTTTCTGCAGTTTTGGCATACAGCTCTACCAAAGAAAAAAAAATGGCAATGTGGAAAATATATTTATATGGTTATATAACACTGAACTCCAGCTATAAATGCATACTTTAAAAGGATAAGTTCACCTTTCATAACATGTTAAACCCATATTCAGGGTGTAACATGTTATGAATGCACCGGCCCCCATGTCCCCTCCCGATCACCGCTGTGACAGTAGACTCAGGGATCTTCTTCCCATGCCTGCTGCCAACATTTCAAAAAAGACGTGGCCGCGCAGGGCTCTGCCCACCCGGCCACGTCACTCATTCACAGTTCTCTGTGAAAGTAAAACTAGGTCAGGCAGCCTTTGTGACTGTGGCTTCCTTATACAAGGTACGAGTAGGCAGATACACTGACAGATCTGCAGGAGACCTGCATGGCATCAGCGATCTACTGATCGGAGGCGCAATGCTTTACAGACTTTCAGAGCAAAAAATAATGAATGCAAATTTTTTTACCTGCAAAAAAAAAAAAAAAAAAAAATTAGTGCAATTATTATTTTTTTTTTTTTCTTTTAAAAGGTGAACTTATCCTTTAAAGGGGTATCAAACTTAAAGAAAGGGTCCAGCCTTAAAAGTCAGCAGCTACAAATTTCTGCAGCTGCTGACTTTTAATTTATGGACACTTACCTGTCCAGGAAGCCCACGATGTCGGCACACCCCCACATAGCAAGCAGCTTGCTATGGGGGCACCCGAGCTGAGTCACAGCTCCCTGTGTCCACTCAGACACAGAGCTACTGTTTGGCCCCGCCTCCTCTCTCTCCCGGTTGGCTAACGACTTTCATTTAAAGTCAGAAAGTTCAGGCGCAAGGAGTGCATGCAGATAAATATTCAGGCAAAACTTACAGCAGGTGGAGTGGTAAGGTCTATATAGACTTTGTTGCAGATGGTATGGTATAAGGGCATAAGATGTGAGGCACTGGAGGCTGCTGTCCTCAAAGTTGAGCCCGCTCTGGGTGAATGACAAAAAGAAAGTGAAGAGAAACGCCACCCAAGTGCAGCATCACAATGAAAGTTGTTTTAGGTGAGGCGCACCATCAGGAACTTTACGGAAATGTTCTGATAAACAATGTCCCAGTGACATTTCCTGGAACATCACCCACAACAAATCCACCTTTGGTCTCAAAGTATGGATGAGCGATTTAAGCATTTAGGTCAGCAGGAAACCTACTTGATTTTCTCTTGTGCCCCTACAGAATATTCTCTTCCTTGTTATCAAGCTCCAATACTCCTATGAATAGTTTATTAATTGTCATCTTTATTTATTACTTTTATTTTACATTCTTATTACTTTTTAATTCCCTATTGCATTCATTGTAACCCATTGTATTATACAAGAAAAAAACATTTGGGCGATATGGGACTTTAAAGGTGCAAAGCATTGAAGACAACAATATATAAAAGAAAATCTATATACAAATTTTATTAAATGAACATCAATAAAAACAGTACATACAGTACAATCATAGCCATAGATGTGTGCAAGGCATCCTATTGATGACAATTTTTAACTGTGATCACGTTCATGTTTTTTACATGTTTTGCCATATGGCTTCTTTAGGAAAAAACGTGAAGATTCATTAAATACAGAAACCTACAGAACTACAAAACCCTACCTCATATTGTGAGTCTAAGGGCCCAAACAATATTGAAGTTAAATGTTAACTTCAATATTGTTTGGGCCCTTAGGGTTTTTATTTCAGTGAATGTTTCTTGCCTTTCATTTAAGTGCAGTCAAAGATATACATAAGATACATCTTGTTCATACCTGTTGTACTAATTTGTATTTTTTCTATCTTTACTGCACAACTAAAGTTGTTGAATCATAGGTTTCTGTATTTAATTAATCTTCACGTTCTTTCCTGAAGAAGCCATATGGTGAAACATGTAGAAAACATGAACCTGACCACAGTAAATCATTGTCATCAATAGATTGCCTTGCACACATCTATGGCTATGATTGTACTGTATGTACTGTTTTTATTGATGTTGTTCACTTAATAAAATGTGTATATATATATATATATATTATTCTATATATTGTTGTCTCCAGTGCTTTTCACCTTTAAAGTCCCACATCTCCCAAATGTTTTTTTCTTGTCTAAACAGGATGTTGGTGCCATATCTCATGTAAACTCTGACACTGATCTCTGACCACATAATTTATTGTATTTTACATGTTCTTTTTTCCTATCTTTTGCCAAGTATATATATATAGATATAGATATAGATATATGTATATGTGGGTGGTTCGTGCACTTGCTGCTTTGTATGCCAATTTGTGTACAGAAGCGCTGGTCCTTGTAGGCCCACAACCATGGCTACACACTCATATATATATCTGCACAACCACCCAGGCCATCAGAAGGAGCAGCGCTAGGGTTGTTGTCTTGAATACCAACCACAGCACTGGTACACAAGCGCATAACCTGTACAGTCCAACCACCTTTTCCTCTCCTGGTGACGACGTCACGTCCGTCGGAAAATCCCACACGGGTCAGCGTTTATAACATCCAGAAAAGTGCTTAGAAATACAGTAATTGATAATATACAGCTAAACTAAACATAAGTGACCTTAAATGCAAGGCAAACGCTCACTGTCATTTACTGTTGAATCCCTCTCCATGGACAAATGAACATAAAAGGGCTTATAACAGAGTCACAAGACAAAAACTTTTCAATAACTTTCCTGATCTGCATTCTTCTATTATAAATTACAGTACTTCACTTGTATGAATGTTAATACTTGTTTTAATAATATTCTAAAATGTGTTTTAAAACATTAAATTGATACTAATTCTATCTATCTGTGTAAAGGACAAATACTCCCTTCTGTGTGAACAATGCAGCCCCACGTATATTTTGTGTTATAATGGCAACCCCTGGTAATTTAAACTTTAAAGTGACTTACCAAAGTTTTCTCAGGTTCCACCTCTGAGACGTTCGTCTCCATGTCAAATGCTTGTCTGAGAGCCCAGCGTTGAATTAGAAATCTAACATCTCAAGGCCTTGCGTATCCTGTAACAAGAAGATAGCATGTCAGTGCCAGGGCCAGGCCGAAGAAGGAATAAGTGCATTTGTCTACCAAGCAAGAAGACCTGATAACAGAGAGAAAAAAAAATCTTCACTGGGCAAAACAAAAAAATATGTTAACAACTATTGGATGGAATCCCTTTGATAGCAAATGGGCTTCATACCGACTGCATTACAGAACATCTGCTGCAAAGAAATCTCTTTGTAAAAAAAACAGCAATTTGGAGGGCAATCAATTCTCTCTGAGCAGTTGCAAGTAGTATTCCCTTTACCAAGCTGAAAACGATGGCTCTTTGCAGCCCCACAGGGTCCATTGGTTCCAGGGTACAGGCTTCACTGTGACACAGAAAACAGGCACGCTCTCACAAAGCCTTTTCAGAGCACAAGTAACACGCACACAGCAGCAACTGTGCCTGCTATAAAAAGCAGCAACACAGCAAAGTCATACACCAATTTATATGTCAGTGATACAATGGCTAGAGTGCAAACTAAACAATCTTTATGTAAGTGGCCTTTGCCAGTGTGAGAGGGAGGGATTCCTGCTTTGTTTAAAAATCCAAAAGTTAAGACTGGCTTGCTTACAGTTTCATAGCTTAGTTGGTGAGGAGAGTGAGGAAAATATATAAAAGGCACATTGCTGAAAGTAGGGTTAAATGCACAGTGGTTAGAGGGGAAGTGGTGATAGAATGGGTGCAAATGCAGTGTTCTGGGAGGAGAGCTTTGTGTATGCATAGAGGGAGTACCAACAGGTGCACTTGTATGGCATAGTGGTGAAAGCAGAGGGCAGGCCGGCATTGGGTTATAGTGTGTGTGTATGTGCAGGGCGGACCTATCCAAGTGCATTTTTTATTATTATTATTCCAGCTACGTATATAGTGCCAACAATTTGCATATACATTGTACATGCACACCAGTCCCTTCCCTCAAGGAGCTTACAATCTAAGGTCCCTAACTCACATTTATACATACACACACTAGGGCCAATTTAGGCAGAAGCCAATGAACCTACCAGCATGTCTTTTGAGTGTGGGAGGAAATCGAGTAACCAGAGGAAACCCGCACAGGGAGAACATGCAAACTCCAGGCAGGTAGTGCTGTGGTTGGAATCCAAACCAACAACCCTAGTGCTGCTAGGCAGAAGTGCTAACCACCATGGTGAGAGCTAGGAATAGGGCATGCAGGCATAAGGCAGGGGCATGCCAAGGTGTACTGGTGAAAGAGGGGCAGGGTGCAGACCTAATGGTGAGACTTGCCATTCTATGGAAAAAAAAAAAACCCTTTTGCACTGCGAGTTTTTCATGCGCTTTTGGGCTAAAAATAGCGCCTGAAAAACACCTCCCCTGCAGCCCCAGTGTGAGAGCCCGAGTGCTTTCCCACTGGAGCAGTGTGCTTGCAGGACGTTAGAAAAAGTCCTGTAAGCAGCATCTTTCAGGCGGTGCAGGAGCGGTGTATACACCACTCCTTCACCGCCCCTGCCATTGGAATCAATGAACACCGCTACCAAAGCGCCTGCAAAGCGATCTGGCAGCGGCGCTTTAAACCCTTTATGCTGCTAGCAGGGGTTAAAAGCACCCGCTAGCAGACGAAAACCGACACCATTACAGTGGTAAAGTGCCGCTAAAATTAGCGGCACTTTAGCGCTAACGCCCCGTACTAGTACTTACAACTGAGACAGAAGATCAATGCCGTAAGTGGTATGTGGCATAATCCAACAAGGATTTTTAGCATCTTCAGCAACCCTTCAGACACAGTATACCAAGACTTCAGACCCAGCACATGGCAAAAAAATTAAATTTTCCTGGAGTGATAGATAGATAGATAGATAGATAGATAGATAGATAGATAGATAGATAGATAGATAGATAGATAGATAGATAGATAGATAGATGCTTTGAAACTATGGAACAGGATATAGGAATGACATTATAAATGGATATAGCAATAACACTGGGTTTGCACTAAAGCAAAGTGAAGGGAAAACTGTATTACCCAAAATGTATGACTCACATGAACGTACTACATCTACCATTGAGCTAAGCAACCCCCAAATCACAATATCATTTTTTTTACCCCTTTAGGGAGATTTCCTTTCGCTTTCTGACACATAAAAACAAAAGGAATTGTGAAGAAATATTCAGTAAGAAAGAATACAAAAGGAAAACCTTTCCTACACAGTTGACATAGGAAAAAGTTTCCCTATTAAAAAATTTCCCCCTATTCCAGATGGCAACTGAAAATTTAGCATTTACCATTACTATCATTTTCCATTGCTGCCGAAATCGAAAATGAAGGATGCACTTGGCCGAAAATGATAGTTTTTTTTTTTAAAAAATGTATATATAAAATTGTATTATATTCAACTTTTGAATTAATATCATAAATTTAAATGAATATGAATTTATTGTCAGCCATTATATCCACCTTTAGCGCAAGAAAAGCTCAAGAAAAATGTATCCCTTTAAATTCTGTGCATGTCTTTACACTGGCCTGTTGCGCTTCCATTGTGGTGTTAAAAAGCCTGCTTGCTGCATTTTTGGTCAGTTAAAAAAAATGCGCCAAAAACACACCTTCCCGTTGAAATGCATTGAAACCGCAGCAAGAACGCATCAATAATGCATTCGTTACATTTTTGATGAGGTTTTCGAGTCACATGATCCTTTGAAAAACACACCATAAGTACAGTAAAATTGTGGTAAAAATCGTGTTTCCTGCACCATTATCAGCCCCTTTTTCTCTTATAGACAAAATGCCGATAACACCATTTAGGACTGCCAGAATTTCGGTGCATCTTTAATATATATTGATAAATAAAATGTATTTAATCGATCTACACACACACACACAGTATACATACTTTGTTCCAAGGGAGTTTGACAAAGCTTTTTTATTTTCAGATCAATGTGATGCATTTAAGCTGCATTAAGTGGGCATTTTCAACACTATATATAAACAAAATAAATTATTTTTTGAAATAAAAAGGTTTGGCAATTAACTTGTATCTATCCAGGAAATGATGATAATAATAATATTTTATTTTAACAGCTTGTATCCCAAAATATCAAGATGTGTATATATAAGCACATATTACATTACTATTTAGATTTGACATCAATGGAATTATGCCTTAAAGCCCTATTAACCCAAAAGCAATTAATCGCTGTATTGGTCTTCTAACTAAAACCCATTATTATGGAATTGTTGGCAAATAAAGCTGTAATTTCAGAACAGACTGTACCCAATGAGGCAATCACAGTAAAAACCAGGTCAGACATAGCAAAAAACAGGCTTTTCGGCAAAGATATAAGATGTTTAGATGAAAAAAAAAAAACACATACAATGCAGTCAGCTGAACATACAGTGCCTTGCAAAAGTTTTCACCCCCCTTGGCTTTTTACCTATTTTGTTACATTACAGCCTTTAGTTCAATGTTTTCTAATGTGATTTATATGTGATGGATCAGAACACAATAGCCTAAGTTGGTGAAGCAAAATTAAAAAAATATATACATAAATCTATTTTTCAGAAATAAAAAAATGATAATTGGCATGTGCGTATGTATTCACCCCCTTTGTTATGAAGCTTATAAAAAAACTCTGGTGAAACCAATTACCTTCAGAAGTCATATAACTAGTGAAATGATGTCCACCTGTGTGCAATCTAAGTGTCACATGATCTGTCATTACATATACACACCTTTTTTGAAAGGCCCCAGAGGCGGCAACACCTAAGCAAGAGGCACCACTAACCAAACACTGCCATGAAGACTAAGAAACTCTCCAAACAAGTAAGGGACAATGTTGTTGAGAAGTACAAGTCAGGGTTAGGTTAAAAAAAAATATCCAAATCTTTGAGGATCCCTAGGAGCACCATCAAATCTATCATAACCAAATGGAAAGAACATGGCACAACAGCAAACCTGCCAGGAGACGCCCACACATCAAAACACACATGGACCGGGCAAGGAAGGCATTAATCAGAGAGGCAGCACAGAGACCTAAGGTAACCCTGGAGGAGCTGCAGGACAATAAGCCATACGCTCCATAGAGTTGGGCTTTATGGCAGAGTGGCCAGAAGAAAGCCATTATTTTCAGCAAAAAAACAAAATGGCGCGTTCTGAGTTTGCGAAAAGGCATGTGGGAGACTCCCAAAATGTATGGAGGAAGGTGCTCTGGTCTGATGAGACTAAAATGTAACTTTTTGGCTATCAAAGAAAACGCTATGTCTGCCGCAAACCCCACACATCACATGAGCCAAAGAACACCATCCCCACAGTGAAACATGGTGGTGGCAGTATCATGCTGTGGGGATGTTTTTCAGCAGTCCGGACTGGGAAACTGGTCAGGGTTGAGGAAAAGATGGATGGTGCTAAATACAGGGGTATTCTTGAGCAAAGCCTGTACCACTCTGTGTGTGATTTGAGGCTAGGACTGAGGTTCACCTTCCAGCAGGACAATGACCCCAAACACACTGCTAAAGCAACACTTGAGTGGTTTAAGGGGAAACATGTAAATGTGTTGTAAAGGCCTAGTCAAAGCCCAGACCTCAATCCAATAGAAAATCTGTGGTCAGACTTAAAGATTGCTGTTCACAAGTGCAAACCATCCAACTTGAAGGAGCTGGAGCAGTTTTTCAAGGAGCAATGGGCAAAAATCCCAGTGGTAAGATGTGGCAATCTCAGAGAGACTTATCCAAAGCAACTCAGAGCTGTGATAGCCATAAAAGGTGGCTCTACAAAGTATTGACTTCAGGGGGGTGAATAGTTATGCACATCGACTTTTTCTGTTATTTTGTCTTATTTGTTGTTTGCTTCACAATAAAAAAAATAAATAAACATCTTCAAAGTTGTGGGCATGTTCTGTAAATTAAATGATGCAAATGCTCAAACAATCCTTGTTAATTCCAGGTTGTGATGAAACAAAACACGAAAAATGCCAAGGGCGTGAATATTTTTGCATGGCACTGTAAATAACTGTCAATGATTAAAGTATACTGTATGTGAACCCTTACCTTGTAAGACTATCTATTCAGTTTCAAATAGAAATAAAAACTTGTACGTGTGTGTGGTGTGTGTGTGGGTGTATGTCTAAAAAGTTTGGTGAATGGTCTGATATCTCAACAGCAACATGGGCCAGGTGCACACGCATGTACGTGGCTATCCAAAAACACGTCGAGAAGAGTCACCTAGCGTGGAGTACACGACTGTCCAGGTAAACCTGCTGCGGGCAGTGAAATGTAGTCAGTGTGAGAGGTAGGTTTACAGTGCAATGGAGAAACAAGTGAACATCAAGTTCTACAAATTGGGGAAAACAGCGATGGAGATGCATGAAATGTTGGTGCAAGTGTACAGGACGGAAGCCATGAGCAGAAAATCTGTTTAGAACGGGCTCAAATGCTTTAGCGACAGCAAGGAAACAACTGAGGATGAGCCACATTCGGGTTAGCCATCGACAACCAGAACCCCAGACAGGATCGAGCGAGTGCGACAAATGCTTGCATGAGATCAGCGACTGACTCTGCACTTGATGGTGGAGGAATTGGAAATTAGCAAGGAGTGCGCACCATCGTCCGCAAAGATTTGGGCAAGCCGAAGTTCTGTTCCCATTTGTGTTGCACGAGCTGACAGAAGAACAGAAGGGAAAAAAGATGGAAACCTCTGGAAACACAGATTGTACACTTCTGCTAAAAAAAGGGGGGGGGGGGGCGGTGGCCAAATAGGAAGCCCGGAGGGAATAAAGTTCACCGGTGACCGGTTCTCTTTAGTTTGTTATTTTGCCTATTCAGGGCTAGTTTAAAAGGATAAAATTCACCTTTTACAAATAAATAATAAATGCACATTTTTTTGCAGGTTAAAAAAATTTTTTTTTTTTTTTTTTTTCTCTGCAGCCTGTACGGCATTGCACCCGCGGTGAGCAGATTGTGGGTGCAAAGCCTGGATCCCACAGGCATTCAGAACTACTATCTGCCCATGCCTCATACAGGGAGACAGTTACTGAATGGCAGAAATATTCAATGAATTACCAGAACTCTCACCAGTGCCCTTGCAGTTCATGGAGAAACACTAGCCGACAGCCACGGAGGTCGATGGTAGATGTGGTTCATTCATTCACAGAACTCAGTAAATGAATGATGCGGCCAAGAGGGAGGAGCCGTATTGTTTTTGAATTGTGAAAGTGGGTGCGGGGAGAAGATCCCCTGCCAGCTGTCACGGGGGGGTTTGGGGGGTGGAGGCCATTACATATTCCATCCTAAATATGCGTGGAACATTTAACATGTTCCAGAGATGAACTTTTACGGATGGCGATACGTTTTTCATCCGATCCGCTGGACGGATGGCGAACATGCTGTTCATTTTTAACCTGATCTTCCCATAGAGAACAGTGGGGCTCTAACAGGTCTGTTCCTGTACAAGTGAGCAAAGATGGACCTGTCATCCGCCTGCTCGCCTGCCCGCTGAGCTAGTGGAGTCCGCTGAGTGGATCCGACCCATGTGAAAGGGGCCCAAGAAGTCTTTTAAAGCACACCTTTGTGGACTTATCTTCACCTGTTACAGCATTACAGGCATTCCTTCCTCAATCACAGCCACCACATATGAACTGTGAAGCTCCATGTCAGATGCTGTTGGAAGGGATACAGGGCTGACAATGTCAACTCCCTCTGCCATGTGAGCATGCAAAAACTGTAGCAACAAGGGCTGTAATGCAAGATTTCATTTTCACCAGTTTATAGCAGACAATACAGCAAATTAGAATTGCCAATTAGCTGGAACTGCTTACTGTACCTTAAAGTGGCATTAAATAATCTTACCAATCAATAGATATGGTGGCTGTGATAGTTTTCCCCCTCTGTAATTACCTGATGATCTGGCCAGTAACATACCTCCTGTATTAGTGAGACACCCCTCTGGATGAAGGAGCACAGAAAGCACAGCAGACAGCAGCATTGTCAATCTGGAGGGACGGTTGTTTTAAATGTATAAGCAGCAGGGTGGATAAAAATCGATGATTTAAAAAAATATATATAAAAAAAAAATTAATAAAATGCTTTTGGAGTAAAAATCTATCTAAAGCAGGGGGGGGCCGGACATGGCGTAGATTGCCGCAGATACTGCAGCGATCTTTTGCCGGAAATGGGAGCAAATACCTGGATTAGACATGTATCTGCTCTCCCCTCCCCCCCTGAAAGGTGGTAAATGTGACACCGGGGGGGGGGGGGGGGGGGCGGATCAGCGGAAGTTCAATGTCTGGGTGGAACTCTGCTTTAAATCAAATCCACCCTGATAAGCAGATTTAAATACATTAATAAATTGAAGACTAACTCCAGAACATACTTTATTATCAATTACAGCAAACTTTTTTTTTCCCTTTTGGGATTAAGGTTTTTTAATAATAAATAAATGCTCGTCATGTGCTGCAATGGTTTATCTCATCCATGTAAACTGATACATTCTGCTGGAGAACTTGTGCTTTTGAAAAACAACAGACTTACTGCCTGGATCATAAGAAAAAACAAAATTGCGCTTGGATAAATTAAACTAAAAATTAAAAATTAAATCTATGGTAATACCAGTGTAGATGAGTAGACGTGAGAGGACACCGTATGCAGGTATCAAACAAAATTCAAAAAAAGCTGCAGTTATAAGTGGGGCCCACCAACAAAATATATAGACAAATAAACTGCGCTAAAGTGAGTCCAATAAAGTCTGTGATAGTAAACAATCTGTGGTAATAAACAATGAAGTCCAAAATCCTTCTGTGTGATGAAGTGAAGAAAATAAAGTGACTGTGTGGTGAACTGCTTACCAGAATGTAAGCCAAAACAGGCAGGTGGCTTAAACCCAGCCCGGGCCTTTGGGAGCACTTCAAATGGACAGAATCCTTTGCGCTCGAACAGCAGAACGAATCCACATAGAGTTAAATCAAATACAAAAGACCATAGTGTGATACTGACATAACATACTTCATCAAAGAAGGAGGGGGTGTGTTCACACGTATAATCATAAACTAAATATCATGCAGGCACCCTGGGGGTGTGAGACCACTCTGGGACGCCAGAAAAGTAAAACGTGTACAGCATGCAATAAAAGATGTCCTTATAATCTACTGTAAAAAACCACCAGTTGCCATACAGCTAAAGGAACACCCAGTGCACAGGTACGCGGGGCCGCTTACCAGATAGTGAACTAGTGAGGGCATCAATAGTAACAGGGTGCAACTTGTGTGTGACCCGGGGTATAAGTTGAATGAACCTACAGGGGTTCCTGCTCACCAGAAAGACGACCAGAGATAGCCCAAACGAAGCACTGGCAGAGTATCTCGATCCCGTCCTGGCAGGTCCTCCCGGGTTCGATGGGTATGTATATTAGAGAGGAGAAGCAGCCAATGGTGTGATAACGTACAACTCCAATTTATTAAAACAAAGCAAGCACTTACATATAAAAAACGAATAACATCGATGCCGGCCGGCACTCAAACAGCTCCCGTCCACTCAGAGCAAAGCGTGGTGACGTCAGCACGCTTTGCTCTGGGAGGGACGTCACCACGCTTTGCTCTGAGTGGACGGGAGCTGTTTGAGTGCCGGCCGGCATCGATGTTATTCGTTTTTTATATGTAAGTGCTTGCTTTGTTTTAATAAATTGGAGTTGTACGTTATCACACCATTGGCTGCTTCTCCTCTCTAATATACATACCCATCGAACCCGGGAGGACCTGCCAGGACGGGATCGAGATACTCTGCCAGTGCTTCGTTTGGGCTATCTCTGGTCGTCTTTCTGGTGAGCAGGAACCCCTGTAGGTTCATTCAACTTATACCCCGGGTCACACACAAGTTGCACCCTGTTACTATTGATGCCCTCACTAGTTCACTATCTGGTAAGCGGCCCCGCGTACCTGTGCACTGGGTGTTCCTTTAGCTGTATGGCAACTGGTGGTTTTTTACAGTAGATTATAAGGACATCTTTTATTGCATGCTGTACACGTTTTACTTTTCTGGCGTCCCAGAGTGGTCTCACACCCCCAGGGTGCCTGCATGATATTTAGTTTATGATTATACGTGTGAACACACCCCCTCCTTCTTTGATGAAGTATGTTATGTCAGTATCACACTATGGTCTTTTGTATTTGATTACTGCCTGGATCACCAGATGAAAATAGAAGAAAGCAAGCCTAAAAAAGAAGACTAATGCAGCCATCACATCTAAGAATTGTTAAGTTCAATATAATAAATGCTTGCTTTTGGGTTCAATACAATTTGCATATGCAAATGGCATGACAATGGAATAATGCATTGCCATTTTCCCTACTAAACGACCCTGTACAATCACAGAGATTTCGGGTCAATTCTTGGAACAAGCCCTGGATTTCTACAGTTTAAGTGACAAGATTTGTTAACTATGTTCTGGCACTCAAACTCAGGGTTATATTTTCTGGTTTGTAATTAGGGAAGCACGCGGTTCTTACAGTCATACATAGCTTTAAGAACTCCAAAGACATGCTGGTAGGTTAATTGGATCCTGTCTAAATTGTCCCTAGTATATGAATGTGAGTTAGGGACCTTAGATTGTAAGCTCCTTGAGGGTGTAGGGACTGATGTGAATGTACAATGTATATGTAAAAGCGCTGCGTAAATTGACGGCGCTATATAAGTACCTGAAATAAATAATAAATAAAATAAACTGTACCACAGTAACAGATAGTGACATAGATAATTGTCAATGAGCTCAGACATTATTAGCAACATGGGACACAAACCTGGTGATTTGTTTGTATACAGCACCCTTACTATATTACCTATCCACTTGACCTCTGGGAGATTTACCCCCCTTCATGACCAGGCCATTTTTTGCTATACGACACTGCGTTACTTTAACAATTGCCGGGTCATGCAACACTGTACCCAAATAAAATTTATGTAATTTTTTTTCCCACAAATAGAGCTCTCTTTTTGAGGTATTTGATCACCACTGGGTTTAATTTTTGCACTATAAACAACAACAAAAAAAGACCTATTTAAAAAATAAAAAAATATATATATTTTTTTTTTTTTTTACTTTCTGCTATGAAACATATCCAATATTTTTTTTTTTATAAAGGGTTAAACCAGTGCCTAACAAGTTTTTGTGTGTGTACACTGAGGTGCTTTCACATATATGCAAATTTAAAGTGTTCTTAACCGCATCCAATTCGCATATCATGCGAGTGTGACCAGTTTTCAATGGAGCCAGTTCACCCATGTCCGGGGCGGCTGCGGTGCAGTTTTGAAAAAGCTCCTTTGTGTTTTTGGGCCTGGTTCAGGTGCAAACTCAGGGAAAAATTTGCATCTGAATCGGTAAACAGAAATACACAAATTAGGTGAACCCAGCCTAAGGAATGTACTGGTTTTTATTCCCTGCTTTGCAGGGAAACAAAAAACACACCACATCCCCACCGACAGAACAGAGCACTATTCTTTTTTCCTCCTCACCGATCAGCAGGTGCCCGCGGTAATCTATTGGCCCGGCACTCGCTGATCGGCTTGTGCTCTGACTAACCCTACCTGAAACAGCAGAATCATGTATATATACATGCGATTTTGCGCAGCCAGCCTGCCCTGTAGCTTTATTGCAGTCGGCAAGTGGTTATATAAGTAAGACCTACGCTTTGCTTCAGTGCGTGACTAATTACTTCGTTTCAGTAGAACAGATAAAATGAAAACTCTCATGCATTGTTTCAATAATGAGCATAAAAGAACATAAATAACCTTAAAAAAAAAAAAACAACATCAATTGTAAGTAAATGCATTTTCCTCAGCTTTGCTCCATAATGACTTAATGAAGCTTGTCAATCCCATTGATTGAACAATGCATTTGGGTAGAACCAGTCAGGATTAATTACAGAGTAAGTGATCTTCATCTTTCTATTTTCACCAAGCAAAGATGCCAAGAGAAATACAGGTTGACTGAACGCCACCATAAAACCGAGGCACGTTTTTAGTTGATTTATTTCCACCTTTCCTCGTTACTTTGTAGATCTATGCCGTTAGTGAAAACGGTGCATTCTTAGTTACACTGATCTCTTCAGGACACAGTGAACTCGGCATCAATATATAATCATCATTCATTCACTGTTTTATGTAGGATGTAAACATGAATATCAAAGCGTAAAAGAAACCTGTGCTAACACAACACACAGGGAGTCATTGCTCACCTCTACACATTAGCTACCTGGCTGCCATGTTCATCCAAATAGCTTCAATTAATATAACACGTTTACAGTGTTCACAATTCATGATGGCTTTTTCACTATCATCAATAGACAAACAACAAAACTATGGGGTGAAAGGATCACCAATAGGGCATCTTCGAGAGCCTGGAGTAGCCAGAGGGTGACTCAATCCAGGGGTTCTTAACCTTTGAGTCACAGACCCCTTTAGGAAGCTAAGGAAAGCTACAGACCTCTTGCCCAGAAATATTCACATAAACACAAGTTTGCATGCAATGAATATAAATATTTTATTTTAGTGAAATTTGATTGCCTCATACATATGCTTGAATAAAGTAATCTTAACAAAAAACTCACTCCTTTTCACACAGATATTAATAAGCTCTGAGGAAGGGAGTGCGCCCCTGAAACACGTCAGCTCTACACCTCTTTGATGTTGATGTTTATGACATTTGTTGTCCGCACTGCACGGAATTGTGTGGTCTGATGGTTAATTCCAGTTACAATTTTGTGAGTATTCATTTTTATCTGCTTTTACATTGAATACATTTTTTTTTCCCGGTAAAGCACTAGGTGCATGCGCCTTCTTGACCATTTGTTTTTCATGGTATCTATTGAATTACCACATCTGAGGAGGGATGCTCCTGCCTAGTATCCGGAGTTGGTAATTAATAGCCACTCAATACAAAAAAAAAAAAAAAAGACAAAATCTATTAATACTAGAAATTCAGAAATGACACTTGCTATTATGGAGTGGAACAAGAGGGTGGTTGTGTAGAGCAGTGGTTCTCAACCCTGTCATCAAGTACCCCCAAACAGGCCATGTTTGCAGGTTTTCCTTGATCTTGCACAGGTGCTTTAAATCGGAGTCAATGGCTTGGTATTTTGGGTAAGAGAAATTCCCAAAACATGGCCTGTTGGGGGTACTTGAGGACAGGGTTGAGAACCACTGGAGTAGAGAATGAGGATACAAATTTAAATGGTAAACATGAGCCAATGACAAGTCTTAGCAGTCAGCACTGTAAGCAGTGGCGGGGTATGTTTTCTTTCAATGCAAAACCATTAATTGTGACAAAGTGGGGGGAGGATGCATAGTGAATGTAAATGTCTTTATCAGACCCTCACAAACCCCCTGAAACCAGTCCATTGACCCCAGGTTAGAAACCCCTGCACTACATGCCAGCTAAAATGGTAGTATTAGTTTAGAGGTGGGCTAACCCTTTATTAGGATTGTTAATTTACTTCCGCTGATATAACACATATATACGACCAAACTGCACTGGGCGTTTTTTGTGGGGCCGTATACATGCGTATCCCCCTTTGTGCTGGGAGCATGCCGCACAGCTTGCTCCCAGCACAGAGACCGGGGACTCGAGAGCCCCGGGCTTTATACTAACGATCGGGACCTGGAACACCCAAATTCTGGGTCAATCTGATTGCTGTGGTAGCCTCTGATTGACTACCAGTGTGATCAGTTAATGTGAAGACCGCCCTGTGTTTTTTTTCTCTCTGTGAATGGGAAGGAAAGATACAATAAATCTTTCTCTTTTCTTGCAGAGAGGGAAAAAAGTGTGTGTGTAAAAAAATAAAGAAAATAAAGAAATAAACAAAAAATACATAGATCAATCATGTTTGAACTAGGTTAGTGTTTGGGTCAAAGGTCAGGGTCAGTATATTTTGGGAAGAATTTTTTATTTTTTTTAAACCACACAACAACCACCCCACGCACATATACTGCGGTAGGGCGGCCGCTCTGTGCCAGATCACGTACTTAGTACATGATCTGACATTTTCAGGTCTGGGGAGTGTGCCGCGAGCAACCTGCTCCCGCTGTGCACGGACACAAAAAGCCACCTTTTAGAACTTGCCCTTGCCCTTGCATGGGCATGTCCAATTTCTAAAATTTTAAAGTGTATATTTTGTAACCTTGTTTTTATGAATACGTAGCTATTTTTTATATGCATTTATTTGTTTCAGTATATAAATAAACTGTATCACTTTGATCAAAGCGTCAGATCACGCACCTTCCACCTCTTTCCTTCACCTGTGTTAACAAGGCAGATCATCCTACTCTGAGAAGGGGAAGTAGAGATCTCGTATTTCTGCTAAGTAGGAACAAGGATCTCTGCCTTCCCACAGTAAATGCACCCCCCCCCCCACAATTAGCAAGCACTCCCGGGGAACACATTTAACCCTTTGATCTCCCTTGATGTTAACCCCTTCCCTGCCAGTGTCATTAGTACAGTAATAGTCCATATTTTTTAGTTCTGATCACTGTATTGGTGTCACCGGTTCCCCAAAAATGGCTAAAGTGTCATTGTGGCGGTCATTTACTATAGCGCAGCGTGGTAATTAGCGCTAAAATAGAATTCACTATAGCGCTGGTGAAAAAATACTCCAAAAATCGTATTTACTGTAGCTCCCAGAAAACAGATAGCTCCCAAACCCGTATTCTTGTTAGGACCTAGAGAATTGCATATGGAAATAATTCTTAGAGCATGATATGATCACCTAAATGGTACTGAAATGTGCAGTATATTTTTTAAAGATAATCTGCTTTTAAAGTGTGTGAAAAAGTGATTTCTACACTGAAATATCTTTAAAAGTCTGAGAAGAGATAAATTCCCCCCTTTTTATAACTAGGTGCCAACACAACTGAGCATGCTCAGACATGCAAACTACTCTCATTTTAAATCCCATGGCTTTTTTTTTTTTACAGGGAGCTATAAAAATACCAAAATGAGCGCTGGGTTAAAAAACATTTTTTTGGGAGTGAAAATGAGAGTTATATAGCGCAATGCAAGTTTCAGCCATTGATTCTAATGGTACAATTGTAACTTCCCCAAATAAATCCTTTTCATGTTGAAATGAAATGCATCTTTCCCTCAAAGAAATTGTCCTTGCAACAATGTTGCTTCTTCATCATCTATTTTGTCTTTAGAATGCTAGAATGTGTAATGTTTTGATAAAATATTTTTTTCTCTCTCACTTTCACTTGTTGCTGTCCATCTAACAAAAATCTTTACACAAACTCACACAAGTGTCTTTACAAATCACAAACAATACCATTGCTGATGCAAATTTAAAATGAGTCACAATTTTGTGTGTTAATTATTTCCAAATGATCCTAATTTGAGCCCAAAAAATGTGATGTTTACCAACATTAGAAATAAAAATGTAATTCCCAAAAATCAGAGGGTAACATCACTATTCTACACACACCAAAAACCACAGAAAGTGGTCCAAAGAAAAGCAGTATATGTGTAGGAGGGCTCCAAATGTGGCAGCTCTGTGGCTTACAGGTTAGCACTTCTGCTTAGGGTCTGGGTTTGAATCTCAAACATGCCACTTCATGTAGAGAAGTTGTCTGTTCTCCCTATGTTGTGAAACATAGCTTCTGACTAGCGCCTTACATAAATTATGTCTAAATGTAGTACTTATGTGTAGGAGGGTTCCACCATTGCAAATTGTGCAATATGTTTTCCATGGGCAAGGACTCGGCCTTAACATTTCCCCACCACCACTAATTGCAGCTTCTTACCAAGCCTAAACCCACAAAATGACAGCTGTTCATCTCTCAGCATGCTGACCGTAATCAGCCTTCAAAACAGATGGCATATGCCAGAAACATGTTGTTTACTGGCACTCTGGCGTTCCACAGTACATCTGCATTGATTAACTTCTTGCACCCCTGGGACTTAGGACGGTTTTACACCACAGAAATGCAGCCTAAAAATATGTTGCAGCACAATGGCTAACTGGTTAGCACTTCTGCCTAGCAGCCCTGAGTTTTTGAGTTCAAATCTCAATCCTGCTACCTGGCTAGAGGGCTAGAGGTTTGTAGGTTGTGGTGTTAAAGTTTCCTTTTCACCAGTGCTAACATTTTTTATGTGTTTCACATAATGGAACCCCAATAAATCATATTATAAATCAAGTAAGTGTGAGTTTGCACCAAATCTAGAACTGGGGTGTTTTGGCCCAGATATGGATGTCTAAGTCTGGTGTGATGCTGCACATATATTTTAATTTTGTATGCTTACAATTTCCTGTTTTGGACCCTCCACATGCCCAACATACAAGTTTGATTTGGAGATTTTTGGGATCACTGATCATGGGCAGAGCCTTGGACATGTGTTATATTGAGCTTTACACTGCTATCAATGCTGAGGAATTTTATCATTTTGTAAAGAGTGTGTATTCCTAATGAACATGTGTGAGCACTTGAGGATTACCTCAAGAGCATCAATTACACTGGTAGGTGTGTCCTTTACTGGGTGGAGGTGAGCAAGCCTAGCTAGGTTTTTTTAAAGGCCTGCATTTGTGGCGGGTGTTTGGCCTGAATTTTTCTTTGCAGTGTGTATATTGGGTTACAAATAGATATGTTTTTTGTTGGGGGTGTGCATAATTCCTGACCCACACCCCACTAAGACTATTTGATGATTGCTTGTAAATCTCACGTTAGACTTACAACTGCTATGTAAGGATTGTGATGAAAAGGAAGGATCCTGCCAATTCATTCCTGCTGTGTGTGTCAATGTAGTTTGTGCACTGCCTTTTTAGCTTTTGTATTAATTTTGTCTGTTTTTGTTTATCATAATTCTGCCATGTAACTTTTTTGGGGTTTGGGGCAAGAACTTCTGATCACAAAAAAGGTTAGTCATGCTTGTTATTAGCTTGATTTGTATCCCTGCTTTTCTAATGTGGTTTGTTTAATGTGTCTAATTTTTAGTGTCATACCCTTGTAGATTGTAAGCACTTTTGAGCAGGGCCCTTCTAACTATATTGTCAAATGCTAGAGCATCATTTCCATGCTTTTTTTTTCTTTGGCCCAAGTACATTAATGTACCAAATGTTTATACTAATGTTGAAATAAAAAGTTGATTGTTTTTTGCTTTAGGTTTGAGTTTTGCAGACCTAAAATATATATGTTATAAGTGCAAACAATTCATACCCCTTTAAATATGTATTAAATCTAGTCGCATACAAAACTATTTGGTTGTGCAAGTCCTGGGGGGGGGAACCCCCCCCCTCCAAATGAAGAAAACCCTGCTCCAAAAATGAAGTTCAGGGCTCTACTAAATTATTTTGTGGACTAGGTAAGCCATAAAATATATGTTATCTAAATGTGAATTCTCTCAAAGGACCAAATTAAGAAAAAAAATACCCCAAAAACTATTGTTTACAAAAAAAGTGGTGGGCTTCCCCCCAAAATCCATACCAGGCCCTTATTCGAGCATGCTGCCTGGAGGTCAGAATGGGGGGGGGGAGAATGAGCGAGCGCCCCGCCCCCCCGAACCATACCAGGCCACATGCCCTTAACGTGGGGAGGGTGCTTTGGGGTCCCCCCCCAAAGCACCTTGTCCCCATGTTTATGGGGACAAAGGCCTCTTCCCGACAACCCTGGCCGGTGGTTGTCGGTAGGGGAGCAACAGATCTTCAGCAATCCGTGATCTGAACGGTTCACCCTGTTCGGATCGGCACACATGCGCTCCGCGGAGCACGCCGCTGCCTCGGGCTTAGGAAAGGCCACAGCTTCAGCCTAGCTCCGAAGCGGCGGCCATCTTGGTACACCCGGCGGCGGCGGTGCATGCCGACGTCATCACCCTTCAACCCCTGATCGTGCATCTGATCTGCCCGGCTTGGCGGCCGGCTTCTATTCTGTATTCTGTGAGAGGTAAACAACACTAAACAACACTAGTCTAATAGTCTTCCTTCCTAATTCCTATACTATACTGTATATACAGTAGGGGAGTCTGTGGATATTACAGCAGTGGGGGGAGATTGTGGATATTACAGTGGGGGAGATGTGGATATTTTACAGTGGGGGAGATTGTGGACATTATTACAGTGGGGGAGAATGTGGATATTATTACAGTGGGGGAGAATGTGGATATTATTACAGTGGGGGAGAATGTGGATATGATTACAGTGGGGGAGATTGTGGACAATATTACAGTGGGGGAGATTGTGGACATTATTACAGTGGGGGAGATTGTGGACATTATTACAGTGGGGGAGAATGTGGATATTATTACAGTGGGGGAGAATGTGGATATTATTACAGGCTCCGCTGCCTGTGCGCAAGTATGTGTGTGTAAGTTTGATGGGTTAGGTGTACTATGTGGGGGACATACTCTACATTTACCCACTATTTTTTCCCAAAGCTTTTTATCCTCTCAAATACAACTGTTTTCCATATCCCTAGGTTACCCTTGGTTTTTCTACTGAAGAGTGGCTATAAGGTCCCGAAACGCGTAGAGCTTACATCCACCCATAGGCGTACCTCACTAATAACAAAGTATGAACGTTCCATTTCCATTCATTGTTCCCTTTTTGTAACCTTTTATTTGACACTTTAATGTGTCATATATCTCCTATTTGTGATTTTAGCTATTTAACTGTTCATGCAATGTAAATATAAGTCCTTGTTGGAATGTATACTTTGATGAAATATAGAGTAATATAGAGGCCCTAATTTACCACAAAAAAATGGGAAAAACTTATTGACCCGAGTATAAGACAAGGGTGAGAAATGCACAGCTACTGCAAATGGAAAAGAGGGTCAACAATGCCCATTTGCAGCCTCACTGTGCCCATTTTCAGCCATAGGTCCCCCGAACTTCAAACTCGGTAGTTAAGGGTTCCTAGATGCCCCCTAGCCGTAGCCAAAATTTGGGGTCTCTGAACCCAAAGGGTCCCAAAATGACATTGCTGCAGATGGACACAGTTGACCTAATTTGGGGCCCCGTATCTCAGAGCCACTTAATGCTAGGAACCCCAAATTTGGTGTGCGAACCCAGTGGAACTAGCACCATAAAATATCCAAAGCTGGGGTTTCTAGCACCAAGTGGCCCCGAGATACAAGGCCCCAAATATCGGTTCAGAAAATGTCAAGCACTTTTCTGCAGCAGAGAATGACATTTTCCGAACCGATTTTGGGGCCCCGTATCTCGGGGCCACTTGGTGCTAGGAACTCCAGCTTTGGGGTTCCTAGCACCAAGTGGCCCTGAGATACGGGGCCCCAAAGTAGGTTCAGAAAATTACATTTTTTGCTGCAGAAAAGTGCTTGACTCTAGTATAAGTCGAGGGGGGTACTTTCAGCACAAAAAAATGTGCTGAAAAACTCGACTTATACTCGAGTATATACGGTATGTGAATATATGACCATTTTGAATACAATAAAACCTGCTTTTTACCTGATTTTTGTATTTGCACCCGTGTGCCTCATTTAAAGTCCCACCCTTTGCTCCCCTTTCTTAGTATATTTTTACAGTGGGGGAGATTGTGGATATCACAGTGGGGGAGATTGTGGATATCACAGGGGGGGGGAGATTGTGGATATCACAGGGGGGGGGAGATTGTGGATATCACAGGGGGGGGGGGGAGATTGTGGATATCACAGGGGGGGGGGAGATTGTGGATATCACAGGGGGGGGGGGAGATTGTGGATATCACAGGGGGGGGGGGAGATTGTGGATATCACAGTGGGGGGAGATTGTGGATATCACAGTGGGGGGAGATTGTGGATATCACAGTGGGGGGAGATTGTGGATATCACAGTGGGGGGAGATTGTGGATATCACAGTGGGGGGAGATTGTGGATATCACAGTGGGGGGAGATTGTGGATATCACAGTGGGGGGAGATTGTGGATATCACAGTGGGGGGAGATTGTGGATATCACAGTGGGGGGAGATTGTGGATATCACAGTGGGGGGAGATTGTGGATATCACAGTGGGGGGAGATGTGATGCTTCTTCTTCCGGTCGTCTTCTTCCTCCGCCGCAGCTCCCGCCACCAACCTGCTGAAGATCCAAAAATGACCCTTCTCTGACGCTGCGGCCCGCCGATCTGTCTGCTTCCATGACGCACATGTCATATATAACTACGGGGCGTGGCCACCGGATGGCATCATCCGGAGACCCCGCCCCCTTATGACATCACGAACCCATCATGCCCCGGGTGGTGAATTTACAAGGGGTGGGGTCTCTGAATGGAGTCATCCACCCAATCGTACCATCGGAGGAGGTTGGTTTTTTTAATCTTTAGCGGGTCGGCAGCAGCGGAAGAAGATGACCGGAGGATGAAGCGGGGGAAGAATTAGCCGGAGGAAGACTGGAAGAAGAAGCTGACATTTTTAAAAAAGGGCTTGTCAAAAACTCGCTATTGTCTTTTGTCACATTACACTACTTTACTTACATTACACTACTTTTTTGGTGAATGGGTAAGGGTACAATGTACCCCATACTCATTCATATGGGGGGGCCGGCATCTGGGGGCCCCCCTTGTTAAAGGGGGCTTCCAGGTTCTGATAATACCCCCCCCGCAGACCTCAACAATCATCGCCCAGGGTTGTCGGGAAGAGGCTCTTGCCCCCATCAACATGGGGACAAGGTGCTTTGGGGGGACCCCAAACCATCAACATGGGGACAAGGTGCTTTGGGGGGACCCATGTTGTGGGCATGTGGCCTGGAACGGTTCAGGAGGGGGTGCCCGCGTCACTCGGGAGACGATGCGCGGACACGGCGGCCACGATTCTTCCGGGTACCCGCGATTGCTCATCACAGAGCAGTAACGTGGATCTGTGTGTGTAAACACACAGATCCACGTCCTGTCAGGGGAGAGGAAACCAATCGTATGTTCCTAGTATATAGGAACACTGATCAGTCTCCTTCCCTAGTCAGTACCATCCCCCCACAATTAGAATCACTCCCTAGGTAACACATTTAAGCCCTTGAGCGCCCCCTAGTGTAAACCCCTTCCCTGCCAGTGATATTTACACAATAATCAGTGCATATTTATAGCACTGATCACTGTATAATTGTCAATGGTCCCAAAATAGCGTCAAAAGTGTCCGATGTGTCCACCGCAAAGTCGCACTCCCAATAGAAATCGCAGATCGCCACCATTACTAGTAAAAAAAAATAATAAAAATGCCATAAAAATCAATAACCTATTTTGAAGGGGCAATAACTTTTGCGTAATCCAATCAATATACGCTTATTGCTATTTTTTTTACCAAAAATATTTAGAAGAATACACATCGGACTAAACTGAGGAAAAAAAATATATATATTTTTAAATTGGCATATTTATTATAGCAAAAAATATTGTGCTTTTTTCAAAATTGGCGGTCTTTTTTTGTTTACAACGCAAGAGATAAAAGCCGCAGAGGTGATCAAATACCACCAAAGAAAAGCTCTATTTGTGGGGGGGGATGATCAAAATTTCATTTGGGTACAACGTCGCACGACTGCGCAATTGTCATTAAAAATGTTACAGCGCTGAAAGCTGAAAACTGGCCTGGGCAGGAAGGGGGTGAAAATGCCTTGTATTGAAGTGGTTAATATCCATACCAGAATCAAAGGGTCTGGTATGGACTAGGGGGGGGCGGGGGGACACTACGCCGTTTTTTTCCTCTTTGTTTTTTATCTATATTGCCGGAAGCTGGCAATATATTACAGCCGCAAGCAAATTTAAATCATTTTTTTTTCCTTTAGAAATTTCATGATTGCTGCGGCGTGTTCTATACATCGCACAGATGCGCCACTTTACAGGCAGACTAAGGGGAACCCCCAGGCACAATAATAAAATTTTTCATTTTTATGGTTTCACTTTAACCATTATTAAAATCACTGCTTATTTAAAAACTATAATTTTAAAAACTTTTTTTTTGCATTGGTACATGTCCCCCAGGGCAGTACCCGTGTCCCCGTACATTTTTTAATGCAATAACTTGCATATAAGCCTTCAATGAGGACTTTTGATTTTGCAGGTTCAAGCCCAATTGACTTCAACTATTCCCGCATATGCCGATTTGACAGGCATGTTTGCCGGCAATAGCGCAATTTTCCATTTGCATGTCTGCCCAGTTGAAGTCTTAATTGGCTGCCATTTTTATGTGCCGCGGGAACGCATATTCGCGCTGTAGTAAATCACCCCCTTAGTGTCCGATTTGTCTGCCGCAGGGTCGCAGTCCCACTATAAAGTCGCTGATCACTGCCTTTACCAGTAAAAAAAATTCAATAAAATATATCCCATAGTTTGTAGGCGCTATAACTTAGCGCAAACCAATCAATTCATGCTTATTGGAATTTTTTTTTACCAAAAACATGGAACAGAATACATATGGACCTAAATTTATGAAGAAATTAGATTGAAGTTTTTTTTTGTATACATGTTTTATAGCAGAAAAAAATATATATATTTTTTTTTTTTTCAAAATTGTCGGCTTTTTTTGTTTTTAGCACAAAACATAAACCGCAGAGGTGATCAAATACCACCAAAAGAAAGCTCTGTTTGTGGGGGGAAAAAAAAAGA
This sequence comes from Lithobates clamitans, assembly GCA_037952925.1. NCBI lineage: Eukaryota > Metazoa > Chordata > Amphibia > Anura > Ranidae > Lithobates > Lithobates clamitans. The sequence continues at coordinate 2,578,295 of JBBGZY010000019.1, read as the reverse complement.
CACATTTTATTTGGGTACAGCGTCGCACGACTGCGCAATTGTCAAAGTAATGCAGTGCCATATCCCAAAAAATTACCTGGTCATGAAGGGGGGTAAACCTTCTAGAGCTGAAGTGGTTAAACTTGCATCAGTGTGTTTTAGGTAGGACAAAAAAAATGCACACTATTGCTTCTGGGCTGTACTGAGGGTACAAACAAAAAAACATACACATATGTGGTATCCTTGCGATCATCTGGAGCAGGAGAATTTATTTTGGTTTGTTATTTGGTGGTAGGCTATGGTAGTAAAAAGAAATAGTAAAAAAATATTTTTTCTCACTATACTGGGCCAGTTTTCCTTTTATAATAAAAAGAAAATCAGGAGATATCCATAATCATTTAATGTAATATCAAATGAAAGCCCAATTTGTCCTGAAAACCACAAAAAAAAAACAAAAAAAACAAAGAAAAACACAGGTATAATTCACATCGCATTCGCACCAAAATGGTGCAGGACCCTTTTTTTGATACGCACTGGAATCGGATCACATGGGTGTTTACACCTAAGCTATCTGATTCCTGCACCATTTAACAGTTCGCACTGCTATCTGCGAACCAATCAGGGGGTGTCATTAACTTTACATTGACAACCCCATTGGTTGGCAGATGTCAGTGTGCAAAACGGGAACCGGCACCAAATCGCAGGGTTTCTTGCATCGCACAAGTGTGAACCGGGACTAAAAAGTCAAAGCAACTCAAACATGATTTAAAGTAGGAGTCCCCAAACTCTTCAGCTCAATTAACCCTTCATGAAGTTTTAGACAGTTCATGGACCCTTAAGCATTTGTTTTATGAAAATCAAAGGTTATAACGAAGGTTTCACGGCAGCATTACTAAATTTTACATTGGCATTGTTCCATCGGTAAACAAATAAAGATGATACATGCTTGTGAATACTGTTGACAGTTCCTCTTGGTATCAGCAGCTGCCATTTTTGTTGACTGGGGGGACTAAACTCAGTACAGGAAATTGTATATCCTTCTCTGAATGGAAAGGGTAGAAGGTCACAGACACTCAACATAAAGCACGAGTAAACAAGGCCAGTAACACACAGCTAAGAAAGACAAGGCCACTCTCACTATTTGTTATTATTATTACTATACTGGATTTAAATAGCGCCAACAGTTTACGCAGCCCTTTACAATATAAAAAGGGAGACAATATAGTTATAACGTAATAAAATACAAGAGGCTTAAAGTGGAAGTAAACCCCGGCCGATTTTTCTTATTTTTTCAATTTCCAAATACCATAGCTCATTACAAAGGATAATACATTAAAATTTCCGGGTATTGGCTGTGCCATTGCTTCTGGTTTCTGAATCTTTTCTGGACGTCGCTTCCGCCCTTACTCTGTTTCCTTTGGAAATCTTGTGCACGCGCCATAACCAAGCCTCTATCTCAAGCTATCTCTATCTCGAGGAGTAGCAGAAAGGAGATGATCAGAGCAGCATCGCGAGACTTCCCTGTGAGCCGTACTGAGGGGAAGCTCATCCATACAAATGTCCCGGAATGCAGGGGAGATAGAAACGGCACACTTTACGTGCCGTTAATGAAAATGCCTACTGCACAATAGCGCATGACATCACTTTTGATTGCAGGACGATTTCCATGGAAACGAAAACCGTGAGTACACTTTCACAGGCACCGATCAGCTGCCTGTTCTATATACATTACTAAGAGATAAAAGTTGTCTTGTACGGTTTACAACCGCTTTAAGAAGGCCCTGCTCAGAAGAGCTTACAATCTAATAGGGTGGGACGGGTGGTACAAATGGTTGTAACTGTGGGGAATGAGCTCATGGAAATGGTAAAAGATTAGTTGGAGACGTGATATGAGATGAGTTTTCAGTGATCGCCTGAAGTCAGCAAGAGTAAGGGATAACCGGACAGGTGGAAGTAGCGAGTTCCAGAGGAAGGGAGAGGCTCTGGAGAAATCCTGGAGACGAGCATGGGAGGAGGAGACGAGAAAGCTTGAGAATAGGAGGTCTCGAGAAGAGCGGAGAGGACGATTTGGGTGATATTTTGAGACAAGATTGATGATGTAGCTTGGGGCAGAGTTGTGAATGGCTTTGTATGTTGTGGTTAGTATTTTGAATTTAATTCACTGGGTGATTGGAAGCCAGTGTAGGGATTGGAGGAGAGGGTTGGCAGACACTGAGCAGTTAGTAAGGTGTACAAGTCTCGCAGCAGCAGCATTCATGATAGACTGAAGAGGGGATAGCCTATGGAGAGGTAAGCCAATGAGAAGGGAGTTGCAATAGTCAAGGCGAGAGATAACGAGGGAGTGAATGATGAGCCTGGTGGTTTCATTTGTTAAAAAGGGGCGAATTTTAGAGATGTTACGGAGGTGAATTCTACAAACTTTAGACAATTGGACTTGAGGCTAAAATGACAATTGAGAGTCTAGGATTACACCTAGTACCCTGGCGTGAGGGGAGGGACTGATAGTTGCATCGTTGATTTTGATGCAAAAGTCATGGAGGGGGGCACGGGCGGGGGGGAATATTAATAGCTCAGATTTAGAAAGATTTAGTTTAAGGAAGTGGTGCGACATCCATGTTGATATGTCAGTTAGTAAGTTAGTAATGCGAGAGGAGACTGAAGGAGTGAGATGAGGAGTAGACAGATGTATCATCGGCGTATCAGTTGTATTGGAAGCCGTAGGCGGTTATCAAGTGACCAAGGAAGGAGCTGTAGATAGAGAAGAGAAGGGGTCAAAGAACAGAGTCTTGGGTCACCCCCACAGAAATGGGCAATGGAGAGCAGGAGACAGAGTTGTAGGGGACACTGAAGGAGCGCTGTGATAGATAGGCAGAGAACCAGGATAGAGCAGAATCTCAGAGGCCAAGGGAATGCAGTTTATTAAGAAGGAGCGGGTGGTCAACAGTATCAAAGGCCGCAGAGAGGTCAAGTAGTAGAAGTATGGAGTACTGGCTGTTGGTTTTAGCAGTTAGTAAATCGTTAGTGAGTTTTAGTAAGGCAGTTTCCGTGGAGTGCTGTGAGTGAAAGCCAGACTGTAAGGGGTCAAGACTGTTATTTTGACTGAGGTAGGAGCCAAGACGGTTGTAAACTAAGCGTTCTAGAAGTTTAGAGGTCAATGGAAGCAATGAGATGGGTCTTAAGTTGTTTAGGTTGGTGGGGTCCAGTGAGGGCTTTTTTAAGTATGGGATTGATCTGCACATGTTTTAGAGGGGAGGGGAAGGTGCCACTAGAGAGGGAGAGATTGAATATGTGAGTGAGGGAGCATAGGCTAGAAGAAGAGGGTGACCGTAGTAGTTGTGAGGGAACAGGATCCAAGGGACAATTGGTTAGGTGGGCATCTGAGAAAAGTTTTGTAACTTCTTCAGTAGTAGCCAATTCAAAAGAGGAGAGTGTTGAATGTGCGGTTAGGCAAGGTATGTTGGGTGGGGAAGACATACGCACAGTGGAAGTGTCCTCACAAATTGTATCAATCTTGTCTTTGAAGTGATTGGCAATCTCTTGGGCAGTGAGTGAGTTAATGGGTAGAGGGGGTGGGGGATAAAGCAGAGAGTTAAAGGTTGAGAAGAACCAATGGGGACTGGATGACAAGGTATTAATAAGAGAGACAAAAGTAGGCTTGTTTGGCAGCATGGAGGCAGGAATTGTATTTTAGAAGAGCAGATTTATACAGGGTGAAGGTCACAGACACTCAAAGTAAAGCAAGAGTAAACAAGGCCAGTAACAATACACAGCTAAGACAGACAAGGCCACTCTCACTAGATCATCCAACCCTGGAATACATCATTGCTTCCAACTGTCCCTGATTTCGAGGGACTGTCTCTGATTCAGAACAAAGTCATCCCTCATTTTGGTCTGATCTAAATAAAATGCACTATTTATCTTTTTTAAAAAAGTGTTTCCCAGTGCTAAACCCTTCATCCAATTTCTGAATTGCTTTATTTATCAAATTTCAAAAGTCAGTATAAAGTAATAGTACTGGTAAAAAAAACAAAAAAAATAAAAAATAAACCACAGCATGGGTTTAACTCATCTTTTTGTTTAATTCGCCTTTAAGAGGAGTGGCAGGGGGTGTGTCCTATGCTACATACGTTTTGCTGATAAGTGTCCCTCATTCCTAATCCAAAAAGTTGGGAGGTATGAAACGCTGTCTTGCCATTAGCCATTCAGCCTTTAGGACAAGGGTTTTGTGTGAAGCTCTAGAAATAATTAACCCCAAATGATCTTCCATTATTTATCGAACACCTACTGCCCCCTTTTTGACCCACCAACCATTTTATTGACTCCTTAGATAGTCCCATCTACACTTAGGGACAATATGGACAACTTCAGGAAACCCAGATTTAAAGCAACAGGAAATCAACTTGCTAGAGAGTCCAAAGCTCATACTTGTAAGCAGTTTAAAATGGCCTTATTAATGTAGCCAACTTAAAGTGGAACTTAACTCGCACAATCAACATTGATTATTTTTATTGCTTATGCTGCTAGCATTAGTAAACAAATAGGAAAGTATATCATATTTGCTTGTTTTAAACGTATTTTTTTTACATCTCTTCAGTTACTTCCTGGTTTTCATGCCTAGGCAACTAATGTCATACATCCCAGGAGTCTTCAGTAGGGGAGGAGGGCCTTTCTCAGCCCAGAACACTCTCTCCTGCCTCCATGTCTGAGCTAAGGGTAGATGGATTTCAGGAAGTAAATGCTACATGAATCATCTGCCCTTACTCAAGATGGCCACAGCCAGAAATGCTAGGGGGCGTTTTTCAAAATGGTTTTACAACAAAATGAAGCATGGCTGGATGGATGGATGGGTGGACAAGTTTGCTTTGAGTATTAAAAATGAATCCACCTTTGTTGCAATGCAGAGATTTCCCTTCACTTCCTGTCCCACTGCCAAACAGGAATTGAGAGGAAATGCCTGCAAATTAACCACATGCCGACCAGCCATAGCCGAAAGACGGCTACAGCGCAGTCATCGCGGTCGGCTTATTCTGGATGGGCGTCCATGGGACATCCTCACAGAACTGCGCGCCCCCTTGGGCGCGCACCCGGGAACATCCGTGACCACCGGGTAAAGGGGACCTGGCGCATCATGGATCACGGTAAATGGCGGAGCATCACTTGTAAACAAACCTCCCCTCTCTGTACCGATCGATACAGTGTAAAAGGAGAGAGGGAGAGATCGTTTGCAGCGCTGTGGACACTACAGATCCAGCCCACAGCACTGCTCAGTGCCCATACTCTGCCAATACTCTGTCAATAAATTTTAACAGAAACAAAGACTTTTTTTTTTTTTTTTTTACCGAATTTTCAGTCTTTTTTGATTTATAGCGCAAAAAATAAAAAAAATTGTGTGATTAAATACCACCAAAAGAAAGCTCTATTTGTGTGAAAAAAGGACAAACATTTCAAATGGGTACAGTGTTGCATGACTGAGTAATTGTCATTCAAAGTGTGAGAGCAACGAAAGCTGAAAATTGGTCTGGTTAGGAAGGGGGTTTAAGTGCCCAGTGGTCAAGTGGTTAAAGGAATCCCTTGGGTACCGCCAGGTCACCACAGTGGTCCCATTGGCTAGATTTCCCCTCTATTACTTTTCTGGGGACAACCCAAAATTGGGGGATTTTCTTTTACCTTCAATGAGAACGGAAAACAAGACAAATAGAGAGGGTGAATCTCCCTAATGGGGGCACAGACAGCAATAAAACCTGACAGGTGTTCCAATTCCTCTCCCACTCTATCCGAAACTAAAATACGTTTTGCCTTTATATATACTTTAAGCTTTTAAGCTCTTCCACCCGGTGTATTTTATCTGCTCACAGTATCCATTTGGCACCAGTAATAGTCTAGAGGTCCTAGTGAGATATTATTGATTTCTTATATTTAGGAATGGCCTCAGGTATACTGTTTAATAGCAGTAACCAAGGGTCCTATGGAAGAGTCACGGTGGTGATCTTTGTTATTACATTCATAATCTGTACCCAGAAAGATTTACTTAGCGAACAAATAAGAGAGAAGGTGCCTGGGTTGGTCTTTACCTCCAACATAGCAAGGAGGTTCGAAAATCCCATATGCTTAGGCACACTGGTCTCTATAAGGGGCAAGAAGCTGCAAATGATGCTCTAAAAAATATTATTATTATTATTATTATTATTATTAGAAGAGGTGTTGGGTCGAGAGAAGAATTTCTGATCTACTTTTTTTTCATAGAGAGGCTTGTAATATTTTCCTATTAGACTTGGGTTTAGTTACTGTTTGAAATTGGATTCTTTATTTCTTATAGAACCAGATAAATTCAATGAATTTCCAGTTTAGGGATCTGAAGTTCAAGGGGAGTGACATAGGCAACACTTGGTACATAAACAAGATATGAGGTAACATATTCATCTTGATAATTCCAATATGTCACGACCAGGAGAATTAAGGGTTGCCTAAGTTGCATAGATCATTAACCATCCAAATGTACATGGTCTGATGGTTATGTTTATAAAGATTTGAGTACTAGGTTGTTAAGTCAATTCCTAGATAGCTTAGGGTTTTTTCTTACAGGTAAAAGGGACTGCATTGGAGATGCAAGATTCTCTGTTGAACTGCCACTCTTCTATTTAACTTTCCCAATCAACTGATTTATTTCTCCAATTCATTTTAAATTGGCCCCAGGCAATAAGAGGTTAGTGGACTGAATCTCACAAATCTGATCACAGTTTAACCACAGTCCAGCCCTATGTGTTTGGCACACAAACAACAAGGACAGGCTACAGCATAATCCTCTTTGTGATGTCTCTGCCAACAGCTTGTTATTTTTAAGACATTTGTACAGCCGCTGTAACATTTTACAGTTCTCATTAACAAAGATTTCTCATCCTTAAATAATTTGCAGGAAACAGAAAGTCAACAGAAAAATTAAGAAATGTTAAAAAAAAAAAGTCTTGAGATATGCAAATATCCTGATCTTTCTAGAATTTAGGACATCAAAAGATACAACCTTCTGGGACAACACTGAGTTGACTACTTCTCTAACGCTATTGGAAGATACTCTAGCCAACATATCCGTTCTCACTTCTGATAGTTGTGAAAATTGACATTTTTTTATCACCTTTATGTTGTTCCATTCTTGCTTTAATATAGGATTCTAACTGCTTAACAGTCCTGGGTCTTTTGTCATGTTTTTCATTTCAAGATGCACCAAATATTTTCAATTGGTGAAAGATTTGGACTGCAGGCAGGTCAGTTGAGCATCCGGAATCTTCTAAGAAGCCATGCTGTTGTTATAGATGCAGCACAAGGTTTAGCAATGTCCTGCTGAAATATGCAAGGCCTTTCCTGAAAACAACAGGACATCAGCTAAATGGTAGCATATGTTGCTCTAAAACCTGGATATATCCTTCAGCATTGATGGTGCCGTTCCAGAAACGCAAGATGCCCATTCCATACTCCCTAATGCATCCCCATACCATCAGAGATGCAGGCTTTTTACATGAGCACCGAAAAGACGAAAGGTCTCCCTCCTCTTTAGCCCGGAGGACAGGGTGCCCATGGTTGCCAAAAAGAATGTCAAATTTCAATTTGACCTGACCACAGAACAGTTTTCCATTTTGCAACAGACCATTTTAAACAAGCTTTGGTCCACAGAAGATGGTAGTGTTTTTGCATCATGTTCTCTTTTTTTGGATGGCACGGCGAATGTGTTCGGTCAGTGATTTTTGGAAGTATTCCTGAGCCCATGCAGGGATGCCTATCACAAAATCATGCCTGTTCTTAATGCTGTGTCGCCTGAGTGCCTGAAGGTCACAGGCATCAAATATTGCATTTCAACCTTGTCCCTTGCGCACAGAGATTTCTCCAGATTCTCAGAATCTTTTGATATTATGTACTGTAGATGATGATCTATTTAACTTTCATTTTTACAATAAGGAGCAGTATTCTGAAATTGTTCAAAATTTTAATTAAATGGAGTATACACGGGGGTGATGCTCCTGCAATCGTTGCCTACACTCCATTTTATTTACCAGCTTGTTTTATGGGATTTGCTCTAAGTTTAAACCCCTTTTTACCATTAAACGTCAAACAGTATGACACTATGTGCGGATCATTTGTTTTTCATGCACACCATTTGATGTGATTCATCACATGTTTTGGAGTCCATCATGGATACCTGACAGTCCTCATTCAACATTGGGTGGAACCCTTCTTACCCAGTGGTGGGAGTTCCTGTTTGAGGTCATTCCCTCACGAGTGCCTGTTTGACCCATGTGCTATATGGTACATGTGTCCATCGAATCTGATAAGTGTGAACACTTTACCATTTTGGTGTCAGGCAAGGTACCAAACCTCTATGTAGACGCCCAACGACGAAACACGTGGGGCGTGGCCTGACAAACGCCTTGCGTCATCTCCTAAACAGATCGTACCTAGGATTTTTGACGGTTCAAATTCAGATCTTTCATGCTATATTGACATTTTCATAATGTGAGTACCATTCTACTTATTTTTTTACGCTATAGAAACCCCTTCTTTTTTATGTTAACATAAACACGATCCGGCAAGCCAGAGACTGCTGCACAGTGGCATTAACTGTGATCGCGCAATACCCCCACAATGGTGACAGTATCCGGTGAGTGTTTGCACAGTAGGAGCACGTTTTAAAAGGCACAGTCACGAAAGCACACTGGAATAAGAAGATTGTTTTTCACAATATTGTTTTACCAAGAGGAAAAAGTCTGCAGGCACAGCATAACCTGGGCCTATCGAATTCGGACTATTTAAAACAATATTTGTTTTTTTTGTTTTTTGGATCACCACCTGTTTGAGCACAAGTCTTTTTATCACTGCCTGGACCTCATATTCCTTCTTCTCCCTTCCCCTCCATTTTTCCTCCCCCCCCCCCCCCCCTCTCCTTCCTGTATTTTCAAAATGAATCCCGCATTATCCAAGAAAGACCTTTCACTTTACTCGGAATGCTAATGGATCTTCCATAGATGTTTATTATTCACATTGGACTTTTATGTTTTGGTTTTGTTCACATTCAATTTTGCATTGCCCATTTTACCATTCCAGGTTAACACGCTATTCACTTGCTCACTTAGCGCCACACTTTTGTTTTTTATTTCCAGGCTTGCAGTTGTGCCATACTCTTTCCATTTTCCGATGATGGATTGAATAATCCTCCATGAGATGTTCAAAGCTTGGGATATTCTTTTTATAACCTAACCCTGCTTTAACCATTTGCCACCCAGGCCAATTCTGACATTTCTCTCCTACATGTAAAAATCATAATTTTTTTTGATAAAAAAAATTACATAGAACCGCCAAACATATATGTTTTTTTTTTTCAGACACCCTAAAGAATAAGATGGCGTTTGTTGCAACTTTTTATCTTGCACGGTATTTGCGCAGCAATTTTTCAAACTTTTTTTTTTTTCCAAAAAAAAGAAGCAATACAACAGTTTCATGCTTTAAAAAAAAAAACAAAACAGTAAAGTTAGCCCAATTATTTTGCATAATGTGAAAGTTGATGTTACGGTGAGTAAATAGATACCCAACATGTCACGCTTCAAAATCGCATACGCTCGTGGAGTGACGCCAAACTTCGGTACTTAAAAACACCCATAGGCGACGCTTTAAAATTTTTTACTGGTTGCATGTTTTGAGTGACAGAGGTGGTCTAGGACTAGAGTTATTGCTCTCGCTCTAACGTTCGTGGCGATACCTCACATGTGTGATTTGAACACTATTTACATATGCGTTCGCTTCTGTGTGCGAGCACACGGGGACAGGGACACTTTTATTTTTAATTTAATTCTAGTTTGACACCTTTTTTTAGCACTTTTATTCCTATTGCATTGAATGGAAACATCTGTTGTAATAGGAATAAGCATGACAGGTACTCTTTACAGTGAGATATGGGGTCAATAAAAAATAAATAAATAAAACAATGTCAGCTTCTCAGCCGAGGCGGTGCCGTTTTTTCGAATGCAGAGGCCAGGCGTGACGTCATAACATCGCGCCCGACCTTCGAACAATCATAAAGACTCCGGGGACCATCTGGTCCACCGGAAATCTCCATCGTCAGCATCCAGGCCGGTGGATCCCTTCTCCGACTCATTGGCAAGGGTGAGTCGGTAGTAGCACCAGAGGGCGGCAGGAGGGGGGGCGTCCTCTCTCGCCGCCCGTATGAATGATCAAGCGGCTGAACAGCCGCTATGATCATTCTGATGGTGTAGGGAATTGCCAGCTCTAAAAGACGATATCTGAATGATGCCTGTAGCTGCAGGCATTATTCAGATCTCCCGGCTCAAAGTCAAGGACGTCATATGACGGCCGGCGGCGGGAAGTGGTTAAACTTCTCCACAACTTAAAGGGGTTGTAAACCCTCGTGTTTTTTCACCTTAATGCATCATATGCATTAAGGTGAAAAAGCACCAGGCAGTCACTGACACACCAGCTCACCCCCCCCCCCCCCCGTTTAACTTACCTGAACCCCTTCATCTCCTCGGCGGGGAGACGCGCTCTCCCTCTCTCCACAGGGTCCCGGCTCTTGACTGGCTAGATTGATAGCAGCGCAGCCATCGGCTCCCGCTGCTGTCAATCAAATCCAATGATGCCGGTGCAGAGTCCGGCATTTGTGTCTGTGGATGCAAATGCTGGACTCGGGAGTGTGCCCGCAAGGTAACCCCCTCGGGAGAGGGCTTCTCCTAGGGGTTATCTGATGCAGGGAGGAGCCGCGAGAGCCGCCGGGGGACCCCAGAAGAAGAGGATGTTTGGGGCCACTCTGTGCAAAATGAGCTGCACAGTGGAGGTAAGTATGATATGTTTATTTTCAAAAAATAAAAAATGATCCTTTACCATCACTTTAATCTCTGACCTGTCTGGTGTGTTCCTTGGCCTTCGTGATGTTGTTTGTTCACTAAGGTTCTCTAACAAACCTCTGAGGGCTTCACAGACCAGCTGCATTTATACTTAAATTGACTTACACACAGGTGGACGCTATTTACAAATTAGATACAGTGGGGCAAAAAAGTATTTAGTCAGCCACCAATTGTGCAATTTCTCAATTTCATAATTTCTAATGTCACTATTTCCTGTCATTTTTATTACTATTCACCAATGTTAGGATGCATGTTTTATATCCCCATTATCACTGATAATCTCCCTCGATCTGGGGCTCCACGCAAGATCTCACCCCATGGGGTCAAAATGAGCACAAGAACGGTGAGCAAAAATCCAAGAAACACACGGGGGGACCTACTGAATGACCTGCAGAGAGCTGGGACCAACATAACAGTTGATTTCTTCACACCAGGCTGCTTGCCTATTGCAGATTCAGTCTTTCCAACTTGGTGCAGGTCTACAATTTTGTTTTTGGTGTCCTTCGACAGCTCTTTGGTCTTCACCATAGTGGAGTTTAGAGTGTGACTGTTTGAGGTTGTGGACAGGTGTCTTTTATACTGATAACAAGTTCAAACAGGTGCCATTAATACAAGTAATGAGTGGAGGACAGAGGAGCCTCTTAAAGAAGAAGATACAGGTCTTTGAGAGCTAGAAATCTTGTTTTTTGTAGGTGACCAAATACTTATTTTCCACCATAATTTGCAAGTACAAAGGCTGGCTGAAGGCTAGCCTGCATTTGTGGGAGGAGTCTGAGAGGGCTATTTAAGCCTCCTCCTCTGTCAGGTCAGGGCTCGTGGGCGTTCTGGGTTCAGTAGGGGCGGGGCCTACGCGTCACTTCCGGATCGATTGCAAGATGGTGGCGGTGCCTCTCTCGGTGCTTCACCAGGGAGTTCACCTCTCCACCCACCTGGTTCCCCCTCGGCACCCACATTCACGGGTCCCCGCTTCTCTTGGTATTTCAGCAGGAGGGCGGGGGGGGGCAATCGGCCGCCCGCCCGCCCGCTCGCCGACTCCTCTCCTCATGCAATGCAGCTCCACAAGGGAGCCTCTTGCCAGCCAGCTCCTCTCTCCCCTTACCAGCTTGCTTCAGGGGGGGGGAGCTGCCGACCGCTTCTCCGGGTATTGAGGGTGGGGGGATGTCCAGCCAGCTGCCTGCTCCGCTGCACACGGCACCACGGGGGGGGGGCGCTCGCCCGCTTTTCTCGGTGGTCATGCAGGGGGGGCCGTCCATCCTCCACCCACCCTCCTTCCCCTCGGCGGCAGCCAGTCAGGTGCGGCCCGCCCGCTTCTCACGGCGAGCATGCCGAGGGAAGGGAGGGGGGCCATCCATCCGTCCTCCACCACCCTCCTTCCTTCCCCTCGGCTGCAGCTGTCAGGTGCTGCCCGTCCGCTTCTCCCGGCGCTCATGCAGGGGGGCGTCCTTTCATCCTCCACAGCTCCGTGTGGTGCAGCCCGCCCGGAGCTCATAGCGGGGGGTGGGGGGCGGCATTCCATCCTGCACAGCTCTATATGGCCAGCACGCAGCTCGAGCTTCTCCCGGCGCCCATGGGGGAGGGGGGGGCGCGTCACGGCTGTCCATTATCCTTCACCCACACCAACTTCTCTAGGGCTCAGTTTGGGGGGGGGGTTGGGTCATCTGTCCATCCACCTTCGCTGGGCCCAATCCCACATGGTCGGGGGGGTGCGCCGCCCGCTTCTCCCTCATCCCTGTGTGTCCTGCCAGCGTGGGGGGGGCGGCCGCCCGCCCGCTTCTCCGGGGGGGGCGTCTGTTCGTCCATCTCGTATCCACTCACCCGCCAGTTCACCTCACCTCCCTAGAAGTCACACCGTGCATCACGGAGAAATCACCTGCACGCTTCCCGGTTCTCATAGGGGGGGGTGCTCACCCGCCTGCTGACTTCCCGGTACTCACATGGGGCATCATGGGGGGGGGGGAAGATCCCCGCACGCCTCCCGGGCATTCACCGCTTCAGGCACCAGTGTTTCATCATGGCGTTTCGGCCCCAGGATTTCTGTCATAGCGCTTCAGCCTAAGGTTTCCGTCACAGCGTTTCTATCTAGGCGTTTTGGTGTCAGCGTTTTGCTATCATAGCGCTCCTGTCGTAGCGTTCCGGACATAACGTTTTCTGCCTCAGCAGTTCTGTCGCAGCATTCTCCCCCAGCATTTCTTTCAGGGTGTTCTGCCCCAGCATGTCTGTCGTCACATTCAGCCCTGCATTTCTGTCATAGCGTTTCTGTCATGTTCAGCCGGCATTTCTGTCAGCATTTATACCTCAGTATTTCTGTTACAACATCCAGCATTTCTGTCTTAGCGTTCCGCCCCAGCATTTCCATCATTAGCGTGTTACCCCAGCATTTCGGTCTCAGCGTTTGTCTTAGCGTTCGGCCCCAGGATTTCCGTCTTAGCGTTCGGCCCCAGGATTTCCGTCTTAGCGTTCGGCCCCAGGATTTCCGTCTTAGCGTTCGGCCCCAGGATTTCCGTCTTAGCGTTCGGCCCCAGGATTTCCGTCTTAGCGTTCGGCCCCAGGATTTCCGTCTTAGCGTTCGGCCCCAGGATTTCCGTCTTAGCGTTCGGCCCCAGGATTTCCGTCTTAGCGTTCGGCCCCAGGATTTCCGTCTTAGCGTTCGGCCCCAGGATTTCCGTCTTAGCGTTCGGCCCCAGGATTTCCGTCTTAGCGTTCGGCCCCAGGATTTCCGTCTTAGCGTTCGGCCCCAGGATTTCCGTCTTAGCGTTCGGCCCCAGGATTTCCGTCTTAGCGTTCGGCCCCAGGATTTCCGTCTTAGCGTTCGGCCCCAGGATTTCCGTCTTAGCGTTCGGCCCCAGGATTTCCGTCTTAGCGTTCGGCCCCAGGATTTCCGTCTTCGCGTTCGGCCCCAGGATTTCCGTCTTAGCGTTCGGCCCCAGGATTTCCGTCTTAGCGTTCGGCCCCAGGATTTCCGTCTTAGCGTTCGGCCCCAGGATTTCCGTCTTAGCGTTCGGCCCCAGGATTTCCGTCTTAGCGTTCGGCCCCAGGATTTCCGTCTTAGCGTTCGGCCCCAGGATTTCCGTCTTAGCGTTCGGCCCCAGGATTTCCGTCTTAGCGTTCGGCCCCAGGATTTCCGTCTTAGCGTTCGGCCCCAGGATTTCCGTCTTAGCGTTCGGCCCCAGGATTTCCGTCTTAGCGTTCGGCCCCAGGATTTCCGTCTTAGCGTTCGGCCCCAGGATTTCCGTCTTAGCGTTCGGCCCCAGGATTTCCGTCTTAGCGTTCGGCCCCAGGATTTCCGTCTTAGCGTTCGGCCCCAGGATTTCCGTCTTAGCGTTCGGCCCCAGGATTTCCGTCTTAGCGTTCTGCCCCAGGATTTTCTGTCTTAGCGTTCTGCCCCAGGATTTTCTGTCTTAGCGTTCTGCCCCATGATTTTCTGTCTTAGCGTTCTGCCCCAGGATTTCTGTCTTAGCGTTCTGCCCCAGGATTTCTGTCTTAGCGTTCTGCCCCAGGTTTTCTGTCTTAGCGTTCTGCCCCAGGATTTCTGTCTTAGCGTTCTGCCCCAGGATTTCTGTCTTAGCGTTCTGCCCCAGGTTTTCTGTCTTAGCGTTCTGCCCCAGGATTTCTGTCTTAGCGTTCTGCCCCAGGATTTCTGTCTTAGCGTTCTGCCCCAGGATTTCTGTCTTAGCGTTCTGCCCCAGGATTTCTGTCTTAGCGTTCTGCCCCAGGATTTCTGTCTTAGCGTTCTGCCCCAGGATTTCTGTCTTAGCGTTCTTCTCCAGCATTTCTATCACAACGTTCTTCTCCAGCATTTCTATCACAACGTCCTTCCCCAGCATTTCTGTTACAATGTTCGGCCCCTGCATTTCTGTTACAACGTTCGGCCCCTGCATTTCTGTTACAACGTTCGGCCCCTGCATTTCTGTTACAACGTTCGGCCCCTGCATTTCTGTTACAACGTTCGGCCCCTGCATTTCTGTTACAACGTTTGGCCCCTGCATTTCTGTCATAGCGTTTGGCCCCTGCATTTCTGTCATAGCGTTTGGCCCCTGCATTTCTGTCACAGCGTTTCGGCCCCTGCATTTCTGTCACAGCGTTCGGCTCCTGCATTTCTGTCACAGCGTTTCGGCCCCTGCATTTCTGTCACAGCGTTTCGGCCCCTGCATTTCTGTCACAGCGTTCGGCCCCTGCATTTCTGTCACAGCGTTCGGCCCCTGCATTTCTGTCACAGCGTTCGGCCCCTGCATTTCTGTCACAGCGTTCGGCCCCTGCATTTCTGTCACAGCGTTCGGCCCCTGCATTTCTGTCACAGCGTTCGGCCCCTGCATTTCTGTCACAGCGTTCGGCCCCTGCATTTCTGTCACAGCGTTCGGCCCCTGCATTTCTGTCACAACGTTCTACCCTCACATTGCTGTCTCAGTGCAGTCTCTGCATTTCTGTCAAGGCGTTTCTGCCCCAGGTTTTCGGTCACAGCATGGCTGCCCAAGATTTCTGTCATAGCGTTTTTGCCCAGGATTTCTGTCATGGCGGCATTCTGCCCCAGCATTTCTGACTTGGCGTTCAGTCTCAGTTTTTCTGTCTTGGTGTTTCTACCCCAGGTTTTTCTGTCATTACACTTCTGCTTTAGCGTTCTGTCATAGCGTTTCTGCCTCAGGATTTCGGTCATGGCATTTCTGCCCTTGCGTTTCTGCCCCAGGAGTTCTGTCATGGCATTTCTGCCTCTGCGTTTCTGCCCCAGGATTTCTGTCATGGCATTTCTGCCTCTGCGTTTCTGCCCCAGGAGTTCTGTCATGGCATTTCTGCCTCTGCGTTTCTGCCCCAGGAGTTCTGTCATGGCATTTCTGCCTCTGCGTTTCTGCCCCAGGAGTTCTGTCTTTGCTTTTCTGCCTCAGCATTTCTGTCAGTGTTTTTGCCCCAGGACTTCTGTCGTTTCATTTCTGCCCCAGGATTTTAGTCTCAGCATTTGTCATCACGCTCTGCCCAGGGTTTCGGTTCTCACGTTCCTGCCTCAGCTTTCAGTTTCAGCATTCCTGTCGTAGGGTTTTCTGTCAACACTGCGGTCAGTGCGCTTCTGCCCCGAGATTTCTGGCATAGCCTTTCTACCTCAGTGTTCAGTCTCAGCATTCCTGTCACAGCGTTTCTCAGAGTGGCAGTGTTGTTTAGTCACGGCATACTTCGGTAGCTGGTTTTATCTTCGTTGTTTGTCATGTCTCATTGTATCTTTGTTCATATTTGTACCTGGGTCAGTTAGCTAGGGCTCACATGTCAGGATCTGTCACGTCTACAGATCCATATGGGCTGAGGTTTCGTTTGTTAATGATTGTTGACCACAATCTTCTCGCCTGTATAACATACGTCATACGATGCACGTTCATTCACCACACCTGTACGATTACCCACCACGGTCTGTGGGTACACCAGCCCTGAGTTTTCAGTTAATTACCTGTCTCTGCGCAGCAGGTTACTCGGGCTCAGTCACTACTTACACGAGGGGGGGGTGGTCCATCATCAGCTTCATTCACGCGCAGTGGTCTTGACATTTCTGCTCATGTTCTCATACTTGGGTAGGCTCAGAGGGGGATTGCTGTTCTCTTGTATTGTTGCCTGTCATTTCTCTTGTTCATGTTCTCAGGTGGGCTGCATTGGCAGCCATCATCCCCTTGTTGGTCCTTAAGTGGTAGGTTTGGGCAAACGTCGTCATGATTCTGGATTCTACGCTCGGGCCTGATATCTTGTCTAGGATGTGGCCTGGAAGACTGCTCAGGGACGTCAGTCCAGTCATTTTTTCCGTTCCCCAGCCGGTGTCAGGTAGGGGGGGTTTCAGTCACTTTGGGGTATGACTGTTTCAGGCCATGGGACTTATTTCCCCGGTGTGGAGTCTGGCCCTCCTTCCTCAGTTCAGGATTCAGACTCTGCTGCAGCACGACCTGATCAAATCAGGTGGGACCAGCATTCGGTGTCTGGCATGGTTTCTCCACGTTGTCAGTGCTTATTGCCTTAGGGTTTGGGCCTCAACCACCTACTCCATTACATCCTTCAGGTATTTATCATTTTGAACTCCTGCCAGTTGTCCTTTGGCACTTACCCTCGCTCTTTCCCATACCAGTTTGGGTAGGCCAGGGCTTGGGGGGAGGGTTTCACGGAGCACTTCCGAGGGTCTGGTCGAAGTTTTTGATCTTCTCGGCTATCATTTTGCAGGGGCTCCTCGGGACAGCCATGGCTCCCCTTCCCCCACGCATCCTCTCATTCACAGTAGTTCATTCTCATGTCTGGGTCGTCTCGGGCGCCAGGCTCTGTCCAATCGTTCATGGGACGTTTCGTTGGGTTCTGGGTAGCTTCGCAGGTTTCTACAAGGGGTTCTGTCTCATCACCGAGTCAGGGGTTTCTCCTGTCATAACGGACACTTATCAGTTATATACTGTTGCCATCCGGGCAAGTACTACTCCACTTGATGGATTGTTACCTTCCCTTTTTCACCTAAATTTGTGTCTTTTTGCCCTCTTTTCAAGCATACTGACCAGTCAGGCCAAGGCACACCTCAGGCCTTGGTGCTTAGGAGTATCACTTTCTAACTCGAAGACTCTGACTACAAGTACAAAGGCTGGCTGAAGGCTAGCCTGCATTTGTGGGAGGAGTCTGAGAGGGCTATTTAAGCCTCCTCCTCTGTCAGGTCAGGGCTCGTGGGCGTTCTGGGTTCCCACCCACGCGTTTCCCCCAATATTCATACTTACTCATGTTACTTTTCTTACATTCAGGGTATGCCCTCTTTTCAAGCATACTGACCAGTCAGGCCAAGGCACACCTCAGGCCTTGGTGCTTAGGAGTATCACTTTCTAACTCGAAGACTCTGACTACAAATAATTTTTTTCAAAAATCAGACATTGACAATTGTGATTGTCTGGATTTGTTTCCACATTTTGTCTCTCATAGTTGAGGTATACCTATGATGACAATTACAGGCCTCTCTCATCTTTTTAAGTGGGAGAACTTGCACAATTGGTGGCTGACTAAATACTTTTTTGCCCCACTGTAACCCCTGAAGGCAATTGGTTCCACTAGATTTGAATTAGAATACAAATGCACGCCACACTCTTCAGATATTTATTTGTAAAAAACGTTGAAAACCATTTATCATTTTCTTTCTACTTTAAAATTATGTGCCACTTTCTGTTGGTCTATCACATAAAATATATTTACGTTTTTGGTTTTAACATGACAAAATGTGAAAAATTTCAAAGGGTATGAATACTTTTTCAAGGTACTGTAGCTGCGTCAGTTTTCCTCTTACTCTGCTGATGTGGACTACACACAGATCCAATTCTCTTATCGCCATAACATAGGGGAGATGTTCTGTTGTTCACAGAAAATAACTGGTGAAAGCTGATAACATTGTTTAGGATTCCAGTTTAAAGGATAGGAAGCTATAAAGATGTTGGATTTCTACAGGATCTAAAGATACTAGGGATGCACCAAAATTTCAAAAACAGTTTTCGCCATTTTGAAAATAGAGAATAAGGTGCCAATAAGGGCGCCGAACACGTAAGCGATTTTGCCGCGATTTTACTGTGCTTATAGTGTTTTTCACAGGTCATGCGACTCAAAAAAACACATCAAAAACATAACACGGGTGCATTATTAATGCACTCTTGCTGTGTTTTCAATGCATTTCAACGGGGAGGTACATTTTTGGTGCTTTTTTTCAAATCGATCAAAAATGCAGCAAGCAAGATTTTTAACAACACAACGGAAGCGCAACGAACCAGTGTATGCGCATTGGGACCCTTCAGGGCAAGACCGCACTGTATTAAGATTCCTCTCAACTCAACAACTCAGTGGGAAGACATACATAGAATTTAAAGGGATGCATTTTTCTTCAGCTTTTCTTGCGCTAAAGGTGCTAATAATGGCCGACAAATTCATATTCATTTCAAGTTCATGATATTCATTAAAAAGACAAATTATATATATATTTTTCTTATATAGAAGTGTATTATATTATTTTTAAAAACTGTCATTTTTGGTTTGGGTTTCGGCCTAGTGCATCCTGAATTTTTGGTATCGGCACCAAAATTTCTATTCAGTGCACCTCTAAAAAGGTACTTTTTTGTATTTTCAGAAAATGTACTTGGCCTGAAAGAAAAAGGCTAATGCAGCCACCATTTTTAAGAACGTGTAAATATATATATAATATACATACATACATACATACATACATATACACACACACACACACACACACACACACACATATAATATATTTTTATTTTCCCCCTTCAGTTTAAATATATTGCACTATTTGAATATCTGCTCCAGCATCTGTTCTCTGTAGACAGATAGCCATTCTCCACTTTGCTGTGTACCTACTGTATGTAGGTGATACTTAAAAAACTGTCTAAATTGGAGGCTAAAAGATCCTATTAAAAATAGAAAATAAGTATTTCTGGTTACTGTAGTTTCAATTCACCCTCTCCTCTAGTGTTACTACCGCTTTCAAATTCATTACAACTTGGTTTTAAATACTTTTAGTTCCTTTGGGTTTTTTGGCCACTGCACCACACAAATTGTAAAATTTAAAAAAAACAAAAAAAACAAACAAAAAGGAAGAAGGACTAACATTCGAAAGAAAGAAATAAAAAGAAGACCTGCATGTTGATGCACTTTCCTTCAAGATTGTACAGAATATTAAAAGCGGAATAAAAATAAAGCTAAAGTTTGCCCATGTGCACATATATATAGGTCGCTAAAGCTGACTCCAAAGCCTAACACAACTCTAGCATCCCAGGCTGACTTGATCACTGTGCATTGAACAGCTCTGTTCTCATCTATGCAGCTGTCTAGTATTAAAAAGCTAAACATATCCAAACAAATCAAGGCAGCAAATTCAACTGTCAAAAACATTAAGAATTGCAAATTACATGGATGTGCCCTGGGCACAAAATGATCTGCAAGATAAAAAAATATATAAGATCTTTACAAACTGCATAAAAAAAACTGAATACTGAATTTGCATCCAAAAAGGTTAACAGAAAAGTCAGCAAATAAACAAACCTGTATTTTTCCTAAAGCATACCTAAATCTAAAATAAAATTGATAGTATTGCAAATTACCGATCCTGAGATGTGGTGGCTGCATTAGCCTTTTCACACGTTTTCCCTTTTCATTTCGACCTGGTAATTCTGCTATTAACTCACGTCCTGTCCTACAGTGACAATAGTACTGAGTCACCCTAGGACAGGGAGTTTATTGTGACTACATAACACCTTCTTCTCTTCCCCATAACAGAAGGAGGTGTCTTGTAGCCCACAGAGATAGCAGGGAACAATTCTAACTGATAAAAGTCCAAAAGCAAAAAGATCACATCAGCTCGCAGGATTTCTGGAAGGATGAACAGCTTTATTTTATTATTTTCCCCTTGTCGAAACAATATTATAAAACTTTTTCAATGGTATATTTAACAGACGAAATGGGAGTAAATGGTTCACACTAATGCGATGCGGGAATCCACTGCGGGTTCCCGGATCACACCTGAGTCGCAAGGCATTTCGCACTGCACTATGCGAACTGTTGGGAGTGTCAATGGAAAGTTAATGACACTCCCAAATTAGTTTGCATATCACAGTGCGAACTGTCAGTTCGTACATGAATCGGATTGCATGGGTGTTAACACCCATGCGATCCAATTTTGGTGCGGACCAAAAAAAGGGTCCTGTGCGAGTTTGGTCCGAATGCGACGGCTGAAATCACATCGTACAGACTAGGGTTGCACCGATACCGAGTATTTGCACAAGTATCCGTACTCATGCAAATGCACCGATACCTGAAACCGATACTTTCAGGCCACGGTTCTTTGAGTGGTCAGTGGGGATTAACAAATGTTCCTCTGTTTAATCCCTTATTAACCCCTAATTTACCCTAATCAGCCTTAATTAACTCCCCATTCTCCTCTTTAATTATTTTCCTTTTTTTTTTCACGTTTAATTTTATAAACGATAAACAATTAAAACTTTTTTTTGTTTGCTTTGTTAGTGAACATTTTCACACATATATTATTATACAGGATTTATATAGCGCCAGCAGTTTACGCAGCGCTTTACAATATAAAAGGGAGACAATACAGTTATAATGCAATAAAATACAAGAGGATTAAGAGGGCCCTGCTCAGAAGAGCTTACAATCTAATAAGGTGGGGCAGGTGGTACAAAAGGTTGTAACTGTGGGGAATGAGCCGATGGAAGTGGTAAAAGAGATTAGTTAGAGACGTGATAGGCTTTCCTGAAGAGATGAGCTTTCAGGGATCGCCTGAAGGTAGCAAGAGTAAGGGATAGCCGGACAGGTGGAGGTAGCGAGTTCCAGAGGATGGGAGAGGCTCTGGAGAAATCCTGGAGACGAGCATGAGAGGAGGAGACGAGAGAGCTTGAGAGTAGGAAGATTTTGAGAAGAGCGGAGAGGACGATTTGGGTGATATTTGGAGACAAGATTAGTGATGTAGCTCGGGGCAGAGTTGTGAATGGCTTTGTATGTTGTGGTTAGTATTCTGAATTGAATTCGCTGGGTGATTGGGAGCCAGTGTAGGGATTGGAGGAGAGGGTTGGCAGACACTGAGCGGTTGGTAAGGTGGATAAGTCTGGCAGCAGCATTCATGATAAATTGAAGAGGGGATAACCTATGGAGAGGCAGGCCAATGAGAAGGGAGTTGCAATAGTCAAGGCGAGAGATAACAAGGGAGTGAATGAGGAGCTTACTGGTTTCATTTCTTAAAAAGGGGCGAATTTTAGAGATGTTACGGAGGTGAATTCTACTAACTTTTTGGATTTGAGGCTGAAATGACAAGTCAGAGTCTAGGATTACACCCAGTACCCTGGCGTGAGGGGAGGGACTGATGGTTGCATTGTTGATTTTGATGGAAAAGTCATGGAGAGGGCACGGGCGGGGGGGAATATTAATAGCTCAGTTTTAGAGAGATTTAGTTTAAGGAAGTGGTGCGACATCCATGCTGATATGTCAGTTAGTAAGTTAGTAAAGGAGACTGAAGGAGTGAGGTGAGGAGTAGACAGATAGATTTGGGTGTCATCAGCGTATAAGTGGTATTGGAAGCCGTGGGCAGGTATCAAGTGACCAAGGGAGGAGGTGTAGATAGAGAAGGGGTCCAAGAACAGAGCCTTGGGGTACCCAAGGTAATTGGTATTGGTAAGTACTAAAAAAAAAAAAAAAAAAACGTAATCGGTATTCATAAAAAATAAAAAATGGTATCGGTGCATCCCTAGTACAGATATAGCATGTGATTTGCACTGCTGTGGGAATCACATGCGATAATCGCACAGAGCATTGGTGTGGTGTGTAAAAATGAATTTTTAAAACAGCTTTACCTGTAAAAATCCTTTTCTTGGAGTACATCACGGTACACAGAGCACCATAGTAATGACTATCTGGGTTATACGCTACCTTTAGGTGATTGGACACTGGCAACCAATAGCAAGAAGGTTCCTCCCATATAACCCCTCCCATACAGGAAGTACCTTTAGATTTGTAGCAAGCAATGAAGATCCCAGAAAAGAAGAGAGGGACCTCTGTGTCCCGTGATGTACTCCAAAAAAAGGATTTTACAGGTAAGCTGTTTTAAAAATCCATTTTTCTTTATCGTACATCACGGGACACAGAGCACCATAGTAATGACTCTCTGGGATGTCCTAAAGCAATGCATTTGAGGGAAGGGAACACAGTATTCCAAGATCCCCTTCAGACCCAGGGCTTATAAGGCCGCTTGCAGCACGCTGTGGCCAAAAACATTCTCCCTTTGAGATCTAACGTCCAGCTGGTAAAACCTGGTTAACGTATGAACTGAAGACCAAGCTGCCGCTTTGCAAACCTGAGCCATAGACACCTGTTGGCGCACTGCCCATGATGTACTAACTCCTCTAGTAGAGTGCGCTTTGAAATATCGAGGTGGAACCCTGCGTTTCAACTCATAAGCTTGGATAATGAGCTGGCGAATCCACCTAGAGATAGTTGAACTAGTTGCTGCCTGTCCCCTCTTAGGACCCTCTGGCAGGACAAAAAGGGAGTCAGTCTTCCGAACGGGAGCTGACATGTTTAAGTAAACCTTGACCGCTCTCACCACATCCAGTGAGTGAAGCGACAGGCAATATATGATTTCCAGACCCTATGGTAGATACTTCTAGAAACTGGCTTTCTAGCATTAATCAGAGTAGATAAGACTGAACCTCTGATACCACGGTCCTTCAGTACCCGGGTCTCAATAGCCATGCCATCAAATTCAGCGACCGTAAAGAAGGATGGTATATGGGACCTTGAGATAACAGATCTGGACGGTCTGGGAGACACAGCGGGTACTCCACCGCCATCCTCACAATCTCTGAATACCAGGATCTCCTGAGCCACTTCGGGGCCACCAGGATCACTGTATTCTGCTCCTCCTGTATCCTGCGCAACAGGTGCGGCAGCATCTGGATCAGAGGGAAAGCATAAATCAGGGAATACCTGTCCCAGGGAACCACCAATGCATCCTTTCCGATAGCGAGAGGATCCCTGGTCCTGGATACAAACCTGTCCACCTTGGCATTGGATCTGGATCCAAGAAGATCCACATCTGGCACCCCCCAATGCTGGCAGATCTGATGGAAAACTTCGGGGTGAAGAGACCACTCTCCCGGCAGTAACTGCTGGCGACTTAGGTAGTCTGCCCGCCAATTGTCCACCCCTGGAATAAGGACTGCCGACTGAAAACGGCACATGTCTCTCTGACCAGGTTAATATGTGATTTACTTCTCTTTGGGCAGCCCGATTCTGGGTGCCCCCTTGGTGGTTGATGTATGCCATCTGTAGGGATAGAGACATGGGATGATCCAAGGTTTGAATCGACTTGTCCCAGGCTTCCAGGATAGCTTTCTGGAACATCCTGGAGTGAAACTGCGCATAGGGAACTGCGCTGAAGAATGACACCATCTTGCACAACAGCCTCATGCATAGACGAATCAAAGGACCTTCTACCCCCTTGACTCTCTGAACCAGCTCCACTATAGAGTTGACTCTTAGGGGAGGTAGAATTACCTTTTCTTGGGTTGTGTCCAAGATCAGACCCAGATATGTTAAGGCCTGAGCTGGACGAAGGGCCGATTTGTCCATATTTAGAATCCAGCCTAGAAACCTTAGGAAAGGGACCGTAGTCGTAATGTTTTCTACCAAGGTGGAGTAAGCTTGATCCCTTAACAAGAGGTCGTCCAGATATCCTACCACCGAGATCTTCTGGGACCTTGGGCAAGCCAACACTGGGGCCAGAACCTTTGTGAAGACCCAAGGGGCCGTGGCTAGACCGAATGCAAGTGCCAAAAACTGGAAATGACACCCTTCTACTGCAAATCGCAGGAATCTTTGATGTGGACCAAAAATCGGTACATGCAGGTATGCGTCCTTGATGTCTATGGACGCTAAAAAAAATCTCCTTTTCTCAAGGATGCGATTACTGAACGGAAAGGAATTGAGGGATTTGAGGTCCAAGATGGGCCTTACCTCTCCGTTTGGCTTCAGCACTGTAAATAGGTTCGAGTAGAACCCCTTGAATCTTTCTTTTTGCGGAACCTTGATGATTACCTTCTGCCTTTCCAGCTGTTCTAAAGCCAGGAATAGGCCCCTCTTTTTCTCCAGGTCTGATGGAACCCTGGATACCAAATATCGAGTTGGGCAAAATCCAGAAACTCTATTTTGTAACCTTGAGATATGGTGGAAATAACCCACCTGTCCTGAACCAATTTTCCCCAAGCATCTGCGAACCACCGCAGTCTGCCCCCCACCCGCAAGAGTGGGGGTGCCCCTTCACAAGGAAGACTTGGAATTGGTTTTGGCTGGTTTCTGGGTCCAAGGTCTTTTTTGACCGTGAGGCTTCTTAAAAAGGTAGGTGGCGGAGGCTGTCGAAACCTCTTAAGGGAAGAGGCATTTGGATTTTTTGGATGTATTTGTCCAAATCCTCGCCAAATAGACGCTCACCGAGAAAAGGAAAGGCCACCAGTAGCCTCTTGCATGGCGTCTCGGCCGACCAATTCTTTAACCACAGTACCCTGCGCATATGGATTGAGAGTAGTGCAAACCGGGACATCTGCTGAATAGAGTCCTTTAATGCATGTACCGCAAAACATAAAGCGCGAGGAAGTTCTGATAGTTCATCAGAAACTTTCTCTTGAACAGGCAGGTTCCTGACCAATTTCTTAAAACGGTCCTTCAACACCTGACAAATACCGATAGCCGCCACTGCCGGATGTACTGCTGACCCAGCTACTGAAAAAGAAGCTTTTAGTAAGGATTCCAGCTTTTATCTGCCGGATCCGTAAATCCCTGGGCATTATCTACTGGGCAGGTCAGACTTTTATTCACTGAAGAAATGGCAGCATCAACCAAAGGCGTAACCCTCTTCTTCCAGAATTTTTTCTCCATAGGATATAAAAAAGAAAACCTTTTTGGAGGCAAGTATGTCCTGTCCAGGTGGTCCCAGTCAGCGTAAATTACCTGTTCCAATAAAGGATGTAAAGGAAACGCCTGAGAAGCTGGTTCAGGACGCAAGGACCCTAATGTAGAACAGAAGGGTCCTGGTCCCTACACCGGAGGTAATTTAAATCCAGCTCTCACCATCTCGGCCAAGGACTGGATAAACAATTTTTGAGATTGAGAGGCTGAAATTGGTTCTTCAGAACCTGAATCCCCAGCCGAGGACTCTTCAGCCTCCCCTTTCTCTTTGTCTTTAATGGCCTCCTCCTTCAAATCCTTTGCCCATTATGGCTCCAAATCACAGGGACCCATGCCAAAAGAATCCTGGTGCTCAAGTGTTTCACCACTGGGACCAGGCTCAGGGGAGGGAGATCTATGACGTTTCTTCCCTCCCTGTGTTACTGTAGCAATCATACCTGCTATCTTGCCTTCAAGGCCAGCTAGGGCTGATGCTAAATCATCTTTAGTAACATAGGCTGATGCAGGGATATTGGTAGTGGCCACTACACCTGACAACTGTAATGGCTCAGCTAGGCCAAATGCAGCAGGTCTTTCAGGGGAGACTGATGCTGCAGTAACCTGAGGTTGATCTCCTTTTTTTTGAAGGAGTCCCTTTAACCCCTGGACTTGCCCTGCTCCCCGTACCTCGTTTCCTGGAAGACACTGCGTACAAGTTTGAGGAAAAAAAGGCACTCCCTCTGAGTTATCTAGCTGGGTCCAGCGTACAGCCGCCACCACAGCCTTACCAGCCTTCAACCTGTTGCAAATGTCCAAATTTACACCCAGACCTCTGTGTCCCACCGCACACTAGGCTCTGTTGAGCTTAACCGACTAGCAGCAATGAACATGCAGGTGCGTAACCTCCCCTTATACCCGTGCGCCGCCCAGTGACGTACGCGCGGCCGTGTTTCTACTGCACACGTGCACCCTGCATGACGCACACACAGGCACGCGGCGCGCGCTCCCGATGCACATGCGCCCCTGCGCGTGGCACACACTGCCACGTGCAGGAGACACACACATAAGCTGCACTTGTCAGCTTGCTCTGTAACATCAGTAACCGCTTGCAATGAGACACAGGGCCTACTAAGACACTTTATATTAGCAACAACAGAAATATCGATAGGCCTCCCAGAGGGAGTACTCACCGGTCCTCGCTGCAGGGCCTGACACAGGCCCAATCTTCCCCCATCACGGTGGGTAGCGCCACTGAGGACCTTCAGGGACCGGGTCCCCCATTGAACGGGGTCCACACCCCTGGACCTGTAAGTACCCTTTTGGTTCCCTTGGGCAAGTAAAGACCAGGGATACCATTTAACAAGGGTCCAGCGCCTAAAAGGAAACATTGTAAAGAAAAAAAAAATGTTCTTGAACCAAGGCTCGGGTACCATCCACTTTAGCTTCTTATGCCATCTGAATGGATCCAATGTAACATGCTCACTGGGACATTATTTGAAGAAAATTTGAAGAGCTTCCGCAGCCGTGACCATCACCTTCAAGACACTGGCAAAAAACTAAAAATACTTCCTGTATGGGAGGGGTTATATGGGAGGAACCTTCTTACTATTGGTTACCAGTGTCCAATCATCTAAAGGTAGCATATAACCCAGATAGTCATTACTATGGTGCCCTGTGTCCCGTGATGTACGATAAAGAAAATACAGTTTACCCACTTCACGCCTGCAGGGCGTACATGTACGTCCTCCGGTTTCAGTGGTTATACCGGAATGATGCCTGCAACTACAGGCATCATCCTGGTATCGATCTTTTCAGGTGGTGATTCTGAACAAGGAAGAAGTGATCCGAGTGGCCAATTAGCCACTCGTTCACTTCTGTGGGTGGCGGAAAGTGTCACACCTGCCTCCTGCTGCCTTAATCGGGCTCTCTGGTCCCATTGCGGGGGCCAGGAGCAATGCGGCCAGTGGCGATGGGTGCCCTGTACAGAGAGAGAGGAGCAGACGTTGTTTCCCTCTCTCTGTAACCCTGGCAACTGGGAGCGACGAGTAGTTCATCCCTTTCGGTTCCACCCCTTTGTTTACCTGTCCACCAGCGTGTCTGATCGGCTACATGGGAGGCTAGAGGAGAGATTTCAGGTCTAATAGATCCCAAATCTCTCCATAAAAAAGGACATCTCACAGCCCACACTATCACAAATAAAAGAAACAGGGGGGAGCCTCTAAGTGTAGTATTAAAACATTATTATTTATTGCACAAGATTAAAAAACACTTACAAGATATGTGGGATATAAGTGGGAGTAATGCTAGTTATAAGTATGTAGTCCTGTCAGTTCTACTGTGTCCCACAGGCTCCTCGCATGATCCGGGTAGCTGGGACAGGTTCTGGTGTGATGTTGTGCTGAATAGCTGTACATTCAGGAAAACTAGGAAGTAGTCAGCTCCATGCTGTCCAGCTTGAACTGGAAGAGGAAATGATGTCACCAGCAGGGGGCGGAAGGGGTCAGGACTGTCTCTGTGGAATAAAAGGCTACGCAAATCGGAGCTCACAGCTCTTTCTACTGTTGAGTTGATGCCACTGGGGCGGTTTTCAGGCACTTCAGCGCTAGAAATTGTCTAAGCACCTGAAAACCGCCTCCCATTCATTCCAGCGTGTGTCTCGTGTTTTTCGAAAAGTCCTGCAAGCTGCATCTTTGGGGCGGCTTGGGAGCGCTGCATTTAGTGCTCCCAAAATAATGGGCAACGCTTTCAAAGCGCTTGAAAAACTGGAACTTTTACCCTTTTTGGGGGTAAAAAGTGTCCCACTAGCAGCCGAAAAGTGCCGAAAAAGCGCCGCTAATACGAGCGGCACTTTAGTGCTAGCGGCCGGCGCTTTCAGTGTGAAAGTAACCTTAGACAGATAATACCAATCACATGATCGTTGAACACACCTGAAGAAGTCACATGTCCAGTTACGCAATGGGCAGAGCCAGGTGACACCTGGACGGAGGTTGAAACCAAAAGTAGCAGTAAAACAGTGCCATTTTCTGCAGTCTCAGTTGGTTGGACGCTCTTGATTTGAGTGTTTCCTATGTAGTTTTATTCAATTTTAAACACTACACTATCTTCGGACCCTTTTCTCCTTTTGAGATACGCAGGTGTGGCAAAGTGGGTGCCTACTGCCTCTTAAAAGAGATACACATTTATGTCTCCAAGGACCATCACCATACCATCCAGGGAGGAGTGAATGCATGGAGGATCCCAAGTACATGTGACTGTAAATATTAAACTATAATATTTATGGATCTTAAAGTGGATGTAAACCCAATGTCATCCTTTCTAAACTACTGCCATAGGGGTTATCTATAAGGATAAACATGCCTCCTGCATGTATCTCTACCTGTCAAATGTCTCCCCTCTGTCGGTTATGAGACCCGAAAAAAAGTGCAGATTCTGTGGGTGGGTCTGTTGTCTGGACCTCGGTGGGTGGAGTCGTGATGTCAGTAGACTCCCCACCCACCTCTACACCCTCCTTGGCAATATGCATTTTCTCCTGTGTATTTCTTACACTGAACTTCTGCTATGATCTCTAACATCCAGTGAAAAGACAGGAAAGTAACCACATGACTTCAGCATGCCAAATAATGCTGAGGTGTGGAACAGCCAATCCTTGAAGAGCTGCTGAAGAAAGGAGTGGGGGTGGAAACTAAAAAATAATGCATGTCTTAGGCTAGTGCACAGGATATGTAAATCACCTGTCACTCACAGCAAGGGGGAGGATTTGACAAGGTTTTTCTCTGTTTGTCAAGTTTTAGCTCACTGAACAATAAAAGAGGATTGCTCAGAGCTGGATTAACTCTTTGTGGCAAGACTGGGCTCAAATGATAGGAAATCTTATAGTCTACATTATGACATCAAAAAACAAAAAACATTTTTTCGGGTTTACATCCACTTTAATTTGAGGCGAGTAATTACTTTGGAAGGTGGTGGAGCACTAGTCATTCATTCTTGGGGGGCATTTCAAGCACTTTATCACCATTCATATAAAGTGCAATAAAAAAGGCCCTAACAATATATATGTATGAAATTCAACACAAAAGGAGGATATAATCCCAAAAAGTGCTCAAGTGCCAAGAAACAAAGAAAGTGCATAGAAGTCCTTTCAATCAGTATGAAGAGGTCTGTGAATTGTGAATCTTACACCGACCAGTTATTAAACAGTTATTGGATCCTTCAGTGTATGGGCCTGTATCACCAAATACCACCAACTCATAAAATGGAAACTCGTCAGAAGCACATGCTACAGTAAATGTAGAAGACACAGCATGTATTTCAGGTAAGATAAGGTATTTCAGGTAAGGGTTTGCTTAAATGTATGCACCAGCCCACAACCGTCTCCTTTCGGTAGCACCAGAGCTTAATCCTGGCTGTAGCAATTAAAACTTGCACAGGAGCCGACAGAATGCAGCAAAAGTGTAGTATTTATTTAAACAATGGTCACATACACAGTGCATGTATAAAACAGGTAATGTCAGCCAAAAACAGTTGCAACTCACACAGAAAGCTGCTGCTGATCTGGATCATGCAGCAGCATAACGTCGGCATAGAGTCTCCGTTCCAATGCGTTTCGTCCAATAGGACATCTTCAAATCCTATAGGTCAGTGAAGGAAAATGCACAGATGTCTTAATTCTGATTGAAAGGACTTTTATGCATTCTTCGCTTCTTGGCACTTATCCACTTTTTGGGATAATATCCTCCTTTTGTGTTGAACTTTATACATATATGTTGTTATGGGATATTTCTATTGCACTTTATATGAATGGTGATACATGGTACAATATAACTAATTTGGCGCTGCATATATTTATACATGGTTTACAATTTCGGGTTTCTTTATATCTACCCTTTTATGTCAGCAGCTATCTTTTCACCACAGCACAGACTAAATATTTAGATACTGTACCTAATTATTTAAAGTGACCCGGTCCCTCTGATGAGTTGTAGAATACTTGCAGTGGCTGGGCAGAGGAGATGCAGTGGCTTTTTGATACACAAGACATCAGAAAGGTAAGTATTTCAACCTCTTTTACAGATGAAGGTGTTAGGTGAGGTTTTGTGTAAGTGACTCTGGTTGAGTGACAGGGTCATGTTAAAGAAAATGAAAATCGTTTACAATCCACAGTGCTTTAGAAAGCTAAATGTTCTTGTTTACAACTATTTTAAATTTTGGGATTTATAGACTAGGGATTCTTAGCCCCCCCTGCTTGCCTATACAAGGGGATTTGAAAGCTGAACGTATCCATTTTACATTATAGAGAATGTGACACCACAAGTAAAACAATCCCAGCTGCAGAAACAGTGAGACTTCATGTAGAAGAGCTCTAGTCAAGTAAAGTTTATATGCTGAGGACCAGTGGGTGATTTGGTTCTGCGTCATCCAACCAATTAAGTTATTGTTTATCGATGTACTCCACTTTTAGGTATCTACACACTGGGTTCCAAGGGAGCGCAGCAGCTCCTAAATTCTGCTAAAAGCCTATATGTACATTAACACAGGCTTTTATGGAGTTGGGTTTAGGAGCTTTGGCAAAAAAAACTTCAAAAGCTCCTAAACTCAAGTTTAGTAGCTGCCAGTGTACAGTGTGCCAACCTAACAACATTATACAGTACATCAATTGCTTATAAAACAGATGTTCCAACAACCATTTACAGGCGGTCCCCGGTTATAAACAAGATAGGGTCTGTAGGTTTGTTCTTAAGTTGAATTTGTTTGTAAGTCAGGAAAGGTACATTTTTTTAAGTGTAGCTCCAGCCAAAAACTAATTTTTAAGCTTTTAGGATAGCATAGGGAAGGGTTAACACCCCGTAACATTTTTTTTTTGCTGTCGATTGGATTGGATTGGATTTTGAAAATTTTGGGTTGTTGTAGAAACAAGCCTTGGTGATAAAGCATCAGTGGAGGTAGCCTTTTCTCATAATAACTCACAGGAGTGAATTTCCCTTCCTAGGGGTAGATTTCCTCCCATTTCCCGTTTTCTCCCTCCGTTTACAAGTCAGATATCTGTAACTAGGGGACCGTCCGCCTGTATCTAGATCACCATCTTAAAGATCAATGTAGTGCATGACAAGAATTTCTTAAGACTGTTGTTTTGCGGTCATACATTTAGGCTTAGTGTATACGGGACGTTTTTACAACCTCTCCTGAAAGATTTAACTTGTCAGATAGCACGTTTAAAACGTCAGTTTTGCCGCGTTTAGCAGTGTTTTTCTGTGTTTTCGCTTAGAAGCGTTTGAAAAAAAAAATTTTTTTTTTGAAAATAGCCAAAAATGAAAAAAAGCCTCTAAACGAAACGCGGGTAAATGGGAGTTACCCCATTTAGCCGCGTTTGGCGCTTGAAATGCTTCTAAACTCAGCATCTGAACTCATTTTTTTGCTTTCCAAAAAGGCCTCTAAACTCAACTGCCTAGAAAAACCATAAACGACCCTTTGTACATGTACTGATAAGATTACAGAGGAGAGATAAGGAGCAGTTGAAAAAAATGCCCAACTGCTCCTAAATGTCCATTTAGCAGCAGCAGTGTACACCTTAGACTTCTTCACAACTAAACAAAATTCATAAGAATAGGTCACAGTGAATGGATAACATTATCCTCATTTAACGTTACATATCTGCAGCCTGTCCTGGATGCTAGGTCACTTCCAGGCTGGTATCTGGATGGCAGCCAGTTCCTAAGTCACTGTTAATGCTGCTGTGCAGTTCTATCACCCCATCTGGCGTTGTCTTTAAGGCCAAGTCACCTATTCCCATGCCAATTTTCCAATGAATGGTACAATTTGGTTCCATTAGCAATTGCTGTAATTAAATAGCACTGTCTGCACATGTGATACAATGATTAAGTAAGCAATAAAATGACCTGGGTAACGAAGGTGTATATAACAAATTAGCCATTCATAATGAAGATCAGACACCCTGTTCTAAATAGAGCATTGTAATTAACAATAAGTTGGCAAACCAGTTACGTGAGGATAAGAATGTTAATTTAACAGATTACAGAATGGACAGTATACTTACATTTTATTCCTGTGCTATTATCTTGCATAGCGTATATTCATTTGTAACAGAGGCTGCATCTGATCGCTCAGCCGCGTCATCCATTCACAGTGTTCTTGCTTTTGCAACTGTCGGCTTGTAGTTCTCAATGAACTACCAGAACGATGTTGATTGCTCTAGGTAAATCACGGAGCTTCCTGTAAGAGTTTAACTGCCTGCCTGTGTCGGAGGTACGAGCAGACAGCTACACAGAGTCTGCAGAACCGTGGCATTACACCCTCGATCTGCTGGCTGATTATGGGTGTAATGTATTACAGGCCCTTAACAAAAAAATTAAATGAAATGCATATTTTTTTACCGGCAAAAAAAAACGTGCATTTATTTTATTTTTTTGTAAAAGTGAACTTATTCTTTAATCATGGAGCTCTTTTATTTAAAAT
Source organism: Lithobates clamitans (assembly GCA_037952925.1). Taxonomy (NCBI): domain Eukaryota; kingdom Metazoa; phylum Chordata; class Amphibia; order Anura; family Ranidae; genus Lithobates; species Lithobates clamitans. The sequence continues at coordinate 2,545,506 of JBBGZY010000019.1, read as the reverse complement.
ACAGTGGAAACTCGGTTTGCAAGTAACGTGGTTAACAAGCGTTTCGCAAAACGGGCACTGTATTTCTAAAGATCCTAACTCGGATTGCGAGTGTTGTCTCGCAATACGAGCAGGATTCAGGCCAAAAGCGGTTTTGGCTTGAGGTGGGGGGCACCGGAGCTGAGCAGAGCCGAAAGTCGCCAATCGGAAATGCACAGAAAGGCCCGAGGACAGTTCGGCTGACCTCGGCAAACCTCGGAAAGGCTCGTGAACGAAGTCTTTCCGAGGTTTGCCGAGGTCCGCTGAAGTGTGCTCAGGCCTTTTCTGCCGTTACCGAGGCAATCCGGCGCCCCCCGCCTCTGGCCGAATGAGGTATTGCATCCCATTGAAGTCAATGCGGAACAAATTATTTTCGTTTCCATTGACTTTAATGGGAAAACTCGCTTTGATATGAGAGTACTTTGGATTACAAGCATACTCCTGGAACGGAATATGCTCGTAATCCGAGGTTCCACTGTATAACTAAAAGCAAAAAACTTTCTGGACAGAGTGGAGAGGGATTAGAACACTATCAGGTTTTTATTGCTGTCTGTGTCCCCATTATCATTGAAAGTAAAAGAAAAATCACATATTTTGGGCTGTCCCAAAAAAAGCAATAGAGGGGAAAACTCCCACTAGTTCTGGTGACCTTGGAGGCCACAATGGATGATTTACTAAAGCTGGAAAGTGCAAAATGTGGTGCCACGGTGTATAGTATGCAATCAGCTTCTAACTTGAACTTCATTAATTAAGCTTTGACAAAAAAAAACTGGAAGTTAATTGGTTTCTATGAGGCGCTGCACCAGATTTTGCACTCTCCAAATTTAGTAAATCAACCACACAGTGTTGCATCGTTCAATATTTTAATTGATAGATCATTTTGCAATCACCCATACCTAAATCAATTACAAAATTGTTACATTTACTGTGTCTACACACTGTACACACTGACATACCTGTACAAAAAAGGTGTAGAAATTGCGCCAACTCTATAAAGGAATGGAGCAGCCAACACAGCAATTTGACCGTTGCGAGTAGAAATAAAAATAAGAAAGTGTGGCGCTAGTGAATAAAGAGACACAAATTACTGATCAGGTAATGGTGATCTCTATAAAGGTGAGATAGTAAGTGAAGTGTGAAATTAGTAAAATCAAAGATAGTTGATTTTTAGAAGGGCATCCCAAAAGGGTGTAAAAACTATGAAGTAATGGTGAAAACTGGGGTGTGTAAGGGGATACCCAGTGACAACCTATATGGTGGTTGAAAAACAATCATGCATACATAACCATATTTCAAAGTGACATAGCAGATATATAGCAATGCAAGGTATCTTCATGTGCTGAGTATATGACTCGACATAAAAAAGTAGTTCATTAAGGTTGAAACCAGGAAAGGGAGCATCAAAATCCCTCCAAAGGGATACACATATAGAAAGCAGAAGCCTATGGAGGCGAAACGCGTCGGGTTCTTATGACTACACCCCATCACTACCCACTGCGCTATTTTTATTATATATTTTTTATCCTTTCTGCTATTAATTTTACTCTGAGCCGAGTTTTTATTGCCCTCATTTGTAAAAAATTTTCTGGAAGTGCACTACCTCAATAAAGTGCTGCAACGCTTTTTATCAAATAAGGATTCACACTATGTGGAGGCTTTTTTCTTTTCTTTGCCTATTGGTTCACATGACGGACTTTTGAGGAAACGGTCATTTGGCGACCGCAACCGATTTCCGGGGGCCCTGGATCCCAACCTGGTACACCATCGGAGGACGTCTGATGAGATTCCGCACAAATCTTCCTACAGGTCTCCACCTCATACCGCCTGACGGTACAAGCTCGTTTGACTCACCGCCAACGACCTGTGAGTCCACCTTATCCGGTAAGGGCATCTTTTTGTCTTTCTTCCTCGGGGTTGAGACCTTCCACATGAGTCAAGAATTTGCCTGTACCCAAGGACCCTTCCCTAATAGCCTACAATCATCTTATAGAAAGACGGCTTGCGCCCAGATGTCTGTGGGACTGAATTAGAAGTTTTCTATTTGCCCATCTAAAAATAACATTGTTCATTTCTATATGTGTATCCCTTTGGAGGGATTTTGATGCTCCCTTTCCTGGTTTCAACCTTAATGAACTACTTTTTTATGTCGAGTCATATACTCAGCACATGAAGATACCTTGCATTGTTATATATCTGCTATGTCACTTTGAAATATGGTTAAGTATGCATGATTGTTTTTCAACCACCATATAGGTTGTCACTGGGTATCCCCTTACACACCCCAGTTTTCACCATTACTTCATAGTTTTTACACCCTTTTGGGATGCCCTTCTAAAAATCAACTATCTTTGAATTTACTAATTTCACACTTCACTTACTATCTCACCTTTATAGAGATCACCGTTACACTGACATACCTGCTCAACAGCATTACAGTGGAAGTAAAGGCAAAACCCAACTAACTGAACCTACTCTTAGCCACATTCTAAGCCTAATCTACCTAGCCCTGTAAAGAAAAAGAAAAAGAAAAAGAAAAAAAAAAAAAAAAAAAAGATTCACTCTACTTACCTGTTCTGCAGCAGCTCTGGTCCGGTCCCACGCTATGCTGTCAGTGGTGGCTTCAGTGTGTAGGCGTGTGCAGGAGAGGCAGCAGACAACAGAAGCCCCATATGAAATCTATGCTTGATGTCACTTGCCAACCATTGTCGGCTTTCTCCTGGAGCAGATGCAGAACTGGCAAGTATAGCAACTTTTCCTTTACAGGGCTCAATAGATTAGGCTAAAGCCTCGTACACACAATGAGATTATCGGATGAATGATCGTTTTTGTTTTGTTTTTTTGCATGCAAATCTCAGATCGAATCTGATGAGTTTACTAAAGTCACAAAAATTCCCGTACGAGAGAAAAAAAAATTCAGAAGTGATGTCATGCATTGTAATGCATTTGTATTGCATTTTCGAACGATAGCTGTACGGATTAAACGAAAATCGTACGATCTGGCACCATACAAAAAAATTTTTTGTGCATGTCCGATAGAATAATATCAGATGAACTGTCATGATCGGCTCTCAAAAGCTCTGTACTAACGATCCGATTATCGTGCGATCGATTTGAAAGCGGCATTTTTCGTACGATTTTCTGATGGTGTGTATGGGGCATTAGAATGTGGCTGAGTGTGTTTTAGAGTTAGTTAGGTTTTGCTCTTCCACTTTAACAAAGAAAGGTTATATAATCTTTACGTGGCTGGGGGTAGTAGAAACCTTAGAAAGGTTTATATTTAGACACAAGGTCTTCTTTAAATACATTTGATTTACAATTGCAAATAGAGGAAAGCTGTCTTTGTTAGTAGACTGTAATCCCAGGCGGAGCAGCGAACAGACGTCGTATTAAAATATCACTCTGTTAAATTACTCCCATGTTACAGTACTGTGCTTCCCAGCATCTGGTGCCTGCTTAATGTATCATTGCAAGTATGGCGTGAGCTGTCTAATGCTCTGGTGGCTTCTGGATGGACTAAATGTATCATACGCCTGATTCCCAGAAAAATATTGCATTATTAAAGAAATGAAAACCACTTATATAAAATAGCATATTCAGATGCACTATGCCAGTGGTCTCCAAACTGCATCCCTTTGCTTGCCTTTATTTGGCCCTTGAGACATAATTCCTTCCACTGATGCCAACAATGGGGCACTATTTTTTTCTACTGACACCAACGATGGTGAACTATTCTTTCCACTGACACAAACAATGGGGTAAAATTATTTCCACTGGCAACAAAAATGGGGCATTTTCCTACCACTGACACCAATTATTTCTCCCCCTAGATCGGGCATGGTTTACGCCCACTGGGCAGAGTCCGACCCCCTCTTAAGGACAGTAAACTGGCTCTTTCTTTAGAAAGTTTGGAGGCCCTTGCATCATGCCATTGTTTAGAGAATAAAAAGTGCTAAACCAGCCACAACTTTTATTCATTTGTCCAGTAAACAGAAGGGTAGACAATCAAAAATCATTTATTAGGTGCAGAGTCTGAAGAACACGCACAAAAAATTCGGCAACTTTACTTTAGTTTATGGCCGCATACCAGCATGAAGCCACAATGGTCATCAGGAACAATATTGATGGTGTCCTGGCAAAGACAATCTGACAGAGGTTGTAACGTTAAGAGGGTGCGTCTACCCACACACCAATGGCGTGGGTACCCATCGCAAGGATTTTGGTGGTCCTTTTTCGGTACCCCCCTTTTTCCTGCATAGCACTGAGCCATTTTTCCTAGATTTGCTTTTCCACTCTGCCCTACAGGAATACAGATCTTTATCTTCTGATCCCCTGTATGTCTTAAAGAGACCTTACTCTGCAGTACATGCCGATGTATAGATGCAGTTTGAGTTGGTCTCCTGGATAACTAAATCGAGAAAAAAAAATAAATAAATAAAAAAAGAGTTTTTATTTATGAGCATAGAATTTTAATTGTGCGCACTAAAAGTTATGTGACAATTTTTTACTAAACTTAATAGATTTGATAAACCCCTGCAATATATACACTATTACACTATATCGTACATAACAGAATCTTGCACTATATTGTACATTGCACACTCCTCCTGCACTATATACACTATATTCTACATTACATACGTCTAACTAAAGTGGTAGTCCCCGTAGTTTTTACTGCTACAGGGCGGCACCTGTGCGCCAGATCACGTATATATACACACGTGATCCGACACTTCCGGGTAGGGGGCGCACATGCGTATCAAGTTTTTTTTCTGGATTTTTGGTTGATATTCTGTCTCTATCATTTAAAATATACCTATGATAAAAATGATAGACCCTTCATTTCTTTGTAAGGCCCCTTTCACAATTATGCGACTTGTCCTGCGACTTGGGACCGCAAAGTTGCATGACAAGACATACCCCATGATATTCACTGAGCACCATTCATATCTGTGCGACTTCAAGTCGCACCGACTTCAAAAGTAGTCCCTAAACTACTATAGTCCGACTTTAATGCGAGTTGAGGTCCATAGACCTCAAGTTTACACAGGCATTCCCACAAATCGCTGCAAAAATCGCATCACACTCGTGGCAAAAATTACACGACTTTCAAGTCAGTGTGAAAGGGGCCTTAGTGGGCAAACTTACAAAATCTGCAGGGGATCAAATAATTATTTCCCCCACTGTATATGTAGGATTTCCAAACACACCCCAGATCTTGCTTTTTTTTATCAGGCAGGGGAGCCTAAATTATGATCTTTTATACAGGTCCACTGATTTTAAAAAGCGCCCCCGATTCCCTAATAATGTTCTGGGGGTTTCAAGTAATCTTCAGGCCTGAAATGTGCATCTTAATGTGTGCAAAAATGGAAAAAATGGCACCAGCAGCAAAACGGCTAATATGAAAACAATATAAAAAGTTGTAGCTTTACATGCACCTTTCTCATTTTAAAGCAATCATCCAAAGAATACATTTTTGGACTAAAGATCTTTTTTAATAAAAGTACAAGGGGTTTGCAGAGGACTACAAAGGGAGAACAGCAACAGCATTGCCACAAAAATAAATACTGATTTATCTCCAAGAACAATGGGTAGGGAAATAGATGCCCATTCTTAAATGAGTTGCCTGTGTGTTTACCAGGACTTACAGTATTTTTAAATTGGAAAATGTGTGATAACCAAGACCTGTAAGTGCCTCATCACAATCGAGAACATCAGAAAGTCAAATGATTGCAAACCGTACCCAAAGCATGAGTACGGCTTGCATGCCTAGCTTTAGACTATTTTTTACATTAGTGAGGGGCTGAGAAGCTGATTAACACGGTCATTTTTACTGATCTGCATTTAAATTTAAAAATGCCATTTAGATGGAAATAATGCAAATTCACTTACTTACTAAGAAGCCAAACGTGGGAACATAGGAAATGCCAGAATATATAATTAAACTTATAAACAGGAACATAAATTATAAACAGAAGCATAAATAACAAAAAAGGCTGTGTTTGCTACTCGGTAAAGTAGCACAGTGTTATGTGCTTAAAGTTTTCTCTCTTAGAAAGTCTGGCTGTAACCAAATTATCCTCTATGTCAATTATCCTAGAAATGATTGTATATCACCAGATGTTCAGCAAGAGTGATGGCTGTCATTGGTGGACATAGAGATGCAGATCAGCAGCACCAACGTGAAAATGGGGAGCTACAATCCAAGCAAAGCTTATAAATGCATGAATACAATTGCTAAAACATTAATCATGGAAAAAAATACACTACAACGTAGCATTAAGCTGATCACATTCATCTAACAAAGCCAAAAGATGTTCAATGCGATAGGTGGTTATATGAAAGTGAAAAGGAAAAAAAGCAAATTCCTGAGAGGCCAGAAAAGAGCACGAGTATGCGTAGGGCTACCTCCTTCCTGTAACTGTGCCAGGAAAAAGAGAAAGTGGCAGTTTATCTTACCAAGCTGTGTATAATTACCCTGTCAGTTCACATTATAGAGTTTCAGATTAGGTGAGCAGTCTAGCTGGGAGCTTGCTCGTGCTGCAGAGATACTGCTCTTGTAAGTATCTAATTCAGCAGTCTACCTGCATGTAGTGACCGTGGATATATTATATTTTAATATATGTGTGTGTGTGTGTGTGTGTGTGTGTGTGTGTGTGTGTGTGTGTGTGTGTGTGTGTGTGTGTGTGTGTGTGTGTATATATATATATATATATATATATATATATATATATATATATATATATATATATAATATAATATATAAAAATCTCACTCACTGTATTACCAAAAATGATTGGAAAGCCTGCCTTTACACACACACAAGCTTTAATGGCATTCCAGGCTTAGTCCGTAGGGAGTTGGCGCCCATTGGCAGCTATAACAGCCTCAACTCTTCCACTCCAGTTTTGGGTGGAAAAACGTGACTGGTCTGCACAAGCCCAACCCCTGAAAAACAACCCCACACCATAATTCCCCCTCCACCAAATGATTTGGACCAGTGCACAAAGCAAAGTCCATAAAGACATGGATCAGCGAGTTTGGGGGGGGGGGGGGTATGAACTTGACTGGTCTGCATAGAGTACTGACCTCAACCCGATAGAACACCTTTAGGATGAATTAGAGCGGAGACTGAGAGCCAGGCCTTCTCGTCCGCATCAGTACCTGACTTCAAAAATGTGCTTCTGGAAGAATGGTCAAACATTCCCATAGACACCCTCCTAAACCTTGTGGACAGCCTTCCCAGAAGAGTTGTAGCTGTTATAGTTGTAAAAAGTAGGCCAATTCAATATTGAACCCTACAGACTAAGACTGGGATGACATTAAAGTTCATGTGCGTGTAAAGGCAGGCGTCCCAATACTTTTAGTAATATAGTTAGAGAGTGTGAGTGTTTTTATTTAGTACACAATAGCACCAAGGGTAGCAAACGCACTAGAAATAACCATACAAATCCACAACAGGTATAGAGGCACACATACATACACCAACCACTTGATGAGACTTTGAAGCAACTTTCAGGGAATGCCTGGGTAATCTTCCTGTAATGTCAGATCCAAATCACATCAATATAGATGAGGTTTTGACTTGGAGTCGACTTCCATTAAAGTTTATGGGCACAAATCAGATAGACGTTGCCTTTCTGAACCTTTTCTAAAGTCAGAGTGACTTCAGTAGTGCTAATCAAGACCGCTCTCATTGACTAACATGGGATTTCACATGTCATGTGACTTGGGCTCTCGCAAGTCAGATGTCAAGTCGCAGCAGTGTGAACCGAGTTTTAATGTTAAAGTGTTTGCAAACATAAAAAAAAAAATCAAATGCTAATAAAACGGTGCCTTTTTGACTATTTACTATAGAAAATTTACCACAGCAAGGTTTCAGTTTTTATACAGTAGCTGTCTGTCAGTGATGAATACCTGTTGATTCTGCCAACACCAATATTTTGGCTTCATGTGAAAGGTTGACAACACTAACCAAAGACTTCTACTGGTATGATAGAATTGTCCCTATGCCAACACGCTCCTGCTTTTGGTTGCCTGCAGGGTCCCCTAGTCAACTTTTGACGCCACGGGCAACTAAGCCTCCTGTTCTGCCCTGAAGTGTTGGGATTTGTCCAGAGGCAGGCAGTTGTGGCTTTTACTCCACCCAAATCCCTGCCACATACCTTGAGAGAGACCGGTGTTGCTGTTACACTGCTGAGTAAAATGCAAAACTTGGATATTAAAATTCAAATTGATTCCTATGCAAGGTGCAAGCCCTTTGGATCCTACAACCAGGCTGTACACAGGGCCTGACACACCCCAGACCCAGCAAGAACCTAACTTTCCCAGCCATAACTCATGCCTAAGCCTCTACTTTCCATTAAAGTTCTAGTATGTGACAGCTGAACAGGACTTCAGGTTAGGAGTATAGCTTAGTAGCAGGAGATTGCTAAGCTGGGATGTAGTCTATCAAGTGTCTATGTACTTCCTGGGCCTAGGACCTGTAGGAACTAAATCAGGGTTTCTCAACCAGGGTTCCTCCAGAGGTTGTTAGGGGTTCCTTGAGCAATTGCTCTCAGATACGTTCCCACTGGCACCACTGATCTTTTGAGCCATCTGTAAAGGGGCAATTCTTCCCAATGACCAAAAGTGGAATAAGTATTGTTCCCTATGACCATCACACTGATGTATTATGAGTTGTAGATATAGTCCATTTTACCAAGGGTTCCCTGAGACTGGAAAATTGGTTCAAGGGTTGACAAAGGCTGGACTAAAGGATCAATCAGAAGAATAACACAGGTATTTTAAAAAACAAACACGATATTGAAACCTTCGATACAATTTTGGCCAGGTTAGACTCATTTAAAGTAACAGCTGCCATAGTCACGATTATTTTCTGGACACACCCGTACCTTGCTGGTAAAGCGATCTTGGAAGAAGAGGGATTTGACAGCTTAGAAACACTTAACAACAATAAGGTCCCCAGGGATCACCAATGACAGATGTGCTTGCATAAGCCTCTCTACTCCATACTATAAACTTGCATGCTCAGGTGACCTGAGGGTTTTGGGACCAAGGGCATCAACTTTCAGAAAAAAACATCAATAACTCAATACAACTTTTAGTGCCACCCGCATTAACACCGTCAAATGTCTGTGATTACTAATGTCTTGCCCCAGCTCTTATATTACGTACATATGGCCATTCAGGTCTCTCTGCCTTAGCAGTAGTTCTAGCCATAATATATCCTGAATGCAATACACCATCAGGTTCCTTTTCTCTCCAAGGATAAGATTTTATTCTAAGCAGCATTTAAAGAGAAAGGGTAATCCCCAAAACATGTTTACATTAAACGTTCACTTTAATCTTGGTACTAATCCTTTAGTCTATATTTGCTTCAAAATGTTGTAGCATGTCCAGTGTATTTAATTTGTAATCGCCAACTAACAAATTCTCATGTGTCCACAGAATAAATTCCCGGCAACTAAGCAAAACCAAAAAATAAATAGATAAAAAAAATTGCAATTTCAGAGTGATGGCACCTTGCCAGCATTCAGCGTTATCGTAAAAGTTTTTTTTTTTTTTAAATGTATTACCTTTCAAAAGTCTCAATTTCCTCATACATTATACAATTTTCTTATTCAATTTCCTTTAAATTTGCCTTCAACTATGTAGTGCACAGGTGGCAAACACAGGGCCCGCAGGCCGAATCTGGCCCACCATGCTTTGTCATGTGGCCTGTGCAGCGGCTGCTGGCCGCCACCTCCTGTTCACACCGTCTGCTTTCCGCTGTCATGGAACAAGTCTCCTCAGCAACATGAGTAAACACTTCCTGCCCTCTCCTCCTCAGTCTCCCCAGAAGCGCCGGCTGTGTAATCTACATCCAGCGGCTGCATCATGACGACAGGCTTTTGTGGACTTGCTGTACCCAAAAATGACCATGAAGAGTGGCATTCGTGTAAATATATGGAACAAAAACCCAGATAAATGGGACTTTAAATGGCAACAGTAATATTTCATAATCAATTGTAGCTTGAGAGATTTGTATAAAAATAAACAAAAAGTCTTTATTATATCACAAAATATAAAAGCATGATGTACAGGACTGTGGAGGAGGATGTGTGCAGAGGTGAGGGGGGGCAAAATGGTGGGTGCAGAGGTCAGAACCCAGGAGGAGAGGTGGAAATGAGATGTTGCACAATGCGCATAGCGCACCCCTGAAATGTACACTCTTTACATAGTGCACCCCTGAACCCTACACTCTGTACATAGCATAATCCTGATGAAATCCTGAAGTCTGTACATAGCTCATCCATGAACCCTGTACTCTGTACGTAGTGTACTTCTGAACCCTGCACATATCACACTACTGAACCCCGTACGTATCACACTCCTGAACCCTGTACTCAGTACGTAGCGCACTCCTGAACCCTGCACGTATCACACTACTGAACCCTGCACTCTGTACGTAGAGCACTACTGAACCCTGCACTCTGTACATAGCATAATCGTGACATAATCCTGAACCCTGTACATAGCGCAACCTAGATACAAGTGGCCCTTTGGGGGCAACCATGATGTGTCCCACAATGAAATTGAGTTGGACACTCTCCAATGTAAAGCAAGGGCCTGCCTGATTGCATACAAATTGAAAGTATTTAGGTATGACCTCATATTATATGGAATTGGTAAATCTAAAGGAAAATTGTACAAGATAATTTTCTAATGTATGGCCAGCTTTACTTATCCCTCCCTCTATTGCCATTCAGTTCAGCTACCAAGAGCAAAAAAAGAACTCCCTGTGTAAGCCACCAGTTACTACAGTCAGGAGCTTGCACAGGGCTGAGGATTATTCCCACCCCCAACTGACAGGGGCCATTCACCAACTACTATATTGTCACATGGAGCAAATCACATGCTCCTCTGTGCGCATTATATCCAAGTACTGGAAATTTTCTTTGCATTCAATGGCTAAATAGAGTGGTGGGTTAGTAAAGGGAAGGAAAGTGTGTGCTGCTTGCAGGTGGAGTTGGGGGTAAAGGTCAGAGGTCCTGCATCCTCATAGGACTATCATGGGAGAATGAAAACTCCTCCTATAAGCTTAAACCAGACACTGATAGAAGTAACAAGACTGCTCTCTAACTGCTGATGAGAAAAGGTATTTAGCAGTTTATATGTACTAGAACTATTGTATTTCCATGTTCGGTGTACTGTGGGAGACCAGATATAGTGAATGCAGAGTCCTGGGTTTAGTAACACTTTAATCAATTTTACTGTAACAAGCATGCAGCATTCTTGTTTAGGCAAACAACTTAAAGCACTGAAACCACTGGACCAGCATGACAGCCTGGGAACTAGTGTTTTGAGGCTGAGAGAACAGCAACAGCAGCCTGCATATTTCTGTCAATACAAATTTCCGGTAAAGCAGAGCAGGCAAGAACACAAATCAAATTATATTCAGAGTCTGGTAAAGAAGATAAGTAAATCTGCATATTAGCATCCCTCCAAGATTTTAAAATGGAGATAAAAATAATACGTTTTATATTGAGATCCAAGCAGATCTGCCATCAAAAGATTATAGCAGAGGTTTTACCTAGGCTCAACTGCTTCCTTAACTCCAGTTTTCACAGTTCTGACTATTTTCAAAGCCAAGCTTATATGTCAGGATCTTTAATTTATTTTAGAGATCTACACACAAGATTTATTTGTGTTATGAACAAAAAGACAAAGGAACGCGTGTATATATGCCTCAAATGCATCAAAAAGATGCTTTACAAAAGGAGGAAGCTAGCATAACTCATGGCCCTACAGCAGGGACTCGTAACCTATTGAAAAAAAGAGGGCCACTTAAGTGATTTGGAAACTGGTCATGAACCACAATGAACTTATGGAGTTTAACGCCCCCGCAAATGTAAACCCTTATGCCGCGTACACACGGTCGGACTTTTCAGCTACAAAAGGCCGACAGCCCGTCCGACAGACTTTCGACTGACTTTTGGCGGACTTGCAGCGGACTTTCTAACGAACGGACTTGCCTACATATGATCACACCAAAGTCCGACGGATTCGTACGTGATGACGTACACCGGACAAAAATAAGGAAGTTGATAGCCAGTAGCCAATAGCTGCCCTAGCGTGGGTTTTTGTCCGTCGGACTAGCATACAGATGAGCAGATTTCTGGGTCCGGCGGAGTTACGACGTAAAGATTTGAAGCATGTTTCAAATCTAAAGTCCGTCAGATTTGCGGCTGGAAAAGTCCGCTCAAAGTCCAGGGAAGCCCACACACGATCGGATTGTCCGCCGGATTTGTAGACGAAAAGTCCGACCGTGTGTACGCGGCATTACTGTCCTAAACTCCCTATAAGGCTGCTATCATGCTGATGTGCTGTGGTTTAATGGTGGGTGCAGTGCACCTGTGGCTTTCCTGCAAGTTAGCTGCACTGAGCCATAGGCTTCTATTAAATCTTGTGGGTGTGATGCACTCTGAAAACGCACCAAAACTCCTTCATTCAAGAGTTTTTGTGCTCTTTCAGAAAGTGCACCAAACCCGCAGGATAAAGTATAAGTCTACTGTATGGTTTAGTGCAGCTAACCTGCAGGAAAGCACTGCACCTGTGGATCAGTGTAAAAGCAGAGTAATAGATTTTTTTTTTTTTTTAAGACATGCTCACATTGCTATTGCAAAAGAGCAGTCAGTGTATGTGATGTTTAATACACTAACCTTTTCCTCCTCCAGCTTCTGCGGCATTGCTCTCCAGGCTGCTAGAAAGGTCCCAATTGCAGTGCACTTGCATCACTTTGCCTGGGACAGAAGCCAGCGCTACAGAGGATGCATTGGCTTATGTGGCTCTTGCTCCCTCTGTAGGTGCCTGCTTTCTCCACTGGCAGTGCTGGCTCTATGCACACTGATGCTCTGGGATCGCAGGTCGGCAACCCCTTGATCGCGACCTGGGCTTGCCGACCCACCAACCCAGGGCATGGGCATACGCTTCCCTGGTTTGAGGTTGCAGGCCACAGGTGGAGCACCCCTGCTCTACAGTCTTACTTATGTTATACTGCTGAATTGAAACAAGAATTTGATTTCTAGAAATCTCAGTTTCATTGAGTCTTGCATGTCCACTGGCAACACATATAGTGAGAATCAAGGTATCTCAATTTCACAGAGTTAAAATACAGGAGAACCATTTAACAGGCAAACACTGATCAGATCTTTAGAATAAAGGCTCATACACACGTGTGTACAATCTGCTGCGTTCAGATAGGTAATTTATACAGATGTAAATGCAGCAGCATTGTAGGCTATGCACCCACCCACATTAGTCTGTTTTGGTCCACAAGGTTTAACTGTGTAAACCAAAAAAATCTGCATTCATGGTTTGGATTTTGGACCGTATTTTACACTGTATGCATGTTAATGTTGGTGCTAACGCTTACATGCGTAAGGCATATTTGCTGCTGCAGCAACATTCTGCTTAAAAATAAAACACCTGTGTGCATTAGCTCTAATAAACAGTAGTACACATAACAAGGATTACACACTGGAGGCGTTTTTCAGGCACTAAAGGGCTAAAAATAGTGCCTTTAACGCACCTGAAAAACACCTCCCCTGCAGCCCCAGTGTTAAAGCCAGGGTGCTTTCACACTGGAGCGGTGTGCTTGCAGGACGTTAGAAAAAGTCCTGCAAGCAGCATCTTTGTAGGAGTTTAGGAGTGGTGTATACACTCCTCTACCGCATTGAAATGAATGGGCACCGCTGCCGAAGCACCTGCAAAGCGCAGCAGCGCTTTTCGGGCGCATTTAACTCTTTCTTCAGCCACTAGCAGGGGTTAAATGCGCCCAGCTAGCGGCCAAAAAGTGCCGCTAAAACGATTGTAAAGCGCCGCTAAAACTAGTGATGCTTTACCACTAACGCAGAGCATTGCCAGTGTGAAAGGGCTCTAAAAGAGCAGTCAGAATAGTAGTGATACAGTCAGGTCCATAAATATTGGGACATCGACACAATTCTAATCTTTTTGGCTCTATACACCACCACAAAGGATTTGAAATGAAACGAACAAGATGTGCTTTAACTGCAGACTTTCAGCTTTAATTTGAGGGTATTTACATCCAAATCAGGTGAACGGTGTAGGAATTACAACAGTTTGTATATGTGCCTCACACTTTTTAAGTGACCAAAAATAATGGGACAATTGGCTGCTCAGCTGTTCCATGGCCAGGTGTGTGTTATTCCCTCATTATCCCATTTACAAGGAGCAGATAAAAGGTCTAGAGTTCATTTCAAGTGTGCTATTTGCATTTGGAATCTGTTGCTGTCAACTCTCAATATGAGATCCAAAGAGTTGTCACTATCAGTGAAGCAAGCCATCATTAGGCTGAAAAAACAAAACAAACCTATCAGAGAGATAGCAAAAACATTAGGTGTGGCCAAATCAACTGTTTGGAACATCCTTAAAAAGAAAGAATGCACCGGTGAGCTCAGCAACACCAAAAGACCCGGAAGACCACGGAAAACAACTGTGGTGGATGACCAAAGAATTCTTTCCCTGGTGAAGAAAACACCTTTCACAACAGTTGGCCTGATCAAGAACACTCTCCAGGAGGTAGGTGTGTGTCAGTCAGCAATCAAGAGAAAACTTCACTAGAGTGAATACAGAGGGTTCACCACAACATGTAAACCATTGGTGAGCCTCAAAAACTGGAAGGCCAAATTAGAGTTTACATAAAAGAAAAAAACGCACTGAAAAAATGTGTCCTTGAATGCACTGATGGAAAAGCAGCAGCATGCAGTAAGATAACACAAAAAGTCCAAAATTAAATAAAGAAGCTGCACTAAAAAAGATAGAAGTATGTCCAAAAATTATGAATATTCAAATGGAAGCACTTAAAATCTTGCAATCACCATAGTGTGCACACACAAACAAGGTAAAGTGCCTGACCACCGTAGCTGTAGATTAGGCTTACCAGACAGCAAGCTTTAAAGGCGGATGGCTTTCAACCCAGCCCAGGCCTCTAAGCTTGCAGATGATCACAATAGGGATGATGATTTGGATGATGATTTGGATGATGATTTGGATGATGATTTGGATGATGATTTGGATGATAGAAATCCCTCACTTACTCCGGCTATGGTATCCATTCTCTCAGTATATACCCCAAAAGAGAAAAGAACTGGCCATAGTGTAATAAATCCAAGATAACTTTAATAAAATATAGTATTGCACTTACAGTTAAGAGGTAGTAGTATCGCATATGTAAAAAAGCCGGCCGGCATAAAACAAAACTGAGCCTGTCCTCCTCTTCAAATCGCATGGTAGCGTCACTACGTGCCTTCCTCTGCGCCCCCCCCACCCCAAAGCACCTTGTCCCCATGTTGATGAGGACAAGGGCCTCTTCCTGACAACCCTGGCCGTTGGCTATCAGGGTCTGTGGGCAGGGGGCTTATCGGAATCCGGAAGACCCCTTTAATAAGGGGGCCCCCCACCATATGTAAATGAGTATGGGGTTCATCGTACCCCTACCCATTCACCTGGGGAAAAAAAAAAAAACACACACTGGACAGGTTTTGAAAGTAACTTATTAGGCAGCTCCGGGAGTCTTCTTCTGACCTTGGGGGTCTCTTCCGACTTCTCTGCGCTCTTCTCCCGGTCGCCAGTTCTTCTCCCGGTTTCCGGTGTCTTCTGCCGGGCTCCTCCACTATCTTCTGCTCTTTTGCTAGCGTTGGTCTGGTCTTCTCCATCATCTTCTTCCGACGTTGACACGATGCTCTCTCCCGCTGTAATGCTGTGTGCGCGGTGCGCAAAGACTTATATAGGCATGGGGCGTGGTCACTAGGTGATGTCACCCAGTGACACCGCTCCTTATGATGTCACCGTCCCATCATGCCCCGGGCCGTGACGTCATAAGGGGCTGGGTCACCGGGTGACATCACCGGGTGACCACGCCCCATGCCTATACAAGTTGTTGCGCACCGCGTACACGGCATTACAGCAGGAGAGAGCGTCGTGTCAACATCGGAAAAAGACCAGGGGGGAAAGAGGACGTCGGAGAAGACCGGGCCAACGCTAGCAAAAGAGTAGAAGATAGCGGAGGAGCCCGGCAGAAGACACCGGAGAGTGGGAAAAGAACCGGAGACCGGGAGAAGAGTGCAGAGAAGTTGGAAGAGACCCCCCGAAGTCTGGAGCTGTCTAAGAAAATAATTTCAAAATCTGTCTAGTGTGGGTTTTTTTTTTACACTTTTTTTTCCCCAGGTGAATGGGTAGGGGTACGATGTACCCCATACTCATTCACATAGGGCGGGGGGCCGAGATCTGGGGGCTCCCGGATTCCGATAAGCCCCCTGCCCGCAGACCCCGACAACCAACGGCCAGGGTTGTCGGGAAGAGGCCCTTGTCCTCATCAACATGGGGACAAGGTGCTTTGGGGTGGGTTGGCTCCCCCCCGGCCCCAAAGCTCCCACCCCCCCATGTTGAGGGCATGCGGCCTGGTACGGTTCGGGGGGGGGGGGCGCTCACACGTCATGCGACATGAGCTCCCAATGTCGGAGCGTTTGTCACACCAGTGTAAACTCGGCCTTAACCCAAGCATTCTATGTGAAGGGCGTGAGCTTGTGGCCACACCCAAGAGTGAATTTTACCGCTGCAGGTTACTGCTTTTTGTACTGCAAATTAACCCTGAGCCACACTCTGGATTACCGTCAGGGAGGTTACGTAAGTTTACAATTTTGTGTTAGGCCGCATTAATAGTTGCATGCGGCCCATGAGCCATAGGTTGGACACGCCTGATGTAAAAGAAAACTTGATTCATCAGGCTTGGCCACCTTTTTCCATTGCTCCATTGTCAAGTTCTGATGCTCAACTGCCCATAGTATGCTCTTTTGGCTGTGGACATGGGTCAGCATGGGGACCCTGGCCAGTCTGCAGCTATGCAGCCCCATATATAACAAACTGCAATGCCTTTTTTTTTTTTTGCGCTCAACACATCAAATTCTGGGACAACATGTTTACTTGCTGCCTAATATATCCCGCCCACTTTAGATGCCATTGTAACAAAATAAATAATGTTATTTACTTAGCCTGTAAGTGGTCATAAATTAATGGCTGATCGTTTATATACGTATAATGTGTCTAGAATGGCTGACTGAGCATTCTAAGTTCCCAAGATAGAAAAAAAAAAAAAAAAAAGAGGGGGCAACCGAACTACGGCCAGTATAGCAGGAAATTCTATATGTAGGGTGTGGTCTAGCCTAGCCTGGCAGACTGAAAATTCAAAGTTCCCAAAGCAGAAAGAAAGAGACTGCACAGCTGAAGAAGACTGCAGGCAAACTAAACTAGCTAAGAAATGTGTCTTTCCTATTCTGCATCACTGTCACTGAGTACATCAGCCAGTGGTCACTGTCATTTTAGCTGGCTGCCAGTCTTCCACCTACTACATCCTGGATTATTTCTATTATACAGTAAATGAGACACACACACATACATACATACATACATACACTCACAGACACCATTAGTTCTGACTAGTCTGCAGATCTTGGAGCACACTTGTGCCTGGCACTGCAGTTATCATGTACTCTCCAAATCTACAGTTACAGGCTCTGTTTACCCAACTCTGTTGTATGAACGAACAGAGATAGAAGAAAACAAACACAGCACAAAGACAGTACACATGTAAACCAATCCAGGAGAACTTAATCTATACCTTATTGATATGGTGCAAGGGAAACAAGCCCTTCAGCTATCCACAGACATAAGCCTGTGCGCTTTAAAGTGCATCTGTCAACACATCTTTCATTTAAAAATGAAATAATGATACAGCTGTATGTAAAATATTATACCAAATACAAACTCTGGGTGGAATTACCAAAGCTTCCAGCACCATTAGGACGACGCAAGAAACTGGCGCAAGTGGAGTGCACCATATTAAAGCAGGTCTATCTGCACAAGCTTCTTTTTTAGGGTGAAATAGAAACTGGTGCAGGTTCCATGACTAATTACCAAATGGTCTGCAACAGAGAAAAATTTCTGTATCCCCAGATTGGATCTAACGACTTCACTATTTCCCTACTGGCATAGAAAACAGAGCAGCTCATTTCTATTGAACAAAGGGACATGTCTACTGTTGTGGAAATTTTTTTATGTGTGTTTTATGGATTGTTGTCATCTGTCTTCCTGTGTCTGATTTACCCAAGCGGCGCTCTAGCAGAGCGCACTTGGGTTGAATCGGGACCAGCGGTAAAACCGTCAGTATGAAAACCTTCTCATGGGCTTGGAGACGTGTTCTCTGTGTGTGTGGGCGTTTGCCAGGTTTGTAAGTATCAAGCGCAATGCGCTGGGCTTCTTGCCTTCAAATGTCTATGCACATAAGAGAAGCGAAGTCCGCATAACGCAAGAAACATTATTATATCTCTGCTGTGGCTACGCTATCCCTTTTGGATACATATCTGCTTTTATAAGAGGACATTGATATCTGCCATGTTGGTATAATCGTACCGTATATGGACAACAGCAGTAGCAATGTCCCCGCAGATCTTCTTAGGCCTGTAAAAACAAGTAGAATGATCTTACTAGATACTGTTTACTCTGAGCAGTATTGAGTGGGCTCCATGCTGATGTGGCTGGGCAGAGAGCAGTGTACATGCCTCAAGTGGATGGGACGTGCACTTCTCCCTCCCACTCCTGTGGATGCACTCCCCTTTAGTGTCATTTCCTGTGTGATGTCATTTTGTATGGAGGAAGCGATTGGCTGTTGGGGCCATGACTTCCTGTTTGTCACTTCCTTTTGTTGCCGATGAATAAAAGATTGCTACCAGGATCAGGGCAGAGGAAGGAGCAATGGAGCTAAAATGGTGACTATGTCTGTTTACTGGGGGAAATGCGGGAGACACGGGTTGCTTAAAGATGCATTATACCAAAAGGCTGAAAGGGCGCTTATTAGCACAGGAGACATGCTTTGCGCATAGTGAAATCTCCAAGTCACTCCTCTTTGGTACCAAGGAGCAGAATCTGCTCTATTTTATCAGTTGGGAAGAGCTACACAAACTTTATAACCATGCTACTCACGCCTTATTCATTTTCCCATCGATGTCTGAGAGAGCATTGCAAATAGAGACCCAGTCCACTTTAGGTTTGTAAAAATTCTAATAACAGAGTCTATTTTCTTCCCCTCCCCAGGTCCTGTGATGAAGGATGTTCATTACTAGCCCAGATCTTCCACAATTCTGCATAA
The DNA here is from genome assembly GCA_037952925.1 of Lithobates clamitans. NCBI lineage: Eukaryota > Metazoa > Chordata > Amphibia > Anura > Ranidae > Lithobates > Lithobates clamitans. The sequence goes on along the minus strand of JBBGZY010000019.1, from coordinate 2,526,284 downwards.
CTTCTTGTACAGGTAGCGAAGTCTCTGATAAGAAGCTATTATGGGAAGCATGCATAGACCACATTTCAGGTGAAGAAAGGATACAAAGCAGTGTCCATGCTGCAGCCTTGCCCACAGACCAGTGAAGCCACTACTGCCAACACAAGATGCAATCTGCCATTCAAGTCATTGTAAATAGAAAATCCCAAAACCTCATAACAATGCGGGTCAATTAATGACAACTCATCATTAACGCATTATGCAATCATGGGACACCACTCTCCAACATTTAGGAACTGACCCTGCTAAAGAAGAGTAGAGGGAGGCCATGTGATAACACCAAACAGAACTGAAAACACCTGGAAAAAGGTATGTATATGTATCTTTTAAAGGCTGTGAAAAGGGCTCAAATAAGAGATGGGATGCATCTCAAGACCAAAAGTGGGCTATAAAGAAAATCTGCCTCTCCCAAATATGGCACCTACATGTCTATAAGTAAAGCCGGCCATGCACAGAGCAAATTTCTTTCCTGCAACCACAAGTTGCAGGAAAGAAATTAGCTTTATTCCCCCATCAACAGAGAGAGAGTGTGTTGATGCCGGAATCCCTCCTGTCAGGCCATTGTCTTCTCCCGGAGGTGGAAGCCATCCCCGCCAGGAGAAGACAGTAATTATTGCTAGTGGCTATAGCAGCCGTTAGCAATAATCGCAAGAGAATCCGGCGGGCTGGTTGTACCCAAGTTGATTGATCAACTTAGTACATTCAACCTGCCCATTAACGGTTTGAATCTCAGGTAGTTCCTGCTGAACCGGCCGAGAGCCGAACCATGTATGGCCAACCTAACTGTTCTATTATCACAAACAATACAATAGCAATTATTTCTAAATTGTACATTGAAAAACATATCTACACAGAAATCGGTCACTTACCTGGCAAGACCTACAATAGATGGAGTACGGGAAAGAAAGCTTTCCCTTTCGTATGTCATGAGTCACACATGCCTGTACCTGCAACAAAAAGGGAACATATAATGTTCACATCACTAATGATCCATTTTCCTTTAATTCACAAGCTATAAATGCAATATATAAACAATATCCTCTAAGGTGTTACAACTTCACATAAAAGGGTACATTCAGACAGGCGTTGAATGCAGAAGACCACCCAATGATGACCACAAATGAAGTCAATGATTTAGCATGGTCCTGACTTTGCATACACATTTCAGATTGCTGTAAAATAGATTTTCCTTACTGTAAAATATTTTTCTAGGAGGGACACTAAGGTACGCAGGGTCAGAAAAAATTCAGTATGGGTTATACTGCTGCCTAAAGGCAGATTGCAGGGTTACACAACTAAAAAAAATACTTGTTAAAAACATTATAAACAACATGGTCTTGTAATCCTCATTTATTGCAGCAGTGGTAAAGTTGGTACTCCCAACATGTTTCACTCGTTGGACTACTTCAGGGGAAACAGCCGCTAGTACTTTAGAACTGTATTAAGAAAAACAAAATTATAAATAACCAAAACAACAAATATCAATATAAGGGCCTAGGCTGTTTTCTAACTCAGTGTTTGTTACCCCAACATTTCATGTGCCTGCTGTGCCACGTGCCGTTATGAAATAGTATCCCGTTCTCTTTGTATTTCTTCCTTTGTGTTCCGGCCAGTCCCTCTGCTTTCCCATTAGAAACTGACCAAGCTAAGCAGGATAGCACAACATGGTGAGCTCTCTAGCTGTGCTGGGAACTCAGCATGCTCTTTTCAAATGATCAGACCTGTCCTAACACATCTCCATTGCACAGCCTTTCACTGGGAAGCTCAGTGTACTGCAGGTGCATCGGAAAGTCTAATGCCTGAACCTTCTTGTTCCAGGCCGACAGAATACTGTGTTGCAGTAGTCTTGAATGGAACTGAGCATAGGGAACTGCTTCAAATGAAGACACCATCTTCCCCAGCAGCCTCATACAAAGGCGGACAGAAGGACCCTTCTTGGTCCTGACTGTCAGAATCAGCTCCCTTAAAGCAGTGATCTTTGCCTGAGGAAAAAATACTTTCTCCTGGCTTGTATCTATGATCAGACCCAAATACTCCAGTCTTCTTACTGGTTTTAGGAAAGATTTTTCTAGGTTAAAGGATCCAACATAGATGTTCCAGATACTTGACCGTGGTCCTCAAGTTCCCGTTCAAGGAAGCTACCGACCGGTCTATCAAGAGCAGGTCGTCTAGGTATGCTATGACAGTTATACCCTGAGCCCTTAATCTGGCCAGAGGAGGGGCCAAGACCTTTGTGAACACTCGAGGTGCAGTGGCTGGAAATGGTGCCCTCCTATCTCGAAGCGCAGAAACTTCTGATGAGCAGGAAAAATGTCTATTGATGCCAAAAATTCTCCTCCCTGCAGGATGGAGACTACTGTCCGAACTGATTCCAATGCGGAAGGACTGTATCCTTAGGAATCGATTCAGATTTCTTAAATCCAGAATGGGTCTGACATGCCCATTTGGTTTTTGGACTGTAAAAAGGTTGGAATAGAAGCCCAATCCTTAAACCTTTGTGGGAACCACCATAATGACAAAAGTCGCTCTAACGCTAGAAGGAGCGACTGCTTCGTCTCTGGGAACACTTGATCTGAGGAAACGAGGAGAGGGAAATTCTTGGAACTCCAGCCTGTACCCTAAGGTTACAGTGGAGATTACCCATCTGTCCTGGAAGTCCTCCTGCCAGAGCCTTGAGAACTGCAGCAGTCTTCCCCCCACTCGAGCGAGCGGGGACGCCCCTTCATGAAGAGACCTTAGTGTCTGGTCTAGAAGACTTCTTCCCCCAGGACTTCTTTTGTCCCTTGGGTTGACTCTTGTTTCTTGCAACAGACGGAGGAGGCCGTCGTGACTGCCTGGAGGCTGATGCCCCTGGCGCTGGGGAAAGAGTCCGTTTTAAAGAGGGACGCTTACTCTTCTTCTTCTTAACAGGTAAGAGAGTGCTTTTCCCACAAGAGATTCTCTTGATATAGTTATCCAAGTCTTCTCCAAACAACCTTGCACCACGAAAAGGAAACCCAGCCGAGCTTCTTACATGGTGCTTCGGCTGACCAATTTTTCAACCACAAGATTCTACGCATATGCACCAACCTAAGTGAAAGGCGAGAGGCTTGCATGATAGAATCTCTGATGGCGTCAACAACATAACATAAGGCCGCTGGAAGGTTAGCAAACCCCTGGGCCTGTTGTTCAGGTAATACTTTTATGACCTGCTTAACATGGTCTCTTAAGTATTGACAGACTCCAAATCGCTGCTTTTGCAGGTTGGGCCACTGTACTGCTAAGGAAAAAACATCCTTTAATAAGGATTCCATCTTTTTATCCACAAGATTCCTGAACATCTGAGCGTTGTCTACAGGACAAGTCAGACTACTATTTATAGAGGAAATGGCCGCATCAGTTCCCCACATCTTAATAAATTTTTCTTCCATAGGATAAAGTGTTGAAAACTTTTTCTGCAGAAAAAAAAAAAAAAAAAAATCGCTTCTCTGGGTGATCCCACTCAAAATAAAGGAGCTTTTCAAGTAAATTATGAACAGGAAAAGCATGTGCTGTTTGAGAAGGTTTCAGCAACCCCAAAGAAGATGAAGATTCCTTAACAGATTCAGGTACGGGCAACTTAAATGTGGAGCAGACCAATCCAGTAAGGATCTGTACTAAGACTTTCTCCTCTTGGGAAGTCGAAGAGGGTCCCTCTCCACCTGATTCCTCCGAAGAGGAATCATCCGTCCCATCCTGATCCTCTGAAAGGGATTCATCTCCTTTATCCCAGAGCTCCTCTGTCTGAGGGTCTTGGGAAACAGAGGAAGGCCTAGTACGTTTTCTTCCACTGAGTGAAGCTGTAATCACGGCCATTAATCTTTCCTCTAACCCAGTAATGGTTGAGGAAAAAAAAACACTTGTGTAATGTATACAGGGGCTGAAGTGCCGGAAGAAGGTACAGCCCCTGACCCCAATGGCTCTCCTTGGCTAGCCGTCCCTGGCCCCTCGGGGGGGGAGGGTGTAGCAGACAGGGGGTCCTCAGAACCTGACCGAGATCCCCTAGTGTCTCTGGTTCTGGGGTTACTTGAAACTCTTCTACCCATAGTGCAAAGCAACAAAGGTGTGAGGTATCCAAAAAAAAAAAAAAAAAATGAACACTGACTGCTGAGCGATGTAGTCCCGCAAAGCCCAGCTACCAAATGCCCAGTCTGGTGTTACCTTAGTAAATGCAGCCTAGGAGAATGCCTGTGTCCCACCTTACATGCGACTGTCAGCTCTGTGTCTCACCAAGGCTCAGAGCACCTGTAAAGTGTGCTTTAAATAGCCATGCTTTCTGGCACTGTGGGCGTCTGAGCGTGCTGACGCCCCTCCGCCCCCGCGTTTTCGAAAAACGAGCGCTTCCCGTGCGAGCCGACCCTTCCTGGACAAGCATGGAGGAAGGCTGGGGGTGGAGGAAGAAGGAGGCGGCGGTGACAGTGCAGTGTAAAACCGTCTTACAGCACACCTGTAGCCTCCCCCTAGCCTGGGGGGAAAATCCCAGATGAGAAAACCCCCCATCCATCCTACCTGGAGCCTGTCGGAAGAGCCTGTGCAGCGCCGAATGCTGAGACAGAAATCAGCATGAGAAGGTATGTGCTCTTGGCAGCCCCCCGGTGGTCACAATAGGCATAGCATGCATTTACCTTAAAGGAGAAAATCCACTAGAATTCAAAAATTCTGTGGAATCTCCTCTTACCTTATCCAGCCGCAGGATTCTGTATACACAGACCCAATCTTCACCTCTCACAGTGGGCTCCGTTTGAAAAAACCGTCAGAGTCTGGGGCCCCCTATGAATAGGGGGATCCACAGTTCTGGCCCTGTAAAGCACCCAGCCAGAAATTAGGAGGTTTAAAGCCATTTTCTGATCTGCGGGGTCCAGCTCTCTAAAAAGAGAAGCGTTACAGGTAAAACCTTGTTTCTTCGGACAAGAGGCCCGGGTACCATCCAATTCGGCCACTAATGGACACTTTGAATAGATCCGGTTCGCCTGGCTTGCCCCAGTATAGGATATCAGGATATTCTCTTTGGAGCTTCAGCACAGGACATCGTTACACGTCCAACACCTAAGACACTGGCGTAAAAACTGAGGTATCCCTGGAAGGGGAGGGATTATATAGGGGGTTGAACTTCCTGATTAGGGTGTGACCAGTGTCCAATACCTAGTGGTACCTACATAATCCATCAGTTATTACTGTGGCTCTGTGTCCCGTGATGTCCGAGAAAGAAATTGATGTTTTTTTAACATCTATACACAAATGTTTTGCCTTTAATTCCTATTAAACTGAGTGGTTTTACAAGGTGATGGTGTACAATCACTTTAATACTGATTGGTAAATATTGGGGCAAGCATGGTCCGGCCAAGACTGCAAACTTTGATTTCTGAAATTTATGATTATTATGCCTATATTTGTCATCATTCTGGTTATTTAGAATTGGTTTTCCTCAATATAGTTCTTAAGTACCAGCGGCTGTTCCCCCTGAAGAAGCCCAAAGGGCAAAACATGTTGGCAGTACCAACTTTAGCACCGCTGCAATGACTGAGGATAACAAGACCATGTTATTGCAATGTTTTTATCATGAATTTTTTAAAATTGTATAACCCAAAAAACTTTGTACTTTTTTTTAACCATGTTCTAATTTGTAAGTCGGTTTACTAGCACCTTAAAAGCGCCAATTCATTGACTAAAACAAGATAAAGCAAATTATCTGACGATGGTATATAAATCTTATGTGAATACTGATCCATCTACAGAAGGTGTACAAGCAAAAGCCAAGCAGGTAACCTTCAAACAGCAGCAGAAATGCAGTGCTGGCAGATAGGTGGTCCATTGTAATGCTTGTAAAAGGAGATGGAGCCCAAAATAATCCTGTTCATTTAGAGAATATTGAGGATAATGACTCAGAGCGACAGTATTTACACACATAATCTCACAAGCAGCTGAAAGAATGAGCTCCAAATGTGAGGGGGGAAAAAAAAATGATTTTTGGATGAACACCAGATAAAATATATTTCAGCAATGTTTGCAGACTTTCCAGTGCTGCCAGGAATCATAAAGGAAATATAAAAACTAAAAAGATAAGAAAAAACGGTCAGATACAAAACCGGAGTTACAAAGAGATGGAAATCACATTATCACAGTTGGCTTAAAGTGGAACTCTAGGTAGATATAAAAAGACACAAAAAGACAAAAAAAAGACACTGTGTAGGTTTAGGAGATATTTACAGTACCTACAGGTGAGCCTTATTATAGGCTTACCTGTAGGCACAAGTGGTGTAACGGGGTTTACAAGCACTTTAAAGAAACCTTTATAACCACTTTAAGAACTGACATACATCATTAATATCTACCATCCAGCTGGCGGTCCTTCCCCATAACTAGAGGTCACATATTGTCCTCTTCTGCTCACTTCACTGCTATCACACTCTTCATTTTCCTTCATGACACATCACATTAAATGTTTAGCCGTAGGATCTATCCAACCAGAGTGCATGCGGAAGGCAGATCATTCCCTGAAGGCCTACAGATTAGCCAGAAAACCAATATAACTATATCCAGAGTGCGACTGTATGGTAATAAATACTGACTTTATAATCAAAGTGTGTATACATTTTTTTGGGACACCCTATATATGAAAACATTATAAATGGATTACCACATAATCTCAGTTCTCAGCGGCATAAGGAAGAGCTAGGGGTGGAGAAGAAATATTACGCTAATCTTCCCAGTGAATGGCTGTACAAGGGGGCGTGTCAACACAGGTCTAACTATTGGAGGACAGGCAAGCTTATCTCCCAGTACAGCCAGAAAAATGACCACACTGGGATGGATGTGTTCTCATGCCTAGCCTGGTCAGACTGAAATAGGAAAGCAAAGGGACTGGCAGGATGACCAACTATTTCACACAATGGAAGAAATACAGAGACGAGGATACTTTTCAAAACACAAGTACATGGTACAACACATATCAGAATATGAAATGCTGGGGTAACGTATGCTTTAAAGTTTTATGAATTCATGAAAAATAGAGTGGTTTAGAAGTTTACGATCAGGGTATATAAATATTTTTTCCTAGGATCATCTGCTCAATCTAGTAGCCATAATGCAGTCTTTTCCTGCCTCGCTCCATCCTGTATGAATGAACACCATTCAACCAAGAGAGAAACTAGCCTAATAACATTCATTTTGTCCCCATTTACACAAGGATAATGTGCATTCAGTTTCACAAGACAATTAGCTCTGCAAATGTAAAAAAGACATTCCCTGGCCTAGCGTAATTAAAGTTAAAATCTATCACACACTAGGTGTCTAGAATTTGGGGCAAGGTCATAAGCCCATAGCTTTACAACAAATTCCTTGGTTTCTAAATCATCTCAGCTAAAGAAGACTAGGGGAATGAAATTCAGGTCTCATTCAAAACACTTGTGCACTTGTGTTTGTCATGGGGATGAAAAGATGTACTGGCGTGCAGGCAGTCCCATACATGTCAGCTGGGACACAGCAGCTGCTCCCAACCTGACATCCGTATGGGTGTGGGTCCCCGAACGCACACTGCCTGCTTTCAGGGACCAGCACCTTGACAACATGACTGTCAAATTGGGATACAGATGCTGCATCCTAATTGACATGACTGAGACTGCCTGCAGACGAGCAAGCACAGCCCTCGCACGGGCATATGCTTAAGTATGCCCATGTGAATGAGGCCAAAAAAAAACGTAACCACTTGCCGTCCACCATATAGCAAAATGACGGCGGCAAAGTGGTTTCAATATCCTGACCAGACGTTATGGGACGTCACCGGGATATCAAGCAGCTGCACGCACCCGGGGGCACGAATCGCGGCGATTGTTGTTGCGGTGTGTCAATCTGACACACCGCAACAACAATCTAGGTAAAGAGTCTCTAACAGAGACTCTTTACCACGTGATCAGCCATGTCCAATCACGGCTGATCACAGTGTAAACAGGAAGAGCCATTGATCGGCTTTTCCTCACTCGCGTCTGTCAGACGCGAGTATAGGAGAGCCAATCGGCTGCTCCTCTAACAGGGGGGGGTCTGTGCTGATTATCAGTGCAGCCCCCCAAAGGATGCCCACACTGGACCAACAGGGGATGCCACTAGGACCACCAGGGATGTCACCACCAGGTATGCCACCCTAGACCACCAGGGATGCCAATCAGTGCCCACAATGGATGCCAATCAGTGCCCACAATGGGCATCACTGATTGGCAGGCATTATTGTTTGGCACTGATTGGGATCCATCTGTACTATCAATTAGTGTACATCAGTGGCACCTATCTGTGCTGCCCATCAGTGCCCATCCATGCTGCATATCTGTGCCCATCAGTTCCCCATTAGTGCAGCATATTAGTGCCCATCATCAGTGCCACCTCATCGGTGCCGCCTTATCAGTGCCCGTCAGTGAAGGAGAAAACTTACTTATTTACAAAGTTTTGTAACAGAAACACAAAACATGTATTTTTTTCAAAATTTTCGGTCTTTTTTTTATTTGTTTAGCAGAAAATAAAAATCCCGGAGGTGATCAAATACCACCAAAAGAAAGCTCCATTTGTGGGAACAAAATGATAAAAAATGTAGTTTGCGTACAGTGCTGCACGACCGCACAATTGTCATTCAAAGTGCGACAGTGCTGAAAGCTGAAAATTGGTCTCGGCAGGAAGGTGTATAAGTGCCCTGTATTGAAGTGGTTAAAGCGATACTAAAGTCTTATTTTTTTGTTATAAAATAAATAAATACTTACCTCTTCTGTGTAGTGGTTTTACACAGAGCAACCCAGATCCTCCTCTTCTCAGGTCCCTCGCCAGCGCTCTTGGCCCCTCCCTGCTGCCGAGAGACCCCACAGCAAGCAACTTGCTATGGGGGCACTGCTCCATTTTTCCATCCAGACATGGAGCAGCGGCTCGGCCCCGTCCCTCGCCCTCCTCATTGGCTCACTGACTTTGATTAACAGCAACAGGAACCAATGGCGCCCGCTGCTGTGTTTCAACCAATCAAGAGGAAGAGTCCCCGAACTTCGTGGCTCTTGTGCAACATCGCTGGATCGAGAGGGAGCTTAGCTAAGTATTAGGGGGGCCGAAGGACTTTAGAAGGTTTTTTATATCTTAATGCATAGAATCCATTAAAGTGGTTGTAAACCCCGTTACACCACTTGTACCTACAGATAAGTCTATAATAAGGCTTACCTGTAGGTACTGTAAACATCTCCTAAACCTGCACAGTTTAGGAGATATTTACCATATACGCTTGCGTCTACTTCATCGGCGCATGCGCACTGAAGAAACGACTCGCTCATGCCATTTCTTGAGCAGAGTGCTGTGACTGGCATGCGCGGGATTGATGTCATCGTGGCACCAGTCAATCACAGCACCGGAGCCCGCAAACCCAGAAATAACTCTTGGAGACAAGTCGCTGGTCACAGTGGCGTGCGGGGCCGCTGCAACATCCTTTGTCTTACAGGGATTTTTGGGTTTACAACCACTTTAAGTTAAAAAAAACCTTCTGCCTTTAGAACCACTTTAAGGGAAAGCTGTTTTTCCATTTAAAAAAGAGAAGTATGGGAAATTTTTTTATTCAATAATTATACTTACCTAGGTAGATGCTGCATCTGTCCCCTGCTGGCTCTAAGGCTGAGAACCAAGCGATCAAACACTGCTGATCGCTCGGTTCTCAGGGCTCCCTGAGCAGAGGGATGTGACAGTCAGCCACAGCTGTCTGCTCTTCCCTTCCAGCACTCACTGGAGCGCACTGGGCTGTGGAGGGGGTGGGAGCAACGAGCTCAGGCTCTCAGCGGCTCGCTGAGAGGCTAAGCCGGGTGCCGGTCCAGGCATGTGGGCGGATCCAAACCATATGGTCGTGAAATTTCCCGTGCCTAGACCGATTCTGTGACGTTGCGGGAAAATGGGTCACAGGAGTGCAGAACGAACTGCGCTCCTGTGATCCACAGGAAAAGTACAGTCAAACAAGCTTTGGTTGTACTTCTCATTTAAGAAGATTATAACCTGTCATTGTTCCATGTCTCACTGGGGAGATGTCTTCTCACTTCTTCTCCACTGCCAAAACAGGAAGTGAGAGGAAATGCCTCCAAAGTGTGGGAATCCCTGGTTGTTACATGAGTCACCAAAACTATTTCAAGTTTGGTGATTACAGTAAATCAGGACAAATAGAGAGGATGAATTGCCCTGATGGGGACACAGGCACCAATAAAACAAAATGTCCACTCTATTGAAGAAAAAAAAAAAAAAAAAGGTTTTTCTATACTGTAGTTATACTTTAACATGTCTCTCCTCCCCTCCGATTTTATTTTGTATGGGGGTGGATAGGGCGGTCAAGCTAGGGGTTTCATTTTAGTACTTGTCAAGTTCCTTAAATCATGTTCCCCAACTATTAATTTTGTCCTCAACAGCAGAACATGAACTTGTGATCTATTTTGGGTTGATGGAGGAAATACGCACAGGGTTACTGAACTCAACTGTCAGCTACTGTCAGCTAGGAGTATACAGCGCACTATTACTACACTCAGGCTGAATGAATGCTTTATGGATTTGTAGAATGCGTGAACGGATTGTGGCTGCCAAAACTGATCAGAAATCAAACACATGCCAGACATAAAAGCTCTGTATGCCTGTTTACCCTTAGTAAATGGAATGAATAGAACATGTTTAAACGTTAACGGAGCCATTGTCTGCTGCAGCTCCAGGTAATGTATCTTTTGTCATTTTTAATGAATGTACCACATTTGTCCAGTGAAGCAACAGCTTGTAAAAGTAGTTAATAGTTTACCTTAGGCTGCAATATACACAGACAATGAAAAGTAGGATTTTTTTACGATATGCTTACACGCCAAAACAATAAGCAATAAAACACTTTTGGGAACTACTTAATCAGATAAACCACACATTTTGTTTAATGGGTTTTCATACATGGATGTAAAATGATGCCCCATGTCCGTAAGACCAGGATCTGATTGCTATTTCCCACAGAAAATGACAATAAACTGGTTAAAAAAACTAATTATGAAGTGATGTCAGGTACAGGCACAATGTTCCATGAGGTATGAAGTAGAGAGAAGACAATGCTGGAAGGAGTGGCAGCAGATGAGAGTCTCTGTTTCTTTTGGATACATCGCTTCTCATCGAGATATAGTTTGCCTCTTTGGTGCGTCACTGTTGAAGCAATCGAGTCATCCCAAGACCGATCTGCAACAAAGAGCAAGGGATCACCTTCCAGTGTGGTCAGGAAAGAGTGGTGTGGATGCTCCCGCCTTCTGGTGTGGTTACACCCCCTGCCTGGTTGACCTTCCAGTGTGGTCAGTAAAGAGTGGCGTGGATGCTCCCGCCTTCTGGTGTGGTTACATCCCCTGCCTGGTTGACCTTCCAGTGTGGTCAGGAAAGAGTGGTGTGGATGCTCCCCAGTTCTGGTGTGGTTACACCCCCTGCCTGGTTGACCTTCCAGTGTGGTCAGGAAAGAGTGGTGTGGATGCTCCCGCCTTCTGGTGTGGTTACATCTCCTGCCTGGTTGACCTTCCAGTGTGGTCAGGAAAGAGTGGCGTGGATGCTCCCCCCATCTGGTGTGGTTACACCCCCTGCCTGGTTGACCTTCCAATGTGGTCAGGAAAGAGTGGTGTGGATGCTCCCCACTTCTGGTGTGGTTACACCCCCTGCCTGGTTGACTCATCGAGCATAAGCCTTATTGGGCTCACTAGTTCTGGTAAGCCTCTTCCATATTGGTAGTGGATCTCTTTTCACGCATAGGATCATTGTTGCTGGCATTGGGACTTCATTCCTCTTTCTTGGACTATGCATTGGAACATTGTCTTTGTTATCCTATTGGACTTTTTTTTGAGCACCAATACAATTGTCATTTCTGTGTTCACATCTATGCACATTAGTGATATACTTATTGGATTTTTCTCCTTGCTTTCTTTACACTTTCAATCTATTCCACAAACTTTTTCTTCATTTTGGACACTTATCACCCTTTCGTTCAAATGATTCATGGTCATTTATTATGGTCTTGATGTTTAATTTATGTCAATTTTTTCATTTTTTAGATATAGCACAGTGAACTATCAGTTGTACGTACTATATACTTAGCCAAGTATCAACCTTTAACCCTTTCATGACTAAGCCTATTTTTGAAATTTGGTGTTTACAAGTTAAAATCCATATTTTTTGCTAGAAAATTACTTAGAGCCCCCAAACATTATATATATTTTTTTAGCAGAGAATCTAGAGAATAAAATGGCGACTGTTGCAATATTTTTTATCACACGGTATTTGTGCAGCGGTGTTTTAAACGCAAATTTTTGGAAAAGGGACACTTCATGAATTTTTAAAAATCCAAACAGTAAAGTTACCCCAATTTTTTTGTATAATGTGAAAGATGATGTTACGCCGAGTAAATAGATACCAAACATGTCACCCTTTATAATTGCACGCACTCGTGGAATGGCGACAAACTACGGTACCTAAGAATTTCCATAGGCGACGCTTTAAAAAATTTTTACGGTTACCAGGTTAGAGTTACAGAGGAGGTCTAGGGCTAGAATTATTGCTCTCGCTCTGACGATCACGGTGATACCTCACATGTGTGATTTGAACACCGTTTACATATGCGGGCGCGACTTCCGTATGCGTTTTCTTCGCTGCGCAAGCTCGCGGGGACAGGGGCACTTTAAAAAATTTTTTTTTATTTATTTATTTTTTTTTTTACTTTATAAATTGTGTTTTAAAATTTTTTTTTTTTTTTTTTACTTTTATTGCTGTCACAAGGAATGTAAACATCCCTTGTGACAGTAATAGGTGGTGACAGGTACTCTTTATGGAGAGATCGGGGGTCTAAAAGACCCCCCATCCCTCCTTTACACTTCAAAGTATTCAGATCGCTGAAAACGGCGATTCTGAATACTGTGTACTTTTTTAAATTCGGCGCCATTGGCAGCCGAGTAAACGGGAAGTGACGTCATGACGTCGCTTCCGCGTTTACAACAAGAAGGCTGGAACGAAGCCGCTCACAGCTTCGTTCCAGCCCGCCCCCAACCGCCGAAAGTACCCGATTGGATACCGAGCTTCCCGATCGCACGGGAGGCCCGGTAACAGCGGCGGGAGGGGGGGGATGTCCCCTCCCGCTCCCCCGGTATAACAACCGAGCGGCTTTTAGCCGCATCGGTTGTTATACACGGGTAGCCGATCGCCCGCTGTAAACAACGGTACCGGGATGATGCCTGCAGCTGCGGGCATCATCCCGGTATAACCCCGGAAAGCCGAGTACGCATATGTGCGTACGGTCGGCGGGAAGGGGTTAAAAAGGTTTTTTCATCTTTTTAGCGCTGCACTTATTTTGTTACATACTGTACAAATATCATGGATGTAAAATGATACCCCATGTCCCTAAAGCGGAGTTCCAACAACATCTTTTTTTTTTTCCCAAATCCATCTATTATCATATTATTGTAATGTTGCACTCACTATTCTTCTTAATTGTGCCGCTATAGTTATTATTTTATTGTAAAACTAACCTTATATTAATCTTTGTTGCACGGCCCCATCTTGCTTGTGGGCAGGCGAAGCCCTCAAGAATAATCTTCCGGGACACAGTGCTGCTGAATAACCAGCATGTACCGTCCGATCTCATGCATGCGCATTATGCACACCTCGCAGCGCAGGAAACTACTTTTGCGGTTTTGTAATCTTGCAATGAGAATCGTCAATGCCCACTGACTCCTGGGAATTATGACAAACATCTCCCAGGAACCACTCACTCACCCCTGTTATAATGTCAGGTTTCTGTGATGTAAAAAAATGAGACAAAGATAAATCATTTCAGAAGATTCTCCACCTTTAATGTGACCTATAAAGCATACAACTCAATTGAACAACAAACTGAAATCTTTTAGGTGGAGAGAAGTAAAAATAAACTAAAATAATGTGGTTGCATAAGTGTACACACCCTTAAACTAATACTTTGTTGAAGCACCTTTTAATTTTATTACAGGACTCACTCTTTTTGGGTATGAGTCTATCAGCATGGCACACCTTGACTTGGCAATATTTGCCCACTCTTCTTTGCAAAAACACTCCAAATCTGTCAGATTGTGAGGGCATCACCTGTGCACAGCTCTCTTCAGATCACCCCACAGATTTTCAATTGGATTCAGGTCAGGGCTCTGGCTGGGCCATTGCAAAACTTTAATCTTTTTCTGGTGAAGCCATTCCATTGTTGATTTGGATGTATGTTTTGGGTCATTGTCATGCAGAAAGATCAAGCTCCTCGTCATGTTCAGCTTTCTAGCAGACGCCTGAAGGTTTTGTGCCAATATTGACTGGTATTTGGAACTGTTCATAATTCCCTCTACCTTGACAAAGGTTCCAGCTGAAGAAAAACAGCCCCAAAGCATGATGCTGCCACCACCATGCTTCACTGTGGGTATGGTGTTCTTTTGGTGATGTGCGGTGTTGTTTTGCACCAAACATTGGGAATTATGGGCAAAAAGTTCAGCCTTGGTTTCATCGGACCAGAAATACATTTTCCCACATGCTTTTGGGAGGCTTTCGATGTGTTTTTGCAAAATTTAGCCGGGCTTGGATGTTTTTCTTTGTAAGAAATGGCTACCATCTTGCCACTCTACCCCATAGCCCAGACATATGAAGAATACGGGAGATTGTTGTCACGTGCGCCACCAGGGTGGATAAAAATCGATGATTTTTTTTGTTTTTTTAAATCAGATTTAAAATCAGATATTTTGGATTTGTATGAAATTTATTTTAATAAAATGTTTTTCGAGCAAAAATAAAGATAGTTTTCTATTTAAGATACATTAATAATTTAGTTTATTCAGCATGAAATGGAGCTTAGTTATGTAGCACAAGGCTGTATATTCTGCAATATTTACATTTTTGGTAAACTCATGCAATGAATCCAAGCTCTGCAAGCTGAGGTAATATGCATTGCATTGATCCATTCACACAATTTCACAGTAACCATGAGATAAAACAAAGTTCAGTTATATTCCTTTATCCATTGTTTTACAAATCTATAAACTGTATGATTGTTTGAAGAGACATGCATCTGTACTAGGCTCTAAGTGTGAGGAGGAAGGGCAAGCAGTAAAATAAAAGTGAAACCTTCTAAGCAGCTTATAAACCTTGTAATCTTTCTGCACATAGCTTGAAATGTTTTATTCCTCCTTTGAGGAGCAAAATGGTAGCAGGCCATAAAAGAGACGCAGTTTGGGAATATTTACTAACCTGACAGCTAATTATTCTAAATAGGAAACCTTCAGGGTCGGTTCACACTACAACGACTTAGGATCCGACTTGTAAGCCCTCAAGTCGCCCCAAGTCGCTTTACTTTGAGATTTGCATTATAGTCAATGAGAGCGTCTTAATTTACACTACTGAAGTCGCTCCGATTTCAGAAAAGGTTCCTGTACTACTTCAATCCGACTTCTAGGGGACCTGTACCCATAGAATTCAATGGAAGTCACCTCAAAGTCAGATCTCCATCTATATTGAAGCGACTTTACAGGAAAAGAAATTAGTTTACCCAGGAAATCCCCTCCCTCCCAGAGAGCTGATTATTCTGTCATTGGCCACAGCCAAAGTCACCTGTCCTGGAGGCGACTTGAAGTTGCGTTGTAAGTTGCTTAAAGTCGCGCTGAAGTCGTATTGAAGCCTCGTTGAAGTCGCCTTGCAAAGTCGCGCTGAAGTCGTGTTGCCCCTGTGTGAATCGAGGCTCATTTGTTTGTTTGCAAATATTCAAGATTCTAATTACCAGCAGGAATAAGTCCTTACATTTAAAGAGCACCTGTCATTTCAGATCCATCATGGCAGCGCCTGTTAGCAGGCATTCACTCACCTGCTGCCACCACATCCCTCACCGTGTCACTGCTACATCATCATCCGTCCCATTAAAGTGAATGGGACTGTCAGCGGAGGAGATGCTGAGGGACAGAGATGACAGTTGCTCTTTAAAAATTAGGATTTAGTTGATTGAAATCAAATCCACCCTGTGTGCCAAACAGCCAGTACTTGCCAGATGTTCCTGCAGCTCCTTTAATGTTGCTGTAGGCCTCTTGGCAGCCTTCCTGACCAGTTTTCTTCTCATCAATTTTGGAGGGACATCCAGTTTTGGTAATGTCACATGGTATTTGCGCAACAAGTTTCATGAATTAAAAAATAACAAAACAGTAAAGTTAGCCCAATTTTTTTGTATAAATGTGAAAGATGATGCTACTCCAAGTAAATAGATACCCAACATGTCAGGCTTTAAAATTGTGCACACTCATGAAATGGCGCCAAACTTCGGTACTAAAAAATCTCCATAGGCGACACTTTAAACTTTTTTACAGGTTACCAGTTTAGAGTTACAGAGGAGGTCTAGTGCTAGAATTGTTGCTCTCACTCTAACGCACGCGGCGATACCTCACATGTGGTTTGAATGGCTTTTACATATGTGGGTGGGACTTGCGCTTGTGTGCGCTTTGTTTACAACCGTGGCCCGGACGTGATGTCATAACGTAGCACCTGGCCCTCCGACAGTCAGAGATGACTGGAAATCTCTATGCCCGTAATCAGGCAGCGGCTTATTTCTCTGGTTCCCCGATGGCATGGGAGAGCCCGAAGAAGCACCGGAGGGTGGCGGGAGGATGTCCCCTCCCATCGCTTGTAAGAACGATCAGGCCGAACTGCCGCTATGATTGTTCTTATGGTGCACAGTATCGCCAGCTCTAAAAGATGATATCTGGATGATGCCTTTAGCTGCAGGCATCAGATATCCATACTGAAAGTCAAGGACGTCATATGATGGCCTTGGGCTAAAAGTGGTTAAATAATGCGTTACAATTTAACTAAATCCATTACTACTACCACCAACTAAATGTACTGGAGATTTTAGTCGACTAAAATACGATTAAAACAATTCAGATGACTAAAATATGACTAAAAATAAAATGGCAAATTTAATCAAAAGCCTAGGACAAAAGCTAAATCAAAAAACTTGACATCAAAATTAACACTGGTTAGTAGGAATACAGCCACCCTTTCTTACTCACACCCAGATGAACTAGGGATTACAGAACTTGTAGTATGCATATAGTGCAGAGCATATGATTGCAACTAATGTGAACTGCTCTTTCCAAACGAATGAAATTGTGGGGGAAAGGGAGAATTCAGGAGCTCATGTTCCTACTAACCAGTGTTCATTTTGATATAAAATTTTGATTTAGTCCTAGGCTTTTGACTAATTTTGCCATTTTAGTAATCTGAATTGTTATACTGGAGGAGATTTTACTCAACTAAAATATGACTAAATTCTCCAGTATAATTAGTTGGTAGTATTAGTAATGGGTTACAAGGAGGGAAAAAAAACAGGAAGAAGCAATTTCATGAAAAATTGATTACAGGGCTAAGTAATAGAAGTGTATGGATTATAAATGGAGAATACTTCATAGTCTTAGTCCCTTAACACTTGACCTTTCATTCTGATGACCTGCAGCATTTGATGGTCTAGTAAGCCAAATAACAATGCAAATTACTTTGGTGTCCTTTTATGAAAGTGAGGTAAAATACCACTTTTCAGTTCTCAGGCATTCTCAGAGGAGATCGCTCTCCCCTGAGTGCCTGTTTATGAAAGTGTGTAGATCTCTTCTCATGTTGAGTTGAGGAGCGATCTACAAACGCCGGGAACTCCTGAGAACGGCTCCTCTCACTATAATCTCACGTGATGTAGCGGGATTACAGTATGAGGAACCATAAAATACAATGTGTAACACGAATCAGCACACATTATTCCCCAACATATTAATAAAATAATAAAGTTAAATTCCCCCTACACAATATACATTAACCTACCGTATATACTCGAGTATAAGTCGAGTTTTTCAGCACATTTTTTTGAGCTGAAAGTGCCCCCCTCGACTTATACTCGAGTCAAGCACTTTTCTACAGCAAAAAATTTCATTTTCCGAACCGACTTTGGGGCCCCGTTTCTCAGGGCCACTTGATGCTAGGAACCTCAAATTTGGTATGCAAACCCAGCGGAACTGGTACCATAACATATCCAAAGCTGGGGTTCCTAGCACTAAGTGGCCCTGAGATACGGGGCCCCAAAACCGGTTCAGAAAATGTAATTCTCTGCTGCAGAAAAGTGCTTGACATTTTCTGAACTGATTTTTGAGGCCCTGTATCTCGGGGCCACTTGGTGCTAGAAACCCCAGCTTTGGAAATTTTATGGTGCTAGTTCCACTGGGTTTGCACACCAAATTTGGGGTTCTTAGCACTAAGTGGCCCCGAGATACAAGGCCCCAAATTCGGTCAACTGTGTCCATCTGCAGCAATGTCATTTCGGGACCCTTTGGGTTCAGAGACCCCAAATTTTTGCTGCAGCTAGGGGGCATCTAGGAACCCTTAACTACCGAGTTTGAAGTTCAGGGGACCTATGGCTGCAAATGGGCACAGTGAGGCTGCAAATGGGCATTGTTGACCCTCTTTTCCACTTACAATAGCTGTGCATTTCTCACCCTCGTCTTATACTCGGGTCAATAAGTTTTTCCCATTTCTTTTGTGGTAAATTAGTGCCTCGACTTATACTCGGACCGACTTATACTCGAGTATATACGGTAATTATAAAAAAAAAAAAAAAAAAACATTGTTTTTATCAATATTTAAAGATCATACATGTGCCTATTTAAATGTAAATGGTGTATAGTAAATGAATGTAATGCACATATGTAATGCAGCTATACACCATTCATATAAATACAAAATACATTTATAATCATTAAAAAAATAATTTTAATAAAGTATACAAGTATAAATATTTATTAATAAATTAAAATATAATATATTTCATAATTGATAAACATAAAAATTGATAAACTGGTGCAATGCGAGAACACTGCGAATCCACTGCGGCTTACCGCATCGCACCGACTCGCATGTCAGTTCACACTGCCATATGCGAATCGCTGGGGAGTGTCAATACATTGTTAACGACACCCCCAGTTTAGCTTGCATATCGCACTGCGAACTGACAGTTCGGACATGAATCGGATCGCATATGTGTGAACACACATGCGATCCGATACTGGTCCAAACAGAAAAAAGGGTCCTTTGCGTGTTTGCATCGAATGCGGTGCGATATCAGCCATACTATCTGTACGGCTGATATCGAACCGCACAGACATTGCATGTAATGTGAATGGCAGTGTGCTGCGAATTACATGCGATGCCATCGCACAAGTGTGAGCTGGGTCTAAAAGTTAACAACACCCCCAGATCAGTTCGCATATCGCAGTGCGATCTACAAACTCGGACAGTAATCGAATCGCATGGGTGTGAACACCCATGCGATCCGATTCTGCTGTGGACCAAAAAAAGCGTCCTGTATGAGTTTGGTCCGAGTGCAATGCAAATTCAGCAATACTATCTGTATGGCTGAAATCGCATCGCACAGAGATCGGATGTGATTTTGCACTGCAGTGTGGTGCGAATCACATCCGATCTCGGACACCGCAGCAGTGGGAACTGGCCCTAAATCATATTGCATTTGCACCAAAATGGTACAGGACCCTTTATTTGGTCCGCACTGGAATCAGATCGCATGGGTGTGAACACCCATGCGATCCGATTCCTGCACCATTACATAGTTCGCACTGCGATCTGTGAAACGATCTGGGGGTGTCAATAACTTTACATTGACACCCGCAGTGGTACGCAGATGTCAATGTAGGTGCAATGTGGAAACACGCACAGGAATCACGCATCGCATCCATCCATCTATATATATATAGATGTATATCTATCTATCTATCTATCTATCTATCTATCTATCTACACACACTATAAATTCCTATCCTGCTGGTTTTGGGGTGTGTAATGGAGGGGAAGATGTACTATGACTGTTTGGTGAAAGAAAGAAGTCAAAAGACTTCTTGCTTCCTCCAGAATATCAGCCAGTTTCAGGCTTCTCACTCTGATTCTCCACTTCTGAAATGGTGAATCAGAAAGTGAGAATTCTGTCACAGATCACCAGTGAGGTGCTGAGATCGCACCTTCATAAACTGGCCGTTTCTGTGACAGTCAGTTACAGATTCTCACTGTGCTGAGATAATCTGCGGTGAACATGTTCTTCGCTGATTATCTCAGTTTCATAAACTGGTAATGACCTGAGAACAGCGGCGAGACTCGGGATCGCCGCTGATCTCAGTTTCAGAAAAGGACACCTATGACCTGAAATCATTGTGTAAATATTCATCTAAGAAAAGCCTGTAAGAAGATTGCCATTTTGGTAAATTTGCCTCTCATAGCAATTTTTTTTTAGTAGAACCAAGAGACAGGCCACGTTTCCCTAGCAGCATCTATCCACAGAGAACATTTTCATATCTTACAATTACTGAAGCATTCCTGTTCTTTGAAAATGGCACTGTGAATTCTAATTTGATAGATATGTAAAACTGCTAAACAAAAAATAAAAGAAGGAGAATCAAAAACCACAACCCTACTGAGGCAAATGGCAACAGAGCTAGGTCTAATGCGCATCGAAGTACAAAATACCAATGTGCTACGGAAAAAAATAAGATTACTTTGAAAGGGTAATTGTTCATAAAAATAGAAAGAACAAAACGATTAGCAAAAACCTACAATTACACATAAAATCGCATAAAATCACCCCCCCCCCCAAATCAATATGCAATCAAATCATTTTGTTTAAGAAATTCCACTTTTCAAAACACTGGAACTTCATCACTGGCACTGTCTCCTGCTCTTTGCTCTGAGTTTCTGCTGTCAAGGTCCTGTAGGTTTCACATCACCCTGCCTCAATGTTTACCTTCCCCGGCGGTAATCCCGAGTGTCGCTCGGGGTTAAATTTTCAGTACCAAAAGCGCTAACCACAAGCTACACTCAGGATTATACTGCAGTATCCATGTACAGGTACTTACCTTGTCCCCAGAATCCCGCGACGTACTCCTGCTGTGTCCCCCGGCCGGATGCCTCTGTGTTCCGGGTCCCGCTCCCTGCGAGAGTTGCGACGCATGGTGGCGGAACCGGTGGCAAATTCAAGAAGTACAAAACATAACACATGCGCAGTACATTGTAATCTGTTAGGATTACATTACTGTATCAAATCATTTGACCTCTGTTTGTCCCTAGTGCTTTGTCCAGTGCCCCGCCTGCACTTTTACCATTCTTTCTGCCTGGAAACTTGAGAACGTCCATGGCAACCAAAAAGCGTCCCTCTCCGTCAAAAGCAGTTTTAGACCAGCTAGAAAACAGCGATAGTAAATTAGAATCACTTGCAGAATTGAGCGATAGTGATTAGTGGGGAAATTCCTCATCAGACACTGAAAGTGACGACAGCGACTGAACTTCATGATATACGAACTTGGTGCTCTATTGACTGTAATACGGATCACGCAGCGCCCCCCCAAGATTCCCATTTACTGAAGCATCTGGTATGAAAGACGATGAAGACGACAACCCCTTGGCAAACTTACATTTCTGAACGATGAGGTTTTTGAAAAAATAGTTACTACTATAAAACTACTCATCCTGCACTAAAACGAAAGACAATTTGGGAAGTATCTCAAAGGATTCTAAAGAATTTCCAACAGAGCCATGTGCCAGCAAGAGATATCAGCATAGATGAAAGTCTAATGGCCTACAATGGAAGGCTCAGCTAGGTACAATACATTGCATAAAAGAGCGTAAAATTCTACATGCGAATCGTCCACTGGCTACATTTGGAATTCAGTCCTATACACTGGGAAAGGAACAAAGTTCAATCCAAAATACAGCAACTATGGAATGGCAACATCTTCCGTTCTTTCACTCCATGAGCCATTGCTAAATCAGGGCTATTGCGTAACAACTGACAACTTTAAACATCTCCTGAACTTTGAGTTTCTGCTGCAAAACAAAACAGATGCCCATGGAACCTTTAGGGCTAATCAGTGCGACATCCCTCCTATGATTGGCAATAAGAAACTGAAGACTGGAGAAATGGTTGCCTGTCAGAAAGGCAAAATGATGGCACTGCGATTGCGTGACAAGAAAGAGGTGTGCCAAATGAGTACAGTTCATAATACCTCCACTGTTATGGTACGCACGATAGGTGAAAAAGAAATCATGAAGCCGCAAGTAGTGATAGACTACAATAACACCATGGGAGGTGTTGACAGAGTTGACCAAGCAATGCCGTTCTACCCAGCAATGAGTAAACAGCAAAAAGTAGTACTTACAAGAAGTAAGTATTTATTGGGCGGATTTAACTCTTTTTCAGTCGCTAGCGGGGGTTAAAACCACCCCGCTAGCGGCCAAATAGCGCCGCTAAAACGACGGTAAAGCGGCGCTAAAATTAGCGCCACTTTACCACCGACGCCCGGGCGCTGTGAGTGTGAAAGCATTCTAAGAATTACAGGCCTACAATATAAAACAACAAATTTCCATGCAAAACAATATACCACTTTGACATTCAAAAATCAGACATAAATCAGACCACCAGGGAGGTTAAAGAGTGTCATATGAAGGAACACATCCGTGGAATCTCTTTAGACATGTATGCTACTCTCAGCTGGCAACCAGGTGCTACAGACCTAAGATGTGCAACCTGCCGATCAGATCTCCAAATAATGGGCCACATGCTGTAGATTGAACACCGGGCAAGGTTTATTACACCGCTAAATTTCAAATCTATGAATTACGGCAGATTATAATATACTACGCATCCTTGAATGCTTTTAAGGGTTAATTTTAGGATGGGGTATTACTGTGTCTAATTGAGCACTCACAGTACTTAAACTTTTTCCCCTTTAGTAGCCACTATTCCCATGATTAAGTCTTGCTGTGGGTGAACACACATTGGGGGAGTGGCTTTGAATGGGAGTAAGGTGTGTGCGGTCGTGACCCATTATTTGGATGGTGGATTGCAGTGGTGAAAGAGTTGACTCCAAGGTCTTGGCTACTGTCCGACTTAAATTATTATGATTATAAATTATACAGGATTTATATAGCGCCAACAGTTTGCGTTATAAACAATACCCCATAATGACAACGTGAAAGAAGTTTGTTTGAAATCTTTGCAAAATTATAAAAAAAAAAAAAAAAAAAATTTAAAAAAGAAAAGACAAAAAAAATCAAAAACAAACCACATGTACATAAGTATTCACAGCCTTTGCCATGACACTCAAAATTGAGGTGCATCTTATTTCCACTGATCATCCTTGAGCAGTTTCTACAACTTGATTGGAGTACACCTGTGGTAAATTCAGTTGATTGGACATGATTTGGAAAGGCACACACCTGTCTATATAAGGTTCCACAGTTAACAGTGCATGTCAGAGCACAAACCAAGTCATTAAGTCTAAGGAATGGTCTGTAAACCACATACAGGATTATACCAAGGCACAGATAATATTTCTGCAGCATTGAAGGTCCCCAATGAGCATAGTGGCCTCCATCATCCGTAAATAAAAGAAATTTGGAACCACCGGGACTCTTTCTAGAGCGGAAACAGGGGAGAAGGGCCTTAGTCAGGGAGGTGATCAAGAACCAGATGGTCACTCTAACAGAGAATTATTGTTTATGTGGAGAGAGGAGGACCTTCAAGAAGAACAACCATCTCTGCAGCACTCCATCAATCAGGCCTGTATGGTAGAGTGGCCAGACGGAAGCCACTCCTCAGTAAAAGGCACATGACAGCCCGACTGGAGTTTGCCAAAAGGCACCCGAAGGACTCTCAGACCATGAAAATTAAAATTCTCTGGTCTGCTGAAACAAAGATTGAACTCTTTAGCCTGAATGGCAAGTGTCATATCTGGAGGAAACCAGGCACCGCTTATCACTTGGCCAATACCATCCCTACGGTGAAACATGGTGGTGGCAGAGTCATGCTGTAGGGATGTTTTGTAGAAGCAGGAACTAGGAGACCAGTCAGGATCGGGGAAAAGATGAATGCAGCAATGTAAAGAAACATCCTTGATGAATACATGCTCCACAGCACTCTGGACCTTAGACTGGTGCAAAGGTTAATTTTCTAAGAGGACAATGACCCTAAGCACACAGCCAAGATAACAAAATAGTGGCTACAGACAACTCTGTGAATGTCCTTGAGTGGACCAGCCAGAGCCCAGACTTGAACCCAATTGAACAACTCTGGAGAGATCTAAAAAATGGCTGTGCACCGACGCTCCCCATCCAACCTGATGAAGCTTGAGAGGCCCTGCAAAGAAGATTGGGAGAAACTGCCCAAAAATAGGTGTGCCAAGCTTGAAGCATCATACTCAAAAAGACTTGAGGCTGTAATTGGTGTCAAAGGTGCTTCAACAAAGGACCGTATTGATAAAAACTGTGAATACTTAAGTGGATGGGATTTTTTTCATTTTTTATTTTTTTAATAAATTTGCAAAGATCTCAAACAAACTTCTTTCACGTTGTCATTATGTGGTATTGTTTGTAGAATTTTGAGGAAAATAATGAATTTATTTCCATTTTGAAAAAAGGCTGTAACATAACAAAATGTGGAAAAAGTTTAGCGATGTGAATACATTTTTCGTTTGCACTGTATAAAAATACATATCAAATTGCGGTTAGTGTAATGCCCTGTACACACGATAGGATTTTCCAACAACAAAATCCATGTTTTTATTCCGACGGACATTGGTTTAAACTTGTCTTGCATACACACGGTCACACAAATCTTGTCGGAAATTCCAAACATCAAGAACGCGGTGACGTACAACACTTATGACGAGCCGAGAAAAATGAAGTGCAATAGCCAGTGCGGCTCTTCTGCTAGATTACGAGCATGCGTGGAACTTTGTGCGCCGGAATTGTGTACACACAATCGGAATTTAGGAAAATGGATTCTGTTGTCGGAAAATCTGAGATCCAGATCTCAAATTTTGTGTGTCGGAAATTCCGATGGAAAATGTCCGATGGAGCCTACACACGGTCAGAATTTCCAACAACAAGCTCCTATAGAACATTTTCCGTCAGAAAATCCTATCGTGTGTACGGGGCATTATAGAGACATTTGTCACTATACCTCTGTGCCTATGGCAGGAGATGATTACCACCAGCTTCTCATTGGTATTATTAACGCTTGTGAGGCCATTTGTCAGTAGAAATACTGAGCTACGTTTAGGATGATGAGGAGCTGCAGGAAGGTGGTGGCAATAGCCCAAGGGTATTTTTTCAAAAGGGATTTAGTGAGTGCCAAGAGCCTAAAGCCCAGTACACACGGGCCGAATGCCGCCCAACATCAGCCAGTTCAATAAAAACCATCCGACATTGGGGCCGTGTGTATGCCAGCCGGGCCCGCTTCTATCAGACGTGCATGCTGGAAAACCATCAGCTGTCCAGTACTTTCAACCAGTGGCTGAGAGCGTGACGAGAGCGTGACTGGAGTGTACTGGCGGGAGGAGGGGGGACAACACCCCAATGTCAGAACACAACAGTTCAGCGGTGGAGATCGCTGCTCTACTGTAGGATCGATAGTGCAGTGGCTGTGACCAGAGCTGACAGGTTTTTTTTGATCAACCTGCTGTGTTGAATGGAAAAAACAAATAGTGTGTACCGGGTTTTAAAAGAAAAATTCCAGGTATGGCATTTTTTGTACACAATTACATTTATCCAGCTTTGTCACTTTTTGTACAGCCGTCGGGGACCCTGAAGCACTAATCTGTGTTTCCCTATTGTCCTCTTACAGCAGTGATTTCTAGCAGTCTCATTTAATGTTTCTCCAGTATAGGACCACCTCATGCACCATGGCAGCAGTCCCTGACCATCTCCTCTATTATGTCTGCAGTCTCTGACCATCTCCACGGCGGTTGGGCACGGGCACCATTTAAAGAATGCTTTCTTGGGCGGTGATGTCACACTCTTTACCTCGTCCAGAGAATGCTTTGCATTCACTGAGAAAATGCAAAGCATTCTCTAAAACAGGACTGCAGCATGGCTAAGAACGCAAACTACATTCAAAGTCATGCATCAGTCCTGCACAAATGTACACTTGTGCATCAGCTTGAAGATCAATGTAGCCATTTGTCTGTAGTTGAATTAAACAGGCTGGCCTTCAGGGTAAACATGGCCCTCTGCATATGTG
Organism: Lithobates clamitans; assembly: GCA_037952925.1. Classification (NCBI taxonomy): domain Eukaryota; kingdom Metazoa; phylum Chordata; class Amphibia; order Anura; family Ranidae; genus Lithobates; species Lithobates clamitans. Next base: position 2,500,123 of record JBBGZY010000019.1, on the reverse strand, counting down.
TATCCGTGTGCCGTGTGAATGAACCCCTAAGAAATCAACTTTTGGCTGGACAGACACTTTACTGAGCAAGTTAACAAAATCGTAAACGTGACTTTCACCAAAAACTCAATGGTGGTGAATCTATCACTGCCATTTAAATAATCCACCAAGAAGATTTACCCACACAGAATATTTGGTGAATGTTAGATTCATTACTTTATAATTATACCCCATATAATGTGTTACGTCCCAAGTCTTGGAGCCCTTCAGATGGTCTCTGAGCAAAACCAAAGCCTGGAGAACCTACTGTTAAAGGGGTTGTAAATGCTGAATGTTTTTTATCTTCATGCATTCTATGCATGAAGGTAAAAAAGCTTCTGTATGCAGCTTCCCCCACAGCCCCCCCAATACTTACCTGAGCCCCTTCTTGATCCAGCAATGTGCATAAGAGCAGTGGCTCTCCCGGGTCTCTGCCTCATTATTGGCTCAGACACAGCAGCGGCAGCCATTATCAATCACAGCCAGTGAGGAGGGAGCAGAGGCGAGCTCCATGTGTCTTATGAACACACAGCAGCAGCTCAGGAGCAGACACACACACACACACACACACGAGTGCCCCCATAGAAAGAGGCTTGCTCTGAGGCACTCAGCAGGAGGGAGGGGCCAGGAGCACCAGTGAGGGACCTGAGAAGAGGCTGCTCGGGCTGCTCTATGCAAAACAACCACACAGAGCAGGTAAGTAAAATATTTATTACTATCACTTTAACCCCTTCCTGTCATCATGAGTCCTATAACTGGGTCTTAAAGCGGAGTTCCACCCACCCCGGCTTATCAGCTTCCTCCACCCAAATCCCCCATTTGACACCTTTGGGGGGGGGGGGGGGGAGAGCAGGTGTCTGTTTTTGACAGGCACCCGTCCCCACTTCCAAGAGATCTCGCCGCAGCGAGATCACTCGGAAGGCCCCCCTCCTCCTCCCCCCGCTGCCGGGCCATTTAGAAAACGCAGCACACATCGCGCATGCGCAGTAGGGAACTGGCTGTGAAGCCGAAAGGTTTCACTGCTGGGTTCCCCTACTACGAATGGTGGCGGCAGCACTCAAAAGCCGATGGAAAAATGGCTGGGGTGCCGAAATCGCTGGATTCCAGGACAGGTAAGTGTCCTAATATTAAAAGTATAAAATACTGTAGCTGTTGACTTAAAATTTTTGGAAGGGAGGGGGGGCACTGGAGCTCCGCTTTAATAAAATGATGGTCCTTTAATAAAGTCGCAGTCTCTTTTCCCTCCTTTCCTATAATATATATATATATATATATATATATATATATATATATATATATATATATATATATATATATATATATATATATATATATATATATATATATATATATATATATATATATATACATACATACATACATATATATATATATATATACACACTGCACTTTGTTCCACATTCATTTTATATTGAATATACTATCGTATGGTCCGCTTTTTTCATCAACTATATTCAAAATGTTTCTAAACTTTTATATTTTTATTGCAAAAGGCGAGGGCAGGAGGAGTAGTAATTGGTCTTGTCTGAGAGTGTCATGCAACTAGTCTGTCTGGCAAGCAGGCTGACCTTGCAGTATATTGTCATGATGTGAGAAAGAAAAAAAGAAAGAAAGAGAAAGAAAGAAAAAGAAAGAAAGAAAAAGAAAGAAAGAAAGAAAGAAAGAAAGAAAGAAAGAAAGAAAGAAAGAAAAAAGAAAGAAAGAAAGAAAAAGAAAGAAAGAAAGAAAAAAGAAAGAAAGAAAGAAAAAAGAAAGAAAGAAAGAAAAAAGAAAGAAAGAAAGAAAAAGAAAGAAAGAAAGAAAAAGAAAGAAAGAAAGAAAAAGAAAGAAAGAAAGAAAGAAAGAAAGAAAAAGAAAGAAAGAAAGAAAAAGAAAGAAAGAAAGAAAAAGAAAGAAAAAGAAAGAAAAAGAAAGAGAAAGAAAGAAAGAAAGAAAGAAAGAAAGAAAGAAAGAAAGAAAGAAAGAAAGAAAGAAAGAAAGAAAGAAAGAAAGAAAGAAAGAAAGAAAGAAAGAAAGAAAGAAAGAAAGAAAGAAAGAAAGAAAGAAAGAAAGAAAGAAAGAAAGAAAGAAAGAAAGAAAGAAAGAAAGAAAGAAAGAAAGAAAGAAAGGAAAAGAAAAGAAAGAAAGAAAATAAAAGAAAGCTTGTACAACTATACCATCTGCATTACAAGATCAAGTCAAATAGCAGTAACTTACTGCAAGCACCAACAGTACATTTATTAGGCAATGTATCCAATGTTGCTGTACTCACATCATTCTTCCATGTAAACATTAATACGAGTTTGTTTCATCCCTCCTGCCAGTAAATGCAGTGTACACATTTGCAGGCCAGCTCAACCCAAATCAGCTTTGTATGGCTGATGGCAAGTTAAATGGAAAACTGGCTTCTTACATCATTCAGAAGCTTCAATAATTAACTATTCCCATCTAAATTCCCTGCTCCATGCTACTGCCACAGTCCCAGCAGAAGCAAATGATTGTGTCATACTTCCCAGATGGATTATCTGTAATGTGGAATAAAAGACTGGGGAATCCTGCTGGAAGAGAGCAGCACAATATACCCCCATGGGTATAGAGCCATGTATCAATGCAGAGAAATATCTTGAGTCTCTAACAAACATGAATTGGGCGATGGTTATTCAACCTACTGGAGCTCATTCAAAGACTAAAATGTCAGATCTGATTGGAGTTTCAAGCACAAGCTTAAAAAAATGCTAGGAGGTAGGTTTTTTTCATGCAAAGTCTTCTGCCCAAAAAACGTCCTTTCTCCCCCTAGAATTTTTTTTATTTTCTGCATATAGTGTACAATGCATAGGCAGGGCACTGTAACCTATGTGTCTGACTATCCATCAGATACAGAGAATAGAGCCAGGTTCTAGGGATGAGGCAATGCCTATGTGCATGTGAATCAGTTACATTATCAGGAGTAGTGGCGGTGAAGATGGCAGCAGCAGGGTACAAAGTGGCGATAGAGCCTGGATCAGTCCGTGCAGGAGAAGGTCAATATCCTAGGTAAGCATGAACGTATATTGTACATATTATAGTAAGAGCTGACCAATCCAGTGGACTGTACTTTTGCTTTAAAGTGTTAGTAAACCCAGGACCCTGCATTCACTATATCTGGTTTCCCACAGTACACAGAAATGCAATCGGTTTAGTAAATATAAACTGCTAAATCCCTTTTCTCATAAGCAGTATATAGCAGTCTTGTGACTTTTATCAGTGTCTGGTTAAAGCTTGTAGGAGGAGGAGTTTTCATTCTCCCACGATTGTCCTATGAGGCTGCAAGACCCGTGACCCTCTGTCTGGTGAGTGCTGGCCATGTGGCTGATCACATGCACTCTTCCAAGAAAAAAAATAAAGTAAACCTCTAGAAATACACACCAAACTGAGCATGTGCAGCTTGCCCCCAAGGCTCTGTTCTATCAGCAGATGGATTGGGAACAGTGGAAGAAGGGGAGGATCACAGAAGACTGTATCAAACAGCCTTTTTACACAATGCAGAAGATAAACCCCTTAGGTTCTACAGTAAGTATAACAAGCAAGCTTTACAGCATATACAGACTGATTTTACTGTTGTGGGTTTAGTAACACTTTAAGTTTAGGACTTTTGTTACAGAATGTAATCAGACAATAATATATGCATTCTAGTACTGTCATCTCAGCACTGCAAAGAAATCTCATACGGCCTGCTGCAGTGGATATTTAAAAAAAGTTAAAAAAGAAGTTTGAGATTTATAAAAAAATAAATAAATCTATATACTCTCAACTAGGTTGAGGCTGGGTTCACACTGGTGCGACACGACAGCCGTCCTACTTTGGATCCGACTTTGCCCTGCGACATGAAGCCGGCATGTGTCCGACTTTCAATGAACGGGGATCCGACTTGGATCCCCGCCAATGCCCGACACTGTGTTTGGTATGAATCTTTAGGGGGAACTCCGCGCCAAATTTTAAATAAAAATCCGGCATGGGTTCCCCCTCCAAGAGCATACCAGGCCCTTAGGTCTAGTATGGATCTAAGGGGAACCCCTACGCCAAAAAATCGGCGTGGGGTCCCCCCTAAAATCCATACCAGACCCTTATCCGAGCACGCAGCCCAGCCGGTCAGGAATGGGGGTGGGGACGAGCTGGCGGCCCCCCCCCTCCTGGACCGTACCAGGCCGCATGCCCTCAACATGGGGGGGTGCTTTGGGGCATGGGGGGCGCAGTGTGGCCCCCCCCCACCCCAAAGCACCTTGTCCCCATGTTGATGAGGACAAGGGCCTCTTCCCGACAACCCTGGCCGTTGGTTGTCGGGGTCTGCGGGCGGGGACTTATCGGAATCCGGGAGCCCCCTTTAATAAGGGGGCCCCCAGATCCCGGCCCCCCACCCTATGTGAATGAGTATGGGGTACAGCGTACCCCTACCCATTCACCTAGGAAAAAAGTGTCATTTAAAAAAAAACACTACACAGATTTTTAAAGCATTTTATTCGACAGCTCCGGGGGTCTTCTTCCGACTTCGGGGGTCTCTCCGGTTCTTCTCCGCGCTCTCCGGGTCTTCTGCCGGGCTCCTCCTCTCTCTTCTGCTCTTTTGCCGCTCTTTTGCTAAAGAGGAGGAGCCCGGTCTGCTGCCTTCCTCTCTTCGGGGGTCTCTCCGGTTCTTCTCCACGCTCTCCGGATCTTCTGCCGGGCTCCTCCGCTCTCTTCTGCTCTTTTGCCGCTCTTTTGCTAAAGCGGAGGAGCCTGGTCTTCAATCTTCTGCCTTCTGCCCTCTTCTCCTGATGTTGACACGACGCTCTCTGGGGCTAGAATGCTCTCTGTGCGCTCTGCTCTGACTTATATAGGCGGTGACCCCGCCCCCTTAAGCCGTCACAGTCCCTGGGCATGCTGGGACTGTGACGTTTTAGGGGGCGTGGTCATCACCCGATGACCACGCCCCCTTATGCCGTCATAGTCCCAGCATGCCCAGGGACTGTGACGGCTTAAGGGGGCGGGGTCACCGCCTATATAAGTCAGAGCAGAGCGCACAGAGAGCATTCTAGCCCCAGAGAGCGTCGTGTCAACATCAGGAGAAGAGGGCAGAAGGCAGAAGATTGAAGACCAGGCTCCTCCGCTTTAGCAAAAGAGCGGCAAAAGAGCAGAAGAGAGCGGAGGAGCCCGGCAGAAGATCCGGAGAGCGTGGAGAAGAACCGGAGAGACCCCCGAAGAGAGGAAGGCAGCAGACCGGGCTCCTCCTCTTTAGCAAAAGAGCGGCAAAAGAGCAGAAGAGAGAGGAGGAGCCCGGCAGAAGACCCGGAGAGCACGGAGAAGAACCGGAGAGACCCCCGAAGTCGGAAGAAGACCCCCGGAGCTGTCGAATAAAATGCTTTAAAAATCTGTGTAGTGTTTTTTTTTAAATGACACTTTTTTCCTAGGTGAATGGGTAGGGGTACGCTGTACCCCATACTCATTCACATAGGGTGGGGGGCCGGGATCTGGGGGCCCCCTTATTAAAGGGGGCTCCCGGATTCCGATAAGTCCCCGCCCGCAGACCCCGACAACCAACGGCCAGGGTTGTCGGGAAGAGGCCCTTGTCCTTATCAACATGGGGACAAGGTGCTTTGGGGTGGGGTGGGGCCACACTGCGCCCCCCATGCCCCAAAGCACCCCCCCATGTTGAGGGCATGCGGCCTGGTACGGTCCAGGAGGGGGGGGCCGCCAGCTCGTCCCCACCCCCATTCCTGACCGGCTGGGCTGCGTGCTAGGATAAGGGTCTGGTATGGATTTTAGGGGGGACCCCACGCCGATTTTTTGGCGTAGGGGTTCCCCTTAGATCCATACCAGACCTAAGGGCCTGGTATGCTCTTGGAGGGGGAACCCATGCCGGATTTTTATTTAAAATTTGGCGCGGAGTTCCCCCTCAAGATCATCTGAGCACAAGTCGCGTGCCGAAGTCGGATCATGCAAGACGGCAATCCGACTTCAATGATAGTCAATAGGCTGAAGTAGGATCAAAGTCGGACCAAAGTAGTACAGGGAGCATTTCTAAAGTCGGAACGACTTGTGTCGGACCAGTTAGGACGGCTCCCATAGGGAAACATTACATTTCACACGTCATGCGACATGAGCTCCCAATGTCGGAGCGTTTGTCGGACCAGTGTGAACCCAGCCTGATGCAGCAGGGAACCCATGCTGCATCCGTCACCCACCATCTCTCCAGTGAACTGAGTGATCAAAGACCACTGGTCGCTCAGTTCTTGGCATTCTGTGAGCAGAGGGCCGGGGGGCTGCTCTGTTGTTCCCCCCCCCCACCCAACACACTAAAGCGCTGGGCTGTGGAGGGTAGCGGCTGGCTCAGGCTCTCTGCAGCTCATAGAGAGGCTGAGCCAGCTGCTGGTCCAGGGACCTGGGTGGACCAGACCGTATAGTCAGGGGTCTTCTCAGAGCCTGGACTGGCTCTGTGACTTCAACCCACTGTAGGCTGAAAACTGGTCACAGGAGTGCAGAACGAACTGTACTCCTATGATCCATAGGAAAAGTACAGCCAAAGCTACTTCTCCTATGAAGGTCCTTTCAAGCAGTCTTTCTGATCAGAGCTGATCGAGAGGTGCAAGTAAGTTTATGGGCAGGAGGATGCGAACAGACGCACATCTGTTTACATCCGCTTACCTCCAAGTCTGTGCAGGTCTGGGGAAAAAAAAAAATAAAAATGGAAAAAAGAATCCTTTTCCATACCTAAACATGACATATAAGAGGTAGCTTGATATAAATGGATGCAAGAACATTTTCATCCAGCCGCCCATAGATCAAATACCATGCCAGAAAAGTCCACTGCCAAAGTGGTTAAAAAAGTGAATGGGCATGGATGTCACAAAAGTAACGTTATTCCCATTCTGCTTCGATTCAGTCACATTTGTTCACAGATCCCTTGCTGAACAGACCAGTCACGGCCCATGTGAAAGGACCCTGAAGGCTTTACAAACAAAATTATAGAAACATTGGGGTTTAATTAAATTTATTAAATGGGAGTTATTAAAATTATTAAGTGTAAAATCTGGTACAGCTGTGCATGGTAGCCAATGGCTAAGACAAATCAGGTGGTTGATCTGCATTTTTACCACCCCACCCACCTACAAGCGGACATGGCACCGCTTGGCGAGCCTACATTGCTGCAACGCAAATGGCAATATTATTGTGATATCCAGAATTTGACAGGTGGTACGACCACGACAGACACCGGAGGGGGCGTTATACAGGGAGATCAGCAAACAGATGATCCAGTGGTCAACAGAAATCCAGTTTGTAGATCCCTCTGCTGCTATGGCATACGGCGGTGGCAGCAAAAGGGTTAAGGATTTCAAGAGAATTGCTAGTCAAATGCTTTGTAGCTGCTTGCTGAAGTTTAGTCTTCATAGGGTAAAATAATGTAAAAGTGTAGGCAAACTGCTAAATTTTGAACCTACATACGCAAGGGTAGTGGACCATTTTTCATAAGGTGCCGACAGATGGCGAGGAAGTGATATCGCCTCCTCATGACTTGTAAGGATGAGCTTCAGCGTGTTCGCACAGCCCACGTGCAGAGCCCGCCAGGAAGTCGGCACGGCGCTGCACTAATCACAGGCGGTGAGACATTTCCCAATCTCTGCAGCCGTGCATCAGGACAACGTCTAACTGCCTGTGATTAGCGCAGTGCCGACTTCCTGGCGGGCTCTGCACGTGGGGTGACCTGTTTTAAACACCAAAAAGGCAGAAGCTTCCTCCAGTCTACATTGGGCAGGACACTTATATGAAGACAGAATGAGGTATTATTTCATTTAAATATACATTGAAGGATGTTTTTGATGCTGACATACCTGGGTGTTTTCTATGTGTACTGTAGCTTTATACAATAGTAATGTACATGATTGGCTGGGCTCCTGAGCTATTATTTGTCCACTGACACTACGCCTAGGCCTAAACTTCTCTACTCCTATGACTGGCATTTGTTTATGTACACATCCTCTTGTTTATATTAAACAGCACACAGGAAAATGAGGAAATACAAGGTCCTAGCGTCCTTCTACAAAGCATACATCACCGACACGCAGGGAGGCTGCCGTTTATTTTGCTGTAATTATATGCGAGAGAAAACATCCATCATCTTTATGAAGGATGAACACCGAGAACATATTACAACAACAGAAACACAAGCAAGAGCTCCTTAAAAAGTGCACGTTTACCTAGATGACTGACATTGACTTCGAACTTATGCGGTAGTAACATTTTTTTGTTTCTAACCACTTCAATACTGGGCACTTTCACCCCTTTCCTTCCCAGACCAAATTTTCAGCTTTCCGTGCTGTCGCATTTTTGCGCGGTCATGCTACACTGTACCCAAATGAAATTTTCTATCATTTTGCTCACACAAATAGAGCTTGGTATTTATTCACCACTTGGTTTTTTCATATTTTGCGATATGAGCGAAAAAAGAGCAAACATTTTGAAAAAAAAAACAACAATATTTTCTACTTAAAATCAAATGTTGTCATAAATTTAGGCCAAAATGTATTCTGCTACATGTCTTTGGTAAAAAAAAAAATCCCGTTAAATGTATAATATTTGGTTTGTGTGATCACAGACAGATGTGCGCAGGTAATCATGTACAGATGTGCACAAATAATCATGTACAGATGTGTGCAGATAATCACGGACATGTGTGTGCAGATGATCATTGGGACAGATGATTTTACTGGGACATATCATGTTTTTACTATGTGAGGACACTGTGTGAGGACACTGTGTCGGTGATCAGTGTGTAAAAAAACAGCACATGCTCACTGATCACCGGCCGGCTGCAATGATCCGCTCTCCCTCTGCTCACTGACAATTTCCGTGTAAGGAGAGGAGAGCCGATCGCCTAGCAACACAGCCATCATGTGATCAGGAGGGCCAATCACAGTGCCCTCCTGCATATCAGATGCGCTGTGTCCGGATGACACGAGCGCATCGGGATCGCGCTGCTGCGTCGGCATGCGGCCGCGTGATCCTGCTCCTTCTGAGGGACGTTCCTGAACAAACAATCTACTTACCTGCTCTGTACAATGGTTCTGTTTATCTATTGAAACACACAGTGTGGCTCAGCCCCACCCCCCACTCCCTACTCACAGGAGTAGCCAATGGCTCAGTCGCTGTGAGGAGAGAGAGGGAATGTAGCATTGCTGCTCTCAGGCACAACGCTAGATTAAAATTGGGCTCAGGTACATATTTAGGGAATGCATTACGTTGAGAAAAACTTTTTACCTTTACAACCACAACAGGAGCCCCATGGACCGTGCTCCGGTGTGATCTGTCACCCACTGCGTCCACCAGACACAGCTGATGACGATCACTGTTCCATGTTATCAGTGTGACCAATCACAGCAGATCACAAGACAATGGTCGACAATGAATGGCTTTAATTCATGCACTATTGTGATGAGCTTTGTGATTGGTCACAGTGATCACATGTTACAGACATGGCCAATCACAGCTCATCTATACCATTTGATTAGCTGCGGTCACTCACAATCGTAAACAAAGAATGAATAGTTTTTATTCAGAAAAAATAAGCAATAAGCAGTAATAAGCAATCATAGTGTGTAAAACAAAAAAAATAAAATAAATCCTGATCAACTCCCCAGAGTGGAGCAATGGACTGTCTACTTTTCAAGAAAGGGGTCATTTGGGGGGCAATTGTACTGTCCTGGCATTTTCGGGCCTCAAGAAATGAGATAGGCAGTAAGTACATAAGGCATGATTGATTTTCAGATAGATATACCATAGTTTGTGGACTCTAACTTTTCCCCTAGACTAAATAATAAACACTGATTTGGATTATTTTCACCAAAGAAATGTAGCAAAATACATGTTGGCCTAAATTTATGAAGAAAGATTATTTGCAAAATGTTTTAACAGAAATTAAAGAAAAACTTGGGTTTTTTTTTAAATTGTTTGGCCTTTTTTCATTTATTTTGCAAAAAATTTAAAATCCAGTAGTGATGAAATACCACCAAAAGAGCTCTATTTGTGTAGGGGAAAAAAAAATGATAAAACTTCCATATGAGTGATGCGTGACCATGCAATTGTCACTCAAAGTATGACAGCGCTGATAGCTGAAAATTGGCCTGGCAGGAAGGAAGTAAAAGTGTCCGGTATGAAAGTGGTTAAAAAATACTCCCTCCCCAATGTAATTATGAATTTATTAATTTTTTCTAATAAATTGGTTGAACTGGATGAACTTTGTCTTTTTTCAACCAAACTATGTATATATACATGGGGATGCCTTTTTTTGCAGAGCACAGCCTACACTTCTGCATTTCTCACCTAGGCCAGAATGACATCCTTCCCTGGGATACCTTATTCCTCTTGAGATACCCCTGTCATGCATCCCAGGTGGGTTTGGGGCTTTGCAGAAGACACTGTGCATGCCCACTAAGCGTCATCAGGACAGCCACTAGGACCAAGAAGACACGGGAAGTGGCAGACGACCTCCTCATGATGTCAAAAAGAAGATGGCAGTATGGGATCTGGATAGCGGCAGTTTTCGTGGGATCGCATTGGGACATTGCTTCATTTGTAGGGCAGGTGATTAAGGGGTTAATATTACAATTTACCCTTGTGGGGTGAAAAAGTCCCTATTTGCATTAATTTATGGACATTAAAAGCATTATAAACCTTCCTACCTGCACCTTCTGTTTTTCACCTGCATAAGGTGTACACTGACCATGGTGTCATGTATGCACAGCCTATGGTAGAGTAAATCCTCACATTCCTGTGTCAGAAGTTTCTGTTTGTGCTCAAATGTGAGGCATGTCACATGGCACAGGTTAATGCATGACCTCTGTTTGTAGTGTGAGAACTGACACTTCCTGTGAAGAAACTACATATCCCACAAGAATTCCTGTATTCCAGGTATACAGTCCTGTGCGCATAGGGTTCCAAACACAAGTACCACTCGGTACAGTATCTAATCACCGCATATTTAAGCATGTCACAGATTTTGACAGACTGCTGCCAGTTGGGCTGCACCTCTGAATCACAGGTGCCCAAAAAAAACCAAATGTTGATGCACATGGGCTAAACAGCCAGTATGCATGTAGCTTAACAGGAACAAACAGCAACTGACTTCTATGTCACCACAGGAGACAGAATGAGCATGGAGATCAGCAAATAGAATTATTGAGAGCTGAAGGGGATCCAGGAGTTCAACATTCCTGAATGTGTTGGATTCCTAGCCGACTTTGTGGACAACATTTCATGACTGTAGCAGTGTTCAGTGGTTGGGACAGTGTTTAGAGAGGGATTGGAACACCTGTCAGGTTTTTTATTGCTGTATAGACCCCATTACGGTGATTCACCCTCTCCATCTGTCCTGTTTACCATTATCACCAAAAGTGAAAATCCTAAAATTTTGGGTTGTCACCAGAACAGAATTAGAGGGGGATATCTTCCAAAGGGTCCACTAATTCTGGCGACGACCGGGGATTCCCTCACTTTAGAGGAATTCTCTCTCACTTCCTGTTTTGGCTTTGGGACAGGACATAAAAAAGGAAATCTACATAACGGGACACAGATTGCAAATAATCTAACAGGAGTTACCGGTATATAAACCTCCCTAAAGCCAGCCTGCTGAACCTGCTGACATTCCAACCATGTATGGGCAGGCTGAATGTACACAAGTTGGTCGATAAACTTGGGTACAACCTGCCTAGCAATTATCACGGTGTTCTTCCGGCAGGGACAGCTTCCCCTGCCAGGAGAACACAATGACTCCATGGGAGGGATTCCTCCATTAACACTTTCCGTGGTCGTAGGAAAGAAAAATACTCTGTCTATGGCTGGCTTTACTCTCTCCAAAATAAAAAATAAAAATTAAATTTAGTTTACTTTAACCACTTCAATATAGGCCACTATACACCTTCCTGCCCAGACCAGTTTTAAGCTTTCAGCGCTCTCATATTTTAAATGACAAATTGCGCGGTCATTCGATGCTGTAGTTATTTTTTTCCCCACAAATAGAGCTTTCTTTTTGTGGTATTTGATCACCTCTGGGGTTTTTATTTTTTGTGCTACAAATAAAAAAAAACGAAAATGTTGAAAAAAAAAAATAAGTTTTTCTTTGTTTCTGTTACAAAACTTTCTAAGCAAGTACGTTTTCTCCCTCCCTGATGGGCACTGATGAGGTGGCACTGGAGGGCACGTATAGGCGGCACTGATGGGCGGAACTGATAGATGGCACTGAAAGGCAGCACTGATCAGAGGCGCTGGCAAACATCACTGATGGGCACAGAGTGCCATCCCTAATGGGCACAGAGTGCCATCCCTGGTGGGCACAGAGTGCCATCCCTGGTGGGCTCTAGTGGGCTTACCTGGTGGTCATGGATGGGCATCCTTGCTAGCCATGGGTGGGCATCCCTGGTGGCCATGGGTGGGCATCCTCGTGGGGGCTGCACTGATAATCAGTGCAGACCCCTCCTGTCAGGAGAGCAGCCAATCAGCTCTCCTCTACTCGCGTCTGTCAGCATGAGTAGAGGAAAAGCTGACACACGGCTTTTCCGGTTTACACTGTGATCAGCTGTGATTGGACACAGCTGATCATGTGGTAAAGTGCCTTCCTCAGAGGATCTTTACCTAGATAGGAGTTGCGGTGTATCAGACTGACGCACCACACCACCGATTTTGGCTTATCCTGCTGGATGTCATATGATGCCCAGTCAGGATAACTGAACCACTTCCCGGCCGTCATTCTGCTATAGGCCGGGCAGGAAGTGGTTAAAGTGTTACTAAATCCTGCATTCACTATATCTGGTCTCTTACAGTACACAGAAATGCAATTATTTTAGTACATATAAACTGCTAAATACCCTCTCTCATCAGCAGTATATAGCAGTCTTAGGACTTCTATGAGTGTCTGGTTAAAGCTTGCAGGAGAAGTTTTCCTTCTCCCCCGATTGTCCTATGAGGCTGCAAGACACCTGATCCTCTGCCTGGACAGTGCAAACTGGCCCTGTGCTGATCACATGCACCGCCCCAAGAAAAAAAAAAAAAACACAACTTTTCTAGCAATACACACCAAAGTGAGCATGTGCAAAGTGCCCACAAGGCTCTGTACTATCAGGAGATAGATTGGGGACATTAAAAGGGAAAAATAAGAGAAGACAAGATAAACAGCCTTTTTACACAATGCACAGTGTTAGCTCCTTAGGAGTCACAGTGAGTATAACAAGGATGCTTTACTGCATATACAGACCGATTTTACTAGAGATGTACCAAAATTCCAGCGGCCGAAACATAATGGCCGAAAATTGTGTTGGTATTTTGCCGATAGAGAAAAAAAGGTGCCGATAATGGTGATTTTATTGTGATTTAACGGTGCATATAGTGTGTTTTTCATAGGTCAAGTGACTCAAAAAACGCATCAAAAACACAACACAGGTGCGTTATTGATATGTTCTAGCTGCATTTTCAATGCATTTCAACGGGGAGGCATTTTTCTTGAGTTTTTCTTGAGCTTTTCTTGCACTAAAGGTGCAAATAATGGCCGACAATAAATTCATATTCATTTAAATTTATCACAGTAAGCCAAATACAAAACAAATTATATATAAAAAAAAAAAAAAAAACTGTCATTTTTGGTTTCGGTCAAGCGTATCCTGAATTTTTAGTTTCGGCACCAAAATTTTAATTCCTCGTGCCTCTAGATTTTACGGTTGTGGGTTTAATAAACACTTTATTTCCAAGAGACATACCTGTCTTCAGCCTCTCCCCAGTCTGTCTGCAAAACGTCTAGAGAAGGACCCCCCCCCCATCTGACCTACCTAAATGCACTCTATCAGAGCAATGTACGACAAAGGCAGAGAGCGCAGGTTTTGAACGAGCTAGAGTACTTGTTCTTGCTCTGATGGGGAAAAATGTCCAACAGTCACAATAGACACAACAGACACAACAGACACAACAGACACAACAGACACAACAGACACAACAGACACAACAGACACTAGCACAGGCTTCTATAGTTTATTCATAGACCCATAGATACAGCTGAATGTCCAAGAACCACCACCAGGGTAATTACATCAAAGCAACAGCATGACAGCCAGACAACTAATTCCAAAAGAAGTATTGAATGGAAAGCCACGTATTTCTCTTATGACGGCCAAAAGTAATATCAGACAGTCATTCCTCTCTAAGATTAGTCTATTCACCAATATTCCAATAATGACACTGTAATAACCAGCACTAGTCAGGCTGATGGGCATATTCTTAGTGCTTTGCTAGGAGATATGTAATTTAACATATGAAGCAACATTATGAATTAGTTAGTCTACATAAAGAAAAGCAATCATAGAGAAAAAATATTTTAAAAAAGGCTGAATATAAAAGAGACCCTTTATAATAAAAGTGGTAAGAGCAGAAAGTTTGGAGGTAAAGTAGCACCCTTTATTGGCTAAACTCAAGTTATTAACCCTTTCACTCTGCCAAAAAAAAATTATATTTTTTTGCACACATCTTAATGCACATTTTATGTGCATTTTAAGTGCTGCCAAAAGGCAAATATTTATTACTTTAAAAGCGGAGTTCCACCGCCCCCAGCAAAAAATTAGAAGTGGGCAGCTACACATACTGTAGCTGCTGTTTTTAGCTATTAGGACACTTGCCTGTCCGGGAATCCAGCAATGTCAGCACCTCAGCCGATGTTTTCATCGGCTGGTCAGGTGCTGGCACCGCCATTCGTGGTAAGGGAAACCGGCAGTGAAGCCTTTTAGCCAGGAACGCTGGCGAGGGATCCGAGAAGAGGAGGATTTGGGCTGCTCTGTGCAAAACCACTACACAGAGCAGGCAAGTATAACGTGTTTGTTATTTTCAAATTTAAAAAAAAGTGAGACTTTAGTATCACTTTAATTCAAAGGTGGATGGCAATAGTTGCAGCCACAACCTGTGCAAAGCAATGACAGACTGACAGCAGACGAAGCTGTCGGCAGGTGTTCGGATGTACTCACACCTGGAATGAATACATGCAGTTTGGGACAGATGGTCGCCCTGGAATGTAAACTACTTGTGTCCAGGGGCAATTATAAAGAATATGTAAACTTTAACCTTGTAAAAGAACCCAGTTTAACCAGTTCCGGACCAGCCATCGCAGTTATACTGCAGCAGGTTGGCTAACCTGGGCGAGGCCAAATGTAGCTATACATCAGGCACGCGTGCACCCGCACCGATCGGATTTGCTTCAGAACCGATCAATGCCCAGGCCAATGATTTCTGGCGATTTCTAGTGAAGTCATCTCCCTCTCTGGAATTCTTTTCCGTTCCAGAGAGAGGAGAAAGGACATCTAAACCTGAGTTGCACCAACACTACACTGACTCACATTTCACCCCCCGATCGTCCCCCCAGTCAACCCCTTCACTTCCTGTCACAGGGTCACCAAGTGCAGTTTTTTTTATTTTTCTTTGATCACTGTACTGGGGTCATTTGTGACACTAATCAGCGTTAGAGTACTTAGTAGTAGGCCCAGATAGATCTAGAGACCCCCCTAATAAAGGTTTAACCTCTTGATCACCCCCCCCCCCCCGTTAACCCTGTCACCAGTGTCACTAATATAGTGTACAGATCTCTTTTCTGATCACTGTATTTAGTGTCAGGGGTGACGCTAGTTAGCCAGCTACTGTTACCGTCAGGTTTTTATAGCGTCAGGGTATCCACCATAGATTGCTGAATAAAGGTTGCCCCCCAGTATAGGTTTTAAGGTCAGCGTCAGCCCCAAGGAGAGTCAGATTAGTGCCAGTAGTACTAACACCCACGCAAGCACCATACAACTCCCTTACTAGTATAGTGTTTGAACGGATCAATATCTTTGATCTGATCAAATCTATATACTAGTGTCCCCAGTAGTTTAGGGTTCCCAAAAACGCAGCATTAGCGGGATCAGGCCAGATACCTGCTAGCACCTGCGTTCAGCCCCTCCACCCAGCCCAAGTGCAGTATTAATCGATCACTGTCACTTACAAAACACATAACTGCAGCATTCGCAGAGTCAGGCCTGATCCCTGCGAACGCTAACAGTTTTTTGGTAGCGTTTGAAGCAGTCGCTGACAATCAGATGCTCTTTTTTTCCTGTGGGTTACACTAGTTGTACCAGTAAATTTAGAGGCTACAATGTCCAATCGAAGGTACACTAGTGAAGAGGCCTACACGTTTCTGAGCATGACAGACGAGAGTGAAGAGGAAGTCACCCATCTATCAGATTCAAGCTCAGAATACGAGCTGGTAGACAGCAGCAGCAACCTGACAGATAGCTCTGACGACGGAGTAGTGTTCACTGCCAAGGTCAGGCGTACCCAAACCCATTCTTCTGCTGTTGTTGAAGTGCAAGAACCGCAGAGCTCTTGTATGGAGTAGAGAGCCAGTACTAGCGCTGCTCATCCTTCTGGTGAACTGGCAAGAACCAACGACCTAGTACATCCTGGTCATACATCCAGCACTGCAGTAACACTTGGCGACGTGGAAAGGCACAAGCAGTTCAAGCTTGTGCAGTGGCTAGCACAAGTAGTGTCCCGCAGCCACCAAGAAGACAAATACAGGCCGATTGAGCCCAAAGTGCCCTTCCCGATGCATATGCCAATCCCAATTGGAAGCCCACCACTTCTGCAGAGCCTGTACTTGCCCGATTTACTGGCCAACCCGGAATTCAGGTGGAAACAGTTGATTTTACCTCACTTGATTTTTATTCGCTGTTTTTCATGGAAGATCTCTATAGATATATTACACAAGCGTGCCACTTTTTAGTCACCTTTTTGGATTGTGGAATTAGCGCATGTGGCACTGTGCAATCTAATCGGTGGGGCTTCCCTCAACAGCTTGAAGAGTCCTGACTTAGACGGGGGGAGAGAGCCTGCTTGAGATTTCATAATTTGCTCGCAGTGAAGTGGAGGGATACATGTAATGTTTTTGTTCTGTCCTCCCTTCACACAGATATGACAGTCGAAATTCCAACCTTAACATGGGAGGGTGGACCTCAATGACCAGATTTTGGCACCATACTTAATTGCCCGTAAGGCCAGACGCTGGTACAAAAACGTGTTGGTATATTCATTCCAATTGGCTCTGCTGAATGCTTTTGTGTTATACAAAGCTTCAGGACAAACTGGATCCTTCCTAAAATTCCTGGAAGAGATCATCACAGCCCTTCCGTTTCCAGACAGTGCTGTGCCCCACCTTCCCAACGCAAATGCAGTGATACATTTTCCGTATGTCCTCCCTCGGAGGGAACATCCCCCCTCTGCCCAAAGAACACCCCAAAAATAAATGTCGTTTCTGCAGAAAACGCAGATTTTGGCGTGACACCCACTTTTATTGTTCCTCCTGACCAACCTGGTTTCTGCATCGGTGACTCTTTCAAACGCTACCACACACTAGTGGAGTATTATCGTAGGGTACAGCACGGCACAGTCCTAGGGCACACTTACACAGGGTCTCGAAAGATGAGATGGCCATCACATTTTGAGAGACCCTAATCTGGAATGTTTATAGTTTATATAAAAGTGTAAAAAAATAAAATAAAATAAAAAAGCCAGAAATAGTTGTCATTTTATTTTTCTAATCTATTGTTCTCTGTCTTATGTTCGCTCTATACCCATCGCTTCTATACCCATCGCTCCTGTATTTTAGAACTAATGTTTTATTTTTACTGTGTTTTATTGTATTTGTTTTGCAGGTATGGTATGTCTTACCATTATACTGTAATGTTACTTTGTTTTATTGTTAAAGCGGGGGTCCACCTATCTATCGTTTTTTTTTTTTGGAGTTCATTCACAAACTTTTCTTCTCATGATTATCTACTCACATGTTCTGTGTAATAAGTCCGCCTGTGTCTGATTTCGTTGTAAAGAATAACTTATAAAATTCACTGAAGGCGGTTTCCATCTTCATTGTGGGCATTTGAAGCCCACAAGCATGTATTTCCTGGATGCGGTGAATGCTGGGAGCAGAGATGTTGTGATGACGCTGTTGCACAATGCATGCTGGGAAGCCTGAGACTAGCTCCCAGGGGACTGTGGGAGGTCTGGGAGAGGCTAGAAACACGCCTACTCCCATGGGAGGAAAACCAGGAAGTGCAAAGAAGATAGAAAAAAAAAAAAAAAAAAAAAAAAGGTAATTACGGCGATTTAAATTTTTTTACACAGCATGTCAGCATCTAGGCCAGGAAGAGAATGCATAGAGATAATGTTCAAAATTTGGGTGGAACCCCACTTTAACCATTATTTGCTTAGCAGGTACGTCATTCAGCTGCAGCAAGGGTTTATTTATTCTGACAGCAACAGCGTTTGCTCCCACGATACGTAAAGCCATACCCACCGATCAATCTCTTTTTTTCGTTAAGCCCACAGGCTGCATGAAAAAAAGAACATTACAATATATGCCCAACAAGGACTACCAGTATGTTGCTGGACTTTGAGTATTTATGCCAGAATGATGCCTGCAGGTTTAGGTACCATCTTGGTATCATTCTTTTCAGCCAGCGGTCGGCTTTCATGTAAAAGCAATCCTAGAGGCCAATTAGCCTCTAGACTGCTTTTACAAGCAGTGGGAGGGAACATCCCCCCTCTCACCGTCTTCCATGTTTTTTTCTGGCTCTCCTGTCCCATCAGGGAACCCGAGAATGCAGCCGGTGGTTCCGCCAGTTGACCATAGAGCTGATCGGAGACCAGAACGGCTCCAATCATCTTTATGGCCTAAGAAACCAGAAGCTACGAGCATTTCATGACTAAGTTTCACGGGATATAAACAGCGCCATTGGGAAATTGGGAAAGCATTTTATGACACTGATCTTGGTGTGGTCAGATGCTTTGAGGGCAGAGGTGACCCCAATTTAAAAAAAAAAAAAAAAAAAAAAAGGTACCTGTCGCTACCTATTGCTGTCATATGGGATATTTACATTCCCTGAGAGAATAAAAAAAATTAAAAAATTAAAGGAACAGTTTAAAAATAAAATAGCAAAATAAATAATAAAAAGGAAGAAGAAGAGGGAAGAAGCACCCCTGTCCCCCCACGCTCACGTGCGAAGGCGAACGCAAGCGTGGGTCTCGTGTTGTATGTAAACAGCAATTGTACCATGCATGTGAGGTATCACCGCAAACGTCAGATGGAGGGCAATAATTTTAGCAGTAGACCGTCTCTGTAAATCTATAGTGGTAACCTGTAAGGGCTCTTAAAAATGTATGTAGTTTGTCGCCGCTGCACGTTTTTGCGCAATTTTAAAGCATGTTGTGTTTGGTATCCATGTACTCGGCATAAGATCATCTTTTTTATTTCATCAAATATTTGGGCAATATAGTATGTTAGTGCATTAGAATTAAAAAAAGTTTTTTTTTTTTCAAAAAAAATTGAGTTTGAAAAATTGCTGCGCAAATACTGTGTGAAAAAAGAATTGCAACACCCACTATTTTAATCCGTAGGGCCTTTGCTTTAAAAAAAAAAAAAGATATAAAAATGTTTGGGGGTTCAAAGTAATTTTCTAGCAAAAATAATAAATATATATATATATATATTTATATTTTTTTTTTTTTCCATGTAAACAAAAAGCATCAGAAAAGGCTTTGTCTTCAAGTAGTTAGAAGAGTAGGAGATGTGTGACATAAGCTTCTAATGTTGTGAATAAAATGCCAGAACAGTTCAACCCCCCCACCCCAAATGACCCCTTTTTGGAGTAGACACCCCAAGCCATTTGCCGATAGGCATGTTGAGTCCATGGAATATTTTATATATTGCCACAAGTTTTGGGAAAATTCCACATTTTTTTTTTTTTGCACAAAGTGGTCACTAAATGTTGTGAAATTACACCCCAAAATACATTCTGCTGCTTCTCCTGAGTACGGGAATACCACATGTGTGAGATTTTTTGGGAGCCTAGTCATGTACAGTACCCCGAAAACCAATCACCGCCTTCAGGCTAAGGGCATAAAATCGTGATTTCACTTCCTCACTACCTATCACAGTTTCAGAGGCCAAGAAATGTCAAGATAGCACAAACCCCCCCAAATGACCCAATTTTGGAAAGTAGGCACCCCAAGGTATTTGCTAAGAGGCATGGTGAGTATTTTGCAGCTCTCATTTGTTTTTGAAAATGAAGAAAGAAAAAGGAAAAAACTTTTTTTTTCCTTTAATTTTCATAACTTTGTGACAAAAAGCACGATTTGCAAAATACTCAACATCCCTCTCAGCAAATAGCTTGGGGTGTCTACTTTCCAAAATGGGGTCATTTGCAGGGGTTTTGTGCCATCTTGGCATTTCATGGCCTCCGAAACTGCGATAGGCAGTGAGGAGTAAAATAAAAAAACGTACGCCCTTAGAAAGCCTGAAGGCGGTGATTGATTTTGGGGTCCTGTATGCGGGTAGACTGCCAAAAAGTCCCACACATGTGGCATCCCTGTACTCAGGAGAAGCAGCAGGATGTATTTTGGGGTGCAATTTCATATATAACCATGCCACGTTTGAACAATATATCATTTAGCGACAACTTTGAATTAAAAAAAAAATAAATAAATAATAATAATAATAATAATAATAATAATAATAATAATAATAATAATAATATTTTTTCCGAAACTTGTGGCAAAATATACAACATTCCATGGACTCAACATGCCTCTCAGCAAATAGCTTGAAGTGTGTTATTTCCAAAATGGGGTCATTTGGGGGGGTTTTGTGCTATCTTGACATTTCAGGGCCCCCGAAACGTTGATAGGTAGTGAGGAAGTGAACAAAGAGTTAAAAGAGTGCTTAACTATGCGTTTATTTGTACACAGTGTGGTGTTTTTACTAAGGAGTCTGCTGGATTTTATTCCCTGCTTTGCAGGGAAACAAAAGCCATCACATCCCTGCTGACAGGACGGAGCTCTGCATTGTGTACATATGCAGAGCTCCATCCTGTGTCTTTCCTCGATGATCAGCAGATGTCGGTGGTAACCCATTGGCTGGCACCCGATGACCGACTTCTGCTGTGACTAAGCACGTGCATGCTACTTGTGCAGAAATATTATATATATATATATATATATATATATATATATATATATATATACACATACATACACACACATACATACATAAACATACATACATACATACACACACACACGTGATTCTGCCCAGAATGGCTGCCCTGTAGCAGTAAATCTGCTATAGGGCGGTCGGTAAGTGGATAAAATGTTCATACTTACTGCTAGTTTTAACTTTTTAGGGGGGGAGGAAGCAGATGAGAGAAACCTATTTTAATGAGCGAAGGCCTGTTTTAAGTGAGAGTCCTTTCGAAATGTCCATATATCAGACATGTTATCAATTACGACCACAAATGAAGTACAACTATTTTTATACACTTTAATAGTAATGTCTTTTGTAAATAGTTAGGATGCGTCTACAACCTGAAGAAGCAATCTAAGACTTATCGATAGCTTAAAGCAGAGTTCCACCCAAAAGTGGAAGCTCTGCTTATCTGCCTCCTCCCCCTTCCGGTGCCACATCTGGCACCTCTTTGGGGGGGACCTGTTTTTGACAAATACCTGTCCCCACTTCAGAGACCACTCGTAAGTTCAGCCCCCCCCCTCCTTTCCCCGCCGCCGGGCCATTCAAAAAGCATGCTTCGCGCAGTTAGTAGGGAACAGGCTGTAAAGCCGCAAAGCCCGCATAGGCAATGGCAGCAGCAACGGAGAGCCGATGGACACATCGGCTGGGGTGCCGACATCGATGGATGTGTCCTAATATTAAAACTATGCGTAGCTGCTGACTTAATTTTTTGCTGAAAGGGGGACAGAACTCCGCTTTAAAATCTGAACTTTAAAAATCCGCCTTTGCAAATAGGGAATCGGTAGAGAGCAAAGGATCAGGTAAGTAAAACTGCTGTTTGTGACATTCATCCCTTGCATTAGGGGGTAGGAGGAGGCGGCTCCATCACTTTCCTCTTCTCCCCAAAGCTCCAGTCTGTTGGGAGTCCCTCAGTGCCATTGAGTATAATGCAGGGCTGTTAACCCCACAGTGCAGAACAAGGTATATTTGTTTCCCATTTACCGGTACCCCTTAGATATAATGCGAATTTAACCCTTGCAGTGCAGAATAAGGCAACTGCTAAGAGATTTTTTTGTTCCAGCCCCAGGGTAGTGCATGAACTTTCTACTTTGATTGCTGCTAACGGTATAAAACTCTACTAAAACAAAGGTGCACAAATGCTCTGCTTGAACTGACAATGCTGTTTAGCTAGCCCAAAGAACCCTCAATTAGTGAGCAAAAAGTTGGCAGTTGAAATGCGGAAAGGTGTGCACATTCCATGGACAAAGAACAGCAGAGTGTCACTTCCATAAAAGGGGGCATTCACCTAAGAATGCTCCCGCACTGCGACTAGATGCGACAACCCCAGCGGGGGTACAAGCCATTAGCTACAGCCCATTGAAAGGAATAGGAGGCTGCCAGCTCCCACAGCTAATGGAATCGCTCACTCTGCGTTCAGGACTGATCGCTCGTATGTGACCGGCCTCTATTTGATTGCACATCTAATCGAAGTGCGAGTGCATTCACACTTTAAGGGTCACCACGTTATGGTGGCCATACACAGTGGCAGAAAATAAATCACTTACACAGGGTCGATAAATGGCGCTTTTTCACACCCTTGTGAAATACTTACTACAAGTCTACATGTAGGGGCTTGAAAAAGCATCACTGACTAATCTTGCACAAATTTTTTTTTTTTTTTTAATCGAACATTGTTAATTTCATTTCATTATACCCTCTATAGCCACCATTACAAACTAACTATACAGTCTTAGAACAATCAACTGTAAAAGTACAAAAAAAAAACATGTCATACCCACCTAAACCATCCAAACAATTGCAATGCCCTGCACTACATATATTACATAGATGTTCCAAAACACACCGTAAATCAGATTGTAACAGGTTTGGTGAGCTTAAAGTGGGTTCTAAAGCCTCAAGGCTTTTCACCTTAATTCATTAAAGTGAAGAACCTTCTGTGCTGCAGACCTCCCCCCCCCCCCATTTCTTACCAGAGCCCGATCTGATCCAGCGATGTGCACAAGCGCAGAGCCTCCAGCTGCTGTCTCTCTACTCATTGGACGCAGTGTCAATGGTTGTAGCAGCCAAGCTTGAGAGAGAGCCTGCACGGGTGCCCCTAGGATAAGCAGCTTTCCGTGGGGGCACCCGATGAAGAGGGGCCTGGAGCGTCAGCGGGAGACCCCAGAAGAAGAGGAATGGGACTGCTCTCTGAAAAACGATTGCACAGAGCAGGTAAGTATGTTATTTTTAAAAAAGTCAAAGGTTTACAACTACTTTAAAGTGATGCTAAACCCTCTGGGTTTTTAAGCACTTTCAGCATCTGATTTAATCACATACTTCTGCATCTTTTAATCCTTGCCTATGTTCCAGTTTATGCTGGTGTCATGACTGATGCCCCAGGTTTCTGATTTCAGGGTGGCTCCATTCTCTGTAGCATCCTATGGAGTCACTCTTGCATGCAATAGAAAGACACAACCCCCATAGTATAGGATGGCAAGGCACCTCCTATCTCCTCCCTCCTCCAAACTAACAGACTGGCTGCAGACTGCACTGTCCACTGTTAACACTTTCCTGTGAAGACAGGAATTTAAGGGAAGGAGCACTGAAAGAGAAGGCATCACCAGCACTGTAAACTGCAAGCACTGGGGTGAGAATTTTACCAATCATTTACTGAGCATTGTTTATTATTGTACTCCGTGTGTAAAACTATAAAACGCTGAAGGTTTACTATGACTTTTAAATGGTTGTAATGTAAAGGCATTCTCTGCAATAAGGTAAAAAACCTTTTCTGTGCAGCTCTCCACCCAATACCTGAGCCCGATCTTGTTGTGCCGCTGCTCGCTCTCTCTCTCTCTCTCTCTCTCTCTCTCTCTCTCTCTCCTCACTGGACCCAGGGAGAGCAGCGGGAGCTCCTGCTGCTGTCAATCAAATCCAGTGATGTCAGAGAGGGGGCAGGGCCGTGCTGCACTGTGTGCTCTGTGTGTTTTAATAGAGACACACAGCATAGCTCGGGATCAAGTCTGCACGTGTGCCCCCACTGGAAGCAGCTTTCTATAGTGGCACACGGAGAAGAGGAGGAGCGCCAGCGGGGTGACCCAGAACAGGAGGATTGAGGCTGCTCTGTGCAAAACCCTTCAGATAACTATAAACACATTTTTTTTTTTTAAAGAACCTCTACAATCACTTTAAAATGTTACATGCATGTTAGAATGGAGACCTGTGCAAACGTCAGGTACAATCACTGCGTTCAACATGACTTCCCATTATTACACATGATGAGACAATACTAAAAAGTCCCCAGAGTGTATAACAATAAAAACATGACCATTACCCCATAATAACAATAGTAATACTGCTACTACACCTTCTCCTAGTAGCTTCAGCTAACTCAGGGCTCGACAAATCCCAGGCGGCAGGTCTCCATGGAGACTACAAATTGCATCCTGGTGCCTGGGCTTTTGTCAGACCATTTACTGTTGCAGGGATGCACAATTTGTATTGCCCGACGCCCGGGACATGTATTTCTGGGCACTGGGCAGGTCATTTTTTTGTTTTTGCTATGCCCAGGACCAGCATAGCGGACGCTGCAGGGTAGAGGGGCGTTAGGAGAGCTCCCCTCCCCATCTTGTTCCTGACCGGAAGTGACATGTATGATGTCACTTCCGGGACCCCGTTTAGTTTCCGGGGAAACTTAACGAATCATCCCCCGCATTCCATTCAGTGAAGCCACACTGACTGGTTTCACACTTATGGGAATTAGATGTGGGTTTCCCCACATTCAATTTGCATGACAGGAGAGTGTGACCGGGTCTCGAAGGAGCCGGTTCTCGCATCTCCAGGGTGTCTTCGAAGCGCACAGCAGAAGGGTCCTGTGCGTCTTTGGCTCTATTTCAGGTCCAAATTCAGCCACAAATTCTGACCTGAAACGGTGTATAGGGATGCACCAAACCTCCTGCTGCGAGCCGCTTCGAACACAGTGTGAACCCAGCCTTAAAGGGGTTGTAAAGTCTTATGGTTTTTCACCTTTAGAGCAACCCCCTTTTTCTTACCTGAACCCAATCAGTTCCAGGGACGTGCATGAGCATAGTGGCTCCAGCCGCCGTCTCTGTCCTCACTGGATAGATTGATAGTAGCAGGAGCCATGGGCTCCCACTGTTGTTAGTCAAATCCAGTGACACAAAAGCGGGGGGGCAGGGGCCCGAGTCCTGCTGTCTGTGTCAATGGCCGCAACAGCGGGACTCGGGAACACTTTCCTTCATTGGGTGCCCCCAGGATAAGTGGCTCTCTATGGGGGCACCCAATGAAGAGAAGGATCCAGGAGAGCCAAGGGGGCACCCCAGAAGAGAATCTGGGGCTGCTCTGTGCAAAACCCTTGCGCAGAGCAGGTAAGTATAACATGTTTGTTATTTTTATTTAACAAAAAATTAAATAGAACCTTTACAACCACTTTAACCTTCCTGGTGGTAATCCCGAGTGTGGCTCGGGGTTGATTTTCAGTACCAAAAGCGGTAACCCCGAGCCACACTCGGGATTACACTGTAGTGATAGTTACCATGTCCCTGAGATCCCTCCTGCTGTGTCCTCCGCCCGATTCCAGTATTCCGTTAGATTAAGCGACACGTCATATCTTGTAACGTTAGTGACGTTCTGTCACCTCCATCTTGCTACACCTCGCACTCGTCCACAGTACAGATACAGTGAGAAGGCAGCAAGCGGATATCTTATTACACCCACTGGAGTTTTGCATTTCACACTTATTTGCAACAATAAGACCCTTTTTACACTGAACTGCCCCGGGCGTCAGTGGTAAAGCGGCGCTACTAGCGCCACTTTACTGTCGTTTTAGTGGCGCTATTTGGCCGCTAGCGGGGAGGTTTTAACCCCTGCTAGCGGCCGAAAAGGGGTTAGATCCAACTGCAAAAAGCGGCGCTTTGCCAGCGGTATAGCAGCACTGCCCCATTGTTTTCAATGGGCAGGAGCGGTGGAGGAGCAGTGTATTCACCGCTGCAAAGAAGCTGCTGGCAGGACTTTTTGTGACGCCCTGCCAGTGCAGTACCCAAGTGTGAAAGCACTCGGGCTTTCACACTGGGATTGCAGCTGAGGCTTTTTTCAGGCGCTATTTTTAGCACTGTAACGCCTGAAAAACGCCTCCAGTGTGAAAGGGGTCTAAACTGAGCTTATATACAAAAATACAGTATTTAGAAATACGTGACACTCTTTTGACGTCGAATTGATGCTGATCTCAGAGGTTTGCTGATCTGACAGAACACCGCTGCTTTTATAATTCAACATCAAAACCCTCTGGGAGGGATTTTGAAAATACTGTATTTCACTATATAAGCTAAGTTTACTGTTCCATGCAAAACAATGTACCGTTTTGACATTCAAAAATACTAACATAATCAGAACGCCAGGGGAAGTTAAAAAAGAACCTGTCACCAAATAATATTAAAAATAATTTTTTAATTGCAAAAAAGTAAAGTTACACGCAAGCACATAAAATCCCCCCCCCCACATATAGGCACCTACAAATGTAAACGCAAATGTTGGGGCACCTATGCATTAAAACGTTAATTGCGATACACGTTACAGATCGCTATGCATGCGCACAAACTGGCTTTTAACTTTTTTTTTAGCTGGCTCCTACATTCAAAAGGAAAATTGTCATGTCCTGAGTGAACTAAATGATAGAAAAGGAGCCACACTGCTGTATACAGCCCCTACTATTAGGAGGAATGAATGTGTAATCAGTGGCACGGTGATCATCTGGGGGCACCTCTCTATACCAGGCAGACAGTATAGATTATTTAATGAGCACTTACTAATCAGACAGCCTGCAATCACAGCTATTCCATCATCAGAAGAAAGCTGCTTGCTGGATGGGGACATTTATTGCTGGATTATTAAATATACAGGACACACATCACATGACTGCTGATCTACAATAATAATAATAATATAGATGACATGGTGTAGGGTGCCCCAGTTGTAGTATACAGCGTCCCCCAGCCTATCCTGTCAGTGATGTAAACACAGCAGTGACAGCTCTGATAGGAGCCCAGACGGATGACAGCCCTATACGATGTACAGGATGTGGACAGCCATGTGATGGTATTAGGAGTCTCACGGTGATGGATATTCCCCGATCACACTGTACAGCTCGCTTTCTATCAGAGGCGTTCTCTTACCGTGCTCCCAGCCAGGATCCTGTGCGCCGTCACACCGAAGGGTACCGGACACACAACATGAGCTCCAACCCCAATAGACACGGCTCTACTCTGCAGCGCGATGTGATAGTGTCATCGCCGCCACGCCCACCGCATCCTACTACTGCCATCTAGTGCCCATTGTGTACTGCGCACAGCAAGCCTGCCACACAGCGCCATCTTGTGATCACAATATGTAAACACGAGGGTGACAGGTCTTTAGGTGGTTTTTACAGTAGTTTGTTGCTGTCCGCAGATTGAGGAAGTACTGCTAGTTTATTTTATGCTCACATGATTCCTAGTTTGTTTGTTTTTTTAAGGGTGACATAGGGAAAGATTCAGACTATTGTAACAAAGTAGAACTAAAGGCAAAACTTTTATTTTTATTTGGATACAATAAAGGGAGGGTTATAGGTGTGCTGGACGTGCCTGGGCACACCCTAATCACCCGATTATGGTTGCCACCTTATTCCTTTAAACCCGAACACATATTAATTACACAGGTTCTGTGGCTGATTAAGGTGGTAATTAAACTCACTTGGTGCCTTATCTGCATTTAATTAGCCTCAGAACCTAATTAATATGTGTTCGGGTTTAAAGGAATGAGGTGGCAACTCTACACCCGATGCCCATTAGCATTATCACTCTGTGTGCCAGCCGGCAGATAGGAAAGATCTCCCTCTTACCGGCTCTGCCATAAGAGAAGTGATTACGTGCTACTCTTTCAGTGTACCAGTGTTCTGCCAAAACAACCAACTTGACCAAATCTCCAACCACATCGTTTGCCGTGACTCTCCAGCAGCAGTAATTGCAGATTTCGATGACCTGGCTGTTTTCACAGAACACCGGTAGGGTATACACTACGGTACACGATGAGTTGGCTGTTTTAACCACTTGCTGACCGCCCAACGCAGATATACTGCTGCAGAATGGCACGGGCAGGCAAAATCACATATCTGATACGTGATTTGCCTCCCGCGGGCGGTGGGCGCATCGCCCCCCGGTGCCTGAGGCGGTCGGCATCGTTAGGGGAACGATCCGCGCTGAGGCCACTCATTCGTGGCCACCCCCTCGCGATCGCTCCCAATAAATGACAATCTTCCTCTGCTGCTGTAATGTAAACAGCGGCAGAGGAAGTGATGTCATCTCTCCTCGTGTCAGTCTTTGGTTCCAGTGCCGAGGAGAGAAGACATCCAAGTAAGGCTGCACAACACTACACTAACAGTAGAACACTCTAGGCACACTTTTCACCCCCGATCACCAATGCTGTATCCTGGCCTAGGCCGACAAGGCCTAGGCCTAGGGCAGCACTTTGCAGGGGGGCAACACGGAAAGAGCTAGAGGCAAATTAGTCTAGCGCCCCCATAAAGCGGCCGCACTGCTTCCGGTATGCGGGCAGCCGGCATTCCACAAGTGGGGGGGGATGGTTATAGCCCCTGTCAGCTTATTTTTTACCATCCCTGTCCCATTGCAGAGATTTCCCTTCACTTCCTGCCCCATAGCCAAACAGGAAGTGAGAGGAAATCTATGCAAATTAAGGGAATCCATTGCCCCCCCAGGCCCTCAGAACTAGTGTCCCCACAGCAAGGGGTGTGGCCTTGACAAGAAGGGGTGGGTCATATGTAAATTAGGGGGTGCACAAGTTTAGTCAGGCCTAGGGCAGGACAAAACCTAAATATACTACTGCCGACCACCCCCCTGTCACAGTGACACCAATAGCAGTTTTTGTTTTTACTGATTACTGCATTGGTGTCATTTGTGACCATTATAAGTGGTAGGGCAGTTAGTGGTAGGCCCCTTTAGGTCTAGGATACCCCCCTAACCCCCCCTAAAAAAGGTTTAACCCCGTGATCACCCCCCCGTCGCCAGTGTCACTAAGTGATTGTTTTTCTGATCGCTGTATTAGTGTCACAGGTGACGCTAGTTAGGGAGGTAAGTATTTAGGTTCGCCGTCAGCGTTTTATAGCGTATACCTAGTAAAGGTTTTAACCCCCTGATTGCCCCCTAGTTAAACTGGTGTTCCGGCCAAATTATACTTTTTAAATAAAAATACCCCTATAATACACAAGCTTAATGTATTCTAGTAAAGTTAGTCTGTAAACTAAGGTCTGTTTTGTTAGTTTATAGGAGTAGTTTGTTATTTTATAAACTTACAGCAGGCCATGTCCATCTTAAGTGTGGGCATCTGAAGCCAGACTGTATTTCTTCCTGGATCTCATCCTTGCAGATCTCGCACATGCTCAGTGCAGCACAAGCAGTGTAATAGGTTTCAGGTCAGGTTTCCATAGCAACGGCAGTTTCAGAGGAAGTTGCCAGCCCTTCCCAGAAGGCATTGCAAACAGGAAATGATGCGATGGGCCGCGGCCAGGGAGGAGGAAGTGAAAAATGAATACAGCAGATATACAGTAGGTGCTGAGAAAAAAAAAAAAAATATCCAATTTGTTTACAGTGCACAGTTTAGTGAGGGATGCTGAAGAGTTGTAAAAATGGGTGGAACTCCACTTTAACCCTTTCACCAGTGATCACCGTATAACTGTTACAGGTGACGCTGGTTAGTTCGTTTATTTTTTATAGTGTCAGGGCACCCGCCGTTTATTACCTAATAAAGGTTTAACCACCTGATCACCCGGCGGGTGATAAAAGTTAGGTTTTAGGGTCAGATAGGGTCTGCGTTGCCCCAAGCAGCGTCAGGTTAGTGCCATTACCGCTAACAGCCACGCACGCACAGTACACCTCCCTTAGTGGTATAGTATCTGAACAGATCAATATCTGATCTGATCAGATCCCCAGCAGTTTAGGGTTCCCAAAAACGCAGTGTTAGTGGGATCAGCCCAGATACCTGCTAGCACCTGCGTTTTGCCCCTCCGCCCAACCCAGGCCAGCCCACCCAAGTGCAGTATCGATCGATCACTGTCACTTACAAAACACTAAACGCATAACTGCAGCGTTCGCAGAGTCAGGCCTGATCCCTGCGATCGCTGACAGTTTTTTTGGTAGCATTTTGATACAGTCGCTAACAGTCAGGAGCTTTTTTTTCCTGTGAGTCTCAATAGTGTACCACTAAATTTAGAGCCCAAAATGTCAAATCGAAGGTAGACTAGTGAAGAGGCCTACACGTTTCTGAGCATGACAGATAGTGAAGAGGAAGTCACTGATCTGTCTGATTCAGGCTCGGAATACGATCCTATAGACCACAGTGGCTCCATGACAGATAGCTCTGACGACAGAGTTGTGGTCCCTGCCAAGGTCAGGCGTACCAGACCTCCTACTTCTTCTTCTGTCTTCAGGGCTCTCATATGGAGCAGAGAAGTACTAGCGCCGCTATTCCTTCTGGTGAACTGGCAAGCACCAGCGGCCTAGTACACCCTGGTCGTAGTCAATCCAGCACTGCAGTGTCAAGTGGTGACGTGGCGAGTCCCATAAGTTCAATTCAAGCTAGTAAAGGTGGCAAGCAGGGCCGGTACAAGGGGGGGGTGGAGGGGTCGGGTGCCCTGGGCGGAACAAATTACCATGGAAGGGGGGCGCAGTGCTGGCAGTGTGCTGCTAAAAATGTTTTGGGCATACTGTGATTACCGGCAACCGGCCGTGCTACAATCCCGCACAGCTGCCTGCAAGGATGTGCCGAGTGCGCTCCTGCACCTGGCACAAGAATAGGACCCGGTCTTCCCTTCCCTGTCAGGCAGAGCCGTGGAGTGATCTCCGCCCGACAGGCACTTCCGATTCCTGGCGTGATGTCACTGGGAGGCGGGAAGAGAGAGAAGACCGTAGAGAGAGCTGCCGGGCACCGCAGTGAGTGCGGCCCAGAGGAGGAACCAATCAGGCAGTGCATCAATAGTAAGCAGATGCACATGTACAGTACAGATGAACCGCTTAAACTCTGGGGGGAGGGGAGAGGTGATAATGGTATCAGCTTTATGCAGCATGA
Source organism: Lithobates clamitans (assembly GCA_037952925.1). Classification (NCBI taxonomy): domain Eukaryota; kingdom Metazoa; phylum Chordata; class Amphibia; order Anura; family Ranidae; genus Lithobates; species Lithobates clamitans. The sequence goes on along the minus strand of JBBGZY010000019.1, from coordinate 2,468,910 downwards.
AGGGGGTTATTGTGTTGCCACTGGTCACTAATGCATTAGTGACCATTGTCAGTTAACCCCTTTGTGCTGCGATATTGGCACAAGTATCAGTGTTCATTTGGGTAAGTATGACCTTGGTGGCGTGGATGTGTCATTGCCATCATCCCATGTGAATCTATGAAAAATGAATAATACCTCTAGCGGGATTTTTAAGGCAATGAATACAGGAATAAAATCAGTTTATTTAATATTATACAACATTAAAATGTAAATTTTTGAAGTTTTTTCCACACAAATAATCATGTGACTAAGTAAACATGAAAAACATGAAAAAATACGATAATTTGTAAAACAAGTAGCATTTCTACAAGTACATCGAGTGCAAAAAATAAATGAAAATTACAAATGAACAATAACTTGAGGAAGAATGTGATGTATCCCACTACCCAGTGTGGTCACCCTAGATGGCCACCTTGGTGAGTGGTAGTGGAATTCCAACGCGTTTCGACGTTTAAATCATAATGATACAAGTCTTCTTCAGGGAAAATACATCACAATCTAAAAAAAATCAGAAAACAAAACTATTATCAACAGTACAAGTGACTATCATATATATCCCCTGCAAAGGTTCTATTCTCATGTGACTTACGCTCTCCCAGGACAACTCGGTAGGGGGCTATATGCCAAAGACCGGGAACACCCCACACTAGACGGGCCCGGACTGTCCTAATACTCTACAAGGCGGCTGGATGTGAATAAACGATCCAAAAGTTCGGCGTCCTTGGCCTCAAAGATAGTTTTGATGGCTATCTGTGATGGGGCAAAAAATGCAGATAAGTAATAGGTATGGATCAGCCCCACAATGAGTCCCATGAGGGGAGAAAGTGTCCCCTTGGTACTAAGAATGGGGCGCCCATACCTCCCAGGGGTGGGGAGTCCCAAGTATGCAGGGTAAAGCGCACTTACTTTGAAGTAAATAGCTGGTCACAAAGTGAAAAACCGGAGGGAATTTCCGTGGTGCCCGAGATTTGAAGCCTGCCCCATGTACCTGGATGAATGTCCAGGGAAGAATGGCGCCTTTTGCCGTCTTTGGCGTCCTATTTTTGGTGTGTGCCGGTTAGTGAGCGGAGACCCGACGCCCCGCTGGCCAATGGCGCAGCTTGTGGAGGTCGTTGCTGTCAGAAGCACTCAGCGTGAGGACGCCGAGTGCTGCCTAGGCAACCCGCTCCGCTGGAAGGGTCTGCGCATGCGCGACGTATCGGCGCGCCTTACGCAAGGCTGGGAGGGTAAGAGATGATGCTGTGAGCACCCGCGGCCATCTTGGAGATGGGCTGTGCCCATACTGGAAAAGAATGTCGTTGTAGCTAGAGGTTCAGAAGTGAGGCTGCATCAAGAATGGATGCAGCCGATCCGAAAGAACCCCTAATAGTACCCCAGTGGCGTCTCCCCCTGTGGTCAAAAGGACCAGGTGGGAGAGAGCCGGTGGGGGGGAAAAAAAAAAAAACAAGGTGAAAGTAGGTAATGGTAAGTAGGTAATAAAAAGATTAAAAATGAATCCCTCCGCGGCTTGGAGATAAATACCACAGAAATTCCCCCCCCAGAGAGCGAAAAATCTAATTCTGGAGAGGGAAGGGAGGGCTGATAACCACCGACACAGGGATTCCCGCCAGGCAAGTATGCATGGCAGGGCAAAGAGGCCCCAAAGCTCACTAGAGCCGTGGGGCCCCCCCTGTGTCGGGTAGGTATAGGACTACCAGGTATATCTGAATGGTCAGAGGTGGGTCCTAGGTCTCCGCACATATAGTCCCCCCCGAAGAGCAACGTCCGTGGGAGCGACTCATCCCAAGAGATCGAAAAAACTCTGCAGTGATAGTGGGTGGAAATCATGATAGAACATTTAAGGTCAAAAAAAAAAACAACAACTTAAACATGATGGAAATTATATAAACAATAAATTAATAAACAAGTAATTCCACTGGGTGGGGGTTGTAATATATACAGGCCCCAACCCAGCTGCAGTAAATTCTTCAACTTGGTAAGCTGTGCAAAGCTGAAATTTTTAGAATAAATTATAGAAAAAAATTGGAAACCCCCAAAAGGCTAGACAATCTTCAGATAATGTCCGGTCACTATCTAAGGGGTCAAGTATATGATGGAAGGGGGAGAGGAGGGAGAGGAGAAAAGGTGGGGGGGGTTGTGGGATTATGGAGTCCAGGGGAAGAAGGAGACGAAGGTGAAGGGAAACATGATTTACATTAAATGTATGTGACATAGAGGGTAGGGCATGCCCCTAGTCAGTTTTACCTGATCTAAAGCCCTCTAAGAAGGGCCTGTAGCTTTCTGTTTCATTGAGTCCTGGGGGAGTGGTGGCCCTAAGGCGCCTGATCCAGCGCATCTCGCGCTGGAGCAGGGCCTTGTTCCAGTCACCCCCCCCTGGTGGGTATATGTAGTCTATCTATAACGGTAAAGTTGACCTTAGGCATCCTGTACCCATGCTGTTTTGCTACATGCCTACCCAGTGATAAGTATAGGTTGCCAATGCTCATACTAAGGACATGCTTCTCAACCCTTTTGGCGAATTCCTGTCGGGTTTTCCCCACATAGAATGCCCCGCACTGACATTGCATCAGGTAGACTACTCCACGCGTTTTGCAATTCGCGAAGTGTCGTAACTGGAAGTCCTCCCCATTTGGTAATGTAATTGTGGTTCTCCTACCTATAACTCCACATTGGGCACAAGCTCCACAGGGATAGGTGCCCAAGATTTTGCAGGGGTCCGTTCGTGCGCTTCCTTTGTACTCACTCTGAGTGAGTATATTTCCTATCGACCCTGATTTTGTGTAGGTAATTTGAGGTCTAGAGGTCACCAGACCATTTAAGATGGGATCTTCTGTAAGAATGGACCAATATTTGGAAATAATTTTCCTAATTTGTTGATGTTCGTTAGAAAATTTCATAATAATTCTAGTTGAATTGTCTTCCTTCATCGAGTTTTTCTTTTTGAAGTTATTGTTTCTTCCTCAAGTTATTGTTCATTTGTAATTTTCATTTATTTTTTGCACTCGATGTACTTGTAGAAATGCTACTTGTTTTACAAATTATCGTATTTTTTCATGTTTTTCATGTTTACTTAGTCACATGATTATTTGTGTGGAAAAAACTTCAAAAATTTACATTTTAATGTTGTATAATATTAAATAAACTGATTTTAGCAATATTCCTGTATTCATTGCCTTAAAAATCCCGCTAGAGGTAGTATCAGTGTTCATTAACCCCTTTATGCTGCAGCATAGCACTGACACTTGTGTCACTAATGCAAGCACAAAGGGGTTAACTGACACTTGTTACTAATGCATCAGTGACCAGTGGCAACACATTAACCCCCTTCATGCTGCATATTACTGATACAATTGGTAATTAACCACTTCGGATGGGCTTGGGCGTTTTCAAAACCCCGCGTGCCTGATCCCGCCAGGAAGCTGACACTGCGCAGCGCTAATCACGGCAGTGAAATATTTCCCGCTCTGCGGCTGCACAGATCGGGAAATGTCTCACTGCCTGTGATTAGGCGCTGTGTCGGCTTCCTGGTGGGATCAGATACATGAGGTTGATAAATGCGACGGGGCTGCAGCTATAGTAACCGCAGTGTACCCGTACATCGCTGCCTGTTTCAGGAGTCTGCCCTCATCCAACTCCCCTGTGATTGTACACAGCGAGAATCTGTCAGCAGGTCTCAGCCAATGATTCATGGCCAGGACCTGCTGATACTGAGAGTTGTCATTTTCTAAACTGGCACCGATGCTGGGCGATATAATTCCAGAAACTGGGACTGATGCTGGTGGTCATTATTAGTAGCTTGCCGACCGTATCACATGTACGGTGACTCTGCTGCACTGGATCATGTACCAGGTACATAATCCAGCACTCCCAGTTAAGGGGCACACGCGTGCACCACCGGTGACCCGGCTGTGCTCTGTGGGTGCTGGCCAATGGATGACCACCGGCACCCACCAATCTTTGGAAAGACACACAGGACAGACCTGTGCCTATGTAAACAAGGCAGAGCTCTGTCCTGTCAGCGGGAAAGCTAAGCTGCGTTTTTTCAAAGTACTTTAACCGCTTGCCGACCGCCTCACGCAGATATACTGCGGCAGAAGGGCTCGTACAGGCAAAACCACGTACCTGTACGTTGCCCTTTAAGAGGTGGCCAGCTCCGTGAGTCGGATCGCGGGTCCCGCGGACTCGATCGCCGAGGGGATACCCGCGATCGCCTCACGGGGAGGAAGAACGGGGAGATGCTGATGTAAACAGCATCTCCCCATTCTGCCTAGTGACAGTGTCACTCGATCTCTGCTCCCTGTCATCGGGGCACAGATCAGTGACGTCACACATACAGCCCATCCCCCTGACAGTTAAAAAACACTCCTTACTACTGATTTAACCTGTCCCTGCCCCCTAGTGGTTAGCCGTCATCTCTTTAGCAGAACAAAATATTTTACAGCGCACACATACAAGAATGACATTTCCTGCAGGGCTAGTTAAAAACACCTGAACATATTCAAAAAATACGGGGGTTTGGTCACACTATATGGTCATATAGTGCTAAGCCCACTTACTACGACAAAGAACCCCAAATTAGTGGGTGCTACACTAGTAATAGAATGGAAAATCCTTTGTCTCAACCATGGGAGCTGAACTCCTCTATGTGGGAGAACTGAAGGGGATACATCCTAAACACTGTTGGCCACTAAATAGGAGGTAATGAGGAGGGGTGCTCCAGTCCAAAAAACCTGGTCAGGGCCTATCACAATATACAAGAACATATTTGGGGGGAATGCGTTTAAATTCAAGATGGTGCTGCTATATATTAATTCACATTCTTTTTCACATTTTTTACATCATGCTTCAATCATTTTTATATATATATTTTTTTTTTTTATATTCATTTTTTGCTCACTCATTCACACATTCCCATGCACACTCTTTTCAGATCACCCCAGGTTACCATTTGGGTTACCCTGGTTTTTCACCCACACACCAGCCTTTGTGTCATGGACCATTGGGAGGTTCCGTCATGGGCGCTTTGCTGCACACGGTCATGAGTACCTCAGCTCCCGGGGGAGACTACTTTGGGGCCCCTGATCGCATGATCGCAGCACCTCACCGCATTGGACTTTTTGTGAGTATTTAGGTTGGGCAAATCTGCTATTCCTTAACATTACCCAATAAATAGACTAATATAATTTATCAATTTTATACTCTGCAGACATACCTGAGCATCCGTCCCCTGAAGAGTGTCTCTACACGAAATGCGTCGGGCACACGTGATGCTAATTTATGTCTGTAATGGACATATTAACCCTGGTCTGCAGTAGATTAACAATTTTGACATTTTATGTATCTATTATGGTCCCTAAAACTTTCTCTTTTTTATATTCACATTCTCGCTGCTAGTGCTGTCTTTTGTATGATATGTACTTATATGAACCCATTCCATGCAATGTAACCATGAATTGTTTTGAATTATTATACTCTTGTAAATTTTTTCCATGCCGCACCTGTATGTCTTGTGTGGGTGGATTTGACACGTATTGACACATTCTTTGTATTCAATATGTTTACTAATAAAAATCTGCATTTATTTATTCAAACTTGCTTCCACAAAGTCATCCATCTCATTTAAAGTCCCACTTTCCCTTTTTTGATCATATACTACAGGGATGGAGGCACACTGCATATGTGCCTCATTTAAATTCCCACCTTTCCCCCCATGTCTTGTAACCAATTAGGGATGGAGATGGGGTGACTAGGTAGGCAGTGTTCCCCTGCCGCCCAAGTGAGAGGCTTGCAGATCCTGGGTGGCAATGTCACCTTACCCGGGTTCTTGCATCTTGGGGTACAGTAATGTGGTATCCCTGCCATAACACAGCACCATTGCGTCACTACAGTGTCGATGTTCTGCGACCCCAGCCACTCGGGGTCCCCCCTTTTGGTCTGTACCCCATATAGTGTGACCAAACCCCCGTATTTTTTGAATATGTTCAGTTGTTTTTAACTAGCCCTGCAGGAAATGTCATTCTTGTATGTGTGCGCTGTAAAATATTTTGTACTGTTTGTAGGTCTTATAGCAGCACCATCTCTTTAGCAGAAACGCATTGGATGGGCCCTTCACCACTACCGCTATTCGAATCTGTTTTAGATGTTCTTCTAATATGTGAGTCTATTTTTGACATTTTTACAATAAACCAGTGTTTATGTTATTACGCTATGTGAGTTTTTTCATCCATTTCTCGCATGGTATATGGAAACTCGTTTGTGGCCTTCTATTTGAAACATTCATTTCTATGCTGTGTGGAGAACTGTGGAAGTTGAATTGCCATCTTGGTTCGGAAATCATTGTGATTATCTGAGAGGGCGCACCATTCTGATTAGTTGGTCTTTAAGCCTTTTTGACTTGGAGGACGTCTTCCCAAGTCAACAACATCTTGTAAGCCTCTTGATGTCTTCGGTGACTGTTCCTGTCTTCGGTGACGGCTTCTGAACTACCATCAGCTTTCCTGTTTATTTTTGGTGTCTCCCAATTTTTACCTACCTTACTTATATAGCTGATCCCCCAGCTCTTTTGGACTTGATAGATATAGGTCTTACTTGTCCTTGGGAAACCCTTTAAAGACCATGAGCTTGGTGGGCTCTTGTTATATGAGTTTGGGTGGTGTTAATCCCATCTGAATTTTTTTGTACTTTACTGTTGTTTCTTATTTTTGTTGACACTATCTTTATATCACATATTGCTTATACACTATGTATTTATTTAGTTCATATTAATATTATTTCGTGTAATCACATTTGTACTTTACTTAGTGCATCATAATATTTATTATAGCATTCAATTGTATGTTATACACCTAAGTTGTGTGTCTAACACTATTCACTCAAATTTTTAAGTGTATTAGCGCTACACTTTTTTGTTTATATCTACTACTTGGGTCTATAGATGTGTTGGCTGCTATTTACTTATTATTTTTTATATGCAGCGCTGTATTATTTATTTATTTTTACATTATTTAGGTGGAAACAGTTGATTTTATGTCACTTGATTTTTTTACGCTGTTTTTCACCGAAGATCTCTATAGATCTATTGTGGACCAAAGCAATTTGTACGCTGGTCAATACATCGCCACTATTCCCAAGTCCTCCATTGCCAGAGATTGGAGACCAATTACGGTTTCCGAATTTAAGCTCTTTCTGGGCCTTTCCCTCAACATGGGCATAACTAAAAAGAATGAGTTGCAGTCATATTGGTCCACTGACCCAATTCACCATATGCCCTTGTTCTCTGCCTCCATGACCAGGGCACGATACGAGCAGATCTTGCGGTTCATGCACTTCAATGACAATGAACTCTGTTGTCCTTGTGGAGACCCTGGATACGATCGGCTCTACAAAATTCGACCCCTCGTAAACCACTTCAACCAACGTTTTGCAGACTTGTTTACTCCCCATCAAGTTGTCTGCGTTGATGAGTCCCTGATTACGTTTTCTGGCCATTTGTCATTCAAACAGTACCTTCCAAGCAAACGTGCCAGATACGGGGTCAAGATGTATAAGCTCTGTGACAGGGCCACAGGCTATACATGTAGTTTTATGGTTTATGAGGGAAAAGATAGCCACGTAGAGCCGACAAACTGCCCTGACTACATAGGAAGATCTGGCAAGATTGTGTGGGACTTGGTGTCATTCTTATTCGGAAAGGGGTACCACTTGTATGTGAAAATTATTACACGAGCGTGCCACTTTTTAGTCACTTGTTTGATCATCAGATTGGAGCATGTGGCACCGTGCGACCTAATCACCAGGGCTTTCCCCAACAGCTTGTAGATTCCCATCTTAGGCTGGGAGAGAGAGCCTGCTTCAAGTGTAATAACTTGCTCGCTATGAAGTGGAGGGATAATAAGAATGTTTTCGTTCTTACCTCCCTTCATGCAGACACGACGGTCCAAACTACTATGGCGACTGGTGTTGTGGAGAAACCCCTCTGTGTCCCAATATAACCTAAATATGGGAGGGGTGGACCTCAACGACCAGTTGTTGGCGCCGTACCTAGTTGCCCGTAAGGCCAGACGCTGGTACTAGAATGTGTCTGTTTATTTATTTCAATTGGCTTTGCTGAAAGCTCATGTGCTATACAGAGCTTCAGGACGGACTGGATCCTTCTTTAAATTCCAGGAAGAGATTGTCAGAGCCCTTCTGTTTCCAGATGGTGCTCCACCTCACCTTCCCCAACCAAATGCAGTAAGCCGGCTGCATGAGAGGCATTTTCTTTATGTCCTCCCGAGTACCCCTACCCAACGAACCCCCCAAAAAAGATGTCGCGTCTGCAGCAAGCGCAGATATAGGCATGACACCCACTATTATTGTCCCTCCTGTCCTGACAATCCTGGTCTTTGCATCGGTGAATGTTTTGAATGCTACCATACACTAGTTGAGTATTAGCGTAGGGTACAGCACTACGCAGACTAGGCACACTTTCACAGGGTCTCTCAAGATGCCATCGCATTTTGAGAGACCCAAACCTGGAAGCAGTTACAGTTACAAAAGTTACAGTTACAAAAAAAAATGATTGCCTCCTGTCCTGACAATCCTGGTCTTTGCATTAGTGAATGTTTTGAACGCTACCATACACTAGTTGAGTATTAGCCTAGGGTACAGCACTGCACAGACTAGGCACACTTTCACAGTATCTCCCAAAATGCCATCGCATTTTGAGAGACCCGAACCTGGAACCGGTTACAGTTACAAAAAAAAGTGTAAAAAAAAAAAAAAAAAAACACACAAAAAAGTATATAAAATAAAAAACCAAAAATAGTTGTCGTTTTATTGTTCTCTCTCTATTCTCTCTCTATTGTTCTGCTCTTTTTTACTGTATTCTATTCTGCAATGTTTTATTGTTATTATGTTTTATCATGTTTGCTTTTCAGGTATGCAATTTTTTTATACTTTGCTGTTTACTGTGTTTTATTGTGAACCATTTTGTTGTTTTCAGGTACGCCATTCAGCTGCAGAGCGGATTTATTTATCTTGACAGCAACAGCGTTTGCTCCCACAATACATAAAGCCGTGACTCCAGCGCTGTCGAAGGTGATTTCACCACCACAGTTAAAAAAAAGAGCATATATGCCAAAGCATGGGGGCAGCAGGGGCGGAGGAGCGATTTATCCCTACCTTTTGTGGGTGGATGCCCCCATGCTTCGGCATATATATATTTTAGGCACAGGTTGCGTTAAAAAATGTTTTATTTTTTTACTATGTTTTTTTTTTTATTTGCTTTGCAGGTATGGTAAGTCTTACTGTTATACTGTAATGTTACTTTGTTTTATTGTTAACCATCATTTGCTTAGCAGGTACGCCATTCAGTTGCAGCGCAGACTTATTTATCTTGACAGCAACAGCGTTTGCTCCCACGATACATAAAGCCGTTACTCCAGCGCTGTAGGAGGTGATTTCACCACCACAGTTAAAAAAAAGAGCATATATGCCGAAGCATGGGGGCAGCAGGGGCGGAAGAGCGGTTTGCTCCTACCATTTGGGGCCAATGCCCCCATGCTTCAGAATATATAAACGGTGCATGTATGCCCATCTTTAGAAGTGGGTGGATGAAGGGAGGTATTCTAATGGTGGGCATACCCACCGATCAATCTCTTTTTTTCGTTCAGCCCACAGGCTGCATGAAAAAAAAAGTTTACAATATATGCCCAACAAGGACCAGCAATGTACTGGTATGTTGCTGGACTTTGAGTGGTTATACCAGAATGATGCCTGCAGGTTTAGGTATCATCTTGGTATCATTCTTTTCAGCCAGCGGTCGGCTTTCATGTAAAAGCAATCCTAGCGGCTAATTAGCCTCTAGACTGCTTTTACAAGCATTGGGGGGGAATGTCCCCCCCATCGTCTTCCATGTTTTTCTCTGGCTCTCCTGTCCCAACAGGGAACCTAAGAATGTAGCCGATGATTTGGGCAGCTGACCATAGAGCTGATTAGAGACCAGAATGGCTCCAATCATCTCTATGGCCTAAGAAACCATTTTATGACTTAGATTTCGCCAGATGTAAACAGCGCCATTGGGAAATTGGGAAAGCATTTTATCACACCGATCTTGGTGTGGTCAGATGCTTTGAGGGCAGAGGAGAGATCTAGGGTCTAATAGACCCCAATTTTTGGAAAAAAGATTACCTGTCACTACCTATTGCTATCATAGGGGATATTTACATTCCCTGAGATAACAGTAAAAATGATTTAAAATGAAATGAACAGTTTAAAAAAAAAATAAAAAAGCACCCTTGTCCTCCCCTGCTCTCGCGCAAAGGCGAACGCAAGCATCTGTCTGGCGTCAAATGTAAACAGCAATTGCACAATGCATGTGAGGTATCACCCCGAAGGTCAGATCGAGGGCAGTAATTTTAGCAGTAGACCTCCTCTGTAAATCTAAAGTGGTAACCTGTAAAGGCTTTTAAGGCTTTTAAAAATGTATTTAGTTTGTTGCCACTGCACGTTTGTGCGCAGTTTTAAAGCATGTCGTGTTTGATACCCATGTACTCGGTCTAAGATCATCTTTTTTATTTCATCAATGTTTGGGCAATACAGTGTGTTTTAGTGCATTCAAATTTAAAAAAGTGTGTTTTTCCCAAAAAAATTCGTTTGAAAAATCGCGGCGCAAATACTGTGTGAAAAAAAAGGCATGTTGAGTCCATGGAATATTTTATATTGTGACACAAGTTGCGGGAAAAAGACAATTTTTTTTTTTTTTTTTGCACAAAGTTGTCACTAAATGATATATTGCTCAAACATGCCATGGGAATATGTGAACTTACACCCCAAAATACATTCTGTTGCTTCTCCTAAATACGGGAATGCCTAATGTGTGAGACTTTTTGGGAGCCTAGCCGCGTACGGAACCCCGAAAACCAAGCACCGCCTTCAGGCTTTCTAAGGGTGTAAAGTTTTGATTTCGCTCTTCACTGTCTATCACAGTTTCGGAGGCCATGGAATGCCCAGATGGCTAACCCCCCCCCCCCCAAATGACCCCATTTTGGAAAGTAGACACCCCAAGCTATTTGCTGAGAGGTATGGTGAGTATTTTGCAGACCTCACTTTTTGTCACAAAGTTTTGAAAATTGAAATAACAAATGAGAGCTGCAAAATACTCACCATGCCTCTCAGCAAATAGCTTGGGGTGTCTACTTTCCAAAATGGGATCATTTGGTAGGATTTGTGCTATCCTGGCATTTTATGGCCTTCGAAACTGTGATAGGTAGTGAGGAGTGAAATCAAAAATTTACGCCCTTAGAAATCCTGAAGGCGGTGCTTGGTTTTCGGGGCCCCGTACGCGGCTAGGCTCCCAAAAAGTCCCACACATGTGATATCCCCATACTCAGGAGAAGCAGAAGAATTTATTTTGGGGTGCAATTTCACATATAACCATGGCATGTGTGAGCAATATATCATTTAGTGACAACTTTTTGTAAATTTTTCTTTTTTTTTATCATTATTGAATCACTTGGGACAAAAAAAAATTAATATTTAATGGGCTCAACATGCCTCTCAGCAATTTTCTTGGGGTGTCTACTTTCCAAAATTGGGTCATTTGGGGGGGTTTTAAAAGCTGTGTAAATTCCAGAAAATGTACCCTAGATTGTAGACGCTTTAACTTTTGCGCAAAACAATAAACATACACTTATTGACATTTTTTTTTACCAAAGACATGTGGCCGAATACATTTTGGCCTAAATGTATGACTAAAATTGAGTTTATTTTTTTTTATAAAAAGTAGCAAATATAATTTTTTTTCAAAATTTTCGGTCTTTTTCTGTTTATAGCGCAAAAAATAAAAACCGCAGTGGTGATCAAATACCATCAAAAGAAAGGGGAAAAAAGGACACAAATTTTGTTTGGGTACAGCATTGCACGACCATGCAATTAGCAGTTAAAGCGACACAGTGCCAAATTGTAAAAAGTGCTCTGGTCAGGAAGGGGGTAAATCCTCCTGGGGCTGAAGTGGTTAACAGAACACCGGCTAAGGAGTAAAAAAGTTGTCTTGAAGGCGGCAGTGTTGTTGCTTACTAGTGGGCGGACTAACAACCTCCACTCATTATATTGTGTACCATAGTGTATACACTGCCGGTGTTCTGTGTAAACAGCCAAGTCCTTGAAATCTGCAATTACTGCTGCTGGAGAGTCACCAGAAGTGACGTGGTTGGCGATTATTGCATGTTGGCTTTTGGCAGAACACCGTCAGGGAGATCAATATGCCAGGGGGCATATACAGTATATCCTGTTTGGGGGTTTTAACAAATTTGTAGGCCCAAAGTGTGCATTTTAACTCAGCAAAAGGTTTTTTTTTTGCATCTTTAAAGCATGTAATTTTAAGGATTTGTATTTTTTTCCTTGTTGCCTTCAAAGTCCTATTAAAAGGACACTCTCCCCCACTGTACAGTGTTTTTAAATTTTTCTTTTTCTTTGTTAAATTTCCCCCATGGCAGTGTTTTATACTGGCCATACACTATACGAAAAATCGGCCAAACCTATTTTCGAAAAACAAACATTCGGCCGTGAGCGCAAACGATAGTGCCATCATGTAATGACTGATAAATCGTTCAGTGGACATAAATGAATGCATTTTTTGTTAGTTCTTTTACATATATCTAGTGCAGACAGTTCGGAAACATATTAACCTTTCAATTCATCGTTCAGCACACAATTTCCAAACTTGTCCTTCATTTTGTCAGCTCAAAAACGTCCCAACGATTATTGATTTTGTGCCCATTAACTGGCCGAAAAACGAATGAACTGTCTAAATGACCGAATTTCGGACGATTTTTTGTATAGTGTATGGCCAGCATTACTCCTTACAAAAGCTTGTCTCAAAAATAGCCAGAATTTAGTAGAGAAAACAGCCAGAATATAGTATGGACCCTACAGACATAGAAAAGGATTTGCTGTTGAGTTCAGATTTGGCATATTTTAAACAGGATTCCACACATTCTCCGCAAATTGATCGCAGACAGGTTTGACCATTCCTACTCAGAGAACAAGCTTACAAATCAGTAAATCCAAACAAATTTCAGGACTCCTGATCCGAATACTGGTTCTGGTAACTCAAAGCATTGAATGAAGGTCATTGTCATATGCCAGCTTACAAGTTTTTCTGATGAAATTACCACATTTAATCACATTTTATTTTATTAGGCCCACTCACCCAATTTAGAGAGCTGCTCCCACAGAATTACATTGATGCCATGACTGCTTTAGAATACTGGTTGTAGCTTGCCAAAGGTGCAACCTGGATTCAGTGATGTAGCTACAACGCCTTCCTCCATACCCTGGGTCCCTGGCCTGTGACTACCAAGCCAGCAAATAATCAGTAATAAGCACCACCGGGGCTGAGCGGTGAACACATCTTCTGCTCCAGTACATGTTGCTGTTGACACATGATCCTCATGCCAACACTGGGACATGAATGAGCTGTAAAGAATCCAAGGCCTACAGGGCAACCCGCAAAAATGACACCAGTTTTCCTTGGTGATTGCAGCAGTTACGGCTCTGTCATATCCTAACTGCTCACCTGATTGCTTACTCATTGCTATAAGAATAAATGGAGGACTGGGAGATACAAAGAATATGGTACAACATATGGCACCTCCAAACAACAACCATGGATAAGTCCTCAGTCATCCCTATTTTGGGAACAGAATCTGTGAGGATTACTTTGTTGTATCAAAATAGCTGGATACATTCATTGGACAGCAGTGTGTGGGCTGGAATGGATAAATGCCCTATGGCACTTGTAGCGCACAAGCAAATTAGATACTTTTACAGAAGTGCATTTTTTCCTAATACAATTGTTGCTGTTGTATTTGCTTTGTATCTATACCTGGTTTATGTGTATCTGAATAATGATTGCAGGCTTTATTGCACTTTGAGGTGTGAGTTAGTGAACAGTGCATCTCTTCAGGAACAAAACATAGGCGTCGATAGTATAGATCAGTGGTCTCCGAATTGTGGCCCACATGTGGCCCTTTGCTTGCCTTTATCTGGCTCAGTGGCTCCCTCTGCTGTCTCAGCCAATGAGGAGGAAGAGACCCGAGAATGCCGCTGCTCTTGTGCACATCACTGGATCGAGATAGGGCTCAGGTAAGTATTGAAGGGCTGTTACACACAGAAGGTTTTTTACCTTCATGCATAGAATGCATGAGGGTAAAAAACCTTGAGCCTTGACAACCAATTTAAGGTATGGCAGTGTAACTAACAAGGCAGTTAAAAGGTGGGGTGCTTATAGGGCTGACTTGCCAATATTGGGGAAATTGTTGAGAAAACAACACGGAACCTTACAGTGGAGCACAATCCTTTTTATTGAGCTTTTATTCTGTAAAGATGATGAGGAGAATTCAACAAATGAGTAATGTCACTTTTCTAGTGGTATGACCCCTTAAACATGGCTTGCCCCTAATTTACGGAACCCGTACACCAGTTTTGGTGCAAGTACCAACGCGTGCGTTCGATTCAGGTAGTTCCTACTACCACCAGTTTTAGAATTTGTCACTATGGCTATAATTCTAAAGGAATTACTACCAAATCACAGATAAGCAAACTGGAGGTAATTAAAACCAACTCAAGGTTGTGATGTGCAAGGAGCAGTCATGTGCTGCTGTTTATGATCCGGAAATAAGACATTTCTAAAGAACAACCAACTGTCATATGCAGTTAACTGACAAGGTCTGCAGGGATGGCATATTCTCTGTACAGTTTGTATCTCATTCATTTAGGTTAGCATTAGGCCAGAAATGCGCTGAATTTTAAAGGCAACTTGAGTGCCACACTTTTTTTATATCTTTTAGCTTATTCGTCCTCTCACTTCAACAGTTTCTCGCATTAAAGCACTGCACTGCCTACTAGATAATAGCCTCCAGTGGATTCTGAGTTTAATTGCTTCTAAAGCATAATTCCTATATTAATTATGTTGATCAGACCATGTAGTGCAAACTGGGGGCTTAAGGCCTCCTCAAAAAGAACACGCTATAAACGAAATGATTAGCTTACTTCTCAAGGGTAAAGCGAATACAGCCAGAAGATCACCATTGTATAATGAATGATAAATTCCTGTTATCATGCTAATGTTTGGAACAGGGTTCTACTGAGGAGATGAGAATGCTATAATAACTAAGGTCGTCATTGCTGCTCTGCTATTTCTGTGTATATACTAAGGGAACAAAGCACCCATAATGCCCATTACCTTTGTTTTGGGTGGAGTATAAAAAGTATATTATAAACATTATTAAATATGGGATTGTGTACCCTCTGCTTTGGATTATAACAATATAAGGATTTTCTGAGGGTTTCAGTGGCCATGTAAGTGCCCATGACCACAGACTATAAATAATGGGCACAGATGAGGACAAATGTACATTGGAGCAAACTCTCTGGACACGTTCTGACATTGAAGTGATAGTAAAGGCTATAATGTTTATTCTTTAATAAAAAGAGGTAATACCTGCTCTGTGCAACAATATTGCACAGAAAGGTTGCTGTCCTCCTTTTCTGGCAGTCCCCCCACTGGCACTGTCATTTTATTATTCCTCTGGATGCCTCTGGTAGCAAACTGGGTGCGAAGGAGGCACCTGTGAGTATATGTTCCTGTGCTGGCCTGTGTGCTTCCACAGACATACACAGCGCCGGTAAGCCATGTCCTCACACCCTCCTTGCAGGAGTTTGACTGATGGCAACAGGAGCCCATGGCTCCACTGTCCTCAGTTTCTCCTGTGAAAGCTGAAAGTAAAGGGAGCAATGTTGGAGCCAGGTAAGTATTTAGGGATTGTAGGACAGGTAGAGTGGTGTTTTTTTACTTTAATGCAGAGAAAGCATTAAGGTAAAAACATTTTTAGACTTTAGGGCACACCAGGTGCGGTAGGACTGCATGTGTAGCTGGGTAGCTATTGCAGCACAGTCTCACCTCCAGACAAGGCAAAATGCCTTACCACCTATCAGGCCAATTCAGTCTCCTGCGTTGTGGTGGCATGCGCTGAAAAAAGTACAGCATGCAGTATTTTTTTTCAGCGCAGCACAGTGTAACGCTATCCTCCGTTTTGCATTATGTTGCAGCCAATACAACTTAATGAAATGTCACTTTAGTGACCATAACGACCGCCTAACGTACATATATGTTGCGGCTATGAAGTGGTATACCAGGATGATGCCTGCAGCTACAGGCATCATCCCAGTATTGTTTTTTTTTTTTTTTAGGAGGCGATCAGCTTTTTTGTAAAAGCCAGCCTAGTAGCTAAGTAGCCACTGGATTGCTTTTACAGGCACTGGTCCAAATCATTTGGTGGAGGGGGGATTACCATGTGGGGCTGTTTTTCAGGGATTGGGCTTGGCCCCTTAGTTCCAGGGAAGGCGACACTTAAGGCGCCAGGATACCAATACATTTTGGACAATTTCATGCTCCCAAATTTGTGGGAACATTTTAGGGATGGCCCCTTACTGTTCCAACATGACTGCTCACCAGTGCACAAAGCAAGGTTTCTAAAGATATGGATGAGCAAGTTTGGGGTGGAGGAACTTGACTGGCCTGCACAGATTCCTGACCTTAACCCGTTAGAACACCTTTGGGATGAATTTGAGTGGAAACTGCGAGCCAGGCCTTCTTGCCCAACATCAGTGCTTGACCTCACAAATGCGATTCTGGAAGAATAGTCAAACATTCCCATAGACACAATCCTAAATCTTGTGGACAGCCTTCCAAGAAGAGTTAAAGCTGTTATAGCTGCAAAGGGTGGGCCAACTCAATATTGAACCCTACAGACTAAGACTGGGATGCCATTAAAGTTCATGTGTGTGTAAAGGCAGGCGACCCAATACTTTTGACACTGTAGTGTGAATATAAAATTGAGGGTGCAAAGTAATTTTCTAGCTAAAAATACATATTTTTACATGTAAACAAAAAGTGTCAGAAAAGGCCTGGTCTTAAAGTGGTATAAAAAAAAACCCTGAAGTAAATAGTGTAAAGCGCCATGATCAGCACCACTGTCATCCTACAACACACCAATGGCTGCATTCTAGCACAGGCACTGGTATGAATGAGCCTTAAAGGAAAGAAATACCTGAGTGAATACTTAAGTTCTATTAGCAGTAAAGAAACTTTAAAAGTAAATGATTGCCTAAAAGCAAATGGTATATTGATTGGCATTCTAGAGATTACTGCAACTCTGAATGGAGTTTGAAGCAGTGATGAATGGGACCTGTGTTAACAGTCTGACAGGTAATAGAATTGTTCAGACTGCATAAACTGTACATTCCGCCATCAAATATGCTGTTTATACACTTCTAATTTACAGGATCTGCCACAGGCAATTCACAGAAGGAGGTCTACTGTTAAATAAAGAACAGAATATGTACACTGGTACCTAAAGCAGACCTATGGACTTTCCAGTGACATGAGTGATGGGTGTGTGATACATATAAAATGAACGGTAAAGCTTGATTGTAAGCTCTTGACAAAGTGTTTACAGCTTCCCACACTTCTGCTCTTATTAAAGCTGTTGTATACCCTAATTTGTAATTTCTACCTACAGGTAAGCCTATAATAACGCTTACCTGTAGATAAAATTCATATCTCCTAAACCTATACGGTTTAGGAGATATTCCCTTTGCATACAGCCACTGACGTCTTCGGCGCATGCGCTCTAAATGCCCGGCTGAAGGTCCTTGCCGGGAAGAAGGCTCGCGCGCGCATGAGTGATGTCATCGTGGCTCCGGCCACTCACAACGCCGGAGCCTCGAACCCGGAAGAAATGCAGAGGGCAAGATGTCAGCTCCCTCAGCGTGGACCAGGCTGCAATACGGGGGACCTTGCTCTAAGGCAAGTAGGGTTGCCTACCATTGCCTTGCAGGGTTTTTTTTTTTTTTTTTTGATGTGCGGGTATACAACCGCTTTAAATACCTGTAATGTCTTCAAGCTGCAGGCAGGTGTGTAAAATAGATGACCTTTAAGACTTAAGCACAATTGTTATCTATAAGCAGAAGGATGTAAACGGACATAAGTCCGTTTACATTTGCTTAAATCTGAGTCAGTTTATGTTCATAGAAAAAAATGGAATAGGCCTGTGTCCCCTTCTATTTTTGTGGACATAAACAGATGTAAACTCATGTAAACCAAAGTGAACTGAACTGAAGACGGATATACAAAACAGATGAACCTGGATTCATTAGTCTTTTCTTAGAAATAAACATAACTGCACTGATGCATCCCTTAAAGTGGAAAATTAAATCCTGCTAGATCACTTCAGGTTGGCCCCTTTTGCAGGTATAGCTATGTAAAACATTAAAAGTGTCTATACTGTTTAAAATCCAGTAATAAGCTGTCTCACCCTGATCTGCGCATGCTCAGTTGCTCTTTATTCACGGCACTGTGCCTAAATCAAGGCCAATAGAGGCCAATCAGCTGACAGCTTAAAGGGTAAGTTCACCTTTACAGAAAAATCTGTAAGGTGAACCTACACCGGACCCCCTCCTCAGACCCCCCCCCCCCAGTCCTGCTGACCTGGATTGTGGCAATCTCCCGTTCTGAGCCCCGGTATAGCCGCCTAAGGGGTCCGGGGCTTAGAAATCCCCACAGCTGAATCTCCAAAATGTACCCCATCAGGAGAGACATTTCAGAGCATTCTAATTGGTAGGTGCAGTCACATGGGCAGCGCTGACCAATCAGAACCCACGTAGCCTGTCCTGTGAGCGGGGAAGAAGAGCCGGATAGCAGGCGCGTGCCCCCGCTGCACAGTGGGGGTACCGATGCTCATGGCTGACGGTCGCGATAATGTCGCAGTCATAATAAAAATCACAGATCGCCGCCATTACTAGTAAAAAAATAATAATAATAAAAATGCTATAAAATTATCCCCTATTTTGTAGACGCTATAACTATTGCGCAAACCAATCAATATACGCTTATTGCGGTTTTTTTTTTTTTTTACCAAAAATATGTAGAAGAATAGACATCAGCCTAAACTGAGGAAAAAAACATTTTTATATATATTTTTGGGGGATATTTATTATAGCGAAAAGTAAAAAATAATGCATCAAAAATGTCGCTCTTTTTTTGTTTATAACACAAAAAATAAAAACCGCAGAGGCGATGAAATACCACCAAAAGAAAGCTCTATTTGTGGGGAAAAAAGGACGTCAATTTTGTTTGGGTACAATGTTGCACGACCGCACGATTGTCAGTTAAAGTGACGCAGTGCCAAATCGCAAAAAGTGCTTTGGTCAGGAAGGGGGTAAAATCTTTTGGCGGGGCTGAAGTGGTTAAAGATATACTTTTGCTGGAGGGGGATGAAAGCCACAGTAACGACACAGATTTTGCAGAGGGAACACAGATGAGTGATGGAGAAAAGAAAAGCAGGAGACAGGACAGGACAAACTCTGCTTCCAGGGAGACAAAAAAGAGTTAGGCCTCATGAACACTGCAGTGTTGCCAACCGTCAGTATTTTTAGTGGCAACCAGTAAAAAATGGGCACTTTTCTCCTGCCAGTAAATGCCAGTCCCTGGGCATTCTAGGACTGTGACGTTTTAGGGGGCGTGGTCACCGGGTGATGTTGACCATGCCCCCTTATGCCGTCACAGTCCCAGCATGCCCAGGGACTGTGACAGCATAAGGGGGCGGGGTCTCCGCCTATATAAGTCACATTGGAGCTCTCAGAGAGCATTCCAGCCGGAGAGACCGTCGTGTCAACATGGGAAGAAGAGAAGAAGCCCAGAAGCCCAGAAGTCCGGGCCTCCGCTGGCAAAAGAGCGGCATGAAGATAGCGGAGGAGCCGGCAGAAGAACTGGAACACCGGGAGAAGAGGCCAGAGAGAGCGGAGAAGAACCAACCGGACGCCGGGAGAAGAGAAACTGGAGGGACCCCCGAAGCCGGAAGAAGACCCCCCGGAGCTGTTTAATAAATTACTTCAAAAACCTGTGTAGTGCGTTTTTATTATTGACACTTTTTCCCTAGTTAAATGGGTAGGGGTACAATGTATCCCATACACATTCACATAGGGTGGGGGGCCGGGATCTGGGGGCCCTCTTATTAAAGGGGGCTCCCGGATTCCGATAAGCCCCCCGCCCGCAGACCCTGACAACCAACGGCCAGGGTTGTCGGGAAGAGGCCCTTGTCCTGATCAACAGGCGCCCCTCCCCCAAAGCACCCACCCCGCATGTTGAGGGCATGCGGCCTGGTACGGTTCAGGAGGGGGGGTGCTCGCTCATCCCACCCCCTTTCCTGACCGGCCGGGCTGCGTGCTCAGGTCAGGGTCTGGTATGGATTCTAGGGGGACCCCACGCCGTTTTTTCGGCATAGGGGGTCCCCTTTAAAATCCATACCAGACTTAAGGGCCTGGTATGCCCCGCGACGGGGCTCGCAAGGTGTCAATCTCGCCGATAAAAGCGGCGAGATTCACTTCCTTTTCTAAACCCATCATACCCGAGTCACGTTCAAAATGAACGGACTTGTCTGTGTGTGGGCAAGTCCGTTCATTCTGAAAGTCCGCCGTAACTCCAGGGAAAGTCCGTCGGAAAGACCGTCGGACCAAGTCTGCTGGAAAGTCCGCTTGCGTGTACGAGGCATATGGCACGTGGAAGGCTAGAAGAGTATGGCACGTGGAAGGCTGGAAGAGTATAGCACATGGAAGGCTGGAAGAGTATGGCAAGTGGAAGGCTGGAAGAGTATGGCAAGTGGAATGCTGGAAGAGTATAGCACATGGAAGGCTAGAAGAGTATGGCACGTGGAAGGCCCTGCCCTTATCATGCCCTTCAAGAGCATGCATACTATTGATGTTAGGCTAAATGGTCTGTAATTCCCAGGGATGTATTTTGGTCATTTTTTAAATATTGGTGCTACATTGGCTTTTCTCCAATCAGCTTGTACCATTCCAGTCAGTAGACTTTCAGTAAAAATTAGGAACAATGGTCTGGCAATTACTTGACTAAGTTCCCTAAGGAGCCTTGGGTGCAAGCCATCTGGTCCCGGTGGCTTATTAACGTTAGCCTTGAGGGTGCTTCCTGAGATGTGTCATGAGGATAAACACTGCAGTTTTGATTACTGAAGCCCCCCGATAGCCTTGTAAAGACTGAGGAGAAGAATAAATTCAATACCTTCGCCATCTCCACATCCTTTTAACCAGATGTGCCTTGCGTGTTCTATCTTAGCTGCCCTAATTGCACCCTTACATTTCTTGTTGCATTCCTTGTAAAGTCTGAATGCTGATGATGATCCCTTAACCTTGTATTTCTTGAAGGCCTTCACCTTTGCTTTTATATGCATTTTTACATTGGAGTTAAGCCATCCAGGACTATTGTTCGCTCTTTTTAATTTATTTCCCAATGGGATGCACTGGCTAATGCCCTTATTTAATATGCTCTTAAAGCAAACCCATCTCTCCTCTGTGTTCTTTGTTCCTAAGATTTTATCCCAATTTATATCTTCTAGCAAGGTTCGTATTTTAGGGAAGTTGGCTCTTTTGAAATTCAGTGTCTTTGTATTCCCCTTATGTTTCCTATTTGTGTGATTTATACTGAAGCCAATTGACCTGTGATCGCCGTTTCCTAAATTGCCCCTTATTTCCACATCTGGTCTGTATTTTTGCTAATCAGTAGGTCTAGTAAAGCTTTGTTTCTAGTTGGTGCGTCTACCTTCTGACCCATGAAATTGTCCTGTAAGACATTTAAGAACTGGTAAGCCTTAGACGAATGTGCGGTTCCTTCCGCCCAGTCTATGTCTGGATAATTAAAATTCCCCATTATGATGACACTTCCCATCCTTGTTTCTAATCCAAAATGTGATAGGAGATCCCTCTCCCCCTCCTCCATCAGGTTAGAGGGCCTATAGCATACTCCCAGTATTATTTTCCCCTTAGTTTCATCCCTTTGGAGCTCTACCCATAAGGATTCCACCTCCTCCCTAGCTCCCTTAGTGATGTAATCTCTCACATTGACTTGTACACTATTCTTGATTTACAGGCATACCACTCCCCCTTTTTTACCCTCTCTATCCCTGCGATAAAGGGAATACCCTTGAATGGTTGCCAGCCAATCATGAGAGCTATTGAACCAAGTCTCTGAAATTCCCACAAAATCTAAATCCTCCTCATACAACAGTATCTCTAGTTCTCTCATCTTGTTCACCAGGCTCCTGGCATTGGTGAACATGCCACGTAGTTTAGACCGGTCGCATACTGTCCTCTTATTGGGTGTTCCGAGATTGCAAATAGGACTTGTTTCTATACTTACCTTGGGTTTATGTGCTTTAGTCAACCTACCACTAATGCCCCCAATACTACCCTCTGGAATATGTTCCATGCTGACTATCTCTACCTCTGGACCCTCCCCCCTGTCGCTTAGTTTAAAAACCCCTCTAACTTTTTGGCCATCTTCACTCCCAGCAAATCTGCACCCTCCTCATTTATGTGCAGTCATCCCTTCTACAGAACTGGTGACCGACTGAGAAGTTGGCCCAGTTCTTTAGGAACCCAAACCCCTCCTTACTACACCAGCTCCTCAGCCATTTGTTTACTTCCCTAATCTCCCTCAAACTTTCTGGTGTGGCTCAAGGTACTGCTAGTATTTCTCCCTGATATTCTATCCTTTCTCCCTCATCTCAGCCTGTGAAATTTAGCACTGTAAAGCTTCTGCCAGCCTTCCTTTCTATCTGAGCTAAAACATACAATCGAGGTTGGAAAAGTACATATTTTAAATTGAAGAAAGTGACATATAGTTTTTCAGACCAAGGAGAGGGGGAGAGATTCCAAAAAGGAAGTGATTGCTCTGGGCTTCAACAAAATGGTGGCCTCCAAAAAGAAGGAACAGGAGCAATGCTGGGGGCAATTTACAGCAATGCGCCAATTTTGGTAACAGAATTAATAATGTGGAATGTATGTTTTTTTTGTTAAAGAATATTAATTGTTACCAAACTGTTATGGGTAAAGTTCCACTTTAAGTAAGGACCCTAACACTCACTTGTGCACTAGTGACATATAGAGCTGAACTGATGGATGTCACTTTTGTAACATCTGTGCCTATTCAGTTTTTTTCCATGTTTGATCTATGGGTTGCTAAATTTAAATATATTTGTGTCTGTTTACATCAGGCTACCTCCTATCTGTGCTGCTTAGGTCCAGAAAAATGGAAAAGGACACAGTTCTTTTCAGGTCTATGGGAAGGCATTTATACATAGGGTTGACGTAAATTATTTGCAGTGAATGTAGTAAGCCACAGAGCCTGAAGTGTGGTGAGTGCAGCAAGCTTAGGAGGGTACAGTTATTCATTTACAATATATTTTCCACAGCAATATACAACTTAGGCCTTGTACACACAGGTGTACTATAGCTTATGCCAGTGCAAGGGCTGTGTTTGCATGCATTCCCATGCAGCAAGTTCCATTCATCCTAATTGGGATGCAGGGACTGCCTGGACACAACCGCAGCTCCTGATTTGACAGCCATGTAAGTGTGGGTGCATGGCCCCAAATGCAGACATTGTGTGTTTTAGGCCGTGTATCACTCCCTATGTCAAATTGTGAGCAACTGTGCACCTGTGCATCCCCGCAAGGACAAGCAAGGCCCTTCCATAGGCATATGCTATAGTACACCTGTGTGAACGAGGCCATAGCTATATAGGTTTGGTAACATTCTCCCTGGACCCAGTGGTATAGGAGTCACAATCAATAACAGCTTTGCTTCAGGTAAATGGGTTGTCATGACTTGAATTAATTCAGTGATCTCCGGATCACCTGTGTTTAGGTGTAGTTGTCATAGCTGATATACCTGACATAGAAAATAGTGGGTCCGAAGTATCAGCGTCATATGTAAGATCTGTTTATGCATCTTTGCCGCTCTCGACATAGAATAGCTTCACCAGAGGAGTGGCCTGTAAACAAGATGCACTTCACTGGTGCACAAGTGAGCATTCGGTATAGTTTTCATGGTAACATTTCCCCCAGAACTAATGGTATATGAGTCAGTGCCAATACAAGCTCCTGTCTAGGTAAGTACATTGACATGACTTGAGTCCATCCACTGAACTCTGGAGACTGGAAAACAAAGTGTTTTGGCAATTTTGGCTGGGACATTCACTTTTGGTCTGAAGATTGAGAGGTGTGTTCTGCCAATTTGGAATATTCTTGTTTTTGTGTTGGTGACAGAAGTGCATTTTCTATTAGCTGTTCATATTTTGGTGCACACTGAAAAGCTGGACAAGGAATGAGGAGACTGTTACTTCCAGACACTGTTACTGAGCTGAAGATGGGGCAGTAGTATTTATAGAGGTTTGGCACTGGGAATGGGAAAGAATACATTTTTCTACTGAGTCAGGGATGAGAAAGTGATGTTTCTGGGTACAATGTGCTACCAAGCCATGAACAGTTGTACTCTGATGTATCCAAGCATAAAGTGGCATCCTTGGCATCGGGAGGTATTGCTATTTGCATGGAAACTGTTAAGTCGAAGAAGGGTTATGCAGAGATTTCAAAGCATAATGTGCTGCTAAGCAAGGGATGAAGGCACAGGGACACTATATTGCTCAATAGCATTTTCTTTTCTTACAACATGCTCATTACCTCATCTACCTTTTTACTGTTCAATAAATATGCACATTGTTGCCAGACCTGTCCAAAACAGCTGATAAAGTAAACATAGTTTTAAAAACATTTCTACACAACTGATGTTACTGCTAATAAAAGTACTCCTGTTAAGGGGAGCTTAAAATGTGACCTACAGCAGGTGGTGCATGTTTTAATGAACATAAGTAAACCTGAAGTAACCTCTTATATGACTTTTCCTATCTGCATACTGTGGGTTAGTGACATAGAAAGTACTAAACCTTGTGGGTCAGCATTACAGCCAGACAACTAGCATTTTCAGAAGTAGGTCAAAACTGACAACACCCATTTCTTTTTTTTTTTTTTTAAAGATATTTTTATTAGTTTTATGACAAACAGATGGATCGAAAGAAAAAAAAACAAAACAAAAACAATATGCTTTACAAAATTAAAAACAAAACTTGGGCAATCATAGGTATACAGCATCAAATACTAGGCTCGTGCATTTGGGAGATTTATGATAATGCATTGTTTAAGCATCATACATTCGTATGTAGAATACAATCAAGGTGTCAGTTACTTAGCACCAGTAAAATTCTATATATACAGTATATAAAGTGGCACGACCTACAGGCAATCTGCAATCTATTTCTATTGTGAGGGGAGGGTCAGGGGGCTAGCCAGCAACCTGTCCCATATTTTGTGGAATGTTTTGCTTCGTTTCCAAAGTTCAAAGGTAAGTTTGTACATTGGGATAGCATCGTTGATTAGCTTCAGCCATAAGGTTTTTAAAGAGGTCTGTGTTCCCTTCCATGACAACAATATAACTTTTCTAACTTAAAAGTAGAGAATGCGGAGTAGCCTCTTGGCAGACGTTGATATTTGCAAGTCACCAAAGATGCCCAGCAGACAATTCTTGGGGTGATTAATGTTAGGGAGGCCTAGGGCTGTGGAGATAAAGGAGCCCACCTCTGCCCAGAGGTCCTGAACCATTGGGCATGTCCAAAAACAGTGTAGGAAGTCAGCTTCTTGGCCGCAGCCGCGGAAACATTCAGCTGTGGGTAATAAACCCATCTTTTTCAACCTGGTTGGGGTGAGGTGAGATTGATGGAAATTTTTTACCTGTATAATGCGGTCTTTTGATGAAATAACTGATGTTTTGTACGTGTCACTAAACTCCGTGCAGTCCTCCTCTGCAAGGGAGATGTCCATATAGATTCATTTTTCTTGGGCCCTACTAAATCTGGGGTTAAAGTCAATCATTATGGTAGCGTAATAAGTAGATATAAGTTTAGCAGGGTCAGGTTGTCTCAGCAGTTTCTCTAGTGGTGGTAGGTTAGTTGGGTCATCTAAGGAGCCAAACTGTGCTCTGATAGCATGTCTGAGCTGATAGTAGTAAAACAGGTATGAGTGCGGCAAGTCAAAGTCAAGTCTGAGCTGATGGAAGGATTTAAAGCCTTGTGCAGTGTATAGGTGACAAAGGTATTTAATCCCTTTGGAGTACCAACGTTTAGGGTCAGGTAAAGAGTAAAGTTCCTGCAAGGTGGGGTTGAACCATAGAAGGTTTTTCGGGGATACCGACCATGTGCACCGTGTTATTTTGGTGGTGATGTATTTGAACCATGAAAGGGATGTGGCCAGCATAGAGGTGCTGGGTCAGTGCGGGACTTTGCCCCTATAAACAATATTGTGAAGGGTTTCCATGGAGGATGCAATGGCCCCCTCAGTAGTAGTACATGCATTTGCTGCATTCGGGTGTAGCCAGTCATGGATATGCACCAGTTGAGATGCTAGGTAATATAGAATGAAGTTTGGGAATGCCAATCCTGCCAGGTGTGTCGGTAACCTTATGCCCTGTACACACGGTTGATTTTCAGACAGAAAAGGTGCGATCGGAGTGTGTTGTCGGAAATTCCGATCGTGTGTGGGCTCCATCGGACTTCTTCCGTCGGAACACACAAAGTTTGAGAGCAGGATATGAAATTTTCAGACAACAAAATCTGATCGTTTAAATTCCGATCGTGTGTACACAAATCCGACGCACAAAGTGCCACGCATGCTCAGAATAAATTAAGAGACTAAAGCTATTGGCTCCTGCCCCATTTATAGTCCCTACATACGTGTTTTACGCCACCGCGTTCAGAACGATCGGATTTTCCGACAACTTTGTGCGACCGTGTGTACACAAGACAACTTTGAGCCAACTATTTAGGTCATTCCCAAATAAATGTGTACCTAAAACAGGGTGACACTGTAGGTACACAAGTAGCAGTGTGCCAACGTCCCGATAGTAGACATATGAGACCTAAGCAACTAAGAAATGGACTTTGAGGGCACACAAGTATGTTGTCTATAAAAGATAAAATTGTCTTATTTGGGTATATCTTATATATATATATATATATATATATATATTATCTTTGCTGGTAAGCAACGATGTATATTGGTTTGTGTAAGAGACCAGCGGTGTAGATATAACACTGTGGAGGTACTATGCATAGCCCGTACCCCCAAATTATATTTTTTATACCTCACTACCCCTTGTAATCATTAATACAACAGGTTCCCCTTTTTCTTTTTTATATACTAAACTACCTTTAACCTAATTATTATTGTTTAAGTCCCTTCTGGCCTTCTTTTTTATAATGAAAGTTTCGGAATCCCTTTGGGCCAACTTGGTCCCCTTTTGCGGTACATTGGGGAGCCAATATGTTGCCTTATATTAGGTTATCTTTATAATTATACATTATAATTCCTTTATTATGCTTTACTAGGTCTCACAGCTTCCTGGCTCTGCCGTCTAGCCCCTGGTGATCTGTTTCCTTTATGTGGAGGGTGTATGCCTTTTTAGCTTGGTTGGAGCAAATGCTACATTTTTTATTAAAATTATTTATGTATTTTCATGTTTATACGTTGCTATACTATGTATTGACTGGTGTATTTTTCTTATGTATACTATTAGAATCTCCTAGGCTCCTGAAGAAGCGTTTTCATACGACATGTCGAGCTATTGAGAAAACATATACTCGGATTCACAACCTGACCCACAATCTGTTCATTCACATCCTTAATCGGAACATCCTTATGGGAATTCGTTCTCTACCCATTCGTTGGATGTGCTGCTCTATATATATATTGTATGCAGCGGTGTCTTGGTCGTGTGTGGGGTATATAATATCCACTGTTGGAAATGTTTTTTGTGTAATGTTTAATATGTATTAATTGTTCCCCCATTTTTTAACGGAAGATATACCCAAATAAAACAATTTTATCTTTTAAGAACAACATACTTGTGTGCCCTCAAAGTCCATTTCTTAGTTGTTTAGGTCTCAACATCCGTCGGAAAAAATCAGATGGATTTTGTTGTCGGAATGTCCAATCAATGTCCGATCGTGTGTACACGGCATTAGTGTCTCAAGCGCCACTCTGGGGGATCTGCCATTCCACAGGAATGTTGTACAGATTGTGTCTATACGTTTGAAAATAGATTTAGGTATTTTGCATGGGGAGTTGGCCAGGATGTATAGCAGTCTTGGTAAATAGATCATTTTGAGGGTATTTGCCCTCCCCATGAGATCCAGGGGCAGGTCCATCCACTGTTTAGTTTGCTCCTTTAAGTGAGTTAGTAGTGGGTCTAATTTATTGGCAATGTAAGCCAATTTACCCTGAATCCGGAGTAGTCTCCAAACGTATTGATCTCGGATAACAATGATTGGAGTGACACATCAGTGTCCGCCAGGTACACCAAGGTGTCATCCGCATAGAGCGAGATTCGTTCCTCAATGGTGGCAATAGGGAGACCTTTTATTGATGGAGAGGAGCAGATACGTACCGCTAGCGGCTCCATGGCCAGGGCAAAGAGGAGGGGGGACAGCGGACACCCCTGTCTTGTGCCCTTATTGATTGAGAAGGACTCAGTGACTGTAGAGTTAACCCGAATACGGGCCCTCAGGGAAGCATAGAGGAGTTTTATCCACACCACCATTCTGCGGCCAAAGCCGTACATTTTCAACACCTGAAAAGGTACGGCCATTCCACACTGTCGAACGCTTTACATGTATCTAGGGATACTATGGCCCCTGTAGGAGGACAGTCGTGTGGGTATTGCAGATTATGGAATAGTCTGCGGATGTGCATTCTGGTGTACCTTCCGGGTATAAATCCCCCCTGGTCACTGTGTACCAGGGTCGTCACTACAGTGTTTAAACGATTTGCCAACACTTTGGCCAGGATCTTAACATCCATATTTATGAGTGGTATTGGGTGGTATGATTGGCATTTAAGTGGGTCCTTGCGGGGTTTTAGTAAAAGTATAATCAAGGCTTCTCCCATAGTAGGGGGGAGGACCCCTATATCTAAAGCCTTGTTGTATATGTGTAAAAGAAATGGGGATAGTATGTCTTTAAACTGTGTGTACCAGTCGGTTAGATAGCCATCCAAACCGAGAGTTTTATGAGCAGGCATTTGCGACATAGCTACTGAGATAGGTGCCTCCAGCTCATCTTTCTGTTCAGTCGTGAGGGAGGGGAGAGGTATGTCGGCTAAGTATTCAGTTAGTTGGGCTTCATTGTAGTCAGCTTTGGAGGTATATAGGTCTTTGTAGAAATTTAAAAAGGTTTCCATGATGTCCCCAGGGGTGTCGCTGATTTGGCCCTGTGTGGTAAGTATACGCGGAATGGATATGGGGGGGGGGGGGGGTGATCGGATCTGGTCAGGTATGCCAAGAGACGTCCAGCTTTGTTACCTTGCTCAAATGATTTCTGAGTAGCATGTAACATGCGTTTCTGCGTAAGGTCTAACAGACGGAGTTCATACTCCCTGCGTCTCTGTAGCCACTCGTCTCTTTTGTCGGGGGTTGGATTAGAGGCGTAAGCAGATTCTGCTTGTACCATGGCAGTTTCCAGTTCCCCCGTAAGTTGCCCATTGTTTTTCCGTAGGACTCCCGTGATGGACATAAAGGTGCCCCTCAATATGGACTTAAATGCCTCCTATTCAATGGAGGGGTCTACTGTTCCCAAGTTGTCCTTCCAATAGCTCGTAATACCCTTTCTGCACCGTCCCTGCACCACCTCATCCTCCAACCAGTAGTTCAGACGCCAGATAGCAGGGCCCGAACCTGGGAGGAGAGCGAGGTCCACAGAGAGGGGAGCGTGGTCCGAGACTCCTCTGCCGTGGTAAATGCCATGTCAATCCGAGACATGGTGTGGAAGGAGTTTGAGTGGCAAGAATACTGGGTCACGTCCGGATGCTTCCAGCGCCATATCTCTGTAAGATCATATACCTGCATCCAATTCAGAAGAGAGGCAAAAGATTTACCACCACCTCCCAAGTGGTCCAAGGCTGGGTCTAATAGGGCATTAAAGACCTCTATGTAAAGTATTGGTCCATGGGGTCTAGCCAGCAGCTTAATTGACAGTTTAGATAGTACCGTCACCGAAAATGGGGGAGGAATAAAAACGGTCACAAGAGTGAACGTCACAGAGGAAATTTGTAAGGTTAGTATAATAAAAATAAATCTCCCCTCTGGGTCTGTGGTTACTTGTAAGGTTTCAGCGGGAAGGGATTTAGCTAGTAGAATAGATACCCCCCTGGAATAGTTTGTGTGGGTAGAGTGATAAGATTTTGCCAGCCATGGACGCCCAAGGGTTCTCACTTTAGTGCCGGTGAGGTGAGTTTCTTGGAGGCATACAATATGGGGACTGCATTTTTTTAAAACAGAAAAGACTAGGGATCTCTTTTGGGGTGCATTCATTCCTCTAGTGTTCCATGACACTATCTTCAAGGGCTTTGCCATTCTAATTCATACATCATATCACAGTCACATAGAAATGTAAATGCCTTCACACTTAATACCTGGTAGGCGGTGCCATCTTGAGCATATCTAAACATATCTTCAACATAC
Source organism: Lithobates clamitans (assembly GCA_037952925.1). Lineage (NCBI taxonomy): Eukaryota > Metazoa > Chordata > Amphibia > Anura > Ranidae > Lithobates > Lithobates clamitans. The sequence goes on along the minus strand of JBBGZY010000019.1, from coordinate 2,438,409 downwards.
TGTAATTAACTGCTTCTGCAGTAAACCAGAAAAAAAAACAGAAAAGAATGAGCAAAAAAACCTTTGCCCCCCTCCCCACTCGGCCAACCCCAACATAGCAAGCCTTGGATCCCTGAACTGAAGAAACCTGAAGGGCCCCCTTTAAACTGGGGGAGAACTGTCCTGTGGCCTCGCCACCATCTGGTGTGGGGTTGTAGTGGAATCCAGAGTGACCCCCGAACGGTCCTGCATATGGGTGATGTAGCATAGTTCAATAGTAGATGGAACAAATTGCATAGTTAAAGGCCTGTAGCCAGTATAGGGGGACTCAGATCTGACGATAGGAAGGAGGTCTGGTCTGTAAGGGTGGAGGATGACAGGATAACAGTTCACAGTTCTGCTGTAGGGGGGGGGGGTGGGATATCCTTATGGAAAACCAAAAAAGGTCCGCTGGGCATAGTAGAGGAACTCCCATGTGTAGGTAGAAATGTGTCTCCACATTCAGCTCAGGGCAAGTGTGGATAGGGATTGTAGGGATAGAGCCTCAGGCTTTAGACTGCTCTGCATCTTGGTGGAACTCCATATCGGTCATTGAGCCATGCCATGACATAGGAGAGGCCCTCTGTGCGTAATCGAGCCTTTACTGCTGCGAAGGAGATGCGCTGCCTCTGGACATCCGCTGAAAAGTCAGGTTATACTGAAATGGTATTGCCATTGTATTTTAAGGGGCCTTTCTCCCTGGCGAGGCGAAGCATGGCAACCTTGTCTGGGAAGTTGAGGAGCCGGGCAATAATGGAGCGGGGTGGTGCTCCAAAGGGTGGGGGGCACGGAGGGGTGCGATGTGCCTGCTCAATCACATAAGAAAAGGATGGTGCGTCAGACCCAAAAATTTCCCTTAGCCAGTTATAGAGGAACTTTTCAGGGCGAGGACCCTCTGCATTTTCAGGGAAGCCCACGAATCGCAGGTTGTTCCTTCAGGAACGATTTTTCAGGTCATCAATTTTGGCGCAAAGGGTCGCAATTTCCCCTGTATGATCCCTCACTGTGGCAGATAGGGGATGGACAACATCCTCAAGGGAGCTAATGTGTTCCTCTGCTTCCCCTGCCCTATCTCTTAAGTTTTGTACGTCTTGCTTCAGGAGAGAAAAGTCCATGCATACTGACGCTATCTGAGCAGTGAGGCAGGCTTTGCAATCCTGAATAGCAAGCATAATGGAGGCTAGGGTAGGTTCAGTGGAGGGGGAGCCTGGGCTGGAGCTATCTTCACTGTCCATGTGGAGGCTCTGGGACTGCAGTGGGTCAGGCTGGGTGTCTCTAGTAGCAGGGGCAGAATCACTCACCATTGCAGCCTGTGGTTTGTGGAGAGCAGAGACTGATGGCTGCAGCAGCATTTCATGCTGCTCTGCCTGTGTCCCGGCGCCATCTTGCCTTCGGTGCCTGGCCGCCTGGCCTGCCTTCTATACTGTCACGCGGGGCCCGTATTTTACCATGGATGCCAGCCTGGAACGTTCCCACAGCCGTGTGGGGAACAATTTTAGACCTTTCTGGAGCAAATCGGGCACAGGATGACTGCAGGATGCCGCTCGGAAGCTGGAGCTGTGGCTTTACACTTCTGCTCTCTGTGCCATCCGGACACCCCCCTTCCACACCCATTTGTTTATTGTCCATTGAGGGACACAAGAATTTAGTATATTTCTAGAAATATGCATTATACTGCTACCTTATAGGACACCTAAAGGCAAGGGAGGGTTATAACCCCTGTCTTTTTTGCCATCTGTGTCCCACTGTAGAGAATTCCTTTCACTTCCTGTCCTATAGCCAAAACAGTAAGTTTGAAGAAATCCCTTCAAAGTGAGACAATCCCTGGTTGCTTCAGGGTCACCAGAACTAGTGTTACCAATAGAACATTTGTCCTCTATTCCTGTTCTGGTTACAACATTTGGGATTTTCTTTTTTGTTCCTGATCAGTTACAATGGTACATAGGACAAAACAAGACAAACTAGGGCATAGACAGCAAAAAAACAAAAACAAATTGACAGGTGTTCTAACCCTTACCACTTTATCTAAACGTTTTACTTTTACTTATACTTCAAGGAGGTTGGGACTAGACATGTGCATGCTGGAAAATTTTGTTTAGTTTAGTTTTCGGATCCATTAGTTAAGTGAAACATTGGTTTTTAAATGCATTTGTTATTGGACCGATTCTTTTTCGGAATTCCAAGCCATACCAGGCCCTTTTGGATTTCAATGGGAACCCTATGCCAAAATTTAAAACTATATGGCGTGGGGTCCCTCCAAAATCCACGCCAGACCCTCATCCGAACACGCAGCTCGGCAGGAAAGGAAACCATACCAGGCCACATGCCCTCAACATGAGGGGGTGCTTTGGGGGAGGGGGGCTCCCCCCAAAAGCACCCTGTCCCCATGTTGATGAGGAGAAGGGCATCATTCACCAAAGAAGGGGTACTCATTCACCAGAAAAAGTATCAAATGTAAAAAACACAGAGTTTTTGACAAGTTCTTTAGTGACCCCCCCCCCAAAAAAAAAGCTCCCCGATCCAAAGTCAAGCACGATAAATGCTGGCCACAAACCCCCACTTGAAAAAAAAAGTATCCCGCTGCTTGCCGAACAAGCCGAATGACAGGTAACATGGGGTGACATCACGGGAGCAGATGTGTTCGGTTGGCAGTGGGATTTTTTTTTTTTTGTGCGGGTCCGCACCTGGCGTTCATCATGATTGACGTGGTATAGGCCAGGTATGGATTGGGGGGTACCCCCTAACTGTTTTTTGTTTCTTTTAACTGCCATTTTTTAACTGCCATTTAAACAAACCCAATCCCACATATCTAGTTGGGACAAAAAATTTAGACAGCCCCTGTATAACCTCACCTCCAACCATCATGCCTCAGTTTGTGCAAAACTGAGGCATGATGGTTGAAGGCGGGGTTATATAGGGGACACCTTTGGATACCTTTCACTGTACTGGGAAAACTTTATTTTCCTTGCCTTTTTTATTCTTGTATTTAATTTTTTTTCTCCTCGGTTAAGAGGAGAAGTCAATTTGTACACTGTGGTTATTTTATTTTGATGATATCAGCAAAGACTGCTAGTCATTACTGTGCTAAGGTATAGTTTGCATTTCTAAGCATCTGCTGCCCTCTAATGTCTGTATTTGTAATTGGCTGTGCTACAGTTGTTTGAATACATGTACATAACTTCCTGTCTCTCTGGAGCTGGGTTAGAAAACCCAAAAGGAGAAAGTACATAAAGAGAGGGTCTGAGACCACATGTCCTTCTAGGAGGAAGCTGCTACTAATCCAGGCCAGAAGCAGGGATTATTAGGTGTTTCTATGTTTAGAGTGATTGTAAAGCCTTAAGGTTTTCCAGCTTAATGCATTCTATGCATTAAGCTGAAAAACCTTCTGTGCTGCAGCTCCCCCGCAGGCCCCCTTTTTTGTTACCTGAGCCTGATCCAATCCAGCGATGTGCACGAGCGCAGCGGCTTCAGCAGCTGTCGCTCTCCTCATTGGATAGATTGATAGCAGCAGGAGCCATTGCCTCCTGCTGCTGTCAATTAAAACCTGTGACATGGGAGTGGGGGGGGGGGGGTGGGGGCAGGGCCAAGTCCCACTGTCTGTGCCAATGGGAGCGAGCCCACACGGGTGCCCCATGGAAATCAACTTTCCGTGGGGACACCCGATGAAGAGGAGGGGCCTGGAGCGCCGGCGGAGGACCCCAGAAAATGAAGATCGGGGCTGCTCTGTGCAAAACCATTCTACAGAGCAGGTAAGTATATGCATGTTTGTTATTTAAAAAACAAAACAAAAAACGAACGTTTATAATAACTTAATCGTTTACTATTGCTGCCCATAGCTTCTGGGCATGTATATGTACGGTATATATTTAAAAAGCTGATGACAGAAGTTTATGTCCCCTTGTTGTTTTCCCACAGTGTATGACCACTACACACACAGTGTGCGTGTGTAGTGGTCACTTTGCTGTATGTTAGTAGGTGAACCTGTTTTTTGCACTAGAGTGTATATGTATCTCCTGGTGTTCTAGTTAATCCTGTCCCTTCTGGTCTGGGATTCTAAAGATTCAATAACCAGCATAGGCAAGTGCCAGGTTAGGCATTCGACAGCTCACAAGTAGGAACTTGTCATGGCAGATTAGCAACTACTAAGGATTAAGACCCAGAGTAGATAGGCTAACACTGAGTTCTAGTGTCACGCCATGTTTTTCTCTGGTGAGAAGCTGCATTGCAGGCCAGTTGGACAACAGTTGCAGGATGTCACTATCATCGCTTATCTTGTCTTCAGGTCTTCAGCACCAAAAATATTGCGATCATTCTCAGGAGCCCCAGCAAATGGACTTTGCTGCAACATTCATCTGGAGATATCTTTATCAATGACTTAATATACTGTATGCACAATTCAACCAGGACTCTTGTTGGGCCCCTTGCTGATGATACCTATTTGTATATTGGATTTATGTACTATTATTATTTTTTTATTATATAAAGCTCATGTTTTTTTTCCATACTGGTGTGCATCTATATACACATGGTTAATGTTATATGCTGGCTGCAGTAGTTCATCTGCTCCAAATTACTTTGATTAGATTAATGGGTAATTTCTCAGGCAGAGAAATCCATCTGCCTTGCCCACAGAAGCCCTGTCCTGGGTAGAGGCACAGCCAACTTTATTATCAAATTCACTCTTCCACTTAGCAAAGGTTCTGGTTCGCTTATTTAGCACAATATCCTGTTTGGGGAGGTTAATTTCTCATTCTCCACCCAAAAGAGGGCTACATACTCATATGGTTTTCATTCCTATAGTTTGCACTCTTATCCAGTGTCGTTTGCATTTATTGTGGACCCTTGTTCCAAACCTTTCTAGGATCATAGGCGTGCGCACGGGGTGTGCCGGGTGTGCCTAGGCACACCCTAATGCATGTCCTGAGTTCTGCTATAAAATGTTGCAACAGACTGTATAGTGCTCTGCCTGTGAGATGGTTTCACATTGAGCAGTCAGTGAGGCATGTAAGAGCCGCTCAGTGCGTGAAACTGTAATGTAATATCACTGCTTGCAGAGACCAGCTGTCAAAACTCATCGCTGATGTGGCGAGTGGGCAGGACCAAACAGCTAGCCTATCAAACACAAGCCAACGGGATATGGGCTGGGCAGGCCACTCTGTGTATGTGGCTCTGCCCCCTTGCTATCAAACACCAGCCAATGATTGGGCTGCTTAAGAAAGGGGGTGGGGCCACATACATGGAGCGGCCCGCCCAGCCCCTATTCCATTGGCTGGTGTTTGATGGCTGATTATATAATTAATTTTTTTTTTTTTTTTACAAGTAAATATTTATTGTTTGTATATAATGTGTACGCATGTGTATTTGAACTTTGGGGTGCACACCCTAATGCAATAGGCTGCGCACGCATATGTCTAGGATTTATGGGACTTTTAGAAAATGTAATTTAACATGATTCATCTTCTCATGCTGTCCTTTCATATTTCCCTTTTGACTTTGATTATGGAAATCTGGATTTTGGACAAGCACCAGGCTGACCATTCAGGCTGAAACCCTCACACTGGTTATTACAGAATTCTGAAAAGTATAAAAATTATTCCTCTTTCGCACCCTGGTAGGATTATCCTCTTTATTGTATCTGTTTTCTTACTTCTTGAGTCTGATTCTAAACAACAGAGACTTCTCTTGGTCAGTCTTTTAATGTTATCTGTGCTATCTCATCTGTTGCGAGATCGTCACCTCCAAAACCTTTTAAAAACTCAAAGTGGAGTTCCACCCAAAAAAAAAAAAATGTCATTAATGTGCATGAAATAAATAAAAAAAAAACATTTGGAGAAAATTAATTTTTTTTACGTACCTTTTTATGCCTGTTGCTATGTGGTCCCTTGAAATCTGCCTCCTTCATCACCACGGCTCCTGACATCACTTCCCTCGGCGCCTCCGCTCGCTACTGCTCCTGGGAGATGTGTGTCATCATTTCCCAGCAGTCAGTGGGCTGCACCGAGGGCTTCGTTGCCATCACAATGGAGCGGGCATTTCTGACGATGACGCCCGTTGTGATGGCACCCCGGAGTAGATGCCGGCGTTGCGATGACAGAATGCGCATGCACGAGATCGAGGAGAGAATGGGCGGTGCATGCTGGTCTAGCAGCAGCACCGTATCCCGGAAGAGGATCGGGACAGGATGCTTGGGGGTTTCACATGCCCACAAGCAAAAGGAAAATGGCCAGAACATCGTTATCAAAGTTCTTTTTACAGATGAAACCAGACATCAGGGGACAAATTTTACAGAAGACATGAGTGTTACATTGCCATTTGACATGCTTGTGAAAGGTTACAAAAAAAATAAATTATTGATTGTAGTTGGAACTCCGCTTTAACCAGTATTCGATTGGGTTGTGTATCTCTGATGCTGGTTACTGTTGGGTGTCTCCTTCTTGACCAAATTATAAATTTTCCATAAGTCAAGATTTTGGCCTCCAAATCCCAGCATTTGATGTACCCCACCTTTTTAAGTGTGGACTCTGAAGGTTAGTGTTCCTCCATTCTTCCTTTTATAAGGCCCACTGCATTGCTATTAACTGATCCTCAGGCCTGAAAGATTGCAGCCAGGATACTCTGTTACCCTGCTGGACTATTTCCCTTAACAAGATAATGTGATTTCAGAGGCTTTAGTAAGAACTGGTTATTGAAAGATAGGTCCTTCTCTTTTTCCATTAAAGTGGTTGTAAACCTAAAACACCATTCTTTTGTACAGTTTAGTAGATAATGTTGCAATAACCCAATTCATATTGTGTGTACCTCTCAAAAAAGTCATCCTCATTTGGTTGTAGCCCTCAGAAATTTGCCGATCTGTAGGCGTGGCATAGCACCAAAGCTAATCACAGAGTCTCTCTATGTATTCTCTGATGTGTCTCTCGCTGTGTTCTCTGATGTCTCTTTCCTCCTGCCTCCTAACATTGCATAGTTAGTACAGTGGCTTCTCCTGAGCTGGTCTGAACGAAAAAATAAAATAATAGTGTGTACTAGGCTTTACTCTTCCTTCTTTCTTTTGATATAATATTCCTACTGTTTTTTTTATTTACTAGGATCTCTAATACTACTCCCCTGTGGAGGATTCTGCTGTTTACAGGGCTAAATTTTATGATTCTTACAATCATATTTTGGTAAATGGTTAGGTGGGATTACCTTGCTGATATCACAACCTTACATTGTCTTCATGTGTGACTCAGCAGGCCTCTACTCATGTCTTTTGCCCTGATATCCATGTGTGCTAGTTGCGTTTTGTTGTACCTTTTCCCCTACTACCAATTTTATTGAAGCTTTATAGGGATTACAATAATAAAATGAACTTTGTCAAGTATACAGTAGTATCTCTCAAAAAGCTTTGCTATGAGGTATGAAAAACAAGGTAAAAATAACCAACATATGCAATCAGTGTGAGCAAGTCAGAAGCTAAACTTGAATTCTGGTACATTGTCAGGCATCCCCCGGCACCCCATCTGGGAACAATCTGTGCCACGAGAGGAGACAACACTCCCATCTATTAAGGTACATATACAAAAAAGGTGTGGGAGAATGGAAATACAGATTCCAGGGTAAAGGCACACAGTATAACGAAGAAGTAGTATGTGCAAAGCGGGTACAATATGTTAGTGGATAAAATTCAGTATGGATCATGGGGGCCGAGTGGTCTTTCAAGAAATAAAACAGAAGTGGGGGGGGGGGGCATAGGGAGAAAGAGGGGGGGAAAAAGGGGGTTGGGTAGGGGTGGGGCTGTCGGCTCAGAGGGTGGTTCTAAAGAAGCAAGTCACTTCGGTTATGGGCGCAAGAATGTCTCGTCAAAACCAGGGGATAAGAAGTGGGCTACCCAAGGGTTCCAGAGCCTCCTGAATTTCGGGATTTTGCCCAGCAATGTTGCCTTTATCTTAGCGTGGATCATAGCCTGGGTGATTGTGTTGTGCTGCTAGTATATTAAAGGTAGGTGTTTTCCAAGCTTTTGCTATGGTCTGCTTGCCGACAGTAGTGACATATGGAAGTAGTTTGAATTGGCGATGAGTCAAGGACATGGGTTTGTTGTTCAGGAAAGACACTGTTTTCAGCTGCATTAAAAACGATTAATAACATTTTGAAAAAAAAAAACAGTTTTTACTCACCTCCTAATGCCTGTTGCTAGGGAGTCCCTCGTAATCTGCCTCCTTACTCACCTCGGCTCCTTACGTCACTTCCCTCAGCGCTGGAAGGAAGATCACCTCTCTCCCCTCCCTCTAGGTAATCATCTGGGACATGTCACAGGTCCCAGATGATTGCGTGGCCAGTTATGGCGTGTGGCGCGGCTCGCGCATGTGCAGTGGGTGCCCGGCTGTGAAGCCACTGTCTTGTTCAAGCCGCGGAAGCAGTGTGGCGGATATTGCAAAAGGAATTTGTGTACTCTGGAGGGGACCAGGTACCATCTGGTGAGTACCTTGTAGTTCGTTTCCAGGGTAGCGATGTTGGGGGACAAAGATTTAGTCGCCTGCCAGATAGATGACCAGTCAGCCTGGTCAAATGTGCGGTTGAGGTCTCTTTCCCATTTACTCACATATTTTGAAGGTTTTGCAGTTTCTGGGGCATTTAGGAAGGTATAAAGCTCAGAAATTAGCCCTCATCTGTGAGGGTCGGACTTACACACCCTTTCAAATGATGTTAAACCTGTGTCGGAAGGATTGGAGGGGGTAAAAGGTGTGAGAAATTTTTTTTTTTTTTTTTAACAAGAAAGTGAGAAAATGTTTCATCTGGAAAAATCGGAAAAGTTCAGAGGAGGGAATGTCATGGGACTCGCAAAGAGTCTAGGTTACTACAATTTTATCTTCCTTTCACTCTAATTTTTTTGAATTTACTGCTGTGAGAATTTTTAAATTTATGTATGTCTCCATGTGAGATGACTTGTGTTATTGGCCTTATGTACTGCTTCTCACAAAACAGTATGAGGGTTGAAGGTGGCGTTACACAGGGGCTGGTGTAATTTTTTTGTTTGCCCCATCCTCCTGAAGGCAGGTGTATAACCCACATGTCTAAGAATATACACCCATTCCTGTGTCCCTCAATAGACTTCAAGAAAAAGATATCAAAAGTACAAAAAATCCTATTATTTTCCTCTTGGGGAGTTTACTGTAAGGGGTTTACTAATCCAGTAGTAGTCTATAATGTTTGTATTTTACCATGGCAATGACTATAGAGTAGTCTGGGGAAAGGTGAGTTATCTATCACAGGCCTAATTTTAACTTGGCCATAATAATAAAGGTTGTCTTTATTGTCTTAATTTATCTGACTCCTTCACACACAAAAGTCATGACCACATTAAGCAAGCTTAAATATGCCAAATTAAAATAATGTGCCATTTTCAGCAGACATACTGCAGTTCCACAGCTTACCTTGACAATCCATCAGTGGCGGCTGGTGCTCAAAATTTGGGGGGATGGCACAAACTAACACCTCCCACCACCTCCCCCGCAGGCGGCAGACGGGTGGCGGCATAAGACTCCCTGGCCAACAGGGGCTTCCTGATTGGCCAGGAGGAGAATGAGGGAAACAATAGTGAATATTCATTCGCTATTGTCACACAAGTGAAACTGCGCCCTGAGCCCACCCTTTTTTGAAGCCTATTAGAGCCTCTGGCTCTAATCATGTGTTTACAAGAAAAAAACCCCATTGGAATCCATGCGTCCAGCACCCTGCATGTAGATTAGGGGGCCAGACACATGGATGGGGAGGCAGCGCCCCTGCATCCTTAATGGACGGGCCGCCACTGCAATCCATGTTCATCTTCCTAATAACCAGTTACGGAGGCACATACATACGATCGGAATTAAGATTAGTCAAGAGCGTGGTGAAGTACAACACTACGACGAGCCGAGAAAAAGACGTTCAGTGCTTCCGAGCATGCGTCAAATTGTTTCCGAGCATGCGTGATTTTTTTGCGCGTCCGAATTGCATACAGACGAACGCATTTTCGGATAGGAACTTTTCCCAACTGATAAATAGAGAACCTGCTCCCAATCTTTTGCTGGCTGGAATTCCGCCAGCAAAAGACTGATGAAGCATACACACGTCGCATTTTCCGACAAAAAGCTCTCATCGGAGTTTTGCTTGCGGGATTTCCGATTGTGTGTACGCGGCATTGAGGTTTCCTTCAAGAAGATCAGGTTTACTTGATATATTATTGCAATGAAATAGAAAAGAAGGTCCACACCCCAGCTGTAAAAAATGTTATTGGAGTGGTAAAAGGAACATCGTTCTGTAGCATTAATACATGTTCTTTTCTAAGAACTCACAAAGACAGGAATGACCCATAAATACATGCAGCAAAGTTGTTTCCACTAAACTCCAGGCTGGACTATAAAATTGCAACATGTGACTACAAAGTTAAAGTTAATAAAGACATACTGTATAGTAAAAAACATAAACAATTACATTTCTGGTAACTGAGATAACATAATAAGTACAATGTAAAAATGTATTCAATCCCTAATAAATATTTTTTTGCTATAATAGTACCTGATAAATATACCAACCATCCAGTGGCCACATCAGCAGGCATACCAATCTAGGAAAAACTCAAAACTAGGATGTCCAACAAATTTAAGGATATTTGAACCAAGAAAACTTTTAGCAAGTACAGAAAAAATATGCTGATCTTGTCAGAAATGTACTGTCCTCATTTCCTGTAAACTGACCCAAAATCACAATGTTATTTTCCTTTCAGGCTATCTTCTGTAAGCTACAAATTTCCTCTTACAGTGTAGATACAGTAGAGGAATGAGCATAGCCACCTAGGACAAAAAGTATGTTATTTGCAGGATTACCAAGTGAAAAAATAAATAAAAAATGTCTGAAAAAAAGAAAACCAATGCTGCCAACACACCTGTATGCTGCAATACTGTATATTACATTTCTGGTTTGGTTGTGTATATGCTTTAGAGGCCAACTCCAGTAAAACTTAAAATCTTTCCTTACAGTGGGCTTACACCAGTTCTTCAAAAGTTAAATGCTTGTTTAGTCTAGGAGATTAAAAATAACTTTTATTTACCTTAAAGTGTCACAAAACCCAGATCATAAAAAACTATCAATAAATGGTGTATCACATGCTCAGTCACTATGACATTCATTTTCTGTATTCTTCAAAAAAACATGGTTGATCCTGCTGCTCTCTATCTCCACCTTCTGTTCGTTACATAGTTACATAGCTACATAGTAGCAGGTGAGGCAGAAAAAAGTCAAGTCCAACCTATGTGTGTGATTATATGTCAGTATTACAGTGTATATCCCTGTATGTTGCGGTCATTCAGATACTGAATACTAAATCCTGTGGCAGAGGATCGTACAACCATTTTGTTCTTCTCAAGTCTGTGGCTGAGACTTTTCGTCCGTACGCCATTCCGGCTGCTAGGTCAATGAGAGAGGCCTATCCGGGTGGGCAAAGATCTGGTGATTGAAGGTGTGTTTGTCTTCAGGATCTCAAATTCCTCAATGATCTGCATAAGGTATCTGAACCCTCCTGCAACTCCCTTTCTATCTCTTTACTGCTACTTCTTCAAAAGTTTTGCAATAAAGCATTGGAAATATAACGTATATAAGTGACTGGTGCATACATTGGTGGGCGGAAGGCCTAATATAGACTCTAAGTCCCTTGTCTGGTGGAAATACATGTAAGGGGGTGACGACAAAGACCCAAATAAAATCAGCTGCTCCTTCGGGGGTAAGCACTACACAGGGTAAGCAGGAGAAATTGAATAAAAAATGGAATCCATGGTCTCTTTTGGTATGTACTAGGGAATACGGATGTGCGCTTGGAGAGGGAGAATGGGTGGGGTCCTAGGGGGAGGGAAGAGAGTGAGAGAATTTAATTATTCCTGTAGAAAAGTTCTTTTTTTTTCCTCTCTCTCTCTCTTGCTTTCTTGCCTCTTCCTCTCCTTATCGCTCTCCCTGGTAAATAGCATCTGTGTAATAAGCGAGGGGAGGAGGAGAGAAGAGAAAGAAAATACCGTATTTATCGGCGTATAACACGCACTTTTTTCCCCTTAAAACCAGGGGAAAATCGCAGGTGCGTGTTATACGCCGATCCCCTGCGATCCCGACCTGTCACATTTTCAAAATCGCCGACCGCGATTTGAAAATGGCGCCGCCGGCGCCGAAATACAAAGAGCCGGTCCTCGGCTCTTCCCGGCGGCTCTCGTTCATTTTCGGCTCCACTCGTAGTCCCGAGCGGAGCTATCCGAACCTACTCGGCTAGGTTCGGATAGCTCCGCTCGGGACTACGAGTGGAACCGAAAGTGAACGAGAGCCGCCGGAAAGAGCCGAGGACCGGCTCTGTGTATTTCGGCGCCATTTTCACATCGCGATCGGCGATTTTGAAGCCCAGAATGGCTGGGATCACTGGGGCAAGGCTGCACTGGGGAAGGCCGCACTGGGGAAGTCTGCACTGACAAGGCTGCACTGGGGAAGTCTGCACTGACAATGCTGCACTGACAAGGCTGCACTGGGGAAGTCTGCACTGACAAGGCTGCACTGACAAGGCTGCACTGACATGGCTACACTGACATGGCTGCACTGAGAAGGCTGCAATGATGGGCGTTTAAATGTAAGTTTTTTTTTCCCTTCAACTTCCCTCCTAAAAGTTTTTTTTTCCTTAAAATTCCCTCCTAAATTGGGGTGAGTGTTATACGCCGGTGCGTGTTATACGCCGATAAATATGGTATATACAGTGGGGCAAAAAGGTATTTAGTCAGCCATCAATTGTGCAAGTTCTCCCACTTAAAAAGATGAGAGAGGCCTGTATTTGTGATCATAGGTATACCTCAACTATGAGAGACAAAATGTGGAAACAAATCAAGACAATCACTTTGTCTGATTTTTGAAAGAATTTATTTGCAAATTATGGTGGAAAATAAGTATTTGGTCACCTACAAAAAAGCAAGATTTCTGGCTCTCACAGACCTGTATCTTCTTTAAGAGGCTCCTCTGTCCTCCACTCATTACCTGTATTAATGGCACCTGTTTGAACTTGTTATCAGTATAAAATACACCTGTCCACAACCTCAAACAGTCACACTCCAAACTCCACTATGGTGAAGACCAAAGAGCTGTCGAAGGACACCAGAAACAAAATTGTAGACCTGCACCAGGCTGGAAAGACTGAATCTGCAATAGGCAAGCAGCTTGGTGTGAAGAAATCATCTGTAGGAGCAATAATTAGAAAATGGAAGAAATATAAGACCACTGATAATCTCCCTCAATCTAGGGCTCCATGTAATATCTCACCCTATGGGGTCAAAACGATCACAAGAACGGTGAGCAAAAATCCCAGAACCACACGAGGGGACCTGGTGAATGACCTGCAGAGAGTTGGGACCAACGTAACAAAGGCTACCATCAGTAACACACTACGCTGCCAGCGAATCAGATCCTGCAGTGCTAGACGTGTCCCCCTGCTTAAGCCAGTACATGTCCGGGCCCATCTGAGGTTTGCTAGAGAGCATTTGGATGATCCAGAAGAGGATTGGGAGAATGTCATATGGTCAGATGAAACCAAATTAGAACTGTTTGGTAGAAACACAACTGGTCGTGTTTGGAGGAGAGAGAATGCTGAGTTGCAACCAAAGATCACCATACCTGCTGTGAAGCATGGGGGTGGCAACATTATGCTTTGGGGGTGTTTCTCTGCAAAGGGAACAGGACGACTGATCCGTGTACATGAAAGAATAAATGGGGCCATATATCGTGAGATTTTGAGTGCAAACCTCCTCCCATCAGCAAGGGCATTGAAGATGAAATGTGGCTGGGTCTTTCAGCATGACAATGATCCCAAACACACTGCCCGGGCAACGAAGGAGTGGCTTCGTAAGAAGCATTTTAAGGTCCTGGAGTGGCCTAGCCAGTCTCCAGATCTCAACCCCATAGAAAACCTTTGGAGGGAGTTGAAAGTCTGTGTTGCCCAGCGACAGCCCCAAAACATCACTGCTCTAGAGGAGATCTGCATGGAGGAATGGGCCAACATACCAGCAACAGTGTGTGACAACCTTGTGAAGACTTACAGAAAACGTTTGACCTCTGTCATTACCAACAAAGGATATATAACCAAGTATCGAGATGAACTTTTGATATTGACCAAATACTTATTTTCCACTATAATTTGCAAATAAATTCTTTCAAAGATCAGACAATGTGATTTTCTGGATTTGTTTCCACATTTTGTCTCTTATAGTTGAGGTATACCTATGATGACAATTACAGGCCTCTCTCATCTTTTTAAGTGGGAGAACTTGCACAATTGGTGGCTGACTAAATACTTGTTTGCCCCTATATATATATATTATATATATTATATATATATATATATATATATATATATATATATATATATATATATATATATATATATATAGTAGAATGGATATATTAGAGGGAGGAGGAAAATTTTAGTTTTTTCTCTTTGTTTTGTTGTTCTGTTTGATAATAAGTCATATATATCTACTGAAAATAGAATCAATGTGTGTTAAGTTATATTTTGTGATACGCAAGCAACAAAAATGTCTATTGTCTATATATATATATATAAAACATTTTTTGAAAAAATACAATATAGAATTAAAAAAAAAAGATCCAGGCACACTCCCTTTTGACAAAAGTCTGACGCTCTGTTGGCCAACAATCCGATCGTGTGTACGAGGCTTTACAAAGCAGATCAGGTTTCCTCAAATGTCCAATGCAAACACCAAATTCTACATAACTGGAACAATAGCACGCCCCCAACCCACACTCCTGAACTAGTTTTGCTTGTCTTATTGTGTAGTGTTGCCGAGGCTGTAGACCGCCAATTAGCTGAACAGAATTACAAATCCTTTGATAAGTGAAACATTTTTATTTTTCTGATAACAAATATCTACTAACGCATTATAATTATGTTACTTTTTTTTCTTTTTACACATTTTTTTTGATGACAGGTTGATTTCTGATAAAGACTATTAAAGAATATGTTACCCCCAGCAATTCATATTCCTGATATATGCTTGCTGTACCATATACTTGTATGGAAAAGTATCCTGTTCTCTTTGCATTGCTTGCTTTGTGTAAAATCCCTGGTGATCCTGTCAGGTCCCTCTCCTTTCCTACTACAAACTAACCACGCTAATCATTAGGCACAGCTATCTGTCAACACACAAACAGATAGATAGATAGATAGATAGATAGATAGATAGATAGATAGATAGATAGATAGATAGATAGATAGATAGATAGATAGATAGATAGATAGATAGATAGATAGATAATGGGTTGTTCTTCAAGGTACAGTATTTTAAATGAAGGGGGGAGGCTCCCTCTAGTGGTCATATTGCAGGTTGCAGGAAAGCTTTATAAATGTTCTGATAAGTGAAAACATTTTTATTTAAATATTCATAGAAATTGAAATTTCACTTGTACATGAAAATAATCTAACATATTAAAAGATTTAGTCATTACGGTTCTCATGCAAGAATCTAAATATTCAGTCTCAAATTATTACAATTGTACAGATATATATAAGATTTATTTTGGCTTACATTTTTAAAGCTGAAGTTTTTTTTTATATACAGCACAGTAAATTGTGCCATTTAGACTGAATAACAGGTGTAGGATCTGTTTTAATAGATAGCAATGAAGTATAATACTTACATATCAAATTGGTATTATCCGGGGATAAAAAAAAGTTTCTCTAAAGGAATTCGTATAAATGACATCATATCAGCCTTAAATTGACTAATAGCTGCATGTCAGAGCTGACATTAGTATAGAAGTTTGGTATGAGGTATTATAAACTCTGTCTGTAGAGTATTAAAATCCATAAGTTTTTCATCATGATAAAGCTTATGTACAAATTTGAGATCCAAGGAGGACCAGCATCCTGCACTAGGAACCAAAAGAAGTTCAGGGAAACATGGGCTACCTCAAATTGGATTATTGGGAAAGGTCTACCAAGGTACCCTACATATCGTAGCAGTAACATAGCTGATATGTAGTTTCTGCTTTTATAGGTAGTTCCTTGAGAATTATCTACCTTATGACAATATGCAGAATTATGTGAGGGCTGAAATGAAGTTATAATACAAAGTAGCTTCCATTGCTATACAAACATGATCTCCTGTAGGTCTTAGTGAATCATGTATAGTGAATCTTGTGTAGGGATTAGTTGTGCCGCTAACTAATAGAGGTGGTAGCTGTGAAATGTCAATCCAGTGAGCTCAGATGGCATTTGAAAGGTATTGAAAGATGTTTTGGGAGTACCTTGATTCTGTATAAAGGAAGTACAGATTACATTTATTTGTCTAAAGTATTTCTGAGGGATATCACAAAGGGAGTTGACTAGAATAAACAATAGCTTAGGGAGGAAACAGGGCCATAGATAATTTTTTTCTCCTGGGGGGGAGAGGCTTGGCCACCCAGAGGAGAATAATTAAGAAGCCCGCATGCCATGTTGAACCTATTCCCTGTGTACTCGGCAACATATGCCACAGTCCTTGTACCTAAAAAAATATGCTTTAATCGCTTTGCTACAAGCAATAATCAAACAGACCTGTTCAAACCTCAGCACATTAATTTGTAAAATAGGAAACTCTACAATTACATAGGCTTTTCTGCACACAGTCTACCTAGAAGAAAAACTTACCGTATTTACAAGTGACCACTAAGCAACCAGCATCTGTTGTACAATATGGTATACAGTAAATAGTAAAGGGGACAAGTGTATGTCATATACAGTCTAGTGCAGGGGTAGGCAACCTTGGCCCTCCAGCTGTTTTGAAACTACAAGTCCCATGAGACATTGCAAGACCCTGACAAACACAAGCATGACTCCTAGATTCAGAGGCATGATGGGATTTGTAGTTTCACCAAAGCTGGAGTGCCGAGGTTGCCTAACCCAGGTATTGTATGCAGTCTCCTTTGGACCCGTTTTATAATGGGCACTTTTCAGGTGTTTTAGCGCTAAAAATAGCACCTGAAAATCGCCTCTCATGCCTCCCCAGTGTCAAAACCCGAGTGTTTTTACACTGGGGCGGTGCGCTTGCAGGACGGGAAAAAAAAAAGTCCTGCAAGCATCTTTGGGGTGGTTTGGGAGCGGTGTAAACACCGCTTCCAAAACGCCCTGCCCATTGAAATAATTGGGCAGCGCTGCCGAAGTGCCTGTGCTTTTAATCCTTTCCTCGGCCGCTAGCAGGGGTTAAAAGCGTCCCGCTAGCAGCCGAAAAACGCCGCCATAACAGCGGTAAAGCGTTGCTAAAACTAGCGTAAATTTACCGCTAAAACCGGCACCACCCCAGTGAGAAAGGGGTCTTAGGTAGAACTGTACTGGCAGCAGCAAATCCCTGTGACAGCAAACAAGTATGGAAAAAAAATAAGGTTGGCTGAAGGCCCCTCGCACCAATGCTGAAGATGTCCTCTTGGTGGTGATCAATCATACACCGTTCTAACCAGGTGAGGGGTAGCTAGTAATGCTCTGTGCCCCATGCTCAAACTTGCCATCCACATGCTACTCCCCTGATGGCCAATCCTGTAGGCTGTCTGTAGGTGAAAGAGCAGGCCGCACTATTCCTAAAAGCACAGTGGCAAGGTTAAAGCCTAATTCAAAGTTTATGGTGACTTTAAATGGTTAATTTGCATCAAACTGATGCTAATAGATGTGCTCACTGTCAGCGCTGTATAAACAGTATGTAGCATCAGCTACATATAGTATACATAGCAAGACAGGGGTTTCCCGTCTGCCGCCAGAACAAAATCAAATTGAAGTGATGCTCATCCATTCACAGGAAGCATTGCATTTTATCAGTGAATACAAGGTTTCCTCTGAATGGCTGAGGCAGAGATAAGGATGCTATCCACCCGCCTCAGCAGTGTGGTATTCTCATTCAGAATGCCCCTTCAGTTGTCAAAAAACAAACAGGTATTCAGAAGACAGCAATGTTGTTTCCTGAATGCCTGTCAGCCACGCTTGCAACGCCCTCTAAAAAAGAATCCACTGCAGATCCCTCTTTAAAAGATGTAAATGAACTCTAAGGGCTCTTTCACAAGGGCGATCCGCCCGGTGGACTCCACTTTGCTTAGCGGGTGAACGCTCCGCTGATCCCCGCTGAGCAAGCGGATGACAGGTCTGTCTCCGCTCACTGTGCAGAGACGGACCTGTCAGAGTCCCGCTCTCCTTTGTGGGGAGATCAGATGAAAACAGACCACCTGTGTACAGAGGTGGACGGGGGATAGAGAGGTCAGCTGTGGATGGGGGGGTGGTACAGAGGTGGATGGGGGATACAGAGGTCAACTGTGGCTGGAGGGGGGTACAGAGGTGAACTGTGGATGAGGGTGCAGAGGTAAGCAAAAGTAGTATGCAGAGATGTCCACTAGATGGTTACTTTGGGGAGGGGGGGTATGCAAGTACTGCTCCTTGTGCTGATTTTTTCTGTGACCTGTATGATACAAACACCTCACAGTACAAACTTCCAATCCCTGTGTGTCATGCTGGGCTCCCCTATCCCCCCTCCATCATCTTGAACTCCCCCATCTCTCTTCCCCAATCATCCTGGATTCCCCTATCCCCCCTATCATCCTGGGCTACCCATCTCTCCCCCAGTCATCGTGGACTCACCTATCCCCCCCACTATCATCCTGGACTCCCCTATCCCCCCTCAATCATCCTGGACTCCCCTATCCCCCCCCCCATAATCCTGGACTTCCCTATCCCCCCCATCATCCTGGACTTCCCTATCCTCCCATCATCCTGGACTCCCCTATCCCCCCCATCATCCTGGACTCCCCTATCCCCCCCATCATCCTGGACTCCCCTATCCCCCCCCATCATCCTGGGCTCCCCATCTCTCCCCCAGTCATCGTGGACTCACCTATCCCCCCCCACCATCATCCTGGACTCCCCTATTCCCCCCCTCAATCATCCTGGACTCCCCTATCCCCCCCATCATCCTGGACTCCCCTATCCCCCCCATCATCCTGGGCTCCCCATCTCTCCCCCAGTCATCGTGGACTCACCTATCCCCCCCCACCATCATCCTGGACTCCCCTATTCCCCCCCTCAATCATCCTGGACTCCCCTATCCCCCCCATCATCCTGGACTTCCCTATCCCCCCCATCATCCTGGACTTCCCTATCCCCCCATCATTCTGGACTCCCCTTTCCCCCCCATCATCCTGGACTCCTCTATCCCCCCTCATCATCCTGGACTCCCCTATCTCTCCCACCCAATCATCCTGGACTCCCCTATCTCTCCCACCCAATCATCCTGGACTCCCCTACCAATCCCCCCATCATCCTGGACTCCCCTATCTCTCCCACCCAATCATCCTGGACTCCCCTATCTCTCCCACCCAATTATCCTGGACTCCCCTATCCACCCCCCATCATCCTGGACTTCCCTATCCCCCCCATCATCCTGGACTCCCCTATCTCTCCCACCCAATCATCCTGGACTCCCCTATCTCTCCCACCCAATCATCCTGGACTCCCCTATCTCTCGCACCCAATCATCCTGGACTCCCCTACCAATCCCCCCATCATCCTGGACTCCCCTATCTCTCCCACCCAATCATCCTGGACTCCCCTATCTCTCCCACCCAATTATCCTGGACTCCCCTATCCACCCCCCATCATCCTGGACTTCCCTATCCCCCCCATCATCCTGGACTCCCCTATCTCTCCCACCCAATCATCCTGGACTCCCCTATCTCTCCCACCCAATCATCCTGGACTCCCCTATCCCCCCCCATCATCCTGGACTTCCCTACCCCACCCATCATCCTGGACTCCCCTATATCTCCCACCGAATCATCCTGGACTCCCCTACCACCCCCCCCCATCATCCTGGACTCCCCTACCACCCCCCCATCATCCTGGACTCCCCTACCACCCCCCCATCATCCTGGACTCCCCTATCTCTCCCACCCAATCATCCTGGACTCCCCTACCCCCCCCCCTCCATCATCCTGGACTTCCCTATATTTCCCCCCCAATCATCCTAGACTCCGCTATCTCACCCCCACCATCATCCTGGACTCCCCTATCTCTCCCCCCACATCATCCCAGACTCCTCTATTTCTCCATCCATTATTATTATACAGGATTTATATAGCGCCAACAGCTTGTGCAGCGCTTCACAACATGAGGGCAGAAATTACAGGTACAATACAATTCAATACATATGTTTACATGTGTGTTTGTTTTTTGGAATGTAGGGGTGGAGAGCAAATTTGCATGGGTGGGTGGGGGGCAAGAAAACTGTACACTGACACTGTACTAATAACACTGGCTGGGAAGGGGTTAACATCTAGGGGCAATCAAGAGTATAATGTGTGCTACTTTTACTTACTGATCTAGCTGTTTTTTCTCCCTGCCTTTCAGGGAGAAGAAACAGCCAGATTGTTGTTCACTGTATACACAGAGTTCTGTGTGTTTTTAAACTCTGTGTTAGACATGTGCGGATTGTTTCGTTCCGAATAAATATTCTGAAAAAAAATGTGTAATTCGGAGATTCGGATATATCCGAATACCTGATTTACAGTATAAAAAAAGTTTACTGCATGCTCCGAATAAAGAAACGAATTTCATCCAAAATTTCAAAATTCAAATTGAAGTTCAAATCGAATTTAACATTGAATTCCAGTCGAATTTGAACTGTAAATATATTTCTGAAATCAGTGTGTGTTATTAGGGTACCATTTTGAAAAAATGCTGTTTTTGTTAAACCAAAGGTGATTTAAAGAGTCATTGTAATCATTTGATGACGACTTTTCTTTTGTTTGTTCACTTTGCCACTGTCAGGGCTGGGCTCAGCCCTTCCTTCTCTGAGCTGGCCACTCAGGTGTCGGCTAATTGCCAGCTCCTATCTCTCCACAGTGTCCCACCTGTTGATGATATCCTGCTCGTCAGTCCTGCCTAGTTAAAGTGGATGTAAACCCAAATTTTTTTTTTTATATATATATATCATACTGCAGAGTATAAGATTTGCTATCATTTGAGCCCAGTCTTGCCACACAGAGTTAATCCATCTCTGAGCAATCCCCTTTTATTGTTCAGTGAGACAATTCTTGACAAACTGAGAAAAACTTTGTCAAATACTCCCCCTTGCTGTGAGTGACAGGTGATTTACATCTCGTGCATTAGCCTAAGAGACATGCAGTATTTTTTAATTCCCTCCCCCACTTCTTTCTTCAGCAGCTCTGCAAGGATTGGCTGTTCCACACCTCAGCATGATTTGGCACGCTGAAGTCATGTGGTTACTTTCCTGTCTTTTCACTGGATGTTAGAGATCATAGCAGAAGTTCAGCAGAAGTTCAGTGTTAGAAATACACAGAGAAAATGAATATTGACAAGGGGAGTGTAGAGGTGGGCGGGGTGTCTACTTACATCACGACTCCACCCACCGAGCTCCAGACAACAGACCCACTCACAGAATATGCAGTTTTTCGGGTCTAATAACAGACAGAGGGGAGACATTTGACAGGTAAAGATACATGCAGGAGGCATGTATATCCTTATAGATAACCCCTATGGCAGTAGTTTAGAAAGGATGGCATTGGGTTTACATCCACTTTAAGCTGTCCAGCCCAGATGATCTCTGCCTTCACCTTGGTCACATCTCTAGAGACGCTCTCCTGTGTTCCTGTAAAAGACTTGCTTGGCTGACATTCCTTCTGGCTCCAGATCCTGCTTGCTGTTCTACTACGCTGCTCTCTGGCTCCCTGATGTTTTGGCTTGTCTGACTATCCGTTCCGATTCCTGAACTCTGGCTATGTTTTGACTACGTTTACTCTGTTTACCTTTATTTTATCATTATTAAACAAGTGAGATTTAACTGTACTTCTGTCTTAGTCTGATTCATAGTTCTTGACAGCAAGTGAAGGCCTTGAATTCAGAAGATGCAGTCAATCCAATTGTTGGTAATATTTTTTCCAGATTGGATAAGCAGGTTCACCACATGGATGAGTTTGCCATGGCATTACAAACGCTCCTGAGTCGCACGGCTCACCTGGAATCTCCCACTGTGGCTGCTCCAGTACAACCTGTGTTGCAGGCCATCCCTGCTGCTGCTCCAGTCTCTGTGCAGGCACCTGCCTCGAATATTACCTCTATAAGAGGTATGTCAGGTTCCGCTCTGCTTCCCCAGCAATTTGGGGGCGATCCAGTACAATGCAGAGGGTTTCTCAACCAGGTTGAGATATACTTTGAGATGCTGCCCCAAGCGTTTCCCATGGACTGAAGTAAAGTAGGTTTCGTGATATCTTTGCTGTCTGAGAGAGCCTTGGCCTGGGCAAACCCTCTATGGGAGACGCAAAAACCTGTTGTCTTGAGTTACCCTGAGTTTGTGACTTCTTTTAAAAGAGTATTTGACGCTCCCGCACACTCCGCTTCTGCTGCAAAGTGGCTCATGTCCATCTAACAGAGTACGAGAACTGTTTCGGATTACGCCATTGAATTCCGTACTTTGGCAGCAGAGGTTGCTTGAAACAATGAGGCCCTTGTGGCTGCTTTTTCTTATGGTCTCTGGGATACCATCAAGGATGAGATAGCAGCCTGAGATATACCTACTGAGCTGGAGAGGTTGATCACGTTTGGCATCCTCACTGGGGCTCTTCACCATGAGATAATCCAATTCCAAGTTATTTCCTCACCTAAGTTTCCACACTCAGGGCTCCAGCCCCCGTCAGCCCCCCCTCCCGACGCCACTGCCATAGCCCCTGGCAAATGACACCAGTGCGTCCCATACAGAACCAGATCCACCAAACAGGGCGAGCTTGGGGGCGTGGCCAAGATGGCTCTGTGAGCAGCAGCTTTTTTAGTGAGCTCCGCTCTTATACCGATGATCCAGGGCCGAATTAAAATCAAATATTTAACCCCTCCAGATTGAGAGGGGGTCTGAACACGACACCTGACACTGGGAGGAAAGAGGGGTTACAAGCTGGCGCTCTCTCCCTGGATGCATCCCGGCCCCCCCTTGAGTGGCCAGACCGAAGCCGCAGCCTTTCCTGATGGGCTCCGGGACAGAGCAGAGGCACCCCGCGCTACCTGCTCTTGTCAACGGAGCTCTCCTCGGCACACAGGCCACAGACAGAGGCGGAGGAGTCCATCCTCCGGTGGATACCGACTCATCCTGGGACACATCCTGGCCTCCACGTGTCACTAGGCCGCAACCACGGCCTTTCCTGTCAGCCCCCGTGACTCCGGACCGGGCCAAAGACATCCTGCGACCCCTGAGGCAGTTGTGTGCAGCCCACAGGAAACTGACAGTGGAGCAGGAGGCTGGACACCGGTACATCCTCAGCACACATCCAGGCCTCCTCGTGCACATAGGCCGCAGCCCCGGAGGGAGCGGCCTTTCCTGACGGCCCTGGACATCTGGAGCAGACTGCAGTACACTCCTGGGACTTCTGGTAAGGGGGAAAGACTGACTGAGGGCCCTAATCCTCAAGAGGGACTCTCCCGGACATCCCCTCGTCCCACTAACAAGCATAGGTACTGTATTATCCAAGATGAACTTCAGACGATTTGTCCTGGATATGGTGGAAAAGAAACCTGTGGCATATGGTGTCCACATGAGCTGATTGTGGATTTGCTATCTAACCACCTCTTCGGACTGATCCATATTTGAAGTGACCTTCCAGATGTCCGAAGAATCATATACTGTAGATGGTGTTGTATAGCAATTATCTGAACCTAGACATATGTTGTGTTTTTAATATTGTTGTCTATTTCGCTACGTGTTTTTCTATATTAATAAAATAAGATTTTTATCTATAATTTGGTTGTGCCTAAAAAGTCCAAAAGTCCCTCCCCTTCTCTTTTTGCTTATGAAATTGTTAGGACGTGGCACAGTGCTATTTCATGTGTATCCACAGGACCACTCCGTGTGACGATACACTTTTATATATTTTTTCAATTGACCCCTGAGTGGAGGTCCGCACTACCTGGAGTGCCCACAGAGCCTCACAAATGGGCCCCATGGACTCGGCCGAGTCCCGACCTCCCTGGCTGTCGGACGTCATGGCGGCCATTGCCACTTGCCAAACCACGTTAACGGCAAAAATAGAAGCTGTGCAGAAGACATGGCCCTTACCCGCCAAGACATAGACAAACTCAGGTCCAGAGTTGCTGAGACCGAGCAAAGGGTAAGCAAAAATGAAGATACAGTGGTAGAACACGGAGCAGCACTCCGCACCCTTCAAACCAAAGTAAAGGCCTTGGAGTACAGAGCCGAAGATGCCGAAAATAGAAACCGGGGCAATAGCCTCCGTATTGTCAGCTTACCTGAAGGTGCAGAAGGAAACAACCCCACGTGCTTTGTGGAGGGAATGCTGCATGACCTCCTCCCTGATGCTCACCTGTCACCCGACTACGCGGTGAAAAGGGCACAACGCATATCACCTAAACTCGGGCCTCCTGGATCCCCCCCTGAACCTTCATTCTCCGTCTCCTCAACTTCAGGGACCGAGACAAAATTCTCCGTGCCTCTAGAATTGTTGGGGACCTCTGATATCAGAATGCCAAGTTGGCGATCTTCCCTGACTACTCGGTGGAGACCCAAAAGCTCAGGAAATCCTTCGTCCATGTCAAAGCAGCATCGAGAGCACGCAGCATCCGCTACAACGTCCTCTTCCCGGCCCGGCTAAGAGTCCAGGATGGAGAGAAGAAAATATTACAGCGCACACATGCAAAAAAGACATTTACCTCAAGCAAGGCTAGTTTAAAACACCTAAACATTTCTAAAAAACATTATCAAAAAACATGGGGATTTGGTCACACCATATTGCTATATGGTGCTAAGCCCACTTACTGCGACAAAGTACCCCATAATCAGTGGGTCCTACACTATCCATGGAGTGGGAGAACCTGCATCTCTGAACCATGAGAGCATTACATTCTTCTAAATGGGAGAATCATAAGGTCTCCACCCATGACACAAGTGGACACTAATTAAAGGTACTTATGTTATGTAGTGAGGTGCTCCGCACCCAAAGGGATTTGGTCAGAATCCATACAATATACAAACAAGATGGGATGGATGGAGAGAAGACCCGCTTCTTCAACACCCCTAGAGAGGCATCTACCTGGCTGGACTCGCTTCCACCGGCCCACTGATCGATTACACGGCAAGTACCGAATAACACCCTCAATTCTACTGAACTCAGGCCCAGGCCTGGGTTGACCACAAACTAACCCACGGATGAGTCGCCCACACCTTTGTTGCACCTGTTGTGCCCTGTTTGCACCCACGGTGCGTGCGGCTCCGACAGTGGAAGTAAACACCCCTGTTGTGGGTATTCACGTTAGTGGCCCTGACATAAGACATAGTCAGGAGAATGTTGCGACCTGCTGCTTCTCTGTGCTTGTTTTGCCCCCTCCTGGTGCATTGGGGTCCATACTATGTATGCCCATGCTCTATTGGATGAAATTCACTACAGGGACGCATTTCAGGTTTCCTTTATCCTCTTGGATCTGTGTCCCTTACAGCTTGCCACATTGAGCCAGCGGTTGTCTCGCGCTTGAAGAGCTGCTCAGACTACTGCCTGATCCCCCCAAGAAGTTTCGGGGGGCTGAGCTCGCCTTTTACACTGACCCCCTGTTGCAGCCAGCGAGCAGAAACGGTTTGGGATGTATACCCTCCTTAGTTTAAGGGGGTTGGGTGGGGTGGGGGGTGTTCCCCTAACGGGGCCAGTTTTTTTCATTTTAGTTTTTGGGTTTTTACAAATGTTTTTAGTTTGATTTTGTTCTACTTGTACACCAAAATACTTGATATTTTGGTGTACAAGTACACCAAGTAAACATTGCATTGTTTTCAGTTGTGTCTGCCTCGGGTCCATCAGTCCACTCCGGGAGCTGAGATCCATAATGATCCTGACCCCTCTATT
This sequence comes from Lithobates clamitans, assembly GCA_037952925.1. NCBI lineage: Eukaryota > Metazoa > Chordata > Amphibia > Anura > Ranidae > Lithobates > Lithobates clamitans. Next base: position 2,412,477 of record JBBGZY010000019.1, on the reverse strand, counting down.
GCCTTTAGAGCCCATGTCTACTCTTAACATCCTTTCATGGAATACCAGGGTGATGAACTCCCCGGTCAAACGATCCCTGGTGTTCCAATTCCTTAAAGCTTATAACCCGCATATATGTGTGCTCCAAGAAACGCACCTCATTGGGAGAAGGATCCTCACCCTTAAAAAAACCCTGGGTGGGTTATCATTATCACTCCACCCATTCCAGTTTTGCCAGAGGTGTTAGTGTCCTGGTACTGAAGTCCCTTTCCCTCCAGCTCCTGGATCTGGCCCTGGACCCAGACGGTAGGTATGTCATCAATCATGCTAAGATTCACTCGATGACGTGGACTATTGTGGGTTTATATTTACCTCCTCCGGTCTCCTTGCTGGTGCTGAATCAAATCACTAGCAAGATGGCCGAGTTTGCCTCTGACAATGCTCTCATACTGAGAGACTTCAATCTAGTCCCTGACCCAGACATGGACAGACTGACGTCTATGGGACACCAATGCCCTGGGCTGGCTGAATGGGCTGACAACCTCTCTTACCCAGAAGAAAATGCTAGCACAGTCACAACGGATTTTTGAGCAGAGGGAGAGGTCGGGGAGACTGCTGGCTTGGCTCTCCATAGAACAGGCAGGGGGGGATGAGTATCTCACATATCAGGGACCCCTCAGGACAGTTGACTCATACACCAGATGGGATTAATCACTGTTTTGCAGAATTCTACAAATCCCTCTATACTTCTAGGTCAGACTACAGTATAGCAGACCTGACGACATACTTGGCTGACATTGACATGCCGACCCTTACAGAAACATACCGTAACAAGCTGGACGCCCCTATGACAGTCTTGGAGATTCTCCAGGTGCTTAAATCCATGCAGGCGGGAAATTCGCCGGGGCCTGATGGAATCCCGGTGGAGTTCTATAAGAAAGTACGCTGCAGAGCTCGCTGATAGACTCCATACTCTATTCTCTGAGTCGATGCGCCTCGGGAAACTTCCTGACATCATGAGCGAAGTGATCATAGTCATGATCCCCAAGCTGGGAAAAGACCCCACCTTATGTTCCTCGTACTGCCCCATATCCCTGCTAAATGTGGACGCAAAAATATTGGCCAAGATCTTGTGACCAAATGGGCTTCATGCTGGGAAGAGGCACAGATATCAATATCAGATGCCTTCTCACTCATATACAGTAGATAGAGCGGATGGGGGGACGACGGGGGTGGTGGCATCACTCGACGCGGAGAAGGCCTTTGACTCCGTCGAGTGGGTTTACCTATGGGAGGTGCTCTCGCGATTCGGGTTAGGTCCTGGATTCACAAACTGGCTCTGCATGTTATATCATGGTCCCTCAGCAAGAATCCGCACTAACGGCTGCCTCTCGGGGAAGTTTCAGTTGGCTCAGGGCACAAGACAGGGATGCCCCCTCTCTTCGGGCTTATTTGCCCTCGCAATGGAGCCCCTGGCTATATTGCTGAGAGCAAACCCTAGGATTAAGGGACTACAAGTAGGACCAATTGAGGAAAAGCTGTCTCTGTACGCAGATGACGCTCTGCTCTATTTAGCAGACACGTCGTCCGCTTTACAAACTGCTCTGGAACGAATTAACTGATTTGGTCGATATTCAGGGATCCGTATTAACTGGGACAAATCGGTCCTCTTCCAGCTCCACTCCTCGACCCCTCGAGTCCCACATTTGCAGCTTAAATGGGTGGAATGGGGATTAAAATTAGTAATAAAGCACAGAACTATATGGATGACAATCTACGGCCACTTATGACACAACTAGTGGCCAGATGTGCGGCATGGCGTTCCCTCCCCTTGACCCCAGTCAATCTGCTAAAAATGATTTATCTCCCCAAGTTCCTGTATTTCTTCTGTAATACCCCCACACACATCCCCAGGACTTTCTTTCAGAGGTTGGAGAGTCTTCTGGTCTCCTTTGTCTGGGCTGGGAGGCCCCCCAGGGTGGCCAAGAAGATACTATACTTCTCATTATTGGGGGGGTCTGGCACTCCCAAACTTTCAGCTTTACTACTGGGCGGCCATCCTGGTCACGGTCCAATGGTAGTTTTCCCAGCCCAGACAAAACCTGGCGGTTACCCTGGAGGTGGCTATCCTCGGCTCGTTTGCAGCTCTGAGTAACCTCCCGTTTCGGGGACTCAGGGCTAGCTCATCTATGAAAGTCCTGATGCGAACCACAGTAAGGGTCTGGCAAGAAAGAATTATGGGAAACCACATCTCCCCACATATGCCCCTATGGGGTAATCCTATGCTCTCCCACCTATACAGCATTCCAGACCCTTCTCTGTGGGCGAAAAAGGGAATCATTACCTTAAAACACATAGTTCATGAGGGTAGGCTTAGGACTTTCCAGGAAGTAAGACAAATATATGCACTTCCGATCTCTTTTCAGTTCAGATACTGGCAATTAAGGCATGCCTTTGAGGCCCAATTCCCTGTCCCACTGACTTTGGAATCAGACTCCATTGAGCGTTTATTGACCGCCAGTGCAATGGGGAGACCTCTTTCGACTTTATACCTCTATCTCACAGTAGAATATGACACCAAACTAACCAAATCCTGGGAAAAATGGAGGGCGGATATCCCATCCCTGGGCAAGGAGGAGTGGGAGGAATGTCTAACTTCATACATTCCCTATATGATTGCTGCAAAAAACAGGTTTATACAATTTAAGTTCCTACACAGGGCTTACTTCACCCCACAGAGGTTGGCGCGCATTTACCCTCACAGAGACCCTAACTGTCAGAGATGCAGACAAGAGGTGGGTACCTTCTGGCACATGGTCTGGTCCTGTCCCAAACTCCAGCCCTACTGGACGGCAGTGGCATCTACGCTGAATGATGTGACAGGATCGAGTCTACGGTTGACCCTCAAACTTTATTACTAAGCAATTTGGAGGACATAGGGGGGGACAGGTATTCTAAATTGTGTCTTACCTTCTCACTATACTATGCCAGACGTGAGATTATGTTGAGATGGAAACTGGAAGAGCCCCCTACTCTTGCCTCGTGGAGGCGATCGGTGACCTCGGTACTCCCCCTGTATAGGCTGACCTATGAAAGTAGACAATGCCCAGGGAAGTTTAATAAAATCTGGTCCTTCTGGATAGATGCCTCTGATGACCTTGACCTACCCTCCCCCTAATTATGACTTGGATCACACCAGTTGAAATCGCCCCCGTCTATCTACCCATCATGCCTCCTCTCCCCCATCCCACACCCTCCCATCCATTACCCACCTTGACCTCTCCCCCCTTTGCTGCACCTTTCCCTCCTTCTCCCTCCCCCGCCCCACATGAATATTGAATATCAGATATCCACATAACGTACCTGAGGTTTCACCAATGCTGACTTGCACTAATGATTGTATGTAACTGGTACTTATGTCACCTATACTGCTGGAACATTAACTAAAGGATGACTGCCAGATGAAGGTGGCTTCTCCTGTCTACACCTGTACACCACTGAATGTAATATCTTGCTTTGTACTGTAATGCTGATTTGTCTAATAAACTCTTCTGTTAAAAAAAAAACTGGGTGAGCTTCCGATGCATCCGCCGCAAAAAATACACTTCCATCTCTGTGGGGAATAGTGCCACTCTGCAGTGGTCTCCCGAAGATGTGTCCCAGTGGTAGTGTGGAACTGCTCCATAGGGAAGAAGCAGATCCCACCACTGCCAACCAAATGTGAGAGACCGCCTGGAAATCCCTGCCTGGGTGCCTCCGCCAAGATACAGCTTCCTTCACTCTGAAACCAGGTATTATAGCTGAGAATTGCACCCAAGAACTAAACAACACTAGCTTAGGAGCAAACAGGAACTCTTTATTGTAAACTCACCCAGAATTTATACCACAGAAAATCAATTGAGAGCTTGCTCACATTATCCTGAAACAATGCAAACTTTAAACAGTAATATCATCAGTACATCTAACAGTACATCTAATGAACAGCTAACATAAACAGTAAGCTAATATACAGCTAGCAAGTAGCAACTAACAGCTAACAGTGATCTAATTAAGAGTAAACTAATCAACGGTCAGGCACCCAAACTTTGATTAGTCCAGGTGTGTCCACCCCAGACAATCCAGCATCAAGCCCACAGATACACAAATTACATTACACATGCTGTCTGTCAGCTGTTTGAGTTTCACTTGTGTAATCTGTCCATGAGAAAAGTCATCAAAAGAAAAAGTGGAATTAATTTATCTTCAAAGATTTCTTGAGGGAGATTGTTGATAAATATTTCTGTCCCAAGTGGAGGAGCTTCTCCAACCCAATCTGCAGGAGGGCCACCATGTTTCCTTTGACAATTAACCTGTACAAGATTAATATTACACCTTTCCATCCACTCCAGAAGGGAAGCTTTATTGTCCTTATTCAGAAAGTTAATCCAAGCCTCGCTCTCAGCATCTTCACATTGTTGGCCATCATTAGAGAATGATCTGCTCTCTCCTTCTGTTCAGCCTCATGGAATCAGAGGCTGAACTGAGGTCTTTACCATGCTCTGACTGGGAGAAGCGGACAAAATTCCCGGTCTCCTTCATGGGCCATAATCAGTGGGTATATAGCTAGCCTCTAGTCCCCTCCAAAAGACCCTGTCCTGGTTGGGTCTGTCATAATTCACACATTTTCTATGGCCCATACAGTGTGAATGAGCGGTTTGTTTGTGCAACAGGAGCCGTCTGTTACTTTATGAGGATGCAGGGGCTGTATGAAAACAGCCACAGGTCCTAATTTGATAGGTGTGTAGGTGTGGGTGAGTGGCCTCGAATGCACACTGTCAATGTTTGGGGGCCATACACCTGCATCCACACACCTGTCAATCGAGGACCTGAGGCTGTGTTTATACAGCTGCTGTGTCCCCATAGTGTAACATAGGCTGCCTGCACACAGCAATTGCCACATTAAAAAAAAAAACACTGATTCACACTGTACAGGCCACTGCACCCATGTGAATGAGCCCCAAGACACAAAAAACTTTTTTTTAACTCAATACAGTTTTACCTTTAACATTTTGCAGACATTTTGTATCCATGCTAGTTTGAAGATGACTGAGTACAACAATGTGCCAAAAATATATATATATTAACTAAAATTCAGTGTAAAAAAAATATCAGATATATTTGGTAATAATACAAAAAAAATTATATAACTTCAAATATATGGGTAATACAGATGATAATATATTTTACCACAAGCTCTTGTTACAACATGTCATACTTCAACACTTTTGTTTTATTAAACTTAGACTTAGTAACACTTAGCCCCGGTTCACACTGAGGCAGCGCGACTTGCAGCGCGACTGCCTCAGACGACCTGGACACGACAGGGGCGGTGACTTGCAAAACGACTTCTATATAGAAGTCTATGCAAGTCGCCTCAAGTTGCCCCCAAAGTAGTACAGGAACCTTTTTCTAAGTCGGAGCGACTTGCGTCGCTCCGATTAGAACGGTTCCATTGTACAGAACGGGACGCTACTTGTCAGGCGGCTAGGTCGCCTGACAAGTCGTCCTAGTGTGAACCGACCCTTAGTAAATAGCTTTCCGTTGCTCTATAGACTTGTGTTAAAGTCAACACCTAGTTTGTTTACATATGTGATTCTTCTCAAAACAAATAGACCTTCAAGCTTAAAGTGGTGTTCCGGCCAAAATAATACTTTTTAAACAAAAATACCCCTATAATACACAAGCTTAATGTATTCTAGTAAAATTAGTCTGTAAACTAAGGTCTGCTTTGTTCGTTTATAGCAGTAGTTTGTTATTTTATAAACTTACAGCAGGCCGTGGCCATCTTAAGTGTGGGCATCTGAAGCCAGACTGTATTTCTTCCTGGATCTCATCCTTGCAGGCAGTGTAATAGGTTTCAGGTCAGGTTTCCATAGCAACAGCAGTGTCAGAGGAAGTTGCCGCCCCTTCCCAGAAAGCATTGCAAACAGGAAATGATGCGATGAGCCACGGCCAGGGAGAAGGAAGTAAAAAATAAATACAGCAAAAATACAGTAGGTGCTGAGAAAAATTTTTTAAAAATATCCAATTCGTTTGCAGTGCACAGTTTAGTGAGGGATACTGAAGAGTTGTAAAAGTGGGTGGAACTCCACTTTAAACCTCTTTTATACTATATGGACAATTTTGTTAACCACATACAAACTTGGTAATTTAACCAAGACTAATTTTTAAATAAAAATAAATGAATCTATGGTTTTGTGAGATATAACAAGGTATGTATTTCCCTTGGTTTAAAAGCGAACCAAATTCGTACAGTTAGAACTCAAATCACTTCAAAACTGAACTGCCAATATTGATTGGGTTTGTTAAGCATATGCTCAAATAACTTCAATTACCCAAAAGGTAAAAATAAAAGATTAATACTTTACCAAAGATAAAGAAATCTGCTGTTTTGAGAAGTATCAGTTAGGTGTCCCAAAGGACTTCTTTTACTCTTATGCCCCGTACACACACGGTCGGACTTTGTTCGGACATTCCGACAACAAAATCCTAGGATTTTTTCCGACGGATGTTGGCTCAAACTTGTCTTGCATACGCACGGTCACACAAAGTTGTCGGAAAATCGATCGTTCTAAACGCGGTGACGTAAAACACGTACGTCGGGACTATAAACGGGGCAGTGGCCAATAGCTTTCATCCCTTTATTTATTCTGAGCATGCGTGGCACTTTGTCCATCGGATTTGTGTACACACGATCGGAAATTTCCGACAATGGATTTTGTTGGCGGAAAATTTTATATCCTGCTCTCAAACTTTGTGGGTCGGAAAATCCGATGGAAAATGTGTGATGGAGCCTACACACGGTCGGAATTTCCGACAACAAGGTCCTATCACACATTTTCCGTCGGAAAATCCGACCGTGTGTATGGGGCATTATTCCTATATCTCTGCACTGTTTTTCTCCTCTCGTCTTTCCGTCACAAAACTAAAGATCTTCTCCCCTCTCCAAATTCTTTCAGCTTCCCAACTCTAATGTGTAACCAGTCTCTTAATTTACAACTCAGGCTGATATGCAAGGTGTCTAGAGTCTCTTACAAGCCCTCTTGTGAGGGTTTCTTTGTTTCAAAGACAATGAACTTAAACTAACCTCTTAAAAAAAATAGAAGCAAAATGGCTTCTGTTATGTTCACAAAATATATATATATAAAAATATATGATGCAGAGGCCTTAGGAATTAATTATTTTTAACCCCAATACTTATGACAAGGTGATGTGGGATCCCACAGGACACGCAGATCTATGGAGCTTGTGGTGACCCTAGGTTGCAACCCCTAGGTTCACCCTGCTCTAAAATGTGAGGACTAACCCACCCTAGTACAAATTGTAGGGCACAGGAGTATAGCAGTGGCAGAGGAGGGGACAGGAGCCATATGAAAAAAAAAGAAGCTAAAGACGGCAGATCACACCAAGGCAAACTGAATCATGAATCTGGAGCATACCAGATTGGGGCAGAATGCTGTGCGTCCCTGTTCTTCGTTTCAGGGACGAATCAGGGCTGAATCTTTGCCTCAATTCGGTCCTGAAATGAAGCCAAAGAAGCACAGTGTTTCTGTGCAGTGCGTTCTGCAGCCGCCTCGGAGATATGTAAACTGGCTCAATAGAGAGCCGGTCACATTCTCCTGCTATGCGAATTGGATGTGGAGAAACCCAGCCTGAGAAAAATTCTGGGGGTTATTTATTGGCTCCACTGACACATAATGCTGAGAATTATTATTGCAGTCACTTACACCAATTATGGGGGTTATTACCGGGCCCACTGATACCAATGATATGGGTTATTTTTGTGTCCACTGACATCAATGCTGGGGGTTATTATTGTGTCCACTGATGCTGCGGGTTATTGTTTCGTCCACTGACAACAATGATGGAGGTTATTATTGTGTCCACTAACATGAATGATGGGGTCTGTAATGGGTTCACTGACATCTATGTTGGAAGTTATTATTACTGTCAGTGACACCTATGCTGGGGGGTTACTATTGTGTCCAATGAAAGCAATGATGGTGGGTAATTATTGGGTCTACTTATGCCAATGCTGGGGGTTACTATTGGGTTCACTGTCACCAATGCTGGGGATAGTATTGTGTCCACTGACATCTATGATAGGGGTTACTATTGGGTCCACTGAAATGAATGATGGGGGTTGTTTTTGGGTCCACTGACACCAATGCTGGGGGTTGTTATTGGGTCCACTGACACCAATGCTGGGGGTTATTATTACTGTCACCTCTGCTGGGGGATACTACTGTGTCCAATGAAACCAATGATGAGGGTTATTTATTGGGTCCACTTACACCAATGCTGGGGGATATTATTAGGCCCACTAATATCAATGGAGGAGTCCACTGAAACCAATGATGGGGGTTATTATTGTGTCCACTATTTGCCTTCCTTTGGGTCATCTGTGGGTATAGAATTGTGTATATGGAGGCTATTCGTTTTTTTTTCTGTTGGTTGAACTAGATGGACTAATGTATTTTTTTCAACCTGTGTAACACAAATGCTGGGGGTTATTCATATGTCCACTGACACCAATGCTGGGGGTTATTACTGTCACTGAGAACTATGCTGTAGCTTACTACCGTTTCCAATGATGGGAGTTATTTATTGGATCCACTGACACCAATATTGGGGTTATTATTGAGTCCACTGACATTATTGGTTGGAGTTATTATTTGGTTTACTGACATCAATGATGGGGTTTATTATTTGGTCCACTGACATCAATGATGAGTGTTATTACTCCGACACCGTTATTAAACCGACATCAATGATGATGGTTTCTATTGGGTCCACTGACACCAATACTGGAGCCTATTATCGGGTTCACTAACACCAATGCTGTGGTTACAATTGGGTCCACTGACATGAAGGATGGAGGTTGTTATTGGATCCACTGACACCAATGTTGGGAGCTATTTATTCAGTCCACTGACACAAATGATGGGTGTTTTTAATGTGTCCACTATTTGCCTTCTTCTGGAGCAACTATGGCTATAGAATTGTGTAAATGGGTGCTTTCTTTACATTTTTTTCTATTGGTTGAACTTAAAAAACAAGTGTCTTTTTTTTTCAACCCAACTATGTAACTGTGTAATACCAATGCTGGGGGTTATTCAAGTGTCCACTGACACCAATGCTGGGGGTTAATATTACTGTCACTGATACTTCTGCTGGGAGTTACTACTGTGTCCAATGAAACCAGTGATGATGGTTATCAATATGTCCACTGACACCAATGGGGGATTATTATTGGGTCCACTGACAACTATGCTGGAGTTATTATTGGGTCCACTGACAACTATGCTGGAGTTATTATTGGGTCCACTGACAACTATGCTGGAGTTATTATTGGGTCCACTGACAACTATGCTGAATATTATTATTGGGTCCACTGACAACTATGCTGGAGTTATTATTGGGTCCACTGACAACTATGCTGGGTTTTATTTTTGGGCAACAGACACCAATGATGGGGGTCATTCTTGTGTCCCCCGATACCAATTCTGGGGGTCAATATTTGGTCCACTGACATGAATGATGGGATTTACTATTGGATCCACTGACACCAAAACTGGGGTTTACCAGTACTGCTACTAATGGTACTTACTTTACTCCCACCTTTTCTTCAGGGTGCACTGCGGTAATAAATACAGAGGTATGCATAACTCAATGCTATGAAGCTCAACGCATGGAAACGAGCTGCTATTGTGTGGCCCTCTGGAAGCGTCATGTTGGGGCCCTCTCTAATTTCCACAACTGTCCTATACAAGTCTTGTCCTATCCCAGAAAAGTGGCCTTCCATCCTCCATTAGTAATGGCAGCTGTGGCACATTGGTGAACGGTTCCACCAAACTTTTTGTCTTTATTTTCTGTATAAAGTTGGTGAATTGGTGTGTGTGTCACCCTCAGGTCACTGTATACAGCCCAGGCTGCTCTAATAATGAATGGGAGGATAGTTCAGGCTTCATTCAGACATGTGAGCCGAGCTCAGCACCATCCTGCCCTGTGTGTGTCAGCCTCTCCCTCTGGCTCCTCATTACCCAGCATGCAGCGGGGGATTTAACACCAAGATGGCTGACACTATGGAGGAGTATGAGAAAGACGCTGGCTGCGTCCCGATCCTGCACCCGGAGGTGAGTTGTCTGTCATCGGCGGGCCGGGCACCGGGGTGGCAGGGTGCTAGAATTCGGGGAGGGGGCCCCCAATAATGGACGGGCTGGAGGCCGGGGGCGGTGTGTCCGCTGCTATAGAAGATGCTCAGGGAGGTGCAGGGGAGCATCGCGGCCTGTGTGTATCCCGGGGACGTTATCAGCCAGTCCCGGGACACCATAGCTGGCCTCCCATCACTGCATGATCAGGGACTGTCACTGACTCCCCCGGATGTGTCATGTCTGAACCCCGGGGTCACCGATCTGCCTGACAGTCGGGGGACGGAGACAGGTGTGAGCAAAACATTGTGGCCCCATGTGTATGTCAGGGCCCCATAGAAGGTGCTGATCACCCCCCTTCCCATCAGCTGACCATCTGTCCCCCAAGAGGAGGGACAACCCGGAGCACTGTACACACACCGGACACCTGGGATTGGACTCTGGAGGCCTGAGTACAGCATGATCATGGATCTGATTGTATACACACTGGAGATCTGTGAGTGTATTCTAGAATCTTGTATACAGTCTGATCTGGATGATATATACATAGATCTGATTGTATACACACAGCAGAGATCTGTGAGTGTATTCTGGAATCTTGTATACAGTCTGATGTGGATGATATATACATAGATCTGATTGTATACACACAGCAGAGATCTGTGAGTGTATTCTGGAATCGTGTATACAGTCTGATGTGGATGATATATACATAGATCTGATTGTATACACACAGCAGAGATCTGTGAGTGTATTCTGGAATCTTGTATACAGTCTGATCTGGATGATATATACATAGATCTGATTGTATACACACTGGAGATCTGTGAGTGTATTCTGGAATCTTGTATACAGTCTGATCTGGATGATATATACATAGATCTGATTGTATACACACAGCCGAGATCTGTGAGTGTATTCTGGAATCTTGTATACAGTCTGATCTGGATGATATATACATAGATCTGATTGTATACACACAGCCGAGATCTGTGAGTGTATTCTGGAATCTTGTATACAGTCTGATCTGGATGATATATACATAGATCTGATTGTATACACACAGCCGAGATCTGTGAGTGTATTCTGGAATCTTGTATACAGTCTGATGTGGATGATATATACATAGATCTGTGAGTGTTTTCTGCAATCTTATAGTCTGATCTGGATGATATATACATAGATCTGAATGTATACACACTGGAGATCTGTGAGTGTATTCTGCAATCTTATAGTCTGATCTGGATGATATATACATAGATCTGATTGTATACACACTGGAGATCTGTGAGTGTATTCTGGAATCTTATAGTCTGATCTGGATGATATATACATAGATCTGATTGTATACACACTGGAGATCTGTGAGTGTATTCTGGAATCTTGGGTAAAGTCTGATCTGGATGCTATATATACTGTGTGTATATATAGAGATAGATATGATTGTAGACACACTGGAGATCTGACTGCATTCTGGAATCCTGTGTACAGGCTGAGCTGGATGAAATCTATTTATTTCCATAGATCTGGTTGTACACACACAGCAGAGATCTGTGATTGGATTCTGGAGTCCTGGGTACAGTTTGATCTGTCTGCTGACATCTGATCTATAAATATGGTTTTACAGGGTCCAAGGTCCCATGCTTCTTGTCCATTCTTCCTTTTTTTTTTCTTTTTTATATGGTTTATAAAAAAACAAAAAACAAAACTGTCATTAAAAAGTAAACATGCCTGGGCCTATATGTGTGTTAGATGATTACATGAGAAGTAAAGTTCAGCCCAATTTTTACATGACCGGGCCCCAGGAGGTTAAAGTGGTAGTAAACCTCAGACATCAAATATGAACAAAACATATCTCTCCATAGTGTATGCTTATCTCAGTTAAGAGCACAAAGTGTCACTTTTGTCTGCTGCTTTGTTCCTCTGCTATCAGCATAAATCACTTCTGACAAGTTTTCCTGACACCAAGAGAAAAAAGGTGACGGGAGGGAACTCTGGCAGACTGACACCTAATCTCTCTTTTCTCCAATCGGCTCTCAGAACTCTCCTCACTAAGCTCTGCAGAGTGTAACTTCAGCTTTCCGTCCCCCTTTTTTTTTTTTCTGAACTCTGACAAGCTTTAAAGTAAGTTCACCTTCCTTCTTTTTCTAAATTCAAACTCCCCTATGTACCAATATAGCATCAATGTACTTATTTTGCAAAAACAGAACAGCTTTCCATTTAATCCTACACAGGCTTACCTCACTCTTCCCGTGGCTGTTTAAACACACTGCTTGATTACTTCTGCCTTACTTCCTGGACAGACTTTAGGTCATGACACAGGAAGGAGTTGACCAGCTGATCTCATTAGCACACACCCTGCATCATCTACCCTCAGCTGGTCAACTCCTTTCTGTGTCATGCCCTAAAGTCTGATCAGGAAGTAAGGCAGAAGTAATCGAACAGTGTTTTTAAACCGTTTTATGAAGAGAGTGAGTTAAACAAGAGTAGAATAAATGGAAAGCTGTTTTAGTTTTGAAAAATAAGTACACTAATAAAATATTGGTACATAGGGGAGCTGGAATTTAAAAAAAAAAGAGAGTGAACTTAGCCTTTAAAATTCAGCACTTTGAAAGGATGTAGAGAAGACTGCAGATGGACAGGTACAACTTATGTAGGAGGATTTGTTTAATTTCTGTGTAAAAGCTGAAGCCAGTCCCTTCGCTGGGTATATGTAAGGGTTTACATCTTTAAATGCTCTGTGCTGTTTTTCAAAACGTTGCTCAGGGTCCATTCCCACTCTTTTGCACAATCCAACTTCCTGTGTGAGTGGTGACTTCTGTTTTATAGAGCAATGCACTGTTTTTTTTTTTTTTTTTCTTTCCATAACGTGATACTAAAGGATTACTTTTTTGTTACAATAAAAAGGAGATATTATACTTGCCTGCTCTGTGTAACTACGTTGCATAGAAAGATTCCTTCCTTCCTCTTTGGCACTCCCCTGCCTGCGCTGTCGTCTTCTCCCTCCTCCATGTAACTTCCTAACAATTCGGGCACTAAGCAGGCACCCATGCCCCAGCTCCTGAGCCAGACCGTGTGCATCCATAGACACACACAGCACTGGTAATCCACGCCCCACTACTTCCTGACAGGAGTTTGAATGACAGCATTAGGAGCCTATGGCTTCCCTGCCCTCAGTGTCTCCTTGGAGACCAGGAAGTGGAGGAGCAGTGATGCAGCCAGGACAGCCCTAAGGGCTGGTTCCCACCAGAGCCATTGTGTGGCGCTGACTAACACAATATCAAGGGAAATAACATTGGTGGCAATTGGTGGTGTTCTCACCTACAGTATGCGCTGCATTGCCTTGCACTGTGGTAAAATGTTGCATGTAGGGCTGCAACTAACGATCATTTTCATAATTGTTATCATTTAGTTGGTGTATAATGCTGTATGGTGTATATATGGTGTAGAATTTAGTTAATATGTACAGTTTAAGAAATGTATTCTTTAAATATCTATGCAGTAGTATATATAAATAACTAACTATATGGTTGGGGAGCAAAATAACTAATCCACTCTGAGAATAACAGATAGAGATAACTGTATATACTATAAGGGCCAGTTCACACCATAGAAACGCAGTCCGGATGCGTTCCAGGTGCTTTTCTGCATGCACGTTTTTGTTGCGTTTTTGATGCAGTCCAGTGCCCCCCCCCCCCTCTTTTTTTTTTTTTTTCTTAACCTTAAATTAGGGCAAGTGTGTTTCGGTGTGTTTTTGGTGTGTTCTAGTGCGTTTTTGATGTGTTTTACAGCATTCCAGTGCAGAAAAAAATGCAGCATGTTCTACTCCTTTTTTTTTTTTTTTTTTTTTTTTTTCTGGAACTGACTGCACTGGCGTGAACTATGCCATGGAAAACCATATAACCTACTTTCCATGCGTTTTTGATGCAGAAAAAAATGTACTGGACTACATGTGGTGTGAACTGGCCCTTAGAGGAGGTATACTGTATATTCCATTAGAGGAGAGAGATACTGTATATACTATTAAAGGGTGAATCTGGTAAATATCATCAGAATGTCTGTCTTTAAAAAAAAAAATGTAATTTTAGGAACGTTTATTCGATTTTCTAATCGTTAGTCGGGTCAAATCGACGTTCATTTTCAGCCACAGTGACGGGAAAATTTGGAAATAGTAGAAAACTTCTCGATCCAAGGAATTTTCAGACAGTGTATGTGTTTTTTGTTCAGAAATTACATTCATTTTAAAAACAGAAATGTTAAAAGCAAGTGGGAAAGTTTCAAACAACATTCTTTCATTCAGTGAATGTACAAAGCTTTTTCGTCTGAATATTCTCGTCTGAAAATTGATCGGTGTGGCCAGCACAAGGCTTGCTACACACCTATGCAGTTTGCTTTTGATCTGTTTCTGTAGTGCGTTTTGATTTTTATGCACATGGTTTTGCATTTTTTTGGCCAATTTGTCGTTGGGCAAATTAAAAAACACACACTTCAGCAATAACGCATTAAATGCTTTTCTTCAGCTTCTTTATTGAAGTATATTGAACCAAAAAAAAGCAGTTTTGCATTAAAAAAAAAAGTCCCTGACCCTTTCCAAATACGCAGCGGCTGAAAAAAAGCATAGATGTGAACGTGTCCCATAGGAAACCATGTAAATGAACTGTAGTGCGTTTCTGCAAAAAGCACCAAAAAACATAGATGTGAAGCAGGTCTAAGACGTTTAGTAACATAATGGGGTTAAAAAAACTAAAATTGGCCCTTTTATAGTACAAAAAAAGTAGATAATCACTACTGTAAAGGGTTTGTTTTTTTTACTGTAGAACTGTGTAAGTACAGTAGCGATTATTTGCTCTTTTTGTACTATAAAGGGCTCATTTTAATTGCTTAATCGATTAGTTGTTTCAGCCCTAGTTTCATGCATCATTTTTGCGCAACAAATCACTGTAGCAATGCTATGCAGCGCCTCCCACTGCAATGGAACAAGACCAAATGTGATTGCACAGTACAAATAAAGTTTAATAAGAAAAATGTATTTCCCCTTCCTGCACCATCTTGCCACTATTGTGTTTTTCTGTGCTACATTTAGTCAGCAACCATGAAGGAAGTGATGTTATAGGAAATAAGCACAAAACACACTGCATATGCACGCATATTGTAAGTAAATTCATTGCAAATGGGCTTCAGTGTGTTACAGTAATGCACTTTACTGTGTCTTAGCACAGATTCTGTCATTTTTGCGGAGTCTTTAATGTAATTGCAATACCTGCAGACCTGTGCTAGGGTCCTCCACCACTATACTTTAACCTTGAAAAGCCCACATAACTGTGCCGCAACCATATCCAGCACAGCCCCATTAATTTAAATGGGACATTGTTCGACGATGGTGGTGTACACTGAGCACAATGGCTGTATTTTGGCTGCAGCATGTGTACAGCTGCCTCTAGCTGCTGGTTTAGTTAAAGGGTGGGGGTAGTAAAACCGTGGCTCGGTCATATATTTTTACCACCTCCCTGGTCGCATGAGTGATCAAGCCCTTAGTGTGTTGGTGAGGAGAATACCTATGGCATGTAAGGGAGCTCTAGCTTAAAGCTAGCCATAGATGGCGTGGCATTTTGCCCGTTCTGCAGGGACTGGCCAAAGGTTGATATGTCTATGGCTGTTCTTCTTTGTGAGACGTCAATCTCGTGATCGATTTCTCATGAACGGGCATTTTGGAAATTTTTCGTTTGCTCAGTTGTGCAGCCAATTGCTTGCAGCACTGATCATTGTATTCTGAGTCCCACTATCAGAATAAAATGGCACAGTGAGGAGGATTTCTTCACCCACCTCATTTAGGTAGATGGGGGAATCTGTTCAGTTTGGGATGATCAAAAAAAAACTGCTTCATGTTTTGGCACCTTCAGACTCAGTGTTTTCCTATGCCCTGGGAGCCGCAGGTGGCCCATACAGCTCATGTAAACGCTGATGTTCCTTGGCACCTAGCACAATGCCGATGATTTCTTTTTGCATACAACCACATACATTTGAATAGAGCCATCAAATGAAATGACCTGATAAGTGTGCTGTTGCTTTGCTAAGACGTTTAACAAGCCCCTAGGTTGCTTTATTGCTCATTTAAACCATATTTGTGTTTATGTATTGAGAGTGGTGCACTGCGGGTCAGCACTGCCCAGTGCACTCCTATGCATGTGCTGTGAATGGACCTTAAGCCCAGGTTCACACTGAGCTGCGGGAATGAAGCTGTGCGAGTTCAGCTGATTTCGCACGATTTCACTCCTGCATGTCAGTCCCGATTTCAGCAGCGATTTCATAGAAATCTGTGTGGGTTTCTGCACAGATGTCAATGGAAATCACAAGCTGAAATCGGTGCGGTGCTGCAAATGCGGCGTCGCACCGATTAGGATGGTGCCATTTCCGCTGATTTGACATGCGATTTGACATGTCAGATCGCACCAGTGTGAACCATCGAGTGTGAAAATCGAGCACCGGTTTCAAAACGTAGTTTCTGTACTACTTTTTGCAATTTCGGGCTGCAATTTACATTGACATCTGTGCAGATACCTGTGTGGTTGAATGCTTGCTGTGCTTTGTTTCTGCTGTTGATCTCTTTTTTAGATGGTGTCTGAACCAGCAGGGTATGTGGATTTAAGGGGCAGATGTCTTCTTTGTTATAGTTGTTGGTATTGATTTCAAGTAAACCTGTCCTATACAGCAAGCACCATAAGGCACCCCCTCCCTTCACTAACAAACACTGAAACCCTCCTTACAAAAAAACAACTGCTATTGATTACAGATGCACCTCCTCCCTGACCGCTCACCACAATGCAGGGCTTTAGCATGTTTTGCACTTACTGTATGTTTTATTTTGCCAACATTGTGAACTGTAAACCTGCCACAAACCCGGACATGGCAAACTGAGTATGGGATGGAACACGTACAACGTAAGACATAAATTAAAAAAAGAAAGTACTTTGTTTGGACAGAATAAGAAGTGGTGGTATAACACCTATTAGTGTGTGTGGATTTTTTTTTTTTTTTTTTCTGTGACACTCCCCCCCCCCCCCCCATTGGGTACATTTCCCTTCATTTCCTGCCCCAAAGCCAAACCAGGAAGTTAGAGGAAACCCTTCCAAAGTAGGTGTCCATTTATGAAGCTGTGAACAGCGGTGTTGCTGAGGATTGCCACTGATCACAGTCCGGTTTATGAAACAGATCATATTTGAACATGTTCTCCGCCGATTATCTCCACACACACCTTACTGGCTGACACAGAAACGGCCAGTTTATGAAGCTGCGATTTCAGCACTTCCCTGGCGATTTGAGTCAGAATTCACCCTCCCCGATACACCAGCTCAGAGGTGTGAAAAGAGGATCTGAGGGGGAAAAAAATGTTAGATTATTAACTTCCTTCTTCCTCGATCAGACCCCCCAAGACAGTAACCATGTCCCCCTGTCATATTTATGTACATGTGTGTGTAAATATATTATGTATAGGGACTATTTATTTTATTAGCATAAAAGTGGAACTTCCGCTCATCTGATTTCCCCCCCCCCCCCCTCCGGTGCCACAATTGGCACCTTTTCAGGGGGGTGCACATACCCGTCAACTAGTTATTTGCACCCACTTCCTGGAATAAACTCCCATGGGAGTCACGCCCCCCCCTGCTGTCTCCTCGGAAACACACAGGTCCCAGGAGATAGCGGGGACCACTTAGGACGTGCAGCGAAACTCGTGCATGCACACACAGTAGGGAAATGGATAGTGAAGCCGCAACGCTTCACTTCCTCATTCCCTCACAGAGAATGGTGGCGGCAGCAGCTGAGAGCCAAGCGATTGATTGGCTTCGGCTGCCGACATCTCTGGACTCCAGGACAGGTAAGTATCCATTTATTAAAAGTCAGCAGCTGCAGTATTTGTAGCTGCTGGCTATTAATAATTTTTTTTTAGGTGGACTCCCTCTTTAACCACACCGTCTGTCCGTGTACTGAGCAGTGATAATTTATCACTGCTTAATAAACTGACATTTCGGTGTTTCAGTGAATTTCTGGTACTGTAAATTCTCACGAGATTCCAGTATCAGGGGCGTTCTCCACTGTTGGAAGCATTTTGTAGATCTCTTCAGTCCTCCAAAGGAGAGGGAATGCTTGTTTTTCACCAGAACGAGTGTCTCCATTGGATAATAAAGCAAATGATTCTGGACGGCTGCACTTCCAAAAATCATCTTTATTGAAGCTCATGTGACAGGTGGTTAACAGATGGAGCAGGGGACAAGGAGGTAGATGCGTTTTGTGCAAATGTTAGCACTTAGGTAATGACTAATCACTAACGTACACAAAATGCATCTACCTCCTTGTCCCCTGCTCCATCTGTTAACCACCTGCTTCCATAAAGAGCATTTTTGGAAGTGCAGATGTCCAGAATCATTTGCTTTGTCAGACACAGCATGCAAGCTGGACTAGCACCCGTTTGTGTGTATTAACCAGAGACTCGCTCACCTGGAGCGACTTTCTTTGTTTTATTGAGGACTGTCCCCATTGGATGTTTCCCCCTCTATTCCTGTTCTGGTGACAACTACACACAAATGGATAGGGGTATATCTCCCTAATGGGGATGTAATTCCTCTCCACAAGTAAAATGCTGCATTTTGGCCACTAGCTGAAGCTGATGATCTTAGCAAATGAATACATTTTAGGCTCCATGCACAATTGCTTAAAAATCGCTACTTCTACAGGAGTAGTTTTGTGTTCTGCCCGTAGAAGCAGCTCAGTGGTATCCTATGTGACCATACACATTAGGACGATTACAGGCATATTTTAAGCTCAGTGTATAGGCTGCATTCACACTTCAGCGATTTTGAAAGCGCTAATGTGTGAATGACAAATCGCGGGACTCGCATTTGAGATGCCATTCATTTGAATGACACCTCAAATTGCGGCACGGGTCTGCCGTGATTGTCGCACAATAAATCGCTCTGCAATCGCGGCAATACGCATTGCAGGAAACATATCGCCCAAAAAGAAAAAAAAAAAAAGGTCAGGAGCTACATTTGGATGACATGCTTCCTGCGATGTGTGTTGCCGCGATTGCAGCGCGATTTATCGCAGCAGACCCACGCCGTGATTTGAGGTGTAAATGAAGCCTTAGAGGCAGGAAAAAAAAAAAACCTTCTGGTTTGTGTTTATGATTAGAGGATTCTGTCAGAAAAAGAGCAAAACTGTGTACAAAAATGCTCTATGTGATGGGTTTGTTTTTTCTGCCAAGGGAACTGGCATTTTTTTTTTTTATACGCCCAGTGTGCATGTAGCCATAGTAAGAAGAGATGTAATAATGTAACAATTCTAGAAAATGCTTGCGGGGGAAAAAATGTAACCATTGCTACTACTGGATCTCAGTTTTATATGCAACTTCCCTCCAGAGTTCTTTAGAATTGTTACATAACTCTTCTTACTAAAAGTGTATTTATTTCCTATAATCCTTAGCTACTGTAGTGGCCATAAAGAAGTGGCGGATGAGGAAAGGATTCTGGCTGTGTAGATCAGCACTGTGTTTAACCCTTAAACTACTGCAATAGGTTAGAGCAGCACCGCTTTTACCCCCCGCTAGCGGCCGAGAGAGGGTTAAAACCGCCCGGAATGCGCCGCAGTATCCCAGCGCTGCCCCATTGATTTCAATAGGGAGCAGCGGTGGAGAAGTGGTAAACACACTGCTCCTTCAACGCTCCAAAGAAGCTGCTGACAGGACTTTTCCTGACGTCCTGCCAGCGCAGCGCTTCGGTGTGAAAGCCCTCGGGCTTTCACACTGGAGACAATGCTGCAGCTGTTTTAGGGCGGATTGCAGGCGCTATTTTTAATGCTATAGCGCCTGCAAAACGCCCTCGGTATGAAAGGGGTCTTAGAATAGGTGTGTTCACCACTCCTAAAGCACCCCTGCCCATTGAAATCAGTGAGCGGCGCTTCGTGGGCACTTTTAACCCTTTATTCAGCCACTAGCGGGGGGTGAAAAGCGCTTCTAAAACGACGGTAAAGTGCCGCTAAAACTGGTGGCACTTTACCGCCGACACCCCCACGCTGGCAGTGTGAAAGGGCTCTTGGTGTAACTAAATAGAAGTGTTCATTGGCACTTCCTGAATCAGTGGCAGTCCCAGTGCTAGCTGGCACAGGAGAAAGAGATTGAGAACTCCACATCCTTTTTTTTTTTTTCTCCAGCAGAATGTGGAGACATCAGGGGTTTAGTTCCACTTTAAGTGTGGTAAAAAAGCTAAAAAATAAAACTTTGTATAATATAAAATACACACACACACACACACACACACACACACACACACACACACACACACACACACACCTACCTACGTATTACATCATTATGATGCACATGTATATAAACCCCCTTTTTTACTGCACAAATGAAAGCCTTGTTAAAAAAAATAAAAATAAAAATGTTATACTTGCCTGCTCTGTGTAGTGGTTTTGCACAGAGCAGCCTGGATCCTCCTCTTCTCGGGGTCCCACGTTGGCGCTCCTGGCCCCTCCCTCCTGCTGGGTGACCTTTTTAAGACCTGGTTCACACCTATGCTTTTATTTATTTTTTTTATTAAGAGCGTTTTCAGTTTTGAAGAAACACATTACAGTCTAATTAACGTGGTTTCCTATGGGGTCATGTTCACATCCTGTGCATTTTATGGAAAGGGACAGGAATTTTTTTCTGTTTTTTAGACTTCAGTGGATCAAAATCGTGTATTGAAAAACGCAAAATGCACCTGGAATATGCAAACTGCAACCTGCTTAGGTGTGAACCAGGCCTAAAACCATTTTATGGCCCATTCATACAAGGATACACTGTGCTGCAATGTATGTGTTTTCTTCATACATTATAGCTTGTAATATGTGCTTAAATGAATTGGGCTTTTTTAGTTTACAATAGAGTGGGGAAGCATTAGAGCTCCAGTTGAGTTTTTTTCAGCTATTGGGGGCTCTGTTAGAGTGATTTAACCTCACTTCCTGTCCTACTGACAATGGTTTCTCCAGACAGGAAGTGAGGGAAATTTTCAGAAGTAACACAGACAAAAACAAAAAAATCTGACTAGTTCTTCTACTAAAGATAAACTTTTTTTTCTGTATATGCTACATAGTTAGTCTGATTAAAAAAAAGACACAAGTCCATCTAGTCTAGTTCAACCAAGATGAACTATCCAAACCTGGGAGAGTTCAGCCACTTCCTGTCAGGTAAAATGTTGGTGGCGGGACAAGAAGTGAGGTTATATCTCTCTAGAAAAGCTCTGGGTGAATGAACATTTCATGATATATAACATTTTCCTCCTAAACCGTGTCTCCAGAGGGAAAAGGCAAAAAGTTGCATTCTTTTAGTAACAATTTAAAAAAAATTTTTTGCCCGAAGTTTCCCTTTAAATTCCTGTATGTTCCATATAATATTAGGAGTGAGCCTGCATTTTGTAGCGGTGACACCGTGCATATAAGATGGTGCTGTGTTACTGGAATATCCATGAAAATAAAAGCTGAATGAATCAGATCACTCATATCAAATCAAAGTGACCCACATTCTGAAGGCATAGCTCGGGCTAATGATTTTTGTGTAAGCCCTGCTCTTTATTTTATTTCCTCTATAATCATGGTTGTGCCTGTAACTGTTCATCTGTTTCTCCTTCTTTTTTCCCCTCTCAAATACAAGATTTTGCTTCCTAGTTTTTTGGGTTAAAGGAGGAAATTCCTGGTTTATAATGTGACCAACAAATAGAGGTCTAGGTAATCCACAGTGCACGTCCCATGTAATTCTGAAAGGTGAGAGTGCTAACCAAATTGAACCACGTTGTCCTTGGTTCCTCTAAAACAGGGGTAGGCAACCTCGGCCCTCCAGCTCTTTTGAAACTACAAGTCCCATGAGACATTGCAAGATCCTGACAATCACAGGCATGACTCCTAGAGGCAGAGGCATGATGGGATTTGTAGTTTCACCACAGCTGGAGGGCCAAGGTTGCCTACCCCTGCTCTAAACGGTTGCCAATCTGGTCCAAAATCCTCTTCCTTGGCTACCCTTGTAAAAAAAAAAAAATTTGGACACCCACGCCCTGTGCTGCTGGTGAACTAAGCACAGCAAATTATGATCTGCTTTTTAAAAACTCTGTTCATTTATACAGCTATTTATCCAGGAAACATTTTATCTTCAGATTGAATGTTATGCTATTGTGAAAGAAAAGAGAACCCAGCATTAATCTGAAAAATATTGCAATATGGCCACTAGGTGGGGATCATAGAAAATGCTTTTTCCATATGATTTTGAGCTCCATCTGGTGGCCATAATGCAGTATTTTCCCAAAACTCTATTTTTTTTTATGGGTGAGTAGCATTCAAGTGATAGAAGAAGTAGGAGAACCTTTGATTTTGCTCCATTCACATGGAATGAATGTGCCAGCAATGCTGTTTGACAAATATATATGCAATAATTATGCATACTGTTTAAAAAAAAAAAATACACCCCAAGGAGTCTGGGCAATGGTTTACCGGTTCTCGAAAGCTGGCCATAAATGTATTCCTACTACCATTTGTGCAAAATAATATACATAATTTATTATTACTTTTATTATTTTGCGTATTTTGCACAAATGGTAGTAGGAATACATTTATGAAGGTTTGCACACATAGTAAAAGATTTAGGAATAAGCAGTACCCTTTTCCTCATTATACTACATATTTTGATCAAAAGTAGGACAGCAGCTCTTTCTGATTTTCATTATTTTTGAGTTTCATGTATAGAGGTTATAGTTAATTCTTTGAACTGTATGTGTGGAGTGCTGCGTGAATTGGCAGCGCTATATGGGTAACTTTAATAAATAGGGATGATTGTAGATATGCACCCACCCACACTCACTCAGGTTGAACTGGATGGAGTGGTGTCTTTATTCAACCTTACTAACTATGTAACTATGAATTAAAACTGCGCCACAGATCTCAATCTCTTTTAATGAAGCTGGCTATACATGGTTCAGATTTTTTTCATTCAGCCAGCAGGCTGAAAGAAAAGAAAAAAGGGAACTGATTCCCCCATCCACACATTCGAGATGGATGGGAGGGAATCCTACTCGCTGCCTATTGTATTCTGACCGTGGGGATAATTTTCCGCTCTCAGAATACACCGATCAGAGCTGCAGCTTTTATCCGACAGGTTGGTTGAATGTATAGTTGTGCTCATAAGTGTTTACATACCCTGGCAGAATTTATGATTTCCTGGCCATTTTCCAGAGAATATGAATGATAACGCACAAACTTTTCTTTCACTTATGGTTAGTGTTTGGCTGAAGCCATTTATTATCAATCAACTGTATTTACTCTTTTTCAATCATAATGGCAACAGAAACTACCCAAATGACCCTGATCAAAAGTTTACATACCCTGGTGATTTTTGCTTGATAACGTGCACTCAGGTTGACACAAAGGGGTTTGAGTGGCTATTAAAGGTAACCATCCTCACTTATGATCTGTTTGCTTGTAATTAGTGTGTGTGTATAAAAGGTCAATAAGTTTCTGAACTCCTGACAGACCCTTGCATCTTTCATCCAGTGCTGCACTGATGTTTCTGGATTCTGAGTCATGGGGAAAGCAAACGAATTGTCAAAGGATCTGCAGGAAAAGGTAGTTGAACTGTATAAAACAGGAAAGGGATATAAAAAGATATCCAAGGAATGGAGAATGCCAGTCAGCAGGGTTCAACCTCTAATCAAGAAGTGGAAAATGAGTGGTTCTGTTGAAACCAAACCACGTTCAGGTAGATCAACTAAAATTTCAGCCACGACTGCCAGGAACATTGTTCGGAATGCAAAGAAAAACCCACAAATAACTTCAGGTGAAATACAGGACCCTGAAACCATGTGGTGGGGCTTTTTCAAGATGCACAATAAGGAGGCACTTGAAGAAAGATGGGCTGCATGGTCGAGTCACCAGAAGAAAGCCATTACTACGCAAATGCCACAAAGTATCTCGCTTACAATACGCCAGTGATGAGACCAAAAATGAGCTTTCTGGCCACAACCATAAATGCTACATTTGGAGAGGAGTCAAGGCCTATGATGAAAGGTACACCATTTCTACTGTGAAACACGTAGGTGGATCGCTGATGTTTTGGGGATGTGTGAGCTACAAAAGCCACAGGAAATTTGGTCAGAATCGATGGCAAGATGAATGCAGTATGTTATCAAAAAGTACTGGAGGAACATTTGCATTCATCAGCCAGGAAGCTGCGCGCATGAAACCTACTTGGACATTCCAACATGACAACACAAGGCAAAGTCAACCTGTCATTGGCTACAGCAGCATAAAGTGAAGGTTCTGGAGTGGCCATCTCAGTCTCCTGACCTCAATATCATTGAGCCACTCTGGGGAGATCTCAAACGTGCAGTTCATGTAAGACAGCCCAAGAATTTACAGGAACTGGAGGCTTTTTGCCAAGAGGAATGGGCAGCTTTACCATCTGGAAAGATAAAGAGCCTCATCCACAAAAGACTTTAAGCTTTCATTGATGTTAAAGGGGGCATTACACGGTATTAAGAACTGGGGTATGTGAACTTTTGATCAGGGTCATTTGGGTAGTTTCTGTTGTCATTATGAATTAAAAAGAGTAAACACAGTTGATTGATAACAGACTGGGCCCCTCCAGAGTAATGTCATAATGGGCTAATATGCACTGTAACCTAGGGCTGGGGAAAAAATCGTTTTTAATCCTGAATCGAGTTGTGAGCTCCGATCGATTCAGATTTGAAGAAAATTGATTTTTTTTTTTCCCCTTCAGAGTTTCGGATTTGCGGAGCACACAGAGGACACGGGAGGCTGGATTCCCAATGTAGCCAGCAGTGAGGGGGCGGGGGCCGGGAGCTCCGCTGACGCGCTGACTCCACCCCCTGTAGCCTGTATGCTCAGGAAAGAACGGCTGTAGTTAGAGCAGTGATCAGAGTGGGTGCGTCAGTGGAGTTCCCGGACCCGCCCCCTCTATACTGGTTGGGGAATACAGAGGTCCGGGGGCAAGGTCAGAAGCTCCACTGACGCGCCCACTCTGATTACTGCTTACTACAGTACAGCCGCTCTGTTCCGAGTGGAGCTCCCGGCCCCGCCTCCTCTGCTAGCTAGCGCTCGAATACGTCCTCATGTGTCCTCATGTGTCCTCTGTGCAGTGCACTCTGCAAAGCTGTCATCGGGGCCCCAATTCACAGGTAATCTCATGCAGTATATCTGCAGTCTCTGATAACCGTCATGCAGTATATCCGCAGTCTCTGATAACGGTCATGCAGTATATCCGCAGTCTCTGATAACGGTCATGCAGTATATCCGCAGTCTCTGATAACGGTCATGCAGTATATCCGCAGTCTCTGATAACAGTCATGCATTATATCTGCAGTCTCTGATAACCGTCATGCGGTATATCCGCAGTCTCTGATAACGGTCATGCGGTATATCCGCAGTCTCTGATAACGGTCATGCGGTATATCCGCAGTCTCTGATAACGGTCATGCGGTATATCCGCAGTCTCTGATAACGGTCATGCGGTATATCCGCAGTCTCTGATAACGGTCATGCGGTATATCCGCAGTCTCTGATAACGGTCATGCGGTATATCCGCAGTCTCTGATAACGGTCATGCGGTATATCCGCAGTCTCTGATAACGGTCATGCGGTATATCCGCAGTCTCTGATAACGGTCATGCGGTATATCCGCAGTCTCTGATAACCTCACACTGACTTTTCGGTTAGAGAAAGGGTTTGCCTTTGCAATTTTGTTTGATGCACTTTAATTTAATATAATAAAAAAAATCGTATTGAAATCGTGAGTCGAGTGGTGGGTTTTTTTTTTGTTTTTTTTTTGTTATAAAAGAAATCACAGATTTTTTTTTTTGGGGGGGGGGGGGGGGGGAAATCTCCCAGCCCTACTGTAACCTAGCACATTATGACAGACCTAAAAAAAAAAAAGCCCTCCAGTGGCGTGCTGTCAACACCATCAGGGCTTCCATCTTCACCTGGTCTTGCTTCTAGGTTTGCAAGCTCCGGCCATTTAAATGGCCGAGCTCTGACGGAGTCACTCCCATGCATGCGCGTGGGAGTCACTGCCATGGCAAAGCTCTCCAGTGATGTCACCAGCTGCTACACATGTAAATATCTCCTGTACGGTGCACGTTTAGGAATATTTAATGTACCTACAGGTAAACCTTGTTATAACCTTGCCTATAGGTACAAATAAAAAAGCCAACTTTACTACCGCTTTAACTGCAAGGACTGCCAGAATAAGTAGGTCAGGAAATCCAGTGCCTTCTTGTAATAAACCCAGACCATGTACAAGTTTCTGTCCTTCCCTTTATTTTTTATGCTTATTGTATTGTGCTTTGTTCATTTATGAATACATAATGATAATGAATATATTTTTTCTTTCATAGGAAATCAAGTCTCAGGGTCATTATAATCATGCATATAGCAGTGAATCCATGGGTCGGAAAAGTCACATAGATGACTACAGTACGTGGGATATTGTTAAAGCCACACAGTAAGTCTTTAGTGGATAATATATTGTGCCTGTTTTTCTTTATGTTCAAGTCAAGCGGGGGGTGCTTGACTCTATTTTCTAGTTTTTCACCAAGAAAAGGTACTGGTATGCTCTGGTATATTACCATCTCCTTGTCTGCTAAAACATATGGACACCTATGGGATTACAATTAAAAATAAGCTGTCAACAAGTGAGCAGGTAGTGCTGGGATATCTCAATAGAAAGTCTAGCATGCTCTGAAAACATAGAAAAAGCCTATAATAAAGGTTTATTTGTAGATTCTATATTACTGGTGCTGTGTAACCAGACTATTCCATACAGCCGTGGTATATACCAAATAAGACCGATATGAAAAAATAAAGATACAAAAGTGTTTGCAAAAATTGATAAAAAAAAACATTTGCAATTGTTTAAAAACACTATTTTTTACAGTTTTTTTTTTTTTTTTTTCTTTAATGTTTTTTAGAATTTTTTAAAATGCTTATTTGTAAAGGATTATATTATATTATATTTTATATTACAAAAAGTTTTGGGACTGCCTTTACACGCACATGAACTTTGATGGCGTCTTAGTCCATAGGGTTAAATATTGAGTTGGCCCACCCTTTGCAGCTATAACAGCTTTAACTCCTCTGGGAAGGCTGTCCACAAGGTTTAGGAGTGTGTCTATGGGAATGTTTGATCATTCTTCCAGAAGCGCATTTGTGACATCAGGCATTGATGTTGGACGAGAAGGCCAGTGTTCACTCCACAGTGGTTTTTTTTTTTTTTTTCCTCTAAGTTCAGATTTTCATTTAATTGAATTCTCCACCCATGTGCTGTCCTAAAACATGATGTTTGATATCCTCTGAGGTTAAAGTATAACTAGAGGCATTTTTTTTTATTTTTTTTTTTAGGCTTGAATAGAGTGTAGAGGGGTTGGAATGCTTGTCCGTTTTTATTGCTGTCTGCGCCCTTGTTAAGGAGATCCATGCTCTAAATTTTTCCTGCTTACCATTATCATTGAAAGACAAAGTATGAATTTTGGGTTGTCCCCAGAAAAGTAATAGAGGGGAAATCTTCCAATCTTCCCCTAATTTACAGGAATTTCTTCCCACAGATATCAAGAAAAAATCTGACAGGGGTTATAATCCTCCCTTGCTCTATCCAAAATGAAAAAAAAGTTTTGCCTATAGTTCTACTTTAAGAGTGTGATCAGAAAAGATGAAAGGGAAGTAGCAAATTGCTCATCATGATCCATGATGGCACCTTGGGTAATTTTCTAAAATATGTATTGACTTGTTTTGTTTTACCATGGAATTTTTAAAACCTGTAGTTCCTTAGATTAAATAATTTCACATGGTAAACATATTTTCATGGAGGATTCGTAGGTAGTATATTACTAGCAAATTAAACAAATCATATTTAGTTGCTTGTGATTACTAAAGCACGATGAAGTCACTCCAAATGTCAATTGTCATTATTGGGTATTGAAACTTGAGCTATTAAACTCTGTAAACAGTGCTATTCATTAACCGCTTCAATACTGGGCACTTTTACCCCCTTTCTGCCCAGGCCAATTTCCAGCTTTCAACACTGTCACAGTTTTAACAAAAATTGCACGAATGAAATGTCATATCATTTTCTTCCCACAAATAGTGCTTGAATAAATTGAAAGATTTGAGATTCTCCTAAATGCTCTCTTGAAATTGCAGCCAAAGCTAGTTGCATGGCCAGGCCTGCAAGATTAAATATGTCAAACTGCAGCTAACTGGATTAGGACAATGGTCAAGCATCATGGGCCTGTATTTCATGATCTTGCTGTTATAGATAAATTACAACAAATGCCTTCTGTTCTACTTTTTTGTGTAGATGACCTAGATTAGCACATGTTATGAGCCAAATTTCTAGAATGTCTTAATTCTCCATTTATATGCGCAGAATCTTCTTTTGGTTAAAAACTTGGATGGCAGAAATTACTCGTAAAAGGCACCTCAAACATATGCCTTTCCAAAGAAGGCATTTGTTCAGTGATTTACTTCATTTATCAGGTCACAAGTGGGGAGGTTTTACTTCCACAGCGAATAGTCCCAAAAAAACCTTCTTCAGGAACCCTTAGCTCTCCAAAACACAGAGAACCTCTCTAATATAAGCAAGCTTCAGCTTAAAAGCATATCCTTGAAGGGTAGCGATCGTGCTGGACTGACTTGGTTGGTCACTGGTTGTAGATAGGAGGTCCAAAAGGCAAGGTAAGAAAGGTTTCTTTCCAGAGTTTGATGCCCGACTGTTTTGTGAAGATTGTAAACCCTGTTATGGGCTGCTACCTCAGGGTGATACCGGGTGGTCGCCCCCATAGTGATCAAAGGAGGTGAATGTAAAGGAGCACCCGAAATGCAGTAGTTGTGAAATAAACAGCTTTATTTGGAGTATAGATGGTAGAATACAGCCAATGCGTTTCGGGGGACAAAGCACTCCCCCTTCCTCAGGGCAGGACTGGGAATGTCCGACTGTCAGCTGAGGCTTGAGAGGCAGCATTGAATATCCTCTGCATCCAGAGTGTTCACAAAGGCTTTAGTGCCTCTGTTGTCCTGCTCAGAACTCGGGACATAGACTTCACAGGTTACCTGGATGACCTTCATCTGAAGGTCTCATCTCTCTTCAGGTCTCATCTCTCTCTCTCAGCTAAGCTATCAGAAAATGTTCAAGACAATTCAGTTGCTCCAGACCTTCAAGTTGTTTACCGGTTTTAACAAATCTGCTCTCTAGCCTTTCCTTCTCCTTGAATACTTAGGTTTGGTCCTTGACAGATCCCAAGAAAATATTTTTCTCCCAGAAAAAGTTATTTTTCTTAAGAGCACATGCTCAGCTCTTGAGATTCAAGAAATTTCCCACTTGGGATTCTCCATGAGAGTTCTGGGCCTAAAAGAAGTGTCCTTCAAAGCAGTATGATTTGCCCAGTTCTATTCAGAAATCTCTAACAAAATATCTTGTTGGTCTGCAACAAACAGGCTTCTTCTATTTGCCAATGCTCCTGTCAGGCCAAGCAAGGAACTCCCTAACAGTGGGGAAGTCCTTTATTTCCTATCACTGGAAAGTGATCACAACTGACACAAGTCTGACAGACTGGGGAGGAGTGTTCCAGTCCCTAACATTCCAAGGAACATTGTTTCTGAGAGAAGCCAACATTCCCATCAACATCTTGGAGCTCTGAGCAGTCAGTTTGGCCCTGCAACGCTAGACCTCCCTTCTGAAGGGGCACCCAATTAGGGTGCAGTCAGAAAATGCCACAATGGTTGCTGATATCAGCTATCAAGGGGGCCCCAGGAGTCTGGTTGCCTTGAGGGAAGTGAACCAGTTCATCTCTTGGACATAAACTCACTGCAAGCCACATTTCAGGAGTGGAGAACTGGAGAGTGGATTATCTTGGCAGCTATTGCCTGGATCAAGGGCAATGGGCCCTTCATCAAATTTCTTCAATCTGATATGCCAAAAATAGGGGTTTCCAGATGTGGAAATAGTCTCCATAGTCAAAAACAAATTGACTCCATTTGTTGTCAGAATCGGGGCATTTAGCCTCAATTGCATTGATAATCCCCTGGTCTCCGTTAAGGTTAATTTACACCTTCCCTCTAGTGCAAATCGTGCCTTGTCTGCTCAGGAAAATAAAGCAAGAGAGGTAGAGGTTGATTCTAATTACACCAAACTAGCCCAGAAGAACCTGTACACAGACATACTCAGACTGCAGACAACCCCTGGCCTCTTCCAACAGGCTGGGTCTGCTATCTCAAGGCCCTCTACTCCATCCTGCTTCTGAGTTTCTAGCTTTAACTGCATTGCTGTTGAAACCCAGGTGTTCAAGGAGAGAGGGGTCTCTGAGTCTGTGATTCCTACCTTGTTAAAAATAAGAAAAGTCACTTCCAGGGAATTTTATCATACCTGGAAATCGGTGTTAAGTTCGTGAACGAAAATATTTTCGGCACTATCACATCTGTCAGATGGGTTTCTGAGCTGGCAGCTCTTTCCTTTTTAAAGAGCTTTTCCTTATTCTTTTCAATGGCAAGGTTGTCTTGTTCCCAAGGCCATCCTTTCCTCCGAATGTGGTCTCTGCATTCCACCACAATGAGGACATTGTCCTTCCATCCTTATGCCATGCTCCCAAGCATTCTATGGAAATCTCTTCACATTTCCTGGATGTAGAGCCATTAAAATATACCTCAACGCTACTGCTCCAATCAGACAAACAAATTCCTTCTTTGTTCTGCTCTCTAGACCTCGCAGAGGACACCCTGCTTCAGAGTTTACCATTTACGATGAGTACAAAATCTGATTACAAGAGCTTCTACGTGCCCATTTCACCAGATCAGTGTGTGTTTTCTGTGCATTTCAGCACCAAACCTTGGTGGCCCAATTGTATAAGGCAGCCACATGGTCTTCTGTTTATACTTTTTCAAAGTTTTACCAAGTGGATGTCCAATCATCTGCTGATGCAGCTTTTGGCTGCGAGGTTCTCACAGCTGCTCTCTGAGATTAGTTCTTTTGACCCTTGTTGGGCCTGTTGGCACAGTTCTTTTTCCCTTGTTGCGCACCCTTTATATTCCTTGCTTGAGGATGTCCCATGGTGCTTGTGTCAAAGTGATTGTAAAGTCTCAGTACCTAAAAAGCAAAATTAATCACTAATCCAGCGCTTGTGGAAAATAAATTGGCATAGATAAAAACATGTAAGCAGCTGCTATAATATACAAAGTAATATCACATATGCCTAAAACAATAACACACAAATGTAATCCATGAAGCAAAAGCAGCACTCATTTGGTGTATTGCACACCTCGGTTCCAAACAGTTCATTGTGATTGCACCCTGTGACAGGTGAGTCCATATAAAACTTTCTCCTCTGAGTGTTTCTTTGGGTATTATTTGGGTGTATATATAAGCAAACCTTCACCACACCTTGTGATACCGCTCCCCTCAGAATTTGCACTCACCAGATATGTAATGTAAATGTGACTTTTGGTCATATCTTTCACATCATCGTGTCACTTGAGATCAAGATCTTCCACCTGTTTCATTACAGGAGTGCAAAACGTATTGCACTCCTATGATCCATAGGAGAAGTACAGCCGAATGAGCTTTTGCTGTACTTCTCCTTTTTAGATCCCTTTCACACTGAGGGCATTTTTGCAGGCGCTATAGCATTAAAAATAGCGTCTGCAATCTGCCCTCAAACAGCTGCTCCATTGTCTCCAGTGTGAAAGCCCGAGGGCTTTCACACCGGAGCGGTGCGCTGGCAGGACGTCAGGAAAAGTCCTGCCAGCAGCTTCTTTGGAACGGTGAAGGAGCGGTGTGTTTAATGCTCCTCCACCGCTGCTCCCCATTGAAATCAATGGGGCAGCGCTGCGATACCGCTGGCAAAATGCCGCTATTGCGGGCAGTTTTAACCCTTTCTTGGCCGCTAGCGGGGGGTAAAAGCACCCCGCTAGCAGCCGAAATGCGCCGCAAATTCGACGGTAAAACACCGCTAAAAATAGCGGAGTTTTACCACCGACGCTATGGGCGGCTCGATGTGAAAGGGGTCTTAAGGTGAGAGAAATTTTTTGACTTGCCAGTAAATTTCACATCTTGGAATAAAAGACCCAGCCCACCCACCCTTCCATTCCTTAGTTTACTCCCTATTGCATGCTACTAACCTGAGGCCTTACAGAGTGGGAGTAGTGTTATAGGGGAGGGCTCCGGAGAAGGGGGGGGGGGGGGTGGTACACACCTATAACCCATGGTCTATGAATATTCTGCACTGTGTCCTGTACTCTACTCCCAGTGTCACTTTAAACTATGTCCAGTCACTGCATGTTGGAGTTCCACGTTAAACTGAACTGTAAGCATTTACATTGGGAAAGCTTGAAAAAAAATATGTAGTTTTTTTGGAGTGCATGCTTAGCTGGGCTAAATTGTGGGTTTTGCATAAAGCACTGTTGATTTTAGAGCAACAACTAATACTTGTGAGCTCAAGTACTCATCGTGTTGAAAAGTCCTGTGAGCAGTGGTCCCCTTTTATGCATTGTAAAGGCATGATCCCTTTACCCCATCTATGCTGCATCCAAACTTCAAACGATTTATGAAGGATAGTCCTGATGATGATTTGAAGTGAAGCACAGGCACTTGTCTTTCTTGGGGACAGATCTGTCTTTCTCTTTTTTTTTAGTGTAATTTTTGCACAGTAGACATAAAATGTATGCAGTAGTTAAGTGCCTTTTTTTTGTTGTTGTTTTGTTCTTCATTTTTTGTATTTCTTTTAAGGTATGGAATCTATGAGCGCTGTAGAGAGCTAGTGGAAGCAGGCTATGATGTGCGACAGCCTGACAAAGAGAATGTTACCCTGCTTCACTGGGCTGCCATCAATAATAGGATAGATCTGGTGAAGTAAGTATCACATCATGAAAATGGCATCCTTGTTACTATCTCACAGCTAGGAAAGTGCCCAAGTCATGTCCACACTGAACACGGGCTGTCTGCAGACTGTATGGCGACAGCTATGTAGACATCTGACGTCTCTGTAGAATCTGCGATAAGCTATTTACAAGCAGCTAAGCTTGGAACCTCATTCACTGTAACGGGCAGTTTTGTAAAATTATTAATATCTAGGAATTGAATGCATTCAATCTGAGATTAATTGTATGCTCATGGTTATGTCATTAAAAGTGATTAGTGGCATAAACGGAGGCGAACAGCTGCAGCAACCATATTATATTAATGAAATGAAGCAGCCTGGTTGTAGCAAATCCACTCAAGTCAAATATTTTATATTGCATTGTCTTTTAAAAACTGTATATGTTTTCATTTAACTAGATTAATGGTGTACTTTGGTTGACTGGAGCCTAATGGATCCTTCAGACCTGGCAGTGTTAAAGCGGAGCTCTGGGCTCCTTCAGAAAAAAATAAGTCAACAGCTACAAATGCTGTAGCTGCTGACTTTTAATATTGGGACACTTACCTGTGCAGGAATCCAGCGGTGTCTTCAACCAAACCGATTTATCGGCTCTGGTGCTGTTGCTGCCATCTCGGCTAAGGGAAACTGGCAGTGAAGCCTTACTGCTTCACAGCCGGATCCCTACTGCGCTTTGTGAATGGCCCGGTGGCAAGGGACGGAGGTGTGGGAACAGATACCTGTCAAATGCCAAATGTGGCAGTAAAGGGGGGAGGAGGCAAACAAGCGGAGCTTCCCCTTTCGGTGGAGCTCTGCTTTAAGGTGACTATACACTATGCAGTCTAATTGTACAATCTACCTACAACTATGTAGGACAAGTGCCTGCTTGATTTGAAATAAATTAAATTGATTGGTTAAGTATGCACTTGGTAGATATAAAGAAATTGTACAGATTCTATGGTGCAAGACCAGCTTAAAAGAGAAGTAATATATATTTTTTTTGAGATTCATACTTACCTCGGTGGATGGAGCATCAGACCGATACTGCAGCTGTCCCCCACTGTCTCTGCACTGGGAACCGAGCCGCCGAACACCGCCGATGGCTCGGTTCACAATTGTTCCCAAGCATAGCGATGCTGACTTTCAGTCAGCATCGCTCCTGCTTTCCTCCTTCACGCTTATTGGAGCGCTGAGCTGTGGAGGGGCGGGGAGCGGCCGTCTCAGCGGCTCACTGAGACTGCCATCAATCAAGGCAGCTGGCGGATCCAGACTTCGGAAGCCAGGATGACGCACTGCCTTGACTGATGGCAGTGATGTCAGCAGAGACCGGACTTCAGACCACTCTGCGCTGGAAACGGGTCACAGGAGAGCAAAACGAATTGCACTCCTGTGACCCAGAGGAGAAGCCCAGCCTAAAAAGCTCAGGTTGATCTCCTTTTTTTAAGGGGAATTTTTCTACATAAAACACACATACAGGGTTGTATATAGGTTTTGAGTGCAGTGCTTGTCATACATTTTTTTTTTTTTTGTTTTTGTGGTGGAACTGCATTTGCTCATTAAAATTCTAAAAAGTTAAGTACGTTTTTAAATCTATGATTTCATGAACAAAAAAAAAAAAAACAGGTGATTTTTCTGTGAAACCACTTTTCTTATGGGATGATCATTTTTTTGTCCCTGTCTGCCAGTTGTGCTGTCACACTGTTACTTGTGTTTCCAGTGGAGATTATAAGTGGCTATCCTGACATTCGTTGAACAGGTGTGGTCGACCCTTGTCTCAATCAGAAAGCCCACACTGTCATGACATATTCAGCCCCTTTTAATAAAGTAACTTGTACTTTCTAGCCCCTGCTGTAGGTGACCTTTATATAATGTACTTGTCTTGTATGCATTTATTACTATACCCATCAGTTGTGTATAAATGTTTTCCCTTTTTGTATTCCATTTATTATTAGCAAATGTTTAAAGCCCAAATCCGGGCAAAAAAAAGTTTTCCCATGCAGTGGGCCTGTGCCCGTACTGCACGGGTCAACCGCTCATTTTGTCCTGGGGAGAGGATAATGTCACATTCTCGACTGATCCTCCGCTCTACTGGCAAACACTGCTCCCCACAATCCAGCAGTGGACTGTTCCTGGTGTCCAAAACCCAAGCACGTCTATGGACTTGATGATATCGGGATCACTAGAGTTTGGGGGTGCAGAAACTGCAAGGACAGGTCTTGTGCGTGAAGGATCAGGTAAGTATATCTTCCTTCATCTTTCGCCTAGACAGAAACTCACAATTGACCTTTGCAGTGCAGACACACCCCACTGCAAGGGACTTTTTTTTTTTTTGCCCAGAGTTTAACATAACTAAAGGCAAAGCTTTCTGTGTCGCCATTGACAAAATTCAGCCTCTCCATTTACCCTGGTGACTGTTATCCCTGACAGGGAAAGAAAAGCCAAAATTTTAAATGAGAAGTACAAGGGCAGCCATTGTTGAACTACTTCTAAGTACAAGGGCAGCCATTGCTGAAGATTCTAGAAAAACACGTTTAAAAGATGCTGGGATTTTAGCGCTTATTCCTTTGGTACAAACACAATGAAAACCTCAAATTAGCTCACTGGCTCAGGTGAAGCTGCTCTCAGACACCGGCCTTCCTCAATGGGTACCTGGAAGCAACTCAGAATTTAAAAATGCAATTGGGTGCCAAACCACAAAGTGAGAGTCCAAAGTGCCTGTTCATTGTTCGTAATTACTACCTACTTTTGAATTGTTAGAATTCCAAACCAAAAGGAGGATTTGCACCAGATCAAATATACAGTAGATGCAATTAGTTTATCATTTCTTTTGAGCCACTGAAGTACTTATCCTAATCTCCCAAGCACTGATGAAGGGATTTTGTTGTCACCAAAACATTGATGTTTATTTGACAGTGTTTTGAACAGCTAAAGACCCATTGAGCTCTTTGACATTGTGTTTTAGTGCCCATTTTTTATGTCTGTACTTTAAGCTACAGTAATGTGTAGAAGTTTTAGTCATGTGTTTAGAAATGCTGTGAAGGTAAGCATTCTTAAAAAATATATATTTTAATTGGTTATTTTTACAAAATTCAAAGTGTGTAAACAGAAGAAAAACCTGAATCAAATAAATATTTGGCGTGACTACAATTTGGCTTCAAACCAACATCAATTCTTAAAGAGGAAGTAAACCATGATGGGTTTTACTTCATTTTTAGTTCCCTGCAAAGTAAAAGCATAATGTACTAGTATGCATTGCATACTAGCACATTATGTGCCACTTGCTGGAGGCCGCATCCATCTTCGCCCCTCTTCCTTTCAGGGACAAGAACTCCGGCTCTGTGACTGGCCGGAGTCGCGTGATGTCGCTCCCGCGCATGCACGTGGGAACTGCCAGTTACAGCACTCCCTAGTAAAGAAATGGCCCGGAGGACCGTAGATGCAGTGGTCGGCCAAGGAAACTTAATGCAGCAGATGAAAGACACATCATGCTTACTTCCCTTTTGACATTGGAAGATGTCCAGCAGTGCCATCAGCACAGAGCTGGCGGAAACCAGTGGGACCTATGTACAGCCATCTACTGTCTGGGGTCTGACCACAAGTGGTCCTCGTGTATAAATTGCAGCCAAAAAAGCCATGCCTCTGACGTGGAAACGGGGCTAAGCAATTAAACTATGAACAAAAACATAGGAACTGGGGTGCACAAAAAAGGGCAGCAGGAGCTCTGAATTGATGAGTCAAAATTTTAAATATTTTGGCTGTAGAAGGAAGTGTCTACAGGCAACAGTGAAGTGTGGTGTAGGTTCCTTGCAAGTTTGAGGTTGCATTTCTGAAAATGAATTTGGAGCTTTGGTCAGGATCAATGGTGTCCTCAATGCTGAGAAATACACATACTTACTTACCCATAATGCCATACCATCAGGGAGGTGTGTGATTGGCCCCAAATGTATTCTGCAGCAGGACAATGACCCCAAATGTACAGCCAGTGTCATAAAGAACTATCGTTAACATTAAGAACAACAAGGAGTCCTGGTGGTGGTTTTGGCCCCCACAGAGCCCTGATCTCAACATCCAATCTGTCTGGGATTGCATGAGGAGACGGAAAGAATTGAGGCAGCCTACAGCCACCGAAGATCTGTGCTTCTACAAGATATTTGGAACAAAGGGTGGTCACACCAAATATTGATTTAGATTACTCTTCTGTTCATTTACTATGCATTTATTTTGTTAATTGATAAAAATAAACTATCAACACTTCTATTTCTGAAACCATTCTTAATTTACAGTATTTTTATTCACACCCGCCTAAACTTTTGCACAGTACTGTACCTCCTGAATATATCAGTTACCTGGCTGTTTTTGACATACTAACTTCAGTTCTTGCTGACTACTATTGGATTTATGCCTATGCTTTTTTTTTTTTTACTACCTGATGTGTTTTTCCTTTTGAAAACAATCTTTATTAACCTATGTTGGAATGCATAATTTATTGTATGTCAAAGCATGGGGGGGGCGTGGCCTGGCTGCACTGGAAGATGGCTGCCTAAGACCTTAGCTCCTGCCGTTACCTGACTTTACAAAGCACCACAGGAGGGAACCTGAAACCAAAAACCCTCAGTCACATTCCTGAAGATGGGGACAGCATCTCGGAACGCATCAACGTCGAGGTCCCGCTCTCCCCGTGAACATACAGGGAACATCAGCCAGAACATCCCGGAGATGTTCAGAACACAGAGGAGCAACATGGCGCCGGCCGACCACAATACCTCACATACCTCTGAACCACAGAGGTCGGATCCTGTACTAGCGCCGCTCCCCTCGTCTCCAGCGGTGACAGGCGCTCAGAGCAACCCACCGCAATCCCTTCTCAGCATACAAGATCTGAGAATGATTGCCGCTGACATAAAGGATACTCTGTCAGCCGCCATTGCAGACCTGCGTCTGGACATTCAGTCACTAGGGAACAGAGTGCATGAAGTGGAACAGACGACGGCCCAACATGATACGGTCCTCCGCAAGGTGACGAGAAAACTGGACACACACACCCTGCAACTGAGAGAAGTTCAAAGGCACGTGGAAGACCTCGATAATCGCGGACGCCGCCATAACCTCAGGATCAGAGGGATGTCTGAGGTAATTGATTCTGAGCAGATACTGCCTGCAGTTACGGAGCTCTTTAATGGCCTTCTAAACAGACCCCGCCAAACACAGATCGAGATGGAGAGAATACATAGGGCACTGCGCCCTAAGGGAAAAGAAACAGACCCTCCGCGGGACATCATCTGCTGCCTGGTGGACTATAAATTAAAGGAGGAAATTCTGCGACAGGCAAGAGACAACTCGCAACTGCAGCATGACGGAAGACAGATCCAGATCTTTCAAGATCTATCAGGCATCACCCTCCAGCACCGAAGAGATCTGAAGCCTCTTCTCGAGGTGCTACGAGCCAACGGCATAAGATACCGCTGGAAATTTCCGTTCTGTCTCTCTGCTACACACCTGGGCCGGACGGCTATGCTGAGAGTACCTGAGGACTTGCACCAATTCTGTCGCACACTGGATATACCTTTAATCGAGGTGCCCAACTGGTATGCGGAATTCCGACAGGCAGCAGTCAGAAGACACCAAACCCCGGCAGAACCGATGGATACGCATGAAGTGCGACATGACAGGAGACGCTCAACATCAGGCACCAGATCACGTGCTGCACGCCATGACACGCAGTACAGATACAGCCCATCCAGCTCTCCACGCTCTAGGAGAGCCAGAAGGGATATCTGACCAGACACTATCCCTATAGCAGTACCTTAATCCGATGGATCCTGAATCGGATTGAGGTGAAAATTTAACCTCCCGAACGCAGTTACGGCCCTTCCTGTTGCCTCTCGCTAACTAGTTATATGACTGTTTAACTTTATGTTCATGCAATCTTCATTAGATTCAATGTCACTGTGTACGTTAGCAACACGTTTGTTTCAACACAGACATGCCGAACTCACTCTTGCCTACACCGCCGCCCGCACACAGCATTCCCTACAGTAGCTGAGAATATGTTTAGCTGTCATTCTTCATCAGTCATCCACATCGCTGGACCCGCTCACTACAGGACCATGAGTCAATTTAATTTAGTCTGTATCACTCCGCTGTCCTGCACAGATCCCTTACAATCATACCTCCTGCTCTGCTCTATACTAAACTCTCAGTGTTAACAAGCAAACTACAGCCAGTAACCTGTGACATGACATTGTGAGGAACTTATGTACGAACACTACCTTCCCCCCATTAGCACCTCCTACTACCACCGCCCTGGTGCAGCTTGTACACGGTCTGTCTGCTTCTCCGTATAGCTAACGGACTCTAATTTTTGCATGTGCCTTTCCTGAGGATCCCGAATACAGGACAATCTACTACACAGCAAGACTACTCCGGATAAGGAAAAGAACGTTGCACCTCACTACAACGGACGATCATAACCTCTACATCGCTTACACCAAGTAAAATTTAAAAGTAAACCCCCTAAATATGAACATTGGTTTAATACATCACAGCTTAACCTTTCGTTCTGAGATGCCCAATTGTGACTACCTTCAAATCCCCGGTGATCCTACACACTTCCAACTCAGCTCAGAAGAGATCAAGAACTCATTACATTCACGTGTAACAGGACACTGTTGTTTCACTATTAGATGTGATCAGTTAATACTTTCTTCACACAGATCAGCTAAACACCGGTGTTTGGTAATGTATCACCATTACATTTATTAACGGTCGGCTGCAACTACTCCACCCAGAACTGCATACTTGACATCTTACTAGAACACATGTCCCTTTTACGGTTTCCTTTAAATGTACGCCAACCCTTACACACCGTAGATCAACTCCAGGAGGCTGTTTGCATACAGCCCTCCCCCCTACAATACAACCGCCTGAGTTTACTATTTATTTCCATATAGTAACACGAACCACCGCATAACTACCTTAAAGGTATTTCACACTCCCCTACATCACTCTTGGCTCCCCTGGCAGCACGTCGCATATCACCACGAAACCTAGAATTCGACAGGCATACTTTACATACCACTCATAAGGATGATGATAAGGAGGATGAATGCAGAACACCTGGAAGGCTGGTACACTTAAAATTGTACACCCCCCTCTTTGCCCCACCATTCATGCAGCGAATCACCTGACATTGCGGGCGAGACCATTTAGATTTATGCATATGCCGCCACACTGGGGTAATTATAAAATCCTGCATTCTCGTACTAGATATTAAACAGCTCTAACCTACCTGTCGTACAAAGAAACACTAACACACCTTACTCCTTGGACTAGCTGATAACATGTCAGGAAACATTAGAAAGCCGGCTATACACAACCATTCTAGGTGGGATCGCCCTATTGAATACTCCGTCTGCGATTACATTTGATCGAGATGCACACACTCCTTCACAGGGGGAACATCACTGCTACACACCTCCCAATACTTCGGCTAGGACAACTTACTGGGCAGCAGACTACTAGATAAAGGATTACTGTTATTCCATTAATGTACTGTTAAGATTCCTAATGCCGGTTTTATTCATTATTCTTTATTCTTCATTTTAGTCTGCATTTTTGAAACTGCTAGTAATGACTGATACCCAGTAGGCTATACTGATACAGAAATCGACCTTGACTGCACTGTTGTATGGTTTTACGATGGTTACTACCCACTTCTCATTATTATTGGTCATATTACCATACATGTTTTATTTGCTTATATGTTGTTTTTTAGAGGATAACTACATACTCTTCTAGATTCTCTTGTGGCATGATTCTTGTCATATGTACGTAACCTTCAGTCATCAGCTGACTAGCAATTATTTCTCCTTAGTGTCCATAATCACATCCTATTATACCCGCCACACTCACCTATCTTATGCGTTTCTCTTTCACACCCCTATAGCATCGCTGCTTTCATACTCACCTAATCCCTCACCCCAGTTACGGGGACATGTGACAGGCTGCAAGACACACAATCTTTGTCTTCCCACATATCGTCTTCCATAGTTTTAAATTTCTTATATTTTATACACTATTCTCACAAACTCTATCCCTCCCATTTTATATATGAACAAGACCCTCCACTGTTTTACCTTCAGATCAGGTAACGGCGGGTTTACCCGTGAGTGTACTGATCTCCCGTGTAAGTCAGTTACTGACCCCCAAACGGTACTACTGAGAACTACAGACCTGACACCAGGTCAAGTCCTATTACCTTCAAACCGTACACATTACCTCCTCTATAGAGTAGAGGAGGTTAATTAATTACCCCCTTCCCTTGCCCTCCTATCTCGAGTCCTCTTTATAGACGGTTTACACACCCCTGACCTTGCTTAATACGGTAAATAACAAAAGCAATCTCCACAAACACACTCAAACTCACACGTAATTCCAATATCTACGGACACCCGTTATACCATCATGCAAGCCAACAATACACCCCCTTCTCTTTCCAATGTAAAACTCTATTCCCTGAATGTCCGTGGACTTAACTTGCCTGAAAAGAGATCTCAATTGTTACACTCCCTAAAAACAAGTAAGACTCAGATAGCCTTTCTGCAGGAAACTCATTTCCGTACTGATAACATCCCAAAACTTTACAACCATCACTACCCTACCGTATTTCATGCCTCCAACAAAGAAGCTAAAACAAAAGGTGTAGCGATTTTAGTAGCAAAAAATTGCCCTTTAAAAATATCAGAAGTTAAAAAGGACACCTATGGCAGATACTTATTTCTTAAAGGAACTCTCCATAATTCTCCGATTACGTTGGCCAACCTTTACGCCCCGAACAAAAACCAGGTCTCATTTTTTCGCGAAACCCTTCATTTACTCACCGAATTCTGCTCTGGAATCCTCATTGTAGGAGGAGATTTTAATGTGGCCCTATCACCACCTCAAGATTCGTCTACCGGGGCATCCTCCATGCCTTATAGAGCCCTAAAATCCATCAAAAACCATCTCCAAGAACTATCACTACATGATTCCTGGAGAACATTACACCCAAACGAGAGAGACTTCACATACTATTCGGCTCCACACAACAAATACACAAGAATTGACCATTTTTTTATATCACAAGCTGACCTACCATTACTATCCAAAGCCTCAATTGACCCAATGGTTATTTCCGATCATAACCCGATATCCATTACCCTTGTATTCCCCTCATCCCGACCCAGAAACAGAATTTGGCGTCTTGATAACTCAACTTTAACGGACGTCGATGTCACCCAAAAACTGAACAAATGCCTACAACAATATTTTACAGAAAACGTTTCTGGGGAATTGAAACAATCAAGCATTTGGGCCGCACATAAGTGTGTAATCCGTGGTGAAATTATCTCGCTCAATGCTAATAAATTCAGACTTAAGAGAGAACGCCTTACAGCCCTATATACAAAAATACACACGCTGGAAAAGGCTCACAAACTTTCACTAGCCACAAATTCACTATCTGACCTCACTAAAGCCAGAGAGGAACTCTTAGAAGAATTAGGTTAAACATTGAAGCGCAAATATGTTTTAACACAAAAACTATTTTACGAGTTTGGAAATAAATCTGGAAAACTATTGGCCAAGGCCTTACAATCTAAGAAAGCATCACATACCATACACATGATTAGGAATTCCTCGGGAACAAATTTTTCCACCCCGGCAGAAATCGCCAACCAATTTGTCAGATACTTCTCAGACCTATACAATTTACCCACTTCTAAGGGGACAAATCCCAATACAGAAAGAGAAAATGCGTTAAGAGATTTTCTAACCCACAACTGCCCGACGTCCATCTCTCCAGAAGACATAGAACTCCTAAACTGCCCCATTACCCCAGACGAAATCTCCAATGTACTAAAACAACTCAAGCCAGGCAAAAGCCCAGGCCCGGACGGTCTGACGGTGGGCTACTACAAAACTTTCCAAGAGATACTGATTCCCCACCTCACCAAGACCTTTAATGAATTATCTTCCTCGCCCCAAACAAACAAAGACTTATTGGAAGCACATATCACACTCATACCGAAACCCGGCAAAGATGAGACACTGGTATCCAATTACCGGCCTATCTCTCTCCTTAACGTCGACATGAAAATATTTGCCAAAACTTTAGCCAATAGAATTCTCCAGTTCCTTCCCAACTTAATTTCACTAGACCAGGTCGGATTTATCCCTGGCAGAGAGGCTAGAGATAACACTATAAAGGCGATCAATGTCCATCATTGGCTCTCAACGTCCTCCACACAAGGCTTTTTCCTATCCCTTGATGCGGAGAAGGCGTTCGACAGGGTGGCATGGGACTATATGACTGCAGTTCTACAGGCTATGAAATTCCCAGCTCTTTTTATCCAAATGATTCTAACGCTATACGCTTCTCCCACAGCCAAAATAAGAGTTAATGGTCATCTGTCGGACGCCTTCTCCGTATCTAATGGCACCAGGCAAGGGTGTCCGTTATCCCCGATTCTTTTTATCCTTTCCCTAGAACCCATACTGCATAAACTCAGGAACAACCCTGATATTAACGGCATCGAAATAAAGCGCAAACATTACAAACTGGCAGCATATGCAGACGACATTCTCCTCTTCCTCTCCAACCCTTTAATTTCGATCCCTAACCTATTGAAAGACTTTGCCCTCTTTCACACATTGTCTAATCTGAAAATAAATTTCTCCAAATCCAAGGCCCTCAATATTTCTCTACCACCAGAGATAGTCTCTCTATGCCAAACTAACTTCCCTTTTAGCTGGGCACCTCACTCTCTTACATACCTAGGCATCCAAATTCCAGCCAAGTTAAACGATTTATATGATAAAAACTACTCTCCATTACTACAAGCCATAAAAACCGATCTCAACAAATGGTCTTCAGGCCAATTTTCCTGGTTTGGGCGCATAGCCATTTTAAAAATGAATATACTGCCCCGTATATTATACGTTCTA
This sequence comes from Lithobates clamitans, assembly GCA_037952925.1. Classification (NCBI taxonomy): domain Eukaryota; kingdom Metazoa; phylum Chordata; class Amphibia; order Anura; family Ranidae; genus Lithobates; species Lithobates clamitans. The sequence goes on along the minus strand of JBBGZY010000019.1, from coordinate 2,368,391 downwards.
CAAACGGTCCCGATCAAAGTACCACCAACATTCTTTAAAACGTACAAAAAACTTTGCAGAAAGTTTATTTGGGCCCACAAACCACCTAGAATCAGTTGGGACAGAATGACTCTCCCAAAACTTAAAGGTGGACTAGGCTTACCAGATATACATAAATATTATACAGCATGTCATCTCACCAGAGTAATTGATTGGCACATACATACACACTTGAAAGATTGGATCGCTTTGGAAGATTCTTATGACAACATCCCTTTATCTAATACCCCATGGCTTAACAATAAGGTCATCCCCAGAATATATTCAAATCACCCGCTCATAGGACCTACCTTACATAATTTCAAAACTGCGTGTCAATCCCTCCCACTAACTCCTACACCAGGCCCAATGACTCCCCTGACAAACAACCCCGACTTTCCACCGGGAGTCGTAAGAAACAACACTACAAGCCATGCCACGGAACACCCGCTGAGAGCCCATCACTTCTTCGACAAAGGATCTATCATTCCATTTTCGGCTCTAGCTACGCGATACCCAGACAGAAACATCTCCCTTTTCCATTTCCTACAAATAAGACATTTCCTAAAGGGCAATTCACTCACATCGCAATGGTCCAGAGAATTACACCCTATTGAATCACTATGCACTATGACTTGCCCCCAAAACCACCTAATTTCTACTATATATTCCATGCTATTTGGGGAAATCAATCACAAAGATAACCCAACTAATCAGAAATGGGAAAGTGAACTTCAAATTGACCTTTCCCCTGAAGACTGGGAAAACATATACGAGCATACCCACAAGGGATCCATAAACATTTCCGCGCAAGAAAACAATTTCAAACTGTACTCAAGATGGTACCGGACTCCAGAACGAATCCATAGCTTTAATCCTCACATTTCACCTTTATGCTGGAGATGTAACTCTGAAGTGGGTACTCTCCTCCATATTTGGTGGGAATGCTCACTTATTAAACCATTCTGGGAACAGGTACACAGCTTGATATCTCGAATAACCACATACACTCTGGACCCGTCAGCAGCTCAGTTTTTACTACATCACACAACCCTACCACAAGCCACATACAGGAAGTCCTTAGCACTTCACCTCGTAAACGCTGCCAAACAATGTGTCCCTCTATTCTGGAAAAAGATCAACCCACCCAAAATTTCCGACTGGTTAAAGCGCATAGATAAGATAGCAGAAATGGAAGACCTAATCCATCAGGCTAACGACAATCCCACAAAATTTCGCAAAACTTGGGCATGTTGGCAACACTTTCGAGAATCCTCAGAATTCCAAACGCTTCTCCTCGACCCACCCCGCAGACACACAAGGGGACTTATCGGTTCCGTTGTTTAATTGTGCTGATTTGAGATAATCTCCAAAGATCCACGAGATATACCCAAGTCTTGGCTATACCAGTTTAGATCCACTCTTTTTGAGTTCTGCACATAACGGGTAATTACCCCCTAATTCACCTCTTTTTCTCCTACCCTCAACATGTAAGGAAGAAGAACTAATCACGCCTTTATCGCTAAAAGTTCTAACCTCCCTCCCTCACAACTTAGAGTGTAACCGTCCACACTACCATCTTCCCCCTCCCCACTTTCTACCCATACCTCATTGTAGCTATAAAAATTATAATCCCAAAACAATACTTACGAGACTCCCCGATATTGTCTATGTGTCCAACTCTACAACGCCTTATAATTAGCATTCACCACCTCACCCCCCTTGCACAGTGTGATCCTAAATAGGGTGCTCGGGATGGGTGAGGTTTAACGTTGGTCCACTTGACAAACATGGGCCACTATACACAAAAACGAAAATAATCACTTATCACTACATCCAAATTATTTTGGACAAACTGGAACTCCCAGACCACACAGAAATGTTTTTTAAGAGTTTTTCTTCAATGTCTTAGATAAACTTGTTCTTTACCACTGTTCTTGTAAGGGCATTCTTGGTTAACTATAACTTTACTCCATAATGAGATAATTCTGAAGTGCTCAATGTCTAAACTTATGATCGAATGTAAATGCTCCATTTCTGTGCATGATAACATTCTGTATCACCTGTTATTTTGTGTTATTTTATCTTACTCAATAAAAATTTTACGAGGAAAAAAAAAAAAAAAAAAAAAAGCATGGGTGGTAATGCCTTTCCACTGATTTCAATGGATTTTTTTTTTTTTAATAAGTCCTTCAAAATTTATGCCTGGCTCCTTGTATTAGTCCAGCCAAGTGCATATAATAAATATTTCTTGTGTAATAATTTTATATTGTACTTCATGTTCTTTTGATTTCAGTTATTTGTCCTGGAACCATTCTTTGTGTATTCACAAAATATAGCAAATACAAAATTTCTGTGTTTTATATCTGAAGATAATTCTTATGTGTTTTTTGCCCATAGGTTCTACATATCGAAAGGTGCTATAGTAGACCAACTTGGTGGGGATTTAAATTCTACTCCTCTGCACTGGGCAACAAGGTAACATTATAGTTTGTGGAAATGAACAGAATCTTTCATCCACTTACGCATCTAAAAATCATTTGCTCAAAGCATTTAATGTGCCAGGTTGAATTCTGTTTTGCTGAATGGATAGAATGTGCTTCACAAATACATGGAAAATATAACCTGTTCATTTCTGAAATTATCAGTGAAGTGTTGAAAGTGCCCTACACACAGTGGTGTGAATTACAATGTCACTGTCAGCTCTATTTTTAGTGTGTGTGCTTCATGCATTAACTGCTCATGCAATGTGCGAACAAACACTCAAAAGGATAATAAAAAGATCCTCAGTTTGTTTCCAACAGTGTTTCATACTATTTAATAACAACTACATTTTAATCTTTTCACTGCCTAAAGCTTTTTTCTGCACACGTAAAAATGCATGTTTTGGGCCTGAAGATCACTTAAAACCCCCAAAAAATATTTTCTAAAAGCAGAGACCTTGTGGAATCAAATAGTAACAGTTGCATTTTTTTTTATCACATATTAATTGTGCTACTGTTTTATGAAGTCTAGATTTTTAGTAAAATACACACAAATTAATTTTGGTGTACACAGACACAAATATAATAGCCAATTTTTTGTAAAATTTGAGTTTGCGTTGAGTAAATATCAAATATGTCAAGTCTTAAAATTGGTTCACTTGTGAAACGGCAAAGTACTCGGTACCCAAAGTTGTCCATAGCATTTACAGCTTTACAGACCAATTTAAATGAATTGGTTAAATGGTGACCTAGATTTATTACTCTTGTATGCGTAGAGATACCTAATATGTGTGGTGCAATAATCATTTTTGGAGGGGGGGGGGGTAGCTTTTGAAAAATGTTTTTTTAGTTTTTTTTTTTAATTAAACTTTTTTTTCCCTCAAAAGTATCCTTGTTCCTTTCACATGGTGGGAGCTATTAAACCCTCATAGTGATAATGTAGCGCATGTGGCAGGTTCTCTTTAGGAAGTAAAGAGACATCAGGAGATACATCTGCTCTCTTTTGAAGCTAATTAAGCACTGACTGTGCTCACACAGCTTATACCCTAGCTAAAAAAAGCATGGCTTTGCCAGCTTTGAACCCAGAAGTGTGCAGAGTGAGTGCTTCTGGGTTCACATTTTAACAGGGGAGATCAGCAAACATTGGCTCACCTCCTGCCACTCTACATCCTGACACCCATCATGGAGGTCTCAAGCACGCAGGAAGGAATGATAAGCCTGGGACACATGGTGGGGGCTTCATATGTAGACTTAAATCAATTCTGTTGCATAGTCTGTAACCAGGAGTGAAAATGTAAACCTAATATAGTGCCTGGGAGTTTAGTACATTAGCGGTGGTGCCAGCATGTAAAAAGTTACATTGGTGGAAACAAGGGTTAAAGAGTGATCCCCTAGAAGCACATACTCCCTATTCTTTGCTTTTCTTCTTCTCTGGCCGCAAGGAGCGATGAGAGTATTTGCCACTTAAAGGTATGGTGGAAAATGTGACTTGCTCAATGTGACCACTGACCACGTTTGTGTTCATTTTATTGGCCTAGCACTTGGGGCAGTGAGTCCAGAACGCACAAGGTTATTTTTCCTGGCATACTGCAGCTGCATGGAGTGGTAGGTATGCGAAAGGAAGGTACTACTAATGAAGGGAGAATAAAGCAAACATCTGAGAACTAAGCACATGTTCACCTTTTATTGTAATCGCTTTTCTTTCTCTCACTTACCATCTCATAACCTTAGCTTTTTCTCAATTTGAAAGAAACCTGTATGGGGATTAAAAAAAAATGTGGGCTACCATTGCTGGTTTACCCTTTTGCAAATGCTAGTTGCCTGGCTATTATGCTGACCCAATAGATGCAATATCATCACTGTATTAGAACATGTATGTAGGGTTAGAATTCTGGCATTATTTGCTATGTACTTGTGTTAGATTAGAAACATAGAGAATGGTGAACCCGGGGACACCACAGAGATTATATTTTCAGCAGTGCATTCTACGTATTTCATTCAGTACAGAATTCCTTTTATTATTCCTGACAAAGAGCATCTAGAAGTGGCTGAAAAGTCCTGGTTTAGAAATGGTTATTGTTCTAGATTCTGTCTTACGCAAAGCTACTTGTGTGTATTCTTTGAGATCAAAGGGCCATACACACTGGCTGAATGTTGGGCTGGCATTCGCGGCCCATGTGTATGGCAGCTGGTCCGACAGAAACGAACGGCATGACCGAAAAGGGTCTGCCCATCTGCACCCGATCAGCGGCAATGAAAATGCTGACCGGTGTGTTCTGGCGGGGGGGAGATCGCTGTACTTACAAGCCTTTTCATTTTTTATCATTCAACCCACCGTGTTGAACAAAAATAACTTATGTGTACCAGGTTTTACCCAAAAGGTTGAAAAGGCATTGTCTGTCCATTCAGTCAATGTTTAGGAGAACAATGAATTGCATTATACCTAAACTCATTACAAAATGTTATTTTTTTTTTTACATTTTAAATAGAGTGGGGCAGTGTTAGACCAGCGTTACCTTACGTGGTCAGTATTGGACTCCAAGGGTCTCTATAGCTGCACGCCAATCCCTATTCTTGAAAATGAGGTGGCTAGCAATGAGACCGTGTTACCAAAAGTTGGATGATAAGCCACTAGCGAGTGTTTCTCTGTCCTGAGTTGCCTCTATTGGCTGTGTGTCATTGGCTGCGTTTACCAGTCTGGTTTGTGTCTTTCATTTTCCGCCATTCCCCT